>CM076575.1:239590732-240912791 GCA_034641835.2 Pinus albicaulis | reverse complement strand
CTTGATACACAAGCAAAATCCTCTTCTAGTCTGGACGCCAGAACTGAAACGTCATGATCCCTCTATTCCTCCATGCGTTCTGGAGGACTGCGTGAACCCTTCCGAGTTGATGCTACATTGTTGTTGGACCTTTGTTCCATTGCAGAACTTCCTCTTCTATTTCTCGTCTTTTTCTCTGATACCATGTGAAATTTTCAAGCTGAAATACTACTATAGTGATTGATTTATTTCACCTACTTATTTATGATAAGTTATTTACAGATACTTTTAGTAAATTCTGAAATAAACACAACTGCAGTATTCACTTAATCATAAGCTGGAAAATCAAATAGAATGCATATAACGCAATAGAAACAATCACATGAACACAGTTATTTTTGGACAATTGTCCTTGGAAAAACCCAATGCGGGAAAATTGGTGCAGTAGATGAGGATTTGTATTATTCTTCAGCAGTGGAAATCATTTATAGAAATTTGACGAGTAGAGAATACACCTGAGATAATTTTTCCAAACCCTTCAGAAGAATTTATGACACACAGGAGGCACCCTTTATCCCTTTGCGTCTCTCTGCGTGGTCTTCTGCACAGTCACTGCGTTGGACTGCGTCACTCTGTGTGGAGGACCAGTGTTGCTTCTCAGCGTTGTCCCCTCTGCGTCCTCCTTCTGCCTTCTTCTTCCTCCTTCTGCCTCTACAACCTCTCCGTCTGAAATCGAATTCTATTCCTTCATAATCGATTTCCTTCAGGTACTAAGTGTGCGCCCAACTTTCTTTCCAAATGACCCCCAAGCCTTCTCTTATAATCTTTTCGTTGATGAATCAACAACCCAGATTAGATCTCCAATCAATGGCTAAGATTAAAACATGACTTGATCTTTGTTTTCTAGAAGATTCACGCTCTGGAGTCTGCTTTATTAATACCCTTTAATTATTTAATTTCCCTAAGTTTAGACTTAGGCATCACTTTAAAATATTTAATTATTTTAATAAAGCATGAACTGAGTGGAATTTCCATAAATGATTTTTGGGTTCTTTGGAATACTGATGTTCCAGCCTCCTCCCAAAATATGAGACTTAGTACACTTTCCAATGCGACAAAATCAACATGCTCCGGACAAACACTTGCCACTCCTCCGTGACACTACCAAGGGCCATCCGTACCATGGTTGCAATTGTAGGTGTAGCACCTACTACCGATAGTTGATCTTGAATCTCCCGAAACCAAATGAGGTATGAAGCTCTAAGGCCCCAATTCGGAAATAGTTTTCACCAGAGAAATTGTGCAACATAATTAATAGAATAAAATCTAATTTTGTAATACTACTAAGTAAATCACTGGAATTTTAAAGAAAAGCTTAAATTTGAGGAGAATACCTAGGAATTCACTGTTTGTGTTGTTGATATTCTTGTTACCGTAGTTAACCAAACCAATCTTACCTCCCAGCCTATCTGGGTCTACCTATATGATACCCAAATTCAGAAGATAAACCTTTTGGCCCATGTGCCCAAAATTCCAAGAACAATCCACACTCCTTCGTGTCTAGCTATCTCTGTTATGAAAATTTCCTCCAGTTCTCAATTATTTCCCTCCCCTCAGCTCCCTATTCATTCCCTTCTCCTTATACCTTCTATCCCACCGCCTTCATTTTTCTCTGGGTTTGCTGGCTCTGTTCTCCTCCAACATGTGGAGGAGTAGCTCCGTCATCTACCTCCCACGACACTTTTGAGGCAGTCTAAATCATCTAGATGTACCTTTAGATTTCTACTTGCAATGTTTTACTTTAATTAATCTTTTTTATTCATAGTTTTTAATCTAATTTTATTCTTTAATTTAAATTGTTTTAATTTACTTTGTATTTATTATTTAATCTTACATTTATATGTTATATCATTCATGTTTTTTTTTAATTATATTCATTGGTCCCCCTTTTGATATAAATTATAATCTTATTTTCTTTATTTACAAAATGTATAATTTTATATTATGCTTTAATTATTAACAGTAATATGTTATAGTTTCTATATTTGTTAATATAACGTTATAGTTCCCTTTTATTTTGTATGTTACTTCGTATTTTAAAAATTAGACTTTTCACAATTGTTAATACACACACATATATATATATACTAATGCAGTGTGTTGTCGCACAGATTGCCTAGGCACCGTGAAAATGGCTCAGATCGAGAGTTGTCACCTTTATCTCCAATCTCTCTATCTAAGTTGTCTCCTTGCAAGCTAAGGGAGGTAGACCCTAACAGAAATGAAAGACAAGAATTGGTTGTAAATCAACCAATCTAGGAGACATAGCTAAAACACCAAATACTTGATAAGATTAACGAGATTTCACAGATCAATTATATTAAAACCAGTGCCTTATGGAGCTAAAAGATCTCGTTATGCAATTAAAGTTAAGTATTGGATGTATAACTACTGTTATGATAACACAAATGACCACAATGATATTCAGTAAAAAACACCACAATCATTCATTAAGATACTTAAGCCAATCAACATATCATGAAACGATCATTAAGATAAATGCCAGATGCTTGAAATATTTCCGAAATTATGATGTTTCAAATAACCCAGTTCGAAAATTAGAAATGCTTATATAGTCAAACTTAGGATGAAAAATTTAAGCTCATTTGACTATCAGATTTAAATTATTATTATTATTATTTTTTGAAAAATTTATTTTTTTATTTTTAAATCCTAAAATGAAAATTTAAAATTTAAAATCAAAACTAAAGCTAAAGTTAAACTAAGGCTAAATCTAAAGTCTGAAGAAAATGATTAAAAATTAAAATCTAGAAGTTAAAACAAACTAAAACTTAATGAATCATTAAAATCTAACACACTAAAGCTAATGTCTACTTTAAAATCTAAAACTAAACTAACTATCAAAATTAAAACTAAAACTAAGTTAGATTTAAACTAAATTTAAATTAAAATCTAATAAAAAATAAGTCGACTAACCAACGTTAATGAAATCCTAACTAAACTTACGCTCAAATTAAAATCTAAACTAAAATTTAAAAAATCAAATCCTAATGCTAAACCAAACTAAAGTCTAAAACTTAAAAAAGAATTAAAACTAAAATCTAATCCTAAAATCGAATTTTGAAACAAAAATGAAATTAAGACTAAACTTAACGAAAACAAAATCGATCAACGCATATACATGTAAGGGTTCTCAAAAATATATGTGCGTTTTTATTTGAATGTGCAGGCCGACGTGAGACGGCAAAAGAGATTACGACAGCGGGCAGAGGAAGACGTCGGATAAGGGCAGAGGCAAGGAGCTGGGCGTGACGAAAACATGAAGACAAGGAGGAATTTGTAGAGAGTCGACGACAGAGATAGAAGAGCTGGTCGACGGCAGTGAAAGGAGATCGGACGAGGAGATCGGATGAGGAGAAGGCGGACAGGTAAGAGAGGATGGATAGTCGGACGTCTTGCAGAGATGAGTTTTGTTGGATGGTGTGAGCGAGGAGCTGGATGGCGGAGCAAAGGGAACGAAGAGCAGGTTGGATGGCAAGGGAAATAAGACAGCAGACAGAGGGTTAATGTAGCAGAGAAATCGATGGTAATGATGCAGTGAGGCAAATGGCTCTGCAAAAATCGATGGGAGAAAACGCAGACAGAGCCAGCGTTTATGCAGTAATCAAACCCAGTTAAATTAAAATTTCTCCCTTCAAATTAAAAAATTCTCCCTTCAAACTCAGATTTAGATGCTCCTTCATTCATATAACGTTCAGATTTATTCACAGAATCGATTCTGAGGCCAGATCTGGCCCTCGGGGGTTAGATCTGGCTCAGATCTAAAAAAAAATTTGAGTAGACCCTGCAAACTGCAAAACCAGACAAATCCAAAACTATATGCACAAAAGTTATTAAACCCTTACAACCCTAAAAAGAAATACAAATTTACAAGCTAATTTACAGATCTGAGGCCCTCATGGCCAGATTTGAACCCATTTCAGCGCAATTTTTTAGAATTTTGAAATTTTAAAGATAGGCACAAGCCTTAAAAACCCTGTAAAAACACAATTTCGTAAGATAGATTTAGGAAATTAGAAACAATGGGCATTTTCAGATTTACGAATCTGAGAGTCGGCTGATCCAACTAAAGACTTCCCCAGACGCTCAAATCTAAAAAAAACTCCCTGCACACTTAGATCTGAACTTTAGATCGATAGAGATTTAAGAAAATAACATGAGATCCTTCAGAAAAAATCAAAATGTCATTTTATGAACCTAGAAAACTGCACAAGATACCTGTATGCAGATTAATCCATGAAGGCCATCAACCATAAAAATATCAAACAAAGTAGCAGAGTTTAGAGACAATTCACCACATAGATCTGGAAAAGGAACACCAAAATTTGTAACCCCAAAGTCTTTATGCTTTATTCATCAAAGAAAATTTACAAGAGCTTTCAAGACCATTGCACGATTCTAAGATTGAATGACTCAAGACTGACAAAGACCTCTAAATTTATAGGACAAAATCTTCAACGGCTAGTTCAGTTGATCCACGTCAAAATAATCTCGATCGTCGATAAGATTTGATCGTATTTTAATTTGGACAGTTGAAATTATAATTTTGAGGAAAAAACGAATTTATGAATTAAATCCATTTTAATTAACTCAAAATACTATTTTTGAGTTAATTACCCCAAAATTTTGACTTTGACTTAACCACCTAGGCCCAAGGGTCCAAAATTTCTTAAAATTCTCAAAATTCCCTTGACCTAGGGCCTTTAAAAAATCATTTTTTAAGGACCAACGAATTTTGCCTTTAAAGAATTTTATCCTAACTTAGGACCATAAATTAATTAAATTTCTGGCTTTTGATTTTTTTAAATTAATTGACCAGAAAATTTAATTAATTGACTGAGAGGGGATTTTAATTATTTTGTCAACCCTCTTTACATAAGATAATACATTTAGACACATTAAGGGGGAATATCCATTCGTATAGACCCTCAAAGAAATACCCAATTCTGTGACTCAAAACATGATTTAGTAGACCAAGTAGCTCAAACTATTTTTACAAGGACTCGATAGAAAACACTAGGACTCACTTAGCATGCTGATGACAAAATCCACCCTAGCTTTGAGGTGAGGCTGGAGGGAAAAACTCTGCCGATCACTTACGTGAATCAGTGAGACAAAAAACCTCTTAGGATGGAAATCATCAACAACATGTTAGGGTTACCTAGGTTGTTACATACATTGACGGTCTTACTTAGATCATTTACATCATAACATGCATAATGGGTTTACATCATTTATAACAAAATGTCCGCTGACGATGAAATCTGGATGACATGAAAATCGAACATGATAAGTCCCATTTGAAAAAATGGGGGTGTACTGTTGTGGGGTCGTTGACAAAGTGTGGTCAACATTTGGCTCTACTTGGGGACATGTTGCTTCATTGAAGGAATGTGAGAATCCAGAGTCTGCATCCAAGCAACACACAAAATTACATAAGTAGTGTCCATCCAAATATCATCATATAATATTAAGCGCATGAAAAATAGAAGCTCTTCTTTTATTTATTATTCTATTTAACATGAAAAGTAAATCTACTCTAACTGCAAAATGAAATGCTGAAATAACAAGGAGTAGGGTTAGAAATAAAATATAGAGGATGCCCAAATGGCATTAGATGTCATCTTTGAAGAACAACTTGAGCAATTGGCCATTCGCAGGTAGCTGCAGTGGTTCGCCTTCCAACGTGCTCAAGTGGAATGAGTTTGGTCCAGCAATGCCTCTGATAATATAAGGTCCCAGCCACAAACTGTCAAATTTCTTGTGTTTTCCAGGCTTCTCATTTTTTCTGTCCCAAAGTAATACCATGTCTCCAACCTGCAAAGATCTAGATCTATATGATTTATCAAAGCTTTTCTTAATGTTAGACTGAATCTTGCACATATTATCTAAAGCTTTCCTACGAGTTTCATCCAACTCCACAATCTGATCAATTCTATTTTGAATAGCATCTTTATCAGTGGAAAAATGTTGAAGGAGTTGGTAAGCTAGCAATTTAAGGTGAACAGGCAAAGTTACATCCAAGCCATAAACTAATTCAAAAGGACTTTTACCAGTAACTTTCTTTTTAGTAATTCTATCTGCCCACAAAGCATACTTGATTTTGCTGTCCCAAGATCGCTTATTATCTCCTCCTAACTTCTTGATAATGGTTATACAATTTTTATTACTTGATTCAGCTAAGCCATTGCCCTGAGCATAGTAATTAGATGAATGAGATAAAGTAATGCCATACTTAAAACAAAAAGATGAGAATTCAAGAGAACTAAAAGCCTTGGCATTATCAGTAGTGATCTTGGTAGGGACACCAAATCTAGTAATGATTTGATTTTCAATAAAGTCCATAATGACCTTTTCATTGGCATTCTTAGCAGGAATGGCTTCAACCCATTTTGTAAAATAATTAGTCGTAGTTAAGATCCAGGAGTAGCCATTGCTAGAATTTTCATGGAATTTCCCGATGAAATCCAGACCCCAATGTTGAAAAGGTGCCTCAACAACCACAGGTTGTAGGGGTAGGGCAGCTAGCTTCTGCTTCCCAGTGAATAGTTGACAGGCTTGGTAACTTCTAACAAATTTATGCACAGCTGAAAAAATCGAGGGCCAAAAATAACCAGCTCTCAGAATTTTGTGGGCGGTAGTTCTAGCAGCATAATGACCACCACAAAATCCTAAATGAAACTCAGAAATCAACCTTTTAGACTCAACCTCATCAACACACCTAATTATTATCCCCTCGGGATTTCTCCATCCAAGGCCATCCTTCATGAGGCAATAATTAGTGGCTTTTAATCTAAGAGCCCTTCTTCTATGAGCAACTAAATGGTCAGGACATGTAAGATTTAACAAATAATAAATAATGTCCTTATACCATTCATGCTCTCCTAACCTTTGCAGCTCAGGTGAAGATGCATCATTAAGACAGATCAAACCAAGCGCCTTTTCATTACCCTCGGTCAACATCTCAGCCAAGCCCTGACCTTTGACTAACTTAGTGGGTCTAATCTCTAGATCATACTCTTGAATTTTAGTAACCCACCTAGCACGAGTCCCTAAGCAATCAGTTTGAGTTAAGATATCTTTAATTGCGGAATGCGGAACAAAAGCAATAATTTTAGAATAACCCACATAAGTCCTAAAGTGCTTAAGGGACTTAACCAAAGCATAGGCTTGCTTTTCCATAGTAGTATACTTTAATTAAGAATTTTGAAGCGCTCTACTCATGAAAGCAATAGGCTGTTCGTGACCTTCCTTATTCTTTTGTAACAAGACACCAGCAATAGTATCTTCAGAAGCGAAGAGAAAATCATAAAATCTTTTGAGTAATCAGGACTCGCCAAAACCGGAGCTTGAGCAATAGCACCCTTAATCCCTTGAAAAGCCTTTTTACCATCTTCTTTCCATAAAAATTTTACATCTTTTTTAAGAAGATTTTGAATAGGCTTAGCTATTTCTGCGTAATTTGGAATAAATCTTCTAAGAAAATTAGTTTTTCCTAGAAAAGACTGAAGGGATTTAAGATTATGAGGTAGAGGAATCTTTTGGATTGCCTCAACTCTTTCAGGATCAATCTTGATCCCATCTTTGGAGATGATGTGACCAAGTAATTTCCCTTCAGTTACTCCAAAAACAGATTTAGCTGGATTCAAGGAAATCCCAAATTCTCTACATCTATCAAAAACCTGCTTAAGATGACCTATGTGAGTAATACCATCTTTAGAAAAAACAGTAAGATCATCCTCATAAATTTCAATAATTTTTCCAATTAAACCTTTAAAAGCATAATCCATAGCCCTTTGAAAAGTAGCCCCAGCATCAGTCAACCCAAAAGGCATTCTAATCTATTTGAAAGTGCCCCATGGTGTGGTGAATGTAGTTTTGTGACGATCTTCCTTCTTAACCCAAACTTGATTGTACCCAGAAAAACCATCTAGCAATGACATCATTCCTGAACCTGTTACTCTTTGCAACATAGTTTCCATGTTGGGCAAAGGGTAATTATCCTTTTTACATGCTAGATTATGGTTTCTGAAATCGACACAAAGTCTAATGGTACCATTCTTCTTCCTAACAATCACCAGGTTGGAACACCATGTTGAATGTCTAGTTTGAGCAATGATTCCAGCTGCGAGCATTTTTGAAAGCTCTTTCTGAACCAAAGGGGCTAACTTAGGATTTATTTGCCTAAGCTTTTGACAAAAAGGTAACTTAGGATTTACTTGCCTAAGTTTTGACGAAAAGGTTTAGCATTCTCATCTTTCAAAGGGATAATGTGTTGCATGCATCTTCCCTATATCCTTTTAACTAATCATATGAAAATGCTAAAACATCCCTGTACTCATGAAGTAAATTTGTTAACTTTTTCCATTCTTCTTCACTAGTACCTTTACCAATTTTAACAATCTTAGGATCCTTAGAAGTACCAAGATTTACTTCAATGAATTCACCTTGATCCTTTCTATTCTCCTCTTTCAGCTTTGTGGCATCATGCCGATCAAAGTGTTGCTCTAAAGCAACAATATTCCAAGGAGTAGGATTTACAATATCATCATGATCCTCAGATCCATCCTCCTTAGAACTTACCCGAAAATCTTCAAACTCATCCAAGTTATTAAGAAAACGAATAGCCTGCTTTTCATCATCAAAAACTTGCCAATGTTCTGAATTATCCAGGACTGACGGTCTGAAAATAATTTCCATTTTTATCTTTTCCTTAATTAATTCATCAGATGATTGTATAGTAGAAGCGGCCACAGCGAGCTCATCCGCTAAGGCATTCTTTTCTCTTGGGACAACTTCAAGGTTAATGGCATCAAAGTGTTCCATAACATCCCACACAATATTTCGATAATTCCTCAACCTCTGATTTTTACATGTGAACTTGTTCTTAACTTGCATGATAACCAAATCAGAGTCTCCCTTGATACTAAGCAACTTAATTCTTAAAGCCTTTGTCAATTCAAAACCCAATAACAAAGCCTCATACTCAGCCACATTATTGGTTGCATCAAACTCAAGTCTATAGGAAAACTTTAAAACACTACCAAGGGGAGATTTCAAAACAATTTCAGCACCCTTACCATACTTAGATGCTGCACCATCAAAATGCATGTACCAAACCTGTTCCTTTAAGTGCTCAAATTTCTCATCAACCTTGTCATCTAAGGGAACCATGAAATTAGACATAATAGCATAATTCCCCATGTCAGGTTGTTCCTTAATTATTTCATTATGAGGTCTTTTAGGATCTTCTACATGGAATCTTCTTTCAGGTTCTCTATTAAGCTTCACAAACCCTTCACCTCTAGGGGAAGGAATCATAGCATAAGACCAGTTCATCTGAATACTTCCTCCTAGATCAGAAGCCCACTTTCTTGATAACAACATACCCCAAGCATCCGGAACATCTACTACAACTATGTCCATAACAATCATGATATCAGGGTAAACCGATAAATGAACTTGTAAATCCTTGATCAACCCATGAACTTCAATTTTCTTAGAATCCATGGCACATATGTTGTAGTATGGTCTAGAAACTCTTAAATTAAGCTGTTCCATGACCCTCTTAGTCATGACACAAGCTGAAGCACCATAATCCAACATACAATTCAATTTATAACCATTAACCATCAAAGTAACAAAAAATGGTCGATGATCTTTGTTATCCGACTCCATTTTTTGTAAGTATATAGGGGCATCTTGATAAGACACTTGAGGAGTTTCATTTTGAGTAACATCAACATGTGAAGCTCCAAGAACATCTAAAACTTTAGCTTTCTGATTAGGAAACTTTATAGCCTCAGTAAAAGGTACCAAGATCTTAGCATTTTTCAACTATGCACCCAAATCAATATCCAAACCAGGACTAGGATTAAAAATTCGAGGGGGATTTTGATTATGACCTTGCTCTTTATCCCTTCTTTGATAAGTTAATCCTTTGTCCTTAGCAATTTCCAAAACTTGATCAGGAGAGGGCTTTTCACCAAATAATTCAATCATCAAATCACTCTCATAATCAAAATTATTGATACTATGCGAAGATGTGAAAGGCCTAACATCTTGACTATTTTCCTTAACTTCCATCCAATCTTCCATAGACAAAGAGAACTCCTTACCAACAACATTTATTTGATTACTTGCCCCAAACATTCTATTATTTATGATTCTTTTAACAATGGGACAAGTAACCTCTTCATGAAGAGCATCACAAACTCTACAATAAGGAAGAGCTTCATCAACCAGATTAGTAGATTCAAGTAGATTCGGAGGTCTCTGCTCACTCGACTGACCTTTTTTCTGCCAAGTATTATTTCCTCGATTATTATTATTATGATTCCTAGGTTGGGAATTTTGCGTTTGAGCCCTTTCCATTTGAACCAACCTAGATTGTAAAGTGCTTATTTCCTTAGCATGTTCAAAAATTAATTTTGCTTGATTAAGCTCCATGCTTTCAAGCTTTTGCATTAACTTTTTCATAGGATCATCATCATCTTCTAGAGGTTCTTTGCCTTTAGGTCCCTTTAACTTAGTTGCAGCCCTATCAAAACCAGGAATTTCAGACTTCCCAGATGCCCTTTTATCTTTTTCAAGCTCTTCAGCTAAAGATTGAGAAGCCTTATAATTTGCAGTTTTAGCCCGCCTTAACTCATATGAAGTTTCAGAATTAAAAGCATCAATATAAAAATTCAGAAGAGAGCCATCAGGAGGTTTATGAGTTTGAGATATTTCTATAAGAATACTATTAAATCGCCTGTTAAATTCTTCAATCGTTTCATTTTATTTCTTTTTTATGGTACTAATCTCTCTCACTAGATGCCTATCTTCCCTTTTATCACCATACTTGTCCTTAAAGGCAGCTACAATTGATTCAAAAGTATCGAATGAATTATCAGGTTTTTCCATAAACCATTTAGCAACATCCTGGTCAAAAGTAAGAACAAAAGTTTTCATCTTTACATCATCGAAATTATTATTTGTAACTGCAAATCTATTCCACCAGTTAGTGAAAGCAAACAAATGAGAGTTGACACTAATTGCATCATTTCCTTGAAAATAAGGTAATTTATCCATTCCAGTTTGAGGGATATCATGGGGATAACCCTGAATATTAGCAAAATTACACGGGGTGAAAACATCCATGATATCGTGTTGAGGTGGATCACAAAAAAGGGAATGGATATCAGAGAGAGCTTCCTGGCCGAGATTATCAAGAAGTGTACGAGAAGAGAGCTTGTGTAATTGGACTCTAAAAACCCTTTTAGGATCTGGAGTAGGATTAATCAAGCTACTTGGATGCCTTCTCGTATAAATTCTTGTGGAAGATGAAGCCAATGGAGTCGCCACTAGGACAGGAAGCTAACCCAAATACCTGAGATGAAAGATGAATAAAGAAACGAATGTTGTAAAGCCAAAGTCCAATAAATTGGTCCCTGGCAACAGTGCCAAAAAATGTTGTCGCACAGATTGTCTAGGCACCGCGACAACGGCCCAGATCGGGGGCTATCACCTTTATCCCCAATCTCTCTGTCTAAGCTGTCTCCTTGCAAGCTAAGGGAGGTAGACCCTAACAGAACTGAAGGACAAGAATTGGTTGCAAATCAACCAATCTATGAGACACAGCTAAAACACCAAAAACTTAATAAAATTGACGAGATTTCACATATCCAATTAGATTAAAACCAGTGCCTTATGGAGTTAAAGAAGATCCCGTTATGCAATTAAAGTTAAGTATTGGATGTATAACTGCTGCTATGAAAACATAAATGACTACAATGATATTCAGTAAAAAGCACCACAACCATTCATTAAGATACTTAAACCAATCAACAAAGCTTATCATGAGACGCTCATTTAAATTAAAATGCTAGATGCTTGAAGTATTTTTGAATCTATGATATTCTATTATAACCCAATCCAGAAATTATAAATGTTCCACAGTCAAATCTTAGATAAAAAATTTAAGCTCATTTGACTATAGGATTTAGAAAATTTTTAATTTTTAATTTTAATTTTTAATTTTAATTTTTAATTTTTAATTTTTTTTTTAAATTTTAAATTTTAAATTTTTTTATTATTTTTTAATATTTTCAAATTAAAAAATCTAAATCTAAATTAAAACTTTAATCTAAGAAAAATTAAAATTAAAATCTAAATCCAAAATCTAAACAAAACTAAAGTTAAAATTAAACTCTAAAGCTAATCTAAGAATTAAAATTAAAACTAAAACTAAGTTAGATTTAAACTAAATTTAAATTAAAATCTAATAAAAATTAAATAGACTAAGCAACGTTAATGAAACCCTAACTAAACTTATGTTATCATTAAAATCTAAACTAAAATTAAAAAAATCAAATCCTAACGCTAAACCAAACTAAAGTCTAACACTTAAAAAAAAAAATTAAAACTAAAATCTAATCCTAAAAATGAATTTTGAAACAAAAATGAAATTAAGGCTAAACTTAACGAAAACAAAATCGATCAACGCATATACATGAGGCCTTTGAAAATGTGAGTTTTTGTTTTGAATTTGCAGGTCGAGGAGCGGACAGCGGAAGAGATTACGACGGCGGGCAGAGGAGGAATGGAGATCGATGGCAGAGGAATGGAGGATGTCAAGGCTAGATGACAAGGGGAATAGAGATTTCGATGCAGAGAAAGGGAAGGCGACGACGTGAAGATGTGAAGACAAGGACGACAGAGGCAAGGATCGAAGTTTAATGCAGGTCGAGGGCAGAGCTGGACGTCGACCCCAGTGGATGATGGCAAAGGAGGGAGCATGTGAGGAGGAAAGCTGGATGGATCGAATGGCAGAGAGCTAGGTGTAGAGATGAAGGGAAGATGCCTTAAAGGAAAATACGGTTAAGAGAATGTGAGGGCAGAAGATGGTGAGGGCGGCAAAGAGAAGAGGCTCGAAGGAATAAGCTAAGCGGTGGATGAGAGATCGGATGGCTCGGTGGATATTGAAATCAAAGCAATGTTAAGGAAATGAGGACGTCATACAGAGTAGTGAAGATCAGTGTGAGGAGAACCCAATACAGAAATTCGCCCAGCAAACTTTAAAATTCTTCCGTCAAAAATCAGCAGTGCTCTTTGAATCTAATAACGTCCAGATTTTTCCACAGAGGCGATTTGAGGCCAGATCTGGCCCTTGGGGGCTGGATCGGACTTAGATGTTTAAAAAAATTTCTGATTGAAACCTACAACCTGCAAGAAACCAGTCAGATCCTGAAGATATATACACCAAGAAAATTATTAAACCCTTACAACCCTAAAAATTACAAATTTACAAACTAATTTACAGATCTTGAGGCCCTCATGACTAGGTTTGAACCCATTTCAGCACAATTTTTAGGAAATATGAAGTTTTAAAGAGAGGCACAAGCCTTAAAAGACTCTGTAAAAACACAATTTCGTCAGATAACCTTGAGAAATTAGAAATGATGGGCTTTTTCAGATTTATGAATTTGAGAGTCGGCTGGTCGAACTGAAGACTTCCCCAGACGCTCAAATCTTAATTTTTTTTTTTCTTGCACACTTAGATCTGAACTTTAGATCGATAGAGATTTAAGAAAATAACATGAGATCCTTCAGAAAAATCAAAATGTCATTTTATGAACCCAGAAAACTGCACAAGATACCTGTATGCAGATTAATCCATGAAGGCCATCAACCATAAAATACCAAATAAAGTAGCAGAGTTTAGAGACAATATCACCACATAGATTTGGAAAAGGAATACCAAAATTTGTAACACCAAAGTCTTTATGCTTTATTCATAAAAAAAAATTCACAAGAGCTTCAAAGACAAGTGCACGATTCTAAGATCGGATGACTCAAGATTGACAAAGACCTCTTAATTTATAGGACAAAATCTCCAACGGCTAGTTCGGTTGATCCATGTCAAAATAATCTCGACCGTCGATAAGATTTGATCATCTTTTAATCTGGACCGTCGAAATTATAAATTTGGGGAAAAAACGAATTTATCATTTAAATTCATTTTAATTAACTCAAAAATAGTATTCTTGAGTTAATTACCTCAAATTTTTGACTTTGATTTAACCACCTAGGCCCAAGGGTCCAAAATTTCTTAAAATTCTCAATTTTCCCTTGGCCTGGGGCCTTTAAAAATTCATTTTTTAAGGACCAACGAATTTTGCCTTTGAAGAATTTTATCCTCACCTAGGACCTAAAATTAATTAAATTTCTGGCTTAACATTTTTAATTAATTTGGCTAGAAATTTTAATTAATTGACTAAGAGGGGATTTAATTATTTTTTCCAACCCTCTTTACATAAGATAATACATTTAGACACATGAAGGGGGAATACCCATTCGTATAGACCCTCAAATAGGTACCCAATTCTGCGACTCAAAACATGATCTAGTAGACCAAGTAGCTTGTAATAAAATAATCTAGCCAAATAGCTAGGATTGTTCCCAAACTACTTTTACAAGGACTCGATAGAAAACTCTAGGACTCACTTAGCATCTGATGACAAAATCCACCCTAGCTTTGGGGTGAGGCTGGAGGGAAAAACTCTGCCGATAACTTGTGTCGAAAAACAAAAGTAAATCAATGAGACAAAAAACCTCCTAGGATAGAAATCATCAACAACATACTAGGCTTACCTAGTTTGTTACATACATTGACGGTCTTACTTAGATCATTTACATCATAACATGCAGAATGGGTTTACATCATTTATAACAAAATGTTGTCTGTCGATGAAATCTGGATGACGTGAACCTCGAACATGATAAGCCCTATTTGAAAAAATGGGGGTGTACTGCTATGGGGTCGTTGACAAAGTGTGGTCAAAACTTAGGCTTGAAGAAAAAAATGATAAGAAGAAGAAGTAGAGTTTAAAAACTCTGTTGAACTGATGATATCTGATGGCACAAGTGTCCTCTGGTTCATCCTTGGGCATTGAGTCTTCACATAATCATTAGGTGCCACTCTAGTGGTCAACAAGGCCATCTTACAATAACACAATACGATTTACTTTTCCAAACGAATGTGATTGTGAAAAATAGTCAAGTACATAATGGAGTTGTTAAATAGATATTTATCATGAAAAAATTCAAGTTGTTATTTTCTAGTTATGTAGCACAACAGCATAAATATTTGGAACTGCTCCTGTTCCAGTCAATCTTTAAGCAGAATTTTTTCACTGACATTGTTTGGTGAAATTTGTAATACAAAATATCTATAATATTGTTTGAGCTGCCCTGAATAGGCAGCATTGTTATTTTGTACTCTAAATAACATTTGTGGGAGATGTGGAAATATGTTAAGTGTGAAGCCTGGTACCATTCCTCACTAATGTATTAGTTCGAAATGGAAAACGACATAAGTTGTAATATAGCTCAAGTCATAATTTTGGATAACTCGATTAAACTCAGCCAATCATATTAGTAATATAGTTTAACTATTTTCCTTGGATGCATAAATTTGTATCCTTTTTCTTTGATCATAGTGGAGGTAAATTTAATGGTTTTCTTGAATTGATGTTTTATTCTATACAATGCAAATTGCTATTTGATGGAATAGGTTGTATAAGTGCCTGAAACTTGTTGATATAGATATGATGAATGCATTTATTTTTTGCTCTCTTTTTTAAGCTGTAAATAATGCATGTTATGTTTATTTCCTGCACCTATTTTGGCTACAGACAAACACTTATGGGCATGGCTAAACATTATGAAACTGGTGAGATACTCTCTGAAGAAAGATATTTGAAGCTCCTAGCAGCAAGAACATTCAGGAAAGGTTCAGAGAACTTACGTCAGGTGTGCTGAATTAGAATATTGTTATTTGTATCTTTATGCTTCCTATTATTATTTTAATTTCATTGTGTTTGATATTTTGATTTCATCCTCTTTAGGAACTGTCATATTTCTTTCTTCGTGTGGTTGAATGCCAACATTTGCGAGTGCAATTGATTAAGGTGTTATTTTCAAGTCTAATCTTAGAAATATTAAATTGGTAATAAATTATAATATATCTACGAGTTTGTATGATAAGAAATTCTGTTTATGCCACTAAACTAAAGCTTGTGATTCTGAAAATTCCAAGTCCTTGATCTGGAATACTACTGCAGCTAACTGAATTAGCTTCTCCTACTTGTTATTAAAATGAACAAGTTATTTGCAGATTTCTTCTGAAAACATTGAAGTAATATTGCTACAACCTTCATTTAATTAATTTAGAAACAGGAAATTGAGCAAAAGAAAAACATCACACATGACACCGTTATTTTCGGACAAATGTCCCCGGAAAAACCCAATGCCGGAAAATCGGTGCAACAGATATGAGGGTTTTATTATTAAGCAACAGTAAATTCTAAATACATCTTTGAATGTCACTCCAGACAATTTAGTTACAGAGAATATGACTGATAGAAATATTAGTGAGGTTACCTCACACTATCACTGGAAATCCCCGCTGATCCGACCACTGAATGATGTGCGTCTGATAGGCTCTGCATAGTCCCAGCGTCAACCCTCTTGGGCACTGCGTCACTTAGTTTGTGGATCGATTTGCCCTCCAAAAATTCCGATCTTTGCTTCCCGGTCTAACACCTTGGCTTTCAGATTATGAGCTTGATTCTTTAGCAAACCCTTCGGATTTTCTCTGGCCCTTTGCGCAACCTCTACGTAGCCCTGCATCAGCCTCTCGGGATCTGCGCTAGAGCTGCTGGATCTCTCTCTGCCCTTCGTTGCTGATGATTCTCCGACTAAGAAAGAATTCTCTCCAGATACTGTCTCTGCCCCTCTCTGCAAAAGATCTCTAGATCGAAGTTTTCGTTTGAGCACTGCTCCTTCAAAAAATTCGATCACTTGATCCTCTCGGTGTGTTTTCCAAATGACCCTCAAGCCTTCCTTTATGGTCTTCTTGTGGAGACTTCAACGACCGAGATTAGATCTCCAATCAACGACTAAGATTACATTTTGACTTGATTTGTTTTTATAGAAGTTACACCCATAGTTTAGATTAATATCCATTAATTATTTTAATTTCCTAAGTTAGACTTAGGGTGCTCATTAAAAATAATCAATTTATCAAATAAAACTGCTTCTGGGTGGAACTTCCCAAAACAATTTCTTGGTTACCTGGAATGCATGTGTCTAAGCCTCTCCACAAAGTTTGAGACTTAGAGAACATCCGATGCTACCACAAATCAACACTCTCTCTTAGCAAGGAATGTGCTCTAGAAAATATGCCTTGCTGCACACTGCTTTGATTTTGAAGCATCTCCCTCTGCGCTGCTGATGTCTGACATGCTGCCCATCAACCACTGCGTTGCTGCTGCAACTGTAGTGCTGCTGACCCTGCCACGATCGACATTGCATTCGTGCTGTAGCTCACTCTCAAATGTTGCATCTACTACAAGCACTGCCATTGCTAATGCTGCACTGCAACTGAAAAACATGCAAAATTTGAACAAGTGTTCGGGATGCATCTTGATGTTGAAAGTCTGACTGCTGCTACTCCCATGCTGTCCCTTTGGAGCATTGCGCTACTGCTGCTCTACACTGCGTCCCTCTGCGCTGCTGCAACTCTGCTCTGCGCTGCTAACCACTTCATCTGTCGCTTTTGCATTCCTCTGCACCAACTAAAAACTCCTCCAGCCTGCTACTCTAATCTTGGGCACCTGTAGCAAGGTCATGATTCAAGAGGTGGAATCCTCAAGGATCCTGCCCAACTGAAGTTCTTGCGAACTTACAACTCAATATTGCCCCATCTCCCTCGTGGAGATGCGTGGGCACTCATGGCATACTCATCCTCCTCGATCTTTGCGAACGCAACCTTCGGATCATGCTTTTCGTCCTGTCCTATTTCTTCAAAGGAAACTGGGTAGCGTAGTGACCAAGTTCACCAAACCTGAAGCACTTTATCTTCGAGACGTATTTCTTACGTCTTCGCTGCTCCTGCTTCACCTTCGACCTGCTGACACTGCTGCCGTCAAGTTTACACTTGACTAGGTCCCTCCTTAGGTCTTCTTGTTGAAGAGCAACTCACATCTACTCCCAGCCTGACAAGGTTGCTCTGCCTAGGATGCTCTGGAAAAAGACCTGCCAATCTTTAGTGACTGCGTTAAGAGCCAATCTCACCATTGCTGTAGGAGAAAGGCTGGGCCCCACTGCTGCTATTTGATCATGGGTTTCCTGAAGTCTAGACAGGAATGAAACAGTATGCTCCCCTTCTGCATCTGCACCATCCTTAGTTTTTGCTCTAAGTACATCTTCCGCTCCTCGGAAGATCCTTCATACAGCGCTGCCAAGGCTTTCGACATCTGCTTGGTTGTGTCCTTGCCAGCTATATGGGACACAATATGATCTTTGACTACATCAAGGAGCAACCTTTTTTTTGAGATTTTGGGGTAGCATCATCTGTGCTCTAGCTTCGAAACTTCGTGGAGGGGCTAAGACACACGAGATCTTCAAGACCCAGAAAGCTTTTGGAGAAATTTCATCCGGTGTAATAGTTATTCAAATAATTAAATTTTTCAATGGGGACCCTAAGTCTAACTTAGGGAAATTGAAAAATTAAAGTGAATTAAATTACACGTGATGAAATGTTTTAAGTGTCGTGGATCAAGCAATCTTTTAATTTGAGCCGTTGATTAGAGATTAGATAATTGCCATTGGTTTGCCAACGAGAAAAGTATAAAGGAAAGGCTTGGGGTCAACTGGAGAAAACACACACATTGCAGAGCACTGAAGCTACGTCGAATTTCTAGGGCAGGGTTTGTTGAGGAATTCGAAGTGAGTTTGCCATGCAGTGAGGGGCAAAGATCGACAAGGGATGATCTGATCTGAGGCCGAGAATATAGTAGCAAAGAGGCAGCACAGAGGCTGGCCAAAAGGATGCAGTCTAGCCAGGACCAAGCAGAAGATTGCGCAAAGGTTGCGTAAGCCCAACCAGGGTGCCGCAGGCCCAACCAACGCAATGCAGGGGCAACAGAGACACAACTAGGGTGACGCAATGGGTACGCTGGCTAGTAGAGGCCGACGTAGAGGCTGAAGAGGCAGCGTTGGGTGTTCCAGTAGGCCAGAAAGGGCTCGAATTTGTAATTCTTCGGGGAGGGTTGGATCGACCATATTTTTTGTCTCCGAGTGAAAGGTACAACTGCCGTGTAATTTCTCTGTAGGGAAGACCGTTTTTGGTGCCCATAATACTCTATTCAGATTCTGCATAATAATAAAACTGTCTAGAGTTGCTGCACCGGTTTTCCCACATAGGGTTTTTCCAGGGACATTTGTCTGGAATATCTGTGTATTTTTGTGACATGTGCGTGCTGTTCAGTAAATGATCTGTAGATGTGTAGACTGCAGTTTGTATTTGCTTTAATGCTTTTATGAATATTTAGATTAATAAATTGTTAATTAATCAAACAGGTAGGCAAAGTAGATCAAGACATTGCAGTAGGGTTTCTGTTTTGAAACTTTCACATGGTATCAGAGCATTGCAGATCAAGCTGATCCACTAGCAGAGCGGCTGAAGATAATTGTTGCAGGAAGAGCAACTATAGCAGCAGAGTACCAGAAGAAGGCATCTCATCACCAAGAGGGACGCAGAGCCATCTGAGTGACACAGAGGCAGCGCAGAGCCTTCCAGAGTGATGCAAGGGCGGCCTGCGCTACGCAGACGCTGCACTGAGCCTGTCTGCTCACGCAGAGGCCGACACAGTCCATGTGGAGAATTGCTGCGCAGTTTTCCAAAGTCTGGAGTTACAACTTCAGATGATCAATAGTTGCTAGTGTGGCACAGGTTCTGTCAGTGCAGAACAATGCCTAGCAAAGGTGACAAAAGCGAGAGGAGAACAGTTGCTCAACAGATCTGTGCCAAACAAATCTGTGATTCGATCAGGAGGGTGATCGTAGAGGATTGATTCAGGTGATTTGGCGGAGGTCTGGGAGGGAAATCAGTTGTTAGAGGGAGCAGCTATTGTAGGGGGTTTCTATCGCTAAGAAATCTAGATCCAGTCTCCTATTGAGTGTTGCAATAGGAAGAGGGAGAGCAGTACCTGTTTCGACAGATTTGAGCTAGATGACCCCGTACGAACTACGTGATCAGGATAAGTTGGATGGTGTGTCCAACTTCGCGATCTAGAAGGCCATAATCCTGTCAGTCTTGGAGGAATACGACATCAGGGAACACGCAGAAAATGTCGTAGCTGTGCTGACCAATGCAAACGCTCTGCAGACGTTTAACGAGAATCAAGCGTGGGCAAAGTGCTTGATCATGGATGGGGTGAAGGATCACATGGTCCCACACATTGCCAAGAAGAAGACGACAAATGAGGTGTGGAAAATTTTGAGTACGCTGTATCAAGGGAGCTCCGTCCAACGTAAGATGCTTTTGGATAACCAAATGAGGATGTTCCAAATGCACAAAGGGGAAGAGATCGATCCATTCCTCTCCAGATTGCAGACTATCCGGGATCAACTGATTGCCATGGGGGCAACTCCGGATGAAGGAATCTTAGTAAGGACAACCCTAAATGCTTTCACTGATGAGTGGGAGACCTTTGTCCAAAGCATTTTGGGCAAAGCACAACTCCCCAATTGGGGTGACATGTGTGGGCCATCTTTCGACAAGAGGGGGTCCGACGGATGACAAAGAGGGAATTCAACATCGAAAGTACCAAAGTGAAGAAGGAGGAGGAAGAGGACGCAACCCTTGCATCAAAGGCAGAACGACAGCAAGGGAAGAAGAAGAGGGACCTATCAAAGGTCCGGTGCTTTAAATGTGGTGAACTTGGACATTTCGCTAGCACTTGTCCTAAGAGGAAGGACAAGGAATCTTTTGTTTCCAAGGCAACATTTGTTGATTTATGGTAGCATTAGATGTGCTCTAGCCTTGTAATTTGTATATAGGCTAGGACACATGTATTCCATAAAACCCAGAAATGGTTTTGGAAAATTCCACTTAGAGATGGTTTAATTAAATTAATTAATTGTTTTTTAATGTTTTCCCAAGTCTAAACTTAGGGAAACTGATTAATTAAAGGTTATTGATTAAACTAACTGTGAATCTTCTAGATAAAGTCATGGATCACCTCCAAGTTAATCTTATCCCTTGATTATGTTTTAAATCTTGGCCATTGAAGGTTACTTAGAAGAATATAAGAAGGAGGGTGAGGGGCCTATGGAAATAACATTGTGACACTTGAGCCATTGAGCATTTTCGAATTGTGTGAGGAGACACAACTTTTGAGCAAGAATCAAATCACTAGGGCAGGGTTTGCTAATTGATTGTGATTCAGTGATCAAATTGAGAGAGGGCAGAAGCAGAGACTGGTCAGGAGGACCAGGAGTGCATTTCGGAGAGAGGCAGAGGTGACGCAGAGAGAGACAACGCAATTTTCTAACGAGGTGATGCAGATCTTGCAGGAAATCACACAGAAACAATGCAGTGTCTCTTGGAGTCAGTGCGGAGATAGCGAGAGACTGGGGTTTCTGAGCCAGGAGGGCCAAAATCTAGTCTCAGATTAGCCAGATCAGTTGAAGTAAGGGGTCATGCAGTTCCTCAAGCTTCCCCACACAGGCTTACGTAGATCCAACGTAGGCAATCACGCACAGGCAGTGAGGGCTTCACTAGCGCTGTTTTGATCAGCCGGAGACTTGCAGAGTGAGGTATATCTCACAATTATATTTGTTGCCTAGATTTCTCTGAAGGGTTTGCTGGATGTTGGCACCGTAGTTGTATTCAAGATTCTGCTGCTTAATAATACATACCCTCAGATTTGTGGCATCAGTTTTCCCAAGTTGGGTTTTTCCGGGGAATTAGTCCAAAAATAACTGTGTCACATGTGAATGTTTTTCATTGTATTTTGTTCAGATTGTTTCAGCACTTAGATTTATTCCGCAACATTATTTGTGTAGACTGCTTCAGAAACTACTTTGATATTTCACAGTAATGAAATAATTATGAACCATAATAGAAGAAGTAATTCAGATTTGTTGCGGTACGAATCTGGATCTAGGATTTTTCACATGGTATTAGAGCTTATCCAAGCTAAAGTGCAGGTGAAACACAAGTGAACTAGCAGATCAGCGTTGAAGAGTCTGGGATCTGCGTAAGCAACAACAGACCCTCCCAGAAATTACGCTGTCCAGGCCAGGAGGGCATTCCAGCGCAGAAAAGGCTCCCTCTGAGAGAGTTGACAAAGGGGTAAGCTTTTTCTGTTGTAGAAGAAGATCAGTGTAGCTGAAGGACACTGTTATTGCACAACAGTAAGAGTTGGTGCATAAGCATCAGAAAATTTATGAAAAACACAGTTGGGGATTTCTTCACCTCAGAGGGTTTGTTACTCAAGAAACTCAGCTTTTTCACGTGCAGCAGCAGAAGTAGTGACTTACTCCTCAAGGAGTGTGTAAGTCTAGCTGAGCAGAGGGTTAGAGGAAGATTTCGACAAGTTGAGGAGATGGCTAGCAATGGACTGCGTGACCAAGATAGATTGGAGGGTGCCTCCAATTATGTTATTTGGAAATCAAGGATTGAGTTTCTCCTTGATGAGCATGATCTGAAAGCCCTCATAGACAGCGCAGTTGCAAAACCTCTTGATGCAGCGCACTTGAGGAAATTCAAGAGGAATATGGAAAGAGCCAAGCGATTGATCCTAGATGGTGTGAAGGATCATATCGTACCCCACATAGCAGCAAAGACCACTGCTAGGGAGATGTGGGTAGGCCTGGAAAAGCTATACCAAGGATCTTCCGAGCAGCGGAAGATGTACCTTGAAGAGATGATGCGGAATATCAGGATGAAGAAGGGAGAGCGCTTTGACTCCTTGTCTCAGATTCAGGAAAACCGAGATCAACTGTCTGCAGTGGGATCTGCTCCTAGAGACTCAGAGCTAGTAAGACTCACTTTGAACTCTATTTCAGAGGACTATCGGGTCTTTGTCCAAATTATATTGGGAGAGAAAGACTTCCAGGATGGGAAGTGATGTGGGCAGCCTTACAACAAGAAGAGTTGAGGAGAGATCTCCTAAAATTCACTTGGAGGATGGCAGTAGCAGTTCAAAGGTCAAGAAGGAGGAAGAAGATAACACTGCCCCTGAATCAAAAGGGCAACAAAAGCAGAAGAAGAAAGATCTTTCCAAGATCAAGTGCTTTGGTGTGGGGAAATGGGGCATTATGCCACACAATGTCCTCTGAAGAAAAAGGATAAAGTGGAGAAGGAAGATCCACAAGCAGGAGCTGCCAAGATTGAGGCAGAAAAAGACTGTGCTATGTTAGCTCACATTTCGAAAGGAGAGAAGTGGGCTGACTTGGAGTTGTAAATCCAGAAGTACTGTTTCTGTCAGATCTGAGCAAGATGGCTCGATATGGGCTGAGGGATCAAGATAAATTGGACACATGTCCAACTATGCTATTTGGAGGGCCAGAATCCTTTTAGTTCTGGATGAGTATGGTCTCAAAGATCATGCAGAGAAGGTTCTTTTTGTACCAACTGATGCAGATCCTCTGAAGAAGTATGAAGAAAATCAAGTGCGGACTAAGCGTTTGATCATAAATGGAGTCAAGGACCACGTTATTCCTCATATTGTTGGAAAGACTACAACAAATGACATGTGGGTAGCCTTAGACACGATGCACCAAGGAGGCTCCGTCCAAAGAAGAATGCTTCTGGAGAACCAAATGCGGTTGTTCCAAATGATGAAGGGTGAAGTGATAGATCCATTCCTCTTTAGGCTTCAAGCCATCCAAGATCAACTAGTTGGTATTGGTGATACTCCAGATGAGGGGCTCTTAGTGAGGATTGCTCTGAATGCAGTATAGGAAGATTGGGAAACGTTTGTCCAGAGCATTCTGGGAAGGGAAACGTTACCATCTTGGGCTGACATGTGGGCTATCTTGCGCTAAGAGGAGATCAGGAGGGTCACCAAGCGGCAAAATATCAGTGGAGGAAGTAGAAAGGTCAAAGTGGAAAAGGATGATGCTGCCCTTGCATCAAGGGAGTAGAAAAAACAAGGAGAAGAAGAAGGGCCTTTCCAAGGTCCGGTGTTTTAACTGTGGTGATCTTGGACATTTCGCTAGTAGTTGTCCAAAGAAGAAGGACAAAGGATCTTCTGATTCCAAGGCTGCAGCAGCAAAGGAAGATGGCTCTGATGATGATTCAGCCATGAGTGCTCACATGCCTCGAGAGAAGAGGTGGGGTGACATGGATCTGTAGAGCATCTACAGACACTCGTAGGATCCTTGAGTCAACCCTACTCTTGGATCACATACGAGCTATGGGAGCCTTAAGACGGTAGCGGGATGAGTCGGGAGATGGTTGCAAAAGGTCACAATGAAGTAGAAGGGAGAGCTGAAGAGGTGAAGAGGGAGCAGTGTAAGGCAGAGGTAGCAATAACGTGGAGGCAATAACGCAGAGGCTGATGGGACTTCAGCAGTGCAGAGAGGCTGAGTTCATGCAGTGCAGTGTTGTAGCAGCGCAGTGGCTTCAGGAGGACATTGTAAATCAATAGCCAAGGGAGCTTCAGTTATTGGAGGCAGCTTGAATTATCTTATAACGATTGGGCAGAAGTCTTTCAGTTGCTTACTTCTCAACAACTGAGTTGCAGTGCAGTAGTTAGCAGTGGTAGTGCAATGGGCAACATGATGCAACAATTTGAGAGGGAGTTGCGGTACAGATGTGGCATTGTCAGTGGAAGTTGCATGGGCAAAAGTTCAGAGAGCAGCAGTGCAGTGGATGGAGGGCAGCAGGCCAAGCATCAACATCACAAAATCCAACTTCAAGATCTTGTAGTGCATGGTGTGGATGCATTACTAAAGCACACTTGCTAAGAGGGAGTGTTGAGATTTTGTCTAGTTGGTGTAGCATTAGGTGTGCTCAAGCCCTGAAATTTTGTGGAGGGGCTAGGACACACTTGAACTCCAAAACCCTGAAAGTGTTTTATGAAGTTTCAGCTGGTGTTTAAGTTATTCAAATAACTAATTATTTTAATGGATTCCCTAAGTCTAAACTTAGGAAAATTAAATAATTAAAGTGAATTAATTAACACATGTGATGAAATGTTCTAAAAGACACGAATCAAGCAGTCTTTTAATCTTAGTTGTTTATGAATGTTTTAATCTCAGGCGTTGATGAGATGAATGAAAAAGTATAACAGAAAGGCTTGAGGGTCAGTTGGAGACATACACACAGTTGTAGAGCTGAGAAATAGATATGGAATTCTAGGGCGGGTTTGCTAAGAATTTTCGTAGGAATTTTCTGTAGCGAGGGGTATGATTGGCTAAGGGGATGATCTGATCCCAGAGCCAAGAGTCAGTAAGAGGCAGAGGAGCAACAACAAGGACAACACAGAGAAGCAGAGCAACCACTATGTAGGACAACGCAGAGGCTCTAGGGGGCTTCAAAAGTTAAGTAGAGGGTCTCCAGGGCCAGTGTAAGGCCTGCATCACCCTCTCAGGGGTTACGCAGTCCCTCTCTGGGCAGCGCAGTGGCATTCTGAAGCTAGTAGGGCTGACGCTGGGGCTTCAGGGGCAGCGTTGGGGTTCCTAGGGCCAGATCCGGGCTGAGTCTTGTAAATCCCGTTTGAGGGTGCAG
Source organism: Pinus albicaulis (assembly GCA_034641835.2). NCBI lineage: Eukaryota > Viridiplantae > Streptophyta > Pinopsida > Pinales > Pinaceae > Pinus > Pinus albicaulis. The sequence continues at coordinate 240,887,161 of CM076575.1, read as the reverse complement.
ATCAGTCAAATATTTGGCACTAGAACAACATGTTAGCTGCAGATTTGATTTCTTTTGTTCTCTGTCGGGTTTTCCAGATCTGGAACCCAGACTTGCTGTACTCAGAATCTATTTAATAAAATAAACCCTCATATCTGCTGCACCAGTTTTCGCGCTTTGGGTTTTTCCAGCGACTTATATCCAAAAATCCATGTGTGTCACTTTGTTGGATGAGCGTATTATTCAGTAAATGATCTGCATGTGTAGGCTGTAGTTGTGTTTATTTCGATATTTTCTGAATCTAATTTCTGAAAATAACTTGTATTAATCTAAATCAAGTAGGAGAAATAAACCAAGATACTGCAGTAGAATTTCCACAGTCCTGGCATACAGAAGGAATGTCCTTCTGTTCTGCCTCTGCCACATCATCTACATCACTCAAGCATGAGTGATCAGGCGCCCAAGGTTCTTTGCAGATGAAACAAAGTCCCTTCCTCCTCACCTCATTTCTGGTGCTTGATCCACCAAACTGGAGCAGCTCCTCCCTGGTCAACTGTCTCCTGAATAGCCCAACGTTCTGCTCAACCAGCCCTTGGGCTAGCTCATAAGCAACAGGTGAGACCAACTGCTCTCTCCTCCAAATGCTCAACAACCTAGTCTGCAACTCCTGACAAATGGCCTCACGATCTCTCATACATGATGACAGGATGGATTGCATGTGTGCTATGACTGTGTCAGAATGATGTCTCCTAATGAGGAAGAAGCATAGGGACATCTGTAGAATCAAGTCATCACACTCAAGATCAAACATGATGTCCTACGTTCTGAATGTGGCCATACCTCCTAAAACCTTAAGCTTCTTCCCAAAGGTAGAGCCTGCACTGTTGTCCAAATCCTGAAAATTCTCTACTATCAATCTCATAATCCTTCTCATAACATCATCATTGTATGGAGCTATAGGTGCGGTCAACTTCATAATGTTACTGAAGCATGATGCATAGTAGGTTTTAGAGCCCAAATCAATTTTTTCCCTTCTACTTGGCTTATTTTGGGCAAGAGTTCATTAAGCTCATCGAGTTTGGACATAACTCTCCATGTCATCTTCATGTGTTTCAAATTTGTTCCAAGTGCAAGAATTTTGTGACCAATCCCCAATTCTTCTTGCAAATATTTTGGCTGTTCTTTTTGAAGGATGGCATATATTCCTCTTGAGAAGGGTCTGCTGTTCAATTTTGTTTTCTGTTGTATATTGTAGTCCATGGAAGCATTACTTTGCTGGTTCATGAGGTGTTTTAAGAAGTTCATTGTTCAACAACTTATACAAGCTATGGAATTAGTACAATGGAAATTATAGATAAGTCTTGACAGCTCAAGACTCTGGCCTCCACTATGACAATATGATATAAACCGAGATTAATACCCAAGTAGCTGTGAAAAATCTACTGCAGTATCTTGTTTATTTCTCCTACTTGATTTAAATTAATACAACTTATTTTCAGAAATTAGATTCAGAAAATACCGAAATAAATACAACTACAGCCTACACATGCAGATCATTTACTGAATAATACGCTCATCCAACAAAGTGACACATCGATTTTTGGACATAAGTCCACAGAAAAACCGAAAGCGGGAAAATCAGTGCAGCAGATATTAGGGTTATTTTATTAAGTAGTTCATGAGTACAGTAAATCTGGGTTCCAGATCTGGAAAACCCGACAAAGAATAAAAGAAATCAAATTTGCAACTAACTTGATGTTGTAGTGCCAAATATCTGACTGATCCACACCCTCAAACGAGATTTACAAGACTCAGCCTAGATCTAGCCCTAAAAACCCTCAGCGCTGCCCCTAGAGCCCCAGCGTCCGCCCTGCTAGCCTCATAATGCCACTGCGCTGCCCAGAGGGGGACTGCGTAACCCTTGGAAGGGTGACACAGGCCATACGTTGGCCCTTGAAACACTCTGCATAACTTCTGCAACCCCCTAGAGCTTCTGCGCTGTCCTGCGTAGCGGCTACGCAGCACCTGCATAGCTGCTGCTTTGCTTCTCTACGTTGTCCTTGTTGCTACTCCTCTACCTCTTACTGACTCTTGGCTCTGGGATCAGATCATCCCCTTAGCCAATACTACCCCTTGTTGCAGGAAATTCCTCTAGAAATTCTTAGCGAACCTGCCCTAGAATTCCAAATCTATTCCTCAGCTCTGCAACTGAGTCTTCTCCAATTGACCCTCTAGCCTTTCTCTTATAATTTTTTATTCATCTCATCAACGGCCGAGATTAAAACATTCATCAACGATTGAGATTAAAATACTGCTTGATTCATGTGACTTAAGACAATTTCAGAATCTGTGTTAATTAATTCACTTTAATTATTTAATTTTCCTAAGTTTAGACTTAGGAAATCCATTAAAATATTTAATTATTTGAATAACATGAACACTATCTGAAATTTCTCAAAACACTTTCTGGGTTTTGGAGATCAAGTGTATCCTAGAGCACACCTGATGCTACACCAACTATACAAAATCTCAACACTCCCTCTTAGCACGGAGTGTGCTCTAGGAAAGTGTAATCTAGCAATGCATCGACACCATGCACTACAAGATCTTGAAGTTGGGTTTTGTGTTGTTGATGCTTGGCCTGCTGCCCTCCATCCACTGCACTGCCACTCTCTGTACTTTCACCCATGCCACTGCCACTGACATTGCCACATCTGTACTGTAGCTCCCTCTCATATTGCTACATCATGCTGCCCATAGCACTGCCACTGCTAACTGCTGCACTACAACTCAGTTGCCAAGGAGTAAGCAACTGAAAGACTTCTGCCCAACTGTTTGATAGATAAGTCAAGTTGCCTTCCACCACTGAAGCTCCCTGGATGTTGATTTACGCTGTCCTCCTGGAGACATTGTCATGCTGAAACACTGCATTGCGTGAGCACAACCTCTGCCCCATCTGCCCCTCTGGGTTGCTGCCTCCACGTTGCTGCTGCCTCTGCATTACGTTGCTCCCTCTTCATCTCTTCAGCTCCCTCTTCCGCTTCAATGTGGCATTCTGCAACCATCTCCCGACTCATCCTGCTACCGTCTTAAGGCTCCTATAGCTCGTATGTGATCCAGCTCGTATGTGATCCAAGAGTAGGGCTGACTCAAGGATCCTGCCATTGTCTGTAGATGCTCTATAGATCCATGTCACCCACCTCTTCTCTAGAGGCATATGAGCACTCATGGCTGCGTCGTCATCAAAGCCATCTTCCTTTGCTGCTTCAGCCTTGGAATCAGAAGATCCTTTGTCCTTTGTCTTATGACAATTGCTGGCGAAATATCCAAGATCATCACAGTTAAAGCACTGGACCATGGAAAGGTCCTTCTTCTTCTTCCCTTGTTGTTTCTTTTCCCTTGATGCAAGGGCTGCATCCTCCTCCTCTTCCTTGACTTTGGCCTTTCCACTTCCACTGATATTCTGCCGCTTGGTGACCCTCCTATTTCCTCTTGGCGGAGAATAGCCCACATGTCAGCCCAAGATGGTAATGCTGCCCTTCCCAGAATGCTCTGGACAACCATTTCCCAATCTGCCGAGACTGCGTTCAGAGTAGTCCTCACTAAGAGCCCCTCATTTGGAGTAATGAGGGAGTAGCACTGATGCCAACCAGCTGTTCTCGGATGGCTTGAAGTCTGAAGAGGAATGGATCTATCTCTTCACACTTCATCATTTGGAACAACTGCATCTGGTTCTCCAGAAGCGTTCTTCCCTGGATGGAACCTCCTTGGTACATCGTGTCCAAGGCTACCCACAGGTAATATTTTGTAGTCTTTCCAGCAATATGAGGAATAACATGGTCCTTGACTCCGTCTATGATCAATTGCTTGGTCCGCGCTTGATTTTCTTCATACTTCTTCAAAGGATCTGCATTGGTTGGTACAACAAGAACCTTCTTTGCATGATCTTTGAGACCATACTCATCCAGAACTGAAAGGATTCTGGCCCTCCAGATAACATAGTTGGACATGCCGTCCAATCTATCTTGATCCCTCAGTCCATATCGAGCCATCTTGCTCAGATCTGACAAAAACAATATTTCTTCTCCCTCTGGATCTGGGTTTCTTGGTGACTAGAAACCCTCTAGAACTGCTTCTATTGAAAAACTGATTTCCCTCCTGGAAATCTTTCACTCAAACACAATCAGACAACACTCTCCGATCCTGCTGATCGAATCCCAGATCTGTTTGGCTCAGATCTACTGAGTAAATTGAGTAACTGTCTTCCTCCCGTCTTTGTTCACTTAGCTAGGCACAATTATGCTCCTGGTGAATCTCCACCCCACCAGCGCTGCTGAATATCTGAAGCATTGCTTCCGGATCTTGGTAAAACTCTTCTGCAACTAGAGAAATGATTGGACTGCGTTTCACTGACTAGCCTAGCACAGCCTCAGCGCTGCTCTGAAGTAGATTGCAGAACCCTAGACTGGGTGACGCAGTCCTTACGCTGTCCTGGGAAGGGTCTGCGTAAGCTTGATGACCTTCTGCAGCTTCATCGCTGTCCTCTTCTGGATCTGCGTTCTCTTCCTGTCAAGATGCCCTTTCTGGATCTGTTGCTTCTTCTGCCACCTTGCAGAAAAATATTTCTTCAGCTGATTGCTGGAGATTCAGCTTGATTTGCTATCGCTCTGATACCATGTGAAAAATCTACTGCAGTATCTTGGTTTATTTCTCCTTCTTGATTTAAATTAATACAAGTTATTTTCAGAAATTAGATTCAGAAAATACCGAAATAAACACAACTACAACTTACACATGTAGATCATTTACTGAATAATACGCTCATTTAACAAAGTGACACATGGATTTTTGGACATAAATTCCCGGAAAAACCCAAAGCGGGAAAACTAGTGTAGCAGATATTAGGGTTATTTCATTAAGTAGTTCTTGAGTATAGTAAATCTGGGTTCCAGATCTGGAAAACCCGACAGAGAATAAAAGAAATCAAATCTGCAGCTAACCTGATGTTGTAGTGCCAAATATTTGACTAATCCACACCCTCAAACGAGATTTACAAGACTCAGCCTGGATTTGGCCCTAGAAACCCTCAGTGCTGCCCTTGAAGCCCTGGCGTCAGCCTTGCTAGCCTCAGAATTCCACTGTGCTGCCCAGAGAGGGACTGCGTAACCCTTGGAAGGGTGATGCAGGCCTTACACTGGCCCTGGAGACCCTCTGCGTAACTTCTGCAGCCCCTTGGAGCCTCTGTGCTGTCTTGTGTAGCACCTGCTTAGCAACTGCGCAACTCCTGCGTAGCTACTGCTTTGCTTCTTTGCGCTGTCTTGTTGCTGCTCCTCTGCCTCTTACTGACTCTTGGCTCTGGGATTAGATCACTTCCTTAGCCAATACTACCCATCGCGGCAGGAAATTCCTCCAGAAATTGTTAGCAAACCCGCCCTAGAATTCTAGATCTATTCCTCAGCTCTACAACTGTGTGTCTTCTCCAATTGACCCTTAAGCCTTTCTCTTATACTTTTTCATTCATCTCATCAACGACCGAGATTAAAACATTTATCAACAGCTGAGATGAAAAGACTGCTTGATCCATGTGACTGAAGGCAATTTCAGCACATGTGTTAATTAATTCACTTTAATTATTTAATTTTCCTTAGTTCAGACTTAAAAAATCCATTAAAATTATTAATTATTTGAATAGCTTGAACACCCACTGAAAATTTTCAAAACACTTTCTGGGTTTTGGAGATCAAGTGTATCTTAGCCCCTCCACAAAATTTCAGGGCTAGAGCACACCCGATGCTACACCAACTATACAAAATCTCAACAATAGCTACATGAGATAGTTTTGATAAATATAAAGCTGTAAATATTCAAAATCAGACAGCATACAACTTACTAACCTGAGCTAGAAATTTTCCCAACGCTCAGAATTTCTTCATGCTGTAATTGAGTCGCACAGGTAATATTGTGCTATCTTTTTGGCACCTAGCTTGGTCCCTCTTGCTTTCATATGTTTAGTGATTGGAGTGATGATTTTTAGTGTGTCTTGCTGTTGGCGGCAGAGCTCGAGACTCGACCCTTTGAGTGGCCTCGTCTAATACGATGAATGTTGTTATATCATTCACCACCTTAGCCCTAAGAAACTTATAAAGGGGGATCACCCGAAAGCATAAAAGGGAGAAATGCTTAAAGGAGCGAATGGGTTGATGTGAATGAAAATCCATATAAAAAGGGGACAAGGCATCATATACATATTCTAGCCTTGCGGTAAGCTTTACACAAAACAAAGGAGGATAAAGGTGCAAGACATCTAGGCAGGGCGGGACCCGCCCATACTCCGAGCATACAAAGGAAGAAAGGCGCGTGAAGAGTTCTGGGGGGATCAAGGATGGCAAGGGGAAGGCGGAAGCTCACCACCCCAGAATGGTGATGACGTAGCATACGGTGGGACCCGAGATAGCTTTTTCGTGGGGTGATGGCCGCAGGCTTAGAGCCGCTACAAGACCCCGCTGGAATGCTTGGCGGGACCGACCACGGAGACACCTGGCGTACTGGTGTTTAACCTGATGCGTGATATACACCTAACGGAACTCTGATAGCAAATAGCCAGATGTCACGCGTCTCAGTTTCGATGTCCTTATGACGTCAGGCGCGCAAGTACGTCCGTCGCATGCATTTGCAGCTGTTGATATGGATTGCCCAGATTGAACGACTCTCATTCATTTTCACATTCATTTCACAGCATTGCCCCAACTCGCAACTCCGACGCGAAACGAGCGGTTTTTGTGAGGACACGCGTCGCTCCCTAACACGTATCGCGTGCCTTCAGCTCGATACCGCTTACCACTCAGCGTCCACGCGAAAACCACTCGCGGTTTTCCGTGAAACCGCCCATGATATGTCCGCGCCATATTTTGATTTAAACCCTGGTTTTTGCCTCCGCCATGGTTTTACCTTTCACTGCTGCATTCCCTACCTCCACACTGCTCTTCCGCCTTTACCCAAGCCATCTAAAGCAGTCAAACCCCTCATCGCAGGATTTATTTAATTTGTTTGTTGTTTCTGCAGATTTTCATGGCCTTTTAATGTACACATGGCCGTCTCATAGCTAATCACAGTGGCTCGAGGCCGAGGATGATGATCCTCCACGCCCGGGAAGCAGAGAGGCAATTCCACGTCCAAGGTAATGGATCATGACCGTTAGCCACTCTATGGGACCCTCCAGTGCAGAAGGCCGACTCTTCCACTATTAGCAGCATTGCATTCTCCGGCTCAGAAGGCCAACTATCCCACAACTAACTGTATTGCCTTTGCCAGTAGCAGCAGTGGCTCCGCCTCATCAAACAACAATGATAAGTCATGACGGGGCCTGTGTGGTCTTTTTACCCTATATTCTCCACTTTGTCATTTGGGGTGAAATCTTCAGATTTACTCCCGCAGTTTTTACTTTCAGTTCAGTCAATTATTACATTTCAGTTAGAAATCGCTTTAGGCCTGCATTGTAAGATGATGAGAGGCAAGTTTTCCTCATCATCATTTCTGTTTTGATTTAGACCTGCAACAGCATACCAGCACGCGGAGAAGATATTTTCCCAAAATATCTTCTCATGCATAGGAATTAGTGGTTATAAAAATAGGAAGCAAACACTAAGAAAGGGTTCCATATTTTCCAAAGGACTCACTAGTTCGAGTGTTTTGTATGTATTTGGTATGAATTTTGATAGTTGATGTTGAAGATCCCGTAGGGACTCAGTAATAAGAAGCTTTGTTGGAATTGGGGATTCCGCTCTGGATGATTCACAGTTTGTAACTCTTCTCTATGTTTTTTTTTTTTAATACAAATGTTCATTTCGTATATTTCCACATTTCTTGTATCTAATGCTCTGGAATGCGAGTGCTCCCATGTTTAAATGTGAATTTATCGTTATAGATACTCATATTTACTCATACATAGCGCTTTAAATAGACTCAGACAGGATACTTTCTTTCATTCTCCATCTCTTCCACCGTTCTTCTGATATTAACTACAATGGATTCTTGTCTTTGAACTTGTCCAGATATATGGATTCTTATCTCTGAATAGGCCCAGTATATATGGATTCTTATCCTTGAATAAGCCCGTTATAGTTAATATCTTAATACATCTTCTGCCACAGTCATCGCTCATATATTACTTGATATTTGTGTGTTCATTTGAGAAGTCGGCCCCCTTTACAACATTCTGTCTTAAAGCTGTCTGATGCATTTACTTATTGCAGTTTATACTCAGTTTATGCAGTTTTCATAGTTGTTGTGTTTAACTTTGGGGTCTTGGTTACACCCTTATTAAAACCATTCATTTGAGTGATAATAGCATGAGAGCCTAACATTGTTAACTGCAATCAGTTGAGTCATATGTTCCTTGCATTTAAGATGTCCTAGGCACTGGTCTTTATACAACTCAAGGCTGTCTCTAGGAGCTACAACAATTAACATGCCCACCGCGTCAAACCCATAGCGAGCTTGATCTGCTCAATGAAGAATTCAGATTGTGGTTAGGACGCACATGTTTTGTGAAAATAATAATGGCCAACCCAAATTGGTCCGATCCAAGCACCTGTAGGGTTCTCCATTACGTAAGCTTGTTCTGGCCAGCGTAAACCTAGAAGATGCGTGCGGCTTGTCCTCTGTGTATATTTGCGCTCACCCTGCAACAATAGTGGATGTTACGACATATGCAACCAGAACTCATCCCAACAATTTGGTACTCGGCTTGCTATAGGTTTTAGGCAGGAGAAACAATGTTGATTCCCATACATGCGTCCTCTTTTAATTAATAATGGATCTAACTAGTGTCCAAGCCTTGCAAAACACTGTCACGCCTAAGTTGAACCACACGAATGGAGTAGAACATTGATACATCTGATTCTGCTTGACTGGGATAGGTGAAACGATGAGTCGCAGAGCATGTGTGATACTCCGTGATCACCGATGACAGCTTGTAACAACCTATGGCATGCACGCTGCAACACGGTTGTGTCTCATCAGAGAGCATGTAGGAGATTCTCTCCCAATGCGACGATTGCGTCAAGTTATCCTCGCCACAAATCGTCCCCCCCCCCGCAGACTCCTTAGTTATGTGCCAGGCCGCCAATCCCACTGTATATTCACGCGGCCCATGGATTAAACATCCCGTACACACCTTGTTCAGGCTACTCGTACCATATACCGCTTGCGGCTGGGAAGAAGCAATGCCACCTTCAAAAGAAAAAACGCAGTTGCTCTCATCCACATTTTCGTCCAACTTCGTCCGCTACCCAAGTTGATTAGAAAAGGGGATTGAAGAGATTTCGACGAATGCGGCTCAGCAAAACATCACAGTAGCTCGCACTCCTCCATACATCGATACCCTGGAAATCATAAACACGCACAGGACCTGTATTAGCTACAACGTTCCCATCGCTAAATAATCCTGACTTTATTAAAAAGTTTTGAACTCGTTTTGCCAAGAAATGGCTCAGTGTATGAATTGGCCTCTGTTCCGCTTGATCCGTGTCAAACTGAGAAATACTTTGCTGGAGATATTTCGACCCCTTGAAGCTTGCAGCCCCACAGTATTTGATTTTGATGTCGGTTCCTGTGATAATCAACCCTTCGGAAAATAAAGTTTCGACCCCTTCACAAGATGTGAATTTGAGATGGAACGTGAGTGGGCTTTCCTTCACCATTCTTGATCAGATAATCCAACAATTTCAGAGGGAATTTGTTGACTGATTTAGGCGATAATTTCACACTACTTCCACAGAACAAAGTTCCGTAATTTGATCATGAACTTTCTTTTGACATTTATTTGCAATAACCCTAAGGCTAGCAAGATCAGCAGCTCCGATACCATTGTAATATCTCAAACATGATATTTTAACTAAACTCCACATTATGCCGTAAAATCAACATTTACTTAACAGAAGATTGCCATGTAAAAATAAAAAACATATAGAGCACTGCAATCCATTACACATGGAACAAGAAGAACCTCAACATTTTATTATAAATGGTAAATTGGGGTTACATGCATATTAGACCCAAAATAGCTAAGATGGAAAACTGGCCACCAATATGAACTGCTGCACTGCGTTGGCCTCCAAAATTGAACTGCTGCATTCTCCCTCTGGCAACAGTTGCCACTGAAGACACTGAAAGATAATTGTAAAATTTTGAAGATGTTCTATGCTAGTAGCAATTTCACTTTTCATTCAGCAATCATACAAGTAGTTAAGCAAAATGCAGATAGAACATATAAGTAGATCTTACAGAAGACAAATCAGAAACAGGAAAAATGTGTGTATTCGTTTCGGCGGTCAACAGGATGCTTCAACCAGCAAAGTCTCCTTTGGTCGGCCAGCCCAGCATGTGTCACAACAACCCTCCAAACTGTAGATGAGTCAACCCAAGTCAACTCTGCAAAAGTCAACGCTGTCCTGAAAAGTCAACGCAGGGGCAGCAAGCTAAAAGTCAACGCAGCAGCAAAACGGTCAACCCTTTGACCTCGATTTTTGTGCCAGGTAGTACGACCTTCATAAATCGAACCTTCCACAAGTTTTCAGCTTGTTTGGACCAAGCGTTGACCAAAGTCAACGCTGGTCAAAGTTTCTGCGAAACCCTAGCAGCAGCACATCCGTACTTCAGCTTGGCCGTACAGTTTGTCCTCTTCGTCCTTCACACGTGTGGCTGAAACTCGTCCTTCTTGGTAGCTCGTACTCTAAGATGAGAGAGTAATATGAGAGTTGTGATGATGATGAAAATCTCTCCAACTTTTCCTGTATATATATCCATCATGAGGGTGTGTGACACATCTGTTGGGCATGCGAGCCTGCATTACAAAACTGGCCGACCTTGCACATATAATTTATTAAAAATAATAAATTCAAAATATAAGTTCTGCTCATCGGATTAAGACATATTTTATATGGATTTTACACCTCTCAGAAAGAGGACTCCAACAAAAATATTAGCCTCTTAATCTGAGCATCTTAATATGGAGTTTGGACCTAGTTGTCCAAATTTAACACTCCCTCTCAACTAGGGAGAACTCCATCTATCAGTGCAATCAACATCGTGCGTCATCCCGCCGAAACTTGCTTTGCTGGCTTCTTTATTTCAGAACAGAAGTGGGTCAGTCACAAAGACATCATCCCCCGACTGACATAGTCAGTCCAGAGGTCCTAGACCTCACAAATCTTGATCCCAGATCAAGTGGTTGGACCGTGCCATGCTAGATAGAGAGTACGGCAATCTCTGATGCGTCCATCAGTCTTTGCTAATAGTCTCTAACTTTTCCACACCTCATTGGCCAAATGAGAGGTACTTCCCATGAGCCCTGAACTCGATGGGTAGGATGCATACGGGGCACAGAAAATGAGAGGTGAACCAACTCAAAATCACAACGGTGGGGTCCAAGCACACCACCAAGGTTGGCAAGCCTAGCCTTGTGGTTGCCCATAGCTCCGAGAAGCTCTCCCCAAAGCCCCCCAGAGCTCCCAGAGCTCATCGTCCAACATGACCCACATCATAGGGTCGTTCCACGATACCAAGACTCTCACGGAAGGTTAGGAACTTGACCTTCCCCAGGGGCTTAGTGAGAATATCTGCGACCTGCTCATCAGTTCCTATATGATCGAGCCTTACGGCGCCTCGCTGTACCATATCCCGGATAAAGTGGTACATGATATCAATATGCTTGGATCGGTCGTGGAACACAGGATTCTCAGTCATACGAATCCCACTCTGGTTATCACAGAGTATCACAGTGGTATCTAGCACATGTCCAAACAGCTCACTAAAGAGCTTTCGCAACCAAACTGCTTCACAACAGGCCATCCCCAAGCGGCCAGTATGACCATTATAGCGGTGCTCGAAGCCACCGACTGCAGCTTCCACTGCTCATCCATGAGATCGAAGCGAAACCAAGAGAAACGACATCCGGATGTGCCTTTCGATCCCACCTGCTGCCCGGCCCAATCGGCATCGTATGTCACGGAGTATCTCTCCCGGCGGTGTATCTCGGCCCATGGTTTATCGTACCCGAAGATATCTCAAAAGATTCTTGGCACCAACCCGATGTGAAAATGATGGCTCAACCGTACGGTGACTCAAAGTGTTCCTTTGCAAAACATATGTCGGACATTCTGGACAGTGTTCACTAAGAACATCAAAGCTCCTATGAGTTGACGATGCTCGAAGAGGATTTGGCCAAGATAGGCCAGCAGCGCTGCTCACTCAACTTCTTGAAGTTGAGTTCCATCGGTGTCGACACGGACTTACAGTCCACCATTCCAAATCTTTCCAGCATCGTCCAACATGACCCACATCATAGGGTCTTTCCACGACACCAAGACTCTCACGGAAGGTTAGGAACTTGACCTTCCCCAGGGGCTTAGTGAGAATATCCGCGACCTGCTCATCAGTTCCTATATGATCGAGCCTTACGGCGCCTCGCTGTACCATATCCCGGATAAAGTGGTACCCGATATCAATATGCTTGGATCGGTCGTGGAACACAGGATTCTCAGTCATACGAATCCCACTCTGATTATCACAGAGTATCACAGTGGTATCTAGCACATGTCCAAACAGCTCACTAAAGAGCTTCCGCAACCAAACTGCTTCACAACAGGCCATACTAGCAGCAATGTATTCGGCCTCCGCGGTGCTCAAAGCCACCGACTTCTGCTTCCCGCTCATCCATGAGATCGAAGCAGAACCAAGACTGAAGCAGCATCCAGATGTGCTTTTACGATCCACCACACTGCCAGCCCAATCGGCATCAGTATATCCACGGAGTATCACACTCCCGGCAGTGTATCTCAGCCCATGGTTTATCGTGCCCCGAAGATATCTCAAAAGATTCTTGGCACCAACCCAGTGAAAATGATGAGGCTCAACCATCTGTTGACTCAAAGTGTTCACTGCAAAACATATGTCCGGACGAGTGTTCACTAAGAACATCAAAGCTCCTATGAGTTGACGATACTCAGTAGGATTGGCCAAGATAGGCCCAGCAGCGCTGCCACTCAACTTCTTGAAGTTGAGTTCCATCGGTGTCGACACGGACTTACAGTCCATCATTCCAAATCTTTCCAGAAGCTTCACTATATATTTTCCTTGAGAAAGAAAAATCTCTCCAGGTCTCTGCCAGACCTCCAGGCCTAGGAAATAGTGCATCAGTCCTAAGTCCTTCATCTCGAATTCAGCAGCAAGCTCCCTCTTACATTGATGAATGAGAGGGTCATCACCAGTCAGGAAGAGGTCATCCACATATAATACTAGAATGAGAGGCTTCTCTTTCACAACCTTGAAGTATAGGTTCGGATCAGCATTACTTCGAGTAAAGCCCAGCTTCATCAAGTAACTATCCATCTTTTCGTACCAAGCTCTGGGTGCTTGCTTTAACCCATAGAGGGCTTTCTTCAACCTGCAGACATAAGTGTCTCGATCTTGAACTTCAAATGCCAGAGGTTGTTCTACATACACCTCTTCCTTTATTGCACCATGCAGAAAAGCGGTCTTGACATCCATCTGATGGAGACTCCATCCTTGCGTAGCAGCAAGGGCTATGATGGATCGGATGGTGGTATATCGTGCCACAGGTGCAAATATATCGTCATAGTCAATTCCTTCCTTTTGAGAGAAGCCACAGGCAACAAACCTTGCCTTAAACTTTTCAGCACTCCCATCAGATCCATGTTTGATTTTGTAGAGCCATTTCGCGGTGACAACAGATTTGTCCTTCGGTCTCGGGACCACATCCCAGACATCATTCTTCATAATAGACTCATATTCTTCATGCATAGCATCCTTCCAGACTTGATGCTTGAAGGCTTCCTCAAAAGATCCAGGTTCAGATTGTACAATAGTACTCATGGCAGCTAGATACCCTTGGTATCTACACGGCTTCTTGCTTTCTCGGAATGTCCCCCTTGGGGCAGCATGACCCTCAGCATCTTCGAGGGTGTCCCTGAGCCATGATGGTCTCTTTCCTAGAGAAGGGGAAGGATCAATAGGGTCCACTGGCCCTTCAACATCAGGCATAGTCTCATCCTGGGGTTCTTCCAGATTTCCAGGTCTTCCTTCATGATTTTCTTCAGATCTGGGAAGATCTACAACTTTCTTCAGGGAAGCATCTTCGTCAAAAGTGACATCATGGCTTATCTCTACTTCCCTTTGACTAGGTACATAGACTCTATATGCCTTAGAAGTCTCACTATAGCCTACAAACATTCCTTTCTTCCCAGTAGCATCCAGCTTACTTCTCTTTTCTTTCGGCACATGAAAATAGACAGGACATCCAAAAATTCTAAAATGTGAGACATCAGGTTTCTTACCAGAGAAAACCTCTTCGGGAGTTTTGGAGTCCAAAGCGAAATGAGGGCATCGGTTTTGAATGTACACAGCAGTATTTGCAGCTTCTCCCCACAGAAACTTTGGTAGACCCTGGTCACATAGCATGGCACGGGCAGCTTCCACAATAGTCCTATTTTTGCGTTCAGCAACACCATTCTGCTCAGGAGTATATGCAGTAGTAGTCTCCCTCTTAATGCCAGCTTCTTTGCAAAAGTCTTTGAACTCATTTGACTCATATTCAGTGCCATTGTCGATCCTCAAAATCTTGATCTTCTTTCCGGTCATATTTTCCACCAAGGCTTTGAAGGTACGGAACCACATGAAAGCCTCATCCTTCTTCTTCAAGAAGTATATCCAGGTTTTGCGAGAGAAGTCATCAGTAAATGTCATGTAGTAAGAGCATCCCCCCAGGGATGTTACGGGCAACATACCAGATAGATCAGAATGGACCAGTTGCAATATATCAGATGTCTTTGTGACACTTGAGGGGAAAGGTCCCCTCGTATGTTTTCCTTCAGCACAGCCCTTACATACACCTTCATGATTACTTCCAAAGTCAGGCATCCCTGTCACCACCTTCCTAGCTTCGGGAAGGGCCTTGTAATGAAGGTGTCCAAATCTTTGGTGCCATAGTTCGGTTTGACGGATAGTATCACAAGTCATAGCTCCCAACGGACTCCCTCCAACCTGGTAGAGTGTACCAACTCTAAAACCAATTGAGATAGCTTCCTTGAAGCTCTTCTTCCACATGAGTACCTTTCCATCAGAGAAAGTTACATTGAATCCTTTGTCTTCCATGGCAGATACAGACACAAGGTTCTTCTTCAATTTGGGTACATAGAGTACATCTTGTAGACTGAGGACTTGTCCTTGAGACAAGTGAAGGGTCACAGTCCCGGTCCCTTTTACAGGATAAGTGGCATTATCCCCAAGGATAATTTCTAGATTAGTATCCCTTTCAACCAGGTCAGAAAGTGCTTCCTTGAATCCGGTGATATGTCTTGAGGCACCACTATCAATTAGCCAGACATCCATCGTGTCGGGCAGAGATGCAGCTGAGAGAGCAGATACCAGAATATACTCATTTCTTTTATCAACAACATTAGACTCCTCATACCTGGTATTTTTGGACCTCTTAGAAGGTTGATTGTTTCCTCCAAAGTGTGCCTTCCTCTTTCCTTTGGATTTGTCATTTCTTCGATTCCCATTTCTTCGGTTGTTGTTGTTATCGTCACTATCGGGAGAATCCTTTTTGAAGGGGCATTCTCTAGCATAGTGTCCAGGCCTATGGCAGGTGAAACATTTACCCTTCTTCTCTTGAGTCTTTGTCCTTCTTTTGTCCTTAGAACCACCAAAGTTCTTCAGATTCCTTCATCCTTGTTTCTTCTTGCATACATCTTGACAGAAGCTCATCAAAGTTAGGGATGATATTATTGTTGAGAATAGTAGTTGTGAATACTTGCCATTCATATGGAAGTCCTCCAAGTGCGGTGAGAACCATCTCACGATCAGCTATTATCTCCCCAATAGCTAGCAGATTGTTCCTGGTTTCGGTCAACTTCAGAAAGAAAGTTTGAACAGACTCATCTCGGCCCTTCTTCATATTCTTCAACTTATTCTTGAGGAATAGCACTTGGTTCACATTGTTTATTTGAAACATAAGTATCAATTTGTCATACATCTCCTTGGATGTGCCTAGTTCAGATATGTAGGCAACCAGACTCTTATTTATGTGACTTCGACTGTTAAATTTTGCTTTGATTTTCCTTCTATACTTGTTTCTGTCAAAGAATAGGAGGCCTGGGTAGCACATCGGTAGAAGTTGGAGGACGTCACATGATCCAGAGATCATGACCTTCTAATTAGATCTCATTTATCATTCCTTCCAGGATGCAGTCAGCCTACCAGCTTCTCCTACCAGCTTGTCATTCCTTTCACCCAAGACTAGTGAACTCCATTTTCCACTATGACATGACTACAGAGACTATTTGTCTTCACCTCAAATTTCCTCGATACTCGATGTAAAATTTTTAATGATGTTCTATGCTAGTAGCAATTTCACTTTTCTAGCCCACAAAGGCTACATCATAGTTAAGCAAAATGCAAATAGAACATATAAGTAGATCTTACAGAAGACAAATCAGAAACAGGAAAAATGTGTGTATTCGTTTCGGCGGTCAACAGGATGCTTCAACCAGCAAAGTCTCCTTTGGTCAGCCAGCCCAGCATGTGTCACAACAACCCTCCAATCCGTAGATGAGTCAACCCAAGTCAACTCTGCAAAAGTCAACGCTGTCCTGAAAAGTCAACGCAGGGGCAGCAAGCTAAAAGTCAACGCAGCAGCAAAACGGTCAACCCTTTGACCTCGATTTTTGTGCCAGGTAGTACGGCCTTCATAAATCGAACCTTCCACCAAATTTCAGCTTGTTTGGACCAAGCGTTGACCCAAGTCAACGCTGGTCAAAGTTTCTGCGAAACCCTAGCAGCAGCAAATCCGTACTTCAGCTTAGCCGTACAGTTTGTCCTCTTCGTCCTTCACACGTGTGGCCGAAACTCGTCCTTCTTGGTAGCTCGTACTCTAAGATGAGAGAGGAATATGTGAGTTGTGATGATGATGAAAATCTCTCCAACTTTTCCTGTATATATATCCATCATGAGGGTGTGTGACACATTTGTTGGGCATGCGAGCCTACATTACAAAACTGGCCGACCTTGCACATATAATTTATTGAAAATAATAAATTCAAAATATAAGTTCTGCTCATCGGATTAAGACATATTTTATATGGATTTAACACCTCTCAGAAAGAGGAATCCAACAAAAATATTAGCCTCTTAATCTGAGCATCTTAATATGGAGTTTGGACCTAGTTGTCCAAATTTAACAATGTTAGAAATAACTAAGATGGAAAAGCTGACCACATAATATGAGCTAACACCTTGCGTTGGCCTCAAAAATTGACTGCATTCTCCCTGCGTAGCAGTTACTTGTGAAGACAACGAAGAAAGATAATGAAGCACCAATTGAAGATCTGAATGATCCTCACACCAATCCCTGAAGCTCTGCAAAACTTCTGAATGAAGTCTCCTCAAAGAGAGTTGGGTTTTCGTCCAACACTCACAAATCACTTGAGGGTTTCCGTCCTGGGGCTACCAATGGAGTAGAGAGCCAAGTTCTCAAACCTCTCACACCAGAAAATGATCTAATCCAAGATATCCCTCAATGGCCTCCTCCTTTTCTTTTATAGATCTCTTGGATACTTCTAGAGCCTTATTTTATTCATGGAGCACTTTTCTCTCTTACTAAAATATTCCTTTTTAATGTAGGAAAGAGTAAATCGACTACCATGTCTCCTCAGGGCACTGAAACTCATGTCCAACCGTCCCATCATGTAAGTATCCTTGTACCGGTTCTAATGAGCTATTACACTAAGGTGTGTTGACCACTCCGTGTCAACGACCCCATAGCAATACACCCCCATTTTTGCAAATGGGATTCATCGTGTTCGAGGTGTTCATGCCATTTAGATTTCATCATCAGTCGACAGTTTTATAAACGATGTAAACCTATTCTGCATGTTTATGATGTAAATGATCTAAGTAAGACTATCATGTATATAACAACCTAGGTAAGCCTAGTATTTTGGTGACGATTTCTATCCTAGGAGGTTTTTTGTCTCACTGATTTATTTGTGTTTCTAGACACAAGTGATGGGCAGATTTTTTCCCTCAAGCCTCACCTCAAAGCTAGGGTGGATTTTGTTGTCAAGATACTAAGTGAATCCTAGTGTGTTCTATTGAGTCTTTGTAAAAGTAGTTTGGGAATAATCCTAGCTAATTGGCTAGATTATTTTATTACAAGCTACTTGGTCTACTAGATCATGTTTTGAGTCGCAGAATTGGATAACTATTTGAGGGTCTGTCACGAATGCGTTTTCCCCCTTAATGTGTCAAAATGTATTTATCTTATGTACAGAGAGTTGAAAAAATAATTAAATCCCCTCTTAGTCAATTAATTAAATTTTCTGGCCAAGTTAAATTAAAAATCCTAAGCCGGAAATTTAATTAATTTTAAGTCCTAGGTGATTTAAAATTCTTCAAAGGCAAAATTCGTGGGTCCCTAATAAATTTTTAAAGGTCCTAGGCCAAGGGAATATTGAGAATTTCGAGAAATTTTGGACCCTTGGGCCATGGTGGTTAAGTCAAAGTCAAATTTTTGAGGTAATTAACTCAAAAATATTATTTTTGAGTTAAATAAAAAGGAATTAAATGATAAATTTGAATTTCCTCAAAAATGTATAATTTCGACGGACGAGATTAAAAGATGATTAAGTCTTTTTTAACGATTGAGATTACTTTGACATGTATCAACTGAACTAGCTGTTGGAGATTTTTATCTTATAAATTATAGGTCTTTATTAGTCTTTCAGTCATTCGATCTCTTGATCGTGTACTTGCTCTTGAAGTTTTCCTGTAATATTTTATGGAATAATGCAAACGAAGTCTTTGGGGTTTTAATTTGATGGTGGTGTTCCTCTTCAACATTTCACGGTAAGCTTGTTCTTTATATTCTGCTGGTGATTATTTTAACGAATTGTTAATTAATGGCTCTTGTAGAGTAATCTATTGCACATGTATCTTGCTTAGGTCACTGGATTTAGGGTAATAATATTTATTGGATTGAGTTAGCAGCTATCTCTAACTCTTGAAAATTTTATCTTTTATCTTATTTCTCTATTAATTTAACAATTTAACTTCAAGTGTGCATAAATCTTACGGATTTAGATTTGGGCGTTTAGGGAAGTCCTAGGCTGGACCAACTGACTCCCAAGGAAATAAGATCTGAAGAGCCCTCCAGATCTAATTCCCCAGGTTTATCTTAGATTCCAATTTTTTGTAGGGTTTCTTTTAGGGCTTGTGCGTCTCCCTTAATTTATCTTTTTAATTGTGCTGAATGATTTAAATTTGGCCACAGGGCTTTGATCTGTAAAATAACATTGTAGATTTGTAAATATCGTTATCGTTAACTCACCGGGGTTTTGGGATTTTCATTTTGTGCATATATTGGATTTTTGGGTTTCTTAGTTTATGGTTTTGTGCAGGTTACACAGGGAGATTTTCAGATTTTTTTTTTTTAAGATCTGAGCCAGATCTAGGCCCTGGAGGGTAAGATCTGGTCTCGGGATCGAATTTGGTTGCAGATCTGGGCTTGATCTTCATCTTAATTCAATAAATAATTGCAGGTGTATTTATTGAATTTAATTCTGCTGGGTAAAAGGAAAATTTAAATTTCTATGCACCAGTGTGCCTACAAATTTTCTGTCTGCTGGCTGTTTGAATCTTCTCCACGCGTCCATCCTGCTCCTGTTGTCCCATCCGCAATCCATTCCTCACGTAGCTCCATCTCCCTTCATTGCCCCTTCATGCTGCATTAAGCCTTGTCCGCCGTCCGTTGCCTCTGTCCGCAACCCTTCTTTCTGTCAAGCTGTCACTGCCTTTGTCCACGTCCCTTCTTTCTGCCAAAAAAAATCAGTGCCCCTCTTTGCTACTTCATTCTTCGTCTCCCCGTCCGCATACCTCTTTTCCGACTACCGTCCTCGACCTTTTCCTTCCATGCTCGTCAGCTCCATTTCTTCTTTCCGTCTGCCCTCGATCCCTTCGTTGTGCTCTCGATGCCTCTTTCCGTTGTCCGCATTCCTTACACTCATCCTCTCATGCTGCCATTCATCACATCTCACGCATTCATCCCTCGCTGCTGCTTGACAGCGTCCTTTCACGCTACGTAGGTCGACATGCATACAAACCAAACAAAAGATTAACGCAGTTGCATTTCGACTTTAATTTTTTAACACTTTCCGATTTTGATTTGATTTTTTTTTTTTGGTGTAGGTTTGACCTTGACATTTTTTTTTTTTTAAATTTTGGTAAAGTTCAGGTTTGATTTACGATAGGATTTTTTCAAGTTTTCTTTTTTTTCTTTTTAAACATTTCATTTTAATTTTCTAATAAAAACATTAACATTTTATTTTTCTTTTTTTTTTTTAAATAGTTTTGATTTTGATTTTAAATTAGCTTTTTTTTTTCTAAAATTTTTATAATTTCAAAACAAAAAAAATAATAAAAATTAAAAATTAAAAAAAATAGAAAAAAGTTTAAAAATTCGTTAACTTCTATCTTAAAAAAACTCAAGAGAGTAAAAAATGCAGATTTTTTAACTTTTAATTTTTTTGTAAAAAATTTGATTAACTTTTATTTTTTTAATTTATTTTTGGGTGTTAAAAAAGGAAAAACTCTAAATTGTTCTATAGTTAAAGGTGAAATTTTAATTATTTGTTAACCTGACTAAAGTTTGACTATAGGATAAATTTAAATTTCTGGATTGGAATTATTAAGAAGATCATTTTAATTCGGAATTGTTGGAAATTTTTAGCATTTGATTTCAATGGTCCTTTCATGATACTATCTTTTCGGAATTTAAATTGTTTAAATCTCGCATCTGGTTCGAAATATTTTCATGCTTAGTATTCATTGGGATTGATGGTCGTTTAATGAGCTTTAATTGTGATTTTAAAATTGCTTGAAATTGGTGATTAATTGCTTAGTCAACTTTGAGAATATTTCAAGTGATGATAAATTGCATGTCTTTATTTCCTAGATCGAATATTGTTGATGCATGATTTTGAAAGTGTTTTATCGAGGGTTAAATCGCATTATTGAAAAGAGCTTATCTTCCAGTTTGATAAATTGAGCATTTAATTGAAGAATTGAATATTGTCGTGGGGGATTGGTATTTTCATAGCAAGATAATTGTCCTTTTTAGCAGCAGTTACCTATCAATTACTTGATCTTAATTTCGTAACGAGATATTTTGACTCCGCAAGGCACTGGTCTTAAACTTCAAATATAATTGAATCTATAAAATCTCGTTAAATCTTAACAACTACTTGGTCGTTTGATTGTGTCTCTTGAATTGGTTGGTTTCCAACCAGTTCTCTTTCTTCTATTTCGTTAGGGTCTACCTCCCTTAGTCTGCAAGGAGACAGATTAAATAGAGAGATTGGGGATCAGGGTGACAACCCCTGATCTGAGCCGTTGTCGCGGTGCCTAGACATTATGTGCGACAACATTTTTTGGTGCCGTTGTCGGGGATAGAGTTTTTCTATCCTTGGTCTTAGCGACATTTTATAATTTTCTAATATTTTTTCGTCATTTATTAACTTATCACACGACATAGCATTTTCTGGCGTCATTTCATCTCTTCATCTTTTCGGCATCTCACTAATCCTTTCATCATTTGCACCTTTAGCACCTGGACATTTCGGTTGGCTTCTTGTTTGGGTGGCAACTCCACTTATTCATCTATTTACTCCCAGACAAGAATCCTCCCCTGATATCCATCTGCTTCTCTCGACTATTTTTTCTGTTTTAGAATTAGGTTCATGTTCAAGTGGCGACTCCAATTCTTTCATCTCTTACAAGAATTCATACTAAGAAGATCACTTCTTGTGGACCTCTTGACTTTTCTTGAACAAGGATCTATTTCTCTAACATCCATTTCATTGTTCCATTCAAGCAAGTCATCATGGATGATTATTTTTATCCTCTTGACTTTACTAACTTTCAGGGTGCTCCACAATTTCCCGATTTCGATTAGTTTGACTCTTGATGAGATGCCCCCTTTTAGTAACAATAATGCTTTTACTGCCGAGGCGCACAGTCAGAATTTCAACCTCTGTATGAGCAAGTGTCGCCGATATTCTAATCATGAAGATGTGAAGATGCGGCTTTTTGTTCTCCCCTTAGCTGGTGATGCTGTGGAGTGGTTCGCTGACTCCCCCAAAAACACTTTTGATTCTTTCCAATCACTCATTAAGGCATTTGAAAATGAATATGGAGATAAAGAAAAGGTAAAAGCAAAAGTTGAAGTAAATGAAACTATAGAAGTTGAAAATAATTTCATCAAGTAATTAACTCAGATGGTTAAAGATATGCAACTGAATCAAGAAAAATTAATTGTGGATCATGCCAGGGAAATTGGTTCCATGCATAGCAGGTTATTGGCCTTGGAAGAAAAACATATCAAGGAAATGACGATCATGGAAGTTAATCACTCGAATCATTTGATCACAATGGAAGCAAATCATGAGAAAGAGATGAAATATATGCAAAATTGCTTCATGGCCATCAAAGCGAATTATGATAAAGCGATAAAAAACATGGAAATCAGTAATATGTCTCTTAAACACAAATTGTTGATTGTTGAAGAGAGTCATGCGAAGGAAATTAGTGTTGTAAAGGATAATCATTCTAATCAAATGACTGTTATTCAGAATAAGTTGGAAAATATGGAAATATCATACATGTAGAATTTCCAACCCAAGTCAGAATTGTCAACAGATCATAGTCCCGGTTCACTGAAGCAATTCCCATCTCATCATAGGGAGGTTACTTTTCCCATTAAGGAAAAATTAACTATGGTTACAAAGGACATTAAGAAAGACCAAGCTTATGTGTCACCATTGACAAAGTATATTCAGAATAAGATTGGTCACACTCCAGTTTCATCAGATATTTTGTACAAGCATCTTCAAGATAAGGACAAGAAATCTACAGTGGTCTCATTGCTGACATCACAACCCACACAGAAGAAGAGAAAAAAGCAGAAAAGAAGAAGTAAGTGGCTAGATGCGTCTGATAGCCGAGAGCAGCTTGATATTCGGATAAGACAGAGATGTACATTATGCAGAATCGGGCATGGCAGATCTGAAAAGCAACCTACAAACTTACCTGAAAGCAAGAAAATGCTCAGTATGCACTATACTGCACGCATCTGATGCCACATGGCATCTTTTGTATTGTATCTCTAACCTTACACCTTGTTATTTTATCATTTCATTTTGTAGTTAGAGTAGATTTACTTTTCATGTTAAGTAGAATAGTCAATAAATGAAGAGCTTCTATTTTCATGTGCTTAATGTTATATGATGATATTTGGATGGACGCTACTTATGTAATTTTGTGTGTGTTGCTTGGATGCAGATTCTGGATTCTCAGTCCTTCAATGAAGCAACGTGTCCCCAAGTGGAGTCAGATGTTGACCACTCTGTGTCAACGACCCCATAGCAGTACACCCCCATTTTTGTAAATGGGATTGATCATGTTCGAGGTGTTCATGCCATTTAGATTTCATCATCAATAGACAATTTTATAAACGATGTAAACCCATTCTGCATGTTTATGATGTAAATGACCTAAGTAAGACCATCATGTATGTAACAACCTAGGTAAGCCTAGTACTTTGGTGACGATTTCTATTCTAGGAGGTTTTTTGTCTCACTGATTCATTTGTGTTTCTCGACACAAGTGACCGGCAGAGTTTTTCCCTCCAGCTTCACCCCAAAGCTAGGGTGGATTTTGTCGTCAAGATACTAGGTAAGTCCTAATGTTTTCTATCAAGTCTTTGTAAAAGTAGTTTGGGAATAATCCCAACTAATTGGCTAGATTATTTTCTTACAAGCTGCTTGGTCTACTAGATTATGTTTTGAGTTGCAGAATTGGGTAACTACGTGAGGGTTTATCACGAATGGATTTTCCCCCTTCATATGTCAAAATGTATTTATCTTATGTACAAAGGGTTAGAAAAATAATTAAATCCCCTCTCAGTCAATTAATTAAATTTTTTGGCCAAATAAAATTAAAAATCATAAGCCAGAAATTTAATTAATTTTAAGTCCTAGGTGATTTAAAATTCTTCAAAGGCAAAATTCGTGGGTCCCTAAAATATAAATTTTTAAAGGTCTTAGGCCAAGGGAATATTGAGAATTTCAAGAAATTTTGGACCCTTGGGCGTTGGCGGTTAAGTCAAAATCAAAATTTTGAGGTAATTAACTCAACAATATTATTTTTGAGAAAAAAGAATTAAATGATAAATTCGAAATTTCTCAAAAATTTAAAATTTCGACGGACGAGATTAAAAAACGATTAAGTCTTTTTTAACAGTTGAGATTACTTTGACATGGATCAACTGAACTAGCCGTTGGAGATTTTTATCTTATAAATTAGAGGTCTTTATCTGCATTTCAGTCATTCGATCTCTTGATCGTGCACTTGCTCTTGAAGCTCTCCTGTAATATTTTCTGGAATAATGCAAACGAAGTCTTTGGGGTTTTAATTTGATGGTAGTGTTCCTCTTCAGCATTTTATGGTAAACTTGTTCTTTATATTCAACTGGTGATTATTTTAACGAATTGTTGATTAATGGCTTTTGTAGAGTAATTTATTGCACAGGTATCTTGCTTAGGTTACTGGATTTAGGGTAATAATATTAATTGGATTGAGTTAGCAGCTATCTCTAACTCTTGAAAATTTTATCTTTTATCTTATTTCTCTATTAATTTGACAGTTTAACTTTAAGTGTGCATAAATCTTACGGATTTAGATTGGGCGTATAGGGAAGTCCTCGACTGGACCAACTGACTCCCAAGGAAATAAGATCTGAATAGCCCTCCAAATCTGATTCACCAGGCTTATATTAAAGTCCAATTTTTTGTAGAGTTCCTTTTAGGGCTTGTGCCTCTCTCTTAATCTATCTTTTTAATTGTGCTAAATGATTTAAATCTAGCCATCAGGGCTTTGATTTGTAAAATAACATTGTAGATTTGTAAATATCGTTATTTTTAACTCGCCGAGGTTTTGGGGTTTTCATTTTGTGCATATATTGAGTTTTTGGGTTTCTTAGTTTCTGGTTTTGTGCAAGCTACATAGGGAGATTTTCAAATTTTTTTAAGATCTGAGCTAGATCTAGGCCTTGGAGGGTAAGATATGGTCTCGGGATCGAATCTGGTTGTAGATTTGGGCTTGATCTCCATCTTAATTAAATAAATAATTGTAGGTGTATTTATTGAATTTAATTCTGCTGGGTAAAAGCAAAATTTTAAATTTCTATGCACCAGTGTGCCTGCAAATTTTCTGTCTGCTAGCTGTCCAAATCTTCTCCACGTGTCCATCTTGCTCATGTCGTCCCATCCGCAATCCATTCCTCATGCAGCTCCATCTCCCTTCATCTACCCCTTCATGCTGTGATAAGCCTTGTCCGCCGTCCGCTACCTCTGTTCGCAGCACTTCTTTCCGTCACGCTCTCGCTGCCTCTGTCCGCGTCCCTTCTTTCCGCCTAAAAAAATCCGTGCCCCTCTTTGCTACTTCATTCTTCGTCTCCCCATCCGCATACCTCTTTGCCGGCTCCTGTCTTCGACCTTGTCCTTCCATCGTTGTCAGCTCCATTTCTTATTTCCGTCTGCCCTCGATCCCTTCTCTGCGCTCCCGATGCCTCTGTCCGCTGTCCGCATTCCTTACGCTCATTTTCTCACGCTGCCATTCATCCCATCTCACGCATTCATCCCTCGTTGCTGCTTGACAACTTCCTTTCACGCTGCATAGGTCGACCTGCATACAAACCAAACAAAAGATTAACGCAGTTGCATTTCGACTTTAATTTTTTAACACTTTTCAATTTTGATTTGATTTTTTTTTTGGTGTAGGTTTGACCTTGACATTTTAATTTTTTTAACTTTTCATTTTTTGTTTTTAAATTTTGGTAAAGTTCAGATTTGATTTACGTTAGGATTTTTTCAAGTTTTTTTTCTTTTTAAACATTTCATTCTAATTTTCTAATAAAAGCATTAACATTTTATTTTTCTTTTTTCTTTTTTTAAGTAGTTTCGATTTTGATTTTAAATTAGCTTTTAAATTTTTTTTCTAAAAATTTTAAAATTTCAAAACAAAAAAGTAATAAAAAAAATAAAAATAAAAAGAAAAAAGTTTAAAAATTCGTTAACTTCTAACTTTAAAAAACTCAAAAGAGTAAAAAAATGCAAATTTTTTAACTATTAATTTTTTGTAAAAGAATTTATTAACTTTTAGTTTCTTTTTTTAAATTTTCGGGTGTTAAAAAAGGAAAAACTCCAACTTGTTCTATAGCCAACAGTGAAATTTTAATTATTTGTTAACATGACTAAAGTTTGACTATAGGATAAATTTAAATTTTTGGATTGGAATTATTAAGAAGATCATTTTAATTCGGAATTGTTGGAAATTTTTAGCATTTGAATTCGATGGTCCTTTCATGATAATATCTTTTTGGAATTTAAATTGTTTAAATCTCGCATCTGGTTCGAAATACTTTCGTGCTTAGCATTCATTGGAATTGATGGTCGTTAAATGAGCTTTAATTGTGGTTTTAAAATTGCTTGAAATTGGCGATTAATTGCTTAGTCAAGTTTGCGAATATTTCAAGTGATGATAAGTTGCATGTCTCTATTTTCTAGATCGAATATTGTTGATGCATGATTTTGAAAGTGTTTTATCGAGGGTTAAATCACATTATTGAAAAGGCCTTATCTTCTAGTTTGATAAATTGAGCATTCAGTTGAAGAATTGAATATTGACGTGGGAGATTGGTATTTTCATAGCAAGATAATTGTCCTTTTTAGTAGCAGTTACCTATCAATTACTTGATCTTAATTTCGTAACGAGATATTTTGACTCCACAAGGCACTGGTCTTAAACTTCAAATCTAATTGAATCTATAAAATCTCGTTAAATCTTAACAAGTACTTGGTTGTTTGACTATCTCCTAAATTGGTTGGTTTCCAACCAGTTCTCTTTCTTCCATTTCATTAGGGTCTACCTCCCTTAGTCTGCAAGGAGACATCTTAAATAGAGGGATTGGGGATCAAGGTGACAACCCCCGATCTGAGCTGTTGTCGCGGTGCCTAGACATTTTGTGCGACAACAAGGTTTTCTATCATGTATTCCTCCCGGAATGCCACTTTGAGCGTAATTAACTGAGTTAAGCCCAAATATAACTCAGTTTTCCGAAAGTTGTTAGAATGGACCAGAATGAAAGGAAAAATGCTCAAATGATGAAATGTATCAAGCGAATGCCACCCGACCTCATAGAAACTCCTGAAAACTCCTCCAAAAAGCCCCTGGGCTCGCTGATGACACCAACCTACACCTGTGACCTGTCTGCTCCTAACTCTGGAAGTCAATCCTAACCTTGTCATTTGTGACACCAAAAAAAGGAATATTACACTGGTTTAGCCATCCTGGCTTGGACTGCGAAATCAATTGTGAGATTGATCTGTTGCTTATGCAACTCATTGATCCCAGCTTCACGAACGCTGAATCTGCTGGATCTGTTCTTTGTCTTGCCTGCACTCAACTTAAACATGCTCTGATACCATGTGAAAATTTCGTAAACTTATGAATCCTATTGCAACAACTAGAATATTTCACCTAACTGTTAATTTTAACTTAACAATATATTTGCAGTTTTACTACGACAAACACTGAATCCATCACACTGCAACCTACACTAATAAACTGCGGACGAAATATAAGTGCGGAAACAAATCTGAACAAGCATATATCACACAACCATTCGACACAGTTATTTTTGGACTAATGTTCCCGGGAAAACCCAATGTGGGAAAACCGGTGCAACAGATCTGAGGGTTTATATATTATGCAGTAAATATTTATGAGTACAAATCTATGATTGACACACACGTCAAATCATACAGAGAAACTGACAGAAGAGATCTTGTGAGACAAACCTCACTCGTTTACGGGAACCCGACATTGATCTGCACCATGACTGGACTGCCCTGCGCTTCTTCTGGGCAGTGACTGTATCACTCTGCATAGTCTTTGTGTCACAACGATGGCTTCCCTTCTGCCTCTGCGCTAGTCTCACTTTTGGCTGGAATCTCAGGCCTTCTATCCTCTAGAAAATCTCTCTGGGATCTAGCACTGGCCTTGTGCTTCCTCCTCAGCAAGAAAATGACTTCCCTCCTTGCTTTGCGTAGTGACTGCGTAGGCACTGTGTCACTGGCTCTGCGCTGCTGCTGTGGCTCTCTCTGTCTCTGTTGCTATGTACTCTCCGACTTAGGAACCCTTTCAATCGGAACTACTGCCCCTCTCTGCAAAAGATCTCTCGATGAAATTTTCTTCATGAGCACTGCTCACTAAAGAAATCGATCTCTGATATCTGCCTTGTGTCTCCAAATGTGTTTTCCAAATGACCCTTCAAGTCAATCTTATAGTCTTCTCATTGAGACTTCAATGACCCATATTAGATCTCTAATCAACGACTAAGATTAACTTTTGACTTGATCCGTTTATTGTAGATCATTCTCACTCATATTGTAGTAGTTCACTTTAATGATTTTATCTTCTTAAGTTTAGACTTAGGATCCCTTTAAAAATAATTATTTATTTCTATAGAATACAATCCAAGTGGAATTTCACCAAACGATTTCTGGGTTATCTGGAATATGTGTCTAAGCCTCTCCACAAAATTTGAGACTTAGAGCACATCCGATGCTACCCAAAATCAACACAATGTGCATCCATTCGTAGGAGATACACCTCTGAGGTAGCCGAGTTAGCTAAGGCAGTAGAAGAAGCTTGTTTGGGACTGTGTTTGGTTAGTTTGTCCCTTACAAGGCCGAAGTTTCAATAGCAGACCGCTGCATTACTTGAGGACTATTTGAAGTGGTGTTTTGGCAAGATTTTGGGTATGGTTTCCTTCCTATAACAAGCCGCTCCCCTAACTGTGATTTAAAGGCATGCCATGGGCCTAGACTACCCTAAACAAGGACTATGTGTGTCACAGGTTGGCCGCAGAACTTGTTCTTGGAGAAAGGCAGGCCATGAGGCATGGTAGAGGGTTGGAAATAGCCCAAAACAATGGTTAAGGGTGGGTAGACTTAGTTGAAAGGAAGACACAGTCAAAACAGAGGGTTGGAAGTTGGAAAGAGGGCCGTAGCAGCTTGCGTACAATTCCTAACCAGAGTACCGGGCCTGTAGAGCTAACACCAGTCCTTGGGAGCGCAGGAATGTGATAAATTGTTGGTGTACTCGTGTTGAATTGGGTGCTAGTGGATCATTCCTATTGTGTGGACAGTTGCAGCCTGCGGGAGCCATGTGTTAGGGTTGTCTTGGGTGTTAAGAAACTCTAAGCAGGAGCAAATTTCACAGTTGTTTTGTGATACTTAGATTGGGTGCCATTGGACTGGTGGAGGGCAACGTGTTGGTAGCCCAAAAGTAGCCCTAAAGCAGTATACAAGAAGGACATTGACTGTTGCGTGATTGGGTGAAGGTTGGAGCCTAATGTGTAGTAAATTGATGGACTAATGGATTGCTAGATTGGCAGATTGGAGCTCAAGTATTGACCAGCCTAGAAGAGCAGATTGAATCAACCCGTGTTCATTATAGCAAAAACGACTTGCAGCAGTGATAGGTGGCAACTCTCATGGATTCTTGATGTGTTGTCTCTTGATGGACTAAGGGGCAGCTGGAGGGCAGATCGAAATCAAAGGAGCGACAAGACGAGATACAACATAAATGCTGTGATTATGCACTAGAGCAACGAGAATGTGATTGTATCTTGTATTCTTGTAATTGTGGATAATTGAGGGCCATTATCCCTTGTACGGGAGCCCTAGACTGTTGTATTATATGTTGATAATATAACGAAGTTGGGTTACATATATTGTTTTTACTGTTCTTATTGTGCACGCGATTAATTTACTGCATTATATCGTTCCGCTGTGCTAAGTAGCTTTGTTGAGATTCTTGGTTTGGTAGCATCAGAGATTTAAGATTCTATCCTAGTCCCAAAGTCGTGGAAATTCAACATAACATTGACAAGTTTTACCAAATAAGTAGGGGAAGTAATGAAATCTTTGAATTCATCCAAAAATTTGATAGGATAGTCAGGGATATCGCCGATCATTTGAGGTCTCCTGATGCTAATATTCTAGGTAGACTCATCAAAGTTGTGGGTGGCCACCTGACCTATGAATTAAGGGACAAGAAACCCCCCATGTTGGTTGAGGAAAAAGAGATAGCGATGGAGGTTGAAGAGAACTTAAGAATCTCTAGAATGGATATTAATGAATGTCTAAAAGCCAAAGCTAAGGCTAAGAAAGAAATATCCAAGAATCAACACAAAGAGATGCTCTTAGTAATTGTCAAAAGAATGGAGAAAACTAATGCACGAGATAGGCTTTACATGAACAAAATCACTGCCCTGGAGAAGGCCCAAAAATAAAATTACATCCCAAAAGGAAGGCCTTTCCCTAGAAATCAAAATGATGAAGACAAACCTAGCTCATTCCAAGTCCCCAACATCGTGGCTTTGACAAATGCTGTTGAGAAAGATTTGTCTTCTGAGGAGGAACAAAGTGATGAGGATGAAGATGAGGATGAAAGTGAAGATGAAGAAGTCGATGACCAAGCAAACCTTTTGGAATCTAACGTCTTCAATATTTTACTAGGTGGCTCGTACACTCACCCCCCCATTAGTGAGGTTGTCATTAAAGAAGAGATGAAAGATCCGATTCTCAAAACTGATGATAGTGGAAGATTCAAAGGTGTTCAATATTCACGAAAGGAAACCAATAAAGACCCAATAACCTCCAAGGAACCCAACAAAGACAACTCAATTCCCAAGCAGGTCTCTGCTAAAGAACCTCTCCTTAAAACCCTAGTGTTGAGAAATCCAAAGAGTGGCAGTTAAATCGATTTCTCTTATTATGGCATTATCTTGTGATGTTTTCATTATTATTATTAGTTCTTTCGAATTATCTTTTCTTATCATCAAGACCTCTCCTTAAAGACCCTCCTAAGTGTTGATAAATCCAAAGAGTGGCAGTTAAATCGATTTCTCTGATTATGGCATTATCTTGTGATGTTTTCATTATTATTATTAGTTCTTTCGAATTATCTTTTTTTATCATCAAGACTAATGCCAAGCAACAAATAGAAGAAGACACAAGATGTAGCACACAACTAGGGAAAAACCCCACTCTAGGGGAAAACTCAGACAAAATTCTTCCTTCAGTAGATTCAAATCAGGATGAGACGACCAAGACCCTCACAACTTAGACTTGAGACTACCTCCATCCATCAAATCAACCTTGTCATGTCAAACCTTAGTTCTATGTAGCAGTCAGTCTTCTTCATACTTGTATCTTTGAAGAGATCATCTCTGTAATGAATCCAAGCTCCTTCATCCACTGTGATAGCATTACTATAATAGCACTGAGTCTAGTCAACTATGATAACACCGTAATAGCACCGAACTGAGGTAGCACCAAAACTGTCCACTGTGATTTCCGATCTTGTCTAGCGAGATCATCCTTATAATTAATCTGAGCTTCTATGGTAGTACCGAAACATATCTCTGAAATTTTCAGCGAATTGCTTTCTGTGATTGTAGAGTGAAGTTTACCTTCCTTTATGTAATTGTTTCCATATTGAAATAAGCCGACTTGTGTTCATGAATAGTTGTGTCTTCATTTAATGTTAGGCCAACATGAGTTTACTTATGGAAGCCGACTTGATGATTATTCTTTTGAGACCGACATCAAGAAGACTTTGATTGAGCATTTCAACATGACAAGATAGACCTTGATTCAATCCTAAAGCCTACAATGGAGGCTTAACCTGTGAAAATCGACCCAAACAGGAAACCCATGCTTTAACAAGTCAGTTAAAATAATAATAAATTACTTTTGACAAATATATGACATTTTGACTCAAGTACAATTATGAAGAGCAAACTTAGTTACATTCTTCAACACTAAGACGGATCCCCCAAAGAAAGCTAATCTCAGAAAAGATCCTCAAAAGAAGCAAACCATCAAAGGGACAGAAAAGGGAAAACAGGTTGGGCATGACATTGATTTAGACACTACTATAGGGAAAATAACTGTGCTGGTTCCCCTAAGGGAGATTACAAAACTTCCCAAGCAACAACAACAAATCATGAAATCATTGGGTTTCGAAGAGGGAGAATTACTTGAAGACTTGCAAAAAATTCACCTCCTCGATTTAAATCTCGAACATGAGCCATTCATGCTTACCTTAGCTATCAATGACCTTTTACTGCATAAGTGTATGTTGGACTCAGGGGCTTCTGCAAACATCATGCCTCTTAAAGTCATGAAGCAATTGGGTCTTAACATCACTCGGCCGTATAAGAAGTTATGTGGTTTTAACTCCAAACCTGTGGGAGTGGAAGGACTCATAAAATACCTTAAGGTATCTTTAGCTATGAACCCTGATGTATCTTTGCTTATGGATATTGTGGTCATAGATTTCCCTGATGTATGGGGGATGCTCCTATGTAGGAAATGTGGACCTACTGTTGGGGGTCATGTTCAAATGGACCTATCATGTGCCACCATCCCTCAATCTGATGGATCCCCATTCATCCTTTATAGAGATCCCACTTATCCTTTTCGTGTGGCCAAGCTAGGACCAATCCCATACTATAAGACACATAAGAGTGAGAAGCCATCTCCCATCCTCCCTTCGCAGGAAATCCACATTCTTAAGCGACCAAATCCCAAAGCAACCAAAAAGTGGAAGCCTAAAAATGAGTCAAGGTTGGGGATGTGGTCTTGGTTGATAAAAACCCAATTCTCGTCAAGATTCATGAGAAAGTCGGGGATAATTATTACTACATTGCCAAACTCAACGATGAACTTTGGCCTCAACCGGTCAAATTAAATCGTATCACTCCTTTCCTTGACACTTGACATTGTACCATATGCATGTTAGAGTAGTATTCATTGCATGCTGATTTTCTCATTAAAACTAACATCATATGATATTTATCATAATAAATTAAGTTGCATTTAGATTAAATTGGCATATTGTTTCTTTCCTGTTGACTTTTACGATCTAATACTAAGCATGGGTGATCATAAGACACCATAAAAACATGTTGCCCCGTGTGCGTAGTCTTTTTATGTGCAGGTAATAGGTCTGCGGTGACAAAGAGATTGTTGGTGTTCTCATGACCTTCCGTTCGAGTAGCTTCATGCACTTTTTTCGAGAGCTCATGTTCCAGTTGGAGCCAGATGTTACCCACCACATGTGGGTAGTATATATAGGAGATTTTTTTTCTCCTAAATGGTCCTCAACCGACAGGCAACAACCCCTTGCAACCACCAAATAGCTTGATGTGCCATTTTCTCTACCACTTGAGCCAACCATGTGGTCCCTCAACCACTTGCCATGAATGTATGTTTGAAGGTGGGCCTTTTGGCCCCAAAGGTATGGCATTTCATTGGTATAGTTGAATAATTTTCCTTGTCATGGGCACTTTTGGACATGGATTGGTTGGGGGATTTGGCGAAAAGAGTGGGTTAGGCTTATATTCTTGTCTCCATTGCCCGATTTCATGGTTACCATTGTATCCTAGTTCTGTGGGAACTCCTTTACTGACCATTTGGATTTTGTGTTGGAACTACATGGGAAATCCCGACTTTGGTTGTGTGGTCCAGCTTCTCGTACCACCTACATCACACCCCTTCCACTCATTTTAGCCCCATTCATCTATTTTCCTATCTGGGTCCACATGTGTCCACTAGGTCCACATAGGGTTATCCTCTCCCTCCCCTTGTCCATACCTTGGGTCGGGCCCAGAACGATGCCCCAGAGGTTGCTGCAGCTAAAAGGAAAAGAAAAAATATTATTTGGCCACTCTCAACAGGAAATGTTCAACAAAATGCAAAAGATGGTCGTGACATACAAATTTAGCACGTGGGAAAAAGCCAAACATAAACTCTGCCCGTTATCCATGGCCATCACCCTGGTTGCTATGGGCCCTAGATGAGCCCCCTTTATCATTAAGGAAGCCATGATTGTCCCAACCCCTGGTGGGCGATAAACCTCCCCATCTTAAGGGGGTATTCACTGGTACATATTACACATCATGCTCTCATCCCCTGGAGCCCTGAGCAGTTATGAAGAAAAATTAATAAAAGGCAAAAAACATATGAAGAAGGGTGGAAAAACAAAGGTCGGGGTAACTCATGTACCACAATTTGCTTCCTCCTACATTTATATACCCAGGTATTGGCTTCCCTTGTTATAGCTACCCTTGCACCTTGACATGTGGCCTGGATGTTTCCCCTGATCTCCACTCCATTCCATTATTGTGTCATATGTCTTCTGCCACTTCAAGGATGCACCATGGACTTTTCACCCCCTTTAGAGGTTAAAACCACCTAATAGGGTCCTTGGCTAACCCCCTATTAGGCTTGGAGACACTTATACATACCAAAGCCCACTATGGAAGGGTAGGCCACCATGAAGTGCCCCACTGGTTCCATGACTTGTAAGCTCTTTTACTTGATTATTCTAATGATTTGTTATATTAGAGGCAAGGGGATGCATTGGATCTTATGCATGATTGCAGGTGGATTGCGATTTAGGGCTTGGTCTCCCTATACACGGTCCTAGCCCTCTAGAGGGCCACATTAGCGCTTGTAGGGTGAGCGTCGAGGGCCATGGGCCTCCACCATAGCCGAGATAAATTCATGGATCCTTAGTAGTGTTCCTTGATTGCTCCTATTCCACCTTTTGGATGAGGATGTTGCACCTGGTTCACCATGCCCAACCGACTCCACAGATGCACCACACACTTGGCAGATGTTCCAGGGTCCAAAGGATTGTTCCCCGCTACAGAGGTAGGTTTATGTTATCATTCAAAAGTTATATAGGAATTTCCGATCCATTTGGAGACCCATGAGGGTAACCTTGTGCCCCTACAACCACTTGGGAGCACCATAGGTTTTTGCTTGGAGAATAAGGGGCCACCCCCTTGTCCACTATGATGGGAATCCATTCTTACATTATGGCACCCTTTGGAATTCATTATGCCTCCTCAAAGGCGCAACAACTCACTCTATTGATCAGTCGACCCTCTTGAGAGGCTTATTCATATATTAGAGCTATTTGGTGGGCTTGTCACCAAACGTTAGTGTTATTATGCACATTATTTTATTCCAGGGGCTAAATTAGGCCTAATTAGCTAAATCAAATTCATTAGGAAGTGTATGAATAGAAGTGTGATGGAATCATTTGATCATCATCACTTGGATTGGATCATCTCTACTTGTGAGATTTTCGCTATCTTTTGAGGATGAGATTTTTGGTATGAATGGATGAATTTCGATGTTTGAACTTTGGATAATTTTCTTTGTCTTGTAGCTTCTATGATTGGCATATCTTGGTGATTGGATATATTCTTCTTACATGTAAGTAATGTTTTAATGCTGTTATTTTTATTTATCTTGCTCAATGTTATCGGAACTGAACCGGTTATCGAACCGGAAAACCTTGTGGACCGGGAACCGGTCAGAACCGGACCGGAACCGGAAAAAAACCGGAAAAAAAACCGGTTTACCAAAAACACATAAAATATTCATATTTTAAAGAAAAACCAGATATATTCATGTACATCCATATTAATCCAAACCATTTAAACACAAATATGAAAAAGTTTTCATTATATAGGTGCAGATAGCCAAAATAGCACTTAGTGCAAAACATCGCTGAATAAAAAATGTAACAAACATCAAGAAACAGGCTCTAAAAGGCCTTTATAGTCCAAAATAACATGTTAGATCATAGTATTATACTATAGCCTACAATACTACAAGCTACATATGATCAAATCATCAATCATCATCAAAATCCCTAAGTCACCTGATACGGGGATACGGGGATTCGAAGAATCGGATACGGGTACGATGACCCCGGAACAGGATACTTCTAGGATACGATACGTTATATATTATTTTATTAAAAATATATATATATATATATATATATATATATATATATATTAAAAATTAGATATTTTTTACACAAATTCATACTTAATTCATTGATTTAAACATAGATTTATCTATCATCTTAGATAGTCAAGGTTTTGTTTGAGTGATGGGTACATTTTTAGTAGGGTCATGATAGAGGAGTTTGACAACCAATGTCACTAACAACAAGGTACATAGAGGGATTGGTGCTCTTGATTAAATACAAGTTCCATACCCTAATACATGACAAAATTCGATGGAAACATTGCAATAACCCAATCCTGAAATCCTGAAAAACTGATAAGTCTGCTGGATTTTGAATGAGATCTAAAATTCTACTTTCTCCATATGAAATCCAATGAGGTCGGAACCACTCTCAAACATCCTGAGTCATTTCATGGTAATGTTAAAAATTTAAGTAAAAAGATGAAAATGAAGATTAAGGAGAATGTCACTTTTACTTTAAGAATTTAACATTACCATGAATAGTGTGAGGGAAATAGAGGGGGTGGGGGTGTTTAAGTAGCTTTAGGGGGGGCTAGGGTAGCGTTATTAACTAGGAAAAATAATAATTTAGAAAAAAAATTTTAAAAATTAAAAAAAAATTAAGAAATTCTTTTTTTTTTTTTTTAGTGCCCAGGCTTGTGAACCGGTGGAACCGGTCTCTGAACCGGTCCGAACCGGACCGGTACGGAACCGGCCGGTTCAGTGACGGAACCAGCCGGTTCAGTATCGAACCGGTCATTTCCGGTTCGGAGGGCCGGTTCGGACCGGTTTTGCCTCCAAACCGGTCGGACCGGCCGGTTTTTCAGAACCGGTTCGGTTCTGATAACATTGATCTTGCTGCATTCATGATGCTGGGATTTTCGCTATTCTAGGGTTAATTTGCTACTTTTCTTAGAACGAAATTGTGGAACTTAAATCTCTCAATAGCGTTGTATCATGTATGGGCCATGTTATAATGAATGAATGTTCCTAAAGACAATCTTGTTGAATTTGTCTTGATAAGTCTCCAAATATTGCTAAACGAAGTATAAATGACCTTGAAGCTACTTCCATAAGCCCTAATGCCTAGCGAAGTTGCCTTTTAGGACTCCTTGAGAAGTGGAAATCAATCTGAACCCTAAATCTTCCATGACTCCATCTCTCCCAAAGGAAAAAGCACTGGTCCTCCTCTAGTGATCACTTTAAAGTTCATATTTTCCCTTCACCTTCCTCTTTTTCTAGGTCTAGCCCCATTGGGTCTCCTAGGGCATCAAATTTCCTACAAATCACCCATCATAAAATTTCAATCTCTTGGCATCTACTGCATTGGTGGGCGTCCTAGGTGTCTTCCAATTTTGAAGCTATTCCGACGGTTGGATCGTGAGATATCTCGAGCCCTAACCTTGAAACCAATTTTTTCCCTTAGGCTAGTTACCTCATAGGGATCATTGCCTCAAATTTAAAGAAATTCTTTCCTTGGATCCCCTTCTTATCCCAAATTAGGTTAATCATATCATTGGTTGCTCAATCCTATCCCTTTGGCCTAATTTGGGGTGCACTTGGTCCCTTGTGGTCCCACAACTTATTGAAGCCAATTTCACAAAGACCACTTGGAATCCAAGTTTCCACAAGGATTTTAGGAGCTAGGAATCTCCTTGACAAGTCATATACTCAAACCCTAGCTGTTAGAATTCTCCTAAGTCCTTCCTAGAGAGACTTTCACCTTGCTTTCCAAGCAAGCAAGCCACATATTTGAGCCTCTCTTGTGAATAGGCTTCTAGGATCACATTTCATCCTATTGTTGATCCATTCATCTTCGTGATCCGTATTATACCAAATCTCCTCCCATCGGTGAAAGTCTGTAAAGAGCAGGGAGCCATAGCTGAGGTGACAATGGGCTATCGCTCCATTGTTGCCCTTGACCTAGTAGTTTCCCTTCTAGGATCCCCTCCTAGGATCCCTGCTAGTTTGAGTGGTAACAGGAAGCACACCCCTTTTAGAGAAAAAAGTCCACCTAAGTCTAATATTTAATATTTTTTGGAGGAACATGTGCAATATTTCTAAGATTTGTGTTATGCTTTAAGAAGTAAGATATTGACATCTAGAGAACACTATTTTTTTATTTTTATTTTTTGTTTACTTTATTTTTAATATTTCACATAAAGTGCTCATGATGTGTTCTTAACTTCTTTCCAATTAAATGAATCACAGAGTTAACTGTTTCACATTCATATTAAGAAAAACAAAAATAATTTGTAGTGTTTCAGATTCACACAGGTATATTTCCTCTGCATTATTTGATTGTCAGCACCCATATGAATTTTATTGTTAATTTGATTATGTTGTTTATCCGTCTTCATCTGATAGAGGTGTTTTGTGATGCAGATCCGATTTGCGAGTATTGATCTAGAACTGTATTCAAAGTATGTTCCTGGTGGTTCGGAGACTATTTTTGATGTTGATCAGAGGATAGCTCGGAGGACACAAGTTGTTCCACTGTTGCAGGAAGATAGGTTCTTATGCAGTTTCCTTCATATCTTTGCAGGTTAGTGCAATGGCTCTTCTCATTTTTCTTAATTGTTGGTTTATGATATACTGAGATATGTTTGGCATTTATATTTATATCTAAAAGCTCTTTTCCATGGAACTGTTTTGTTTGTTGAACAGATGCATATGCAGCTGGTTACTATAGCTACCAGGTAGTCCATTTTCTTAGTTGCTTATATTTCATTCTAAAGCTTTATGCATGTTGAGTTGTATTAGTAATAATTTCACATCTATCAATTCAAAAGAGCTAAAGATGCACTAGCAGTTGTATTCTTATTCAATTCCTCTTGAAAATCAAGTTCAACTTTTATTGTCTTTGAAGATTGTAATATCCCAAAATTTCTCCTTGAAGTATTTAAAATTCAACTTGGTAAAAACCCTGAGTGGATGTTTCATCTCTGCTACACTAATCACCATGAGGTACATATACCATCGTGTTGCGAATATTGTGAGTATTTTTACTTCTGCAGTTAATAAAAATAAATGATGACCAAGACCAGTAGATCATGAGCACCAGGGGCTATGATATTGCAAGGCGGGAAAGATAATGGGGTCTATGGGGGTTTATGCGTATAAACATATATCTGATGTTATCTATAATCCTCGTTCATTTTCAAAAACTTTGTTGCCAAGTTGAAAGAAGTTATGTTATCTATAATCTTCATTCATTTTCAGAACTCAGTTGCCAAGTTGAAGTATTTATAATTAAATTTAGTAAAAACTCTGAATGGATGTTTCATTTCTGCTGCACTAATCACCATGGGGTAGATATACGATGGTGTTGTGAATATTGTGTGTATTTTTAATTCTGCAGTTAATAAAAATAAATGATGACAAAGGCCAGCAGACCATGAGCACCCAGGGCTATGCTATTTCAAGAGGGGAAATATAATGGGGTCTATGGGGAAAATCGTTTCTAGCCATTGAAAATCCTTGAAAATTGGTCAACTACTGTGTTGGGGCCTTCTTGAGAGGTCCTCCAAATTTGAGGTCAATTCCATGGTGGAATCTCAAGATATTCCAAGCCCTAGCTTGAAGACTGTTCTCCTCCCTAGGTATCCTTTGGTTAGTCTCTTCACTAAGATCATTGCACTCAAATTCGAAGAGAAATTCACTTCCTTTAATCCTATTCTCCTCCCTAACTTGGTCAAGACTATCAATTTGTTGTTACAAACTAAACCCTTGGCCTTGTTTGGGTCCACTTGGGCTTCTTTGTGGTCCCACAAACTTGAAACTCCAATCTCACAAAGGACAGTTAGAAACCCTTTTTCTTTTAGGATTCCTTGATCTTGGTGACCTCTTTTCTAGTTACAATCCTCAAACTCTAATTCTAGGTATCCTCTTATCCCTTCCAAGAGAGCCATCCATATTGCTTCTATAGCAAGTAAGCCCATTATTTGAGCCTCTCTTGTTAGTAGGCTTTAGGAATCACCCCATATGCTATTAGTGACCCATCTATTCTACTGATTCCTCTCATGCTGGGACTCCTCCCATCGGTGAAAGTCCATAAAGAGCAAGGAGCTTTAGTTGAGGTCATAGTGGGCTATTGCTCCATTGTTGCCACTTGACGTAGTAGTTTCTCTATAGGATCCCCTCCTAGGATCCTTGCTAGTTTGAGTGGTAACATGAATGACACCTCCAGACAGTGAGCTAGTGCATATAACTATCAATAGTTTCATCGAGGAATGGGGTACCTTCATTCAGGGTATCATTGGACGAGACCAACTACCAGGTTAGGATCGATTGTGGGAAATTTTTATGCAGTGGGAGATGAGACTTGCTCTAGTCGGGAGTAATATTAGTGGTAGCAACAACAAAGGACTGAAAAGTGTCAAGGACAAGGAGAATGTAGCCCTTGTGTCAAAGGGAAAGGCAAAGAAAGCTCCCAGTCAGGGACAAGGCTCATAGGGAGGAGAAGAGAAGAAAAAGGATCTGTCGAAGATCAGGTGCTTCAGGGATGGTGAGTTCGGTCACTACAAAACTCAGTGTCGTAGAAGAAGAAGGACAAGAAGGAGAAGCAAGAGCAGGCAACAACTTTGGTGGAGATAGATAATTTGTCTTGCAGGTTGGAAGATGAATTCGTAATATATGCAACTATACCTTGAGGAGAGAAGTGGGGTGACAGTGAGCTTTAGTCACCAGAGTTGCAGAGGTTTGTGCAGGGTCCATAATGGTGAGTGTCGGACAACTGTTTCCTCATGGATCATTACCCTTTCTACATGGATCCATAGTATTCAATAGCAGAGGGATCAATGTCAGGTTGATGCAATCAATTCTTGAGGGACAGTTGTAGTACTAGTTGCAGTTAGATGTTGAGGGGCATAGTGCAGTTGCAGTGCAAACAAACTTAGTAGACAATGTAGAGGCTAGTAGCAGCTAGTGACTCAAGAGACAGTTGTGGTGCAGGGACACAGTTCATTCAGGATTGAGTTCTCAGTTACAGTAGATGCAACAACAACATGAGATCGGTTGAAGCGCAAAGAAAAATTGGCAGCAATACAGGTTGTATAGTGCAGCGTTAGCAACAGTGCAGATGCAGAGTAGAAGATGAATTAGAGTTGTGCAGTGGTTGGTGGGCAGTGACAGGATGTCACAATTGTTAGACGTTAGCAACATGTATGGGAGGATGTTATGGGATAGTAGAAAACCTTCCTCGCAAAGAGGGAATGCTAATTTTTTTAGCATCAGGCGGATGTTCTAGTCCCGACTTTGGTCAAAGAGGCTTAGAAACACAAGAGCTCTGGAATGCAAAAAGCGTTTCAGGAGAAAACACATATAAATGGCTCAATTAAGTTAATTAGTCAATAATTAATTAAGTATAAGTTAGGAAAAGTGATTAATTAACAACAATTAATTGAGAAAGGTGAGAATTCTCTAGAAACTCACGTGGATCAACTCAGAAATGATCTTAGTTGTTGATGAGGATTTAATCATGGTCGTTGGTGAGCCAACGAGAGATTATAAGATGTGGTCAATGGGGTTGGAGCTAGACAAAAGAGAGATCGATTTCCTTGGTAGATCGAGCTATCCAACAACAAAAATTGAGCAGGGAAGAGGAGTTCGAGCTAGAGGAGAAGTAGAGTCAATGAGGGGTAGAGACAATGAGTTTGGAGGAAGATTTCTAGTTCTGGAGAGGCAGCTGCAAGAGGCCGAGTTATTCCACTAGAGGTTGCGTAGGGACTTCACAGACAACTTCAGATTGGTAGATCAATTTGACTGACCAGGGGGTCGATTCAACCTCCAAAGGCCGAGAAAATTTTCCAGAGGGTCGAAGGATCACTTCCAATAGCAATAGTAGGCAGGAATTTTGACTTAGAGGCAGATTCCAGGAGTGTGAGTTACAGGCTACGCAAGGGTCTTGGAAGACCAGTTTTCTGAGTGGTGTTGTGTCGGGATTGCCCATGGAGGATGGAGAAATTGTCTCAAATATTTTTGCCAGATTTTCTTAGTGAGGATTGCTAGTTTCTGGCATCTAGATGGTACTCAGATTATTCATTGCTGCATAATGATAATACTAAAACCCTCATCTGTTGCACCACTTTTCCCACATTGGGTTTTTCCTAGGATAATTGTCCAAAAATAACTGTCAATTTTATTGTGTGCTAGCATTTTCTCAGTTTCCAACATTTTATTTTTTGCGACATTTTTTTGTGAAGAATTGCAGTGTGATTTATTTATTGTTTGTCATAGCAAGTAAACTATATAATTAATTAGTTAGAAGAGTAAATTTTTAATTGTTGCAATTTAAGGTAAATTTCACACAAAATGGGTCTAATGGGTCTCCTAGTGGTAGAATAGCTTGAATTTATCCATTTTTGAGGACTCGGTGAATGGGATCAACTACCAAACCATGTGTACACTGCTAAGTTGGTTGGGGCATGCTTGTCCAAGTGCATCATCTCGTGAATAATGTGGGGCACATTGCAGATTGTTGTGGTGATGTAGGCACCCATGGAGTGAAGTAATAATGGTTTGCAAGTAACAGGAGTCCTACGGCTCTCAATTCTTCACCTGGATGGTGTCATATGCTCCTCTAGTGGACTTAGGCCCCAGTTATGTCGCCAAATCCATGATAAAACTACCTGCCAATCACATATAACATCCAGTGTTGTATCCTCGCCATTAGGTACCATAATTCATTAGTGCATCTAAGTGAACCAAGCTTGTTGACCATGGGCACTTTGGGACTTTGTATGGGGCTTCTCTTCAAAATTTCGGGCTTTGATCTTGTAATAGTGAATTAACTCCCTAGGTAGGAGTGGTGAATAGACGACCTTATTAGGTGTTTTCAGCTCCTAATGGGAAAGACAGGCCCCTGGTGCATCCTTCAATTAAGAGGTGGCGTGCAAATGATGATGAAATAGATTCTAGACAATGGTATCAAGGCCAAATTCCATTGGTACAAGGACAACAATGATGAAGGGTGTCCACATATTGGGTATATAGATGTAGGAGAGAGCAATCGTGGATACATGAGTTACCCTAGCCTTTTTTTTGCACCCCTCTTTATTTGCCTTATGAATTTTTTTGATTTTTTCTTTGTATTGCTACTCGGGGCTCTAGGAAATGAGAGCATGCCATGATTGATATGAAGCAATCATTACCCCCTTAAGGTGGGACAATTCATTGGTCACCAGGGGTTCGGACGTGCATGGGTTCCTTGATGATGTGAGGACACTCATGGGGCCCTAGGAACCAGGGTGATGGCCATGATAAGGGATAGAGCATATGTTTGACTTTTGCCCACGTGCTATTTTTGATGTCCCAACCATCTTTTGAATTTTATAATATTCTTTTTCTTTTGTTTCTTGTTTGTGGTCAAGATATGCTTTTCACTTTCTTTTAGCTGCATCAACCTCTGGGGAAACATTTCCAGGCTTGCGTCAGATATGTGTACAAAGAGGAGCGGGTGTGCCAGTGCCTTGTGGACCTAGAGAAGGAAAATGATGAAATAGGGCTCGTAATGTACGGAGGGGAGTGAAAAATGTGGAATGAGAAAGCGATACTACACTACATCGGAGTATCCCTACTAGTGCCCTTCTTAAAGCCATAGGCCAATAAGGGGGTCCCATGGGACTAAGGTTGAAGATTAGCTCCTCCCCCCTCCCCCCATTTATGGTGAGGGAACAAAACCATGGTCAAAGCCCTTCCTTCTTCCAAGTGAGCCAATAATACATGCCCAAAATGCCGAAATGAAAAACAAGCATAAGCATCAAATTAAACAATTAGAAATATACCCTTTTGCATCAAATTGCCCATCTTGAAACATATGCTCTTGACAGATGGGCAAGGAAACAAACAGTTGGTGTTGGAAGCAGAGATAAAATGGCACATTAAATACCCTACGAGGTGGCTCTCAGGCGCTGCTTTCTGCTAGCTTAAAAAGATGACTAGAAAAGAAGCTTTGCTTGGGGTCCGTTCTTTTGGTGGGTAGCATAACTCACTCCCTTATCCCATATTTGAAGATTTGAATAATGCTTTGGTCAAATCTCTAGGGGACAAAAGTGGGTCTCCCTTAGTCTTTGGACCTAGATCTACACCATTTTGTTGATTGGTGGTAGCATCAGATGTGCTGTAAGTCTCAAAATTTGTAGGAAGGCTTAGGCACGTGTATTCCAAGGAACACAGAAAGTGTTTTTGGAAATTCCACTCAAATTATGTTTTATGAAAATAATTAATTATTTTTAATGGGATCCTAAGTCTAAACTTAGGAAATTAAAATAATTAATGGATATTAATTAAAACAGAGTGTGAATCTTCTAGAGAAGACGAAGATCAAGTTAGTTTAATCTTAGCCGTTGATTAACGATTTAATCTCGTGTGTTGAAGTCTCAATGAGAAGATTATAAGGATTTGATGGGGCATTTGGAAAAAACATCGAGACGGAGAAAGAATTCAGAGA
This sequence comes from Pinus albicaulis, assembly GCA_034641835.2. Classification (NCBI taxonomy): domain Eukaryota; kingdom Viridiplantae; phylum Streptophyta; class Pinopsida; order Pinales; family Pinaceae; genus Pinus; species Pinus albicaulis. The sequence continues at coordinate 240,842,695 of CM076575.1, read as the reverse complement.
TCAAAATTGTTTAGTGAGCAGTGCTCAGGGAGAAGATCGATCGAGAGGATTCTCACAGGGAGGGGCAGCGATAATTTCCAGGTGGAAGAATTCATGATATGGAGAGTGGATAATAGAGGAGGCTGTAGAAGTTACAGACAACTGCGTATAGGCTATGTTTGGATTGCGCAGAGCTGCAGAGGGAGGTCGTTCTTCTATTGAGGAGACAATAGAGGGTTAGTGCCAGTTCCCGGAGGGAGTTTTCAAAGGCCAACAGATTCCAGTTTCCAGCCAGCAGGGAGATCCAACACAGAGACAGAGCAACTACAGTTGTGAAGCAGAGACTTCGCAGAGTGTGTTGATTTATGGTAGCATCGGATGTGCTCTAGCCTTGTAATTTTGTATATGGGCTAAGACACATGTATTCCATAATACCCAGAAAGGATTTTTGAATATTCCACTTAGAGATGGTTTAATTAAAATAATTATTCGTTTTTTAATGTTTTCCTAAGTGTAAACTTAGGGAAACTGATTAATTAAAGGGTATTAATTAAACTTAGTGTGAATCTTCTGGAAGTCATGGATAACATCCAAATTAATCTTAACCCTTGATTATGTTTTAATCATGGCCGCTGAAGGTTCAACAGAAGAATATAAGGATGGTGAGGGGCCTATGGCAAGACACATCAGACAGAGAAAGAATCAAGAGTTCGATTTCTTCAGAGAGAGGAAGAATCGAAGTGGTTCTCATTTGCAGAGAGGGGAAGGTGACATCTCTAGGAGGGAGAATTTCTGAAGCATAGAGAGTGCATGAAGAGGAGTGAGAGAGGAGCCAAAGCATCAACGCAGAGTTACCCTAACAACAGTTACGTTGGGCCAGCGCAGAGAAGCAGAGGGAGTTTCGTTTTCTGTTGGAGGGGCAGCTGAGGGCTCATCCGGTGTCAGAAGGACATTTCGGGAAGGAAGGAGCACTCTAGTCTCATATAGCAGCAAGCACAGAAGCAACCACGACAAGCAGCAGAAGCAGTGACGCAGTGATAGCATGAGTGACACAGTCAATGCTCAGAAATTACACAGAGCTAGTCACAGAGGGTGCAGGTCAGTGCTAGAACTCAGATGGTGATGTGAGAATTGTTTCACTCAACCTTTTCTCATTAGAATTCTTCAGGTGATTGATTGAAATTTACAATCACACATTTGTACTCAAAATTTCAGCATAATAAAGAAACCCTTAGATTTGTTGCACCAGTTTTCCCACATTGGGTTTTTCCGGGGACAATTGTCCAAAAATAACGGTGTCTATGTGTGATTACTTGTGCTATTTTTATATGTGATTTGTTAATCGTGAAGTCTGCAACATATTTTATTTTGTTATGTAACACAAGAGAAATGTTAAATAATTGTGTTTGACAATACAATAGAAGAAATTCAATAAGTAGCTACAGTAGAATTCTCTATTATAGAATTTTTCACATGGTATCAGAGCTGTCAGATCCAAAGGAAGCAAGGTTAGGAAAGGAACTGCGTAAACCAGAAGCTTCAAAGGGGATGCAACACAAAGAGAAGAAAGCATCGATAAGTATGACAGACTTAGATGTTTTATCCTCTAGGTTAAAAGAGGATGATACATGCCTAACAAGTTCAGCATTTGCAGGAATCTGATATATTGTTAGCTGGGCTTCAGCTCATATGACTAGAGTATGAGAATAATTCTCGAGCTATAGGGAAGAATAGATGAACTTCTAGATCACTATGGGCAATAGCACGAAGTGCACTCCAGTTGGGAGAGGATCCATAGTGTTTTAGACGAAAGTCGGAACCAGTGTCAGGATCACGAATGTACTACATGTGCCAGGGCTTGGGATGAACCTAATCTCAGTATCCTAGTTGCAGGACAAAGGGTATGACATACACTTTACCGGAAAGAAAGTATATGTCAAGCATCCCAGTTGGAAGCAAACAAGGCAGATCAGAATCAGAAGCAATAGACTATACAGGTTGCAGATTGAAACCTCGATGGCACTAGTCAGTAGTAATCTCGAAGACAAGAAAGGGTTGAATGAACTTTGGCATAGAAGAATGGGGCACTTGCATCAAGGTGCAATGAAGATGCTCAGAGAAACAGTTGATGGAGCACCTGTTCTCAGCACAGAGCATGATGAGGTATGCCGAGGATGTGTACTTGGGAAGTACGCTAAGGCAGCTTTTCCCAGAAGTGAAAACAGGGCAGCAAGCATTTTGGGATTGATACACTCAGATATCTGTGGACTAATGTTCACTAACGCTCTCAAAGGTGGCAAAATTTTTGTCACATTCATTGATGATCACCCCAGGAAGGCCTGGATCTACTTCTTGAAGACAAAAGATGAAGTCTTTGAAAAGTTCAAAGAATTCAAGAATCTTGTTGAAAACATGATGGGGAAGAAGATCAAGACATTGTGTTCAGATAATGGTGGGAATACATAGATGGAGACTTCACTGATTTCTGCGCAAAGGAGGGCACCAGGAGAGAGTGGACTACGCCATACAACTCGGAGCAGAATGGTGTGGCAGAACGGAAGAACAGGACAATTGTAGGAGCAGCCAAGGCTATGTTATTTGACCTAGTTTTACCCTGATATTTATGGACTGAAGCCTGCAATACGACAATGTACATCCAGAACATGACACCTCATAGAGCCTTGAGTAAGAAGACTCTTGAGGAAGTTTTCACAGGGAAGAAACCGGAGGTAGGGCATCTTCGGATATTTGGTAGCATGGATTACTATCATGTACCCAGCGAGAAGAGAAGCAAGCTAGATCAAACTGCAGAAAGGGGGTATCTTGTTGGGTATAGTGACACCTCCAAGGCATATAGGATCTATATTCCTGACAGTAGGAAGGTTGTGATAAGATGCGATGTTAAGTTCATGGAGGAGAGAGCGTTTCAGAAATTGCGTGATATGTTGGCAGAGGATCAAACTGCAGAAGTTCCCTTAGTCCAAGAACAACAGGGGCACCAAGAAAAACAGATAGGAAGACAGACTTTAGTACCAATGAGAGGTACGAACATTTTCACAGAGGAAGATCAGGAAGATACTCAGTCAGAGGAGCCGTTAGATCAGGAGGAAGAGTTGAGAGAGCAACCTTCCATTAGTGGCTGAATCAACAGGGAATCTTAGCAAATACTAAGGGAAGCAGAAAACTTTATTGGGACTTTGAGGAACGGGAAGAGACAGCGCAAACCTCCTGATAGGTACTAAGCCTTGGTGGCTCAAGTAGAGGAACCTTCCAGCTTCCAGGAAGCTATTCAGCACCAAGTATGGGTAGATGCCATGATAGAAGAGTATGCTTCTATCATGAGAAATGATGTCTGGGAAGTTGTACCTAGACCTCCGAGCAGATCAGTTGTTGGGTCACGTTGGATCTACAAGATCAAGTACGCTGCAGATGGAAGTGTAGAGAAATAGAAGGCAAGGTTCGTGGCAAAAGGGTATGCTCAGAAGGAAGGCATTGACTATGAGGAGACCTTCGCACCAGTGGCCAAATATACCTCCATTTGGACTGTCGTATCTTTAACTGCACAGATGGGATGGGAGATTCATCAAATGGATGTCAAGACAACATTCTTGAATGGAGAAATTGAGGAAGAGGTATATTTCGAACAACCAGAGGGTTTTGAGAATCATGAAGGGAGGTCTCATGTATGCAGATGAAATAAATCCTTGTACGGGCTTAAGCAGGCTCCGAGAGCGTGGTATGGTCGGATAGATAGCTACTTGCAAAAGATGGGATTTGTCAAGAGTGATGCGGATCCCAATCTTTACTACTCGCTGGTAGAGGATGAGCCATTGGTACTAGTACTATATGTAGATGATCTGTTTCTCACAAGATCATCTAGGCTCATCAAGGATTGCAAACAGAATCTAGAAGTCGAATTCAACATGAAGGATTTGGGGTTGATGCACTACTTCCTAGGACTGGAAGTTTGTTAGAAAGATGGAGATACCTTCATGGGACAAGAGAGGTATGCCTTGGAAATTCTAAAGAGATTCAGAATGCAGGATTGCAGGCCCATGGCCACACCCATGATCACGAATTGGAAAAAGATAGATGCATCAGAAGATAGGGAGGTAGACCCCAGTTTATACAGACAACTCATCGAGTCATTGATGTATCTGGTTAACACTAGACCAAACATTTTCTTTGCCGTCAACACTCTTAGTCAGTTCATGGTGGAACCCAAAAGAGTGCACTGGGCCGCAACAAGGCATGTCCTGAGGTATGTATGAGGAACACTCAAATTCGGTATCAGATATGGCAGAGGAGAGGATGTCAGACTCAGTGGATTCACAGATGCAGATTGCGCAGGAAGCTCAGTGGACAGGAAAAGTACCTCTAGGTATTGTTTCAACGTTGGTTCAGGAATGGTGTCCTAGTGCAGCAGGAAACAGAAGTCAGTAGCATTGAGCACAGCTGAAGCAGAGTGCATGGCAGCTAGTACAACTACATGCGAAGCAATCTGGTTTCGGAAACTTATTGTGAGTCTATTCAGAAGTAGGATGGAGCCAACTAGCGTTTACTGTGACAATCAGAGTTGTATCAAACCCTCTGAAAATCCAGTATTTCATGATCGGTCCAAACATATTGACATCAAATGTCATTTTATCAGAGACTGTGTTCAGCGTGGGGTAGTACAACTCCAGTACATTCCCACAGGAAAAAAAACAACAGATATACTCACTAAGGCTCTGGGGAGAATTAAGTTCACTCAGTTCAGGGAATAGCTGGGTATGACTGAAAATCCATTTCAGTAAGAAATGGATCCTCAACGCAGTTGAAGGAGTTAGTTGCAGTACAGTGGAAGTTGGCAGCAGTAAGCAGAGTTAGCAACAGTACATATGCAACATTTCTTGTGCAGTGTTACAAAAGTCAGAACAACTACAAATTGAGTTGTTTTGCTAGAGCACTTTCCTCGCTAAGAGGGAGTGTTGATTTATGGTAGCATCAGATGTGCTTTGGCCTTGTAATTTTGTATATGGGCTAAGACACATGTATTCCATAATACCCAGAAAGGATTTTTGAATATTCCACATAGAGATGGTTTAATTAAAATAATTAATCATTTTTTAATGTTTCCTAAGTGTAAACTTAGGGAAATTGATTAATTAAAGGGTATTAATTAAAGTTAGTGTGAATCTTCTAGAAGAAGTCATGGATCACCTCCAAATTAAACTTAGCCCTTGAGTATGTTTTAATCATGGTCGTTGAAGGTTCAACAGAAGAATATAAGAAAGGTGAGGGGCCTATGGAAAGAAAGATCAGACGGAGAAAGAATCAAGAGTTCGATTTCTTCAAAGAGAGGAAGAATTGAAGTGGTTCTCATTTGCAGAGAGGGGAAGGTGACATCTCTAGGAGGGAGAATTTCTGAAGCATAGAGAGTGCATGAAGAGGAGTAAGAGAGGAGCCAAAGCATTAGCGCAAAGTTACACTTGCAGCAATTACGCTGGGCCAATGCAGAGAAGCAAAGGGAGTTTCGTTTTCTGTTGGAGGGGCAACTGAGGGTTCATCCGGTGTCACGAGGATATTTCGGGAAGGAAGGAGCACTCTAGTCTCATATAGCAACAAGCACAGAAGCAACCACGACAAGCAGTAGAAGCAGCGACGCAGTGACAGCGTGAGTGACACAGTCACGACACAGAAATCACACAAAGCCAGTCACTGTGGGTGCAGGTTAGTGCCGGAACTCAGATGGTGATGTGAGAATTGTCTCACTCAGCCTTTTCTCATCAGAATTCTTTAGGTGATTGATTGACATTTACAATCACACATTTGTACTCAGAATTTCTGCATAATAAAGAAACCTTCAGATCTGCTGCACCGGTTTTCCCACTTGGGTTTTTTCGGGGACAATTGTCCAAAAATAACGGTGTCTATGTGTGATTACTCGTGCTATTTTTATATGTGATTTGTTAATCGTGAAGTCTGCAACATATTTGATTTGTTATGTAACACAAGAGAAATGTTAAATAATTGTGTTTGACAATACAATATAAGAAATTCAATAAGTAGCTGCAATAGAATTCTCCATTATAGATTTTTTCACAGAGTGACGCAGTCACAACGCAGAGCAACACATTTTGGACATAAGTTAGTGCCAGATTCCTGTGGCAGAGTGAGATTTGTCTCACAAGATTTTACTTGTTAGTTTCTCTGTATGAATTGTGAAATTCGACAATCATAGATTTGTACCCATAAAATTACTGCATAATATACAAACCATCAACTGCTGCACCAGTTTTCCCACAGTGGGTTTTTCTGGGGACAATTGTCCAAACGTAATAGTGTTAATGTGTGTATACTCATGCTAGTATTTTTTCTTGCATTTTTTATTGTGAAGGCTGTAGTGTATTTCATTTCGATATTTACCGTAGCATACGTTAAATAATTTGTTCAGTTAGACAAATAGAAGAAATTTAATCAGCTGCTAGAGTAGGATTCCAGTTAGTGGAATTTTCACATGGTATTAGAGCAAAGAAAACCGATCTAGAAGGACCAATGCTGAACAAAAGAGGGAGGTCAGGAGACTGTGCAGGCAGTAAATCGAATTTCCTAAAGGATTGCGTAGTCCAGTCCAGGAGGACAAATTTTCGTGGAAAATCTCTTTCTTGCGAAAATTTCTGAATTCACTTAACAAAAATTGTACTGCATATATCTTGTTTGCTTCTCCTACTTGTGTATTTAAATTAACAAGTTATTTTCAGAAATATTCAGAAAACATTGAAGTAAACAAACTACAACCTACACAAATATACAGATCAAGTATTGAAGAATTAAGCACATTCGACAAAGGACACACAAGATTTTTCGGACAAATGTTTCCAGAAAATACCAATGCGGGAAAATCGGTGCAACAACTCTTGAGGGTTTTATTCATATGCAGTTTCTGAATGCAACCTAGGGTACTAGTAGTGGTTTACCCAATAGAGAAAATATTGGTAGAAGTACCTCTATCTCTGGAGACAGATAACATGCTTGATTCAGCTGAGGATGAAGAACCCCACAGGTGCCTACGCAGTCACTGCACCACCCTTTTGGATCTGCTAAATATGAGCCCTATATGGCCCACTGAAACCCCAATGCAGCTCGCTGAGTGACTATGTCACCCTCTTCTAGCTCCGCGTCCTTCTGCGTGATCCCTTCTGGCTCTGAGTCACCCCTGCTGGGCATACACTGCCTCTGCGTCACTCCTCCTAGTTTTACATTGCCTCTGCGTCACCCCTCTTGGGCCTGTGTTGCTCTGTGGTACTGATTTTCCTCTACTATTGTATTCTCGCCATTGGACTCAAAAATCCCACTGTTGAACTACCCCTCAATGCACTACAAGCTCACTCGAAAATTCTCAGCAAACCACGCCCCAAAATTTCCACTTAGCTCTAGTGCTGCCACTCTGGGTGTGTTCTCCTACTGACCCCAAGCCTTCCTTTTGCTGATTTTTGTAGCATTGGAAAGTATTCCAAGTCTCAAATTTTGTGGGGAGGCTTGGACACCAGTATTGCAAAGAACCCAGAAACCGTTTGTGGAAATTCCACTCGGTTCATGTTTTATTAAAATAATTAATTATTTTAATGAGAACCCTAAGTCTAAACTTAGGGAAATTAAATAATTAAAGGGTATTAATAAAACAGAGTAGTAATCTTTTAGAGAACGAAGATCAAGTCATGTTTTAATCTCAGCCATTGATTAGAGATCTAATCTGGGCCGTTGATGTGAAAATTTCTGAATGTTACTTATGCAGAAATCTACTATTAGATCTGGTTATCAGTCATAAAGTAATCAGTCACTAAGATCCTTTGCCCCTTTTACAAGAATAGGGAATGGCTTTGCCTTTTCCTCTAAAGGAATAAGGCCCTGCCGCTAGGGATACAAATGGACTTTGTCGTCCTCTAGAAGCCAATAAAATAGGCCTCCTCTGTCCTTTGCTGTTGTTGCTGCCCACCCTAGATGGTGTCATGTCCTCCTCCACATCTGTCTCCTGCTTTGCCTCCTGACCCTGCTCCTCCTCTACCTTTGGCTCTCCCTCCCCTACAACTGCTACCTCCTCTGCCATTAGTGCCTCTGAATCCACATCTAGCCAATCAGGGATCGGGTCCATGGTTGGCCTCTCAGTCTCGACCCTCCGTGCAACAGTGGTTTCAATGAGATGGCATCCATATTAAGAGTTTTCTGAAGTTGTCTCACCCACAATCGTAGATTTTAGTAGACGTAGACCATGTCAATGAGGTGTTGGGATTCCAATCTATATTAGGGTTATAGATTGTAAATTAGTTCTTAGAAAATTTAAATATTAAAAATAGTCAAATGAATTCAAAAATTTAATTTGAATTTCTTTTACTTGTTGCACTTTTTGCTGTATATTTTTTCAAATACACTACAGTTGTGCTCGCACCCAGAGGAACTGCATGTTTGGCTGAGCACTCAAATGACAAGCTTTTGGAGATGGGTTACTCTGCCACCATAGCTTGTCCACCAAGCATCTACAAGTTAAAAGAAAAATGAGAAGCAAAAATTATGAAGAGACAATGAATTATGAAATTTGAAAGTTGAAACAAACTTAAACTTACTTGGCATTTTGGTCGTCTTATTCTTAATAGCCATGGTAAAACCAAATGTGCCGCCTGCCATCCTACATATCTCCATTTCTTTAGAAATATCTTCACGTTCTTGCTCAGATGCCACCATCCTCTCAACAAAAGTGAAGAATCCATCCATCACCTTGATATCAAATCTGAAACCACAGGAGTAAGCAAATGCAGGGTTGAGGTAGATACCTACAACATGAATGGGGCGATGGTGGGTATTGTTCCATCGCTCATCAATCACTCTCCATAAGACCTTTTGTTTCTCTAACCCCTCGTCTCCCTTATCTTCATAATAAGCATGAATGGTTTCTTTTGCCCTATCCATGTACTCATACAAGTAGCCCATTTGCGGGCTTCTCACCATCAACCAACCGAAGAACCCTTACCAAAGGTTGTAAAATGGCACACGCCTCCTCTACTCTTGCCCAAAAGCTCTGATCATATGAAACTAGTCTGCATATGCCCTCTCGCTCTGGTTTGCGGCTAATAGATAGAGCACACCAATCCTGTGAAAGAAACATGCTCGTCACATCCCACATAGAATTCAACAGAGACTAAAGAGATATGAAAGTAGTGGCAAATCCTGTAATGGCAGGACGCACCTACTCTTTGTTATTGGTGAATCTTCTCATCAAGCTAAGCACAGAGGCATGATTCTATATAAATTTTGTTATACTCTTGGATGATTAAACAATATCCCTCATAAGAGGAATCTTAACTATATCTTCCAACATCAAGTCAATACAATGAGCAGCACAAGGTGTCCAAAACAGGTTAGGATACCTCTCCATAAGCAACTTGCCAACTGCAAAATAATTTGCAGCAATTTTTGTTATGACTTGGACAACATTTTGTGGGCCTATTTCCTGAATGAAGATGTCCAACAACTCACATAATAAACATGCCTCTTTAATGTGTGCAGATGCATCAACAGATTTCATAAATATTGCTCCCTTGGGACAACTAACCAATAAGTTAAGAAGGGTCCTACTCTTCTGGTCAGTACAACCATCTGATGTGACTGTGCATCCATTGTGTTCCCATGATGCCGTAAACTCTTCTTATCTGGCAATGCAACCAGTATTTTCATCTTGAAGAAGAGGCCCTCTCAACTCTACAAAGGTAGGAGCCAACGACAACAACACCATCAAACATAGGTTGGTAGAATGGGTTTGTCTTGGCAATGTTGAAAGGAACATCACTCCAAAGAAGACATTTACTGACCAACCTGTTAGTTTATGCCTTTTCTTTTTTTTAAGTGCCGATTTGATGCCAGGTTGTGCACTAGGTGTGGTTCTAGGGACAAAAAAAGATGAGAAAGTTGAGGGGTTGGGTCATGTGGGTGTGGAAGGTGATGCTAAAGAACCACTCTCACTTACCCTCACTCTTGAGGTCCGTACAAGATGGATTTTAATGCTACCTTAGTGTTTTTTCCATCCTGTTTATCCATCAACAATTTAATGGCCGGTCGGATGATTTCTAGAGATGGATTTGGGAAAAGTTCTATATTTTGCCTCAGAATTTTCCCCAAATGGAATTTTAATATGTTGACACCCCCTGACATATGCTTGCCACACAAATTGCAAGTCAAATGTATGCTATTGACACCCCCAGTTTCGGGTATAGTATCAGGTTCACCATATTCGCACATAGGGTCCAAAATCCTTGGCATTTTGTTTGAAACTTTGAACTTGAATTTGAATATGGGCACAAATTTTTTTTGAAAAAATTAAAAATTGCCCATCACATAAGAAAAAAACACAAATGTAATTGTTGATTTTAAATTTTAAATGCCTCTTCTCACTCACTTGAACATACACAAATTCACTAAACAAGGGTTTGATATTTTGTCATTTGATTCTTGAAAGTTGAAAGGTGAAGTTTTGATTCAATCTAGACTCTAGATTCTAAGCAAAAATAAGATAGAGACAAACTAATAGAATTATAGAAATATTTAAGAAGCCATTTGTGTAACAAAGAATAAGAGAGAAATTAAAATACATACCTGGCAACAACAAACCAACACCTTGAATCTCCCACGTTGAGCAATGGACAAATCTCCAAATCCACACCACAAAACTAGCAAATCTTGGACAATGGCAAAGCTCCAAGACCTCCCCTCTCTCCACAACCCTCAATCACAGCAAACGAAATGAAAAATGACTGATATTTTTCCCTTTTCGGACTCTGAACCGCTGTCTGGGAGGGAATGTCAACTTTTTCAGTCGATTCCCGATAAAGTCGTGACTTTATCGATTTAATTACAATTTTTTCAAAGTTGAAAAATTTGGTCGATTTAATCGACTAGCTGAAAAAATTGCATTTTTAGGATAAATTCGCAACTTTTTGCTGACTTTTTCCACACTAGTAGGAATGATGTGGATTAAAATTTTTTCCAGTTTCTCTATGCATGTGGGGTACCATTCAATGTTCTTTGCTCACTTTATTGGCATCAAATGGCTTTTGCCATTAATGATGGCCCCAAAGGATACATGAGCCCTGGGTGTGACAAGGCTAGAATCGTGGGACTTGATCATGAAAAAGCAAAAATAACTTATTCTTTGAGTAGAATGACAAATTCTTGGAATGAGCATGGGTTGTCCATTGTATCTGATGGATGGACAAATGTAAAAGGCAAGCCATTGATAAGTGTTCTTGCTGTGTCAGTTAGTAGTGCAATTTTCCTTTTATCATATGATTACTCAGAGAATTTCAAGGCCGACATCAACATTGCAAAACCATTACTTGAAACAATTGAACGTATTGGGCCATATAATGTCGTCCAAGTCATCACTGATAATGCTGCTAATTGTAAGGCAGTAGGAGCAATTATTGAGGATAAATACCCCAACATATTTTGGTCTGGGTGTTTGATTCACACAATGAACCTTTTGATGCATGATATAATAAAAAACAAACAACCTCAATAGAAATGGATTGGTGATTTGTACGAGAGAGGCAAAAAATGATAAGATTTATTACAAAATCATAGCAATACCCATGGGATTTTCCGCAGTCACTCAAGATTGGAGTTGTTGAAGATTGCAAAGACTAGATTTATTAGCTATTACCTCACCTTCAGGTGCCTTTTGAAGGTAAGAGAGTCATTGGCTAGCATGGTATCAAGTCCACACTGGTAGGTATTAAAGGACAGGGCAACAACAATAGGTGACAGGCAAGGTTTTGAACAGGTCGAAGATGTTGATTTTGTAGCATTGGAAAGTGTTCCTAGTCTCATATTTTGGGAGGAGGCTTGGACATCAGTATTTTAGAGAACCTCGAAACCGTTTGTGGAAATTCCACTCGGTTGATGCCTTATTAAAATAATTAATTATTTTAAAGTGATCCCTAAGTCTAAACTTAGGGAAATTAAATAATTGAAGGGTATTAATAATGCAGAGTGTGAATCTTCTAGAAAACGAAGATCAAGTCATGTTTTAATCTCAACCATTGATTAGAGATCTAATCTAGGTCGTTGATTCATCGACGGGAGGATTATAAGAGAAGGCTTTAGGGTCATTTGGAAAGTAAGCCGAGCAAACACTCAGTACCCGAAGGAAATCGATTATGAAGGAATAGAGTTCGATTTCAGAGGGAGAGGTTATAGAGGCGGAGTTGCAGAGGCAGAAGGAGGAAGGGGAAGTCAACAGAGGAAGAAGGCAGGAGGATGACGCAGAGGGGACAATGCTGAGCAGCAGCACTGGTCCTCCACGCAGAGTGACGCAGTCCAACACAGTGATTGCGCAGAAGACCACGCAGAGTGACACAAAGGGAGAAAGGGTGCCTCTTGTGTGTCAGAAGTTATTCCTAAGGGTTCGAAAAAATTATCTCACGTGTATTCTAGACATCTGCTCATCAAATTTCTTTAAATGATTTCCATTACTGAAGAATAATACAAACCCTCATCTGTTGCACCAGTTTTCCCGCATTGGCTTTTTTTGGGGACAATTTGTGAAAATTTCTAAATGTTACAATTATGCAGAAATATACTATTAGATTTGGTTATGCTCCTCCTACTTAATTAAGTTATTAACTGAAAATTTCAGATTAATATCAAAGCAAAACACATAACAAACTTTCACCAATTCAAATCTAGAAAAAGTAGATGCACACATAGACAAAGTGACACAGTGATTTTTTGGACAAATAGTCCCTGGAAAAACCCAATGCGGGACAACCGATATGCTGGCTGCTGGAGGGTTTTATTATTAAGAGTTTTCTAAATACAACAAATCTGGGTTCCAGATCTAGACAACCCGACATAGATAAAATAGATCTGCAACTCACCGGCTGCTCTGAAGCCAAAATGATCGCTGATCCACACCGTCAAACGAGATTTATAGGACTCAGCCAAAATAAGGCCCTAGAAACCTCAGCACGCCTCGTGTCACCCTTTGCGGCGGGGCCTCTCAGCCCCCGCATCCCTTAGCGTTGGCCCGGAAAGGGCTGCATACGCTAGACCGGGTGACGGTGTCTCTACACTCCCCTAATGGTCTCTTGCGCAACCCCCGAGGGTTTCCACCGACTTTACGCTCGGGAGGACCAGGACAGACTGCGTAGCCGATCGCCTCCGCCGCGCAACCACCGTCCTCTCTGCCATCGTCTCGCTACTTCTTTGCGCTTCGCTTTCCGAAAGGCTGATCTCTGCTCTCACGTATCCTAGACACTCTGCATATTAGATCATCCCCTTTGTCCGAACTCCTCTCTCGTAGGCCGAAACACTTCTCCGAGAATTCTTAGCAAACCTCGTCTAGAATCTCACCCTAGCTTCGTGCTTTGCCTCTCGTGTCTTTGCAAATGACCCCAAGCCTTTCCTTTATACTTTTCTCGTTGGGAAACCAACGACCATGATCAGATCTTGAATCAATGGCTAAGATTAAAAGAAAACTTGATCCGTGTGACTTAAGACAATTTCATCACATGTTTAATTAAATTCACTTTAATTATTTAAGTTCCCTAAGTTTTAACTTAGGAAATACATTAAAATAATTAATTAATTTAATATCTCCTAAACCAGATGAAATTTCCCAAATCAATTTCTAGCTCTTGTAGATCAAGTGTACTCTAGTCCCTCCACAAATTCCTTGGGGAGCTAGAGCACAACCACTGCTGCTATCACAAATACATAAAATCTCAACACAATTGTCCAAAAATAACTGTGTTCATGTGATTGTTTCTATTGCGTTATATGTGTTCTATTTGATTTTCTGCTTATGATTAAGTGAATACTGTAGTTGTGTTTATTTTAGAATTTACTGAAAGTATCTGTAAATAACTTATCATAAAATAAGTAGGCAAAATAAATCAATCACTGCAGTATTATTTCAGCTTGAAAAATTCACATGGTATCAGAGCAAAAGACGAAAGACAGAAGAGGAGGTTCTGCAATGGAACGAAGCTACGACAACGATGCATCATTAACTCATAGGGGTTCACGCAATCCTCCAGAACATATGGAGGAACAGAGGGATCATGACGTTTCAATTCTGGCGTCCAGACTAGAAGAGGATTTTGCTTGTGTGTCAAGCATGGCCTCTCCCAGGGTCTGGTATATTGACAGTGGAGCATCTGCTCACATGACGGGAGTTCGAGAATGCTTCTCGAGCTACCAGGAAGAGCAGATGAATTTTCAGATCACTATGGGAAACAAGGCCAAGTGTACCCTTATTGGAAGAGGAACCATAATATTTCAAACAGAAGCTGGTAACAAGCATCAGGCCACCAACGTACTGCATGTTCTAGGATTGGGGATGAACTTGCTTTCGGTGTCTCAACTTCAGAACAAGGGTTACGATGTATACTTTATTGGCAACAAAGTTTATGTCAAACACCCTAGTTGGAAATTGTGTAGAAATTTCTGAATCTTATATCTTATGCAGAAATTATTACTGTTAATCCGATTAAGCTCCTCCTACTTAGATAAGTTATCAACTAAATAAATTCAAGTTAACATCAAAGCAAAACACATAACAGTTCTCTACCATTTCAGATCTAAAAAAAAAGCACATGCACACATTGACAAAGTGACAGTTATTTCTGGACAAATAGTCCCCAGAAAAACCCAAGGTGGGAAAACGGGTCTCTGGCTGCTGGAGGGTTTTATTATTAAGAATATTTTTGAATACACAAATTTGGGCTCCAGATCTGGAAAACCTGACAGAGATAATGCTAGATCTACAACTCACTAGCTGATCTAGGGCCAAAATAATGACTAATCCACACCTTCAAACGGGATTTACAGAACTCAGCCAAGATTAGGGCCTAGAAACCCCAGCGCTGTCCCTGAAAGGCTCTGCATCAGCCTCTGAAGCCCCTGAAAGCCTCTCCATCAGCCTTGGAAGTCCTCCAAACCCTCAGCGCTGCCCCGGAAGGGACTGCGTTACCCCAGACTGGGTGACGCAGTCACTACGCTGCCCCTGAAGGGTCTCTGCGTAACCCCAGAGGGTTTCCTGCAGTAAAACACGCTGTCCTTGCTGCTGCTGCTACCTTCCTTTACGCCGTCCTTGAGCTAATCTCTGCCTCTTGTGTATTCTAGACCCCGGGATCAGATCATCCCCTTGGTCTAAATTCTCCTCTCTGCGGCTGAAACACATCTGAGTATTCTTAGCAAACCCTGCCCTAGAATCTCAGCTTAGCTTCAGTGCTCTGGCCCTGTGTGTCTTTACAAATGACCCCAAGCCTTTCCTTTATACTTTTCTCGTTGACAAATCAACGACCATGGTTAGATCTTGAATCAATGGCTAAGATTAAAAGAAAGCTTGATTCGTGTGACTTACGACAATTTCATCACATGTTTAATTAAATTCACTTTAATTATTTAGGTTCTCTAAGTTTTAACCTAGGAAATACACTTAAAATAATTAATTAATTTAATATCTCCTAAACCAGATGAAATTTCCGAAATCCATTTCTCGGTCTTGTAGATCAGGTGAACTCTAGCCCCTCCACAAAGTTTGGGAGCTAGAGCACAACTGATGCTACCCCAAATACACAAAATCTCAACACTCCCTCTTAGCATCAAGGGTGTGCTCTAGCAATACATCACACTTATGCATTACATGGTTTGGGGCACTTGTTCTGCGCTGCTGAAGCTTGGCCTCCTGCCACTCAACTCTGCATTGTTGTTGCCATTCTGTACTGCTGCCCATGACTTTGCCACTGCCACTGCAACCACTGTACTACAACTCCCTCTCAATATGCTGCATCTGTGCTGCTCATAACACTGTCACTGCTGATCCACTGCACTGCAACTTCAGTTGTTGAGAGAAACAACTGAATCTCCTGCCCAATCTTTGACAAACAAGTATGATGAGCTGCATCCTCGTTACTGAAGCTCCATAGATAACATATTTGTGTTGGCATTTAAGGAATGATGCACAACTACAACTCTGCATTGTGTAAGTAGACTCCCTTTGCACTACTGAAGTCACATCAGTTCCTTGTGCTGAAATCTATCACCCTGCTGCTGCACTGCGTTGTCCCTCTGAAGCCTTCTACGTTGTTGCAGCTCTGCACTGCATAAGCAACACTGCTCTATGCCGCTGAAATCACATCAACCTCTGCGCTGCTACTGCTTCTACACTGCTGCTGCTTTGCTCTGCGCTGCTCCTCCCAGTCTTCAGATCTGCCTCCGCTTCCGCCTCATCTGTGATCTATGCACCCACTGCTCCACTTGTTCCATTACTGTCTTAAGGTTGCCGTAGCTCGCATTTGATCCAAGAGATGAGCTGCTCAAGGATCCTGCCTCTCCTGCATATAGCTCCTCTACATGTCCATGTCACCCCACCTCCGTGGTTCATGAGCACTCATGGCTGCATCATCTTCTGATCCATCATCTGCCACAGCTGCCTTGGAGGAAGACGCTTCCTTGTCCTTCTTCTTCTGAGGACAATGGCTGGCAAAATGTCCCATTTCACCACACTGGAAACACTTGATCTTTGACAGATTCTTCTTCTACTTCAACTGCTTCTCTGATGCCAAGGTTGCATCTTGCTCATCCTCCTTCTTCACTTTGCTCAATCCTGGGCTGTACTGTCTCTTGGTGAATTTGCAGAGTTCTTCTTGACGCAGAAATGACCACAACCTGTCCCAATCTGAGAGGTCCGCTCTGCCCAAGATACTTTGGACAAAGGTTTCCCACTCATCTGTGACTGCATTGAGGGCAGTCCTTAGTATCACAACATCATCCACTGTTGTACCCGTTGCAATCAGCTGATCTCTGATTGACTGTAGCCTGAAGAGGAAGTGTTCCATGTCTTTCCCCTTGGTCATCATGAATGACCTCATTTGGGCCTCCAACAACATTTTTCTTTGGACAGAGTTTCCCTCATACACGGAAGTCAAGGCCTTCCACATGCTCGTTAGCTGTCTTCTTCTTAGCTACGTGTGGTACAATATGGTCCTTGATACCATCCATTATCCGCTGCTTTGCATGCCCAACAACTTCCTTATGCTTCTGTAGTAGATCTGCATCTGTCGGTGTGGCCAGAGTCTGCTCTGCATGGTCTCTTAGATTGTACGTCTCAATGACAATCATGATCGTTGCCTTCCATACTAAAAAGTTTGAGAGGCCATCTAGCCTATCCTGATCACGCTGTCCATGAGGAGCCATCTACTCAGCATGCGTCGGAACTTTCTTTCCTCTTTGCTAGAGAAATGGATCTGTTGTCGCATAGAATGTCTAGGCACCGCTACAACGGCTCAGATCGGGGGCTGTCAGCCTGATCCCCAATCTCTCTATTTAAGTTGTCTCCTTATAGCCGACTGAGTGGGGTAGACCCTATGGAAATGGAATGAAGAACTTGTTGAGAACTAACCAGTTTGGAAGACACAGTTATATGACCAAATACTTGTAAAAGATCTAGCAAGATTAAATGATTCGATTAAATTGGAAAGATTGATACCAGAGTCAACTATCCTGCTAAGGAAATTACAACCAAGTACTTGATGAAAAACTGATACTATGCAATGTTAATTTAGAATGCAGAATGCAACGATTTGAAGAAGGAGCGAGATGAAGCAAGCTTTGAAGATGAGAGTGAATGTTAAAAAACCTAAAGAACTTAGATTATAAATAATCTGATCTAACCACTAAGTATTTAAGCGAGAGTGTCAATTATGAAGATGCCAAAATTACTCGATTAAAAGATATACAGATCCACAATAGAGCTCTCAAAATCAGATATCAATCACACTTACTTGAAAAGATTTCCCAAAGATTAGTATTCAATAAACATGGAATAATTCAAGTAAATGAAAGAAAAGTTAATTAAACATTAGGAAATTTTAATTGATAGAACACGTTCCAAAACTCAGATGCCAATGATCATGAAATCCAATTGAAACATACAAAATTTACTAGCACTTAAATCTCAGTAATTATTCATCCAGATATACCATGAAAGTATAATGCTAATGAAACCACTTCATCAAGCAATTTATGGATTAAATGATGTTCTTAATAATGCAAATCCAAAAAATAATTTTTCTCCTATAGTTAAACTTAGGATATATTATTCAGCAAGATTTTAGATCCGAAATATAAATTACAGCAGTAATTTAAACTATAGATCAACAAACAAACGATACCGGCACCAATGCCCAAAATGACTAAAAATAGTAAAAATTGCTGAACTTGAAGAAAAATCAATTTTTAGGGCTTGATTAAGAGAAATTTCAGATCTGATATTGTATTTCAGCAGTGAATCAGTGATAGATCACAAAGATAATACTGCTCAAAATAGCTGCCAAATACTTCCAGATATAGCAAAAAATATATTAAAACTTGAAAATTTCAATTTTAAGGCTTTAAGAGAGTTTGATTCAGTAATTTTCAGAACTGATAAGTTTGTAACAACAGTAAATTGATAACAAATCAACAAACTGAAAATACTGAAAATGATCTTCACTATGTCTAAAAATAGTAATTTTCGCCGAAAAAACTGAAAATTCAAATTTTTTAGACCTTATTTAGGATATGCATCAGAAATGTTCAGATCTGATTTTTGACAGTTATGCAGTAATTTCCAGCAAGCTTTAAAGTCAGATTTAAGCAAAATTAAAGATGCCCAAAGGGCCAAAAATTCTGAAAATGAAGATTTTGCAATTCTAAACAATTTTGACCATATAAAATGTGTTTTTAGGGCCTAATTATTTGTGATTTTCTTGCTGTAATAAAATTTGCAGAAAATAAGGGTTTAGAGATCAAACCCTTAGCCGAAGACTTTGAAGATCCCACCGTTTAAAATTCTTGAAATTTTGGGATAATGTTGCCGCTTGAAAATTAGAGTTTTGGAGACCAAAATCCTGTAAAAATAGTCTCAAAAGCCTATACGTCCTGAAGGGTTTAGATCTGGTTCAAATCTGAAGATTTCCTTGGTTGATTTTTTAGATTTATTCTTGCAAACAAATATTGAGCTCAGATATTGCCCTCCAGGGTCTAGATCTGGCTCAGATCTGAAGATTTCTTTGGCTGATTTTTCAGATCTATTCCTGCAAACAAATATTGAGCCCAGATTTTGCCCTCCAGGGTCTAGATCTGGCTTAGATTTGAAGATTTCCTTGGCTGATTTTTCAGATCTATTCTTGCACAAGTGAAAAAAGTAAAATCCAAATACCCAATATGTACAATAATAGAGAAAATCCTAAAAACCCAAATGTTAGAATTCAAAATTATGTTACAAAACTAAAGATTTACACATGTAAATTACAGATCTATACAATATATTTACAGATCTATGCACAAGAGTTGCAGATCTATCAGATCTGAGGAGCATAAGTCTGACTTCGCTCCCAGATCTGAAGATCTAAGACTCTTACTAGCCAGATCTAATTTTAAATTAAAAAAAAATTAAGATAATTTTTTTTTAATTAGGCACAAGCTCTAGAAAGACCCTGCAAAAAATATTTTGTAAGATAACCTTAGAAATTAGGAAACAATGGGTTTCTTCAGATTTTCTGAAATCTGAAAGTCGGTTGATCTAACTGAAGATTTCCCCAAATGCTCTAATCTTGAATAATGATCTCTACACACTTAGATCTGAATTTTAGATTGATAGAGATTTAAAAAATAGCCATGAGACTTTTCAGAAATATAGATAACTGATATTTTTGTCAAATCAAAGTGCAATTTGAGAAAACCCAGAAAACTGCACAAGATACCTGTATGCAAATCAATCCATAAAGACCATCAACCATCAAATGGCAATAAAAGTAGTAGAGTTTAGAGACAATATTACCACAAAGATCTGGAAAAGGAACACCAAAGTTTGTAACTCCAAAGTCTTTATGCTTTATTGATCAATAAAATTACAAGAGCTTCTGAGAACAAGTGCACGATCCAAAGATCAGATGCAAATGCCATTCAAAGACCCCTAATTTATAAGATAAAATCTCTATCGGCTAGTTTGGTTGATCCATGTCAAAATAATCTCGACCGTCGAAAAAGATTTAATTATCTTTTAATCTGGACTGTCGAAATTATAATTTTGAGGAAATGCGAATTTATCATTTAATTCCATTTTAATTAACTCGAAAATAATATTTTTGAGTTTATTACCTCGAATTTTGACTTTTGACTTAACCACCATGGCCCAAGGGTCCAAAATTTCTTGAAATTCTCAATATTCCCTTGGCCTGGGACCTTCAAAAATTTATTTTCTAAGGACCCTGAATTTTGCCTATGAAGAATTTTAATTCACCTAGGACTTAAAATTAATTAAATTTCTGGCTTAGGATTTTTAATTTAATTTGGCCAAAAAATTTAATTAATTGACTGAGAGGAGATTTCATTATTTTTCCAACCCTCTTTATATAAGATAAATACATTTAGACACGTAAAGGGGGAATACCCATTCGTATAGACCCTCAAATAGCTACCCAATTCTACGACTCAACATGATTTAGTAGATCAAACAGCTTGTAATAAAATAATCTAGCCAATTAGCTAGGATTATTTCCAAACTACTTTTACAAAGAATCGATATAAAACACTAGGACTCAGTTAGCATCTTGATGACAAAATCCACCCTAGCTTTAGGGTGAAGTTGGAGGGAAAAACTCTGCGATCACTTGTGTCAAGAAACACAAATGAATCAGTGAGACAAAAAACCTCCTAGGATAGAAATCGTCACCAAAATACTAGGCTTACCTAGGTTGTTACATACATGGTGGTCTTACTTAGATCATTTACATCATAAAAATGCAAAATGTGTTTACATCATTTATAAAACTGTCGACTGATGATGAAATCTGAATGGCGTGAACACGTCGAACATGATGAATCCCATTTGAAAAAATGGGGGTGTACTGCTATGGGGTCGTTGACAAAGTGTGGTCAACATCTAGCTCTACTTGGAGACACGTTGCTTCATTAGAGGAATATGAGAATTTAGAATCTGTATCCAAGCAACACACAAAATTACATAAGTAGCATCCATCGAAATATCATCATATAACATTAAGCACGTGAAAAAATAGAAGCTCTTCTTTCATATATTATTCTACTTAACATGAAAAGTAAATCTACTCTAACTACAAAATGAAACGCTGAAATAACAAGGTGTAAGGTTAGAGATACAATACAAAGGATGCCCTGTGGCATCAGATGTGTTCAATATAGTTGATACTGAGCATTTGCGTGCTTTCAGGCAAGTCTGTAGGTTGCTTTTCAGATGTGCCATGCCTGATTCTGCATAATATAAGACTCTGTCTTATCCAAATATCGAGCTGCTCTCGGCCATAAGACGAATCAAACCTCTTCCTTATTCTTTTTCTTTTTTGCTTCAAGCTCTTCTTCGTGGAAGATTGTATTTTTGATGATGTGGAACATTCTCCTTTTGAACTTTCAGACGAAGTAAACAATATATGTGTGACATGCCTCTCTTCATTCTGCATCTGCTCTGTCAAGGGTGATGTATTAACCTGATTCTGTTTGGTTTTCCTTTTTTTCTGGGTCGCCTTTAATCAACCACTTTTCAATGGAAGAAATGGTCTCCTCATAATAGGATGGAGCTTGCTTCAACAAACTGAGAGGCCTATGGTTTGTTGACAATTTTGACCTGGGTTGGATATTTTGTATATGTGATCTTTCCATTTTTTCCAACTTATTATGAATAACAGTCATTTGATTAGAATGCTTAACCTCTATAGTATTGATTTCCTTCGCATGACTCTTTTCAATAGTCAATAACCTGTGTTGAAGAGACATTTGACCGGTTTCCATGTCTTTTATCATTTTATCATTATTCGCTTTCATGGCCATGAAGCAATTATGCATATAGTTCATTTCTTTCTCATGATTTGCTTCCATGGTGGTCAAATGATTCTGTATGGTGGCCATTTGATTAGAGTGATTAAATTCCATGATCGTCATTTCTTCAATATGCTTTTCTTCCATGGCAATCATTTGATTAGAGTGATTGAATTCCATGATCGTCATCTTTTCCTCTAAGGCTAACAACTTGTTTTGTATAGCATCAATTTCCCTGGTATGATAAACTGTTAATCTTGCTTGGTTAAGTTTCGTATCCTTAATAAGCTGAGCCTGATTAAGTTCTGTATTCTTGATTACTTGAGCTTGATTCAATTGTATATCCTTAACCATATTAATCAATTCCTTAACAAGATGCTTATCATTGTCAACACTGATTTTACAACTTGTTTCTGCTTCACCACCATTATGAATTTGTGTTGTCATGGTACAAGTGGATTCATCTTGAGAATTGTCCTGGACTTTTCTGTTGATTGTTGAGTTCTCTACAAGATCACTTTCATTATTTTGCATAATACTGGGAGCACAAGGCGAGCCACCGTGTTTTATATATTTATCTTTAAAAGCAGTGATAATTTGTTGTAAACAATAAAAATACTCCTCAGGACAATTTCGAAACCAATCGATAGCATCACCTTTTAAGGAATAGCCAAAGAGACGTATCTTGACATCTTCACGATCATATTGTGAAGGAAGACAATATCTGTTTATTATATGAGTAACCGTTAAGAGATGATTTCGAGCAGTGGTTGAATCACCACCCGAGAACACAGGCATTTTTCGAATGGCCTCTTTTGGCATATCGTGAAAGGTATCATCCATGATGACCTGCTTAAAGGCTAAGTGGATGTTAGAGAAAGAGATCCTTGTTCAAGAATAGTCAAGAGGTCCTCAAGAAGTGAGCTTCTTAGCAGGAACTCTTGTAAGAAATGAAAGAATTGGAGTCGACACTTGAACATGAACCTAATTCTAAAACAAAAAAATAGTCGAGAGAAGCAGATGGATATCAGGGGGGGATTCTTGTTTGGGAGTAAATAGATGAATAAGTGGAGTCGTCACCCAAACAAGAAGCCAACCGAAATGTCCAGGTGCTAAAGATACGATGATGAAATGATTAGTGAGATGATGGAAAGATGAAGAGATGAAATGATGCTAGAAAACGTTATGTCGTGTGATAGGCTAATGAATGGCAAAAAAAGATTAGAAGATTAGAAAATGTCGTTAAGACCAAGGACAAAAAATCTCTATCCCCGACAACGATGCTAAAAAATGTTGTCGCACAGAATGTCTAGGCAGCGCGACAACAGCTGAGATCGGGGGCTGTCACCCTGATCCCCAATCTCTCTATTTAAGTTGTCTCCTTATAACAGACTAAGGGGGGTAGACCCTATGGAAATGGAATGAAGGAGAACTCGTTGGGAACCAACCAGTTCGGGAGACACAATTAAATGACCAAATACTTGTAAAAGATCTAGCAAGACTAAATGATTCGATTGAATTAGAAAGATTGATACCAGTGCCTTATGGAGTCAACTATCCTGCTAAGGAAATTACAACCAAGTACTTGATGAGAAGCCACTGCTATGCAATGTTAATTTAGAATGCAGAATGCAATGATTTGAAGAAGGAGCGAGATGAAGTAAGCTTCGAAGATGAGAGTTAATGTTAAAAAACCTAAAGCACTTTGATTATAAATAATCTGATCTAACCACTAAGTATTTAAGCGAGAGTGTCAATTATGAAGATGCCAAAATAACTCGATTAAAAGATATACAGATTCACAATAGAGCTCTCAAAATTAGATATCAATCACAATTACTTGAAAAAATTTCCCAAACATTAGTATTCAATAAACATCCAATAATTCAAGTAAATGAAATAAAAGTTAATTAAATATTAGGCAATTTTAATTGATAGAACACATTCCAAAACTCAGATGCCAATGATCATCAAACCCAACTGAAACATATGAAATTTACTAGCACTTAAATCTCAGTAATTATTTATCCAGATATACCATGAAAGTATAATGTTAATAAAACCACTTCATCAAACAATTTATGGATTAAATGACGTTTTTAAGAATACAAATCCAAAAATTAAATTCTCCTATAGTCAAACTTAGGATATATTTTTGCAGCAAGATTTTAGATCTAAAATATAAATTACAACAGTAATTTAAACCATAGATCAACGAACAAATGATACTAGCACCAATGCCCAAAATGACTAAAAATAGTAAAAATTGCTGAACTTGAAGAAAAATCAATTTTTAGAGCTTGATTAAGAGAAATTTCAGATCTGATTTTTTATTTCAGCAGTGAAACAGTGATAGATCAACAAGATAATATTGCGCAAAATCGCTGCCAAATACTTCCAGAAATAGAAAAAAATATATTAAAACTTGAAAATTTCAGTTTTAAGGTTTTAAGAGAGTTTGATTCAGTAATTTTCAGAACTGATAAGTTTGTAACAACAGTAAATCGAGAACAGATCAGCAAACTGAAAACACTGAAAATGATCCCCACTATGTGTAAAAATGGTAAGTCTTGCCGAAAAAACTGAAAATTCAAATTTTTTAGACCTTATTTAGGATATGCATCAGAAATGTTCAAATCTGATTTTTCACAATTATGCAGTAATTTCCAGCAAGCTTTAAAGTCAGATTTAGGCAAAATTAAAGATGCTCAAATGGCCAAAAATTCTGAAAATGAAGATTTTGAAATTCTAAACAATTTTGACCATATAAAATGTGTCTTTAGGGCCTAATTATTTGTGATTTGTTTGCTGTAATAAAATTTGCAGAAAATAAGAGTTTAGAGATCAAACCCTTAGCCCAAGGCTTTGAAGATCCTACCGTTGAAAATTCTTAAAATTTTGGGATAATGTTGCAGCTTGAAAATTAGAATTTTGGAGACCAAAATCTTGTAAAAATAGCCTCAAAAGCCTATACATCCTCAAGGGTCTAGATCTGGTTTAGATCTGAAGATTTCCTTCATTGATTTTTCAGATCTATTCCTGCAAACAAATATTGAGCTCAGATATTGCCCTCCAGGGTCTAGATTTGGCTCAGATTTGAAGATTTTTTTGGCTGATTTTTCAGATCTATTCCTGCAAACAAATATTGAGCCCAGATCTTGCCCTCTAGGGTCTAGATCTAGCTAAGATATGAAGATTTCTTTCGCTAATTTTTCAGATCTATTCCGGCACAAGTGAAAAAAAGAAAAACCAAATACTCAATATGTACAATAATAGATAAAATCCTAAAAACACAAATGTTAGAATTCAAAATTATGTTACAAAACTTCAAATCTACACATGTAAATTATAGATCTATACAATATATTTACATATCTATGCACAAAAGTTGCAGATCTATCAGATCTGAGGAGCATAAGTCTGACTTCGCTCCCAGATGGAGTGTAAAAACTCTGGTAAACTTGATAAATATATATTATTAATGATGAAAGATAAGAGATGATTACAATGAGGGATCGCCTAGGCTTTAAATATAGCCTCAAGGTGTCCCTTGGCGAAGAGGCATGATCTTTGATCATGCCTTTTCAGTTAATAACCTAAGATAACTAAATCTAATTAATAAATAACAAAATATACATAACATTGCCCCTCTCTTAAAGATGCTTTGTCCTCAAAGCATATGTAATCGATGGACAACGTTGACGAATGTCTGGTTTTCGCGAGCGGCGAGCTCTTGCTTCCCATATTTTAAAAAGGTCGTGGAGCATATTCTCGAGTTCAATCTGTTGTTGATCTAGATAGTGAAAATATCTGATATCAACAGGGTCGGATCCTGTCTTGACTTCTGGCGACTCTTCGTGGCTCCCTTTTGAAAATAACATTTCTAACTGCTGACATTGTACTGTAGATGTTGGCGCTCCTATTTGAGTCATCTTCGTCATCAGAGAGGAAGATACGACTTGATTTTCTGGGGCTTGGAATCCATACAACTTGTATTTCTGCCCTTTCCACTTAAAACTTATAAACTGTTTCTGATGGTTGGCAGAATAAGTACCTAGAGTTCGTAGCCATTGAATTCCTAAGACCACATCTACTCCTCGTAATGGAACGGTGTAGAATGGAGAATCTAAATGAAAGTCTTTAATCTGCAATTTGACTTTATGGCATTTTCCTACTTGTTCAATCTTCTTACCATCGACCACCATTACCTTCATATTAGGCATGGGAAAAGTAAAGAGGTTGAGTCTTTTGGCCATGGTGGAATCTAAAAAATTGTGCGTGCTGCCTGTGTCTATTAGAACCATTACATTGTTGTTCTTAATATGTCCTCTTAACCTTAGGGTTTGAGGTTGTAATATGCCTGTCATAGCTGATAAGGACACTTGCGGAATAGTTTCGCCCTCCACTTCTGGAGAGAACTCTAAATTGTCTTCTAATCCTTCTATACACGAATCAGTACTGTTAGTGTCGTTAGTTGCTTCACAACTGTATAGATTCTTCGCTTTTTCATTAGCACATCCGTGCTTAGGGTCCCAGTGTTCCCCGCAACGTTTGCACTTGCCCTCTCGCATTCTTTGTTTTTCCAAACTAGATTTTTCTTCTTCACGAAGATGAACAGGGGCATATTTTGTGTCATCTACATTTTCAGATTGAGGAAACCGTCGTCTCGAATATACTTTTTCTGGTTTTGATAATCTTTCAAATTTCTTTTCAGCAGCTTTTGCTTTTTGCCTTGCTACTTCTACGGACGTAATTTCATGTAGTTCTAGTTCTTCTTGTATGTGGATTTTAAGTCCTGAGATGTAAGACTGGATTAGACGAGATTCCGACAATCCTGGTACTCGTGTTGCCAAGGTCTCCCATTCTCGAGTGTACTCATCCACATCTCCTTTTTGGCGTAATTTGATAAACGTTGAAAAGAATTTTTCTTCTTTTATGCCTTGAAACCTTTTGAAGAACGCATCCTTAAATTTCCTCCAACTGATAGCGAGCGTTGTTTTTTTCCACCACATATACCAATTATATGCTTCTCCTTCCATTTTCATGGAAGCATGTTTAATTTTTTCATCATCACTAGTAATGTCATAAATCTCAAAATATTCTTCCACTTTATTAAGCCATGCAACGCTATTCTTTTCATTACCATCAAATTTGGGTAGGTCGATCTTGGCTTTGCGCTGATATGCTAATGGTGGAACAAGAAGGGGATATTGATTAGTGAATGCATTCCAGAGCTGCTTGTTTTGAAAATCTGCATTACTATCTTCTTGATGATGTGGGGAATCGGTTTTTTCCTGATGCTCTTCTGAGTTCCCTGAATCTGCGGAATTGTTTTGTTGATTTGGTTCCCTGTTAGGAGATGTCGGGGATTGTGTCTGACTTAACTTATCTATCTTATCATTTAGCTTATTGAAGAGTTCTGTCATATTGTTCATTGCTTCTGTGGTCTCGTGATGATTTAGCCACATTTGTCTTTCTATGCGATTTGTCGTATCATGAACCTTTTTGATGTCGTTGGAATGTCCTGCAACTGTACCTTCAAGATCGATTAATCTTTTTCCAAAGTCTTCGGAATTGTTATTGATTTGTTTCTCAAGATCTCCCAATTTCTTCTGGAATTCCGCCATCGACATTGACGAAGACATCGAGCGTGTATGAGGTGGGGAATATCTTTTCTCGCTTTCTCTTTTCCTTTTTTTTTTTTTTTTTTTTTTTTTTTTTTTTTTTTAAATTAATTAATTAATATATATATATATATATATATATATATATATATATTTTTTAAATTATATAATTTTTAATTAAAAATTATATAATATATATAATTTAATTATATAATTATATATATATATATATAATTATTATATGAAATTATAATATATATATTTTATATATAATTAAAAACGTGTTTTTTTTTAATGTGTCTGTTTACCCATGGACTCACTATCTAAAATCGAATATACGCTTTCTCCTTCCGTTTTATTTTTAATAAATAAAAACTGGCCGGGTTGCTTGTATCGTATTTTTTTTTTTAAAACGCTGTGTCGGTTATTTTACACACTGTTATCGTATATTTGAAACGATGTATTGTTTATGAAACGTTGTATCGTATATTCTTTTTAAAACGTTGTATTATATTTTATTAATAACTCAATGATATATATACCTAGCGTAATGCGTTCGAAGGGTTCGATGCGTAATACCACTGTAACGTCTGTCAATACAACTTATAAACCACGCAATTTAACCGCTGCAACCAGTTCTTAATCATAAGCCACAGCTGGGTCACGCCGTTTGGGTAACCGACGTTGACTCCCGTGTACTTGACACCACGTAATTTTTTTTTCACCACGCAGTTTAAATCCAGTAGATTTAATTTCAACAGATTTCCGCTTCAACCAGATTTCAACAGATTCCTGTTTCACTGTACTGTAGAGTCCTGCGTGGAAACTAACACAGCAGACATAGTATGGACGTTGATAAATCTGGATTCTGTAGTTCTTCAATTGCAGAATTTAAAATCCTGGAATGGCTGCTGAACAGTTCGGAAAGTAATTCTGCACTTGTTTAAAAAAATCTGCAATTCTAGAATTGCAATTCTGGAATTCTATAATTCCTGGGTGATCACACAGATCCTGAAGAGCGATGGCTCTGATACCAATGGAGTGTAAAAACTCTGGTAAACTTGATAAATATATATTATTAATGATGAAAGATAAGAGATGATTACAATGAGGGATCGCCTAGGCTTTAAATATAGCCTCAAGGTGTCCCTTGGCGAAGAGGCATGATCTTTGATCATGCCCTTTCAGTTAATAAAACCTAATATAACTATATCTAACTAATAATTAATAAAATATTCATAACACCAGATCTGAAGATCTAAGGCTCTTACTAGCCAGATCTAACTTTAAATTAAAAAAAAATTAAGATAAATTTTTTTATTTAGGCACAAGCTCTAGAAAGACCGTGCAAAAAATATTTCATAAGATAACCTTAGAAATTAGGAAACAATGGGTTTTTTTAAATTTTCTGAAATTCGAGAGTCGGCTGATCTAACTGAAGATTTCCCCAAACGCTCAAATCTTTAATAATGATCTCTGCACACTTAGATCTGAAT
Source organism: Pinus albicaulis (assembly GCA_034641835.2). Taxonomy (NCBI): domain Eukaryota; kingdom Viridiplantae; phylum Streptophyta; class Pinopsida; order Pinales; family Pinaceae; genus Pinus; species Pinus albicaulis. The sequence continues at coordinate 240,813,726 of CM076575.1, read as the reverse complement.
TTTAAATTGATAGAGATTTAAAAAATAGCCATGAGACCTTTTAGAAATATAGATAACTGATATTTTTGTCAAATCAAAATGCAATTTAAGAAAACCCAGAAAACTGCACAAAATACCTGTATGCAGATCAATCCATAAAGGCCATCAACCATCAAATGCCAATAAAAGTATCAGAGTTTAGAGACAATATTACCACATAGATCTGGAATAGGAATACCAAAGTTTGTAACCCCAAAGTCTTTATGCTTTATTGATCAAAAAAATTACAAGAGCTTCTGAAAACAAGTGCACGATCCAAAGATCGGATGCAAATGACATACAAAGACCTCTAATTTATAAGATAAAATCTCCAACGGCTAGTTCGGTTGATCCATGTCAAAATAATCTCGACAGTCGAAAAAGATTTAATTATATTTTAATCTGGACCGTCGAAATTATAATTTTGAAGAAATTTGAATTTATCATTTAATTCCATTTTAATTAACTTAAAAGTAATATTTTTGAGTTAATTACCTTAAAATTTTGACTTTGACTTAACCACCAAGGCCCAAGGGTCCAAAATTTCTTGAAATTCTCAATATTCCCTTGGCCTGAGACCTTTAAAAATTTATTTTTTAAGGACCCACGAATTTTGCTTATGAAGAATTTTAACTCACCTAGGTCTTAAAATTAATTGGGTTATGATTTTTAATTTAATTTGGCCAAAAAATTTAATTAATTGACTGAGAGGGGATTTAATTATTTTTCCAACCCTCTTTACATAAGATAAATACATTTAGACACATAAAGGGGGAATACTCATTCGTATAGACCCTCAAATAACTACCCAATTCTGCGACTCAAAACATGATCTAGTAGACCAAGCAACTTGTAATAAAATATCTAGCCAATTAGCTAGGATTATTCCGAAACTATTTTTACAAAGACTCGATATAAAACACTAGGACTCACTTAGCATATTGATGACAAAATCCATCCTAGCTTTGGGGTGAAGCTGGAGGGGAAAACTCTGCCGATCACTTGTGTTGAGAAACACAAATGAATCGGTGAGAGAAAAAATCTCCTATGATAGAAATTGTCACCAAAATAATAGTCTTACTTAGGTTGTTTCATACATGATGGTCTTACTTATATCATTTATATCATAAAAATGCAGAATGGATTTACATCATTTATAAAACTGTCGATTGATGATGAAATCTGAATGGCGTGAACACGTTGAACATGATGAATCCCATTTGAAAAATTGGGGGTGTACTCCTATGGGGTCGTTGACAAAGTGTGGTCAACAGGATCTAAGGCCCTTGGTGAAACTGGTTCCTTCTGCTCCCTTTGACACTTGATTTCCCTCCTTGGAAATTTACCAAATCAAGTGTGATTCAACTTCTTCTTTGATCCTTTGATCAAACTTTGAGTTTCCTTTGACAAGAAACTTTTTGAGAAGCTGATCTCCTCCCAATCTTTGTCACTTGTGCTAAGGCTAAAAATTTGAAAACTTTAGAATTTTAATCCCACCAGCTCTTCTGTATTTCTGCAATATTTTCTGGATCTAACAGATTCAGATTTGAATCACAGTTGCTGGCTTCAGACCAAACCAATGCTATTTCTGAGCTGCCTCTATGCAGTAATTGCGTGGGCTTGCTAGGACACAGCGCTGGACAACGTCACCCTTCCCTCTATGTGAATCTGCTCTTGAAAACTGCGTCGTCCCTTCAGATCTGCTTTTCTGCTGTTTTTCCAACTACTTTCTGCAGCTAGATCGTTTAGATTCTCTTGTTGGTGACCCTCCTAGATCTGCAATTGCTCTAATACCATGTAGAACTTTCTGAATCTTATATCTTATGCAGAAATTATTACTGTTAATTCAGTTAAGCTTTTCCCACTTAGATAAGTTATCAACTAAATAAATTCAAGTTAACATCGAAGCAAAACACATAACAGATCTCTACCAATCCAGATCTAGATTAAACACATGCACACATTGACAAAGTGACACAGTTATTTCTGGACAAATAGTCCCCAGAAAAACCCAATGTGGGAAAACCGGTCTCTGGCTACTGGAGGGTTCTATTATTAAGAATATTTTTGAATACACAAATCTGGGTTCCAGATCTAGAAAACTGGACAGAGATAATGCTAGATGTACATCTCACTAGCTGATCTATGGCCAAAATAATGACTGTTCCACACCCTCAATCGGGATTTACAGAACTCAGCCAAGATTAGGGCCTAGAAACCCCAGCGTTGTCCCTGAAAGGCTTTGTGTCAGCCTCTGAAGCCCCTGAAAGCCTCTCCGTCAGCCTTGGAAGTCCTCCAAACCCTCAGCGCTGCTCCGGAAGGGACTGCATTACCTCAGACTGAGTGACACAGTCACTATGCTGCCCTTGAAGGGTCTCTGTGTAACCCCAGAGGGTTTTCTACAGTAAACGATGTTGTCCTTGCTGTTGTTGCTGTTGCTGCCTTCCTCTGCGCTATCCTTGAACTGATATTTGCTTCTTGTGTATTCTAGACCCCGGAATCTGATCATCTCCTTGGTCTGAATTCCCCTCTTTGCAGCTGAAACACTTCTGAGTATTCTTAGCAAACCTTGCCCTAGAATCTCAGCTTAGCTTTAGTGCTCTGCCTATGTGTGTCTTTACAAATGACCCCAAGCCTTTCCTTTATACTTTTCTCGTTGACAAATCAACGACCATGATCAAATCTTGAATCAATGGCTAAGATTAAAAGAAAGCTTGATCCGTGTGACTTAAAACAATTTCATCACATGTTTAATTAAATTCACTTTAATTATTTAAGTTTCCTAAGTTTTAACTTAGGAAATACACTTAAAATAATTAATTAATTTAATATCTCCTAAACCAGATGAAATTTCCCAAATCCATTTCTGGGTCTTGTAGATCAGGTGAACTCTAGTCCCTCCACAAAGTTTGGGAGCTAGAGCACAACTGATGCTACCCCAAATACACAAAATCTTAACGAAGGGAAGGCAGAAATTGGAGTAAGGAGCCATAAACTGTATAAGTTATAGCTCGAGTCTCCAATGGCACTGATAGGCAATACTGGCGAAAGGAATTTGAATGAGTTATGGCAGAGAAGATTGGGGCATCTACATCATGGAGCCTTGGGGATCCTCAAGAAGAATTTCACATGAGCTCTAGAACTTAGCACCAGGAAAGACGATGTTTGCAGGGGGTGCGTATTAGGAAAGTATGCCAAGGCAACATTTCCAAGAAGTAGCAGTAGGGCCAAGAGTGTGTTGGAATTGATACACTCAAACATCTGCAGACCAATGTCCACGAATGCTCTCAGTGGTGCAAAATATTTTGTCACCTTTATTGATGACCGTTCCTGAAAGACATGGATCTACTTTCTGAAGACCAAAGATGAGGTCTTTGAGCGATTCAAAGAATTCATTCAAGGCTTTGGTAGAAAATCTAACCGGAAAGCAGATCAAGAAATTGCGATCAGACAATGGTGGATAATACATTGATAAGGACTTCAGGAGGTTCTATGCAAAGAAAGGCATCAAGAGAGAATGGACAACTCCATATAATTCAACGCAGAATGGAGTTGCAGAGAGGAAAAATAGGACCATTGTGGAAGTTGTGAGGGCGATGTTGTATGATCAAGACATGCCCAAATTTCTATCGGCTGAAGCTTGCAATATAGCAGTGTATGTGCAGAACAGGGTGCCTCATAGAGCATTGGGTAAGGTTACTCCTGAGAGTGTATTCACTGGCAGCAAGCCTTAGGTGAGTCACTTTAGGATATTTGGCAGTATAGCGTATTGCCATATACCCAATGAGAAGAGGAAGAAGTTAGATTAGACTATAGAGAAAGGATACCTTGTGGGATATAACGAAAATGCGAAGGCATATCGCATCAATATTCCCAGGAGTAGGAAGACCGTAGTAAGACAGGACGTGAAATTCATGGAGGAGAGAGACTTCAGAAGATCCGAGAGATGTCTACAGCTACGCAGTCTGAGGAGGATTCGTTGGTTCAGCCACAGCGGCCTAGAGAAGATGGCTCTAGTGCCTCTCCACGACACAAAGATCCTTAGGAAAGTTCTTCCGAGGAAGTGCAAGGAGAGCAGGTGAATCCACCCACCATTAGTGGAAGGACAAGCAGAGAAGTTCAACAAACTTTGAGGGATGCAGAGGAATTTATTGGAGCCCCTAGAAATGAGAAGAGGGAACGCAGGCAACTAAACAGGTACTAGGCACTGTTAGAACATGTTGGAGAACCCTCTAGTTTTCGAGAGGCAGCTCAACATCAGGTGTGGGTAGACGCTATGGTGGAGGACTGCAACTCCATCTTGACAAATGATGTATGGGAAGTAGTCCCTAGACCTTTGAATAGATCGGTTGTAGGATCAAGGTGGATCTACAAGATCAAGTTGCTGCAGATGGCAGCATAGAGAAATTCAAAGCCAGGTTTGTGGCTAAGGGGTACGCACAGAAGGAAGGGATCGATTATGAAGAAAACTTTGTCCTTGTAGCTCATTTCACTTCGATCGGATCTGCCATCACTCTTATAGCACAAATGGGATGGGAAATTCACCAGATGGATGTCAAGACAACGTTCTTTAATGGGGTGATAGAAAAGGAAGTGTACATAGAACAACCAGAGGGCTTTGAGATGCATGAGTAGAAGACTCATGTGTGCAGGCTTAACAAAGCCCTGTACGGACTGAAGCAAGCCCCTAGAGCATGGTATGAGTGAATTGATAGCTACCTGCAGAAGATGGGATTTGTCAAGAGTGACACAGATCCCAACCTCTACTATCTAAGAGTAGAGGTTGAACCGCTAATTCTGGTATTATATGTAGATGATTTGTTCTTGACTGGATCATCTAAGTTCATCAAGGACTGCAAGGAAAATCTGCTACAAAATTCGACATGAAGGATCTAGGGCAGATGTACTATTTTTTTGGTTTGGAGGTTTGGTAGCAGAAGGGAGAAATCTTCCTTGGGTAAGGAAGGTATACTACAAAGATCCTGAAGAGATTTCAAATGGACGACTGTAGACCCATGGCTAGACGAATGATCACAAATTGGGAGAAGATCGACACATCCGAGGATGATGAAGCTGACCCTACCTTGTATAGGCAGCTCATAGGATCATCGATGTACCTGGTCAACACTAGACTAGACTTTTGTTATGCCGTGAAGACCCTCAGTCAGTTCATGGTAGAACCAAGGAGGGCTCACTGGGCAACATTCAAACATGTTCTCAGATATTTGAAGGGGACAATTGAGATTGGATTGAAGTACACAAGGGGCAATGAAATCCAGTTGAGTGGGTTCACTGACGCACACCGGGCTGGAAGCCCAGTAGATCGGAAAATTACCAGTGGGTATTGTTTTAGTATCGGATCAGGAATGACTTCCTGGTGCAGTAGGAAACAGAAATCCGTGGTACTGAGCTTAGACGAGGTTGAATATATGCCAGCTAACACAACTTCGTGTGAGGCCATATGGCTTCGTAAGTTGCTCATGAACTTGCTCAAGAAGAGGATGGAGCCAACCATAATTTTGTGTGATAATTTGAGTTGCATCAAGCTCTCTGAGAATCCTGTGTTTCATGATCAGTCGAAGCACATTGACATTAGGTGTGACTTCATCAGAGACTATGTCCAACGGGGAGTTGTATAGTTGAAGTACATTCCTACAGGGGAACAAGTGGCAGATATCCTCACAAAGCTTTGGGTAAGATTAAGTTTACCTTCTTCAGGGAAAAGATGGGGATGGTCAAGAACCCATTCCAGTAGAGGAATGGGTGGACTTGAGATTCAAAAGGAGCTGCAGTACGGATGAGGCAGTGGCAGCGATGGTGTTATAGGCAGTAGTATAGAGGGCAACAACGCAGAGATGAGGGGCAACAGCCAAGACATCAACAACGCAGTGGATGCTTTAGGTCAGAGCAGATGCAGTTGGCATCTTGCTTAAACACTTTCCTCGTTAAGAGGGAGGGTTGATTTTGTAACATTGGAAAGTGTTCCAAGTCTCATATTTTGATAGGAGGCTTGGACATTCGTATTCCAGAGAACCCAGAAACCGTTTGTGGAAATTCCACTCGGTTCATGTTTTATTAAAATAATTAATTATTTTAAAGTGATCCCTAAGTCTAAACTTAGGGAAATTAAATAATTAAAGGGTATTAATAAATCAGAGTGTGAATCTTTTAAAAAACGGAGATCAAGTCATGTTTTAATCTCAGCCATTGATTAGAGATCTAATCTGGGTCGTTGATTGATCAACAAGAAGATTATAAGAGAAGCCTTGAGGGTCATTTGGAAAGTAAGCCAGACACACACTCAGTACCTAAAGGAAATCGATACTGAAGGAATAGAGTTCGATTTGAGAGGAAAGGTTGTAGAGCCGGAGTTGTAGAGGTAGAAGGAGGAAGGGGAAGTCAGCAGAGGAAGAAGAAGGCAGGAGGAGGACATAGAGGGGACAACAGTAAGCTGCAACACTGGTCCTCCACACAGAGTCACACAGTCCAGTGCAGTGACTGTGCAGAAGACCACGCAAAGTGACGCAGAGGGAGAAAGGGTGCCTCCTGTGTGTCAGAAATTCTTCCAAAGGGTTTGGAAAAATTATCTCAGGTGTATTCTAGACATCTGCTCGTCACATTTCTGTAAATGATTTCCACTAAAGAATAATATAAACCCTCATCTGCTGCATTGGTTTTCCCGCATTGGGTTTTTCCGGGGACAATTGAACAAAAATAACTGTGTTCATGTGATTGTTTCTATTGCGTTATATGCGTTCTATTTGATTTTATGCTTTTGATTAAGTGAATAATGCAGTTGTGTTTATTTCAGAATTTACTGAAAGTATTTGTAAATAACTTATCATAAAATAAGTAGGCGAAATAAATATCACTGCAGTAGTATTTCAGCTTGAAAATTTCATAGAGGAGACCGCTTTTGATGGCCTGTTTTGGGCACGTGTGAGGGAAATTTTGAATTTCACCAAGCCCATTTATAGCATGATTCACTTTGCAGATATATATAAACCAATGATTGGGGAGGTGTATGAGCAGATGGATAGCATGTTGGGGCAAATAAAAGATGTTGTTAAGGAAAATGATCCCAACTTGTATTCAATGATTTACAATTGTCTGTGTGCACGCTGGAATAAACTTAATGTTTCACTACATGCCTTGGCGTATATCCTTATGCCAAAATACTACTCTCCATCTTGATTGGGCTAACCTGCAACTGGGGTGGGGTTAGGATCAAACCCCATACGGATCCAGAGGTACAAGAGGGATATATGAAAGCATTAGACAAGTTGGTCCCTGACAGGGAGGAGTGTGCTAATCTGCATCTTGAATTAGGCAGATACTTCAGTTGCACTGCTTTGTTTGGTTCTTTGCATGAAATGGAAGATAGAGACATATTTGATGCTCTCACATGGTGAGAAGCATATGGCGGCATGGGACTTTTGCTAAAATTGGAAAAAACAAGTTCTCTCACAGGTTGTAAATACTTCTTTTGCGGAGAGGTGTTGGAGCACCTACAACTTCATCCATAATGTGAGAAGAAACAGGCTCGATGAAAACCGAGCAAAAAGCTTGGTTTATGTGCACTACAACTTGAGGTTGTTGAGTCATTATTGTGATCGGGCTTATGAGGATCTATCATATAAAATTTGGGACAACAACTCGGATGACGATAATTTGGAGGATGGTACTATACATCTAGAAGAATTGGAAGCATAACTTTTGAGAGATGAGGATGAAGCAAGAGCAGCCATGCCACCCCCACCCTCATCGTCCAGTAGTAGTGCCAGTGTTCGAGTTCCAACTATTGTTACTTTGCTGACGCCGCCTCCACCTACATCCTCACGTGGAGGGCATGTGCCTTCTTCTTCTAGTCGTGCTACTATGCGGGAGGAGACTGCTAGAAGACCATCATTACCATGATCTGCTAAAAAATTAGACATTTCTCATGGCAAGAGTCCAAGCAATAGATAAAATAGGTTTACTAGTGTTTTCTAGTTTCTAAGTAGTTTTTAACTTTTTATAACTATTGAAACTTGACTCTTTCATATTTATTATGATATTTTTTGTAAACAATATATGACAATTTATGTTTGAAGTTTGAAACTTTGAAGTTGGCAGTTATAAGTTTATATTTCATTATGAATTATGAATATGATGCATCATGAAAGTTGAAAGTTGTTTCATTTTGTTTCATTTTATAGCATTTCATTTCATGTTAGATATTCTCTGTTGTAATGGTTACACTTAGCTTAGAAGTACAACTTTGGTGATCAATGAATCAATGATGATAAATGTTATATATTGAATTTTGAAAGCTTGGAACTTTAAGATTAATGAATCATGAGACTCAAGAGTCACTATGTTGTATGTTTCTAACTAGTGGACGTGGTTGATGAAGATTATAACTTCTAGATAATTGATGTTATATGGTTCAATCTATGTTTTTATGTTTTTTATATCTAATTCATCATTCTACATGCTTTTGTTGACATATATGCATCAAAATATATAAAAATATATATTATATAAAAATTCGTTCCCTGAATCGCTCCCGGACCGGGGTTTATGAAAATGTCGCTCCCGCTCCCCTTTTTCGCTCTCGCTCCCAGGTAAACTTGAACGTCGACCATGCAGTTCACTCATTTAGCTTGAAATATTGTTCAAAGTCCACTAATGCTTCACCATCGATCACATTTTACATCTTAAGTTTTTCAAGTACTGGGACAATTTCACTTTACAAAGCAGTCTTTTATTTTATTTCAAGCTAATATTTCAAAGATAAAGTGCATTTCTTTTGCAAAGTTTATTGAATACAAATCTTGAGTTTACTTTTCACAAGCATTGCCATTTACTTTACATGCAAGTCAATTTCTCATATTTCTCAAGTTTTATTTTCTTTTGGGTATATCAAAAAATTATCATAAGGCAAGGCAAATACTTACATGTTTATGCAATCTTGTGTCTAAAGTATCTCCATCATTTATTTAACATTTGCAAATTTACTTGCATGTCATAGTATGCATATTAACTTAGTTGCATATTTAAATTTAACCTCCAAGCATAAGCTTAGTTGATATAAATTATATGGAAAAAAAACTTTCTTGGAAAGTTCTTCCATTTGGTACGAAGTAAGGTAAAAGTGTGTGATCCTGCAGTCTATGTCACACGGTTCGGGTTCGAATTCGGGTTCGGCAACGATTAAGTTCGGTTCGGGTTCGGCAACGATTAAGTTCGATTCGGGTTCGAATTTTCCGATGAGGTTCGTGATGAGGTTCGACATTAGGTTCGACTATACATATTTTTCAATAAATATAAAAATATATGGCATAAATTAATTAAAAATCAAAATCAATTAATAAATTATAAAACTATGAATAAAAATTTTGATTAGTAAACACACATGAATAACTTAATCATAGCATGCTCTAATTATAATTTATATCAATGACATTAGTTAAAACTTAAATGTAAACATACATTATACATCATACACCATAGTAGTTTGGAAATACAAAAATGAATCGCATAATTTTCATAATCAAAACATAATTAGAATCACATAAATCAAAACACGTTACAGTTCAATAGAACTTTCATGTGATTTGAATCGAAGGATCTGGTTATTAGGCTATAACTTATACGCCATTTAGACTCTTTTAGAAGAGTAAGTTAACGATGCTTAAGTAGGTCGTATGTGTAAATTTCGGTGTCCAAAACAAGGTTTTTTTTTACTACGGCCTTCTAAGTTCTGTATAAGGTAGGTATGCAAATATCATTGTTTAGATGACTTTATTTCCTTCTTAAAAAAGATCATTTTTTATCGTGGATTTTACCTATAAAGATCGACGACTTAACTATAGGCATATTTTTAATTTATTGTTATTATCCAACACCAATGTTGTTAATTTTTTTTTTGGAAAATATATTAAACATTGACTGTTCACAGTACAAAGGCTAACTAAGACTCACACTGTCAGGTTGAAGTTGTGTGCTTAACGATGTTAAAATGGAATCCCAAGCACAGTGCAAGGCCATACAGTGAGATCAATCAGTTCTTTTACACATCAATCAAGATTTTGTGGTCTTCGACTCTTCACAACATATTATAAATCGTTTTGATCAAAAATTTGTTCAATGTAATCCTAGGGAAAAACCAATCATACCAACATTTTAAAGAAGATCCAAGCACCGGTTTCTGTGGCCAATGATATTGTGGTCAAGAAGCTCGTAACGCTGATAATGAGAGAATAACTAACCTGTAGGCTGTAACTAGTAAGTTGTAACGCAGTAGGCTGGCCGCTGTAGGCTGTAGCGACACTTCGACACACTCTTCGTGAGTTGTCACTCGACCGATTGCAGCGAACAGTGAACACCACGGGCCACGGCAAATCAACACGACCACAGGCACAATCGCTCGACCGATTGCAGCGAACAGTGAACACCACGGGCCACGGAAAATCAACACGACCACAGGCAAATCAACACGACCGCGGCAAATCAAACATGACCGGATAAAGCACGAATTTGCTTTGTAAAAGCAATCACGCACTAACCATTAAATAATTAATCGAAGGGAAGGGAAAATTGTGGCGGGAAGGGAAAATCGTGGCGGGAAGAGAAAACTTGCCCGCTGTTTTTAAAACCACTAAGATCAAATCCGCCGTAAAAAAAAACCCTAAATTCATTAAAAATCGAACCTAAACGAATTTTTTCCATTAAATTCGCCTTCAGGTTCGAATTCGGCCTTTAGGTTCGGCTTTGATGTTCGCCTTTAGGTTCGGCTTTGAGGTTCGCCGAACCTAAACGAATTTGAAATTTTTTTTGAGGTTCACCGAATTTCGAACCTGAAGCTTTAGGTTCGCCGAACCCTGTGACATAGCCTGCAGTTAGGAAGGTGGCTTGTCCCTTTGTAAGAACGAAGGGACACGTTGGCTCATAATACTCAGGGGACGGGTATCGTTAATGACACCCCCATGTCTTCGCCCCCTCTTTCTTACAGTCAGCCCAATTTTTACCCATTGGTAAGAGCACAAGAGGAGGACTTCTCACCTATATTAGGCATTTTAGATTAAATGTAACCAAGATTAATTGCATCCAAATCTAGTGTAATTGCATCTCATACTAATACACCTCATGGTTTTACTTGCAATTGTTTATTCTACTTGTCATTGTTGAACTTTAATACTTTGTTGTGAGAAACATTATTTTATCTACATTTTGCAAGTAGAACACTAATTGTTTTTCCTTTTGCAAGATATCCTTAAAGCATCCTTATATCTTGTATTGTGCTAACATCTCTTGTTTCATTTTCAGGATTACTTGTGTTTCAGTTTGAAGCACCTTATTTTATTTTGAGCAAGTATCATTCATTTTTGAGCAATATTTTGAAGACACTGGTTTTACATATGCTTATTATCATCTCATGTGTTGATGGATATTGAAATTGATTTTAGCTCATATTGCTCATATTATATTTACTTGTAATCTCAAAAAGTAATCCATTCCACTCTAAGATCTCCTAGAAATCTCACATCTTTTAACTTAGTTTTCCATTTAGGGACCACCCCCCTTGGCTATCCTAGGAGATAGCTTAAATGGATAGCCCCATCTCTTAGTTCCTTGCCCCAACCACACCTTGTGGGGTTAAAGGCTTTTCTCACTAACTGTAGGTAGGTGTAGGCGGCAAGCGATAACAGGTCCTGTCAGCATATACTAGGTAGTTGCCATTTTGCTGACAGCCAAATGTTATGAGAAGTATTAAAAAGAGAGAAATTTATATTTAGCTGTCGGAGAGGCAGTTGGAGATCTGATTTGCTTATACGAATTATTGTTTGGCATTTATCTTTTATGTAACAGTTGTGAACATCCAAGTCAAATTTGAAGTTGGCCTTGCACATGTTGGTGTTTATGGTGTATACAGTTTCCAGCTCCTTGTTAAAGTTGTGAGTATCTATGTGTGATTCAGCCATTTTAGGCACTATAAAATAACCCCTAGTGACATATGTGGTCACAATATTTTTGAGTACAAATATAATTCTCTTTCATACAGAGGTGACAAAATGATCTTCAATCCAATTGCTATTTTATTTAGATATCCCCTAAGAAGGATAGAAGATCTAGAATATTCAATCAATTTCAAATATCTCTGCAAAAATGCTAAAGTTTTTTTCATGTACCTTTTATCTCTTCTTTTAGTTAGCTACTGGGACTTTTATCTTCTTTGGAGATCGTAGCTATAGGAGCTTCTTTCACAGTCCCACTGTGTATCTTTTTTGCGTTCCATTGACCTAGATGTTGTTGTTATTCGTAAGACACTAATAAACTCAAGATATCTTATCTTATCTACATTGTGATCTTTGAGAGGGAAATATCTTAAGAAGGGAAGATTAATCACGCATCTAACCAATAGTTGAATGAATATAATAATAGGTAAAATAAAGAATGACTATTTATTACTTGGTAAGAGTCGTCAACTTGGCATGAAGTGCAAAACTGTGACATGAATATCATCATTCCTATATCTTACACATTGCTCTTAAATAGGTTTATATTCAATAGTTTATTGGATAGTATTTTTTTTTCAAATGCATGTGCTCTGTAATTTTATATTGGAATTTCAATCTCTAGAGCAAGCTGACTTGTTGCAAATTTGCTACAGTGGGCTGAGGTTCTGTCCGCAGATGCATTCTCAGCATTTGAAGAGGCTGGACTGGATAATGAGAAGGTATTGGATTTTTCAAGCCTTATGTGATGTACAATTTTTTTTAACATGAATATATGGTTTGTTGTTACTGAAATATAGTAGTATATTATCACCATAGGTTTTCAATCTTTTGAAAATGAGTGGAACAAGTAACAATTTGTAATGAGTAGAGAAAAATGTTTGTTAATTTTTTAGTATCAATGTTATTGAATGGATTTCCCTGATTCATATTAATGTTCAAACTTCATATTATATATTCATCAATTATGCTCAGTGGACAAATGTTTTTAAAATATTAATATATGTAATTGAGCTGTATCCTTTATGATATTTTTCCAATGTAAATCAAATCAGATTATCAAAAGTCTGAACAAAATAAATTATGGTCAGCCTTATAGGGAATGTAGTGCTGAGCAATGACAATGAAAGTGCTTGATGAATAATTTCCATGAGCATGTGTAATATCCCAAACGGGATATTTTGACTTAATTTTGCAGAAATACAATTAACCAAAAACTCCCCATAAAATTATCACTTATTTACAAAAGATTGCCATGTAAAATAGAACAGGGGAATACATGCAATTCAATAACACAATGTGCATAAATATTCTCAGCTTTATTATAATATAGAAACTGGCGTTTACATGACAAAATAGCTGATAGAGCTGAGATGGAATTAGCCTCAAGGATCTGTTGCACTGCAATGCTCGCCCTCCAACTGAACTGAACTGCCACTGCGAAGTTCTCCTGTGAATTCTGGATGAATTCACCAAGGGGAGATGGGTGCTCGCCCAATCTCTCTATATCACCCGAGGGTTTATGTCCTAGGAGTAGAGAACTGGGTTCTCAATCTCACATACAAGAAGCAATATCAAATCCAAGATCTTCTCTAGTGGCCCTTCCTCTTCTTTTTATAAATCTGATGGACTCCTCTAGAAGCTCCTATTTTATTATTATTTTAATCATTGAGCACATTTCTCTTAATTAAAATATTGTTTTTAATGTGGGAAAATGGTCAATTGGCCACCATGCCTCTTCAGGTCACTGAAAATCACTCCTAGCCATCCCATCCTGTAGATCTTCTCGTTCTGGTTCCAACGAGCATTACACTAAGGTGTTCTGCCGAGAATTCCTCCCGAAATGCCATCCTAGGTACATTAATTGAGTTAGGCCCATTAATAACTCAATTTTCTGAAAGTTGTCGGAATGCAACGGAATGAAAGACAACTATGCGGATTGTGGAATATGCCAAGCGAATGCCATCGGACCTTATAAGAACTCCTCAAATCCCCTCCAAAAGCCCCTAGGGACCGCAGATGACGCCAACGTGCACTTGTGACCTGTCTACCCCGAACTTTGAAAGTTGATCCTAACCATGTCATATGGAATACCAAAAAAGGAACATTACAAATCCTCCGCCCCGAGATTGCTTGCCCTCAAGGAATCCAAATATGTGGTCTAGTCTATTGGCTGGAGGCAACTGAGACCCAATGCCTGGATCCCATACAAATTACTAGGTGATGCTATGCCTCTGTGTCAACCCACTAGGAACAGACCCTTGAATGCCGAGATTCCACACCAATCTCTCACCGCGCATGTCATCAACAAATCATCTTGATCCCAATGGCACCACGAACAAGCATCAGTGCTCCACGGCTCTGTTGTGCTATGACTCTGGCTGAGAATGTTGGCCCAGTGTCTGCGTACCAACTCATCACCTCTCTCCAGTCCAACCCCTGATTCAATCCAATTCTAATCCTTCTCTCCTGATGCCGAGACGAAATGTTGAAGAGTTGGCTATCTGTATCTCACTACCAACTGAAACATATAGTACTCATCATGTGTAAGGGTCCTCGCTCCACTATGCTCCTGACCGAGAAGATCGCAGCATCAATAGGATACCAACTCATGATCTCCCGTCAATCTAATGTATGGACATGTGTGCAAGGAATAGGTCTACTAGGTTGATACTGGTCCATGCTCAACTCCTGATGCTCTGGCCGATCAACCAACAAAATCTATCCAAGAAATCTTGCCTTTCTCCCTATAATGGACCTAGGTGGGCAAGCTGTGCTGCAGGCCCTGTCTATGTACTCCTGGAGAGGGCTACTGCTTGAAAATGCTACAACTCTACTTGTCGCCACTACATCTCTTGTACCTCATCGATGGGTAGACCCAAGGATGGATGCACTTCTGTCTCCCTCACTTGATAGGAGACTCCACGCTCCTCTAGCCCACCAATCCTCTGCAAAACTGTGCTGCCAAAGTCTAGCACCTCCTGAGGACAATTGTCTGTATATACTGCCACCCTGCTCGCTGTCTGCACATATGTCTGCTCCTCTTCAATGGCTGACCCCAAGGGTAGCGGGTCATCCTCCTCCATCACGGCCTCAACGTGACCCTTCGACTGGCCCTTCACAAAAGTCT
Source organism: Pinus albicaulis (assembly GCA_034641835.2). Taxonomy (NCBI): domain Eukaryota; kingdom Viridiplantae; phylum Streptophyta; class Pinopsida; order Pinales; family Pinaceae; genus Pinus; species Pinus albicaulis. The sequence continues at coordinate 240,798,579 of CM076575.1, read as the reverse complement.
CAACATGCATACTGTGCACATCCTCCTCCTCAGTTGACTCATGCTCCATAATATGCTGCTCATGCTGATTCATCACGGGTGACTCATCATCCTAAATGTCTCCCATAGGGTCCACTGGCTGCTCACCAAACATACTAGAATATAAATCTAGCCTGCTGTCCGTAACTCCGCATGACTGCTCATGCTCCCCAGAGTCATCCTTGTATGATCTCATGGACTCATCCAAAGAAGAGTCGTCCTCTTGACATACAAAAGGAATGCCCTCCTGCTCTACCTTTGCATCTCCCAACTGTGAGTGGTCAGGTCCCCAAGGTTCTTTGCAGATGAAGCAAAGACCCTTCCTCCTCAACTCATTCTTGTTGCATGGTCCACCAATCCTCCGCAACTCCTCCTGGGTCAATTGTCTCCTGAACAACTCAATGTCCTGCACTACTAACCTTTCGACTAGTCCATACGTAGTAGCCTAGTAGGTGAAACTAACTGCTCTCTCCTCCAAATGGCCAATAACCTGGACTGCAACCTCTTGCAAATGGCATTATGGCCTCCCATACTTTAGGAAAAATGGACTGCATGTGTGCTATAACTGTGTCGGGATGATATTTCCTAATGCTGAAGAAACATTGGAGCATATGTAGGATCAAATTGTCAGTGGTCACACTCCAACTCAAACATGAGGTCATAAGATCTAACCAAGGCCATGAATTCTAGAATATCTAGCCTCTTCCCAAAGGTAGGGCACTCACTGTTATCCAACTCCTGAAAGGTCTGCACTATCAATGTGAAGACTCTCCTCATAATATCATCACTGTAAGGAGGTACAGGTGTGGTTACCATTATGATACTACCAAGACAAGAGCCAACTGGAAGTTTGATTCCTATACAAGGATGCTCCAAATACTTGGGTTGTACTAAGGCAAACATGGTTGGTTTTAGAGCCCAAATCAAGCCTTGTCCATTTGACTGATGCACCTTAGAGAGGAGTGAAGCAAGATCTTCCAGTTTGAGAATGGCTTTGGGTGTAACCCCCATACATCTCAAATCTGTCCCAAGTTTGAAGATTTTGTGTCCCAACTCATGTATTTTATGTGGTTGTTCTTGTTGTAGCATAGAAAGTATTCGTTGGAAAAGGATCTATTGATTGTTGCTTCTAGCTTATGAAGGACTTTAGTGAAATTTCATCCATGTTTTAACTTATTAATGACAGTGTGCATAAAAATGTTTCATGCATGATTGAGGACAAAAGATGAGGAAAGCTCGATACCAAGACTCGACTCATTAACACTGCCAAATGGATTGGTGCTCTTGATTAAATACGAGTTCCATACCCTAATACATGACAAAATTCGACGGAAACATTGCAATAGCCCAATCCTGAAATCCTGAAAAACTGATAAGTCTGCTGGATTTTGAATGAGATCTAAAATTCTACTTTCTCCATATGAAATCCAATGAGGTCGGAACCACTCTCAAACATCCTGAGTCATTTCATGGTAATGTTAAAAATTTAAGTAAAATTGACATTCTCCTTAATCTTCATTTTCATCCTTTTACTTCAAGAATTTAACATTACCATGAATCATATATAAATACTAGGGCCATAGGCTTGATGCCCTCTCCTGAAAAATCCTCCTCAATTGGTGAAAAACAATGAGCAAAAGCCCCCCTTTATAATAAAAAAACAACGCTTTTTTGAACCCGCGGGCGTATCCGACGGGGTACGGTCGGATACGGCATGTCCCTTTTCGGATACGCCGTATCCCGACCGTACCCTGTACGGATACGCCGTGTCCTTCGAATTGGGGCCGAATCCGATACGTAGAGGTGTCCAACACGGGGATTCGGGGATACGAGGGCATTTTAGGAGTATCCGGTTACTTAGGTAGTAGGTGAAATTAACTGCTCTCTCCTCCAAATGGCCAATAACCTGGACTGCAACCTCCTGCAAATGGCATCATGGCCTCCCATACTTTAGGAAAAATGGACTGCATGTGTGCTATGACTGTGTCGGGATGATATTTCCTAATGCTGAAGAAACATTGGAGCATATGTAGGATCAAATTGTCAGTGGTCACACTCCAACTCAAACATGAGGTCATAAGATCTAACCAAGGCCATGAATTCTAGAATATCTAGCCTCTTCCCAAAGGTAGGGCACTCACTGTTATCCAACTCCTGAAAGGTCTGCACTATCAATGTGAAGACTCTCCTCATAATATCATCACTGTAAGGAGGTACAGGTGTGGTTACCATTATGATACTACCAAGACAAGAGCCAACTGGAAGTTTGATTCCTATACAAGGATGCTCCAAATACTTGGGTTGTACTAAGGCAAACATGGTTGGTTTTAGAGCCCAAATCAAGCCTTGTCCATTTGACTGATGCACCTTAGAGAGGAGTGAAGCAAGATCTTCCAGTTTGAGAATGGCTTTGGGTGTAACCCCCATACATCTCAAATCTGTCCCAAGTTTGAAGATTTTGTGTCCCAACTCATGTATTTTATGTGGTTGTTCTTGTTGTAGCATAGAAAGTATTCTGTTGGAAAAGGATCTATTGATTGTTGCTTCTAGCTTATGAAGGACTTTAGTGAAATTTTCATCCATTTTTTAACTTATTAATGACAGGTGCATAAAAAATGTTTCATGCATGATTCTGATGGACAAAGATGATGGACAAGCTTGACAGCTCAAGACTCTGACTCATACCAGACTTTGACTAACAATTGACCAATGCAAATTTCCCATAATCCTATCCTCTCTCCCAATCCTAGCAATAACTTGACTCAATAAGACTATGACTCGAATCGGAAATGGATTTGGCCCAACAACATCTTTATTCATTTCTGTCCCTCAAACATCATGGTTACTTGAAACACATTTGATCCATAGACAAGGACACAATGCCACCTCTCAGCAAAAAGCATGCTCACTGATCCCTTAGACAATTAACACAAAATACTTTGACCCATATGGAACTTAAGACAGTCCATTAATTAGTTCAGGACATATGACATATAAATACCCTCCAACACTCGCTTAAAACTGTATATGCATTTAACATTGAAAAATCAATAGAAGACTAGAAATATGAACATGCACAGGAATATAATCAGCCAACCTTCAGTGTGTATAGTGGGGATAAATTAGGATAAGAACCTGGAATGACATTTTCAGTAGATCAAGCAGGCTTTCAGTCAACAATGGTTTGAACCCTTTCAGTAATTCGTACAGAACATAAATCCACACACAAGAATCTAGTCTGTAGTAGCTGTCAAATATGCCTCAACTACGCTCAGCTGGAGCAACGCCATCCAACAAGCCACAGGAAATAGTCTCTCTGGTGCATACGTACAGGACTCACGTCCAACAACCTCGACTCTACTACGAGCTCTGCTACAGTTCGGATCAGCTACAGGAGGTGGAATCTATCTTCAAAACTCCAGCTACCAATACAACCTCCAGTTCGACACAGAATTGCTACAGGTCATTCAGAGAAATTCGACTTCTTCAAAACCCGTCCACCCTTCAGGAATCCACGTCTTGGCTTTGTCTCATGGTGAACCAGTCTTCTCTTCATAAAATGGCTCCTCTTCACTGCTTCATAGTTCATACCTGATGTTTGCATCCTGTGTAATACTGACGCTACCTGCAGCCAACGATATACCAATCCTGCAACCAATACGTCAACCCAATTTTTATATGATTGCAGTGCGTATCAGTTGTGGGTGCAATCAATTAGCAGTGAGGAATTAATTGACTGCTCAATGCTGGCTTCCAAACATGGTGAGCGTGATTCCATATGGATCATGAGATTTTCCACGTTCTTAAATTTTCAGCGCTGGCTTTCAAATATGGCTATCGATTTGCCTTGGAGACGAAACATCTTGATGTTTAAGAGGATATTGAGATCGGCTTCGATCTGATAAATGGTACACAACATTCAACCGGAATCCGATCCTCGATATCACGAATTTATACTTGTGACTGTCGTCTGTTCCTCAGGAGAAATTCTTGATGGCAAACTCCCTCATTTTCGATGCAATCTGACGTTAACAGATTTCAAGTAATTTGACTCGCGTCCCTTGGTCAGCAGGAGTCTCAGCCGACCAATTTTTCTCTGTCAAAGCGCCGACACTACGTTTCCGGTCCTCGTTCAATTACGTGGAATTGCTTGATCTATGCCCATGTACGCATAGGCTTGAATTGAATCCCACAAAGACGACTTTGTATACAGGCTTAGCACCATCGATTCCAATTGATCATGAGAGGACATCAACACAGTTGCATGACCACGCCAGTAACATCGCCTTAGGTTCAATGTTTACAACAATGCAATTGGACCTTCGTCCAATCACCTATTGGAATAGGCCCAACGATTTTCGACTTTGACTATATGCGAATTGTCTTTCCAGGTGTTGCTTCAACCATAGGACTTAAAGGACCAAAACAATGCCATGATAGGGAGGGAAATGGAATCAATTTTTGGTCCAAACAAAATAATTTAACCTTTGAAGACTTTCACGATTTTCTTGCAATAATTTGGCCACCTTAATGACAATAATTTCGGTTTCAAAGAATAGAAGATTTTCGCTTAAAAAAAGAACCCTCGAAATTAGGTTGGAATCATTCTGTAATAAACCCTCAAGGTGGCAGGGGAACCCCCTGTGATACCACTATATATCCCAAACGAGATATTTTGACTTAATTTTGCAGAAATACAATTAACCAAAAGATCCCCATAAAATTATCATTTATTTACAAAAGATTGCCATGTAAAATAGAACATGAGAATACATGCAATTCAATAACACAATGTGCAGAAATATTCTCAGCTTTATTATAATATAGAAACTGGGATTTACATGACAAAATTGTGAAATTTTCTGAATTTACTAAACATAAACCCTACTGTTAAATTTTGATTTACTTCTCCTAATTACATAAGTTATTAATATGAAAAATCCTGCATTAACATCGAAGTAAATACAGTTAACAACCTACCCATATAGATCAAGTATTGAATAACATGCTCAATGAGAAAGTGATACACAAGGATTTTCTGGACAAATATCCCCGAAAAACCCAATGCGGGAAAACCGATGCTACTAGCTTCTGGTGGGTTTTTATTATTATGCAGATTCTAAGTACAACAATCTGGGGCACCCAAAACTGGTTAACTCGACAGAGAAATAAATTTGCAGCAATACCTCTATTCTGAAGATAGAAAAACTGATTGATTCACACCCTCAAACGGGATTTATAGAACTCAGCCTTTTTCGATCTCTAGAAACCCCAGTGCTGCTCTAAAGCCCTCTGCGTCAGCCTCTGCACCGCTCAGGAAGGGCCTACGTCACCCTAGCTAGGGTTACACTGTCCCTGCGCTGTCCTTTCTGGGCCCGCGTCAGCGTTTCGTGGCTCCTGCTGGCTTTGCGCTGCCCTTGCTGGGTTCTCGGTTGGACTGTGTAGCTGCTGCCTCTGCGCTGCCATGGTCTGTTGCTTCTCTGCCCTTGTTGTACTCTTGGCCCGAGACTAGACCATGCCCCTCGCCAACACTGGCCCTCGCTGCAGCTGAAACACTTTTGAAATTCTTAGCAAACCACACTCTAGAATCTCAGCTTAGCTTCAGTGCTCTGCCAGTGTGTGTGTTCTCCAACTGACCCCAAGCCCTCTTCTTATACTTTTCTTGTTGAAAATTCAAAGATCGTGATCTAATCTTGAATCGACGGTTGAGATTAGAAGCTGCTTGATTTGCGTCACTTAAGTCATTCTCATCACATGTTTAATTTAATTAACTTTAATCTTTTAATTTTCCTAAGTTAGACTTGGGGTCCTTAATTAAAAAGATTAATTAATTAAATATCTCTTAAACCGGATGGAATTTCCCAAAATGCTTTTTGGGTCTTGGAGATCTTATGTACTGTAGTCCCTCCACAAAATTTGGGAGCTAGAGCACATCTGATGCTACCCCAACACCCCAAAATCTCAACAATTTGTCTTTGCGAGGAATTTTCTCTAGCAAAACACTTCACCCCAAAGTTTTGCTCTGATCTTTTGTGCTGGTCTCTTCGTTGATGCTTGGACTGCTGCCCTTCATCACTACGCTGCTGTTACTCTTCTGTAGTATTTCCCATGACCTTGCCACCATCACTGCTACATTCGTACTGCAACTCCCTCTCAAATTGTTGCATCGTGCTGCCCGTAGCACTGCCACTGCTAACTGCTGCATTGCAACTCAGTTGCTGAGAGTAAGCAACTGAAGGACAATCACCCAATCTTTGAAAGACAAGTCAGTTGGGCTGCCTCTCATCACTAAAGCCCCATAGGCTGCTGCTCTGCGTTGTCCTCTAGAGGCTATTGCGTTGTTGCAGCTCTGCATTGCGTAAGCAAACCTCCTCTGCGTTGCCTCTACGCTGCTGTTCTCTACGCTACTGCTGCATGTGCACTGTGCTGCTCCCTTATAAGCGTGTCAACCTCTGCCTCTGCTTCATCCGTGATCTTCTGCACCCACTCTTCCATCTGTCCCGCTACCGTCTTAAGGCTCCCATAGCTTGTATGTGATCTAAGAGTTGGGCTACTCAAGGATCCCGCCACCACTTTGTCGCTGTTCTACAGATCAACATCGCCCCACTTCTATGGTTCATGAGCACTCATGGCTACATCATCATCAGAGCCATTGTCTGCTATAGCAGCCTTGGAACTGGAAGCTTCCTTTCCCTTCTTCTAAGGACAATTGTTGGCAACCCTAGGACAATGAGCAGAGAAAAACTTGCAAACACCTGGCTGAATTTTCTGGACCTTCCAGACAAATTTCAGACCCTTAGGGTGACCTCCTTCTTCCTTTGCGTCATCTAGTGTGAGAGCTCTGCGCAGTCTCTCCCTGGACTGCGTGATTCTGCGTGGAGGGGGTCTTGCTGCTGATCATCTCACCCTTCCCTTCATCCTCCTGACTTCTGCTTCCCAATAACTGACTCCTCGCTCCTCCTTCTGCTTCTGCAACCCTGCCTCTACAATCTCACCCACTGAAATCGAATTCTCTTACTTCAGAATTGATTTCCTTAAGGACAATGAGCAGAGAAAAATTTGTAGACACCTGGCTGAATTTTTTGGACCTTCCAGACAAATTTCAGACCCTCGGGGTGACCTCCTTCTCCCTCTGCGTCATCCAATGTGAGAGCTCTGCGTAGTCTCTCCCTGGACTGTGTGATTCTGCGTGGAGGGGGTCTTGTTGCTGATCAGCTCATTGTTCCCTTCATCCTCCTGACTTCTGCTTCCCAATAACTGACTCCTCCCTCCTCCTTCTGCTTCTGCAACCCTGCCTCTACAATCTCACCCACTGAAATCAAATTCTCTTGCTTCAGAATCGATTTCCTTCGAGTATTGAGAGTGTCTCCGGCTTGATCTCCAAATGGCCTTCAAGTCTCTTCTTATAGTCTTCTCGTTGATGAATCAACGACCAAGATTATATCGTTAATCAATGGCTCAGATTAAAATATGATTTTATCTTCGTTTTCTAGAAGATTCACACTCTGCTCTATTAATACCCTTTAATTATTTAATTTCCCTAAGTTTAAACCTAGGGTCTACATTAAAATAATTAATTATTTTAATAAAGTCATATCCGAGTGGAATTTCCACAAACGATTTCTGGGTTTTCTGGATAACTAATATTCAAGCCTCTCTACCAAAAATGAGACTTAAAACACTTTCCGATGCTATAGAAATCAACACTCCCTCTTAGCGAGGAAAGTGTTTAAGCAAGATACCGCTGTACTGCTTTGACTCTACATCATCTGCTGTGCTCATGATGTCCTGGCTGCTGCTCCTCATCTCTGTTCTACTGCTTCCTGTACTGCTGCCTTGCCACTGCAACATCCATATTGCAGCTCCCTCTTCTTCTGAAGACCACCCTTTCCTCTAATGGAAGGTGTTTTCGACCATACCCATCTTCTCTCTGAAGTAAGTGAACTTGATTTTACTTAGAGGCTTTGTGAGGATATATGCCACCTGTTCTCCTGTAGGAGTGTATCGCAATTGTATTTCTCCCCTCTGGACATAGTCCCTGATAAAGTGACACCGAATGTCAATGTGTTTCGACTAGTCATAAAACACACGATTTTCAGAGAGCTTAATGCAGCTTTGATTATCGCACATAATATTGGTCGGTTCTATCCGCTTCTTGAGTAGGTTCAAGAGAAATTTGCGAAGCCATATGGCCTCGCACGAAGCTATGCTTGCTGCCATGTACTTTGCCTCGATTGAGCTCAGTGCTACGGACTTATGTTTCCTGCTGCACCAGGAGGTCATTCCTGATCCGAGATTGAAACAATACCCACTGGTACTTTTCTGATTTACTGTGCTTCCAGCCCAGTCTGCATCTATAAACCCACTCAAATGGATCTCATTATCCTTGGTGTACTTTAGCCCATACTCGATTGTCCCTCTCAAGTATCTGAGAACATGTTTGGCTTCTGCCCAGTGAGCCCTCCTTGGTTCCACCATGAACTGACTGAAGGTATTCACTGTATAACAGATGTCTGGTCTCGTATTGACCAGATACATCAATGATCCGATGAGTTGTCTGTACAATGTGGGATCAGCCTCAACATCCTCCGATGTGTCTATCTTCTTCCAGTTAGTAATCATTTGCGTGGCCATGAGTTTACAGTCTTCCATCTGAAATCTCTTCAGAATTTCTGTCATGTATCTTCCTTGTCCTAGGAAGATTTCCCCTTTTTGCTGCCAGACTTCTAATCCAAGAAAATAATGCATCTGCCCCAAGTCCTTCATGTCAAATTTTGTTGCTAGATTCTCCTTGCAGTCCTTGATGAGCTTGAATGATTCGGTCAAAAATAGGTCATCCACATAAGGAACAAGAATAAGCGGCTCATCTCCTACTCTCGAGTAGTATAGGTTGGGATCTGCGTCACTCTTGACGAACCCCATCTTCTGCAAGTAGTTATCAATCCGTCCATACCATGCCCTGGGGGCTTGTTTTAAGCCATACAAGGCTTTCTTAAGTCTGCAAACATGAGTCTTCTGCTCATGTGTCTCGAGGCCCTTTGGCTGCTCTATGTACACTTCTTCCTCTATCACCCCGTTCAAGAACGCTGTCTTGACATCCATCTGGTGAATCTCCCATCTCATCTGCGCAGCCAAAGAGTTGACAGATCTGATAGAAGTGTATCGCGCTACTGGAGCGAAGGTTTCTTCATAGTCAATGCCTTCCTTCTGTGCATACCCCTTAGCTACAAACCTTTCCTTGAACTTCTTTATGTAGCCATCTGCAGCATATTTGATCTTGTAGATCCATCTGGATCCTACAACTAATCTGTCTTGTGGTCTAGGGACTACTTCCCATACATCATTTGTCATGATGGAGCTATACTCCTCCACCATGGCATCCACCCATACTTGATGCTGAGATGCTTCCCGAAAGGTAGATGGTTCACCAACTTGAGCTACTAGTGCCTGATATCTGTCTGGTTGTTTCCTTATCCTCTTTCCTTCTCTAGGGGCTCCAACAAATTCTTTTGCATCCTTAAAAATTTGTTGAAGTTCTCTGCTCGGTCTCCCATCAGTTGTGGGCGGTGTCACCTGTTCTTCGTCTTGTTCTTCTTCGGAGGAGCTCTCCTCAGAATTATTGTGCCTTGGAGAGGCACTTGACCTCTCCTCTGTAGGTCGTTGAGGCTGTCCTAGTTGATCTTCCTCAAACTGCGTATCTGTGGCCATTTCCCGATATTTCCTGAAGGCTCTCTCCTCCAGGAATTACACATCCCTTCTTACCACGACTTTCCTGCTCTCTGAAATATAGATGTGATATGCCTTTGCATTCTCACTATAGTCCATCAGAAAACCCTTTTTTGCAGTTTGATCCAACTTCTTTCTCTTTTCATCTGGAACGTGGCAGTATACAATGTTGCCGAATATCCTAATGTGGCTCACTTCTGGCTTGCTGCCTGTGAACACACTCTCGGGAGTTACCTTCCCCAAAGCTCTATTGGGAACTTTTTTTTGAATATATACTGCTGTACCCATAAGAATTTGGGCATATCTTGGTCGTACAACATTGCCCTTGTAGCTTCTATTATGGTCTGATTCTTCCTTTTTGCAACTCCATTTTACTTTGGATTGTATAGAGCTTTCCATTCTCTCTTGATGCCTTCCTTTGCACAAAAATATGTGAAGTCTTTATCAATATATTCTCCACTGTTATCTGACTGCAACTCTTGATCTTCTTTCCTATAGAATTCTCCACCAATGCTTTGAAATCATTAAACCGATCAAAGACTTCATCTTTGGTTTTCAAAAAATAGATCCAAGTTTTTCTGGAATGATCATCAATGAAGGTGGCAAAGTACTTTTCCCCACTGAGAGTAGTTGTGGACATTGGACTGCAAATATCAGAGCGTATTAACTCTAATACACCTTTGGCTCTGCTGCTGCTTCTTGGAAATGCTACCTTAGCATACTTCCCTAGTATGTATCCCCTGCAAACTTCGTCTTTCTTCGTGCTGAGTTTAGGAGCCCTTATGATAGTATTTTTGAGAATCCCCAAGGCTCGATGATGTAGATGCCCCATCCGTCTGTGCCATAATTCATTCAGATCTCTGTCGTCTGTACTGCCAATCAAGGCCACCGGAGATTCAAGCTGGAGCTTATACAGCTTGTGACTCCTTACTCAGATTTGTGCCTTTTTTCTCCAGTCAGGGTGTTTGACATACACCTTATCTTGAATAAAGTATATGTCATAGCCCTTGATCGGAAGTTGAGACACTAAGAGTAAATTCATCCCCAACCCTGGTACATGCAGAACATTTGTGGCTCGAATCTTGTTGCCATCCTCGGTCTGAAATGTTATGGTACATCTCCCAATGGGGGTACATTTTGCCTTGTTTCCCATAGTTATCTTGAAATTCATCTGTTCTTCTTGGTAGCTCGAAAACAATTCTCGAACCCCCATCATATGAGTAGATGCTCCACTGTCAATATACCAAACACTTGGAGGAGTTGTGCTCGACACATAAGCAAGATCCTCCTCTAGTCTGGATGCCAGCACATTCATGTCGTGTTCTCTTTGCATTTCTGCGTCCTCTAGAGGACTGCGTGAGTCCCTCTGGTTGCATGAACCCTTCCAGATGATGGAACTTTGGTCCATGGCAGATCCTCCCTTTCTGTTTTTAGCCCTTTGCTCTGATACCATGTGAAATTTTCAAGAGAAAAATATTTCTGCAATACTTGGATTATTTCTCCTACTTATGAGATAAGTTATATACAGATGCTTCAATAAATTCTGAAGTAAACACATTTGCAGATCTTCACTATCATTAAGAGCCTAAGAACAGAAAGATAATTTACACAAGTAGCACAATAGAAACAACCACATGAACACAATTAGTTTTGGACAATTGTCCCCAGAAAAACCCAATCTAGGAAAATCGGTACAACAAATGAGGGTTTTATATTTATCTTCAGAAATGGAAAGTACATTTACAAGAGTTTGATGAGCAGAGAAAAATTTGCAAACACTTGGTTGAATTTTCTCGACCTTCCAGACAAATTTTAGACCCTGGGGGTGACCTCCTTCTCCCTCTGCGTCATCGAGCATGAGAGCTCTACACAGTCTCTCCCTGGACTGCATGGAGGGGGTCTTGCTGCTGATCAGCTCAGCCTTCCCTTCATCCTCCTAACTTCTACTTCCCAATAACTGACTCCTCCCTCCTCCTTCTACTTCTGCAACCCTGCCTCTACAATCTCACCCACTGAAATCGAATTCTCTTGCTTTAGAAATGATTTCCTTCGAGTACTAAGAGTGTCCCCGGCTTGATCTCCAAATGGCCCTCAAGTCAATTCTTATAGTCTTCTCACTGATGAATCAACGACCAAGATTATATTGTTAATCAATGGCTCAGATTAAAAGATGGCTTGATCTTCGTTTTCTAGAAGATTCACACTCTGCTCTATGAATACCCTTTAATTATTTAATTTCCCTAAGTTTAAACTTAAGAGTCTGTATTAAAATAATTAATGATTTTAATAAAGTCATATCCGAGTGGAATTTCCGCAAATGATTTCTGGGTTTTCTGGATAACTGATGTCCAAGCCTCTCTACCAAAAATGAGACTTAAAACACTTTTTGATGCTATAAAAATCAACACTCTCTATGCTAGAGACTTAGATATAGGGTTCCTGGCGAGAAAGGCACCCTTTGCTATCTCTGACAATTGACTCCCTCCCTTGGAAGTCTGCCAAAAATGTTATGTATATTTTATTAATTGTTAGTTAGATATAGTTATCTTAGGTTTTATTAAGTGAAAGGGCATGATCAAAGATCATGCCTCTTCACTAAGGGGCACCATGAGGCTATATTTAAAGTCTCAGTGATTCCCCACTGTAATCATCTCTCATCTTTTATCAATAATAATATATACTTATTCAAGTTTACCAAAGTTTTTACACTCCATTGGTATCAGAGCCATCGCTCTTCTGGATCTGTGTGATCATCAGGTTAAAGAATTTCAAAGGGAATTTTAGAATTTTTTTTTTTAAACAAGTGCAGAATTGCTTTCCGAACTGTTCAGCAGCATTTCAGAGTTTTAAATTTTGCAATTTGTATGTGTTCCAATCCATACTGTCGTACATCCACAATTACAGGTTGTTGTGATTGCACAGTCATATGATTACAGGGTCATAAGATATATAATTAAATTGGTTGTGAAATTAGTATTATCGATATAAAAGTCATTGATTGCAATTAAATTGGGTGTGAAATTAGTATATATTCCACTGCTATCGTTTTCCTTACGGTTCACTGCTATACGTTTATCACTCCACACGCTACCCCCACCACCTGCACTCACCTTGCGTGCCCTCCCACACTCACTGCACCGCTGCTCGACTCACTCCCATACGTTCCCCTATTCACCTCTCCGACTGTACAAACCCTGCACGTCATTCCGGCCTTTACCTGCAGCCATTTGCTCTTCCGCCTGCCCTACCCTTCCGCCGTCCCTCACGCACTGTCAACATCCGTCCCCACAGTCCGCCGTCTTCTGCACACTCCGCCAAAAAAAAACTTACGTTTTAAAAAAATAATCGTGAAACAGTGTGTGACGGTTGGTAAGGATCCACGTTTTAATTCTTCTGAGCATCGTTGTGTTTAAAAAAATCGATTTGTTTCCCCTATAAGAAACAGTGTGTCTTTTCAACGGAACGAGCACATTTTTAAAAACGATTTTTTTTTATTATATAAAATATATATTATATAGTTCAATTGATATATATATATATAATTCATTTATATATTATATAATTCTCATTTAATAATTATATATATATAATAATTATATAATTAAATTATATATATTATATAATTTTTAATTAAAAGTTATATATATATAATAATTATATAGTTAAAAAAAAAAATAATAATAATTAATTAATTAATTAATTTTAAAGAAAAGAAGGAGAGAAACTGGCAGAAAAATATTCCCCACCTCATACACGCTCAATGTCTTCATCGATGTCGATGGCTGAATTCCAGAAGAAATTGGGAGATCTTGAGAAACAAATCAATAATAATTCCGAAGAATTCGGAAAAAGATTAGTCGATCTTGAAGGTACAGTTACAGGGCACTCCAACGACATCAAAAAGATTCATGATACGACAAATCGAATAGAAAGACAAATGTGGCTAAATCATCACGAGGCCACAGAAAAGCATAGCGAAGCAATGAACAAGATGACAGAGCATAGCGAAGCAATGAAAAATATGACAAAACTCTTCAATAAGCTAAATGATAAGATAGATAAGTTAAGTCAGACACAGTCCCCAATATTTCCTAACATGGAACAAAATCAACAAAACAATTCCGCAGATTCAGGAAACTCAGAAGGGCATCAAGAAAAGACCGATTCCCCACATCATCAAGAAGATAGTAATGCAGATTTTCAAAATAAGCAGCTCTAGAATGCATTTGCTAATCAATATCCCCTTCTTGTTCCACCAGTAGCATATCAGCGAAGAGCCAAAATCGAGCTACCCAAATTTGATGGTAATGAAAAAAATAGCGTTGCATGGCTTAATAAAGCGGAAGAATATTTTGAGATTTATGACATTACTAGTGATGACTAAAAAATTAAACATGCTTCCATGAAAATGGAAGGAGAAGCATATAATTGGTATATGTGGTGGAAAAAGACGACGCTCGCTATCAGTGGGAGGAAATTTAAGGATGCATTCTTCAAAAGGTTTCAAGGCATAAAAGAAGAAAAGTTTTTTTCAACGTTTATCAAATTACGCCAAAAAGGAGATGTGGATGAGTACACTCGAGAATGGGAGACCTTGGCAACACGAATACCAGGATTGTCGGAATCTCGTCTAATCCAGTCTTACATCTCAGGACTTAAAATCCACATACAAGAAGAGCTCGAACTACATGAAATTACGTCCGTAGAAGTAGCAAGGCAAAAAGCAAAAACTGCTGAAAAGAAATTTGAAAGATTATCAAAACCAGAAAAAGTATATTCGAGACGATGGTTTCCTCAATCTACAAAAGAAGATAACATGAAATATGTTCCACCACGCCTTCGCGAAGGAGACAAATCTAACTTGGAAATACAAAGAATGAGGGAAGGCAAATGCAAACGTTGTGGCGAAAAATGGGACCCTAAGCACAGATGTGCTAATGGGAAAGAAAAAAATCTGTATAATTGTGAAGCACCTAATGATTCTAACAATGATGATTCAGACATAGAAGGGATAGAAGATACCCTAGAATTCTCCCCAGAAGTAGATGATGACAGCACTCCGCAAGTGTCATTATCAGCCATGACAGGTATATCACAACCTCAGACACTAAAATTAAGGGGACATATTAAGAAAAACAACGTAATGGTTCTCATAGACACAGGTAGCACGCACAATTTTCTAGATTCAACCATGGCCAAAAGACTCAACCTCTTTACCTTTCCCATGCCTAATATGAAGGTAATGGTGGCCGATGGTAAGAAGATTGAACAGGTAGGGAAATGCCATAAAGTCAAATTGCAGATTAAAGACTTTAGTTTAGAATCTCCATTCTATGTCGTACCACTCGGAGGAGTAGATGTGGTCTTAGGAATTCAGTGGTTACAAACCTTGGGTACTTATTCGGCCAACCATCAGAAGCAGTTTATAAGCTTTAAGTGGGAAGGGCAGAAGCACAAGTTATTTGGATTCCAATCCCCAGAAAATAAAATCGTATCATCATCCCAGATGATGAAGATGATCCGAAAGGGAGCGCCAACCTATATAGTCGAATGTCATCATTTAGAGATGTTATCTACAAAAGTCAACCACGAAGAATCACAGGAGGTACAAGCACTAGTTCAGAAACATGAAAAGGTATTTCAAGATCTACCAATGAAGATGCCTCCTCATAGAGAAATCGAACATACAATAGAAGTCAAGGCAGGATCAAACCCTGTTAACATCAAGCCTTATCGCTACCCACATCACCATAAAACGGAAATTGAGAAGATAATCCAAGACCTTTTAAAATGTGGGGTCATTTCAAAAAGTAAGAGTCCGTATGCTGCCCCAGTTATTTTGGTAAGAAAAAAAGATGGATCGTTTCAGCTATGCATTGACTATAGAGGATTAAATAAGATAACAATTAAAAATAAGTTTCCAATTCCCTTTATCGATGAAATGTTGGATGAACTCCATGGCGCAAAATATTTCTCTATATTAGATTTAAGGTCAGGTTATTACCAGATCCGAATTAGATTGGAAGATATACCAAAAACTGCATTTCAAACACATGAAGGTCATTATGAATTTAAAGTAATGCCCTTTGGGTTAACAAATGCACCAACTACGTTCCAAGCCACTATGAACGAGTTATTTCGTCCATATCTTAGGAAATTTGTACTAGTATTTTTTGATGATATTTTGATTTATAGTAAAACCTGGAGGGAGCATTTGCAACACTTGGATAAAATTCTCACGTTGCTAGAAGACCATCAATTGTATGCAAAAAAATCCAAATGCACCTTTGGAAAAGAAGAAGTTGAATATCTGGGACACCTAATATCCCATGAAGGAGTAAAAGTGGATCCTTCTAAGATTAAGGCTATAAGGAAATGGAATAAACCAGTGAACATATCCAAGCTTAGAGGATTTTTAGGATTAACGGGATATTATCGAAGATTTATTAAAGATTATGCGCATAGAACTGCACCTCTTACAAACCTTTTAAAGAAGAATTTGTTTCAATGGAATGAGGAAGCAGGGAAATGTTTTGAAGATTTGAAGGAAGTAATGGCTAATGCACCAGTATTGGCAACTCCCGACTTTTCTAAACCATTTATCATTGAATGTGATGCCTCTGGATTTGGTATTGGTGCAGTATTAATGCAAGAGGGGCACCCTATTGCTTTTGAAAGCAGAAAACTAAATAAACATGAGCATCTCAAGTCCACATACAGCAAGGAAATGCTCGCAATTATGCATGCATTGGCCAAATGGAGACAATATCTGTTAGGGAGTAAATTTTCCATCCGAACAGATCATAACAGTCTTCAGTATCTTCTTCAGCAAAAAACACTCTCTGAAGAACAACAAAAATGGATCGAGAAGATTGCCGCTTTTGACATGGAGATATTACACAAGAAAGGGAAAGACAATGTAGTAGCGGATGCCATGTCCAGAAAAGATGAGGAATCAACATTACTTGCAGTTTCGATTGTTGTGCCTGAATGGCTTAATGAGATTAGAAGTGAGTACGCCAAAGATCCAGAAATGTTGGCTATAATCAATAATCTCCCAGGGAATTCAAAATTTGAATGGAAGAACGATATCTTATGGTACAAAGGGAGAATTTATCTAAACTTCAAATCCAAGTTTATATCAAAAATACTCAAGGAATCACATGATTCCATGTCATCTGGGCATGTAGGATATTTCAAAACCTACTACAATGCACGTCAGTCATTTTTCTGGAAGGGTATGAGTCACGATATTGAAAAATATGTTACAGAATGTGACAAGTGTCAAAGAAATAAAACTGAAAACATTATGACACCTGGCTTACTTCATCCCTTAAATATTCCGGCTCAGAAGTGGGAAGAAATATCGATGGATTTTATTGAAGGATTACCTGTATCGGATGGAAAGGATAAGATCTTCGTTGTAGTAGATAGACTCACCAAGTATGCTCACTTTATCGCTATTAAAAAAACAGACTCTGCAAAGCAAATTGCAGAGATATTCTGCAAACATATTTATAAACTACACGACTTTCCGAAAGTTATTATTAGTGACAGGGATGCCAAATTTAAAGGAAAATTTTGGAAGGAATTGTTCAACCATGTTGGAGCCTACCTCAATATGAGCTCAACTTATCACCCTCAAACAGATGGGCAAACAGAGGTTGTTAATAAATGTTTGGAAGCTTACCTACGGTGTTATGCTACGGAGAAACAAAATAAGTGGGTCCAATGGTTGCATCTTGCCGAATGGTGGTATAATTCTACTTACCATACATCGACAAAAATGACTCCGTTCCAGGCTCTGTATGGATATGAGCCTCCGAAGTGGAAAGATTTTGCTTCAGTTCAAACTAATTTTCCAGCAGTAAAAAATCAACTAGAAGAACACCAAAAGGTTGTCCAAATTCTAAAAGAAAATTTGAGTGTTGCATAGAATCGTATGAAGCAACAGGCTGACCGTAATCGCACTGAGAGATCATTTGAAGTTGGAGACTGGGTGTTTGTCAAGCTTCAACCATACAAGCAGTTGTCCCTTAAACAAAAAGGAAAAAATAAATTAGCTCCAAAGTTTTATGGTCCGTATCAAATTATTAAAAAGATCAGTGAAGTCGCCTATGGGTTGAGCCTTCCCGATACCAGTCGTGTTCACAATTTTTTCCATGTGTCCTGCTTAAAAAAGGAATTGGGTAACCATCAGTTGCCCCAAACAACACTTCCCATTTTGGATGATGAAGGCAAGCTCGTTCTAGAGCCCGAAGGCATCCTATCTACCCGTGATAAGAAGTTGCGCTCTCGTGTTATTACCGAATATTTAATCAAGTGGAAGGACTTGCCCATTGAAGAAGCATCTTGGGAGGAATTGCCCATTGAAGAAGCATCTTGGGAGTCTGAAGCGTTTCGCCAGCAACACCCATCGTTACGTATGCTTTGAGGACAAAGCATCTTAAGAGAGGAGCAATGTTATGTATATTTTATTAATTGTTAGTTAGATATAGTTATATTAGGTTTTATTAAGTGAAAGGGCATGATCTTTGCCAAGGGACACCATGAGGCTATATTTAAAGCCCCGGTGATTCCCCATTGTAATCATATCTCATATCTCATCTTTTATCAATAATAATATATACTTATTCAAGTTTACCAGAGTTTTTACACTCCAAAAAACAACGAATCAACTCTCCTCGATCCTATGTTCGATCTTCAGAATTCTTTGGCAAGAAATCTACTGAGAAGCTGTTCTCCTCTCACTGTTATCAACTTAGCTTAGGCTAAATTTTGCACCGACAAAATCTTCACCCCACCAGCAACTGCTGAAAGTCTGCAGCTCAACTTCTAGTTCACGACACTTTGCACAACAATCAAATTCTGGACTGCATCACCCTGGCTGGCCTCTGTGTGAGTAGACTGGCTTAGCGCAGCCTCTGCGCAATGACTGCGCAGTGCAGACTGCTCCTGCGTCCCTCTGGAAGACTCTTTGTCACCCAACTCAGAATGCGTCAGCCCCTGCATGGCTCTTGCTGCCACTGCGTCCTTCTGCTGCTGCACTAACTTCTCCGATTTATCTGCTGTTGCTGCTGCTTTCTCCATTTCTTTCTGCGACACATATTTCTTCAGTTGTCTTGCTGGAGATCTAGCTTGATCTGCAATCCCTCTGATACCATGTGAAAATTTCTGAATTTACTAAACAGAAACCCTACTGTTAAACCTTGATTTACTTCACCTACTTACATAATTTATTAATCTGAAAAATTTAGCATTAACATCGGATTAAGTACAGTTAATAGCCTACACATTCAGATCAAGTACTGAATAACATGCTCAATGACAAAGTGACACACAAGGATAACATGCTAGCTTCTGGAGGTTTTTTATTATCATGCGGATTCTAAGTACAACAATCCTGGTCACCCAAAAATGGTTAACCCGACAGAGAAATAAATTTGCAGCAATACCTCTATTCCGGAGACAAAAACTGACTGATTCACACCCTCAAACGGGATTTACAATACTCTGCATTTTCCGGCCTCTGGAAACCCCAACGCTGCTCTGAAGCCCTCTGTGTCAGCCCTCCTAGGCTGCGTTAGCCTCTGCACTGCTCAGGAAGGGCCTGCATCACCCTAGCTAGGGTTACACTGCCCCTACGCTGCCCTTTCTGGGCCTGCGTCAGCCTTTCGTGGTTCCTGCTGCCTCTGCGCTACCCTTGCTGGGCTCTTGGCTGGACTGTGTAGCTGCTGCCTCTGTACTGCCTTGGTTTGCTGCTTCTTTGCCCTCGTTGTACTCTTGGCCTGGGACTAGACAATCCCCCTTGCTGCAGTTGAAACACTTCTGAAATTCTTAGCAAACCACGCCCTAGAATCTCAGCTTAGCTTCAGTTCTTTGCCAGTGTGTGTGTTCTCCAACTGAATCGACGGCTAAGATTAGAAGCTGCTTGATCCGCATCACTTATGTCATTCTCATCACATGTTTAATTTAATTAGCTTTAATCTTTTAATTTTCTTATGTTAGACTTAGGGTCCTTAATTCAAAATATTAATTAATTAAATATCTCTTAAACTGGATGGAATTTCGCAAAACGCTTTCTGGGTCTTGGAGATCTTATGTACACTAGTCCCTCCACAAAGTTTGGGAGCTAGAGCACATCCTATGCTACCCCAACACCCCAAAATTTCAACAAAAGTAGCTGATAGAGCTGAGATGGAACTAGCCTCAAGGATTTGTTGCACTGCTATGTTGGCCCTCCAACCGAACTGAACTGCCACTGCTAAGCTCTCCTGTGAATTTTGGATGAATTCATCAAGGGGAGATGGGTGCTCGCCCAATCTCTCTAAATCACCTAAGGGTTTCCATCCTGTGGTTGCCAATGGAGTAGATAAGATAATATAAGATAATTTTATTAATGTCCAACGAATGACCACAAAAATGTCAACAGGGCTGCCGGTTACAATGATTACAACATGCCTAGCGGGTGGACCAAACGGTCCCCTTTCATTATAAAGGCAGGAAATATAAACTAAAGAGTGCAAATGTAAAGTAAAATCTAGATGACTAAAGCATCTTGACAATGAGCTGTGATGAAGTCCTAGAGGAGAAAGAGGAGCCTCCTAAAGGAGGGGGGGAGACTCCTACTCCTAGCATCCGAGGCCAATAGAAGATGACTGAAGGAAACTTGTCAATGTTTGTTGCCCTGAGGGGGAACTGGACTGCTGCAGCTGCCGTTTGGGGGATTTGGGGCGTCTCCTGGAGGGGGGTCTGGTTCTGGAGTGTTGATGGGGTCTAGGGACGAGACCCCCGGATCCACACTGATCTGGAATCATGGTCTATGGATTGATCAGTGGTTCTCTTGGTGCCTTGTGATGACAGGAGCACCTTGAAGAAATCTGTGATCCTCTGTGTGGCATCCGAAACTGTAGGAAGCTGGAGCAGAAGCGAACGATGCATGAAGGTCTCCTGTAGGTAAAGTGCTAGGCATCTCTGGTCAGTGTATCTGAGGAAGCTAGCCAAGCTCTGGGGGCCCCTGAATAAGCAATGAAAACGTCCTCAGATCTCATAGTAGACTGGGCATTTGAAGATGAAATGTAACTCAGTCTCCACCTCCTGTAAGTGGCAAAGCTGACAGATCCTCTCCATCCCGTCAATGTGATGGTCTGTCTCCACTCGAAGTCTGTGCGATTCAACCCTGAGCTGCCCGAGAGGGATCCTAATAGCATGCATCCAATGCTGGAGGGTATACTGGGGTCGAACAATGAGTCCATCTCTGATCTCCAGAAGGTGCTCAGCGTAGAAGGCCATCTTTGGGCGTAGTTTGCCCGGAGGATTGATCCATGTAGTATGAATGTATTGCCTGTAGATGTCCTCTTTGATGATTTTGTTGAGTTCTTGCTAGTTTGGAAGAAGGTGCCCGGGGGCGTTCAATGAATACTGGAACGGGGGGAGATGATCCATCTGGATACCTATAAGACCTAGGAGTTTTGTCACCCCAGTGAACCAACATTTGATTCAGCCTGTCTGTCCGGGTTCTCAATCTCACATACAATAAGAAATTTCAAATCCAAGATCTTCTCTAATGGCCCTTCCTCTTCTTTTTATAGATCTGATGGACTCCTCTAGAAGCTCCTATTTTATTATTATTTTAATCATTGTGCACATTTCCCTTAATTAAAATATTCTTTTTAATGTGGGAAAATGGTCAATTGGCCACCATGCCTCCTCAGATCACTGAAAATCACTCCTAGCTATCCCACCTCGTAGATCTTCTCATTCTGGTTCCAACGAGATATTACACTAAGGTGTTCTGCCAATCTCTCTGAATCACCTGAGGGTTTCCATCCTGGGGTTGCCAATGGAGTAGAGAGCCGGGTTCTCAATCTCACAAAGAAGAAGCAATTTCAAATCCAAGATCTTCTCTAATGGCCCTTCCTCTTCTTTTTATAGATCTGATGGACTCCTCTAGAAGCTCCTATTTTATTATTATTTTAATCATTAAGTACATTTCCCTTAATTAAAATATTCTTTTTTAATGTGGGAAAATGGTCAATTGGCCACCATGCCTCCTCATGTCACTGAAAATCACTCCTAGCCATCCCATCCTGTAGATCTTCTCGTTTTGGTTCCAACGAGCTATTACACTAAGGTGTTCTGCCAAGAATTCCTCCCGAAATGCCACCTTAGGCGTAATTAATTTAGTTAGGCCCATTAATAACTCAATTTTCTAAAAGTTGTTGGAATGCAGCAAAATGAAAGGAAATTCTGTGGATGGTGGAATATATCAAGTGAATGGCATCGTACCTCATAAGAACTCCTCAAAACCGCCCAAAAACCCCCAGGGCCCACCGATGACACTAACTTGCACTTGTGACATCTCTGCTCCGAACTCTGAATGTCCATCCTAACCATGTCATATGGAATACTAGAAAAGGAAGATTACAACATGTTGGTCAATCATTTTTCCATGTCTATTCTTATCTTGTTCTGTCCACTTGTTTGAGGATGTCTCTGTGAACATTTATGACTCTAACAACCAGAAATCCTACTGCAATAAACTGATTTGCATTTCCTACTTTTGTTCTTCAATTAACAAGTTTTTTACAGAATTCTTTAGTAAACATTAATGCAAATAGACTGCACTGTACACCAATATACGAATCAAGTACTGAAAAATAAGATGAGACAATCACATAAAGGACAGACTTATTTTTGGACTAAACGTCCTCAGAAAAGCCCAATGCGAGAAAACCGATGCAGTAGATATGAGGGTTTTATTATTAAGCAGATTTCTGAATACAACTAGGGTGCCAAATCTGATTCACCCAACAAAGAAAAATCCCGGCAAAAGTACCTCTATCCAAAGACAGATATTTTGGTTGATCCAACAACAGAATGATCAAACCCCACAGGTGACTGCGTTGTCCCCAGTGCTGCGCAACACCAACTCCTCCCAGCTTTGCGCTGTGATTACGTCACCCCCTCACCCTCCTCGTGAGCCTTTCCGGCTTAGAAATCGAACTGCTAAACTGATGCCCGATTTGCCTCACAGAAACTGCAGCGGTGCCTCTTCAGTGATTGCATCACCTCCCTCTGGGTCTGCGTCACCCTCCCAGGTGTTGCACTATCTCTCCTTGGTGCTGCGCTGCCTCTCTACAATGTATTCTCGCCCTTGGATTGAAGTCCCATTGTCGAACTGCCCCTCTCTGCACTAGAACTCACTCTGAAATTCTTCGCAAACCGTGCCCCAGAATTTCGAATTAGCTCAAGTGTTGTTGTCCATGTGTCTGTTCTCCAACTGACCCTCAAGCCTTCCTTTATACTTTTCCTATTGAGAGATCAATGACCATGATCAAATCTTTAATCAACGACTAAGATTAAAACAGACTTGATCCTCGTCACTTAGATGCTTCTCACGCATATTTACATTAATTCACTTTAATTATTTTAATTTCTTATGTTTTCACTTAGGCTCCATTAAAAATAATTAATTATTTGAAGAAAATGCACTCCGAGCGGAATTTCTCTAAACTATTTCTGGGTCTTGGAGATCTCATGTGTTCTAGCCTCTCCACAAAATTTCAGAGCTGTAGCACATCTGATGCTACCCAAAAAGATCAACACTCCCTCTTAGTGAGGAATATGCTCTAGCAATACTTCTCACCAGAAGCATCACCCTGACCCATGACATCGGTCCTCTGCGCTGTTGATGCTTGGTCTACTGCCCCTCGTCCACTGCGCTACTGCCCATGACACTGCCACGATTATTGCTGCATCTGTACTGCAACTCCCTCTCAATATGTTGCAGCTGCCCATTGCGCTTCCACTGCTAACTGCTGCACTGCAACTCAGTTGCTGAGAGTTAAGCAATTGAAAGACATCCCAAATCCTGACATGCGAGTCAGTCTGGATTGTGAAAATTTCTGAATCCTTATTACAAAAATCCTATTGCTAACTATTGATTTACTTCTACTTGATTTATTACACAAGTTATTTAACTGAATATTTAGAAAAACTTCGAGGTAAACACAAATAGTAGCCTACACAAATACACATCATTTACTGAACATCACGCACATATGACAAATGACACATTTTTTGGACAACTGTCCCCGGAAAAACCCAATGTCGGAAAACCGGTGCAACATATATGAGGGTTTATTATTATTAAGCAGCAGTTTCTGAGTCCATCTAGGGTGCCATAAACTCGATTCACCCAACAAATAAAACCTCGGCAATCAGAGAAAATG
The DNA here is from genome assembly GCA_034641835.2 of Pinus albicaulis. Lineage (NCBI taxonomy): Eukaryota > Viridiplantae > Streptophyta > Pinopsida > Pinales > Pinaceae > Pinus > Pinus albicaulis. The sequence continues at coordinate 240,774,601 of CM076575.1, read as the reverse complement.
TGAGACATACTTATCTCTTAGATTCCCTAGCTCTGCATGGATTTTCTTCTCTCGAATCTGCTTTCAACCCTGCTGGCTCACAATCCCTCGCTTCTAGTGAATTTCAAACTTTTCTCTGGAGGCATTGCGCTGCCCCTGCGTGAGCCCTGTGTGGGCCTGCGTCACACCCTTTGATGCCTGCACTGCCTCCACTGCGTCTCTGTTGCCCTTTCTTTATGCTGTACTCTTGGCCCTCCTGGCCAATCACTGCATCTGCCCCTCACTGCAACTCTGAGTCACTTAGATATGATTTTCGTTCGAGCACTTCTTCGTCAAAAGAATTCAATCGATTAGACTCTGTGTGTGTTCTCCAATTGACCCAAAGCCCTTTATACTTTTCTCGTTGACACATCAACGACCGTGATCTAATCTCTAATAGACGGCTAAGATTAAAAGAATGCTTGATCCATGTGACTTAGAACATTTTCATTACATGTGTAAATTAATTCACTTTAGTTTTCTAATTTCCCTATGTTAGACTTAGGGTCCTCATTAAAATATTTAATTATTTGAATAACTTTTACACCATATGGAATTTCTCCAAACGCTTTCTGGGTCTTGGAGATCTCATGTGTTCCAACCCCTCCACAAAGTTTCGGAGCTAGAGCACATCCGATGCTACCTCAAAATCTCAACACTCTCTGTTGTAGAGGTAAATCCCCTCTGCGGACAAAGGCGATCCCTACTAGCCCAGACCGGGTCTAGCAACAATCATATCACGCTAAGGTGCAAGTTCCTAATTGCAATAGACCACATTGCGAAGAAGGCCTACCTCAAGTCCAACGCTGTCGTTTGTAGAGAAGATGACGCTCCCGTTCCCTTGCTCCAGCAGATCACAATCCTTTCGCTCACCGCGATCGAACACCTGCACACACAAGAAACACGACAAACACAAGCGTAAAACCCGATATATGCAATTATGTATCAGTCAGAGAAGACACAACTCATGATCATAATGAACAACACGAGTGGAACCATAACCAATAGTCGCTTATCATTAATCATACAAAGGAAAATACAACCTGGCTCTGACGCTAAACTTTCCTTCGGCGGGTCGTCAGTGGAATACGTCTCGGTAAAGCTTGTCGGGAATGGGACAAGCCTCTCTCTTCGATCGTCAATCTCCTTACTACTGATTTGGCTCTATGAGGGCTATCAAGGCTCTTGCAGCATTCTTTAGGCTATGAAGGCTCTTGGAGACTAGCTTGCAAAGGGAAATGGCAAGTTTATATAGATGGTGGAAGGGGAGTTGGGATCCCTACAATCATGGGATTGGCCCTATCCTCAAGGAAGCTTCCATGAGAGGTGGAAAACTACTTCCTCTACATGGAGATCTGGAGCCAACCTCCCAACTCAATTTAGAGACCAGTTTAGGAATTGGTTGGAGTCAATCTTCCGCCATTTATTTTAAAAAAACACTCCTTAATAAGCCTGGAGCGAGTGCGACTCTGAGACAGAGCACCAATTGGTGCACCCTATTTGAAGGATTTCCCCCATTGGCGCGGGTATAACACTGGCTAGTCGCACCAAGGATGAAAAAGCTATTTTTAGGGTTTTTCACAAGGAGATGTCTTCAGGGGAATGAAAGTCCATGTCTAGGGGAATGCCATGAAAGTGTTTCCAGGTTATGTCGCTGCTCACAGGTCACGGAATGAGCCCTCCAATGTGCGGGACGGGGAATTGCAGGGACGGTGACAAATTGTTGTGTAACAGATGCCCTCTAAAGCATGAGGCCCGAAAGAGAGAGAGGGGTGAAATGCTTTATGAGAACGTGTCCAACTGAAAACACTGCCGTCAGAAAATCTGCGTAGAGAAGTACAACTGATATCTCAAATATATGATATATGTGTGGTATGGGCGCAACCATCCATAACAGAGTAAACAATAATCCAGATCCAAGATATGGATACAGCCATTCAGTGAGGATCGATAAATAGACTCAGGTATGGTCGCAGCCATCCAATGAATGAGTCATGTAACCAATCATAATAATCCACAAAATCGCAGCCTGGATTCCAACAGACAAAATCCAGGGTCTTACGCTCCATCTCGACCCGAAAAAAGTACAAGTTCAAGCATGCGAATAAGTGAGCTGAAGTCGAACATGCAAGAACATCGTCTGATTACCAGCCAATGATGAAAGCTGTTAACAGACGCGAGAGGTACCACTAATAATGACAATGGCCCTCAAGGTACTATAGGTACAATCTACGGCATGTGAATCAGTGGGCTGGCGTCGAACACTCGTAGAATCACTCGATCGGAGGCCAATGATGAAAACCTCACGTCGAACGCGAAGAACCTGCCATTGAGGCATGCAGGCTCCAAGGTACCAGAAGGGAGTCTCTAGATCAGCTTCCTGGATAATGAGCTGAAGTTGACAGGAAGTGACCTTGATCGAAGGTGGGCCATAGTGTTTCCCACATCATCGACGCGAGATAGAGGAACATAATGTCTTTGTGAATCAGGATTAGATGAGAATCAGAGGAAGGTTGAAATTTGCAGAGGTCAACTTCTCTTGAACATATCAACGGCACAACAGTGGATTTGGCAGTATTTGACATCAAAAGATCGAAGGTCATGATGAGGAGGCAAAGAGCAGATGAGAGGTCAAAAGGGATCACCCAAACCCACGGAGGCAAGTGAAAAACGAGATGAGATGCCCCAACCCGACACGAATGCAGACAAGTGCCATGTTCAAGAGCGACATACTGCCGACACAACAATGATGCTGGTTCCATTTTCCCCCACCATTTCTGGCGAGTACCTCTTTATTTTTACACAAGCTTGAAGAGGATACCATATGCTTGTCATATAAGTTCGCCCTTCGGACGAATCCATCCTAGTACATTTAACGAGCCCTAGGAAGGAGGAACTCAAATATCGTCATTACGACTGAATCCGATGTCATCAGGGTTTAACGAGTCTGACAATGGAAGAACTCGCCGTCTTTTCATGTTTAGAGAGTTTGAAAAGACAGCGGAAAAGTAAACTCCAATAGTCCCTTTTCGTAAATAGTTCCTCAGATTCGAAAAGGTAGAAAACTATGTCTGAGAAAACCTCCTAGTCGCGATAGGCTAGGGTATTCCTTTTTCGTAAATAATCTATCCCAGCTCGAAAAAGGGGTAAACGTATACTGGGTAGATGTCGTTTTGCAGCCACTTTAACGAGATCGAAACGACAAGGGTCTCGACAATCTTTTCATGTTTAGAGAGTCAGAAAAGAGCTGAAAGATGACTCTTCCTGGAGGAACGAGTGGCATCAAGGGTAGCAACTGGTTCTGGTAATGATGGAATTGCTCTAAACAAACAAAGGTTAAGAGGCTGGCTAACAAGACCACTCATCGCAGCGGTTCCTCAGGATCGGGTAAAACAACCAGGTGAAGGCATATAATCGGCCAAGCAGATAGTGACGATGGAGTGAGAAAACCAAGGCTTATCTGGGAAAAACAGGCTGATAAAATGGCAATCACAAGAGGTAAAATGGGAAAGGTTTCATTTTTACACAAGCTTGAAATCAGAAAACTCTGCTTGAAGTTGGTTTCATTTTTACACGAGCTTGAAACAAAGATAAACTATGCTTGAAACCGGTTTAATTTTCACACAAGCTTGAAACGGAAACAAACTATGCTTGAAAAAATAATCATGCCCCCAGCATGGTGACTCAATTTGAGGTACATGCCCCCCAAGCTTCAATCCATATGAAAGGCAGATGGAGTGAAGGTTCAAGTTACGAGATCAAGAGAAAGACTCGACTGGGATTTTACGAGAACTTATCAAAAACTCAAATTGAACAAGAACGCGTTTCATTATTTTAACGAGGTTGACACATTAAAAGAACTATCCTCAAGACACCTTGTTTCATGGTTTAAGGAGCTTGGCACAAGACAAGGAACTCTGCTCTGACAACCTTGTTTCATTTTTTAAGGAGCTTGACACAAGACAGGGAACTCTGCTCCAACAACCTTGTTTCATTTTTTAAGGAGCTTGACACAAGACAAGGAACTCTGCTCCAACCAGCTGTTTCATTTTTTAAGGAGCTTGACACAAGAAAACAAACTGTGCTTTGACGGACTTCATCATAATGAATAAGAAGTCATGGCTTACAAGAGTTACACATTTGATGGAAGGAAAACGTCTCGGAAATCAGGACCCAATGCCCCCAGCACACTATGCACGACAGCATCATCACTGAGTACAGGCACGGGGTAGGTAGCCACATAGTTGACCTGCGGTGGGGTAGATACAACGAGTGGATAAAAACCAGGAAGGGATGATGGCGGGCCAGCTGCCACATCAGGAACAAAGAAGGAAAGCTAATCAACGGTCACGATCCGTCCTTCATGTGGAAAACAAACCACACGAAAAAGGGAGGAGACAAGCGCTCCCATGGCATAAGTGTAATCGTGCCCTAGGAGCAGATTGAAATCCAAGGGGCCTGGAACAACCATCACGTCCATATGGACGGTTTTACCTCCCAAAGTAACAGGTAACCTTGGAAGGATCCCTAACGATTGACTCGTTCTTCTATTAAATGCCAACAGATTCTGCGTAACAGGCGCAAGCGGCGGTGAACCGAAAGCTTGCCAAGTAGTTGAGGATAGAACACTAACAGACGCGCCTTCGTCTATAATGGTGCCGGATACGACCAGACCAAAAGCTTGTACTGTGATCTCGAAAGGCACATAAGACGGAAGGCGGTATCCTGCAAATAGACTCCAATCAAAGGAAGCGACCAAACTACTCAGAGGGGATACCATCGAACCAAGAAGGTCTTCCCCTGGTGTTACGGAAGAAGAAGGAGCATCGTCCACGACCTCCATCTCGAAGGCAGGAAGAGTATCCTCTGGGACCTCCTCCACAGGAGGCGGAGGAGCAACTTCTTGAGATATAGGGACAGGAGAATCTTTCTCCAAGTCCAAAGAATCTGAAGAAACAAGAAGAACCTGAGGGGTGTGAGATCCACTCTCAACGGAAAAGACCTGGTGCACCGCAGATGGGGCCAGTTCAACTGATCCCACGACCAATGGTTGGTCAGGGATGGATTCCTGAATTTGAATTTCCGGGGGAGCGGGGTCGACCAAGGATGACTCTTGACCAATCGTAGGATCAGCTGGTGGAGGACTCAAAGAAAGCTGTTGGTAACCAGCCGAAAGGCACGGTCCAGAAACAGTCGAGTTGTCCAAAACTCGCTTGGCTTCATCCATATATGGACAAAGGTGAATGGCATGATGCCCTTCACACAACTTACAGGGATTGGTGAGCTTACCCTGTTTCTTAGGAGCTTTATCAACACTAGTCGGAGACGTGCCCCCAACATGACTCCTAGAAGCCAAAGGCAACGGTGGACGACTGTTGGACCATACTTCGAGCACTTTGGGAATGCCAGGGAAGTCTCGAAGAAGATGGTCTCCCATGCACAACATGCAAGGGAACTTGATTTTCCGTGGAGGGTTGGAAGGTTTGTCAAGAGGAGGTGCGTTAGAAGCTGCAGCTTTAGCCTCTCTCTTATCGGACTTCTTCTTCTTTTTCTTCTTCTTCTTCTTCTTAGCCACCTGGTTACTTGAATCCAGACTTTCACTAGGCGAAGTAGAAGAGGAGGACGCAGAAACAGGCGAAGAAGGGGAGAGGTCCACCTTAGAATCAACATGATGTCGTTCAGGCGGAGGAACTGATTGAACAGTAGCTGAGACATTTGGGACCACAGAGGTTGAAAACAACCAAACAGGCAACCCAACAGTTAACCCAGGAAGGGACAACGTTGCCATATAAGGAGCGCCAACATTTCCAAAAGGAGGAAAAGGACCAGGATTCCCTTCGGAGGAGATTCCTTGGTTGGTGAACTCCAGAAAAGTTGCCATAAACAACTCAAAACCATACACAGGCTAAAAACCAAGGCACACAATCAAACGGCCAACAAGCAAATTCTAACAGGGCGTGTGATCGCAGGTGATTTATTTTACCACATTGAAACTTAGAAACTTCACCGTTTCATGTTTTAAGAGTTGAGAAACAGATGAAAGGTGACTCTATCTCTTTCAGTTTTGAAGCAAGCGTGAAAGGACAAGCGCTTGGTGATCTTTTCAAATTTAAGGAGTCAGATAAGATCAAAATGATTGCTCAGGAATGCTAAGCAAAGGGTGTACCAAATAACCGTGAACTACAATATACACCTTGGTTTCAAAATGAAAGAGAAATCAACCAAGGACTTTACGTACGTGCAGACAATCTCCCCGAATGCTGTGTTCGGTGTATCACAGGTATAGGGTGGCAGACTCGGCTTCTTATGGATAAAGGATGGCAACCTAGTGGGGTCTCCCTTTATATACGCGACGGTACGGGGAGCACAAGTCCGTACTAGTGCTGTCTAAAGCCAAGAGGCGAATGACAGCTACTAGGTTTAAAGACGCCGGAACACGTCTCTAGCCTAGACCTCTAAATATTTCGTTAATGTTTCAATGCTGCCTTAGTGTAAATTGAATAAATTTTAATGTTTATCTTCATTTATGTTTCAATTTTCAGGCCCTAGCGAGTGTTATGTCTCAAAATCTCTTAAATGCACACTACATGAGAAAAGAAAACTTTTCAATTCGATGAATGCTATTTAGTTAAGGGAAGAGCTTCAAACAATGATGCAACAAACAACAACACTGTAAACGAAATTCTTTCCAAACCAGATGATTTTAACTATCCAAAAGTATTCTCAAACATTCAACGATGCGAATAATGCAATGTAATCTATGCAAAATCCTCTTTTTCGAAAACTATGCAATTGTAATCTATGCACAATTTCCTTTTCCTTTTCAAATTATAAGAATGGACTCAATGCATTTTTCGATGAAATGAGAATCTACTTAATGCATGCTTTTAATAAAAGAGAATGCAATCAAAGCGATTTCTAGTTTTCGATCATTAAACAATGTAATCTAAGTTCAATGATGGATCTCAAAAAATACTTTTCAATGCAATGTGATCTAATGCATTTTAACGAAAAGCAAACTATGAGACGAAAACTAAAAGAACGCAAATCTCCTTAATGAAGGATGAATACAAAAGAGATGTAAACAAACACTAAGAATGCAATCGTTGTTTCAAACACTTTGTCACGAAATCCCTCAAAAGGTGACAAGACAAATGAGGTCAAACACAAAGAGGACTTCCAAAGCAAAAGATCAAAACAAGGCATTCATTCCCTTTTACATCAAACAATCATGGAAATAAGATATTTCAAACAATGAACAATGTAATCTATGCTCATACAGTGAAAAGACCAGAAGGGAAAGACACTGGTGAAGGATTTAGGGAAAACATCTCAATTTTCACACACCCTGAAATTGGCACGACTTTATCATTGACAACTAGCGCCAACTGGCGCGACTTGCTTACTAACAGCTAGCGTCAATGGAAAATTGGCGTGGGTTGCTAACTGACAACAAGTGCCAATGCCTGAAAATGAAAAAACAAAGAATTTCTCCCAACCAAGACTAGACTCAGCACTTCAAGCAGAATCTCCAAGACTCAAATGAACTATGTAATCTAGGCTCAAAGCGAGACAAAGCGGAATTCGAATGAAGAAGAAACCAATCACTCAAATAGCGCAACGAAATGATAGGCAACCACCAAACGAATGCAGAGAAGCAATCACAAGGTTGACTGAACAGCTAGAAACCAAAAACTCCCATGGGAGGCTCGACACACTATAGCACCTAGATGCCCTAGGGCTAGAATGTAAAATCGATAGAAAAGGGCAAACAACCAAAGGATGAAGGTTGCAGTCAGTCAAACAAGGCTCCAGAACACTCAAGCAGTCGAATAAATGAAACCAAAATCACAGATCAAGCTCAGAAAGCTCAAAACCAAGCAAACCCTAGCACCTTACAGCATTGGCGCGTCTGTCAGGCTGAAACTAGCGCCATAATAGGATTGGCGTGGGTAGTAAATTGGCAACAAGTGCCAATTGGCGCGACTGTCAGGCTATTAAGCGCGCCAGTCAAGTTTAGTATGAAAAAATAAAAAGAAGCAATCCAAGAAGTAGATTAGTGATGTTGGAGCTTAAACCAAAGCCAAACACACAGAAAGAGCCAGCCAAAAGAGCTGATCAAGCAAGCAAAGTCAAGAATTGACCGAAAAGATAAGTTAATACTCCAAATGTTCAGTTCATATACTAGATCGGAGATTGACTGAAGCAACGTTCATCTACTTTCGCTAATGCAGAGCAAGAACGTTTTGAAGGCTATCTGGCTAACTTCAGGCTCCGTCTGTAGTTTATAAAGCAAACAACAAGCTAATCCTCAGTGGAGTCGCCAATTTGTTGTAGAGGTAAATCCCCTCTGCGGACAGAGGTGATCCCTACTAGCCTAGACTGGGTCTAGCAACAATCGTATCACGCTAAGGTGCAAGTTCCTAATTGCAATAGACCAAATTGCGAAGAAAGCCTACCTCAAGTCCAACGCTATCGTTTGTAGAGAAGATGAGGCTCCCGTTTCCTTGCTCCAGCAGATCACAATCCTTTCGCTCACCGCGACCGAACACCTGCACACACAAGAAACACAACAAACACAAGCGTAAAACCCGATATATGCAATTATGTATCAGTTAGAGAAAACACAACTCATGATCATAATGAACAACACGAGTGGAACCATAACCAATAGTCGCTTATCATTAATCATACAAAGGAAAATACAACATGGCTCTGACGCTGAACCTTCCTTCGGCGGGTCGTCAGCGGAATATGTCTCGGTAAAGCTTGTCGGGAATAGGACAAGCCTCTCTCTTCGATCATCAATCTCCTTGCTACTGATTTGGCTCTATGAGGGCTATCAAGGCTCTTGCAGCATTCTTTAGGCTATGAAGGCTCTTGGAGACTAGCTTGCAAAGGGAAATGGCAAGTTTATATAGATGGTGGAAGGGGAGTTGGGATCCCTACAATCATGGGATTGGCCCTATCTTCAAGGAAGCTTCCATGAGAGGTGGAAAACTACTTCCTCTACATGGAGATCCGGAGCCAACCTCCCAACTCAATTTAGAGACCAGTTTAGGAATTGGTTGGAGTCAATCTTCCGCCATTTATTTTTAAAAAACACTCCTTAATAAGCCTGGCGCGAGTGCGTCTCTGAGACAGAGCGCCAATTGGCGCATCCTATTTGAGGGATTTCCCCCATTGGCGCGGGTATAACACTGGCTAGTCACGCCAAGGATGAAAAGGCTATTTTTATGGTTTTTCACAAGGAGATGTCTTTAGGGGAATGAAAGTCCATGTCTAGGAGAATGCCATGAAAGTGTTTTCAGGTTATGTCACTGCTCACAGGTCACGGAATGAGCCCTCCAATGTGCGGGACGGGGAATTGCAGGGACGGTGACAAATTGCTGTGTAACACTCCCTCTTAGTGAGGAGTGTGCTCTAGCAATACTTCCACACTGAAGCATTGCCCTGATCTCTGGCATCGGTCTTCGCGCTGATGCTTGTTGAGAATTTTGAGGGCTTAAGGTTAATACATTTCTCTTCTTGATAATTACTTGTGAATGTTCTATTGTCTTCTTTTCTCTTTATGTTGATTTCTTATCAAGTCAATTATCAATACCCAAGACAAAGATTTTCTTTCAGAACTACAATCTTCACTTTGAGAATACTGGTATTTAAATAATTTGAATTGTGCTTCTTCACTATTGCTCTTGCTTCTTTTTAAGATCACTGTCTTTTATCCGCATTTAGTATATAAATCTATGCATTGAAGTTTGCTGTGGATTGTTGTCTTTAATATGGTGTTCGCAATTCCTTAACGCAATTGACTAATGCAAATCTCTGTTGTGATGTCCGCAACCTCTGCTGTGGTGTCCGCAACCTCTGCTATGTTATACACAATTTACTAATGCAATTTTCTGCTGTGGTATTTGCAACCTATTTGTATATATGTCCTCTGTCTTTTTTGTAAATTTGTGGTAATCGTAAGTCTGCAATCGGTATACAATTGTGTGCTATCTCCGTTGTATATATCCGCACTAACTTCCACACTAACTTCCACACTAACTTCCTTGAAGATATCCGTCTAACTTTCTTGTAGTTGTTCGCACTTTTATCTCAGAGATGTCCGATTTACTCTCAACCTATCTGCTATATTATATCTCGTTGCCCGAGAAACTTGCCTCCAATTTATCCGCACATTAGGTATATATATATGACTGTGTCAGCTCTTCGGCTGACCATCTAGCTGACTTGCTCATTGTGAATAGGCCGACATGTAGTGAGATATCTTCATTATTTAATGTGGCAACCTCTACTGTAATTACAACTGGACTTCATCGTTGATTGAGGGCAGTTGTGAGCTAGACTTCCAGCAAAGTCTTGGAGCATGTATGACACTTAATTACATTTTATTATTTTGATGACTTCTTTTTATAATTACATAGTCAGCATGAAGACCGACTTAGTTACATTTTTCAACAATGCTTAGCCTGCTGCCCTTCATCCACGATGCTGCTGCTCTCTGTACTGATGCCCATGTCACTATCACTAACACTGCCACATTTGTACTGGAGCTCCCTCTAAAATTGCTTTATCATGATGCCAACTACTACACTGCAACTCAGCTGCTGAGAAGCAACTGAAGGACCTCTACCCAATCACTGACAGACAAGTCAGTCAGGCTGCATCTCATCCTTGAAGATCCCTCGACTGTTGCGTTGCGCTGTCTATCTAGAGCTATTGTGCTGCTGCCGCTCTGTACTACATAAGCACTGCTCTTCTATGTTGCTGAAGTCTCATGAGCCTCTGCGCTGTTGCTTCTATGTTGCTGCTGCATTGCGCTACTCCCATCTACAAAGTCCCTACTCTGCCTCTACTTCACTGTGATCTTCTGCACCCACTGCTCCAGTAATCCTACTACTGTCTGAAGGCTCTCGTAGCTCGTATGTGATTCAAGAGTCTGGGCACCTCAAGGATCTTGCCTTCCCATCTGTAGCTGCTCTACATATCAATACTGCCCCACCTCTTCTCTCGAGGCCCATGAGCACTCATAGCTACATCATCCTCACTACCACTATCCCCTCTAGCTGCTGTTGCCTTGGAATTAGAAGATTCCTTGTCCTTCCTCTTAGGACAAGTGCTGGCGAAGTGTTCAAGTTTGCCACATCTAAAGCACCGGACCTTCTATAGGTCCTTCTTCTTATTCCCTTGGTGTCGTTGCCCCTTTGATGCTAGGGCCACATCCCCCTCCTCCTTCTTCACTTTGCTACTTCTGTTGCTAAATTCCCTCTTTGTCATCCGCTAGATCTTTTTCGGTCTAAGGATAGCCAACATGTCACCCCAATTAGGGAGTTGTGCTCTGCCTAAAATGCTTTGGAAAAAATTCTCCCACTCATTAGTGACTGCATTCAGGGCAGTCCTTACCAAGAGCCCTTCATTCGGAGTTGACCCCATGGCAATCAGCTGATCTCGGATAGTCTGCAGTCTGGAGAGAAATGGATCAATCTCTTCCCCCTTATGGATTTGGAACATTGTCATCTGGTTCTCCAAAAGCGTCTTTTGTTGGATGGAGCTGCCTTGATACAACATGGTCAAGGGTGTCCACATCTCATGTGTCGTCCTCTTTTCGGCAATGTGTGGGACCATGTGATCCTTCACCCCATCCATGATCAAGCGCTTTCTCCGTGCCTAATTCTCGTTTAACTTTTTCAGAGCGTCTGCATCAGTTGACACAACTAAGACATTTTCCGCGTGGTCCCTGATGTCATATTCCTCCAAGACTGACAGAATTTTGGTTTTCCAGATCGCGAAGTTGGACACACCGTCCAACCTATCCTGATCACGCAGTCTATATGGGGCCATCTAGCTCAAATTTGTCGAAGCGGGTACTCCTCTCCCTTCTACTGTTGCAACACTCAACAGAAGACCAGATCTGGGTTTCTTGGCGATAGAAACCCTCTAGAGTAGCTGCTCCCTCTGACAACTGATTTCCCTCCCAGAAATCCTTTGCCAAATCTTCAAAATCAGTCCTCTATGATCACCTTCCTGATCGAATCCTAGATTTCTTTGGCACAAATCTGCTAAGCCACTGTTCTCCTCCCGCTTTTGTCACCTTTGCTAGGCACTATTCTTCACCAACAGAACCTATGCCACACCAGCAACTTCTGAAGATCGGAAACTAAACTTCCAGCCCCATAAAAATGCGCAATGAATCACCAACTCAAACTGTGTTACCCTCTTGGTGCTGCGTCATCCTCTGCGTGAGCAGACTGGCTCAGCGTCCCTCTCCTAGTGTCGTGTTAGCCTCTGCGTGAGTAGATTGGCTCTGCGTCTCCTTTCTGGAGCTGCGTTAGCCTCTGCGTGAGCAGATTGACTTTGCATCACCCTTGCAGGGTCGGTTATCCCTCTGGTGCTGCGCTGCCTTCTTCCGGAATAGTGCTGCTTCAGATCGCCTTCCTGCAGCAAATATTTTCAACTGCTTTGCTGATGGTTCAACTTGATTTGCAATGCTCTGATACCTTGTGAAAATTTATGAATCCTTATTAAAGAAATCCTACTGCTAATTATTGATTTACTTCTCCTACTTGATTTATTACACAAGTTATTTTACTGAATATTCAAAAAAACTTTGAAGTAAACACAAATATAGATCATTTATTGAACATTACGCACATATGACAAATGACACATAGATTTTTCGGACAAATGTCCCTGGAAAAAACCAATGCGGGAAAACCAGTGCAATAGATATGAGGGTTTATTATTATTAAGCAGTATTTTTTGAGTACATTTAGGGTGCCATAAAATCGGCTCACCCAACAGAGAAAACCTCGGCAATCAGAGAAAATGTGAGATATACCTATCTCTTAGACTCCCTTGCTCTGCCTGGATCTGCTTCTCTCGGATCTGGTTTCAGCTTTGTTGGCTCGGAAACCCTTGCTTCCGGTGAATTTTAGAATTTTCTCTGAAGGCACTGCGCTGCCCCTACGTGGTTTTGCATGACCCTCCTGAGGGACTGCATCACACCCTCTGATGGTTGTGCTGCCTCCACTGTCTCTGCTGCCCTTGCTCTACGCTGTACTCTTGGCGCTCCTGGGCAATCACTACATCTGCCGCTCACTGCAACTCTGAGTCACTCAGATCTGATCTTCGTCCGAGCACGGATGCGTCAAAAGAATTTGATCTCTTAGACTTTGTGTATGTCCTCCAACTGACCCCAAGCCCTTGCTTTATACTTTTCTCATTGACACATCAATGACCGTGATCTAATCTCTAATTGACGACTAAGATTAAAAGAATGCTTGATCCATGTCACTGAGAGCATTCTCAGCACATGTGTAAATTAATTCACTTTAATTTTTTAATTTCCCTAAGTTAGACTTAGGGTCCCCATTAAAATTTTTTATTATTTGAATAACTTTTACACTAGATGGAATCTCTCCAAACGCTTTCTGGGTCTTGGAGATCTCATGTGTTCCGCCCCTCCACAAAGTTTCGGAGCTAGAGCACATCCAATGCTACCCCAAAATTTCAACATGGATGCACCTCGATGCTGAAGCTTCCTTTGTTGCTAATCTACGCTGACCCTCTGATCCTACTGCACTGCTGTTGTATCTGCTCTGTGCCTCCTACACTGTTGCAACACTCCACTGCGTTGCTTCAGACTTTGGTGGTCTAGCTATGCCATTGTCGCTCGATCATCCCTCGCACCAACTGACTCCTGTCATTCTGCTACTGTTATTAAGGGCTCCCGTAGCATTGTGTGATCCAAGAGTTTGGGCACCTCAAGGATCTTGCCCATATTCTTTTTGTAGCTCCAACTACAACTCCATATCGCCCCACCTCTTCTCTAGAGGTGCACGAGCACTCATGGCGCAATCATCGTCATCCTCCTCATCAGCCTATGATGGAGTAGCCTTCAAGTAAGGCTTCTCTTCTTTGCCCTTATTCTCCAGAGGGCACTGCGTGGTGAAATGTCCCATTTCCACACATCTGAAGCATTTGACTTTCGAGATGTCCTTTTTCTCCGTCTCTGCTACCCCTGTTGTCCGTTTGATGCAAGAGCCGCCTCCTACTCTTCCTCCTTCTTGACTTTGATCCCTTTGCTGCTCCTTCCAGCCTTGGTCCACCGTCTGATCTCTTCTTGTCGAAGAGCTGCCCACATCTCCTCCTAGCTAGGGAGAGAAGCCCTGCCCAAAATGATTTGGAAAAAAGTTTCCCAGTCTTCAGTGACTACATTCAGGGCAGTCCTGAACATAAATTCAGCTTTTGGTGTAGCCCCTACGGAAGCTAGCTGATCTCGTATCCCTTGCCATTTGATAAGAAAAAGATCGATTTCTTCTCCCTTCTGCATCTGAAATAGTCTCAACTGACTCTCAAGCAACATCTTCCGCTGGACGAAAGATCCCTTGTACAATGTCGTCAAGGTCACCCACATTTCCCTTGCTATGTTCTTCTTAGCAATATATGGGATCACATGATCCTTGACTCCATCCATGATCATGCGCTTAGCTTTTGCTTGAGCCTCCTCTTACTTCTTGAGAGGATCAACATCAACCGGAACAATAATCGTTCTCAAGGCATAATCCTTGATGCGATGTTCATCCAAAACTGCCAGGATCCTTGCCTTCCAGATGACAAAGTTGGATGCTCCATCCAACTTGTCCTGATCCTTCAGTCCACTTGCGGCCATCTCTGCTCCATTGAATGTTGAACAAGTTCCTTTCTCCCTCTTTTGCTGATGCCCCAGCAAAACTCGGATCTGGATTTCTTTGGTGCTACAAATCCTCAAAGGAACAAGCTCTCCCTGAAGCTTGATTTTCTTCACGGAAATCCTTCTACCAACAAATGTCGAAGCACTCCTCTCTGATCTCTCTTTGCTGCTGCTCAACACTGGATCTAGACTTCTTGGCAAGAAATATTCTGAGGAACTGATTCCCTCTACTTTGCTTCTGCCCCACTAGACATTGTTCTGTACCAATAGATTCAACGTCCCACCAGCAACTTTAGATAGAATCTGTACTGCACCTGCAGCCATGACAATCGGAAAAATGAGACTTGATAGCCTCTGCGCTGGCCCAACAATCACTGCGCTGCATTTTGCAGCTACAACTTCACCCTAGCAGGCTGACATAGGCTCTGCGTGAGCTGTCCTTGGTGACTGTGTCACCCTTCCTCTGCCTCACCGGCCCAGAACTGCGCTATCTCTCGGGACAGCAGCTTCCCTGCAACGGATTTTCCTCTGTCCTTTCGCTGATGTCTTGAGTCCTCCTTGATCTGCAATCGCTCTGATACCATGTGAAAATTTCTGAATCTAACAACCAGAAATCCTACTGCAGTTAACTGATTTGCATTTCCTACTTGTGTTCTTCAATTAACAAGTTATTTACAAAATTCTTCAGTAAACATTAATGCAAATACACTGCAGTGTACACCAACATACGGAGCAAGTATTGAAAAATAAGATGAGACAATCACACAAAAGACACACTTATTTTGGGACTAAACGTCTCTGGAAAAATCCAATGCGGGAAAATTGGTGCAACAGATATGAGGGTTTTATTATTAAGAAGATTTCTGAAGACAACTTGGGTGCCAAATTAGGCTCACCCAACAGAGTAAAATCCTGACAAAAATTTCTCTACCCGAAGACGGATATTTTGGCTAATCCAACAACATAATGATCAAACCCCACAGGTGTATCCGTTGTCCCCAGTGCTGGGCAGCAGCAGCTGCTCCCCGCTCTGCGCTCAGACTACGTCACACCCTCTAGGAGTTGCGTCACCCTCCTCGTGAGCCTTCTTGGCTCAGAAATCGAACTCCTGAATTAATGCCCAATCTGCCTCACAGAAACCCCATTGCTGCCTCTTTAGTGACTACATCACCTCTCTCAGGCTCTGCGTCACTCTCCCAGGTGTTGTGCTGCCTCTCTGCAATGTATTCTTGGCCTTGGACTGTAGTGCCACTGCCGAACTGCCTCTTTCTGCACTAGAACTCACTCCGGAATTTTCAGCAAACCGCACCCTTGAATTTTGACTTAGCTCAAGTGCTGCTCTCCGTGTGTGTGTTCTCCCACTGACCCTCAAGCTTTCCTTTACACTTTTCCTGTTGAGAGACCAACGGTTGTGATCAAGTCTTTATTCAACAACTAATATTAAAACATGCTTGATCCTCGTCACTTAGAAGCTTCTCACCCATATTTACATTAATTCACTTTAATTATTTTAATTTCCTAAGTTTTAACTTATGCTCCATTAAAAATAATTAATTATTTGAATAAAATGCACTTCGGGCAATATTTCTCCAAACGATTTCTGGGTCTTGGAGATTTCATGTGTTCTAGCCCCTCCACAAAATTTCGGAGCTAAAGCACATCCAATGCTACCCAAAAAAATCGACAGTCTTTGCCGTCATTGAATGATTCTATGTATTTAACATGGCAATTTATTACTGGAGCATTCATGCAAAAGGGGACAAACGCTTAATGTCTTGAAGTATAAAACATCATTTGATAAAAGGATTGATACAATTGATGATGAATATGCTGTCAATAAGAGGTAAACCTATTGCTACATGACACAACCCTACACACACAATGATTTAAATAGTAATATAAATAATATTAATTATGGAAGTGAATGTTCCTAGAGACATTTTGTTGAAATTTTGTCTTGATAAGTCATTACATATTGCATATTGAAGTATACAGACCTTGAAGCAATTGTCCATGCCCTAATTGCCATGCGAAATTGTTTTATAGGCATCCTTGACTAAGTGAATCCATTCCAATCATTGAACTATTCTTAACTCCATTCCCCCAAAGGATTAGGCACTGGTTTTCCATAAGTGATCACCTTAAAGCATATCTTTCTCACCTTCTCTCTTTCTCTCTAGGCCTAGCCTACATAGGTCACCTACAACATCACTTATCTCACAATTTAGCCATCCAAATACTTCGATTTTTGGTCCACAACTGCACTGGAGTTTTCTTTAGAGGCCCTCCAAAATTGAAGCAAATCCGACTTCAGGTTCTCAAGATATTGCAAGACCTAGCTTGAGGACCATTTCTTTCCCAAGGTTTCCCTTGGCTAGTCACCTCTTTGGGATTATTGCATCAAATTCAAAGAAAATTTCTTCTTTAGTCCCTTCTCGTCCTCAATTAGGTCAAGCACACCTTGATTGATCAATTACATCTCCTTGCGCTAATTCTAGGCCCACTTGGTCCCGTGTGGTCCCACAACTCATTGAAGCCAATTTCACAAAGACCACTTGGAATTTAAGTCTCCACAAGGGTTTTAGGGGCTAGGAATCTCCTTGACAAGTCACATATTTTAACCCTAGCTCTTAGAATTCTCCTAAGCCATTCCTAGAGAGCCTTTCATATTGCTTTCCAATCAAGCAAGCCATATATCTGAGCCTCTCTTGTGAATAGAATTTCAGGATCACCTTTCATCCTATCATTGACCATTCATTTTCATGATCCTTATTTATCGGTTTCTTCTCATTGGTGAAAATCCTTAAAGAGTAGGGAGCCTTAGCTGAGGTGACAATGGGCTATCGCTCCATTCTTTCCCTTGACCTAGTAGTTCCCCTTCAAGGATCCCCACCTAGGAACCTTGCTAGTTTGAGCGGTAACATTTTTTGTGCTGATGCTGTGGAAACGAGACGTGTGTTTTGTTCCCCATACGACATATTGACATATTATTACTGGCGACTCCATTGGATGAACAAAGACCTAGTTCCTCATTGAACTTCAAAGTCAATGCTTGTAGGGTGAATTAAGCATTGGTGAAGGCAATTTCAATCACCTTGGCCACTACACATATGATCCCCATAGAATATTCAACACCATGTGGGATTGGACAGCAAGACACCCAACATTGGATATTAAATGGATCTCGGGATACCCAATTGCCATTAATTTTGATCATATGGAAACCATGCCTAACTTTGATGATGACCCATCTTCAGTAGTTGACCATGTGGCTAATTTCATGGCATACATCTCGAAGGCCAACATCGTTCTTGAAGATGTTCAGATTCATCAGTTCCTCATCTCTATTGGGACCAAACCTGGGGAATGGCTTGAAAAGTCATGCAAGCCTAAATGTATCCCTTCTTTATCCACTTTAGTTAACCGCTTCCTGGCACATGTGAAGCTCAAACTAATGGTGGTTGAAGATGTCGTTCAATGCCTAAATTCGTTTAAGGCATTGAATTTTGTGAAAAATTCTGAATGTTACTTTATGCAGAAATTCTACTGTTAGATTTGGTTATACTTCTCCTACTTAACAAGTTATTAATGCTGAAATATTCAGATTAACATCGAAGTAAACACATAACAGACTTTCATCGATTTAGATCTAAAACAGAAAAGTACATGCACACTGACAAAGTGACACACAAGATTTTTTGGATAACTGTCCCCAAAAAAATCCAATGCGGGAAACTGGTTTTCTCGCTATTGGAGGGTTTATATTATTAGGTAGTTTCCTGAATACAACAAATCTGGGCACCACACTAGTTAACTCGACAGAGAAAAATATAGATATGTAGCTAACTTGTTGTTCTGAGACCAAAACCTTGACTGATCCACGACCTCAAATGAGATTTACAAGACTCAGCCAAATTCTAGCCCTAGAAACCCCAGCGCTGCCCCTGAAGCCCCTGCGTCAGCCTATTCAACCTCTGCGTGCCTCTGCTCTAGCCTGGAGAGGGCTGCGTAAGCCCAGAATGGGTGACGTAGACCCTACGCTGCCCAAGAAGGGTCTTTGGGTAATCTTGGAGGGTCCCCTGCTGCCCAGTGCTGCCCTAGAAGGGACTGCGCAGCTGAAGTTGCTCTCTGCACTGCGCAACTGCTGCGTAACTGCCTCTGCTTCTCTGTGCTACCTCTGGATGTTGCTCTCTGCCTCTTGCTGATTCTTGGCACTGGGATCAGACCATCCCCTCTGCCAATGCTACCCCTCTCTGTAGCTGAAACACTTCTGAAATTCTTAGCAAACCACGATATAGAATTTCAGCTTAGTCTCAATGCTCTGTCTCCATGTGTGTGTTCTCCAACTAACCCCAAGCCTTTCCTTTATACTTTCTCGTTGGGGAACCAACAACCATGATCAGATCTTGAATCGATGGCTAAGATTAAAAGAAAGCTTGATCCGTGTGACTTGAGTCATTTCCATCACACGTTTTAATTAATTACCTTTAACATTTTAATTTTCCTAGGTTAGAGTTAGGGTCCTTAATTAAAAATATTAATTAATTAATTATCTCCCGAACTGGATGAAATTTCCCAAATCCCTTTTGGGGTCTTAGAGATCTCATGTACTCTAGTCTCTCCACAAATTTTGGGAGCTAGAGCACATCCGATGCTACCCCAACACTCAAGAAAACTCAACACTCCCTCTTAGCGAGGAATGTGCTCTAGTACAACTCTGCTTCATCCCGAAGCTCTGCACTGATCTCTGGTGTGCGTCTTTGCACTGATGCTGGACCTGCTGCTCTTCATCACTGTGTTGCTGTTGACATTCTGTACTGCTGTCTATGACACTGCCACCATCACTGCCATATCTGTACTGCAGCTCCCTCTCCATCTACTGCATCGTGCTGCCAACTGCTGCACTGCAACTTCATTTTCTGAGAGAAACAACTGAATCTTTTGCCCAATCTTTGATAGACAAGTCAGTTGGGATGCATCCTCATCACTAAAGCTCCATCGGCTCCTGATCTATGCTGACATCGGGAGGATGATTCACAACTATAGCTCTACACTGCGTAAGTAGACTTCCTTTGCGCTGTTGAAGTCACATTAGCCCCTGCGCTGAAATCTCCCACGCTGCTGCTGCACTGTGCTTTCCACGTGAAGCCTCTACGCTGCTGCAGCTCTGTGTAAGCAACTCTGCTCTGCGCTGCTAAAGTCACATCAACCCCTACGCTGCTACTGCATCTACACTGCTCTACTCACTTCAGCCTTCATATCCGCCTCTGCTCCATCCATGATTCTCTACACCAACTGCTACACTTGTCCCGCTACTGTCTTAAGGCTCCCGTAGCTCGGATGTGATCCAAGGGATGAGTGCTCATGGCTACGTCATCTTCTGAACCATCATCTGCCATGACAACCTTAGAAGTAGAAGCTTCCTTGTCCTTTTTCTGTGGACAATTGCTGGTGAAATGTCCTAGTTCGCTGCACTGGAATCACTTGATCTTGGAAAGATCACACTTCTTCTTCCCTTGCTACCTCTTTGATGCCAAGGCTGCATTGACTTTCTCTTCCTTCCTCACCTTACTTGAACCCGTGTTGTACTGCATTTTGGTGAATCTGCAGAGTTCTTCTTGACGAAGGATTGCCCACATATTGTCCCAGTTGGGAAGGTCCGCTCTGCCCAAGACACTTTGGACAAAGGTTTCCCACTCATCTGTGACCGCATTGAGTGCAATCCTTACCATCACATCATCCTCCACCCTTGCTCCCATGTCACACAACTGATCTCTAATCGTCTGTAATTTGAAAAGGAAGGGCTCTATTTCTTCTCCCTTGGTCATCATGAATGACCACAGCCGATTTTACAGAAGCATTTTCCTCTGGACGAACTTCCCCTCATAAAGGACTGTTAAGGCTTTCAACATCTCCTTAGCTATTTTGTTTTCAACTATACATGGAACTCTATGGTCCTTAACCCCATCCATTATGAAAAGTTTGGCATGTGCCGCAGCTTCCTCATGCTTCTTCAGGAGATCTACATTGGTCCAACCTATCCTCTTCCCGCTTCTTTACTGAAGCTCGGATCTAGGTTCCTTGGCGAAAAGGGAACCCGCTGCTCCCTCTAACAACTGATTTCCTCTCTACGAAATCTGCCAAATCAATAACGAAACAAGTCTCTTCGATCCACTGATCGATCTGCATATTTCTTTGGCTAGAAACCCTCTGAGAAGCTGATCTCCTCTCGCTCTTTGTCTCTCAATGCTTAGGCTAAATTCTGAATCTTCGAAAATTTAACCCCACCAACAACTTCTGAAGTTCTGCAGCTCTGCTTCCAACACTTCTGAATTAGACAACTTCAGATCTGTGTCACCCTAGCTGGCCTTTGCGTGAGCAGACAATCCCAGCGTTGCCTCTGCGCAGTAAGTACGTGGGCTTGCGTGGAGACTGTGTAGGACTGCGTCACCCTGACCTTTGTGTGGTTTTGCTCCCTTTGAAACTGCATTGTCCCTTCAGATCTGGCTTTCTGCTGCTGCTCTCTTTGTTGCTTTCTGTTGCAAGGATTCTTCAGTCTTCTGCTGGTGACTTTGCTAGACCTGCAATCGCTCTGATACCTTGTGAAAATTTTAGAATGTTACTTTATGCAAAAATTATACTATTAGATCTGGTTATACTTCTCCTACTTAACATGTTATTAATGCTGAAATATTTAGATTAGCATCGAAGTAAACACATAGCAAACTTTCATCGATTCAGATCTAAAACAGAAAAGTACATGCACACAGACAAAGTGACACACAAGATTTTCTGGACAACTGTCCCCGGAAAACCTAGTGCAGGAAAACCAGTCTTCTGGCTGCTGGGGCGTTTATATTATTAAGTAGTTTTTTGAATAGAACAAATTTGGGCACCACACTGGTTAACTCGACAGAGAAAAATATAGATCTGCAGCTAACATGTTCTTCTGAGACCAAAACCTTGACTAGTCTACACCCTCAAACAAGATTTACAAGACTCAGCCAAATTCTAGCCCTAGAAACCCCAACGCTGCCCCTGAAGCCCCTGCGTTAGCCTAGTCAGCCTCTGCGCTTGCTTGGAGAGGGGTGCGTAACCCCAGAATTGGTGACATAGACCCTACGTTGCCCAAGAAGGGTCTCTGCGTGACCCTCGAGTATCCCTTGCTGCCCAGTGCCGCCCTAGAAGCTATTGCGTAGCTAAAGCTGCTCTCTGCGTTGTGCAACTGCTACGTAACTGCTGTTGCTGCCTCTACTTCTCTGCGCTGCCTTTGGATGCTGCTCTTTGCGTCTTGCTTATTCTTGGCACTGGAATCAGACCATCCCCTTTGCCAATACTACCCCTCTCTGCAGCTGAAACACTTTTCAAATTCTTAGCAAACCACGACTTAGAATTTCAGCTTAGTCTGAATGCTCTGCCTCCTTGTGTGTGTTCTCCAACTGACCCCAAGCCTTTCCTTTATACTTTCTCGTTGGGAAACCAACAACCATGATCAGATCTTGAATCGCTGGCTAAGATTAAAAGAAAGCTTGATCCGTGTGACTTGAGTCATTTCCATCACACGTTTTAATTAATTACCTTTAACATTTTAATTTTCCTAGGTTAGAGTTAGGGTCCTTAATTAAAATTATTAATTAATTAATTATCTCCCGAACTGGATGAAATTTCCCAAATCCCTTTTGGGGTCTTAGAGATCTCATGTACTCTAGTCTCTCCACAAATTTTGGGAGCTAGAGCACATCCGATGCTACCCCAACACTCAAGAAAACTCAACACTCGCTCTTAGCGAGGAATGTGCTCTAGTACAACTCTGCTTCATCCCGAAGCTCTGCACTGATCTCTGGTGTGGGTCTTCGCACTGATGCTGGACCTGCTGCTCTTCATCACTGTGTTGTTGTTGCCATTCTGTACTGCTGTCTATGACGCTGCCACCGTCACTGCCATATCTGTACTGCAGCTCCCTCTCCATCTGCTGCATCGTGCTGCCAACTGCTGCACTGCAACTTCATTTGCTGAGAGAAACAACTGAATCTTTTGCCCAATCTTTGACAGACAAGTCAGTTGGGATGCATCCTCATCACTAAAGCTCCATCAGCTCCTGATCTGTGCTGACATCGGGAGGATGATTCACAACTACAGCTCTGCATTGCGTAAGTAGACTTCCTTTGCGCTGCTGAAGTCACATTAGCGCCTGCGCTGAAATCTCCCACGTTGCTGCTGCACTGTGCTTTCCACGTGAAGCCTCTATGCTGCTGCAGCTCTGTGTAAGCAACTCTGCTCTGCGTTGCTAAAGTCACATCAACCCCTACGCTGCTACTGCATCTGCACTGCTCTACTCGCTTCAGCCTTCATATCCGCCTCTGTTCCATCCATGATTCTCTACACCAACTGCTACACTTGTCCCGCTACTGTCTTAAGGCTCCCGTAGCTCGGATGTGATCCAAGGGATGAGTGCTCATGGCTACGTCATCTTCTGAACCATCATCTACCATGACAACCTTAGAAGTAGAAGCTTCCTTGTCCTTCTTCTGTGGACAATTGCTGGTGAAATGTCCTAGTTCGCTGCACTGGAATCACTTGATCTTGGAAAGATCACACTTCTTCTTCCCTTGCTGCCTCTTTGATGCCAAGGCTGCATTGACTTCCTCTTCCTTCCTCACCTTACTTGAACCCGTGTTGTACTGCTTTTTGGTGAATCTGCAGAGTTCTTCTTGACGAAGGATTGCCCACATATTGTCCCAGTTGGGAAGGTCCGCTCTGCCCAAGACACTTTGGACAAAGGTTTCCCACTCATCTGTGACCGCATTGAGTGCAATCCTTACCATCACATCATCCTCCACCTTTGCTCCCATGTCACACAACTGATCTTTGATCATCTGTAATTTGAAAAGGAAGGGCTCTATTTCTTCTCCCTTGGTCATCATGAATGACCGCAACCGATTTTCCAGAAGCATTTTCCTCTGGACGAACTTCCCCTCATAAAGGACTGTTAAGGCTTTCAACATCTCCTTTGCTATTTTGTTTTCACCTATACGTGGAACTCTAGGGTCCTTAACCCCATCCATTATGAAAAGTTTGGCATGTGCCGCAGATTCCTCATGCTTCTTCAGGAGATCTGCATCAGTCAGTGTGGCCAGGACCTTTTTTGCATGGTCCCTTAGACCGTATGCCTCCATGAATACCAGGATTCTGGCCTTCTAGATTCCAAAGTTGGACAGGTCGTCCAACCTATCCCGATCACGTAGTCTGTGAGGTGCCATCTGCTTAGATCTACTTTGTCAGAATAGATCTTCCTCTTCCCGCTTCTTTACTGAAGCTCGGATCTAGGTTCCTTGGCGAAAAGGGAACCCGCTGCTCCCTCTAACAATTGATTTCCTCTCTAGGAAATCTGCCAAATCAATAACGAAACAACTCTCTTCGATCCACTGATCGATCTGCAGATTTCTTTGGCTAGAAACCCTCTGAGAAGCTGATCTCCTCTCGCTCTTTGTCTCTCAATGCTTAGGCTAAATTCTGAATCTTCGAAAATTTAACCCCACCAACAACTTCTGAAGTTCTGCAGCTCTGCTTCCGGCACTTCTGAATTAGATAACTTCAGATCTGCGTCACCCTAGCTGGCCTTTGCGTGAGCAGACAATCCCAGCGTTGCCTCAGCGCAGTAAGTACGTGGGCCTGCGTGGAGACTGTGTAGGACTGCGTCACCCTGACCTTTGTGTGGTTTTGCTCCCTTTGAAACTGCGTTGTCCCTTCAGATCTGGCTTTCTGCTGCTGCTCTCTTTGTTGCTTTCTGCTGCAAGGATTCTTCAGTGTTCTGCTGGTGACTTTGCTAGATCTGCAATCGCTCTGATACCTTGCGAAAATTTTTGAATGTTACTTTATGCAAAAATTATACTATTAGATCTGGTTATACTTCTCCTACTTAACAAGTTATTAATGCTGAAATATTTAAATTAGCATCGAAGTAAACACATAGCAAACTTTCACTGATTCAGATCTAAAACAGAAAAGTACATGCACACAGGCAAAGTGACACACAAGATTTTCTGGACAACTGTCCCCGGAAAACCTAGTGCAGGAAAACCAGTCTTCTGGCTGCTGGGGCGTTTATATTATTAAGTAGTTTTTTGAATAGAACAAATTTGGGCACCACACTGGTTAACTCGACAGAGAAAAATATAGATCTGCAGCTAACATGTTCTTCTGAGACCAAAACCTTGACTGGTCCACACCCTCAAACAAGATTTACAAGACTCAGCCAAATTCTAGCCCTAGAAACCCCAACGCTGCCCCTGAAGCCCCTGCGTTAGCCTAGTCAGCCTCTGCGCTTGCTTGGAGAGGGGTGCGTAACCCCAGAATTGGTGACATAGACCCTACGTTGCCCAAGAAGGGTCTCTGCGTGACCCTGGAGTATTCCTTGCTGCCTAGCGCCGCCCTAGAAGGGATTGCGTAGCTAAAGCTGCTCTCTGCGTTGTGCAACTTCTACGTAACTGCTGTTGCTGCCTCTACTTCTCTGCGCTGCCTTTGGATGCTACTCTTTGCGTCTTGCTTATTCTTGGCACTGGAATCAAACCATCCCCTTTGCCAATACTACCCCTCTCTGCAGCTAAAACACTTTTCAAATTCTTAGCAAACCACGACTTAGAATTTCAGCTTAGTCTCAATGCTTTGCCTCCATGTGTGTGTTCTCCAACTGACCCTAAGCCTTTCCTTTATACTTTCTCGTTGGGAAACGAACAACCATGATCAGATCTTGAATCGATGGCTAAGATTAAAAGAAAGCTTGATCCGTATGACTTGAGTCATTTCCATCACACGTTTTAATTCATTACCTTTAACATTTTAATTTTCCTAGGTTAGAGTTAGGGTCCTTAATTAAAAATATTAATTAATTAATTATCTCCCGAACTGGATGAAATTTCCCAAATCCCTTTTGGGGTCTTAGAGATCTCATTTACTCTACTCTCTCCACAAATTTTGGGAGCTAGAGCACATCCGATGCTACCCCAACACTCAAGAAATCTCAACACTCCCTCTTAGCGAGGAATGTGCTCTAGTACAACTCTGCTTCATCCCGAAGCTCTGCACTGATCTCTGGTGTGGGTCTTCGCACTGATGCTGGACCTGCTGCTCTTAGTCACTGTGTTGTTGTTGCCATTCTGTACTGCTGTCTATGACGCTGCCACCGTCACTGCCATATCTGTACTGCAGCTCCCTCTCCATCTGCTGCATCGTGCTGCCAACTGCTGCACTGCAACTTCATTTGCTGAGAGAAACAACTGAATCTTTTGCCCAATCTTTGATAGACAAGTCAGTTGGGATGCATCCTCATCACTAAAGCTCCATCAGCGCCTGATTTGTGCTGAC
Source organism: Pinus albicaulis (assembly GCA_034641835.2). NCBI lineage: Eukaryota > Viridiplantae > Streptophyta > Pinopsida > Pinales > Pinaceae > Pinus > Pinus albicaulis. The sequence goes on along the minus strand of CM076575.1, from coordinate 240,748,521 downwards.
ATCGGGAGGATGATTCACAACTACAGCTCTGCACTGCGTAAGTAGACTTCCTTTGCGCTGCTGAAGTCACATTAGCCCTTGCGCTGAAATCTCCGATGCTGCTGCTGCACTGTGCTTTCCACGTGAAGCCTCTACGCTGCTGCAACTCTGTGTAAGCAACTTTGCTCTGTGCTGCTAAAGTCACATCAACCCCTACACTGCTACTGCATCTGCATTTCTCTACTTGCTTCAGCCTTCATATCCGCCTCTGCTCCATCCATGATTCTCTACACCAACTGCTACACTTGTCCCGCTACTGTCTTAAGGCTCCCGTAGCTCGGATGTGATCCAAGGGATGAGTGCTCATGGCTACGTCATCTTCTGAACCATCATCTGCCATGACAACCTTAGAAGTAGAAGCTTCCTTGTCCTTCTTCTGTGGACAATTGCTGGTGAAATGTCCTAGTTCGTTGCACTAGAATCACTTGATCTTGGAAAGATCACACTTCTTCTTCCCTTGCTGTCTCTTTGATGCCAAGGCCGCATTGACTTCCTCTTCCTTACTCACCTTACTTGAACCCGTGTTGTACTGCTTTTTGGTGAATCTGCAGAGTTCTTCTTGACGAAGGATTGCCCACATATTGTCCCAGTTGGGAAGGTCCGCTCTGCCCAAGACACTTTGGACAAAGGTTTCCCACTCATCTGTGACCGCATTGAGTGCAATCCTTACCATCACATCATCCTCCACCTTTGCTCCCATGTCACACAACTGATCTCTGATCGTCTGTAATTTGAAAAGGAAGGGGTCTATTTCTTCTCCCTTGGTCATCATGAATGACCGCAGCCGATTTTCCAGAAGCATTTTCCTCTGGACGAACTTCCCCTCATAAAGGACTGTTAAGGCTTTCAACATCTCCTTAGCTATTTTGTTTCAACTATACGTGGAACTCTATGGTCCTTAACCCCATCCATTATGAAAAGTTTGGCATGTGCCGCAGCTTCCTCATGCTTCTTCAGGAGATCTGCATCGGTCGGCGTGGCCAGGACCTTTTCTGCATGGTCCCTTAGACCGTATGCCTCCATGAATACCAGGATTCTGGCCTTCTAGATTCCAAAGTTGGACAGGTCGTCCAACCTATCCCGATCACGTAGTCTGTGAGGTGCCATCTGCTTAGATCTACTTTGTCAGAATAGATCTTCCTCTTCCCGCTTCTTTACTGAAGCTCAGATCTAGGTTCCTTGGCGAAAATTGAACCCGCTGCTCCCTCTAACAACTGATTTCCTCTCTAGGAAATCTGCCAAATCAATAACGAAACAACTCTCTTCGATCCACTGATCGATCTGCAGATTTCTTTGGCTAGAAACCCTCTGAGAAGCTGATCTCCTCTCGCTCTTTGTCTCTCAATGCTTAGGCTAAATTCTGAATCTTTAAAAATTTAACCCCACCAACAACTTCTGAAGTTCTGCAGCTCTGCTTCCGGCACTTCTGAATTAGAAAACTTCAGATCTGCGTCACCCTAGCTGGCCTTTGCGTGAGCAAACAATCCCAGTGTTCCCTCTGCGCAATAAGTACGTGGGCCTGCTTGGAGACTGTATAGGACTGTGTCACCCTGACCTTTGTGTGGTTTTGCTCCCTTTGAAACTGCGTTGTCCCTTCAGATCTGGCTTTCTGCTGCTGCTCTCTTTTTTGCTTTCTGCTGCAAGGATTCTTCAGTCTTCTGCTGGTGACTTTGTTAGATCTACAATCGCTGTGATACGTTGTGAAAATTTTTGAATGTTACTTTATGCAAAAATTATACCATTAGATCTGGTTATACTTGTCCTACTTAACAAGTTATTAATGCTGAAATATTTAGATTAGCATCGAAGTAAACACATAGCAAACTTTCACCGATTCAGATCTAAAACAGAAAAGTACATGCACACAGACAAACTGACACACAAGATTTTCTGGACAACTGTCCCCGGAAAACCTAGTGCAGGAAAACCAGTCTTCTCGCTGCTAGGGTGTTTATATTATTAAGTAGTTTTTTGAATAGAACAAATTTGGGCACCACACTGGTTAACTCGACAGAGAAAAATATAGATCTGCAGCTAACATGTTCTTCTGAGACCAAAACCTTGACTGGTCCACACCCTCAAACAAGATTTACAAGACTCAGCGAAATTCTAGCCCTAGAAACCCCAACGCTGCCCCTGAAGCCCCTGCGTTAGCCTAGTCAGCCTCTGCGCTTGCTTGGAGAGGGGTGCGTAACCCCAGAATTGGTGACATAGACCCTACGTTGCCCAAGAAGGGTCTCTGCGTGACCCTGGAGTATCCCTTGTTGCCCAGCGCCGCCCTAGAAGGGATTTAGTAGCTAAAGCTGCTCTCTGCGTTGTGCAGTCGCTACGTAACTGCTGCTGCTACCTCTACTTCTCTGCGCTGCCTTTGGATGCTGCTCTTTGCGTCTTGCTTATTCTTGGCACTGGAATCAAACCATCCCCTTTGCCAATACTACCCCTCTCTGCAGCTGAAACACTTTTGAAATTCTTAGCAAACCACGACTTAGAATTTCAGCTTAGTCTCAATGCTTTGCCTCTGTGTGTGTGTTCTCCAACTGACCCCAAACCTTTCCTTTATACTTTCTCGTTGGGAAACCAACGACCATGATCAGATCTTGAATCGATGGCTAAGATTAAAAGAAAGCTTGATCGGTGTGACTTGTGTCATTTCCGTCACTTGTTTTAATTAATTACCTTTAATATTTTAATTTTCCTAAATTAGAGTTAGGGTCCTTAATTAAAAATATTAATTAATTAATTATCTCCCAAATGGATGGAATTTCTCAAATTCCTTTCCGAGTCTTGGAGATCTCATGTACTCTAGTCCCTCCACAAATTTTGGAAGCTAGAGCACGTCCGATGCTACCCCAACACTTGAAAAACTCAACAAACTTAAAGGCCTTTCCCATTGTTCCTCACCTATTAATTTCTAAGCATTATGAATGGTTGCCCAAGTTTGATGGGAATAGTGTGGATGCCATGAAATATATGGTTGACTTTAGAGAGAAGAATGTGTGAGTGATGATGATGCCAAATGAGGTGAGAGGTCACATATATTTATACAAGTCATTGAGGGTGAACTGACACGTCCATTAGGCTTCCTGAAGCTACATGATGATGTGATCGACCTTGACAGTTTGCACGTGTGTCGGCATAAATTCAAAAACACATTTATGCTAATACAAATTTAATGATTTTTAGGTTTATTTTGGTCCTCTTGAAAAGAGGAATTTAATGCAATCAACATCTTCATCAAATGAGTTGTCCAAAGTGGAATCTAGCCTTAGTTTCCAATTTTAAGACTCCCTCTCAACCCTAGATTTCCACCTACCAATCCATCCATCATTGTCATCGACCATCATGCCATCCTGTCTTCATGAACCATCTTTGTATCTCATCTCGGCTATGCTGATCACTGATATATAATGAAGAAAAATTGATCGAGAGGGAGTCACATGACCTTACCACTCTCCACTAACAAAAGTCAGTCCAGAGGGAGAACCTCAATCAGACTTGATCCCAAATCAAGTTGTTTAACATTGTGCATCCTAGACATAGGGAGTACGTTAGTACATGATGAGTCCATCTATAGTGCTATGGTCCCTATCCACTTTTCCCAACTCATTGGCCAGATGAAATGTACTTCCAATGAGTCTCAGACTACATGGGTAGGATGTATGTTGGGGCATCCGCAGGAGATGGTGAACCACTTATCTTGCTCAAATCCATAGGAATGTTAGTTTTTGTAGCATCAGATGTGTTCTAGCCACGAAACTTAGTAGAGAGGCTAGAATACATGAGATCTCTAGAACCAAGAAATCGTTTATGGAAATTCCTCCTAGAAGTGTCTTATTTAGATTATTAACCATTTTTTAAATATTTCCTAAGTCTAAACTTAGGGAATATGGTTAATTAATTAGTATTAATTGAGATAAGGTGAGAATAGTTTAGAAAATCACATGGATCGATCCAAAGATGATCCCAACCATCGATTATGTTTTAATCTTGGTCATTGGTGCTCCAACAATTGATTATAAGAGGAGATCAATGTGGTGATGGAGAATACACTTGAGCAGTTTGATTTCTTGGCAGATCAATTTCCTGAATATCAGTAGTCAGTTATCGAAGAGAGCCAGAGATCGAAGCAGTGAGTGAGGGGTGGGGACAGTGATTCAGAGGAAGTTTTTGAGATCCATAGAGGCAACAACAAGAGGGTCGAGTTATCCCAGTGAGGCAGCGCAATAGCTTTAGTGAGGGAAGTTTGATTTGCTGGAGAGAAAGTCGTTCTCAGATCCAGAGGTTGGGCAAAGGTTCTAGAGGGTCGGAGAGACAAATTTCTCAGGAACAGATTGAAGAACTATTTCATCAAAGACTAGTTAGAGGCTTGACGTCATAGTGATTATGTAGTCTAGCGCATAGGGTGATGCAGAGGCTTTAGGAGGCCAAGTTTTCTGTAGCCAAGTTGTGTCGGGAATTGCTTGTGTAGGAAGGGTAAATCCCTTCAATAATTTTTCCCAGATTTCCTTGCTGTGGATTGCTAGTTTCAGGCATCCTGATTGTACTTAGAGTTTCACTGTTGCATAATAATAAAACCCTCACTGTTGCACCAATTTTCCCGCATTGGTTTTCTCCTGGGAATTTTGTCCAAAAATAATTGTGCTATATTTCATGTATGTGTTCTAGCATTTCTTAGCTTCTAGCATTTTATTTCCTGCATAATTTTATTTGTGAAGGTTGTAGTGTGTTTGTTTTGATATTTGTCGTAGCAAATAAATTGTTAAATTAATTGACAATTAGGAGAAATAATACCAGTTGCTGCAATAGGATTCCAGTGTAGGAATTTTCACATGGTATCAAGGCACAATTGATTAGATGGAGAGCTCAGAAGAAAAAGAAGAAATTTCACTTCTCAGTAAGAGCAACAGGCTGAAATTCCCAAGGGCAGCATAGTATTTTGCCAGGAGGCCGAGTTACTTGAGGAAACTCGATTTTTTAGAGCAGAAAAATTCGATTTACCAGATCGAGTGATTCCTGAGGCAGAGGAAGCAACTCAAATTTTTTGTTGGGAAAATCCCTAGTTGGACGTAGAGGTTTTTGCAGCTGTTCACTAGAGCAGAACCTACGTCGAGTGGAGGAGAGAGAAGCACACACATTTGAGGGAAATTTTTCCTCAAGGAACTTCTAGTCTCAGTAGTTCGATTTTTCTTGCATATTGGTAGCACTTGTGAGCAAATATTCTCACTCCAGAAGGGAGTGCGAGTAGCAGAGCAACAACCAAGCAGAAGGAAAGAGGGAGTTTTCGACAGTTTTTGAGATGGCCACTGCAGGGCTGCGTGATTGGGATAGGTTGGATAGAGCCTCCAACCATGTCATCTGGAAGGCTAGGATGTCCTTCCTTCTAGATGAATATGGTCTGAAAGCCTACATTGATAATGTAGTGGCATTTTCTCAAGATGCAGATCAGCTGAAGGAATATAGGAAGGAGATGGTGCGGACGAAGCGATTGATCCCAGATGGAGTCCAGGATCATATAGTCTCACACATAGCTGGCAAATATACTGCCAAAGCAATGTGGGATGCTCTCTCCATGTTATGCCAGGGTACATCTGAGTAGCAGAAGATGTTGCTTGAGGAGAAGTTGAGATGCATTAGGATGTAGAAAGAGGAAGGCATACATCCCTTCCTTACCAAGATTCAAGAGGTCTGAGGCCATCTATTAGCTGTTGGGGTAGCGCCTCAACCCACGGATCTAGTGTGATTGGCACTCAACAGTGTCTGAAAGGACTTCAAGGTCTTTGTCCAAAGCATATTGGGCAGAGACAAACTACCAGAGTGGGAAACAATGTGGGCCGACTTGTAACAGGAGGAGTTGAGACGAGCTCTATTAAAGAGCTCCATCAGTTGCAACGACAGCAGCGGATCAAAGGTGGTGAAGGAAGAGGGGAATGTGGCCCTCGCATCTAAAGGTCCCAGTCAGGGGTAGGGGTAGCAGAGAAAGAAGAAGGACTTGTCAAAGGTTAAGCGCGTCAAATGTGGTGAGCTTGGTCACTACGATACCCAATGTCCTCTCAGGAAGAAGGATAAGGAGGAGAAGCACGACCAACACGCAGCTTCAACAGAGATCGACAGACTGTCCTCCAAGTTGGAGGAAGACTTCGCTATGATTGCTCATATACCTTCAGGGGTGAGGTGGGGTGATTTGGAGTTGTAGCCCCAGAGAGCTATAGATGGGCAAGGTCCTTGCGGAGTCTACCTCTTGGATAAATTCCTGGTTACGGGGGGGCCCACAGTATTCAGTAGAAGGATGGATCCATGGCAGTAGATGCAGTTAGATGCCAGAGTGACAATTGCAGAAACTAGTGGCAGTCAGATGTTGGGGGCGCAGTGCAAAGTTGGCAGCAATGCAGACTCAGCAGCAACGTAGATCCTTCAAAGACAGTGCAAAGGCTACTAGCAGTCAGAGACTCAGGTGACAGATGCATCATACTGATCACAAATGATTCAGTATTTTGGATGTTTTTCAGTTGCAGATTTTGCAGTAGCAGTAGCATCAGAGTTGCAGTGTAGATGTCATGTTGGCAGTAATACAACAGGGTTAACAGCAACACATATGCAACATATATCAGAGTTGCACAACGGTCGGTGGGTAGAAACAACCAGACATCAACAATGTGACAGGAGATGATGAAGAGACAGGGTGTTGTGATAGGGTGTGCAACACTAGAACTCATTCCTCGCTAAGACGAAATGTTATTTTTTGTAGCATCGGATGTGTTCTAGCCACGAAACTTGGTGGAAAAGCCATAATACATGAGATCTCCAAAACCCATAAATTCTTTTTGGAAATTCCGCCTAGAAGGGTCTCAATTAGATTATTACCTATTTTTTAAATATTTCCTTAAGTCTAAACCTAGGGAATATGGTTAATTAATCAATACTAATTGAGATAAGGAGAGAATAGTCTAGAAACTCACATGGATCGATCCAGAGATGATCCTAGCCATCGATTATGTTTTAATCTTGGTCGTTGGTGCTCCAACAATGGATTATAAGAGGAGATCGATGTGGTGATAGAGAATACACTTGAGTAGTTCGATTTCTTGACAGATCGATTTCCTGAGTTACAACAGTCAGTTGCTAAAGAGAGCCAGAGATCGATGCAGTGAGGGGCAGGGACAGAGATACAAAGAGGTAGCAACAAGAGGGTCGAGTTATCCCAGTGAGGCAACGCAGAGCTCTGCGCAGTAGCTTGGGAGAGGGAAGTTCGATTAGTTGGAGAGAAAATCATTCTCAGTTCCAGAGATCGGGCAGAGGTTCGAGAGGGCCAGAGAGGAATTTATCAGCAACAGAAGGCAAAACGACTTCATCAGAGACCAGTCAAAGGCTTGATGTCATAGTCACTGCACAGTCCAACGCAGAGGGTGATGCAGAGGCTCCAAGAGGCTGAGTTTTTTGTAGGCAAGTTGTGTCGAGAATTCCTTTTGGAGGAAGGGTAAATCCCTTCAGTAATTTTGCCCAGATTTTCTTGCTGTGGATTGAAAGTTTCAGGTATGCAGATTGTACCCAGAGTTTCACTACTGCATAATTATAAAACCCTCACTGTTGCACCGGTTTTCTCGCATTGGTTTTTTTCGGGGACTTTTGTCCAAAAATAAGTGTGTTGTATTTTATTTGCGTGTGCTAGCACTTCTCAGCTTCCAACATTTTATTTTCTGCAATATTTTATTTGTGAAGGTTGCAGTGTGTTTGTTTCAATATTTGTCGTAGCAAATAAATTGTGAAATAACAATTTGGAGAAATAATACCAATTGCTGCAATAGGATTCCAGTGTAGAAATTTTCACAAGGAGAAGGTGAACCACTCATCCTATGCATATGGCAATCGTAGGGGAAGGTGAAGCACTTACCCTACACACGTGTCATCAATCATAGGGTAAGGTGAATCACTCACCCTACACACATGTCAATCGTCATGGGGTATCACAGGGGGAGGTGAACCATGTGAAAATCTCAAACTGAAATCCTATTGTAGCAACTGGTATTATTTCTCCTAACTGATAAATTAATTATTCAATTTATTGCTACAACAACATCAAAATAAACACACTACAACCTTCACAAATAAAATTGCAGAAATAAATAACGCTAGAAACTGAGAAAATACTAGCACACACACATAAAATATGACACTATTATTTTTGGACAAATGTCCTTAGAAAAACCCAACTTGGGAAAACGAGTGCAGTAGTGAGGGTTTTTATTATCATGCAGCTGTGAAAATTTGAGTACAATTTGGATGCTTGAAACTAGGAATCCACAGCAAGAAAAATCTGGGTAAAAATTATTGAAGGGAATTACCCTTCCCTCACAAGCAATCTCAACACAACCTGCCTTCAGAAAACTCTGCCTCCTAGACCCTCTGCGTCAGCCTCTGTGCTGCCCTGTGCAGTCACTATGACGTCAAGCCTACAACTAGTCTCTGATGAAGTCGTTCTGAATTCTGTTGCTGATGAAATCGTCTCTCTGGCCATCTAGAACCTCTGCCCGACCTTTGGAACTGAGAACAAATTTCTCTCCAGCAAATCGAACTGCCCTCTTTGAAGCAACTACATAGTCCTTTTCTCTGCCTCACTGGGAATAACTCAACCCTCTCGTTGCTGCCTCTCCGGATATGGAAAACTTCCTCTGGATCACTGTCCCTGCACCTCACTCCCTGCTTTGACTTCTGTCTTCTCCGATAACTAATTGCTTCTACTCTGGGAATCGATCTGCCAAGGAAATCAAATTGCTCAAGTGTCCTCTCCATCACCACATCGATCTCCTATTATAATCGACTGTTGGAGCACCAATGACCAGAATTAAAACATAATCAATGGGTAGGATCGTCTCTGGATTGATACGTGTGAGTTTCTAGACTATTCTCACCTTATCTCAATTAATACTGATTAATTAACCATATTCCCTAAGTTTAGACTTAGGAAATATTTTAAAAATGATTAATAATCTAATTGAGACACTTCTAGGGGGAATTTCGAGAAACGATTTTTGGGTTTTGGAGATATCATGTATTCTAGCCCATCTACCAAATTTCGTGGCTAGAACACATTTGATGCTACAAAAACTAACACTCCCTCTTAGCAAGGAATGTATGTTAGTACTGCACACCCTATCACAACACCCTGTTTCTACATCATCTCCTGTCGCGATGTTGATATATGGCCGCTGCTGCCCAACAACTACTACGCAACTTTGATATACACTTCGTTTGTGTTGTTGCTAACCCTATTGTACTGCTGCCGAGACTGCATTTGCACTACCACTTTGTTGTTGCTGCAACTGCAATGTCTGCAACTAAAAAACAACCAAAATACTGAATCATTTGTGATTAGTATGATGCATCTATCTCCCGAGTCTCTAACTGCTACTAGTCTCTGCACTGTCCTTGAAGGATCTGCATTGTTGCTGACTCTGCATTGTGTCACCTGCACTACTACCAACTCTGCACTGTGCTTCCCGACATCTGACTGCTACTAGTCTCTGCAACTCACTCTGGTATCTGACTGCATCTACTGTCACTGATCCATCCCGCTACTGAATACTTTGGGCCTCCGTAGCTAGGGACTGATCCATGAGGTGGACTCCTCAAGGACACTGCCCATCTCTGTAGCTCTCTGGGGTTACAACTCAAAATCACCCCACCTCACTCCTAGAGGTATATGGGCAATCATGGCAAAGCTTTCCTCCAACTTGGAGGACAGCCTGTCAATCTTTGTTGAAGCTTTCTACAGGTCTTGCTTCTCCATCTTGTCCTTCCTGAGAGGACACTGTGTGTTGTAGTGATTGAGCTCACCACACCTGAAGCACTTGACCTTAGACAGGTCCTTCTTCTTCTTCTGGGACCCTTAGATGCGAGGGCCACATTCTCCTCCTCCTTTACCATCTTTTGTCCGCTGCCACTAATGGAGCTCTTTAACATAGCTCGTCTCAACTCCTCCTGCTACAAATCAGCCCACATCCTTGTGAAAATTCCACAATGGGAATCCCTACTGAAACAATTTGACATTATTTCTTGTACATGTTAATTTTAAATCAAGTTATTTACGATGTTACACAATAGACATCGAAATAAATACTACTGCAGCCTTCACAACATAAAAAATATTGCGGAAACAATTACTGAGCAGGAAAGAAATAAACACACACATATACAATGTTGTTTTTTGGACAATGTGCAGTAATTGAGGGTTTTAATTATTATGCATTAGTTTCTGAATACAAGTCTTTGGATGCCCAAACTGGAAATCCGATACAGAGAATAAAGTGGCAAAGAGATAGTGAGAAACTATCTCACACTGTCACTGGCGATCCGACACTGATCTCGCCTCTGAATGGCTAGCCCCATGTTGTCACTGTGTAGTCACTGCGCTGCCTCTGCATCACGACCTCTAGGTACTGCGTCACTCCTCTGGCTGATCCATTTTCCAATTGGAAACTCTGATCTCCGGCGCTCTGGTCTCACATCTCGGCTCCTGGCACTAGATTTGGATGCTCCTCAATAGAACTGCGAATATCCTCAGAGGCTCTACGCTGCCTCAACGTAGCTCTACGCTGCTCACTGTGGCACTGTGTAGCTTCCCTGAACGTCTCTCCTGCCTCTTTTGCCTTGCACTCTCCAGATCTGGGAAATTTTCCACCGACAAACTATCCCTGCCCCTCATTGCAAGAAATCAACTCGATCTCTCTTTGACAATTGCTGCGCTGCTCTCTTGAGAATTCGATCTCTAGATCTCTCATTTGATGTAATTTTGAAATTCCCATCAAGCTCCTTCTTATAATCTCTCGTTAACATATCAACGACCAATATTAAAACATAATCAACGGCTAAGATTAACTGAGAGTTGATCCGTGTCTTTATCTAGAAGTTTCACACCTGATCTAATTAATACACTTTAATTAATCACATTTCCTAAGTTTAGACTTAGGAATACATTAAAAATGATTAATTATTTTAATTAAATCCTCCATGGGTAGAATTTCCAAAAACACTTTCTCTATATTGTGGAATGCATGTGTCTTGGCCTATCTGCAAAATCTTGAGGCTAGAGCACATTCGATGCTACAAAAATCAACACTCCCTCTTAGCGAGGAATGTGCTCAAGCGCTGCAACCTCCTGAAGCATCACTCTGACTTCTACACCATCCTAGCCGCGCTGCTGATGTCTGGTTGCTGCTGCCCACCAACTTCTGCGTAGCTCTCTTTGCGTTGCATCTGTTCTGTTGTTGACTCTGTACGCTGTTGTCTGCAACTCCGTTGCTGTTGCCACTGCAACATCCGCAACTCCCTCTCATCTGCTGCTGCTGCAACTAAGAGATATCCATCAAATGAACCGTGTTTAGATTGATGCATCTGTCAACCGAGTTTTGACTACTGCTAACCATTGCACTGTCATTGAAGCCTTTGCGTTGCTGCTGATTGTGCACTGTGTTGATTGCACTACTGCCAACTCTGCTTTGCGCTGTTTAGCTCCTAATGTTGCTAACCACTGCATCTGTCACTCTGGCATCCCACTGCACCATTTGTCACTGGTCCATCCTGCTACTGCTGCTATGGGCTCCCGTAGCAAGGAATTGATCCAAGAGGTGGACTCCTCACGGATCTTGCCCATACTACATCACTCTGAGGCTACTAAACCATATCATTCTACCTCTCCCCTGGAGGTATATGGGAAATCATAGCAAACTTCTCCTCCAATGTGGAGGAGAACCTGCCGATCTCTGTTGTAGCAGCTTGCTGATCTTGCTCCTTCTCCTTGTCCTTCTTCCGAAGAGGACACTAAGTATTGAAGTGGCCCATCTCACGACATCAGAAACACTTGATCTTCACAATATCCTTCTTTCGCCTACGTTGCTCCTACTACCCCTTTGATGCGAGGGTTGCATTCTCCTCTTCCTTCACATCTGTTTTCTGCTCGCTGCTGCTGCTGCCTTCCAAGTTGCTCTTCACTAAGTCACGCCTCATCTCTTCTTGTTAGAGATCAACCCACATCCTCTCCTAATCCAGCAATATTTCTCTACCCAGAATGCACTGGACGAAAACTTGTCATTCTTCTGAGGCGTTGTTCAGGGTTAATCTTACAAACTCAGTAGCTTGAGGCACTGACCCTACAGCTGCCAGCGAATCCCGGACATCCTGAAGCCTCTTAAGGAAGGGGTCTATGTGCTCCTCCTTTTGCATCGTCGTGAATCTCATCTTCTCTTTCAAGTACATCTTCCGCTGCTTGGAAGATCCCTGATATAACGTGGCCAATGCATCCCACATTTCTTTGGTTGCGCCTTTGCCTGCTATGTGAGATATAATGTGATCTCTCACTCCATCGAAGATCAACCTCTTGGCCTTCGTCATATCCTTCTTGTAAGCTTTCAATGGATCCGAATCTACGGGGATGGCTACCAAATTGTCGATGAAAGTTTTAAGATCATGCTCATCTAGAAGGAAGGAGATCCTTGCCTTTCAGATCACATAGTTGGAGGCACCCTCCAACCGATCCTGATCACTCAACCCAGTTGATGCCATCTCGCCAAACAAATGACGAACTGCCTCCTCTCTCCTCTATGCAACTGCTGATTGGCTCTATGCACTCCTTGCTGGAGTAAGTAGATCTGCTCCTGGCTACTGGTACTCTGTAGTGAGAAATCAAATTCCTTGGCTAGGAATTCTCCGAGGAAGAAATTTCCTCAGTATGTGCTCTTCTTTCCTCTTCTGAGGCTTTTTTGTCCCAACAAATTGTTGCAGAAAACTGCGCCCCAGCTAAAGATCTGCTCTGCATTGAAGTTGTTGCACTGCTCCCTCTGCCTCTGATAAGTTCTCGATCTGGAAATTTTACTCGTTGTCGACTTACTCAAAGAAGTAATTTTCCACGAAAATCAGCCTGTTGTCATGCAAAATGTCTAGGTACCGCAACAACGGCTCAAATCAGGGGCTGTCACCCTGATCCCTAATATCTCCGTTTAAGCTATCTCTCTATAGTAGACTAAGGGGGGTAGACCCTATTGAAATGGAATAAAGGAGAACTTGTTGGGAATCAACCAGTTCGAGAGCCACAATTAAGCAACCAAATACTTGTATTAGATCTAGCAAGATTAAAGGATTCGATTAGATTTGAATGATTGATATCAATGCCTTATGGAGTCAACTTCCTTGCTAAGGAAATTAGAACCATGTACTTTATGAGAAACTGTTGGTTAGATGAATGACTATCCTATATGTAATGCAGATCCTAAGACTAATGTGAAGTGCAAAAATCTTGGTTAATTTTAATTAAATTCCTATTCTAAGTTTAGACCCTTCGATCCTTTCTACTTTGAGCCTGATTTCATAGTAAGTGGTAGAGAGAAGTTAAGGTGAAGCACACTAAGGTGTGATTAACAATACCTCTCCTAAAAATCTAACATACCCGGTGCCTTCGGCACTGCAGAGAGTTGTGGCTCTCACGACTGCAAGGTCACCGTTTTAAGTGCTACTAAAACCAAACTTCTCACACAAAGATGAATGGGTACCTATCTTTCTATCGACCAAGCTTATGCTTGAAAGTGAATTTTAAATATGAAAAGCTGACTTAATATGCAAATGCACGAGAATTAGGAGGTGTTTTAGTGAAATGTGATGTTAAAAAAAATCCCAAAGCACTTAGATTACAAATGATTTGATTTAACCACTAAGTACTTAAGCGAAAATGTTGATTATGAAGATACCAAAGATTTCCCAATTGAAAGATATATAGTTTGTCACATCTTCCCAATAGAATGCTCAATACAAATATCGATCACAATTACTTGAAAGTTTCCCAACCTTAAATATTCAATAAAGATCCAATAATTCAGTAAATGAAACAGAGTCAATTAAACAATAGGTGATTTTAATAGATAGCAAACATTTAAAAATCTCATGCCAATGATCATCAAACTCAGCTGAAGCATATGAAAGTATTTAGCACTTAAATCTCAGTAATTAATCATTAAGAAATACCATGAAATTTCGATGCTAAATAAACACTTCATCAAGCAATTTATGGATTAAACGATCTTCTAAAATAATGCAAATCTAATAAATTTTTTTATTTTTCTCCTATAGTCAAACTTAAGATATTTAAAACATTAAAATCATGTCAACTATAAGAACTCTTCCACAATTAAATATTTTTCCAAGCCTAGAATTTTTATCATTTAAATGGCCCAAAACCCCAATGTCACAAAATAAACCTCAAAAATTGGTTTTCCAAATTTTATATACAAAAAAAAATGATCTTTTAATTTATTCAAAAGTTAAAAAATAATTTTCCTAAAAGTTAATAAACTTAGTATTTTTTATTTTAGTTTTTTTATTATCTAAAAAATCAAATAAGAAAATAAATTAAATTGAAAAAAGAGGAAATCTAAGTCAAAATTTAAAAAAAATGTGAAATGTTAATGTTGAATTTAATATTGAAAACCTAAAAGAAAATGAAAGGCCAAACTTTACAAAAAATTTAAAAAATGAAATGTGATTTTTATTTGTTTGTGCATAGGTATTAGGTAATACGACTGGGCAAAGGAGTCAACGAGAGGTAGCAGAAAGGAAAACGGTTGCGGACAAGAGCAGAGGGAGCAATGCGTAAGGTAAGGTGAGGGTTTCGAGCTAGAATTGGAAACCACTGCAAGGAAGAGAGCTTAAGATAAGCTTGGGGAATTATATATAGAGGGCTCTTCAAATCTTATTTCCTTAGGAGTTAGTTGGTCCAGCCGAGAACTTCCTCAAACACCCAATTTTAAATCCGAGAGATTTATGCACACTTAAAGTTAAACTGTTAAATCAATAGGGAAATAAGATATAAAAAAAAAAATTCAAGAATTGGAAATACCTGCTAATTCAATCAAATTAATATTCTTATCCTAAATCCAGTAACCTAAGCAAGGTACATGTGCAATAGATTACTCTACAAGAGCTATTAATCAACAATTCATTAAAATAATTACCGAAAGAATATTAAGAACAATATTACCATAAAATGTCGAAGAGGAACACCAAGATCAAGTAAAACCCCAAAGAATTTGTTTGTATTATTCTAGAAAGTAGTACAAGAGAGCTTCAAAAGCTAGTACACGGTCTAAATTATTAGATGAAACTATTGATTGACACCGACCTCTAATTTATAGATAAATTCTCAAACGACTAGTTCGCTTGATCCCCGTCAAAGTACTCTTGAGCATCAAAAAAGATTTGATTATCTTTTAATCTCATCCATCGAAATTATTAATTTTTGAGGAATTTCGAATTTTTCATTTAATTCCTTTTTAATTAAGTCAAAATTATTAATTTTGATTGAGTTAATTACCTCAAAAAATTGACTTTGACTTAATTACCAAGGCCCAAGGGTCCAAAATTTCTCAAAAATTTCAATATTCCCTTGGCCCAGGACCTTTAAAAATTTATATTTTAGAGACCCACAAATTAGGCCTTTGAAGAATTTAAATTTACCTAAGACGTAAAATTAATTAAATTTATGGCTTAGGATTTTTAATTTAATTTGACAAGAAAATTTAATTAATTGACTTATGAGGGGATTCCCGGCAAATGGACTGTGCAACCCCTCTAGGGTTTCGATTTGCTGCTTACGCAGTCTTTTCAAACTCCTTCTTTTGCTCAACGTTGGGCTCTTCTTGCTATTCTCTTCTTGCTTCACCTGCGTTCTGATACCATGTGAAAATTCCACAATGAGAATCCCTACTGTAGCAATCTGATGTTATTTCTTCTACTTGTTAATTTTGAATCAAGTTATTTATGATATTACACAGTAAACATTGAAATAAATACTACTGCAGCCTTCACATCATAAAAATAACTGTGGAAACAGGTACTGAGCAAGAAAGAAATAAACGCACACATATACACTGTTGTTTTTGGACAATGTCCTTAGAAAAACCCAATACGGGAAAACTGATGCAGCAGTTGAGGTTGTTAATTATTATGCAGTAGTTTTTGAATACTAGTCTTTGGATGCCCAAACTGGAAATCTGATACAAAGAATAAATTGGCAAAAAGATAGTGAGAAATTATCTCACACTATCACTGGCGATTCAGCACTGATCCTGCCTTTGAATGGCTAGCCCCATGATGCCACTGTGCAGTCACTGCGATGGCTCTGCGTCACAGCCTCTACGGACTGTGTCACTCCTTTGGCTGATCGATCTGCCAACTAGAAACTCATATCTTCAACCCTGCTATCTCACACCCCGACTCTTGGCACTAGATCTGGACTACTATTTAGTAGTAATGCGAATCTCCTCAGAGGCTCTGCGCTGCCTCAATGTAGCTCTGCGCTGCCTACTGTGGCACTGTGCAGCCCCTCTGAACATTTGTCCTACCTCCTCTGCCTTGCACTCTCCGGATTTGGAAAATCTTCCACCAGTAAACTATCCCTGCCCCTCACTGTAGGAAATGAACTCGATCTCTCTCCGGCAATTGCTGCACTGCTCTCTTGAGAATTTGATCTCTAGATCTTTCACTTGATGTAATTTACAAATGCCCATCAAGCTCCATCTTATAATCTCTCGTTGACATATCAACGACCAAGATTAAAACATAATCAAAGGCTAAGATTAACTGGGAGTTGATCCATGTCTTTATCTAGAAGATTCACCTCTGATCTAATTAATACACTGTAATTAATCACATTTCCTAAGTTTAGACTTAGGAATACATTAAAAATGTTTAATTATTTTGATTAAATCCTCTCCGAGTGGAATTTCCAAAAACACTTTCTGGGTATTATAGAATGCATGTGTCTTAGCCTCTTTACAAAATCTTGATGCTAGAGCAGATCCGATGCTACAAAAATCAACAATCCTGTCCCATCCTGGTAGGTTGTCTCTGTCGAATATACTTTGGACGAAGACCTGCCAATCCTCAGAAACACTGTTGAGAGCTAATTTCACTAGCTCTAAAGGTTGAGGCGTTGCCCCCACAACTGACAGTTGGTCTCGAACCTCCTGAATCCTGGTAAGGAAGGGATCTATTCCTTCCCCTTTCTGCATCTTGATGCATGTCAGCTTCTCCTCTAGGAACATCTTCCACTACTCGAAAGTACTCTAATATAACGTGGAGAGAGCATCGCACATCTCTTTGGCCATTCCCTTGGCCGCTATATGTGAGACAATATGGTCTCAGACTCCATCCAAGATCAACCGCTTTGCCCATGCCATCTCCTTCCTATATTCCTTCAGCTCATCCGCATCCTGAGGAACTGCCACTACATTATCAATGTAGGATTTCTAGCCATATTCATCTAGAAGGAAGGACATCCTAGCCTTCTAGATGACATAGTTGGAAGCTCCACCCAACCTATCCTAATCGCGAAGCCCTATAGTGGCCATCTAAAAAACTATCAAAAACTCCCTCTTCCCTCTGCTTGGTTGCTGCTTTGCTACTCACACTCCCTTTTGGAATGCGCAAATTTGCTAGCTGCTACTGCCAATCTGCCTGAAAATTTGAACTTCTGAGACACGAAGTTCCCTGATGAAAATTTTCCCTACGGTGTGTGTTTTTCTCTTCCACCTGACGCTGGCTTTGCTCTGGAAAATTGCAACAAAATCAGAAATCTTCCCAACGAAAATCTGAGCTACTCCCTCTGCTTGCTAGAATCACTCAAACTGGAAAGTTGAATTTTTTTGCCACTCTATACTGAAAAATTGAACTTCCCTAAGTAACTCGTCCTGCTTGGCAATGGACTGCACTGCCTCTTGGAATTTCGACCTGCTGCTCTTACTGAATAGCGAAATTCCTTCTTTCGCTTCTAAGCTCCTAGGCTAATCAATCAAGCTCTAATACCATGTGAAAATTCAAGTTGAAATCCTATTGCAGCAACTGGTATTATTTCTCCTAACTGATAAATTAATTATTCAGTTTATTGCTATGACAACATCAAAATAAACACACTGCAACCTTCACAAATAAAACTGCAGAAATAAATTGCGCTAGAAACTGAGAAAATACTAGCACACATACATACAATATGACGCTATTATTTTTGGAAAAATGTCCTCGGAAAAACCCATCTTTTGAAAAACAATGTAATAGGGAGGGTTTGTATTATCATGCAGTAGTGAAATTATGAGTACAATCTGGATGCTTGAAACTGACAATCCACAACAAGAAAAATTTGGGAAAAAATTATGGAAGGGAAATACCGTTCCTGCACAAGTCACTTTGACATCAAGCCTCCAACTAGTCTCTGATGAAGTTGTTCTGCCTTCTGCTGTTGATGAAATTGTTTCTCTGATCCTTTGGAACCTCTGCCTGACCTTTGGAACTGAGAAGGAATTTCTCTCCAGCAAATCGAATTGCCCTCTCTAAAGCAACTACATAGTCCTTTGCACTGCTTCACTGGGAATAACTCAGCCCTCTCGTTGCTGCCTCTACGGATTTGGAAAACTTCCTCCGGATCATTGTCCCTGCCCCTCACTCACTACTTCGACTTCTGGCTTCTCCGACAACTGACTATTGCTACTCTAGAAACCTATCTGCCAAGGAAATCGAATTTCACAAGTGTCCTCTCCATAACTACATCAATCTCCTCTTATAATCCACTATTGTAGAACCAAAGACCAAGATTAAAACATAACCAATGGTTAAGATCATCTCTGGATGGATCCGTATGAGTTTCTAGACTTTTCTCACGTTATCTCAATTAATACTGATTAATTAACCATATTCCCTTAGTTTAGACTTATGAAATATATAAAAAAATGGTTAATAATCTAATTGAGACACTTCTAGGTGGAATTTCCATAAACGATATTTGGGTTTTGGAGATCTCATGTATTCTAGCCTCTCCACCGAATTTCGTGGCTAGAACACATCTGATGCTACAAAAACTAACAAACCACTCACCCTGTACACAACCTACCTATAGGGGAAGGTGAACCACTCACCCTATGGTTGCTCATAGCTCCAAGAAGTACCCGAAGCCCCGAGGAGCTCCCAAAGCTCAATGTTCAACTCAGGCAGGACCCTCATGGGAGGGTCTTTCCATGACTCTAAGTCTCTCTCGGAAGACTAAGAATTTGACCTTCCTTGTGTGAAAATTTCAATTTGAAATCCTATTGCATTATCTGATATTATTTCTTCTACTTATTATTCAGAAACAAGTTATTTGTAGAAATCTCTTTAGTAAATATTGGAATAAATTCAAATGCAGACTTCACAATTACTGAGCAAATCAACAAGGAAATACTAACACAAGAATGACACAGATATTTTGGACAATTGTCCTTCGAAAAACCTAATGTGGGAAAACCGGTGGAGCAAATGAGGGTTTCTATTATTCTTCAGCAAAATTCTTGTACAATTTACAATTAGTAGTAATGAAGAGAAATTCTCTATAATAACACTGGAGAAATTCCTCACAAATTTCCTGATGAGAAATGACCCCGAAATGACTCTCCTAGACCTCCTGCGTCACTCCTGTGCTGGCTCTGTGTGAAGCTGCGCAGATCAGCGTCACCTATGTGTTGTCTTCTGTGCTGTCCCTTCCAGCCATTGCGCTGCCCCTTCCTGCCACTGCATCACCTGCTCCTATACCTCAGATTGATGCTAAACCCTCTATATCTCTCCTCCACTTGCAACTCTCCCTTTGGATCAATTTTCTCTTGTCAAACTTCAACCACTGAGAAAATCGATTTACTTGGGCAACTGAGTATCTGGACTGGTGTATTTTCCAAATGACGCTCGAGTCTCCTTTTATAATCTTCTTGTTGAGATATCAACGACTGAGATTAGATCTCTAATCAACAGCTAAGATCATAACCATAGTATTAAAAACTGGAACCGATGACCAAACCGATGGACCTAATGAACTGGGTTTCCAATCGGAACCAGTCTAACTGGTACTGGTTAGGTCTAAACGAACAGGTTTTTAAAAAAATGCATTAAATAATTAATTTTTATTAAAAAATCTATTTTTAAGATTTGCAACCATGATTCCAAGCCAATAGAGACAAAATATGCAAAGTTTGCTCATTTATATACCATGTAAAGGTGAATATATCAAAATAGCACCGAGTGCAATACATATCATCAAAAAATACATGAGCAATGAGGCACCAAATGGCCCATAAAGTCCAAAAACAATGCTACAAACTATGAGGCCATTGGCCTAGTACAAGACTACAAGTCTAGACTCTAGACTCTACAGTGTACACATGAATCATGATCAATCATCAAATTCATCACCACTACTAGACACATGATCAACATCGAGAGATGCATAGACATCATCTGGATCGGAGTCTGAGGATGCGTCGACCTCATCTACAATGTCAATACCACTGCCACCAATAACAGTAGAAGTGGACCTAATGGAAGCATGAGTTACACGAGTTGCATGACTGGTGCCTTCCATTGGTTGTTTGCCTTTCCTTGATGCAGCTACCAATCCTAGGTTTGATGGCACCACCAAATCTGCTTCATCCCCACTAATGTGGCATCAATATCAAAGCTGCCTCAAACACTGGATTTTCAGTCTCCTCCACCTATTCTGATGCTGGATCAATATTGTCTTGCACAATGGGATCTAGATCAGGTGTTTTGTTCATTAGTTGGTTCCACCTCAAGTAAAGGTTGTATTGCACAAACTCAAGATCATTTAACCGTTTCTGTTCCAAACAGTTTCTCTTCTTTGTGTGTATGTGCTCAAAAACAGACCAATTGCGCTCACAACTTGAAGCACTGCAAGTTTGGTTGAGGACTCTAATTGCAATCAATCAATCCAGCGCTCACCTCCCCATCCTGCAGATCTCCTAGCTGAGCTTTATAATGATACTGTGGGTTCAAAAAATACCCAGTTGTGTGTATAGGACGATCGACTTGATTGTTCCATATGTTATCAATGATCTCCCATATACGGCCATATTTAGCTAACCTGTCCGTGTAAACTGCTCGTATCTGCTCCTTTGCCTGATCCATAGCCTCATATATGTATCTCATTCCCATCTTTTCTCCATCCACCATCCTTAGCACCTTAGCAAGGGGCTCAGTAATTTTGACAAGCTCTGAAGACCTTCTCCAAAAATAATTGTCAAAGAATTTCTTTTTGGTGTCTTTTCCATCTTGTCTACAAGCCTACTGGGATTCAGTCCAATCATCAGAAGAAAACGTTTAATTTCAGGTTTTTTTCTGTTGAGAATTGAGACATTGCAACATGAGGAAGTGAGTTGCAAATCTCGTAATTGCAGGCCTAACAAGCTCTCTGCCCCCGGTGTTTTTCCTCATTAGGCTCAATACCCATGAGTGGTTGTAATTGTATTTTGTAATGCACTTGTCATGCTCTACAATGTTTCTTACTCACTCCACTTTGCCTGTGTCCTCAAGTGTGAGGTCTATGCAATATGAAGCACATGGAGTCCAAAATCTGGTCCTATATTTGGACGCAAGAATCTTTCCAGCAAGAATATAGTTTGAGGCATTATTTGTGATGACCTGCACAGCATTATGCTCCCCCACTTCCTGAATAATCTCATCCAAAAGCTCAAATAGAAGGGTTGCATCCTTAACCTTATCAGATGCATCAACTGATCTCAAAAACATTGTTCCTTGAGGGCAAGAAACAAGGAAGTTAATGTGAAATTTTCAGGTCTGAAAAATTATTACTGCAATGATTGGTTTATTTTTCCTACTTATGAGATAAATTATTCGTAGATGCTTTCAGTAAACTCTATAATAAACACATTTGCAATCTTCACTCTAATCAAAAGCATAAGAACAGAAATTACACAAGTAGCATAATAGAAACAACCATATGAACACAGTTATTTTTGGACAATTGTTCTCGAAAAAACACAATGTGGGAAAATCGGTGCAGCAGACGAGGGTTTTGTATTTATCTTCAATAATGAAAAATTCATTTACAAGAGTCCTGATGAGCAAAGCAAAATTAGCATACACCTGGCTGAATTTTCTAAAACCTTTAGAAGTATTCTAGACCCTTGGGGTGACCTCTTGCACCCTTTGCGTCATCCAGTGTGTGAGCACTGCGTAGTCTCTCCCTGGACTGCGTAACTCTGCATGGAGGGGTTCTTTCAGCCGATCAACTCACCCTTCACTTCATCCTCCAAACTTCTGCTTCTCCGTCACTGAATCCTCCCTCCTGCTTCTGCAAACCCGCCTCTACAGACTCACCCACTGAAATCGAATCCTCTTGCTTCAGAATCGATTTCCTTTAGGTACTGAGAATGTCCCCGGCTTGATTTCCAAATGACCCTCAAGTCCCTTCTTATAGTCGTCTTGTTGATGAATCAATGACCAAGATTATATCGTTAATCAATGGCTCAGATTAAAAGATGGCTTGATCTTCGTTTTCTAGAAGATTCACGCTCTGTTTTATTAATACCCTTTAATTATTTAATTTCCCTAAGTTTAGACTTAGGGTCTGCATTAAAATAATTAATTATTTTAATAAAGCCAATATCCTAGTGGAATTTCCACAAATGATTTCTGGGTTCTTTGGATAACTGTTGTCCAAGCCTCTCCACCAAATATGAGACTTGGAGCACTTCCTGATGCTATAAAAATCAACACTCCCTCTTAGAGAGGAAAGTGTTCAAGCAAGATACTACTGTACTGCTCTGACTCTATATCATCTACTGGACTGGCTGCTGCCCCTCATCTCTGTGCTCTGTACTACTGCTTGTGACACTATCTCTGCCACTACCTCATCCGTACCACAACTCCCTCTGTTTCTGTCAACCACCCTTCCCTCTAATGGAAGGGGTTCTCGACCATCCCCATCGTCTCTCTGAAGTAAGTGAACTCAATCTTACTCAGAGCCTTGGTGAGGATATCTGCCACCTGTTCCCCTATAGGAGCGTACCGCCACTGTATTGCCCCCTTTTGGACATAGTCCCTGATGAAGTGGCATCGAATGTAAATGTGTTTTGACCAGTCATGAAACACAGGATACTCAGAGAGCTTAATGCAACTCTGATTATCACACATAATCCTGGTCGGTTCCATCCGCTTCTTGAGTAGGTTCAAGAGTAACTTACGAAGCCATATGGCCTCCCACGAAGTTGTGCTTGCTGCCATGTACTCTGCCTCGGCTGAACTTAGTGCTACGGACTTTTGTTTCCTTTTGCACGAGGAGGTCATTCCTGATTCGAGACTGAAATAGTACCCACTGGTACTTTTTCGATCCACTGTGCTTCCAACACAATTTGCATCTGTAAACCCACTCAACTGGACCTCATTTCCCTTGGTGTACTTCAACCCATACTCGATTATCCCCTTCAGATTTCTGAGAACATGTTTGGTTGCTGCCCAGTGAGCCCTCCTTGGTTCCACCGTGAACTAACTGAGGGTATTCACTACATAATAGATGTCTGGTCTAGTATTGACCAAAAACATCAATGATCCGATGAGTTGCCTATATAAGGTGGGATCAACCTCATCATCTTCCGTTGTGTCTATCTTCTTCCAGTTAGTAATCATTGGTGTGGCCATGGGTCTACAGTATTCCATCTGAAATCTCTTCAGGATTTCTGTCGTGTATCTTCCTTGCCCTAGGAAGATTTCCCCCTTTTGCTACCAGACTTCTAATCCAGGAAAATAGTGCATCTGCCCCAGGTCCTTCATGTCGAATTCTATAGCCAGATTTTCCTTGCAATCCTCGATGTACTTAGATGATGCAGTAAGGAATAGATCATCCACATATAATACCAGAATTAATGGCTCATCCCCTACTCTCAAGTAGTAGAGGTTGGGATCTGCATCACTCTTGACAAACCCCATCTTCTACAAGTAGCTATCAATTCGCCCATACCTTGCCCTAGGGGCTTGTTTTAAACCATATAAGGCTTTCTTAAGCCTGCAAACATGAGTGTTCTGCTCATGTGTCTCGAAGCCCTCTGGCTGTTCTATGTACACTTCCTCCTCTATCATCCCATTCAAGAACGTTGTCTTTACATCCATCTGGTGAATCTCCCATCCCATCTGCGCTGCCCGAGAGATGACAGATTTGATAGAAGTGTAACGGGCTATTGGGGCGAAGGTTTCCTCATAATCAATGCCTTCCTTTTGTGCATACCCCTTAGCTACAAATCTGGCCTTGAACTTCTCTATGTTGCCATCTGCAACATACTTGATCTTGTAGATCCACCTGGATCCTACAACTGATCTATCCTGTGGTCTAGGGACTACTTCCCAGACGTCGTTTGTCATGATGGAGCTATACTCCACCATGGCATCCATCCACACTTGATGCTGAGCTGCTTCCCGAAACATGGAAGGTTCTCCAACTTGAGCTACCAGTATTTGGTATCTGTTAGGTTGCTTCCGTACCCTCTTCCCAACTCTAAGGCTTCCAAAAAATTCTTCTGCATCCTTCAGAATTTGTTGAAGTTATCTTCTCGATCTCCCATCGGTGGTAGGCGGTCTCACCTGCTCTCCTTCCTGTTCTTCTTCGGAGGAACTCTCCTCAGAATCCTTGTGCCTTGGAGAGGCACTTGACCCATCCTCTGTAGGCCGTTGAGGCTGTACTAGTGGATCCTCCTCAATCTACGTGTCTATAGCCATTTCTTAGGATTTCTTAAAGGCTCTCTCCTCCATGAATTTTAAATCCCTCCTTACTACGATTTCCCTGCTCTCTGGAATATAGATGTGATATGCTTTCACATTTTCACTATAGCCCACAAGAAAAACCCTTTTCTGCAATCTGATCCAACATTTTCGTCTTCTCATATGGAACGTGGCAGTACATCATGCTGCCAAATATCCTAATGTGGCTCACCTCCGGCTTGCTGCTCGTGAACACACTCTTGGGAGTCACCTTCCCCAATGTTCTATGGGGAACTATGTTCTGCACATATACCACTGTATTGCAGGCTTCTGCCTATAAGAATTTGGGCATATCTTGGTCGTACAACATTTCTCTTGCAGCTTCTATTATGGTCCAGTTCTTCCTTTATGCAACTCCATTTTGTTCTAGATTGTATGGAGTTGTCCATTCTCTCTTGATGCCTTCCCCTGCACAGAAATTGGTGAAGTCCTTATTGATATATTCTCCACCATTATCTGATCGTTGCTTCTTAATCTTCTTTCCTGTTGAGTTCTCTACCAAGGATTTGAATTCTTTGAACCGATCAAAGACTTCATCTTTGGTTTTCAAAAAATAGATCCAAGTCTTCTTGGAATGATCATCAATAAAGGTAGCAAAATACTTTGCACCACTGAGAGCGGTTGTGGACATTGTACCGCAAATATCCGAGTTTATTAATTCCAATTTGGCCCCGTCGGGCCGCTTCGGAAACATTGTTGACCGCGTGGAGACTCCGGGAATTAGTTTTACTGAGGAGCGTTGCTCTTGGCGTGCTAAGATTTTCCTTCGGTACTTCGCGTGCTCTGGAGGACTGCGTGAGTCCCTTTGACTGCATGAACCCTTCCAGATGTCGGATCTTTGGTCCATGGCAAATCCTCCCTTTCTATCTTTAGCCTTTTGCTCTGATACCATCTGAAATTTTCAGGTCTGAAAATGATTACTGCAATGATTGGTTTATTTCTCCTACTTATGAGATATGTTATTGACAGATGCTTCAGTAGATTCCGAAATAAACACATTTGCAGTACTTCATTCTAATCAAAAGCATAAGAACATAAATTACACAAGTATCACAATAGAAACAACCATACGAACATAGTTATTTTTGGACAATTGTCCCTGAAAAAATCCAATGTGGGAAAATTGGTGCAGCAGATGAGGGTTTTGTATTTACTTCAGTAATGAAAAGTTCATTTACAAGAGTCTTGATGAGCAAAGTAAAATCAGCATACACCTGACTGAATTTCCTAAAACTTTCAAAAGTATTTCAGAACCTCAGGTTGACCTCCTGCACCTTTTGCGTCATCCAGCGTGTGAGCTCTGCGCAGTCTCTCCTCGGACTGCGTAACTCTACGTGGAGGGGTTCTTGCTGCCGATCAACTCACCCTTCCCTTCATCCTCCAGACATCTGCGTCTCCGTTATTAAATCTTTCCTCCTCCTTTTGCTTCTGCAAACCTGCCTCTACAGACTCACCCACTGAAATCAAATTCTCTTGCTTCAAAATCGATTTCCTTTGGGTGTTGAGAATGTCCCCAACTTGATTTCCAAATGACCTTCAAGCCCCTTCTTATAGTCTTCTTGCTGATGAATCAATGGCCAAGATTATATCGTTAATCAATGGCTTAGATTAAAAGATGACTTGATCTTCGTTTTCTAGAAGATTCACACTCTGTTTTATTAATACCCTTTAATTATTTAATTTCCCTAAGTTTAGACTTAGGGTCTACGCTAAAATAATTAATTATTTTAATAAAGCCATATCTGAGTGGA
This sequence comes from Pinus albicaulis, assembly GCA_034641835.2. Classification (NCBI taxonomy): domain Eukaryota; kingdom Viridiplantae; phylum Streptophyta; class Pinopsida; order Pinales; family Pinaceae; genus Pinus; species Pinus albicaulis. Next base: position 240,722,107 of record CM076575.1, on the reverse strand, counting down.
ATTTCCACAAAAGATTTCTGGGTTCTCTGGATAATTGTTGTACAAGACTCCACCAAATCTGAGACTTGGAACACTTCCCGATGCTATAAAAATCAAAAGTTAATTATAGTGCGGTTCTTTCCATCAGTCCATCCATTTGACATGATGGAACAACCTGTTTTGAGCCATGACTCTCTACAGTCAGCCAAATACTCATCAATGTAACAAATCTCTTTTTACAAAAGAGATCCCCTCAAGTCATGCACACTAGGGCCTTTGAAGCCCTTTCGTGCAGCGAAATTAGAGTCCCAAATAGCTTGGTAATAAGGTGAGTGAGCAACATTAAATGGGATATCTGCATCATACCACCGTCTAGCAATGCACTGATAAGAAGTTTTTTTGCATTGTTTTTTGCAATTTTGATCCAATGTGGGTTGACGACTTGGCTGGGAGGAAGTGGCTATGGGATTAACAGTGGATGAGAAATAACCCTGGCTGTTGGGTCTCTTTGTTGGTTTTGATTTTTGGCCAACAGGAGGAACATAGTGAAAGGGGTCATTGGTGGAAGGGATAGAAGTGGAGTCTTGAATCTCATAATCATCATACCCACTCTCTTTCATGGCTTCTATTTATTCCCTCTTCCTTGCAATTTCATGTTGGATGGCCTTCTCCCTAGCCTTAGTCTCCTCAAACTTTTCAAACTTGGATAGGTATTCTACCCTAACAGGACCTATCACTTCATTAGGTGCATCACATGGCTTTACTTGGCCTCTTATCCTAGCCAAGTGTTGTTTCAATCTAAGAATACCCCCACCTCAAATAGATTTTTCACAAAATTTGCATATGATCTTTCTATCAACCACATCACAATGGGCCCATGCATTGTCCTCAGCTTTTGGAGCCATCTTGACTTGAAATAATTAAAATTTGGAAATAAATCAGCGATTTAAAAAAATTTGCAGCTACGATAAATGGAAAACCAAGGCTAAATTTAGGAAACAAAATGCACATTCAAACATACACAATTTGATAGCATAGGACTAGAGATTTGATAGAAAACCAAGGCTAAATTTAGGAAACAAAATGCACATTCAAACATACACAATTTGATAGCATAGGACTAGAGATTTGATAGCAATAGCATAGCTAAACACATAAAAAAATTAATACATGGACAACAATGAAATGAGGGATTTTTCAAGTGAAAATCCTTACCTGGAAATGCAAACTAGCTTCCTTAGCCTCCTCTTGAAGATGCCAACTCTATTGAAAGCTCCAAACTATCTCCAAAATAGCTCCAACTCCAACTCCAAACCTCCAAAATCACTGCTCCAGCGAAAACTCAACATTCTCCAAGCTCTCTATCAAACTCACAAAAGCTCTAAATGAGATGTTGTGAGACAAATGAGAGGCTGCCCCTACTTATAGAGGATTGGGTAGGGTGTTTCTGGATGGAAACAACCCTCCTCTTCCCTCCAAAACAACCCTAAACGGACCAACGGTCCGTGCGTGGGTCCCATCTGCGTGGTTGATAGCTGACCGACCGGTTAAGGATGGACCGACCGGTTTAAGGATAAACCGGCCGATTCCATGCTTAATTGGCCGGTCAACACCAGTTGACCCAGAAGACATGCGAAGGAAGGTGACTAACCTGGTTTTTTGACCGGTTTTGACTGTCTAGGCCCATAGTCGGCTGGTTTGAATGATTACTGGTTCAAACCAACCGATTTTGAATACTATAATCATAACTTGACTTGATCTGTGTTTTCTAGAAGATTCACACTCTGTTTTATTATTGCCCTTTAATTATTTAATTTCCCTAAGTTTAGACTTAGGGTCACCATTAAAATAATTAATTATTTTAATAAAACATGTTTCGAGTGGAATTTTCACAAATGATTTCTGGGTTTTTTGGAATGTGTGTCTAAGCCTCCTCACAAAATTTGAGACTTAGAGCACTTCCGATGCTACCAAAAATCAACACTCCCTCTTAGCGAGGAAAGTGCTCTAACAATATGCTTGCTGCATACTGTTTTGATTCTGAAGCATCCTCTGCGCTACTGACATATGACAACCTGTCCATCAATCACTGCGCTCCTGCTGCTACTGTACTGTTGCCCATGACATTTCCACTGCCACTGCTGCATTTGTACTACAAATCCCTCTTAATGCTGCTTTATCCGTTACTAAAACGGATTCTCAATCATCCCCATCTTTTCCCTGAAATAAACAAACTTTGTTCTCCCTAGGGCCTTGGTGAGAATGTATGGTACCTGTTCTCGTGTGGGATTATACTGCAACTGTACTGCTCTCCGCTGAACACAGTCTCTAATAAAATGACACATGATGTCGATGTGTTTCGACCGATCATGAAAAACTGGATTCTTAGAGAGCTTGATGCAACTTTATCACATAGAATACTGGTCGCCTCCATCTTCCTTCTGAATAAATTCACTAGCAATTTTCTAAGCCATATAGCCTCACAAGAAGCTATGATGGCTGCCATATACTCTGCTTCAGCCATGCTTAGTGCTACGAACTTCTTCTTCTTACTGCACCAGGAAGTCTTTATAAAAAATTTAATTTTTTTTTAATAATATTAAATTTTTTTAAAATAAATTAAATCATGAAATTAACAAGTAATGTTATATAAATAATTTTAATAAATATTAAATATTTATATTAATAATAGGTGATATTATATACTATTATAAGTATTATAAATTATTTAAATTTAAATTAATTTATTAAAATTAAAAATTTTATGAATAATAAAATAAAATTATTTTAAATAAATTAACAAAATAAGTTTTTGTCGGCTCTTCTCATCATCATATTTCTTCACTATTTATGCCTTGATCTGTGCGATCTTCTTTCATTCTTCATTCACTTCATGTCTTGAAGATGGATCCCCGTTGGGATTCGAAACATCGACCATTGTTTTATGATACTGTGGATAATCCAGATTCTGCAATTAACAACAACCACAAAAGTTTAAAAACCAAATCTTACTTGATCCAATGTTGAAGCAGCACCCTGCGGTAATTTTCCGATCCACTAAATTTCTTGCCAAATCTGCATCTCTAAATCCACGTAGAATGATGTCATCACCTTGGGTGTATTTTAATCCATATCTCACTGTTCCTCGGATATATCGGAGAACGTGCTTTGTTGCTGCCCAGTGTGCCCTCTTTGGTTCTACCATGAATTGACTGAGATAATTAACAACGTAGAAAATGTTTGGCATAGTGTTGACCAAATACATGAGAGATCCTATGAGTTGTCTATATAAGCTGGGGTCCACTTCTTTATCTTCAGATGCATTAATTTTCTTCCAATTTGTGATCATTGGAGTAGCCATGGGACCAACGTTGCACAAAGCGGGGACGCGGAAGCATCATTTTCCAAAAATTTAGGAAGCGAAGCATTTCAGAAGCGTCTAGTATATATATATATATATATATATATATATATATATATAATTTTTAATTTTATATTTTTTTGCATTTATATTCAAAACAACAATCCCAAATACCATATTAGTTGTAGAAGACATGAAAACATGCATATTTTTAAATAAATCATGATAGATATGACATCCATGATTCCATTGTATATCAATAAATAATTATTCGAGCATCAGGAATCTAGAATCTAGATTCTAGATCCTAGCAATTACAAACATACATCAAATAATTAAGCATGATAAAACATTTAAGCATACTATAAATTTTAAAACATAAAACATTCAAAAATTAAGCATACTATAAAACATAAATGATAAACATAAAACATTTAACCATATTATAAAACATAAAGCATATTAAAAGTGAGCAACTGTCAACATTAGTCATTTCCAACATTCAAATAATAATGTTTACAAAATAGGCCACTTGGCCACCACCAAGTCAAAAAAGTTCAAATTCACAACAAGCCTACAAGTCTAATGATAATCTATGACAAAAGAAGTAAAGTGTGAACACTGAAAATATCTACTCATCTCTCCTCCTTCCACCACGAAGAGTACGTGATGGTGCGCCTCCACGTGGTGGCAATGAAGAAGATGGTGGTTGTGGAAGCTGTGGCAATGGCACTGTAACTGATGAAGACGAAGCCCCTGCTGTTGGTGTTGAACCATGGAACCTATGAAGCAAGGGACTAGTGGGGGGTGGCATGTCAAGTCGATCATCATCATCATGGGTAAGAGCATCCTCTAATTGCTCTAATCGCAACACTCCATCCTCCAAATTGGTCTCCTCTAGATACCTGTCCCATACCTTGTAGAGCCCCAAAACCATCATTTTCATACATAAACTTATCCTATACATAGATTTAAGCATAGATTCAAATAAATGGAGACCAACAGTAATTTAAACTTACATAAGTAACTATTTTATACATAGAAAAATACTTGGAACGAAACTGATGATTTATTGGGCTGTGGTTCTCCTCGTGAATGAAGCGGACAGGTTATCGAAACAATCTATTCCTCCCAGCCAATCTAGAAAACAATCCTAGACCCAAAAGATGTCTGCTCTCGTGCCCAAAATTCCAAGAACAATGAGTCTTCCCTTCAGAACAGTCATATCCCTCCATATTTCCTTAAACAATAGTGCCGAATTTAGCAAAGAAAAAGCCTCCCTCTCTCTTTCATATTCCACTCCTTATGTAACTTTTCTCCAGCTCCTCACACTTATGTAGATATTATAGGCATTTATGTGGATATTATATGCATTTATGGAGATATTATATTCATTTATGTAGATATTATAGGCATTTATGGAGATATTGGCTTTGATTAATTACTTTAAGATTAATTTTTGTTTTTAACTTAATTAAATTAACTTTATAATTAATTAAATTATATTATTATTTTATTTGTCCACTCACATATAATTTGTACTAAATTATATTTTGTTTTTCTTGAATAATGCTCTACCATGCATATGCATATAAGGGCGGTGTATGTGTTAAGTATCTTGTTGATATTTCATTATATCTCGGCGAGATAAAATGCATTGTGATATTCAATTCGTTATTCTAACTTAGGTAGTCTCGATACTAGGAAGTATGTATACTAGTGCAGTGTATACGATATATGCATATGTAGCTATCATATGCGTATGTCGTATATACGCTAATATTATTTTGTTTATAATTTGGAATGGGTCATTACATACTTCCTCCATTCGGAAAACTTCGTCCCGAAGTTAGGGTTTTATATAATCATATCAGTAATTGCGTTTTAGAGATTAGGGTGATTGTATAATGCTTGTACTTTAAGATTGACTTTCTGTTTGAATATGTATGTATTTGTAATTTAATTGTTACTTTCCATCTCAACCGAGTCTCCAAGCTATTCTAGAATCATCCTATCCTTCCTAATCTCTTCCGCTCCTATCCTATCCATCCTCTACAGGAATCCATGGCATCAGTTTTACTGATCCAACCATTCGTAGACCTTGAGGGTATCAGTGTCGATTACGTCAACCTAATTTACCAGTAGGCGTTCGACAGTCATCACATGTCTAGGGGAGCGTGACTCGCATAGTCCTCCCATGACTCCAGGTTTTGGAGGATAAACGGTGGGCAACACCTCCACCCCTCCTAGTAGGACCAGGGTCAACACCCTATCATGGAATTTCATGGAGTCTCAACTGTTCTTGGAATTTTGTCATCACGTAGATTGTTTCGGTAATGATGTGTTCTGCAAAGTAATCATTTGTACACAATCTGCAATGTAAACACTCGTACACACATTACAACATATGCATCTATATATTCAATACAATTTCTCGCTGGATACAACTCCTGTATAGTTCATACATGTTCTATCTATGATACATTGTATTTATCCGTTTTCAATCTATATACTAATATGTTTTGCTTTCATATTTAAAATGTAGTTATTATTCTATTTCTATTCATTCAATCATATTGAGATGTAAAATGAAATGAATTGATAGATAGCCTCATTTATAACGTAATCTATGATTTCATATTCTTGCAATGTTAATTTAAATGACATATTGCATATCGATATCCATGCACTAGTAAAGTTAAACAAATAGCATATATCCTATATCACTAGAGTTAAGTAACATCCTATCTTTATGGGTATCTGTGTACCAGCAAAGTAAAACTCATCCTTACGTGATATTTCAAAATAAAGTCTCAAGTATCAAAATAGAGCAGTCATATACATATAAAGTTTTCAGTTTCTCAAAATTTAGCATAAGTTGAGGTAATTTTGGCATATGGTCTCAGCATCTTCCCAAGTCGTCGATCCAAGACTATATTTGTCCCACTGGACTTTAACTTGGTCTATTAGTCGGTCCCTGAGCTGTCGAACCGTACGTTCCAGAATACGTAATGGTTCGACCGTAATAGTTCCCTCGTCCGATACCTGCAGTTCCTTCCATTGAAGATCATGAGATTTATCAGCAATATAGTGTCGTAAGGTAGATACATGGAATCCATTATGAATTTTGTGCAAGTGGGGTGGCAGTGCAAGACGATAGGCGACAGATCTAACTTTTTCCAATACTTCGAACGGCCCAATAAATCGAGGTGATAATTTTGTCCCATTCCCAAACCAAATGGTGCTCTTATTTGGCCTAATGCGGATGAAAACCTGATCTCCTACTACATAGTTTCTATCTGTCATGTGACCATCAGCATAACTTTTCTGTCTATCCTGTGCCTCTTTCAATCGTTGCTTAATCAGCTTTACCTGTTCCTCCATCTCTTGGATCAATTCTGGTCCAACTATTACACGGTCTTCTAACTTGTCCCAACTCAATGGTGTTCTGTATGGTCTCCCATATAATGCTTCAAATGGAGGCATCCCGATTGAACTGTGATAGCTATTGTTATATGCAAATTCTACTAAGGGTAAGTATTTTTCTCAGCGTGATTGTTGGTCCATAACATACATCCTTAGCATATCTTCTAGTACTTGATTTACCCTTTCTGTTTGCCAGTCAGTCTCAAGATGATAAGTTATACTCAAATTTAACTGAGTCCCTAAAGTTGATTGCATACAAGTTCATATCTCGACGTGAATCAAGAATCTCTATCCGATATGATTTTCTTAGGTACTCCATGGAATCTAATAATCTCATTTATGAATACCCGAGCTACATCATCAACTTCGTAAGTATATCTTACCGGGATAAAATGAGCGCTTTTTATTAATTTATCTACCACAACCAAAATGGCATTATGCTTTTGTTGTGTAAAGGGCAGCTCAACAATAAAATCCATAGAAATTATTTCCCACTTGGTCATAGGGATGTCATGAGGTTGTAGGAGACCTGCAGGGTGACAATGATCACCTTTTACCTGCTGACATTCAAGACACTTAGCGACAAATTGGACAATGTCTTTTATCATGCATGTCCAGAAGAAGAGTCTCTTAGTGTCAACATACATCTTCTTTACACCAGGATGTGCACAATACACTGCTCTGTGGGCTTCCTTCAGGATGGTCTTTCGGAGATCTCCACTATCTGGTATATACATCCTTCCATGAAATCGTAGAATTCCGTCTTCTTCCAAATCATATCCTTCGACCTTAGGTTCCTTTGAATGGTTTCTATCAAGCCCCGACCTTACTTTCAAGTACCAACTATCTCTTACGAGATGTTCAAGTACTTGATCTCTTAAGTCCACCTTGATAGATATGAGGGAAAATATTCGAGATTTTTTACTTAAAGCATCTGCTACTACATTCTTATTTCCTTTTATATATGAAATCACAAAATCATATTCACTTAAGAATTCACTCCATCGTCTTTGTGTAGCATTTAAGTCTCTCCAGGTGAATAAGTACTGTAAACTTTGGTGGTCACTTTTAAGTACAAAGTTTCTTTCTACCAAGTAGTGTCTCCATATCTTTAAAGCTAAAACCACTTCGGCTAACTCTAAATCATGCGTAGCATAAAGTTCTTCATGGAGCTTTAATTTTCTTGAAGCGTATGCTATTACACCTCCTTCTTGCATTAATACTGTACCTAACCCTTGTTTAGATGCGTCGATACATACAGTAAAATCTTTATCCATATTAGGTACTCGAAAAATTGGTGCACTAGTCAATAATCTTTTAAATTCGGAAAATTCTTTATCACATTCCTCAGTCCATTCATACTTAACACCTTTGCGCTGGAGGGTTGTAATCGGCTTTGCAATTTTGGAGCATCCCTCCACAAACCTTCGATAGTAACCTGCTAAACCCATAAAACTACACACTTCATGTGCATTCTTAGGTATCAGCCACTCCCTGATTGTGTTTACCTTTTTAAGATCTACAAAAATCCCTTCACCAGATATAATATGACCTAAGTAATGAATTTCCTTTTGAAAGAAAGTGCATTTGGATAATTTTCCATATAACTTGTGTTCTCTGAGGCAAGATAATTTTATCTGAAGATGTTCTTCGTGCTCCCTCTCATTCTTAGAGTAAATGAGGATATCGTCCAACAAAACTTGCACAAATTCATCGAGAGATTTGCGGAAAACGCTATTCATAAGGTTCATGAATACCGCAGGAGCATTGGTCAACCCAAATGGTACCACAATGAATTCATAATGCCCGAAACGAATTTGGAATGTAGTCTTAGAAACATCACTTTCTTTAATCCTTAGCTGATGATAACCTGATCGCAGATCGATCTTTGAAAACACTGCAGCGCCTTTTATTTGGTCAAAAAGGTCGTCAATGCGAGGCATTGGATACCTATTCTTTACAGTGGCCCGATTTAAATCTCGATAGTCCACACACAGTGGTAATGAACCATCTTTCTTCTTGAAAAAGATTACAAGAGCACCCCAAGGTGAAATACTGGGTCGAATGTGTCCTATATCTAATAGTTCTTTCAGCTATATTTGTAATTCTTGAAGTTCAAGAGCGGCCATTCTGTAAGGTGTTCTAGAGATTGGTTCTGTACCATGTTTCAATTCTATTGTGAGGTCTAGCTCTCTTTTAGGAGGCAGCCCTGGTAATTCCTTTGGAAAAGCATCCGAAAATTCTGACAGAATCGGATACTGTTAAAGATGGTCCTTTCTCCTTGCTTACTTCTTGAACTGCATATACCTAACAACCTTTCCTTGAGCACCGTTTCATTTGCATAGGTGAAATGAAGTGTAAGGATACTTTCCTCTTTATACGTTGGATTTGGATTGTCTCTCCCTCATCATTCGTGCAAAGTATTGTTTTCCCGAAACAGTCTACCCATGCTTGATGAGACTCTAACCAATCCATTCCTATCACTAGGTCGTAAGTTCCTAGGGCTGTGACATATACTTTAAGTTTGGTCGAACAGACTCCTAGATCAACTTTGCAATCCTCAACACTTAATTCTACTGGTTGAAGTTCTCCCGAAGCCATTTCTACCTATCTGAAATCGTTTTGCTTGCAATGTGCCAACCCACATTTATTTAATGTATATGATGAAATAAAACTATCAGTAGCACTAGTGTTAAATAAGATTTTGAGTTTTATTTCGTTGATTGTACCTGAAGATTCCATTACGGTGGATTGATGTGCTGCTTGGTTGTTGTTGACGACAACGTGGATTCTATGATTGTCTTGAGTATTTGATGATGGTCCTTTTCCTGCTGTCTGTGAGATCTCCGGACAATCATGCTGAAAATGAGGTCCTCCACACCTCCAACAATCAACCTGGGTTGGCCCCCTTGATTCTGACTGTGAATTTTTAGGCCAGGAGCTTTGTCCCCTGGTGCTATTTCCTCTCCCATTCCTTCCTCGATTACCAGTCCCTCGAGATTTCCAAGGACTGATGTTTGAGGATTCGGAAGCTATAATATTAATGGTCATGGGAGCTCTTGCTCCTACTCCTCCTAAGGTAAACCTATTACCATAAGGAGGTGGTCTCGAGCTATTTCCTCGGAAGAAATTTCAGGGAGTCTTTCCTGTAAGTCCCTGCTGTGATGGTTCTGCTGATCTGAAATCCCTTTTAATTCCCAGATGTTCTTTTGCATATCGTGCACATTCAATCGCCTCTGCTACCGCTGATGGCTTCCACTTTCTTACCATGCCCTAATTCATTGATTTAATCCATGCATGAAACACTCAGCTTGACGTTCATCCGTGTCTAGATAAGGAACATATTTTACAAGTTCCATAAACTTTATCTCGTATTCTTCCACGGTCTTATTACCCTGGATTAGAGTATGGAAGGTTCCGACTTGCTACTCTTGAAAGAAAGGTGGTAAGTATTTTGCATAGAATCGGTCTACAAACGACTCCCAAGGAACGATGTCTGATGTGATATTTAGTTGTTTTTCCAGATTCCCCCACCAAATCAGCGCATTCCCCCTGAGTTGGAATATAACGATCTTTGTTTTAGAGGTAGAAGAATATTCTCTTAGTGCGAAGCATCTTATCATCCCTTCTAACCATGCTTCGGCATGTTCTCTTGTTCGTCCTCTTGAGAAGTCCGGGAGTTTAATCTTTTGCAGTTCCCGGGAAATATCTTCTCTATGTGGCTTATAATCATAATCTTTAGGCTTTTCTGAATGTATTTCCTCTAGATGAGGTCGTTCTTCTTTGCTACTGGCTGGCTGCGACCTTTTTAATGTTTTCAGAATGGCTTCTAATGAACGCATTACAGTAGTTAGATCGGGTGCTGGAACAACTGGTGCTAATGGCGATCTAGGTGGTGGCGATGGTGACAGTGTTGGCGATGACGATGGCGGAGTTGTTAGAGATGGCGATGCATCTCGCTGGTGTTTCCGCCTTTGGTACGTTCTTACCATCGTGACTTTTCCTGGAATACATAATAAATTTATGAGAATCGGGTGAATTTTTAGACTAACTAAATATGATTTTCGTAAAATTGAGCTTGCATACGGGGATAGTTCTTTTGCTATTTTACCTGTAGGTAGGTCATACTGGTATCGAGGTCAAGGAGGGTGGCCACGTGACCTCCTTGTCTTATGCAGGATATGCTATGCGTAATAATTCCTTAGTGAAATGCAAGGTTCTTGATAGATAATGATGTATTTCATAATAATTACCTAAAATTTTTGTCCTAAATGCAGTTATTGAAGGAGTTATATTTATCCTTATTTTCTTAATTTCCGGTTTATAGCTATGTATTCCTATATTTATTAGCTTTTCCATTAACAAGTCATATATTATATAATACCTTTTTCCTAACCATTAACTCTCATTTCCTATAGAATCCTTCTAACGAGATTTTTTTTTTTTTTTTAAATGAATCCCTTGTAGTAAAATGATAAATATATATTTATATTTATAATGACTTTAGTAGAGCACTTAATGAAAGAGACAAAACTCTTCTGGAGGACATCCATGGATGACTTATTTAGTTATATCATTTAAATAATATACTTTAAGACTAACCTAGGCTCACTAAAGTTCCAATACGGTTGTCCAATGTTTACATTTAGATGCAAAAGTATCATTGATTATTTTATATATATATATATATATATATATATATATATTTTCTCAAAATGCATAAAGAGTTTAATGATGAACTGAACCCAACTTTAACAAGTATCTCAATTTAAATCATATATATTAATTTAATAAACAAAATATATTAATTTAATAAACATGTATTTAGAGGCTTTACGTTAACTACAACCTCATTTTAAAGCAAACGTTAACTATAATTAAATCCAACTGTCCATCCAACACTCATCGTAGATGTTGAGAATTTGTCTGGGCTGTGATGATAATTTGCACGAAATTGAGGTTTCAATTTTCCTCTAGAAGCCAATTAGTTATTTACGCTATGGCTGTTGCATTTGAGTCCGTTTACGCTACGACTGGGCAGTGTGCATTTGAGTCCGTTTATGCTACAGTTGGGCCATGAGGATAGCAATATAGGAGGCTTCAAGTTCCCTCCGTTGTTCAAATTAAATGATGCTGACAACGAAACTACTAATGAGCTCCACCTTTATTTTTATTTTATTTATATATATATTTTTTTTGAAATAGCTGGGCGGTGGGTATACTAAATCCAGAAGGGCATAAGGACTATGTTCGCATTGGTGACACGTTGAGCATGGAATATAACATGTCCACTTCTCCCTCAGAACACGTAGTTGACCTGTGATGAATTTGACCTTATTTGAAATGGGGTATGGGTATGATACGTGGTTTTATTGAGCATAGGGTAAAGGTGCTTCAAAAGCCATCAATTTTAATTTATGGGCTACAGGTTCATACGATCACACAGTACGGTTGTGGGACTTGCGCAACTTAAAGACGGTTTTGCAATTTAAGCACGGGAAACCACTGGAAAACCATTGGGTGATGAAGAAAGCGAGTAGCAGGAGCCAATACGAAGATCGCTTATATATATATATATATATCCGAAGGATTGCTGTCCACCACAAGAGGTAATATAGTGAAGGTATGGGACATTCTTGGAGGAGGACAACCCATATAGACAATTGAAAGCCATCAAAGATTGTCATGTCTAAGTATATTTCAAAGGTACCCAACTCGGGCCAGGCCTTGGGTGATGCACCGTCTAGTTTCTGCTCTAAAAGCTGCAGACTACAAGGGTAAAATAGCTGTCATAGAAGAGCTAGCTGCTAGAAAGAGGCTGATACTAACTTTGTCAATTCTAAATTTGGACGAGCTCGAGTTGCTGATCAAAATTTATTTCTCATTTTTCATTTCCCTTACAGACAGGGTTCTGGATGTATGTGCAGTAGATCTTGGAAAGTTAGAAAATATATAAAAATAAAAACAGATTGCTGGCATCGACGTCTAAACTTTAAATATGTTGACTCGACAGAGATCCCAGCAATTCCCTCTGTAGGCAGGGATGTCAGGCTTTCACATGACCCTTGCTGAGAATTAATAATTGAAGGTTCTAGACCTGGACTTATGAGATAAAATGAGCAGTGGATTACAGATAAGTATAATGGATTTAATCATGGTTTCTTGGGAGCGGGGAGCAGGAGCGCCATTTTCAAAAGGTCCCTGTCCGGAGCGTTTCGGGGAGTGTTTATATATATATATATATATATATATATATTTTATATTTTGATTGTTATGAACCTAATTCATAACTAATGTAATAAATATTATAGAATAAATATGATTGCTAACTAATCAATTAGGATTATGTTAAGTAGTCATTAGTTAACTGAAAAGGCATGTCTAAAAGACATGCCTGTTCATGAAAGGTCACCTGCATAGGTATAAAAGCAGGGCCTCATTGTAACTTTCAATCGTCTTATATCATATCAATAAATATTTATTATTATAAATACATCTTGTGTATTTTTATAATTAAAGCTATTTTTGCTATCAAAGTCAACAAGCATACAAGTCTTACTGCTACAGTATTCAAATCTACGAATTCCGCTGCTACAGTGGTATCGGAGCCATATTAAGGACAAGTTAAAGCAATGGCACACAACATCGTTCTACAAGCCTACGAATGTAGTTTACAAGTCCGAGAACATTGTTTACCATATAATGTGCCATTACGTGAAGATCCCAAAAAAATTGAGCAGATTAGAAAAATTCAAGAAAAGCTTCAACAATTAGAGAATTCATGTGCAAAAGTCACAAATGGTTATAAAAAAATTTCTGCAGGTCTTAAAAAAAATTCTGCAGTAATCCATAATAGAGAAGATGAAAAATGTTGTAATAATGAGAAGGCAGTTAGTTATGCCAAGGGAAAATCAAGTATAACATCCATGTTAAATTCAAGTAAATACATTCCCCCACCAATGCGTAATAAAGGAAAACAACCAACTAATATTGAAAGTAAAGAAGAAGGGAAATGTTGGAAGTGTGGAGACAAATATTTCACAGGACGTAAGTATGCAATCCAAAAACTTTATAACTGTGAAGCAGATTATAATGATGATGTAGATGTTAAATGTAAAAAAGATTCTGCTAGCCTGAAAACTATTGAAGAAGCTGGAAAAAGTGATGAACAACAGAGTGTTTCATCCTCTATTTTGAAAGAAACTTGTGAAGAAACAAAACAAGGTGAAGCAGGAATGGTGACAGTAACACCAGAGCAACTGATTCATGAGAAAAGCCGAGACAACATTAATGCATATAGTTCATCAAAGATACAAGGATTTGTCTCTAATGCTCGCTCCCAGTCACTGGAGACAGCATCAATGAAACCTGGTGAAAATTTGATTGAGATATCAGTCCTGGATAGCTTTGCTCAAACTGCTTTTGAAGGATACAAAACACGGAACTGCATTCAAAGTCAGATATTTCCAACAGCATACAATAGCAATGAGAATCTACTCGTAGGTGCACCCACTGGAGCTGGCAAGACTAATATTGCAATGATTACTGTTTTACGTGAGATTCAACAACATATTAAGAATGGTATTTTACACAGGAATGAGTTCAAAATAGTTTATGTTGCACCTATGAAGGCTTTGACAGCAGAAGTGTCATCAAGCAAAGACGATTTACTAGCAAGGCATTTCAGAGAGAGTGCCCAACAAGGATCTCTGGGCTATACGAAGGGACAATTAGAGAAAATTCAGAAAGAAAGCCAACAACACGGGTCTCTACCGGAGCATTTGAAGAAAGATCAGCTTGCTGGCCAGAGTGTTGCATCTAGGACATGGAATATATTGTTTCAGCAAGTGGATTCAATACCTACAGATGTGCCGTGGGTATTTCTGGCTACCTGTGAGCTACCAGGCACAGCTCTTCCCCGTCAGATACGGAATTCTTCATGAACCAAGATGCTGATGTATCTTCACTTGCACTGAAAAAGACTGTACATTGCTTGTCTGTGCAACTACCTTCTACTTCAGATTGGATTGTAAGTCGCAGTCAAGAGGATATTATTGCAAACAAAAGCATTCGAGATGCACTGGCTTATGAGGAAGAATTTTTCTACAGTCGGCCAGTGTATCACAGTTTAGCTGATCGACGTGGTGATTCCCAGTTAGCAAAGAGGTTGAATCAGATTTTAGTACAACTTATTCCATGCTTCTTCAAGTATTTCCTAAGTCTCTCAGCCGAAGCCATCAATGCACATTTCGATCTATGTGAAGAGGATGAGTTGGGAATTAGAGTGCAGGCAATGTGTTTTCTAATGGATCCCCAACTTAGAAAGAAACTGTGCTATGTTCAGTTCCCTCAGAGATTCGATGGTATTGATTGCCATGATCGATATGCAAATGGAACGGACCAAGTGTCACAAGTGGTGGTGAAGGACATTAATGGGCGGCATCTGATATTGGGATTTACCAGACGGCTAAATCGGAACGAATTTAAATTGGAGGATATGAATGGCGGTCCATTATATAGTGGTGGCTCAAACACTGTAAAAAAATGCAGTCGTCATTGCCCTGGGTTGCGCTGCGACCTGCTTCCGATTAACGAAAATCTTGGAGAACCCTTCCCAAATGCAGATACAATGCGGAACACGATCGCTGCCACCTCCAGATATACGAAAAAAAAAACGGTGTAACCAACTCACGGCCGGTCGATTCAAATGGTGTAAACTTATCGGACGGGTTTTTCCACCGATCACGTTATTTAAAAAAAAAACGACAGCCGAGCCCACAACATTCAGAGCTGACTGCGTTGGAACAGTCGAGGTTTGTTGTCTGTCGTGGAACATCATCATACTGACACACCGTCAACACAACGTATGGCACGAATCCTGGAACTCCGCTTTTGAAAGCCGACACGGCATCATTGCCACTGTCGTTGTCGTTGGTTATCAATACCATTTAAAAAAACGGCGACCAAGCCCCGTTGCTATAAAAAAAGGTGTGTTGTCGTCATCACGAGGGGTGTACAAAGGTTCTTGCCGCCATAAAAAGGGGTGTGTCCTCGGTCAAACGCTGGGTCATACGACGTGTTCCCCGGTGATACACCGAATATATGTATGTATGTTCGTTACATTTGTCAGTAGTCGCCATGGACAAAGGGGTGTTTGCCCACAGTTATGGCCTGAAGTTGATATGTCGTTTTTAGCAGTTACAGAGAACACAAATAATCAACCAACTTCCCACTCGGGTACAGAGGACAGTGCAAATTCTTCTACAAATGGTAAGCAAATTGTGGAGGAGTCTAGTACATGTCATAAAAAAAGCGAAAAGTCTTCATTTGTGCAAGCGTTATCAAGCAAAGGAGAAATTGGCCGCAGACATAGTCAGCCTTCCCACTCAGTTACTGCTGCGAATGGTAAGGAAAACGTGAAGGAGTTTGCATCTCCTAGAAACAGGGCAGATCCTTTTCTAAAAGTGCCATTGAAGCCATCATCATCTTCAAATGTGAGGGAGGAGTCAGAAAACACTGAAGATGCCAAGGAAATATAATAATAAGAAGAAGCCTCCCCGATAATATTTACTCAACTTTTTAAATAAACTGAGTTTGCTGTCCTACAAAAATAAAAAAATAAAAAAATATTAATATATATATATATTAAAATAAATATATCTATATAGAAGTACAAATTCAGAAAAAAGGAAAGGTTCATCATCAAAAAAAAAAAGAGAAGTTAAATTATATATATAGATATATATATATATAGATATTAGTATTATTAAATTAGAAAAATAAAATATAAAATTAGAGAACTCAGTTCAAGAAAGTATTACTGGAGAAATATTCATGCCAAGGTACCAGTGATGAATGACATGTCTAGCAGATAATCCCCAGTGAAGAAAATTGTCGAAAGATTAAGCTTTGAGGACAAAGCTTTTCAAAGAAGGAGGCAATGTTATGAACCTAATTCATAACTAATGTAATAAATATTATAGAATAAATAAAATAAATATGATTGCTAACTGATCAATTAGGATTATGTTAAGTAGTCATTAGTTAACTGAAAAGGCATGTCTAAAAGACATGCCTGTTCATGAAAGGTCACCTGCATAGGTATAAAAGCAGGGCCTCATTTATAACTTTCAATCGTCTTATATCATATCAATAAATATTTAATATTATAAATACATCTTGTGTATTTTTATAATTAAAGCTATTTTTTCTATCAAAGTCAACAAACATACAAGTCTTACTGCTACATTATTAAAATCTACGAATTCTGCTGCTACATTGATGCATATATGTCAACAAAAGCATGTAGAATGATCAATTAGACATAACAAACATAAAAACATAGATTGAATCATATAACATCAATCATCTAGAAGTTATAATCTTCATCAACCATGCCCACAAGTTGGAAGCATACAACATATGGACTCTTGAGTCTCGCGAATCATCAATCTGAAGGTTTCAAGCTTTCAAAATTCAATATATAACATTTATCATCATTGATTTCAAATTTCAATATCTAACGTTTATCATCGTTGATATATATCATAATTCATTTATCATCATTGATTCATTGATTTCAAAATTCAATATACATTTATCATCATTGATATATAACCATTATTATCATTGATTCATTGATTTCAAATTTCAATATATAACATTTATCATCATTGATTCATTGATCACCATATAACTTTCATGAAGCATCATATTCATAATTCATAATGACTTGTAAACTTATAAATGCCACGAGGAAATTTTGGTCTGCTAGTACTCTCAGGAGTACCACGTCCACGACCATGACTAGAAGGTGGAGGCTGAATTTGCAAAGGAACAATAGTTGGATATCGAGGACTGGCACTGGCACTGGCACTGGCACTGCTACTGGATGGTGGGACTGGGCCTGTGTGTGGCGGTGTTGTTGATGCTTCATCATCATCCCTAAAAAGTTCTGCTTCCAGTTCTTCCATATGTACCGTGTCGTCCTCCAAATTATCATCCTCTAGGTTGTTGTCCCAGACTCTGTATGATTGATCCTCATATGCCTGATCACAGTAATGGCTCAACAACCTCAAGTTGTAATGCACATAAACCAAGCTTTCAGCTCAATTTTCATACAACCTGTTTCTTCTCACATTATGTATGAAGCTGTAGGTGCTCCAACACCTCTCTGCAGAAGAAGTATTCACAACCTGTGAGAGAAATTTTTTTGCCAACTTTGGCAAAAGTCCCATGCCACCATATGCTTCCTACCATGTGAGAGCATCAAATCTGTCTCTGTCTTCCATTGCATGGAAAGAACCAAAGTTAGCAGTGCAATTGAAGTATTTGCCTAATTCAATGCGCAATCTAGCACACTCCTCCCTATCGGGTACCAACTTGTCTAATGCCTTCATGTATCCCTGTTGTATCTCTGGATCTGTGTGAGGTTTGATCCTAACCCCACCTCTAGGTGCAGGTTGGCCCAACCAAGATGGAGAGTAGTATTTTGGCATAAGGATATATGCCAAGGCATGTAGTGGAACATTGAGTTTATTCCACCATGCACACACACAGTCGTGAATCATTGCATACAAGTTGGGATCATTATCCTTAACAATATCTTTTATTTCGCCCAACATGCTATCCATCTGCTCATAAACCTCACCAATCACTGGTTTATCAGTATCTGCAAACTGAATCATGTGATAAATGGGCTTGGTGAAGTTCAAAATTTCCCTCACACATGCCGAAAACAAAGGGTCAAGGGCGGTCTCCTCCATATGTTCAAAACCTTGCCTGTCAACTATTGTCGCTGCCCTGTCCTTTAATACCTGCCAGTGTGGGCTTGATACCATTGCAGCCAATGACTCTCTTACCTTCAAAAGGTGCAGGTAATAGCTAGCAAATCTAGTCTTTGCTATCTTCATCAACTCCAATTTGGAGTGAGTACGGAAAAGCCCATGGGTATTGCTATGATTTGTAATAAATTTTATCATTTTCTTACCTCTTGTACAAATCACCAAGCCATTTGAATTGAGGTTGTTTGTTTTTAATGATATCATGCATCAAAAGGTTCATTGTGTGAACCAGACACCCAGACCAAAATATGTTGGGGTATTTATCCTCAATAATTGCTCCTGCTGCCTTACAGTTAGCACCATTATCAGTGATGACTTGTATGACATTGTATGGCCCAGTCTTTTCAATTATTGCAAGTAATGGTTCTGCATTGTTAATGCTGGTCTTGAATTTGTCTGAATAATCAAATGCTGACAGGAAGATTGCACCACTAACCGACACAGCCAAAACACTTATCAATGGCTTTCCTTTTACATTGGTCCATCCATCAAAGACAATGGACACCCCATGCTCATTCCACGAATTTTGTCATTCTAGCCAAAGAATGGTTTATTTTAGCTTTTTCATGATCAAGATCCACGGTTCTAGCCTTGTCATACCCAGGGCTCCTGTATCCTTTGGGGGCATCATTAATGGCAGAAACCATTTCATGCCAATTAGGTGAGCGAAGAACATTGAATGGCACCCCACATGCATATAGAAACCGGAAAATTTTTTAATCCACATCATTCCTACACCCTTCGTCAAGGAAATCGGATATGGTTCTACGCCTTAATCCCACTGTGCCACTGCCTCCATAACCACTCCATAGGTGGAAGTTGATGGACTTCTTTGGCCATGATGTGATGCACCTGATGGTGTATAAGAATCGATGAAACCCCTAGATCTTTTAGATCTCTGTAGGGCAACCTCCTCTTCCTTTCTATATTTCTCTCTCTCTGTTGCTGGCACACTAACAAAAATTTTGATTCCTCGATTTTTGTCTCCATCCCCTGGCATTTCCCCACAAAGGTGCCTTCTCGCACGGGTGTATGAACCATTGTATTCTTTATTGCAATGGGGGCAAAGAAATTTAGTGGTTCCACCACCTTTCCCTCCTTCCTGCCTCTAAACATATTTCCACAAAGGTGTCTGAGTTTGTTCTTGTCTAGTTAGGGTATCTGTGGCCTCATGTTCTCCACCCCCTCCTTCCTCCTCAGCATAATCCTCCTCCTTCTCAGGATTTTCATCAAAACCACCATAACCCACTTCTTAATCCTCCTCTTCTCTAATGTGCCTCTTTCTTCTACTCTCCAACATCATTATTACAAAGAAAGGAACTAGCATGATGAAAATCCCTAGCCATATAGCCATGATGTTTCAAGTTTCAAGTTTCAAGTTTCTAGCCTACAAAAAAAATGGAGAAATGCCAAATGGGAATAGGAAATGCAACATAGGAAAAAAACAATTCAAATTTTAAGTTTTCAACACAATAAAATGCAACATTCAGAAAAAAATCAAGTTTTCATTTTTGAACAACTTAAAAATTCATCCTAGAAAATACAAAACTAGATTAGAAGACCTACCTCTTTTTTGCAATCCTCCTCTTGCTCTCTTGCAGCTTGCTTCTTGCTCTCT
The DNA here is from genome assembly GCA_034641835.2 of Pinus albicaulis. NCBI lineage: Eukaryota > Viridiplantae > Streptophyta > Pinopsida > Pinales > Pinaceae > Pinus > Pinus albicaulis. The sequence continues at coordinate 240,701,880 of CM076575.1, read as the reverse complement.
CCTTGGCACTTCCGCAGCTCCGCTCTCCAACTCTTGCTCCAAGCTCTCCTCTCCTCTTGCTCTCACTCACTCAACTAAAAGAATAAAACAAAATGAGGGGAGGGTGGGGTTTTATTTACCCAACCCTCCTCCCTCCCTCTAAAAAAAAACGATTTTTTCGAAGAATTTTTTTCACACCTCCGGGGAGTTCTTTTTTTTTTTTTTTTTTTTGTAAATGTCGGGGAGCATTCGGGAGTGAACGCTCCCCGACCGCTTCCGGCATTTAAAAAACGCTTTCGAAGCGTTTTTTATGCCGGGAGAAGCGCTACGTGGCTTGTTCCATCTGGCCGGTCAAGAAGCGTTTTCTGGAGCGTGTTTCTGAGCGCTCCCAAAACGCTCCCGAACGGAGCGCATTTCGAGAGCAGGAACGGGAGGGGGGGGGTGAAGCTTCCCTGCAACCTTGGATTTAATGAATCATCGGATTGAGGTATAGGATGCCCCCAGGAGGTACCCCGGCTTTTCAACAAAATTTCTGAGTTTAATGAATGGTTTTGTTGAATCTCGTCAAATGGCCGAAGTATATATGCACTGCAGATTTACTTAATTTAAAATGACACGTGCATAGAACCACACAAGTATTCTAGAGAACCTTTAACAACCATATATATGACGGACATTTAATTTAGAATAAAATAACCCACACTAAATAGCTTGAACAACAATGAACAATTATATTCTTCTTTCAGTGCAGATGGCTTCAAATAATATCAACAGCTAGAAACTTTGATTACTTTCAGAAATAAAGCCTATAAGGTCCCAAAAGGTGGAACAATTGAGCTCTGATACCATGTGTAAAGCCCCAAAACCATCATTTTCATACATAAACTTATCCTATACATAAATTTAAGTATAGATACAAATAAATGGAGACCAGCAGTAATTTAAACTTACATAAGTAACTATTTTATACATAGAAAAATACCTAAAACGAAACTGATGATTTATTGGGCTGTGGTTCTCCTCGTGAATGCAGCGGACAGGTTACCTAAACAATCTATTCCTCCCATCCAATCTAGGAAACAATCCTAGACCCAGAAGATGCCTCTTCTACCCCCGTGTCCAGAATTCCAAGAACAATGAGTCTTTCCTTCAGAATAGTTCATATCCCTCCATATTTCCTTAAACAATAGTGCCGAATTTAGCAAAGAAAAAGCCTCCCTCCTTCATATTCCACTCCTTATATAACTTTTCTCCACCTCCTCACACTTATGTAAATATTATAGGCATTTATGTGGATATTGTAGGCATTTATGGAGATATTATATGCATTTATGGAGATATTGACTTTGATTAATTATTTTCAGATTAATTGTACTATTTTTGTTTTTAACTTAATGAAATTAATTTTATAATTAATTAAATTTTATTATTATTTTATATGTCCACTCACATATAATTTATACTAAATTATATTTTGTTTTTCTTGAATAATGCTCTACCATGCATACGCATATAAGGGAGGTGTATGTATTAAGTATCTTGTTGATATTTCATTATATCTCGGCAAGATAAAATGCATTGTGATATTCAATTCGTTATTCTAACTTAGGTAGTCTCGGTACTAGCAGGTATGCATACTAGTGTGGTGTATGCAATATATCCATGTGTAGCTATCATATGCGTATGTCATATACACGCTAATATTATTTTGCTTATAACTTGGAATGGATCATTACAAACCTTAAGGTCTCTGTTACTCTTTGCATCTTCACAGTAATGGGACAACAATCTCAAGTTGTAATGAACATAAACCAAACTCTCTTTCTGGTTTAAGCTCAATCTGTTTCTTTTAACACTGTGGATGAAAGAATAAGAGCTCCAACACCTCTCTGCAGAAGAAGTGTTTACCACCTGTGATAGCACCCGCAATGCCAAAGTCTGTAGAAGTGGAGTAGCACCTCCATGCATGTTCCACCACTCAATAGAAGAAAAACTCTCTCGATCTCTAATAGCATGCATGCTCCCAAATGGACCAGTGGAAAGTGTATAGTTGCTCAACTGTTTCCGTACCAAGTGTGCCTCCTCCTCATCAGGGACTAATTTATCCAATGCATCCATATAATTTTGTAGGACCTCTGGATCTAGGTGTGGTTTTCTCCTGCTCGCCCCCCAGGTGCTATTGTAGAAAGCCATGATGGACTATAATATTTAGGTGTCAATACATATTTTAATGCATGCAATGGAATATTTAGCATATCCCATCGTTTTACCATCTCTGCACGAAGATATTTGCACAAGGTGGTATCTCTAGCTTCAACAATGTCTTTAATATGCCCCAACATGTTATCCATTTGCTCATACACCTCCCCAATTATTGGCTTATCTGAATCCCTAAACTTGATCATGTAATAAATTGGTTTGGTGAATTGCAAAACATATTTAACCTGTGACCAAAATAACATGTCAAGAATAGTGTCCTTTGCTACATTATCACCATCTCTATCAGTGTTAATCTTGATGCAACAGAACTAAAAGTCTGACCCAAGGAGCGCTGGTCCACTATAACGTGGCTCTGTCAGCCAAACCCTTTCCAACCTCGTGCTTTACTCCCCGTGGTCTTCAACCTTCTTTTTATGAAGTTTATCTATCAATTTCGAAGAAATTAACAGATAACTATATTCCGCAACTTTTACAAATATTAAACATAGTCCTGTACTTTGATATCACAATTTCGTAGCTCGGGTTTATATATCTCCGCCGGGCCCACAAATACAATCGCGAGGTTCCATTAAATGCACTCGCTATACCTTCCAAACTTTATATTAACAGTTAACATTTTACAGCCGAATGACTTTGTAATAACCCCTCGTCCCGGACCCCACATATATGTCAATGGACCAATCAAATGTGTGCGTCATACCTAGTTAAACATCGTGTATCTCCGTCACGTGAAGACCGTCCGATGGCCTTCTCTCAGATCAATGGCCGGTATACATTTCGCTCGGCGACTTCGTACTGTCGTTAACGCGCGAAATGAATACGGAAAGGCGGTTTCTCACGGTCCAATCTTGCCACGCGTCGGTTCCTCTATGGAATCGCTCCTCGTTGGGGGAATACCACTTAGCCCCGAAAGGTGGTGCGGAATGGGGAAACCGCTCTTGGAAACCCACTTGTGGTTTTTGCTACAGGGATCGACCGCGGTTGTACATCCGGTTTGCGCTCTCCTATGTATATCCTCGTTGATTTACTCCGGGTTAAATCTCTGGTTGGGGAGTTCAATTAACACGAGCAAACGTAATTTTCTTTATTTCGCGGGATTCCATTACCATAAACAGAGTTCCACGGCCAGTATCACTATACAGACCTCGCCTGTGGTCAGGGTAGGTTTACAGGGTTATTCAAACAACTTGCAGGAATTCAGAGACAGGGAAACGGAATTACTAGTATACACTCTCTCACAACTAAATGAAATTCCTCACAAGTTACATTCCAAGGTAATTAGAAAATCAACAGAACTGAAATCCATTTAATTGGAAGCAGTCGATAATGCACAGAGTTTCACTGCAGAAATCTCTCTTCTACCCTTTTCTCGCCCCCTCTTTCAATGTATCCGAGGATTCAATTTATATACATTATAGTGTGACTCTTCGGTTCCTCTGCGAGGACCGTTTCAGAAAACCAACAGTCTAGTTACACTAATTCAACTAACTAACACATGACAATTGGACTAACTGGACTATTCGACTCCTACAACTCTAACTACTCTGAAATGAAACAGTGAGCTGAGGTATTGACACCTAGCTGTCACAATCTTGATGATTTCGAACCCTCCTAGCCACAACATGTGGACAAAACCTCCTACATTGCTGGCTAGTGTCTAATGCCCCTGCATCAGACTCCCGAGGGCAATCTTCTTCATGGGCTCCTGTCCATGAGCTCGTCTATTGATCTGCCTATTTTCTGCAACATTCCTTCAGTCATCCAAGTGGCATCTTCCTCTGGTTTATCCCTCCATTTGATCAGGTACTGAAAGTACTCTTGTCCTCTGGTCCTTCTGAATGGCCTTCTATCCAATATCTTCTCGGGTTACAATGGCTGTGCTGGAGGTAGCTGTTCTTTCCACTCAATCTGTTCCTTGTCTACTGATCCTTCTTCTGCACCATCATCTTCATACTTGTACAAATCTACAACATTAAAAATGGGAGATATTCCAACATCAGGTGGCAATTCAATCTCATAAGCATTTGCAGAAAACTTCCTAAGTATCTTGCATGGCCCAATCTTTTTGAACTTTAGTTTATTATAATGTTTCTTTGGGAACCTCTCCTTTCTCAAGTGTGCCAAAACCAAGTCTCCTACTTCAAAATGAATTTCTTTTCTGCTTAAATCTGCTCTGCCTTTGTATTTGATGTTGCTGCCTTGTAATTGTTGCTTCACTTGTTCGTGTATGGCCTGGATCTCTGAAGCAAATTCCTCACCATCTGCATTCCTTATCTCTGCTCTTCCTAGATTTCTTAATTCTGATATCCCTCTGGGGTGCATTCCATAAACAATATGAAATGGACTCTGCCCTGTGCTCCTGTTTGGTGAGTCATTGTATGCATATTCTTCACAAATTTATCCACTTCTGTTCTCATCTTGGGCCAGAAATAAAAGTGACTCAGCTGCTCATAAGTCTTATCAGTACCAAAGTGTCCAGCAAGTCCTCCACTATGCTTCTCCTTGATCAAATTTTCTCTCATGGAACATTTTGGTACACATAATTGGCTTCTTCTGAATAACAAGTCCTCCTGCAGGAAATAATCCAGCCACTGGCTTCTATCTGTTAAGACAGGGTTACTACATGCCTCAAATGCTTCCTTAAAATCTGGATCTGTTTTATACAACTCCCTAAGAAAATCAAATCCTGCAACTTCAAAATTAGTTTCTTGCACAAGCATGTGTCTCCTACTCAAAGCATCAGCTACTTTATTGGCTTGGCCACTTATATGTTTCAAAACAAAATTAAAACCTTGGAGATACTCAACCCATTTAGCATGCTTATGTTTCAACTTGGGCTGCTGTACAATATACTGCAAAGCATGATTGTCAGAATACAATACAAATTCCCTAGACATCAAATAATGTCTCCATTTCTTCAGTGCCTGAACAATTGCATAGAATTCCTTCTCATAAGAGGAATACTTTCTTCTGGTGTCATTCAGCTTCTCACTGAAATATGCCACAGGCCTATCATCCTGACTCAACACAGCTCCAATGGCCTCTCCACTGGCATCACATTTTACTTGAAATGGTTTAGTAAAATCAGGCAGAATCAAAACAGGCTTCTCTGTTATCTTTTGCTTCAAAATTTTAAAATTTATTTCTGCTTCGGCGGTCCACTTAAATGGTTGTTTGCTCTTCTTTATTGTCTCGACTATGGGTGCATTGATCTTACTAAATTTCCTTATAAAATTTCTGTAAAAACTAGCAAGTCCATGGAAACTTCTTACCTCAAAAAAATTCCTGGGTGAAGGCCACTCCACAATTGCCTTAACCTTTTCTGGGTCCATCTTCAATCCTTCTGCAAAAACAACAAACCCCAAATACACCAACTCTCCTTCATCAATGAGCATTTCTTCAAATTTATCAGCAGCTTCTCTTGGTGCAGCTTCTTCAAGACATGATTAAGATGCCTTAAATGTTCTTCTTTAGTTCTGCTGAAAACTAATATATCATCTAAATATACTATCACAAATTTCCCAATAAATTCTTTCAATACTTCATTCATAAGTCTCATAAAAGTGCTTGGTGCATTTGATAACCCAAAAGGCATTACCATCCATTCATACAGTCCTTCATTTGTTTTAAAGGCAGTCTTCCATTCATCACCCTCTCTTATCCTAATCTGATAGTATCCACTCTTTAAATCTATCTTTGATAAATATTTAGCACCACTCAAACAATCCATTAAATCTTCAATTCTGGGTAAAGGGAATTTGTACCTGATTGTGATCTTATTAATTGCTCTGGAATCGGTACACATTATCCAGCCTCCATCTTTCTTCGGGCTCAAAACTGCTGGTACTGCACATGGACTCAGACTTTCTCTGATCAGTCCCTTGTCCACCAACTCCTGTACTTGTTTCCTGATTTCCTCATTTTCCTTGGGAGTCATTCTGTAGGCTACCTTATTTGGCAGATTTGAACCAGGGATAAAATCTATCTGATGGCTGATCTTTCTCACAGGTGGCAGCTCATCAGGTAAATCATCCACAACAATGTCACAGAAATCATCTAACATTTCTTGGATTTCTACTGGCAAATCAGAAATCTTTGTAGAAGTAAGGACTACCTTAGGTTTGCAAACTAAAGCAAAGCTTACCTCTTCTTCTTCTATCTGCTGCAGATATTCCTTCCCGCTCAGCAACAAGGTCTTTGGATCAATCACTCTGCTGGATGGCTCTCCTTCCTCCATGGGTATCAATGTATGACGTACCCCATCTTTGAAGAACTTGTAAGTGTTCTTCTTGCCATCATGCACTGCTGCTCTGTCAAACTGCCAAGGTCTACCCAGCAGTATATGACACAAATCCATGGGCATTACATCACACAGGACCTTATCTTTGTATTTGCCCATTTGCAGCTCTATTTCACACTGTTCTTTCACAACCAACTGGAGCCCTTTATGTAGCCAAGACACCCTGTAGGGAGTGGGGTGCTCCCTAGTCTTCAGCTTCAACTTTTCTATCACCTCAGTGGAAACTAGATTGTCTGTGTTGCCACTATCAATGACTAGCTGGCAGCATTTCCCTTGGACTTTGCAGATGCTCCTAAACAAAGTCTTCCTTTGTGCAGGCTCAGTGACTTCTTTAGCTTGCTTCAATAGGACCTTATTTACCACCAAGGATTCTCCCCTCTCTGGAAGAATTTCTTCTTCGATTTCTGCCTCTTCTCGAGCCTGGGCAACAACAGCATTCCTTGGACCAGTACCCACATTCTCTGGACACTCATAGTGCTTATGTCCCACTCCTTGACATCTATAACACCTCAACTCTCTGCCTCTGCCTCTGTCTCCTCTTCCTCTTCCTCTGTAAGAACCCCTTCTGCCCTTTGCATCATCCTCTGTAGATGCATTCTAAGGTGAGCTACTGTCAGCTCCATTCCTGGGTGTAGGCTTTCCTCTACCACCCTGACTTCCCTTCCCACGGAAAGTACCCCTCTTCCTGGCAGACTGTTTCCTCGGGAGTTTCTCCTCTACTCTCAAGTCCATCTGATAGGCCTCTTCTACTGTCTTGGGAGACAGAAGACCAATCTCGTCTTGGATCTCTAGTTTGAGACCATTCACATATCTGGCAGTCTTCTCTGGTGTGTCTTGGAATTGCCCAGCTCTTATGCTCACTCTGTAGAACTCCTTTGTGTATTCTTTTACTGTCAGCAACCTCTGTCTCAAGTTCTACATTTGTCTATACAATGTCAGCTGGTAATCACTAGGCAGGAATTTACCCTTCAACTTAGCCATCATTCCGGTCTAGCTCTTGATAGGTTGCTTGCCAACTCTCCTTCTTTCTGCCTGGACTCCATCCCACCAAAGTGCAGCATGTCCTTTCAGCTTTGTTACTGCAAACTTGACCTTTTTATCCTCACTTATTTCTTCATAATCGAAGCACTTGTTTAATTCATTTATCCAGTCCACCAGCTCCTCTAGATTCAGTCCCTCTGCATAGCTTGACACTTCAATCCTGGGCTTAACTGCAGACCCCAGAGTAGTCCTAAGGAGCCTCATGTCAGGAGGAATTTCAACATTTTCTTCAGCTTCTTCTGTTTCAGGTTCGCTGATGTCTTCAGGATCTCTGGTCTGTCTTCGCTCCACGGCATCCATTCTAGCCTCGACCCTCTGCAACACCTCCAACACCTCTGCGTTGGCTACAAGTCTCCTTCTGCCGACACCTCTACCAATTCGGATTGCCATGTCAGCCACAGCTTAAACTTCCTGCTCTGATACCACAATTGATGCAACAGAACTAAAAGTCTGACCCAAGGAGAGCTGGTCCACTATAACGTGGCTCTGTCAGCGAAACCCTTTCCAACCTCGTGCTTTACTGCCCGTGGTCTTCAGCCTTCTTTTTATGAAGTTTATCTATCAATTTCGAAGAAATTGACAGATAACTATATTCCGCAACTTTTACAAATATTAAACATAGTCATGTACTTTGATATCACAATTTCGTAGCTCGGGTTTATATATCTCCGCCGAGCCCACAAATACAATCGTGAGGTTCCATTAAATGCACTCGCTATACCTTCCAAACTTTATATTAACAGTTAACATTTTACAGCCGAATGACTTTGTAATAACCCCTCGTCCGGACCCCACATATATGTCAATGGACCAATCAAATGTGTGCGTCATACCTAGTTAAACATCGTGTATCTCCGTCACGTGAAGACCGTTCGATGGCCTTCTCTCAGATCAATGGCCGGTATACATTTCGCTCGGCGACTTCGTACTGTCGTTAACGCGCGAAATGAATACGGAAAGGCGGTTTCTCACGGTCCAATCTTGCCACGCGTCGGTTCCTGTATGGAATCGCTCCTCGTCGGGGGGAATATCACTTAGCCCCGAAAGGTGGTGCGGAATGGGGAAACCGCTCTTGGAAACCCACTTGTGGTTTTTGCTACAGGGATCGACCGTGGTTGTACGTCCGGTTTGCGCTCTCCTATGTATATCCTCGTTGATTTACTCCGGGTTAAATCTCCGGTTGGGGAGTTCAATTAACACAAACAAACGTAATTTTCTTTATTTCGCGGGATTCCATTACCATAAACAGAGTTCCACGGCCAGTATCACTGTACAGACCTCGCCTGTGGTCAGGGTAGGTTTACAGGGTTATTCAAACAACTTGCGGGAATTCAGAGACAGGGAAACGGAATTACCAGTATACACTCGCCTCACAACTAAATGAAATTCCTCACAAGTTACATTCCAAGGTAATTAGAAAATCAACAGAACTGAAATCCATTTAATTGGAAGCAATCGACAATGCACAGAGTTTCATCGCAGAAATCTCTCTTCTACGCTTTTCTCACCCCCTCTTTCAATGCATCCGAGGATTCAATTTATATACATTATAGTGTGACTCTTCGGTTCCTCTGCGAGGACCGTTTCAGAAAACCAACAGTCTAGTTGCACTAATTCAACTAACTAACACATGACAATTGGACTAACTGGACTATTCAACTCCTACAACTCTAACTATTCTGAAATGAAACAGTCAGCTGAGGTATTGACACCTAGCTGTCACAATCTTGATGATTTCGAACCCTCCTAGCCACAACATGTGGACAAAACCTCCTACATTGCTGGCTAGTGTCTAATGCCCCTGCATCAAATCTCCTCCCATGATTTAGTGGTGACCATATTAGTTAGAGCTTGTCTCACCTTCATTAGCCACCTAAAGGTGAGGTAATAACTTGCAAATCTGGTTTTTGCAAGTTTAAGCAACTGCAACTTGGAGTAAGTGCCATAGAATTAGTTTACCCTTGTATGCCCTGTGATAAATTTAATGAGCTTCTTCTCTCTCTTGTAAAGCTCATTAATCCACCCACATTCTTTATGCTTTACAATATCATGCATCAGAAGGTTCAAGCACCTAGACCAAAATATGTGTGGATAAGTACGCTCAATTATTTTACCTGCTCCCTTACAATTTGCTGCATTATCTGTGATCACTTGAACCACTTTGCTAGGACCAAAATCTCTGACTGATTGCAATAGGAGATTTGCAATGTTTTGGGAAGTTGCACTGACAGAGGAGGAATCATGACATGCAACAAACACTGCACCAGTAGCAGAAACACCAAGAACATTTATCAAATGTTGGTTTCTGATATTTGTCCACCCATCTGAGACAATGGATACCCAACTATCCACCCACTCATTTGTAAAGTGTGTTAAAGCTGCTTGAACCTTTCCTTTTTCTCTTTCTAATAACACTGTTCTAGCTTTCTCATAGTTGGGGGACTTGTATCCTTTTGGGGCTTCATTGATGCCCTTTACCATTTCATGCCAATAGGGAGAGCGAAGCACATTGAATGGTACATCATAAGCACAAAGAAATCTGACTATCTTTCCATCCACATCATCGTTCCCAACAACATTAAGGAAATTTTCTATTGTTTTTTAACCTCCAGAAATTGCAGAAACACCATGAGTAGATGAGCTACCAAATCTAGAGGTTGCACTTGATTCAGATTGAGTTTTTTGTTTTTTATTTTTTGTTGTGCAGCCTCCTCTATTTGGATGTATTTTCTTCTTTGTTCAGCTGGAACCTTTGGGCAAATTGCTATCCCCACAACACCCTTTCTTTCATCACTGTTCATCACCCCACAAAGGTGCCTCCTCACACGGGTATATGAACCGCTATATGGTTTTCCTCCATGACAACCATGAGGGCACAAAAACTTGTAGCTTCCACCACCTTTTCCTCCTTCAAGTTTGGTCACATAGTTCCCCAAGGGTTTCAATGCAGCTTTCCCATCTTGTGATTCAATGTTTTCATCATCCCCTTCCTCTTCAAAGCCTTCCTCCTCATCATACATTGAGTCACTCATATGGTGACCACTTTCCTCTTCTTGTTCATGTTCTACTCTTTTATTTCTACTCGCCCTTACCATCATCAAAACCAAAAGTGGAATGATACATAGAACCCAAAGGAACATCATCTTTGAGTATGAATATAGATGGTGGAGAACCTGCAAATAAATGTACAAGAAGAAAGAATGGGAAAGTGTAGGAGAGGGAGGGGAGAAAATACAAAAAACAATGACAAAAGCAGCGTTGTAGCGTTGTGTCATGGTCTTCTAGGTCTTCATTCATAGCTAGAGGCAAGGAGTGTACCGAGCTGGCGGGGCTTGTACGAGTCATTGGCCGCTGTGCGGGCGATGGGATCCGGAGGGCCATTGATTGGCCGGGTACTAAGGAGAGGCCGAGCTTGGGATTCTCGGCATTGAGATATCCCTTCATGCCAGGGTTGATGCAGGAGATGGCAGAGGCTTCGGGGGTCAAAAAATGAGAGACTTTGGGGTTTGCACTTACCTCTTTAGCTCTTGTAGATGGAAGCCCTTCTTTACTCCTCCAAGCTCCTCCTCCTTCACTCCTCCAAGCTCTTCTCAAGTCTCTCTTCTCCAAGCTCTCTTCTCCTCTTTTCTCCAAGCTCTCCAAAAACACAAGTGAGCAAATAATAGGTGAAATAGAGCTTATAAGATTTTCATCATATCCCTAACCCAAGACTAACTCACTAACTAACTGAGATAAAACAAAAAATCAAGAAAAAAAAAATCGTCTTTTTAGTGCGCAAGTCAGATCCGTACGACACTGTACGAAACCGCACGGATCCATATAAAAATCGTGACGCTTCCGTACGACGATCCGTCGTACGAAATGTGGATTTGCCATATGGAAACGCGGATTCGGCCGTACGGATCTGACTTTCCAGGAAACACAAATTTTTTTGCAAAACGCGTTTTGCTGTACGAATCCCGTACGGACTACGTTTCGGGGGTTGGAGCCGAGGGGGGGGGGGTGGGCGTTTCCTGCAACATTGCATGGGACTACAATCCTGCATTCTAAAAATCTTTAGAATCTCTGTAGCGTATCCTCCTTGCCCAAGGAACATTTCTCCCTTCTGCTGCCAAACTTCCAATCCCAAAAAATAGTGCATCAACCCCAAATCCTTCATGTCGAATTCTTCTGTCAGGTTCCTCTTGCAGTGTTTGATGAGCATAGATGGTCCTTTCAGAAATAGATCATCTACATACAATACCAAAATCAGAGGCTCATTCTTTACTGTGAGATAGTAGAGATTGGGATCAACGTCACTCTTGACAAATCCCACCTGTTGCAAGTATCCATCAATTCGACCATACCATGCTCTAGGTGCCTATTTGAGTCCATACAGGGCTTTCTTCAGCCTACATACATGAGTCTTTTTCTCATGTGTTTCGAAGCCTTTCGGTTGTTCGATGTAAACCTCTTCTTCTATCACCCCATTCAAGAATGTAGTCTTGACGTCCATTTGGTGAATCTCCCATCCCAGCTGCACTGCAAGGGATATAATGAATCTGATAGAGGTATATCTAGCTACAGGGGCGAAGGTTTCTTCATAGTCTATCCCTTTTTTCTGAGCATATCCCTTAGCCACGAACCTAGCCTTGTACTTCTCTACGCTGTCGTCTGCAACATACTTAATCTTGTAGATCCACCTGGAACCCACAACTGATCTGTCCTGAGGTCTCAGTACGACTTCGCAGACATCATTGGTCATGATAGAGTTGTACTCCTCTACCATAGCATCTACCAAGACTTGATGCTGAATGGCTTCCTAAAAGCCGAGGGCTTGACAACCTGTGCTGCCAGAGCTTGGTATCTGTCAGGCTGTCCACGTTGCCTTTTCTCAGTTCTAGAATTTCTAACAAACTCCTCTGCCTCCCTCGGTATCTGTAGTACTTCTCTGTTGATTCTGCCACTGGTAGTGGGTGGCTCAATCATCTCTTCTTCCTGCTTTCCCATCTGCTGCAAGCTATCTGGATTTTATTCTCTTGAAGAAATACTAGTAATGGTCATAATGCTAGATCTTGATGGCTGTCCATCTGCTGGATCCTCTCCTAGCTGCAGCTGGACAAGAAGTTCATCTTCAGACTGTTCTTCGGTAAGAATTTCACGGGATTTTCTTAAGGCTCGATCCTCCATGAATTTTGCAACCCTCCTTACTACAACTTTCCTATTACCTGGAATGTAGATTTTGTATGCCTCAGATGTCTCACTATATCCTACGAGATACCGTTTCTCAACAGTCTGATCTAGTTTGTTGTGTTTCTCATCTGGAGCCACAAAGGTCTTTTCCTTGAGGTAGAGGGATCACCCAGAGGTGGATCAATGGGATCCATTGGGCCTTCAACATCAGGCATAGGCTCATCTGTCGGAGGTTCATCTTGTTTTTCCGTAGCATCATCATTGTCCTTCCTTGGGATAGGGAGATCTTTGGTTTTCCCAAGGGTAGTATCTTCATCGAAGGTGACAGCATGGCTTACTTCCACTTTTCTTTGACGAGGCACATAGATTCTATGTGCCTTTGAATTTTCATTGTAACCAACAAATATACCTTTCTTCCTGGATGCTTCCAACTTATTTATTTTCTCTTTTGGCACATGAAAATACATAGGACAACCAAATATTCTAAAATGAGAAACATCAGGTTTCTTACCAGTGAAAACTTCTTCGGGTGTCTTGAAATCCAAAGCTTGATAAGGGCTCCTATTTTGAACATACACGGCCATTGTCGCACAGAATGTCTAGGCACCGCGACAATGGCTCAGATCGGGGGTTGTCTCCCTGATCCCCAATCTCTCTATCTAAGCTGTCTCCTTGCAAGCTAAGGGAGGTAGACCCTAACAAAAATGAAGGAATATAATTGGTTGCAAGTCAACCAACTCAGAAGACACAGTCAGATAACCAAGTTCTTAATGAGATTAACAAGATTTCACAGATCAATTATATTAAAAACAGTGTCTTATGGAGTTTAAAAGATCTCTTTATGCAATTAAAGCCAAGTAATTGATGTATAACTGCTGCTATGAAAACATAGATGACCACAATGATATTCAATAGAAAGCACCATAACCATTCATTAAAACACTTAAGCCCACTACAATGGCTATCATGAAACGATCATAAAAATTAAATAAATGCCAGATGCTTGCAATGTTTCTGAATCTATGATATTCCAATTTATTCCAATCCAGAAATTAAAATGAAAAATTTATAAAGTCAAATTTAGGATAAAAAATTAAAAGTTCATTGGACTATAAAACTTTTTTAGGAAATTTTTTATTTTTTTATTATTTTTTAAATCCTAAAACAAAAATTTAAAATTAAAATCCTAAATCTAAAACTAAAAGCTAAAACTAAACAAATTAAAACTAAAGCTAAATTAAACTTAAAGTAAAGTTAAATCTAAAGTCTAGAATTTGAAATCTAAAAAAGAATTTAAAATCTACCACTAATCTAAATTAAACTCAAGTTATAACTACAAAAGTTTAAAACTAGAAATTAAATAACAAAAACCAAAACTAAACTAAGACTAACGAAATTAACGCTATCCAAACTTTACGAATTTAAAATCTAAAACAAAAAAACTAAACTAAAACTAACTAAATTAAAACTAAAGATTTAAAAAAAAAATTGAATCCTAATGTTAAACCTTACGCTATAACAAAATTAAGGATCCACACCAAATGAAAATAAAACACGGGTTTTGAAATTTTAATGCGTTTTGCTTGTTTTTGCAGGTCAGCGAATGAGAACGACGATGGAGGAAGCGAGGGTGTAGATGGGTAAGGAGATGGCGGCGTGAGGAGATGACGTTCAACGCAGGCAGGGATGCTGCGGGCTCGATGGCAGGAGAAATGTCGTTTGCTACAGCAAAGGCGGATGCGTAGAGGAATGAGAGGATGGCAAGGAAAGTGACGGCAATGATGGGTCTTGACAACAATGAAGAGGAGGGACGAGGATGAGGCTATTGACAGCTGCTCAGGAGAAAGCAGATCGGATGGCAATGTAAAGGAGGTCAAGGGCAGAAGAGGAATGGTTTTAGATCGATGGGTCTCAAGGGGAGATAGATGGCGAATATGCAGCGTGAGGAAAACCCAATACATTCAAAATCCGTCCAGCAAACTTAAATTTCTTCCCGTCAAAACTCAGATTTTTTGATGCTCTTTAAATCGAATATTATGCAGATCTGCCAATAGTAGAGATTCTGAGGCCAAATCTTGCCCCCGGGGTTAGATCTGGCTTGAATCTTAAAAAATTTCTGAGAAAACCCTGCAACCTGCAAAACTAGAACAGATCCCAAAACTGTCTGCACAAAAAAAATTATTAAACCCTTACAGCCTAGAGCAAATATACAAATTTACAATGTTAATCTACAGATCGAAGGCTCTCATGGCTAGATTTAAACCCATCTCAGCACAATTTTTTAGAAATTTAGAAATTTTAAAGAGAGGCACAAGCCCTAAAAGACCCTGTAAAAATACAATTTCGTAAGATAGCTTTGAGAAATTAGAAACAATGGGCTTTTTCAGATTTACGAAATCTGAGAGTCGGCTGGTCCAACTGAAGACTTCCCAGACGGTCAAATCTTTTAAAAAAAGAAAATTTCCCTCCACACTTAGATCTGAACTTTAGATTGATAGAAATTTAAGAAAATAAACATGAGATCCTTCAGAAAAATAGATAACTAGTCTTTTTGTTAAATCAAAAATGTCATTTTATGAACCCAGAAAACTGCACCAGATACCTGTATGCAGATTAATCCATGAAGGCCATCAACCATAAAAATGCCAAACAAAGTAGCAGAGTTTAGAAATAAATCACCACATAGATTGGAAAAAGGAACACCAAAGTTTGTAACCCCAAAGTCCTTATGCTTTATTCATCAAACGAAATTATAGGAGCTTCCAAGAACAAGTGCACGATCCAAAGATTGGATGACTCAAGACTGACAAAGACCTCTAATTTATAAGACAAAATCTCCAACGGCTAGTTCGGTTAATCCATGTCAAAATAATCTCGACCGTCGAAAAGATTTGATCGTCTTTTAATCTGGACCGTCGAAATTACAAAGTTGAGGAAAAAACGAATTTATCATTTAAATCCTCAGTTTGTGATTCTATGACTTGGGGAGATGTCTCGATGTTCTTTAATATTCTATCCTCCTCTTCTCTTTTCCTTTCTTCCTCCTCTTTCTGCAGCCGCTCTGCTTCTGCCTTTTCCTGTTCTGCTTTCCACCTGCATTCTGCTTCTGCCGCTGCTTCCTCTTCGGCTTTCCTCTTGCATTCGGCTTCTGCCGCTACTTCCTGTTCTGCTTTCCTCTTGCGTTCGGCCTCCACTTGATCTAATTCTCTTTTGAGCTGCCGTTCCGCCTCAGCCTCTGCCTCCTGCTTCTCCTTTCTTCTTCTGGCCTCTTCTGCCTGCTTCTTCTTTTGCTCTGACCTCAGGCTCTTTTTACGCTTTTCTTCATCCTCTTTTGTCTTCTTTTCAGTTTCGTGCTGAGCTTTGGCCTCCTGCTCTTTCTGTTGGGCAACGGTGTTGTGGCCTGTACTGGTTCGAGGCTTCTTAGCTTGAGAAGAAGAAGCGCCTCATAATTCACAGATTCTTTCCTCTAATGTGTGATCATCTGGATCTTCTTGATCGGACCACGCCCCCAGGCCGAGTTGCCTATCCGCGTTATACCAATTTTTTTTATCATGCTCGTACAAGCACTCAGTGTGCTGGTAGCTCCATTTGAACTTAGCCTGCTTATAGTGATCATGGACTATCCTCTCTGGGTCATACGTCCGGTGGTCCAACGGCCCTAGGCGATAACCTCTCATTTCTTCTGCTTCTGCCTCTACCTCCCTGAAATCTTTGACCGTGTAGGTACCGATAGCGAGAGGTAGTGTAGGCCACGACTTCTTCTTGCCTTTAGTCAGGACCTTAGAGAAACCGGAAGTCATCTGGAAACAAACCTCCTGAATGAGCATTTTATCTGTAACATATCGGGGCATAGCATGGGGAGTCTTGTATGAACCAAAGACTTGAATGAACGTGTATTCGGCAAGTGGGAACCAATGCGCCACCTTGCCTAACGTCTCAATGGCTCGCCAAGACATGCAAGGAGTGTCTTGGCCGAACAATTTTCTGTAGAGGGCCGGGATGAAGACTTGAGAGATCGGCTCTATGTCCTGCTTATACCTAGGGTCCCAAAATACCTTTGTCTCTAAGTGGACTGGGCCTGCCTGCTTTGGATCCCAGTTGTGAGCCCATCCATCAAAGTGGCACCTCGAACAAACAACATCCAACAAGTAGGAAACCATGTAGAATTCAGAGGGATATCCATCATCTGGTGCCAGTGCCGAGGATATGTTTGTCTGAAGAGAGGCCATCAGCATGCTGGCCCAGTTGAACCGAGTGTCGTGCACAGTGACATACTCCATCAGGGATACCCACGTACCGCTGAAAGTGGTGGCATCAGGACGACTGTATATCCTGCAAAGCATAGCAGCCACCAATTTATACACCTTCCTAAGACCTGCCACTGGATATTCTTGGTCTTTCTTGGATTTGAATTTTTCGGGCTCCTCCCACCACCCCTTCAGGGTATTTGTTATGGCGACTGCGTGGGTGGTGGCCCATTCTTCTGTAAAGACCTCCTCTCGTTCAGGCAATGTGTAGTAAACTTGAGCATCCGAGCCCTTAAGAGTCGCAAATGCTTTGCCTTCATAGTCCGTGATTACCCACTTTTTGGGGTCGGTGTTTTGTATAATCCACTCAATGACCTCCGTGCATGGGAATATAGCAGAGTGGGCACGTGCGTGGTGGAGCCTTGACCTTTTAACTTGTATTTATGCTTGTCGGTCAGGGAGGTCCTCTGGTAATTCCGGCCGAGCAAATTCCTGGTACACTTGATACCAACACATGTTGTCCCCTTTAGCAAATGTACACAAGGTGTCCCTGTAGATCGGGGGCGGGGACATTGGTATATCCATCTCTATGTCTTCTGCTTCCGGGTTGTTGTTCATTTTGCAGGCCACTGGAGGTCCCATGTCGCTTGAATCTGAAGAGACAGGGACACACTCTATGTCTGCTTCGAAGTCACCTGTCATGTTCATGAAAGAGTCCCAGGATAAGAAAGATGCCATAATAATAAAAGCCTAGGTACAGTTATTAGTTTTTCCCAACTTAAGACACAGGAAGGGCTGAGTTAGCGACCTGTGACTAGGTCGCAGGGTCGCAAAGGTCATGAAAACTCTCAGGGAGAAGCGACTTTGCGACCTTGCGACCAGGTCGCGAGGTCGCTGGGTCGCAAATTCTTGGAAGACGGAAGGAAGTGTGACTCTGCGACTTGCGACTGGGTCGCAGAGTCGCTAGGTCACGAGCAATCAGAGTGGAGGGCGGATGCGACTTGGCAACTCAGCGACCAGGGTCCCAGGGTCGCAAGTCGCGCTAGGGCTAGCCGGGGGTTTTAGCGCGCGCCGTGTTAAATAGATTTCCCTCTAACTTCAAAAATGCAAGGCTAAGTAGGCAAAAACAGAGGAAGGGGGCAATTTCATGGGAAGAACACACATCATAGGAGGCTGGATGGGAAGTAGTGGCAAGATTATGCAAGGAGGGGAAAGTGTTAGGGCAAATCGGGCACCTCAAATCTTAAATGATCAATAGGAGCAAAGAAGATGGATGATTTAAAGGCTAAGATGGGTGTACAGGGCAAGAAAGTAAACAAAAAGGAAAAAACAGGAGGAAACGACAACTTACCCGGGAAAAACGCGCTCCAGTCGGCCTGTCAAAGGCGTTTTTTTCTCTCTGTCGCATGAACAAAATGCGACCTAGCGACCCTTCTATTTATAAGAGGGTCGCGCATGCAAGCCATTAATGAGGTCACTGGGTCGTACTATTCAGCGGTTTGAGGGAGGTGCGACCTCGCGACCTCAGGGGTCGCAAGGTCGCGGGGTCACGATTTTTCGAAATCCAAGAAATCTGCGACTTAGCGACTCGAGGGGTCGCTGGTTCGCTAGGTCGCAGATCTAGGCAAAAGAACCATTTTGCGACTCAGCGACTCTTAGCCTTTCCAGATTTTAACTTAGCTTTTCTATCCTCAAGGGGCTCCAAATTTTTATAAAGGGTGGATTTTTTGGAGGGTGTCGTAGAGGCTACAACACGGTCTTACTTAGATCATTTACATCATAAACATGCAGAATGGTTTTACATCATTTATAAAAAATGTCAGCTGATGATGGAATCTGAATGGCGAGACCACGTCGAACATGATGAATCCCATTTGAGAAAATGGGGGTGTACTGCTATGGGGTCGTTGACAAAGTGTGGTCAACACACGACAGTGTTGGAAGCTTCTCCCCATAAGAACTTTGGTAAGACTTGATCATGGAGGATGGCATGAGTGGCTTCCATGATTGTTCGATTCTTCCTTTCAGCAACTCCATTTTGTTTAGGAGTGAATGGAACAGTTGCCTCCCTCTTAATGCCAACCTCTTTGCAAAATTCATTGAATTCATTTGATTCATATTTGGTTCCATCGTTGGTCCTCAATATCTTGATTATCTTCCTTGTTTGATTTTCCACCAATGCTTTGAAAGAACGAAACCATTTGAACACTTCATCCTTCTTCTTTAAGAAATAGATCTATGTTTTGCGAGAGTAGTCATTCACAAAGATTGCATATTATAAGTATCCTCCCAATGATGTTACGGGCAACATACCAGATAGGTCAGACTGGACCAATTGAAGAATATCGATAGTTTGATTTTCACTAAGAAGAGAATGGTCCCCTTGTAAATTTCCCAGCTGCACAACCCTAACAAACTCCTTCATGATTCATGTTGAACTCGAGCATACTTGCGAGTATCTTCCTTACCCCAGGTAAGGCTTTGTAATGAAGGTGGGCAAATCTCTGGTGCCATAATTCAGATTGAAGAGAAGTATCACAAGTCAACTCCCCCAAAGGGCTTCCTCCAACTTGATACAGACCATCAATCCTAAATCCAAGTGTGAATGAATCTTTAGGGTTTCTTTGCCAAATACACACCTTTCCATCAATGAATGCTTCCTTGAAGCCTTTATCTTCCATTGCAGAAATAGACACTAGGTTCTTCTTCAAATCGGGCACATACAATACTTCTTGTAGATGAATTGTTTGACCTTGATTAAATTGAAGAGTGACAGTAGCTATCTCTTTCACGGGGTAGGTGGCATTATCTCCAAGTATGATCTCCAAATTACTCTTCTTTCAACCAAATTTGAAAGGGCCTCCTTGTACCCAGTGAAGTGTTGTGAGGCTCCACTATCGATCAACGAATGATCCAAAGTATCTAGAGGAGAGGCAGTACGCAGAGCAGAAATAAGATAAAACTCCTTTTGTTTTTCTACAACATTACTTACCTTATACCTAGAATTTCTCGTCCTTTGGGGGGGTCGACCATTTCCATATCGAGCAGCAAGAGCATTCCTCTGATCTTTATTGTTGAACCTATTGTTCCTTTGATTACCATGGCCTTTGAAATTGTTATTACTGTTGTCGTCATCCCTTGGAGAGTTCTTTTTGTGAGGACATTCTCTAGCATAGTGGTGGAACCATTTACAATTGTGGCACCTTCCTTTTCTTCCTTCTTTGAATCCTTGCTTGAATCCTTGACCCTCTCTTCTTGGACCAACATTATTTTTCCTCTTAGCATGAGTGGAGAAAGCAGTAGGATCATTTCCATTTGAAGGCTTGTCTCTCTTTGTCATCTTTGTCTCCTCTTCAGTGCATCTAGCCAATAATTCATCGAAACTAGGAATCTTGTCATTGTTGAGAATGGTGGTGCTAATCACATCCCATGCTCTTGAAAGACCTCCAAGTGCAATGAGAGTGAGCTCCCTTTTAGCAATAACTTCTCCAATAGATAGGAGGTCATTCTTGAATTGTGTCATTTTCATAAAGTAGGATTGGATAGACTCCCCTTTATCCATCTTGATGTCCTTCAACTTGTTTTTGAGAAAGAGGATTTGATTTGTATTGTTTACTTTGAACATCCTGATCAGCTTATCATATATCTCCTTAGATGTTCCCAGATCAGAAATATAGGCAACCAAATGCTTTTGAATGGAGTCTATTATAATTCTCTTAGCTTTGACCTCACGTTTCTTATACTTCGTCTTTGTAGCAGCAGGTGCATTTGAAGGAGGCTCCACCGCTCTTCCCTGTACATAGTCCATGGCATCATGCTCTTCCAAAGTCAAGTTCAAATTCATCTTCTATGCATGATAGTCAGATTTGTCCTTGAGCTTATGCTCAGATTTGAAGTAGGATGTAGTAGCCATTGAGGTTAGTCCAATTATCTTGTCCAACAAATCTCCTTTAGTGATTTGTTTTCTCTCTCTTGCTTGAGCTTTGTTTTCGCCTGGGCTCTCATACCATATGTTTAGTTAACAATGGTATGTTTTATGCTTAGCATATTAATTACTGCAATGTTCATTTAGCAATAACATTAACCATAAATCACGTTGACAATAATTTTAGATAGAACATAAAATAAAATGCAGAAGACAAGACAAGACAAGTCAAGAGGACACCAAATTTGGTGGATGCGAGGGAAAAACCCCAAGATGGGGAAATCCCTTTGATCAACTCTTTTTGCTATAATATCAAACGTTTAACAAGGAGAGGGAGTACAAAAGTCAAAGTTGACTTGCCAAGTCAAAGTTAAAACAACCCTATAAAATTTGCAGTAAAATTCAGCCCTAACCCGAAAGTCAACGTTGGTCAAAGTAGCAGCAAAATGTCTTTAAAGCAGCTCAATCATAACCAATCAAGGTTGGCCTAAACAAGGGGTCAAAGTCAGCCCAAAATAGTCCCAAAGTAAGTAGTCAAACTTGGTCAAACTCTGCCCTGAAGTCTGCGGTCAACCTGCAATTTATCTCTATAGTCAAAGTGCCCAAAATACCTCGGTTTATGTGCCAAAGTGTACGGCCTGCCCAAACCAAAAACTACCCAATAAATCGAACTCAATATTTGTGTAGAAAGTCAAAGTCAATGTTGGTCAAACTGTAGGAAAGACTGAAATTTTTGGCCATGTAATTATGTTTGAAATTCAGATATGCCCAATAGTTGTACGAACCAATGAGAGGAGAGAGAAAAATGTGTGAGTGATGATGATGCCAAATGAGGTGACAGGTCACTTATATTTATACAAGTCGGTGAGGGTGAAGTGACACATCCATTGGGCTTCCTGAGCCTACATGATGATGTGGTTGACCTTGAAAGTTGGCACATGTGGGCATAAATTCAAAAACACATTTCTGCTTATCCAAATTTGATGATCTCTATGTCGATTTTGGTCCTCTAGGAAAGAGGAATTTAATGTAATCATCATCTTCATCAAATGAGTTGTCCAAAGTGGTTTGGCCCTAGTTTCCAATTTTAGCATGATGTAATGTATTGAGTGCTCGTAGGGTTTATGTCATGAGTATTGTCTTTGTCCTTATGTAATAGACCCTTCCTGGGATTTGTATATCAAGAAATAAATTTGTAAATTAGTCAAGATTGTAAAACTATCCTCCTCCACCAAGTCGGCTTGCCACTCTTCATGTCGAACTCATAAAGGAGTTTCGAACCACTATAGATAGCCATGCATTCGACCTATTGGGAGATGATTCTTTCAAGTGATTTGATCAGAAGTTCCAAGAGCTAAAAAGGTATGCGATGAACCTTGAAAAGAAAGAAGAGATAAAGTAAAGGAATGAGAGACACTTGTCAATGAAATAAGACGAATTTCCCTATTTCTTTTCCACACGTTCAAGTTAGGGTTACTGCAATTTGATATATTGCAAACCAAAATTTCAGATGTTGTAGAGAGGACCGAGATTTTGCTTGACTCAGATTTTCGAAGGATGATCTATGTTCACTTGTGAGAATTTGACTAAAAGTTTGGCTTGTCTACATGGGAGGCTGACTTGGTGGATTGGAGGAAGTCTATGTCTTGGTCAAAAAGTCTAGGATGTCTCATTTGATTTGATTCTAAAGAAGAGTAGAAGAATTTTTGGGTTTTCCCCTAGGAGAGGGGTTTTGCCCTTGCTGAGTGCGTAAATCTTGTGTTCTTGTCTTTGTGATCTTGAAAATTGTGGCAATTGTCTTGATGATAAGAACTTAATAATAAAAGAAGAAATAATAAGAAATTATCATGTTGAAGAGAAATCAAATTAAAGAAACCCTAACAAGCTTCCCTAAGGATTTATCAACAATATCTCCCTAAAAAATAACTTTGCCACTTATGATGCTGAATACCAGGAATGTATGGCGAAGAAATGTGCAAACATCATAAGCCGATCTACCATCGCATAAATGTAGTCCTTCCCCTGCCCCTAAGGTAACCTGGTAATGAAATCCATAGAAATGCCCTCCCATTTTTGCTTTGGCATGAGAAGTGGTTGGATTAATCCTACCAGATGATTGTGCTCTGCTTTTTTCTGTTAGCAGATGTTGCACTCCCTCACGAATCTCAATACATTTGTCTTAAGGCCCTTCCGTGTGAACATTTCCTTGATATGCTTATAATTTTTCAAGTACTTCGGTTGTCCTGACTGTAGAAATTTCTGAATCTTTACACTTTATGCAAAAATTATCACTGTTAATCTGGTTATGCTCCTACTTAGACAAGTTATTAACTGAATAAATTCAAGTTAAAATTGAAGCAAAACACATAACAGATCTCTACCAATCCAGATCTAGAATAGGTTCATGCGCACATAGACAAAGTGACAATTATTTCTAGACAAATAGTCCTCGAAAAAACCCAATTTGGGAAAACTGGTCTTTGGCTGCTGGAGGGTTTTATTATTAAGAATTTTATGAATACAAGAAGCCTGGGCTTTGGATCTGGAAAAACTGATAGAGAAATAATGGATCTATAGCCCACTGGCTGATCTAGGGCCAAAATAATGATTGATCCACCACCTCAAAAGGGATTTACAGAACTCAGCCAAAATTATGGCCTAGAAACCCCAGCGCTGCCCCTGAAAGCCTCTGCGTCAACCTCTGAAGCCCCTCTAACCCTCAGCGCTGCTCCGGAAGGGACTATGTTACCCCAGACAAGGTGACACAGTCTCTACGCTGCCCCTTAGGGTCTTTGCGTAACCCTATGAGGGTTTCCTACTGAAAATCACGCTGTCCTTGGAGGGACTGCGTTGTCCTTTCTGCTGCAGCTTCCCTTCTCCTCTGCGCTGTCCTTGAGCTGATCTCTGCCTCTTGTGTATTCTAGACCTCAGGATCAGATCATCCCCTTGGCCTAAATTTCCCTCTCTGCAGCTGAAACACTTCTGAGTATTCTTTGCAAACCCTGCCCTAGAATCTTAGCTTAGCTTCAGTGCTCTGCCTCTGTGTGTCTTTACAAATGACCCCAAGCCTTTCCTTTATACTTTTCTCATTGGGAAACCAACGACCATGATCAGATCTTGAATCAATGGCTAAGATTAAGAGAAAGCTTGATACGTGTGACTAAAGACAATTTCATCACATGTTTAATTAAATTCACATTAATTATTTAAGTTCTCTAAGTTTTAAATTAGGAAATACATTAAAATAGTTAATTAATTTAATATCTCCTAAACCAGATGAAATTTCCCAAATCAATTTCTGGGTTCTATAGATCAAGTGTACTCTAGTCGCTCCACAAAATTTGGGAGCTAGAGCACAACTAATGCTACCCCAAATACACAAAATCTCAACACTCCCTCTTAGCATCAAGGGTGTGCTCTAGCAATAGATCACACTATGCATTACATGATTTTGGGCATTGGTTCTGTGCTGTTGAAGCTTGGCCTGCTGCCATTCAACTCTGCACTGCTGCTGCCATTCTGTACTGCCACCCATGACTTTTCCACTGCCACTGCAACTTCTGTACTGTAGCTCCCTCTCAATATGTTGCATCTGTGTTGCTCATAGCACTGCCACTGTTGATTTGCTGCATTGCAACTTCAGTTGTTGAGAGAAACAACTGAATCCCTTGTCCAATCTTTGACAAACAAGTCTGATGGGCTGCATCCTCATCACTGAAGCTCCATAGGCTACAGATCTGTGCTGACATCTAAAGAATGATGCACAACTACAGCTCTGCCTGCGTAATCAGACTCCCTCTGCACTATTGAAGTCACATCAGCGCCTTGTGCTGAAATCTATCACGCTACTGTTGCATTGCGTTGTCCCTTTGTAGCCTTCTGCGCTGCTGCAACTCTCCTCTGCATTGTGTAAGCAGCTTTGCTCTGCATTACTGAAGTCACATTAGCCTTTGCGCTACTACTACTTCTACGTTGCTGCTACCTTGCTCTGCGTTGTTCCTTCTAGTCTTCAGATCTGCCTCTGCCTCCGCCTCATCTGTGATCTATGCACCCACTACTCCACTTGTCCCACTATTGTCTTAAGGCTGCCGTAGCTCGCTTGTGATCCAAGAGATGCGCTGCTCAAGGATCCCGCCTCACTTCTATGTAGCTCCTCTACATATCCATGTCAACCCACTTTCGTGGTTCATGAGCACTCATGGCCATGTCATCTTTGGCCATTTGCTCAGCAAATCTGTCGGAGCTCCTCCTCTCTATACTAGAGATCTAGATCTAGGGTCTGTTACGAACTGGGCACCCTCCGCTCCCTCCAACAACTGATTTCCCTCCTTGGTAATCTACCAAATCAACTATGATTCAGCTCTCTTTGATCCTCTGATCAAACTGCAAGTTTCTTGGCTAGAAACTCTCTGAGAAGCTGATCTCCTCCCGTTCTTTGTCACTTGTGCTAAGTCTAAAATATGAAAACTTCAAAAATTTAACCCCAGCAACACCTTCTGAATTTCTGCAGATTTCTTCAGTCTTTTCTAGATCTGACAGATTCAGATCTAAATCACACTGGCTGGCTTCGACCAATCCAACGTTGTTTTTGAGTTGCCTCTGTGCAGTAATTGCGTGGGCTTGCTAAGCGCTCATGGCCATGTCATCTTCGGCCATTTGCTTAGCAAATCTGTCGGAGCTCCTCCTCTCTATACTAGAGATTTGGATCCAGGGTCCGTTGTTTTTGAGCTGCCTCTGCGCAGTAATTACATGGGCTTGCTAAGCGCTCATGGCCACGTCATCTTCGGCCATTTTCTCAACAAATCTGTCGGAGCTCCTCCTCTCTATACTAGAGATCTGGATCTAGGGTTCGTTACGAACTGGGCACCCTCTGCTCCCTCTGACAACTGATTTCTCTCCTTGGTAATCTGCCAAATCAACTATGATTCAGCTCTCTTTGATCCTGTAATCAAACTGCAAGTTTCTTTGGCTAGAAACTCTCTGAGAAGCCGATCTCCTCCCGTTCTTTGTCACTTGTACTAAGTCTAAAATCTGAAAAATTCAGAAATTTAACCCCACCAGCGCCTTTTGAATTTCTGCAAATTTCTTCAGTCTTTTCTGGATCTGACAGATTCAGATCTAAATCACACTGGCTGGCTTCGACCAATCCAACGTTGTTTTTGAGTTTCCTCTGCGTAGTAATTGCGTGGGCTTGCTAAGCGACAACGTTAGACTGCATCACCCTTCCCTCTGTGTGAATCTGCCTCTGAAAACTGCGTTGTCCCTTCAGATCAGTGTTTATTCTGCTTTTCTAGCTACTTTCTGCAGCTAGAACCTTCAGTCTCTGCAATTGCTCTAATAGCACGTAGAAATTTCTGAATCTTTACACTTTATGCAAAAATTATTACTGTTAATCTGGTTATGCTCCTCCTACTTAGACAAGTTATTAACTGAATAGATTCAAGTTAAAATCGAAGCAAAACACATAACAGATCTCTACCAATCCAAATCTAGAACAAGTTCATGCACACATAGACGAAGTTACACTGTTATTTCTGGACAATTAGTCCCCGGAAAAACCCAATGCGGGAAAACCGGTCTCTGGCTATTGGAGGGTTTTACTATTAAGAATTTTATGAATACAACAAGCCTGGGTTCCAGATCTAGAAAACCCGACAAAGAAATAATGGATCTACAGCGCACTAGCTGATCTTGGGCCAAAATAATGACTGATCCACACCATCAAATGGGATTTACAGAACTCAGCCAAAATTATGGCCTAGAAACTCGAGTGCTGCCCCTGAAAGCCTCTGAAGCCCCTCTAACCCTCAGCGCTGCTCCGGAAGGGACTGTGTTACCCCAGACTAGGTGACGCAGTCTCTACGCTGCCCATTAGGGTCTTTGCATAACCTTGTGAGGGTTTCCTATTGAAAATCACGCTGTCCTTGGAGGGACTGCGTTGTCGTTGCTGCTGCAGCTTCCCTTCTCCTCCGCGTTGTCCATGAGTTGGTCTCTGCCTCTTATGTATTCTAGACCCTGGGATCAGATCATCCCCTTGGCCTAAATTTCCCTCTCTACAGCTGAAACACTTTTGAGTATTCTTAGCAAACCCTGCCCTAAAATATTAGCTTAGCTTCAGTGCTCTGCCTCTGTGTGTCTTTACAAATGACACCAAGCCTTTGCTTTATACTTTTCTCGTTGGGAAACCAACGACCATGATCAGATCTTGAATCAATGGCTAAAATTAAAAGAAAGCTTGATCCATGTGACTTAAGACAATTTCATCACATGTTTAATTAAATTCACTTTAATTATTTAAGTTCCCTAAGTTTTAACTTAGGTAATACATTAAAATAATTATTTAATTTAATATCTCCTAAACTAGATGAAATTTCCCAAATCAATTTCTTGGTCTTGTAGATCAAGTGTACTCTAGTCCCTCCACAAAATTTGGGCGCTAGAGCACAACTGATGCTACCCCAAATACACAAAATCTCAACACTGACAATGTTGAGTTGTGCATTGCCTACATGATCTTTTCTTTAAGTTGAGATTCTGGTACTAGTTAGATCATGTCTTTGTAATAAATAACGTCATCTATGACACGATATCTATCATCTTGAATCAACCCATCAAGGATCTCACAAGTAAATTTGTTCTTGGATTACTCAATTAGCAAAAGAGATATCCAGTCAACTGAAATCTCCATGAGAGAGAGAGTGGGTGGCATTCTATAAAGGGCATCAACTACCACATTGGTTTTGTTGTTATCATACTCAATGTTGAAATCATAAACTTGAAGTTTACTGATCCATTTATGTTGACGCTCACTCTGTGAAAAATCTACTGCAGTATCTTGGTTTATTTCTCCTACTTGATTTAGATTAATACAAGTTGTTTTCAAAAATTAGATTCAAAAAATACCGAAATAAACACAATTACAACCTACACATGCAGAGCATTTACTGAATACATACAACAAAGTGACACATGGATTTTTGGACATAAGTCCCCAGAAAAACCCAAAGCGGGAAAATCGGTGCAGAAGATATGAGGGTTATTTTATTAAGTAGTTCCTGAGTACAGTGAATCTGGGTTCTAGATCTGGAAAACCCGACAAAGAATAGAAGAAATCAAATCTGCAGCTAACTTGATGTTCTAGTGCCAAATATTTCACTGATCCATACCCTCAAATGGGATTTACAAGACTCAACCCGGATCTTCCGTAGAAACCCTTAGCGCTGCCCCTGAAGCCCTAGCGTCAGCCTTGCTAGCCTCAAAATGCCACTGCATTGCCCAGAGAGGGACTGCATAACCCCTGGAAGGGTGACGCAGGCCTTACGCTGGCCCTCGAGACCCTCTGCGTGCAGAATGGAAAATGCACTATGTGGCACGGTGGGCTCCTTGTTGGCTGCTCTCTACGTGGGGATGTTGGCTGCTCTCTGCGTGCGGAGCAGGTGGTTAGGCGCTGCCTGGAGTCTGCGTGCTACTGCTCTTTGTTGGAGTCTGCGGGCTCTCTTCAGTCAGAGGAATGCTCTTTGCTGTCGGGCTGCTCTTTGCTGGAGACTGCAGGCTCTCTTCAGTCGGTGGAACAGTCGGGGAACAACAAATATGTTTAGAACTCCAGATGCATATGGCATATGCGTTTAGAACAACGTTAGGTTTAAGTTTAATTGGGTTAGGTAAATTAAAATGTGTTAGGTTTTAGATTAGAATTAGAAATAGAATGTTTTATTTTATTTAAAATATTCTATTTTATAAAAAATTTGTTTTAATTTTTTTTTTATAAAAATAAAAAAAAACGAAATATTTGAATATTTTGTTAATTCACGATGTTTAATTTTATTGGGTACGTCCAGAAGTCCCCGATTTACCGAGAGGCGTTTTGGAAGTCCCCGAATTTTTGAGGGACGACTAGGGGACGGCTTTGAAGTCCCCAAGTCCCCGATGACGTCCCCGGCAAATCTGGAACGTTTCCGAGGAGTTCCAAAGTCCCCGAAACGCTGGAACAGAGCGAACGGCATGAAATATAGGTGGGGACGGGTCCCCGTGCAACATAGTTTTATATATATATATATATATATATATATATATATAATTTTGAAGTTTAATGGTTTGTTTTTAAGCATTGTATTTTAGTTTTAAGCTATGTATTTTTTTTTGGTTATTTTTTGTTATTTCTTTTTTCATATATATATAATTTAGAAATGATTTTTTTTCTTAAATTTTATTTTGACATATATATTAATTATAAAATTTAAATTTAAATTTTGTTAGATCTAAGACTTTTGTGATCCATAATGTAGATAAATGTTTTTCGTATTAATCACATCATTAGGATTAGGTCAACGTTTCGAACCAGCTAATGTAAACGTCGACCTAATCCTAATGATGTGATTAATCCGAAAGACATTTATCTATATAATTTAAATTTTGTTTTTCTAGTTATAATTTATTATTTTACTAATTTAAATTTGGTTATAAATGCAGTGTGATAAGCATGGAACCATCACGTCATGAACCACGACCGAGTGAAGAGGCAAATGTTAATAGAGATCCAAGATCTCCTTTATGACAGTGTGTGGAAATTCTTGGCAAAAACGTTGGGGGTGGTTCGTACAAATGGAGATGTTGTGAATGCAATAGAGTTCGAAATGGTTCGTACACTAGAGTGAAGGCTCATCTCACTGGGCAAACTAAAACAGGTGTGTTGGTATGCACCGGTCCGAATGGTCTAAATGGCCAACCTGGGACAGGTTTAAGTCCTACAAAACTTAAGTTTTATACATCTTTCCAAGATGTCGTTGATAGGAGATTCACTAAGGGAAAAAAACCTGTGTAAGCCTCCACAACCAAGTCTACATTGCCATCTACACCAACTGTCACAAATAATAAAAGACCTGCTCTAGGACCTCTTGAAGCAGCATTCAATAACCAGGGCAGAGAAGTGGCGGATGAGCATGTTGCTCGTTGCATATATGCAAGTGGGCTAACATTCAATTTGGTGCGCTCTCCTTATTGGCAACAAATGATTAAAGCAGTTAATGAAGCACCAAAAGGATACAAGAGCCTTGGTTATGAAAAAGTATGCACCACTTTGTTAACATCAGAAAGACAATTTGTGGATAGACAATTACAATCAATCTGTGATACATGGGCAGAAATAGGGGTATCAATTGTTTCTGATGGACGAAGAGACCAAAGAAATCGCCTTTTAATTAATGTTATCGCAATGTTTTTGAAGGCCATTGATTGCAGTGGAGTGGAAAAAGATGCAAGGTTCATCTCCACAATTCTTATTGATGCAGTAGAGAGTGTGGGGCCACAACATGTTGTCCAAGTTATCACGGACAATGCAAAGGTTTGGAGAGTTGCAGGCCCGATTGTGGAGGGTCAATATGATCACATCTTCTAGACTCCATGTGTAGTGCATTCTTTAAACCTTATGCTTGCCAAGATTGGTGAGATTGAGTGGATCAAAGAAATGTATATAGCATCAAACGAGAACCAAATGTTTATCACCAACCATTTGATGTCCCAAGCCATATATCGAAGTTTTGCAAAGTTGGAGCTACTAAAGGTACTCAATTTTTAATTAGTGTTTTGCATTATGAGTTCTTAATTTTAATTTTTTTCATTTTTGATTTGAAATTTGACTTATGAAAACACATGTAGGTTGCTGAAACTCATTTTGCTTCCCACACTTTGGTCATAAAGAGGCTTGTGTAGGTCAAACAAGCATTACAAGCAATGGTCATTGACCCTCTTTGGGAATCATGGAGGACTTCAACTTCCGATAGAGGACAAAGAATAAAGTCTATCATTCTTGATGATGCATGATGGGACAAGGCCCAATACCTTTTGCAATTCACAGAACCAATCCTAAGCATGATCAGGGCATTTGACACAGATATGCCTTGCTTGGGGGAAGTCTATGAAAACATAGATAGCATGTTGGAGAGGATACGAGAAATTATCAAAGCAAGTGAACATGACCCCTTTGAAGTATTTTACAATGAAATGAAAGACATAGTTACAAAAAGGTGGAACAAAATGACCACTTCATTACACCTTTTGGCGTATGCACTACACCCTAAATATTATCATTCTAAAATATTGTCTTTCCCTGGTAGAGCAGCTCCAAACAGAGATTCTGAAGTGGTACAAGGATATAAGGCAGCTTTGAGGAAAATCTATAGGGAAGTGGGAATTGCAAAGGAAGTACGTGAGGAATTTGGAGCATTTGTACAATCCACTGGGATCTTTTCAAATCCACTAGCCATGGATGATCGGGGGCACGTGGATCCTATTACTTGGTGGGGCTTTCATGGAGGCGATAGCACTTATCTCTCACCTCTAGCCACGAGGTTGTTATCACAGGTTGCCAGTTCCTCATCAGCTGAGAGGAACTGGAGTACATATGGCTTCATCCATTCAGTGAAGCGAAACAGACTGGGAGCTGCAAAGGCTAAGGATCTTGTATATGTTCATTCCAACCTTCACCTTCTATCACATTCTAGTCTAGAGTATAAGAAAGGTCCAAGTAGGATGTGGGATGTGGAACCTGAGATATTTGACTTAAACATGACATTGAATGCCATGACTCACCTTAATCTACTTGAGGATGCTACACAACCAATTCCTACTTTTGCGGCAACTTTTGACATTCCCAGTGCACCATCTTCTAGTCATGATGTAGAGTTGCAATATGCAAATGATGATAATGTAGATCCATTTCAAGATATGTAGACAGTAGTACTTTATATTATCATATTAATAAAGTGATCATTGATGAAACACTCATTTTATATTTATTACTATTGTTTTGTATGAGGAAAGATGCATTTTTTCAATGTTCAAATTCGCAAAATATCTAATAATTTTAGTTCTAATATTGTGATTCATGAATGGCTTTGATTTTGAACATCAAATATGTTTTCTAAATTTAAAAAAATATTATTATATATTTCTGTACTCGCCGTATCCTTGCCGTATCCGGATCTTGACTTTTCAAAAATCCAATGGATCCGGATCCGTATCTGAATCCTGGTAACTTAGGTGTTAATTAATTCACTTTAATTTTTTAATTTTCCTAAGTTTAGACTCAGGAAATCCATTAAAATAATTAATTATTTGAATAACTTGAACACTAGCTGAAATTTCACAAAACACTTTCTGGGTTTTGGAGATCAAGTGTGTCCTAGCCCCTCCACAAAATTTCAGGGCTAGAGCACACCTGATTCTACACCAACTATACAAAATCTCAACACTCCCTCTTAGCATGGAGTGTGCTCTAGGAAAGTGTGCTCTAGCAATGCATCCACACCATGCACTACAAGATCTTGAAGTTGGATTCTATGCTGCTGATGCTTGGCTTGTTGCCCTCCATCCACTGCACTGATGCTCTCTATACCGCTGCCCATGCCACTGCTACTGACACTGCCACATCTGTACTGCAACTCCCTCTCAACTTGCTGCATCATGCTGCCCATAGCACTGCCATTGCTAACTGCTGCACTGCAACTCAGTTGCTGAGAAGTAAGCAACTGAAAGACTTTTGCCCAATTGTTTGACAGATAAGTCTAGTTTCCTTCCACCACTGAAGCTCCCTGGGTGCTGATTTACACTGTTCTCCTGGAGACATTATCATGATGCAACACTACACTGCGTGAGCACAACCTCTCTGCGCTGCTGAAGTCCCATCATCTCCTCTGCATTGTTGCCTCCATGTTGCTACTGCCTTTGCATTACGCTGCTCCTTCTTCAGCTCTTCAGCTCCCTCTTCCCCTTCAATGTGGCCTCCTACAACTATCTCCCGACTCATCTCGCTACCGTCTTAAAGCTCCAGTAGCTTGTATGTGATCCAAGAGTAGGGCTGACTCAAGGATCCCTCCACTCTCTGTAGATGCTCTACAGATCCATGTCACCCCACCTCTTCTCTCGAGGCACATGAGCACTCATGGCTGCATCATCATCGAAGCCATCTTCCTTTGCTGCTGCAGCCTTGGAATCAGAAGATCCTTTCTCCTTTTTCTTAGTACAACTGCTAGCGAAATGTCCAAGATCGCCACAGTTAAAGCATCGGACCTTGGAAAGGTCCTTCTTCTTCCTTGTTGTTTCTTTTCCCTTTATGCAAGGGCTGCGTCATCCTCCTGCTCTTTTACTTTGGCCTTTCCACTTCCTCCACTGATATTCTGCCGCTTGGTGACCCTCCTGATCTCCTCTTGGTGAAGGATAGCCCACATGTCAGCCCAAGATGGTAACGCTACCCTTCCCAGAATGCTCTGGACAAACGTTTCCCAATCTTCCGAGACTACATTCAGAACAGTCCTCACTAAGAGCCCCTCATCTAGAGTAGCACCAATGCCAACCAGTTGATCTCGGATGGCTTGAAGCCTCAAGAGGAATGGATCTATCTCTTCACCCTTCATCATTTGGAACAACCGCATCTGGTTCTCCAGAAGCATTCTTCTTTGGACGGAGCCTCCTTGGTACATCGTGTTCAAGGCTACCCACATGTCATTTGTTGTAGTCTTACCAGCAATATGGGAATCAAATGCTTTGTCCGCGCTTGATTTTCTTCATACTTCTTCAGAGGATCTGCATCGGTTGGTACAACAAGAACCTTCTCTGCATGATCTTTGAGACCATACTCATCCAGAATTGAAAAGATTCTGGCCCTCCTGATAACATAGTTGGACATGCCGTCCAATCTATCTTGATCCCTCAGTCCATATCAAGCCATCTTGCTCAGAACTAACAAAAACAATACTTCTTCTCCCTTTGGATCAGGGTTTCTTGGTGACTAGAAACCCTCTAGTAACTACTTATGTTGAAGACTGATTTCCCTCCTGGAAATATTTCACCCAAACATAAACATACAACACTCTCTGATCCTCCTGATCGAACCCCAGATCTGTTTGGCTCAGATCTGTTGAGTAACTATCTTCCTCCCGCCTTTGTTTACTTAGCTAGGCACAATTTTGCAGCTATAGAATCTCCACCACCAGCACTGCTGAAGATCTAAAGCACAGATTTTGGATCTTGGCAAAGTCCTTCTGCAACTAGAGAAATGACTGGACTGTATCTCACTGATTGGCCCAACGTAGCCTTAGGGCTGCTTAGAACTGAACTGCATAACCCCAAACTGGGTGATGCAGTCATTGCGTTGCCCTGGAAGGGTCTACGTAAGCCTGAAGGCCTTCTGCAGCTTCAACGTTGTCCTCTTCTAGATCTGCGTTCTCCTGCTGTCAAGATGCCCTTTCTGGATCTGCTGCTTCTTCTGCCACCCTATAGAAAAATATTTCTTGCGCTGATTGCTGGAGATTCAGCTTGATCTGCTATCGCTCTGATACCATGTGAAAAATCTACTACAGTATCTTGGTTTATTTCTCCTACTTTATTTAGATTAATATAAGTTATTTTCGGAAATTAGATTCAGAAATAAACACAACTACAGCCTACACATGTAGATCATTTACTGAATAATACGCTCATACAACAAAGTGACACATGGATTTTTGGACATAAGTCCCTGAAAAAACCCAAAGCGGGAAAATCGGTGCAACAGATATGAGGGTTATTTTATTAAGTAGTTCCTGAGTACAGTAAATCTGGGTTCCAGATCTGGAAAAGCTGACAGAGAATAAAAGAAATCAAATCTGCAGCTAACCTGATGTTGTAGTGCCAAATATCTGATTGATCCACACCCTCAAACGAGATTTACAAGACTCAGCTCGGATCTGGCCCTAGAAACCCTCAGCGCTGCCCCTGAAGCCCCAGCGTCAGTCGTGCTAGCCTCAGAATGCCACTGCGCTGCCCAAAGAGGGATTGCGTAACCCCTGGAAGGGTGACGCAGGCCTTACGCGGCCCTGAAGACCCTTTGCGTAACTTCTGCAGCCCCCTGGAGCTTCTGCGTTGTCTTGCGTAGCACTTGCGTAGCGGCTGCACAACACCTACGTAGCTGCTACTCTGCTTCTTTGCGTTGCTGCTCCTCTGCCTCTTACTGACTCTTGGCTTTGAAATCAGATCATCCCCTTAGCCAATAGTACCCCTCGCTGCAGGAAATTCCTCTGGAAATTCTTAGCAAACCCGCTCTAGAATTTCAGATATATTCCTCAGCTCTCAATTGTGTCTCCTCCAACTGACCCTCAAGTCTTTCTGTTATAATTTTTCATTCATCTCATCAACGACCGAGATTAAAACATTCATCAACGACTGAGGTTAAACGACTACATGATCTGTGTCTTTTAGAACATTTCAGCACATGTGTTAATTAATTCACTTTAATTTTTTAATTTTCCTAAGTTTAGACTTAGGAAATCGATCAAAATAATTAATATTTGAATAACTTGAACACCAGCTGATATTTCAAAAAACACTTTCTAGGTTTTGGAGATCAAGTGTGTCCTAGCCCCTCCACAAAATTTCAGGGCTAGAGCACACCCAATGCTACACCAACTATACAAAATCTCAACACACTCAACTCTTTTTCCTCCATGAGGAACCTCAAGTTGTTATGATCGGTTTTCACCTTAAATTTGTTCCCCACCAAGTATTGTTTTAATTTGGCTAAGTCATGCATGATGGCCAATATCTCATTATCATATATCGAATAATGGCCGCTCATATTCCTTGAGTTTGTGACTCACAAAAGCAATGGGGTGGTATTACACTAAGGTATTTCATCAAATATTCTTCCCAAAATGACACGTTAAGCATATTTAAGCAAGATATGCTCAATAATAACCTTGTTTTACGGGAATTGTTGGAATGCAGTGGAACCAAGAATAAATTGTGCAGAACTGGCCCTCATGATGAAATGTTGCAAGTGATTCCTGTCGGACCCCATGAACTCCTCCAAAACCCTCCGAGCCCACTAATAAAAAAATCTTGCTCCCATAATCAATTTGTCACCAATCTTGGAAATCCATCCTAGCCTCATCATAAGGGAAACCGAAAATGGGGACATTACAATATGGCCCCAGTTGAAGAAATTTGCATGCAATAACAATTAACAACTGCATGTGCATCATAATGGAACTGCTAAGCAAAGCCAAATTACAATCATACTTCATGGAATCCTCTCATAAGGGAAAATATTTGAAAATGGACCAGAAAATTGAACTTTTCGCTGATGAGCAAGAGATAGACCAGAAAAATTCCAATATAATAAAAAGGGGAGGCAGATTAATCTGTCCAGACTATCCCACAATATTCCTCCAGTGCAAACCATCTTTCTAATAGATGTTGAAGCAGTATATTGGATTACTTGGTTCAAAATGTCTTTTTATGCTGGCTGTTGGGCTCCCATTACAGGTCACTACATTTGTAGAAAAAAAAAAATACAATACACCTTCTCGGGACATAACCTTCACGATTGCAAAATCTATATCATTGAAGTATGTTGGACTCAAAAAAAGCCGATAGGAGGGATGTTGAAGTATAGTGCAGGTTACTGCCTAAATAAATGCTCGACAATACTTAAGAATTGAGTGGCTATAGATGGGTAGATTGAATGAATCCTTGGCTGAATTTTAATCTCTTAACATTGTAATAACACCTGTTCACAATCGTGATGATGGCAGAATTTATCATTACTGAAAAAAGTCAATTGGAGGGATGTTATAGTTTAGGTTACTGCCCCTATAAATAGCCAGTAATTCTTAAGTGATTATAGATAGGTAATTGAATATATATATATATATATATATATATATATATATATATTGCCTGATATATGTATAAATGGATGGATGTGTAGGTGGATAGTAGAATTAGTCCACTAAAACTTATTCTAATTGAGCTTGTTCATTAATAATTTCAAGTTATTTTTCATACCCTTCTACTTTTTCTTCTTATTTTAATACCAATTGTTGTAGAATTCTTACAATTATGATTTGCTGTGTCAGGCTGTCAAGGAGACAGGGAAAAGATTTAGGGATACTGTTCTTGCTTTGGGTGGTGGCCGGCCACCATTGCAGGTAATTCACTAACTAAGAAACTATATTTACTTGTCTTGATTTCCTTTTACGAAGTAAAATTTTTAATGTGCAATAACACATCTTATTGATTTTCTAAGAAGAGCACTTGTAATGTGAGACTTGGCTTCAATCTAGATGATGTTGAAGTTGTAACAAAACAATGTCAACGAATATACTGATAATTACAAGATTTCGATTGCAGAGATCTTTCTTTTCCTTTATCTATTGGCAGAAATGCCAGGCAATCAATAAAATGTTTTTTATAAATTTTTTGATGAAGGGCCTTCAACAATTAATTCTGTTGATAGACTAACTGTTACCCTTTTAATTTGATATAATGTTAATTTAATTTAGATATTAATGTCCATTGGTGGCCAAAATTGGTCATTGTGACTGAAAAAGGACAAATATAAGATAACTGAGCACAGGGAGTGCTAAAGCATCTCTAAAATAAATATTGAACATACCAAGATTGCCAAAGCAACTGCAAAATAGAAGTTGAAGGGGCACTATAAACAGAAGAAATTTTTTTTGGGAATCACAATCACTGTGAGACCAAAACCCACAGGTGTTAGTCAACAATCACATCGCCAGAGATAATATCCACGAGAGGCGGTTAGTCCATGTCGCAAAACACATGGGGAGTGTTGGTTTATCCAATGTCCAACAATCTCCCCTGCAGCATGAGTCGGGTTTGTATCGACAATTTCCATTAGACCAAAGCCCACAGGTGTTGGTTTATCCAATGTCCAACAATCTCCCCCCAACACGAGCCGGGTGTGTATCGAATGATACCACTTGTTGGGAATCACAATTGCCATTAGACCAAAACCCACAGGTGTTAGTTGTGGAATCTTCATCTGTCACAGCAACTGGAAATTATTTTCCTATTTGTTAATTTATTTAACAATTCATTTGCTACGACAAATATCAAATAATTCACACTGTGATCTTCACAAATAAACTGCGGAAGAAAATAGTGCTAGAAACAGAGAAAATTTAGCACACACACACAGAAATATGACACAATTATTTTTTGACAAAAGTCCACAGAAAAGCCCAACTTGGAAAAACTGGTGCAACAGTTGAGGGTTTTTATTATTATGCAGCAGTGAGAAAAAATCTAAGTACAACTGGATGCCGAAATCTGGAAATCCTACAGAGAAAAATACTGGCAAAAATATCTAGAGGGAAATTATCCTCTCTGTGGGCAATTCAGGGATTGGACTGCTTCTGAAAAGCAATTCTTTCAACTGGGTCTGTGCAGGACCTACTTCAAGATGAAGCTTTCTACCACACACGCTGCCCGAATCATCTGCTAATCAAGTTGTCCTACATACTGTTGGTTGGGAAAACGCCTCTTCGGCACTCTGAAACCTCTGTCTGGCCTCTAGAACTGAAAACGTCTTCCTTTCCCAACAAATCGAACTGCGCTCTGAGGCTTCTACGTTAGGATTGTGCAGCCTCCTAGAGAAATTTCGGCCTCTCTGCAAATGCACTCCTTGGATCTGGAAATCTTCCTCCAGCCTCACCGCCCCTTCCCCTCACTGTCTCTTCTTCCTTCTTCGGCTTTCCAACAACTGTTGCTGCTCTCTGGAAATCGAATTGCCAAAGAAATCGAACTCCACAAGTGTATTCTCCATCTACCCATCGACTTCTTCTTATAATCCTCTGTTGAAGCACCAACAACCAAGATTAAAACATAATCAAGGGCCCAAATTATTTCCCTGTCAATCCGTGTGAGTTTCTAGAAAATTCTCACATTATCTCAATTAATTTTGATTAATTAACCATATTCCCTAAGTTTAGACTTAGGAAATATTTAAAAATCAGTTAATAATTTAATTGATTCATCCCTAGGTAGAATTTCCAGAAACGATTCTGGGTTTTGAAGATCTCATGTGTTTTAGCCTCTCCACAAAGTTTCGAGACTATAACACCTCTGATGCTACAAAAACTAACACTCCCTCTTTGCGAGGAAGGTGTTCTAGTGTTGCACCACTACTGCTACAACACCCTGTCTCGGTATCATCATTTTTCATGCTGCTAATGTCTAGCTTCTGCTGCCCATCAACTACTGTGCAACTCTGATGCTGCAAATGTGTTGCTGCTGACACTGTGATATTGCCTGCCAACCTTGCATCTGCATTACAACTCCCTCTCATATGTTGTCTCTGCAACTGCAACAACTGCAACTGAGAAGCATCCAAAATACTGAATCAACTGTGTTCAGTATGACACATTTGTCTCCTGAGTCCTGACTGCTACTAACTACTGCACTATCCACCAAGGAATCTACGTTGTTGTTGGCTCTACACTACGCTCCCTTGTATATGACTGCTACTGTCACTCTAGAATCTGACTACATCTCTAACACTAATCCATCCTGCTACTAAATATTGTGGGCCCCTATAGCCAAGTGAT
The DNA here is from genome assembly GCA_034641835.2 of Pinus albicaulis. Lineage (NCBI taxonomy): Eukaryota > Viridiplantae > Streptophyta > Pinopsida > Pinales > Pinaceae > Pinus > Pinus albicaulis. Next base: position 240,662,610 of record CM076575.1, on the reverse strand, counting down.
GATCCACGAGGTGGACTCCTCAGTGTACCTTGCCCAATCTCTGCAATCTATGGGACTACAACTCTAAGTCACCCTACCTCTCTCTTGGAGGTATGGTTGCAAACATGGAAAACTCCTCTTCCAGCCTGGAGGACAACTTGTCAATTTGTGCAGACGCTACTGCCTGGTCCTGCTTCTCTCACTTATCCTTCTTCTGGAGGGGACACTACATGCTGTAGTGACCAAAATCACCACACCTAAAGCACCTTGACCTTTGACAAGTCTTTCTTCTTCTTTTTCTGTTCCCCTTGCCCTTGACTAGGACCCTTAGATGCTAGGGCCACATTCTCCTCCTCACTTGTCACGTCTTTACTGCTGCTATCGCTGATGGTAGTCTTCAATAGAGCCCGCCTCAATTCCTCTGGCTGCAAAACAAAACACATTCTGTCCCATCTTGGCAAGGTATCTCTGCCCAAGATTGATGCAGGAGCATCGGATTCGAAAATACTTTGTATTTATTAAAACTTAGAGGTGTTTAAGTTTTTAAAAGAGCTAGATTTTTTATAAATAATTTGAGTGGGTTTTATGTATTTTTAATTAAATATTGTAAAATATGAGAGAATTTGGTCAGTTGAGGATGTAAAGGGATGAGAGATTTTAATTTAGAAATTAGTTTCATTAATTTTGGGTGAGAGAGGATCCTTAGGGATTCAAGAGTGATTTTAGGATTTGTTGAGATATTTAGGGGTTTGTTGAGTGATTAAAGGGATGAAAACCAATTTTGGTTCAATTAAATTTATATAAATTGATATGCCTCAAAGGCAAAAATGGGAGGTGAGATTAGAGTGCAGAATAGAGAAAGACGTTGTAAGCCTCCAGGCATTTGTAAGAGGGCCAATAATTTGGAAATCAGGCCCAGAAGGAGGACTTCCATTTCAGGTTTGCATGATTAATGAAAGAATTTGATTTTGAGTTAATTTCCATTGTATGGCTATGGGATTGTTGTTTATGAATTCGAAGACAATTGTATGAATCGAATTTTGTAAGGGACTGACAGTTCGATTTGAGTAATCGGTATCGATGTTGTTAAAAACCACAATGCAAAATTGTTGAATGTAAAAGGCATTGAATCGGTGTTGAATTGTTGTGTGAATGATTGTTCCTAAATTGTAATTGAATCCACGAGTTTTGTATTTGTTATGTCGGCTTAAAACTCAGTTTGAATCCTGAAATGACTAGTTCATTCAAGAAGCAAGGAATAATTGTATTAAGTGTTTGATTTTGGGCGTTAATCTATTAACTCACATTCAATATATATTGAAGTGGCATAGCAGAAGTTTTAATCAATCCAGCAGAGATAAGATCTCTGTCAATCGAAACAAAAGGGGAAATCGTGAGATTTGATGGAATTCTGATCATCCCTTTATGAAGAACGCTTCAGATGTCAGTGTATAATTATTGAATAAATTAAGTCGGCATCGGAACTCTGTTGGTGGAACGTTAGTGTTGTGATCGAACCACAAGGTGTAACGCAAAGGAAGATGGTTTTTGAGTAGCGGCATTAGTTTTTATCAGTTTGCAGAACATTTGTTGCTGGGATCGTATTTATCTGGTCGAGTTTGTGCGGTGAAGTAAATTCGATGGAGGTCGATTCCCAGTTTTAGCACAAGAATGAGGTAAATTCAGCACATAGGAAGCGCTGAGTTGCAGTGATAGTATGAGGTTGAGCGCAGCATTAAATGGTAATTGCATTGATGCGTTGATGCGTTGAAGCAGTTTGGAAAGAAAGAACCTGGCATTATATAAGTTTATGTCGATCTGGTGTCAACACCAGGAATCGATGGTGTTGAAAGGAACGGAGTAAAAACGCCGATCTAGGCAGTGTTTGTTTAAAACCAATTTGATTATCCAATCGAATGCATTATATAGTCAAAGGCAAAAGGTGCAACTGTAGAAATTGTTCAAGGAATTCGACTGTGTGATATAAACCAGTGAACGCGTTGATAAGTGATGGGAAGCGTTAGACGCAGAGCCAGAAAGCGTCCGATGAAGGTGTCGAGAAGGTAAGTTAATGTGTGGGCAATTGTTGTTATTTGATCAAAACCTGAATGTTTATGCAAATTGCCATAGCCAACAGACATGCATGATGCGTTAATCCAGCTTGGTAAGCTGAATGGGAAAAGGCGCATATATATATATATTTGGTATCTTGGTTCGACTAAACTGAAGGATCAAAGACACGTAATCTTGTGCAGGCCAAATGTTATTTAAATAGTGATGTTTGCCGTGAAAGGTTGGTTTGATTTAAATAATGTCAAGTTGAGTTTTAAAGCATGGGCGCATTTGTTTCATTGACTTTTGATTATAGAAAAATCCAACATTAAAAGCCATATATGAATGATGGGATTTAAATGGAAATTGAGGAATGAGAAGTATTGGGTTTGGTTTTGGATTGAGTGATGTTTGAATCCTATGTTTTGATAAGTTTCCATTCATGAGGACACCTTTGTGTGAAGATTGTTGGGTTCTGGTTTTGAACCATATGTTTAAATGCTTCCGCATATTTAAGTGTGTGTGAGATTGCTAGAATGGGAAATTTTGGAGTTTAATTGTTGATGATGCATTTTATATGCATGTGATTAGAAGATTCTGGGTTTGCAGGGGTGGCCCTGCGTCAAAGATACTCTCCACAAATACCTACCAATCCTCCGAGACACTATTCAGTGCCTATTGTACAAGATTTGTGGGTTTAGGCGTTGCCCCAATAGCTGCATGATGATCTCGAACTTCTTGAATCCGAGTGAGAAAGGCATCTATGCTTTCGCCCTTCTACATTCTGGTGATCCTCAACTTCTCTTGGATATACTTCTTTTGTTGCTTGGAAGAACTCTGAAATAGATCAGACAAAGCATCCCACATCTCCTTAGTCGTACCTTTTTTTGCCACATGTGAGACTAGATGATTTCGGACTCCATCCAAAATCATCATCTTTGCCTTGGTCATTTCTCTTTTGTACTCCCACCAATCGGGGTCCTAGGGAACTGCTACAAAGTTTTTTGCATAGGCCTTCATGCCATGTTCATCTAGTAAGAAAGACATCCTAGCCTTCCAGATGACATAGTTGGAGGGTCCCTCCAATCTATCTTGGTTGCTGAGCCCAACAATGGCCATCTCTGAATCTGGTCTAGAAACTCCCTCTTCCTCTGCTCGGTTGTTGCTTTGCTACTCGCACTCCCTCTTGGAATGCACAATTTTGCTAGGTGCTATTGCCACCTGCAACTGGGAAAATTTGATTTCTTGGCTAGAAACCCTCTGAGAGAAATCTCTCTTTGTGTGTGCAATTTCTCTTCCACCCGACATTGATTCTGCTGCTGCAAAACCCTCCACGTCCAACAAAGAAATCTGCTCAGCGAAAATCTGAGCTGATGTTGCTCCCTCTGACTGTTGGAATCACTATTCCGAACAACTTTGAATTTTCTGCAAGCCTGCAACTAAAAATTGAACCCCTACCCAACAATTCGATCTACCTGTCTAGGTACTGCGTGTTGATATCTGGTAGGATCGAATGTGCTCTAAGTCTCAAATTTTGTAGGGAGGCTTAGACACATGTATTTCAAAGAACCCAAGAAGCGTTTTGGGAAATTCCACATGGATTGCATTTTATTAAAATAATTAATTGTTTTTAATGGGGCCCTAAATTTAAACTTAGGAGATTTAAATAATTAAAGGGCATTAATAAAATAGGGTGTGAATCTTCCTGAAAAATACGCAGATCAAGTCAAATTAATCTTAACTGTTGATTAGCTATTTAATCTCGGCCGTTGAAGTCTCAACAAGAAGATTATAAGAAGGACTTGATGGGCATTTGGAAAGACACACCGAGCAGATATTCAGTTACCCAAGAAGATTGATTTTCTCATTGGCTGAAGTTCGACAAGAGAAAATCAAATTAGAGGGAGAGTTGTAGGTTGGAGAGTGCAGGATCAGACCGGAGGAAGCATCGCAGAGGCTGTGACGCAGTGGCAGGGATAGTGCAGAAGCTGTGACGCTGGGACTGTTTGGGAAATTTCATCTGATTTGGGAGATTTATAATTAATTAATTATTTTAATGTATTTCCTAAGTCTAAACTTAGGAAAATGAAATAATTAAAGTTAATTAAATTAAACATGTGAAGAAATTGTCTTAAGTCACACGGATCAAGCTTTCTTGTAATCTTAGCCATTGATTCAAGATCTAATCATGGCCGTTGGTTTCCCAACGAGAAAAGTATAAAGGAAAGGCTTGGGGTCATTTGTAAAGACACAGAGAGGCAGAGCACTGAAGATAAGCTGAGATTCTAGGGCGGGTTTGCTAAGAATTCTCAGAAGTGTTTCAGCTGTAGAGAGGGGAGTTTAGACAAAGGGGATGATCTGATCCCAGTATCTAGAATCAGCAAGATACAGAGATTAGCTCAGAGAGGCAGCGCAAAGAAGCAGAAGACACAGAGGTAGAGAGGGCAGTAGCTGCGCAGCGTAGAGGCGGTTACAGCTAAGCAGGTGTTGCGCAGTCCCTCCCAGGGTAGCGTGATTCAGCTGGAAACCCTCAGTGGTTATGCAGAGACCTTAAGGGGCAGCGTAAGGACTGCGTCACCCAGTCTAGGGTAATGCATCCCTTTCCAGGCCAGCGCTGACAGACACAAGGACTTCAGAGGTTGACGTAGGGGCTTCAGGGGCAACGCTAGGGTTTCTAAGGCCTAATTTTGGCTGTGTTCTGTAAATCCCATTTGAGGGTGTGGATCAATCATTATTCTGGCTTCAGAAACCGGTGAGTTGTAGATCTATTTTATTTCTGTCGGGTTTTCCAGATCTGGAACCCAGATTTGCTGTATTCAGAAAAATCTTAATAATAAAACCTTCCAGCATCCAACAAACTGGTTTTCCGGCATTGGGTTTTTTCGGGGACTATTTGTCCAGAAAATTAATGTGTCACTTTGTCTATGTGTGCATGTACATTTTCTATATCTAAATTTGTGAAAGTTTGTTATGTGTTTTGCTTCGATATTAATATGAATTTTCAGCTTAATAACTTAATTAAGTAGGTGGAGTAGAACCAGATCTAACAGTAGATTTCATCATAAATGTAACATTCAGAAATTTTCACATCGTATCAGAGCAATTGCAGATCTAGGAGGGTCACCAGCAGAAGACTGAAGGTTCTTGCTGCAGAAAGCAGCAGGAAGAGCAACAGAAGGGCAGATCTGAAGGAACAATGCAATTTTCAGAGAGGCAGAGTTACACAGAGGGCAGGGTGACACAGTTTAAAGCTGCCTCCCAGCAGGCCCACGCACTTACTACGCAGAGGCAGCATAGAGGCAGCACCAAGATTTTCTGAAGCCAGCCAGTGTGACGCAAATCTGAATCTGTCAGATCCAAAAGAGCCTGAAGCACTGCTATAGAAATTCAGTAGGTGCTGGTGGGGTTAAATTTCTAAAATTTCAGATTTTTGGCCTAAGCACTAGTGACAAAGAGCGGGAGGAGATCACATTCTCAGAAATTTTCTAGCCAAATAAACTTGCAGATTGATCAGAGAATCAGAGAGAGTTGAATCATTGTTGATTTGGCAGATTTCCAAGAAGGGAAATCAATTGTCAAAGGGAGCAGAAGGTGCCTGTTTTGCCAAGGGCCTTAGATCCAGTTCTCCAGCAAAGCGAAAGGGAAGCTCTGGCACATTTCTAAGCAGATGGCTCCTCATGGACTGCGTCATCAGGACAGATTGGATGGCCTTTCCAACTTCTCAGTTTGGAAGGCTAGGATCCGGATAGTCCTAGAGGCATATCATCTAAAAGCCCATGCAAAGCAAACTCTGGCCACACTGACTGATGCAGATCTCCTAAGGAAGCATAATGAAGTTGGTGGGCATGCCAAGCGACTGATCATGGACGGAATTAATGACCATATTGTCCTACACATAGCAAAAAAGAAGACAGCTAATGAGATGTGGAAAGCCTTAACTTCCCTATATGAGGGAAAGTTTGTCCAAAGGAAGATGATGTTGGAAACTCAGATGAGGTCATTCATGATGACCAAGGGAGAAGACATGAACATTTCCTCTTCAGATTGCAGTCGATCAAAGATCAGTTGACTGCAACGGGTGCTAAAGTGGAAGATGATGTGATGGTCAGGACTACTCTCAATGCAGTCACATATGAGTGGGAAATCTTTGTCCAAAGTATCTTGGGTAGAGCGGACCTCTCAGGTTGGGACAGCTTGTGGGCAATTTTGCATCAAGAAGAACTCCGTAGAATCACCAAGAAGCAGTACAACTCTGGATTGAGAAAAGTGAAGAAAGAAGATGAAGAAGATGCAGCCTTGGCATCAAAGAGGCAGCAGGGAAAGAAGAAGGATTTGTCAAGATCTAGTGCTTCCAGTGTGGTGAATTAGGACACTTTGCTAGCAATTCTCCTCAAAAGGAAAAGGACAAGGAAGCTTCTTCTTCCAAGGCTGCTATGGCAGATGATGGGTCGGAAGATGATTGCAACCATGAGCACTCATCAACCACGAAAGTGGGGCGACATGGATCTGTAGATGAGCTATAGAATGGGGGCGGGATCCTTGAGCAGCTCATCTCTTGGATCACATGCGAGCTACGACAGCCTTAAGACAGTAGCGGGACAAGTGGAGCAGTGGGTGCATAGATCACGGATGAAGCAGAGGCAAATCTGAAGGTTGGAAGAAGCAGCGCAATGCAAATGCAGCAGCAGCGTAGAGGCTGATGTGACATCAGCAGCATAGAGCAGAGCTGCAGCAGCGTGGAGGCTTCAGGAGGACAGCGCAGCACAGTAGCAGCGTGAGGGACTTCAGCACAAGGGGCTGATGTGACTTAAACAGTGCAGAGGGAGTCTGCTTACACAGTGCAAAGCTATTGTTGTGCATCATTCTTCAGATGCCAGAAAATATCAACATCCTATGGAGCTTCAGTGATGAGGATGCCCAATTGACTTGTCTGTCAAATATTGGGCAGGAGATTTAGTTGTTTCTCTCAACAACTGAAGTTGCAGTGCAGCAGATCAACAGTGCCAGTGCTATGAGAAGCACAGATGCAGCAAATTGAGAGGGAGTTGCAATACAGGTGTTGCAGTGGCAGTGGCAGTGTCATGGGCAGCAGTAGTTCAGAGTTGAGTGGCAGCAGGCCAAGCATCAGCAGCACAAAGAGCAGTGCCCAAAATCTTGTAATGCATAGTGTGATGTATTGCTAGAGCACACTCCTGATGCTAAAAAGGAGTGTTGAGATTTTGTGTATTTGGGGTAGCATCAGTTGTGCTCTAGCTCCCAAATTTTGTGGAGGGACTAGAGTACACTTGATCTACAAGACCCGGAAAGGGATTTGGGAAATTTCATTTGATTTGGGAGACATTTAATTAATTAATTATTTTAATGTATTTCTGAAGTCTAAACTTAGGAAAATGAATTAATTAAAGTTAATTAAATTAAACATCTGATGAAATCGTCTTAAGTCACATGGATCAAGCTTTCTTTTAATCTTAGCCATTGATTCAAGATCTAATCATGGTCGTTGGTTTCCCAACGAGAAAAGTATAAAGGAAAGGCTTGGGGTCATTTGTAAAGACACACAGAGGCAAAGCACTGAACCTAAGCTGAGATTCTAGGGCGGGTTTGCTAAGAATTCTCAGAAGTGTTTCGGGTGCAGAGAGGGGAGTTCAGACAAAGGGGATGATCTGATCCCAGTGTCTAGAATCAGCAAGAGACAGAGATCAGCTCAGAGAAGCAGAGAGGGCAGCAGTTGCGCAACGAAGAGGTAGCTTCAGCTACGCAAGTGCTGCGCAGTCCCTCCCAAGGTAGCATGATTCAGTTGGAAACCCTCAGGGGTTACGCAAAGACCCTAAGGGGCAGCATAAGGACTGCGTCACCCAGTTTGGGGTAACGCAGCCCTTTCCAGGCCAGCGTTGAGGGACGCAGGGGCAGCGCTGGGGTTTCTAGGGCCTAATTTTGACTGAGTTCTATAAATCCTGTTTGAGGGTGTGGATCAGTCATTATTTTGGCTTAAGAAACTGGTTAGTTGCAGATCTATTTTATCTCTGTCGGGTTTTCCAGATCTGGAACCCAGATTTGTTGTATTCAAAATACTCTTAATAATAAAACCCTCCAGCAGCCAGTTGACCGGTTTTCTCGCATTGAATTTTTTCGGGGACTATTTGTCCATAAAATCACTATGTCACTTTATCTATGTGTGCATGTACTTTTTCTAGATCTGAATTGGTGAAAGTCTGTTATGTGTTTTGCTTTGATATTAATCTGAATTTTCAACTTAATAACTTAATTAAGTAGGAGGAGCATAACCAAATCTAACAGTAGATTTCTGCATAAGTGTAACATTCAGAAATTTTCACATTTTTCCATTTGGAACAGTACAAACTCCTTTGACTACATAGTTGTTATTGTCCCCCAATTCAACCCTTTGAGATAACTTCTTTTCTGTCATGATTGAAAGATTCCCACGCTCTTTGATCATGCATATTGATGCACCACTATCTTCCAGCCACGTCATCATCATTTGCAAAGGAACTTGTCAAAGCAGAATAGTAAAAGAAATATTTTTCACCTTTGGGCTTCTTCGGCTTTTCAGCTTCTTCAACTTCTGTTGCGGAAGCATGTTGTTTCCCTTTTTCCTTCTTGTTAGCCATATTAGGACAATATCTCTTGAAATTTCCATATTCTTGACTACCATAGCATTATATATTTTATAAGTCCTTCTTCTTAGAGGAAGAAGACCCCTTTCCTGACTTCTTATGTTGAGGTCTAAGCTTCTTCCTTCCTTTGTTCTCGAAGTGAGTTGCAAGGGCTTGAACTTCTTCATCTTGATGATCTCTAGTCATTAATATTGTTTCTTCTTGACCACACGATGTCCATAATTGCTCAAATGAAGGAGCTTCTTTCCAACTGCTTATGCCTGTTACAAATGCATCCGATGGTCGAGGGAGACCATTGAGTGTTGCGGTCACAAGTTCTTGATCAGAGATAGTTTCTACAATAACTGAAATTTGATCTCTTATTTGTGAAATCCTCACAAAGTATGATGCCACAATGTCGTCATTGGTCATTCTCGTATTTCGGAGCTCATTCTTCAAACTCATGAATTGCCCAACATTCTTGATAGTGTAGAGATTTATGAGGGCATCATACATCTTCTTGGAGGTATCATGTTTTGCAATGTAGGGAATGAGATGATCTCTAATGGAGATTACTATTAGACTCATGGCAATAATGTCATCCTCCTTAAACTTTTCTTTTCCAGTTGCATGTTGAGAAATCTAGGGCATAGCAATTAAGTGATTTATCTTCTATTAGGAACTTCTTATGAATGTTTTTTTCTTCTTAGATTAGGATCTTCATGTCTTATGTTAGTATAGTGTTCTTCTTCATCAAACAACTACCATTACATAAACATAAAGGGACAATAGACACGGAATGTAGGCTATCATCTAGAGCCAAAACCTCTCACTCTTTGAGAGGAAAACCCGAACAAATTATTCTTCTTATAGAGATTCCAATTGACGAATACCAAGACCAAGACCATTGACCTATTTGCCACTCCAAGACCAAGACACAAAGCTCCCTTGATGAAGTCCTTCTTCCTTGAGTCAACGGTAGTCAAACTTTTGTTTTCTCCTTCTTCTCGGCTTCTCTTCTTCTTTGATCTTCTTTAGCTTCAAACCTTCAGCCCCGCTTCTATATTTGACCTTCTTCTTATCTCATCCTTCCTTAATACCTTAAAACAGACCCAAAATTGAAGCTTAACACTTCGTTCTACTTCTTTTTCCGTTCGCTGATGTTTAGGCTTCCTTCTTGATCACCTTCATATTACTTGCAAACTTTTGTTTTCTCCTTCTTCTTGACTTCTCTTCTTCTTTGATCTTCTTTAGCTTCAAACCTTCAACTCCCCTTCTAGATTTGACCTTCTTCTTATCTCATCCTTCCTTAATACTTGAACTTATCCTAATCTGATTATCTTGGATCTCGGGCTTACTGCAACAATTGATTTCCATTTTCTTCGTATTTGTGATGCCTTAAAACAGACCCAAAATTGAAGCTTAACACTTCGTTCTACTTCTTTTTCCCTTCGCTGATGTTTAGGCTTCCTTCTTGATCACCTTCATATTACTTGCAAACTTCAGACCTTTTCCCTCCTTAACTCGGCTTGCAAACTTGCTGTAACTTTCATTTCAAACTTGTTGTACCTCGCATTCAGCCCTATAATATCTGAAATTCTGCTTTGAAAGTTTTTTGTTGAAAATCGAATCTGAGCTAGCTATTAATAGTTGTTTTCCTCTGTTTATGAGCTGACATGAGTGTAAGTGAGCCGACGTGACCATTGGGGAGACAATTACTTATATTTTGAAGCCAACTTGAGGTTAATGCTTGTGCTCGGTCTTGGAGGGCTACTTGACATTTCTATTGACTCATACACAAGTGTAATATGCCCCAGAAGGGTCCTTCATACATGACATAGACTCAATTTGACTTTTATGACTAGATAACTGTAGGAATTTACAGGGAAAGTTCCGTAGATCAAGAACCAAAGGTCACCACTCACAAACAGATCACAAATCAGTACACCAATATAATCACATGGTTAAAACCCTCAAAGAGGGAAACAGTCCACGACCTGAGCCAACGTGGCCACTTCAGGCAATTTATTAATATAAAAAGAAAAGTTACATATGCTTCTCTCATAAACGGTTACCGGACAAATGACCCTTCATGCTCTTTAAATAGAGATCATGGACCAATCGGGTGTTAAACCACGGATCAAGTGTTGTTAATACCGAGGTGCGAGATAATCGTCGGATCACTACAAATCGTGACCGTCGGATTATAAGTTACAAATGTACATGGTAAAGAAACACACTTTACCTAACTCTACACTAGACTAAGTTATTCTTAACTATTTCCTGTAATGATGTTAGATATCCTAACACCCTTAAAAACAACTTAGGATGAGATTGAAGAGGATTTACAAAGCCTGAGGCTATTTCCTATATTATTGATATCTGCTGTCTGTAGGCTCAAGTTTTAGGATGAGATTGAAGGTTTACAAAGTGACACAAGAGGAAGAGGGCATGTGGAAGCTGTCTCTGTTTAAAACTTTCTGAGCTCAATCACTGGATACAAGTTTGCATTAAACTTAAACACATTTAGAGCCTTTGTAAATATATCGGCTACTTGATCATTGGTTGGACAGTACTTCACTTCAAGAACACGATCATGAATGAGCTTTTTGATGAAGTGTATGTGGAGCTCAATGTGTTTCATACACTGATGCTGAAATGGATCTTTACATAGCTAAATGGCACTCTGATTATCACAGCAAAGTGCAGTTGGATGCTGCTGATGAAGACCAAATTCAGACAGGATATGACTAAGCCACATGGCTTCCTCACTCGCTTCAACTGCACCATGATACTTTGCTTCGGCTGAAGAAAGAGAGATGGCACTTTGTTTCTTACAAGACCAAGTAATAGGTCCTGAACCAAGAGTGAATACATAATATAGATGAACACAGTCATCGGGGTCACCGAAGCCCAATCAAGATGGGTAAACAAATCAACAATGGAGATGCCCCTGCCTTATTAATGAGTCAATACAAGCGTCATTGAAAAGTGCAACTAGTTGGTCTTCATGGTGGATATGTAATTATGTATTTATGTATAGAAGATGTCCTTCTAGACCAATGTAAATACGCGTGTATCTTCATGAGATTCGGTTTGACACGACAACCCTCATATAATGCTATAATCAAGTAAACACATTAAACGCACAGGTTAACACATGCTTACAAGTCACCCATGCGCTCTCCTGAAAACGTGATGGATGGTGGGCAAAAGGATATGAATTGTCCTACTATATATGGTAGGTTTTGCGGGTCATTTGGTAAGATAAGATGAGACAGCACAAGTTGTAGACAACTTACAATAGATGTCAAATCAGACATTTACAAGAAAATGTGGACCTTTAATAAAGCACTTGAGATAGCACACAATACAATGCGGATTCTTTTATAGGTGCAGACTTACGGTTAACACAGTAAAAGACAAAGAATACACATACGAATAACTTCGATTACCACAGCAGAGATGGTGGATATATCTATATATACATTGCGGACACCACGGCATGTCGTGCTATCATATTGCGTTGGGATAAGCGAGTACCTACAAGGTGATAGTGCGAATATATGCAAGGAGATAGTGCATACATTTACAAGTAGACAGCACGATAAAAGGAAGAGATTACAGTGCGGATAAAGGTAGAACATGGTACGAATGAAGGAAGGATGCAAGTGCAGATAAATGACAGTATAGAATGCGGATATGTAATAAAGATACAGGAAGAGGTTTGCGGATATTAAGAAGCACAGGATTGCGATCATACAACGCTGATATAAGAAAATGTCTTAGGACTAAAATACAAGCATAAGGGTTATGATGAATTCTAAAGTGTAAAGTAAGGAAGGTAAATCTGCGATTTACCTTCCCACAATAAAGTGTTACTTTTGTCTAACATTTGTGTCCTGTACATTTTGATAATTGACTTGATGAAATATTAACTAAGGGAAGACATAAGCAAGCTCATAAGTAATTATCAAGAAGAGAATTTGTATTAACCTTTAGCCCTCCAAAATTATCAACATGGTATCAGAGCTATGGTGAAAAAACAAAGAAAGGGCATTTAAAGGTACAAGTCCACAGAGCTCGAACATCCTTGGAAACTTCGAGTGAGATGACTCTGTGAGAAAATACAATACAAGGTTGATAGTTGTACGAAAGGAAGAGAGGCATACATACCTCTCATGCTGGTCTACCACACATGTTTCTGGCAAGCCGAGGGTTGCCTTAATAAGAGACAAGTCTATAATTGTTGAAAAGAAGCAGTACGATGCACTGCAAAGAGAGAGGCTACAAAGCATGTGAAGAAGAAATCAAATCTGAAGCAAAAGTGCGAAAATAAGATCTACAAGGTTTCTTGGTCACCACAGTACATCAAAGGTTTTTTCTAGTATGAAGTTTGAATGATGATCTACTATGAAAAGGGAAGGACTATAACTCTATTACTTAAAGAGCAGCATCACTATAAAGGATCCCAGACTTGGTCAAGGAATCATATTGTCTAAAAACTAGGAACCGAGCTTTCCTAGGACTAGTGCAATAGAATGCAGAAAAGAAGACTTTATCTTCACTTATCAAGTAAGTATCTTTCATTCTATAATCAAATTTGGTTAAATGACTTGGTTTTGCAGGGAGACCTATAAGCTAGTTAGGTTACCAAGATTCCTTGCATGAGGAGAATAGTAACAGTCCTTGAAGAAAGAAAGGTTATGTCACTTAGACCAGAATTACACTAAATTGAATTATCAAAGAATGAAGGGATATCTTCATAAGATCTCAACTGTGAGATCTGGAAAAGATGATAAGATGAACAACATAAAAAATAGACAAGAAAATTACCTCACTCAACTTGTGGTTTCCATGCTAGATGGAAAAAGACAATAAAATAAATTAAAAATGTTGAAGGATAAAAGACTCAAACATTCGCAGAAGGAAAAGGAAAGTTTAAGTGGGAGACTTACGGACATTACAAGAAAGTTGGTTCTAAAGGGACAATCTCAATAGGATAAAGGAAAAAGAAGATTCAAGGAAAATCTCACAAACTTGTGAATAAGGAATTGACTTTTTTTGGTTATGTGATAGGAAGCAATGTAGCATCTTGATTTAAGCATGGCAGGAGCTCCTGGTGAATCAGCTTCGGGAAAAACCTCTTTGACGAACTTTAAGTAAGCAGTCATCAAGAGCAATGGTCATCATGGAAACAGATCTCTGGGATATTGATGGAGCATGCCAAGAGAATGAAGCTCTTCATTCTTAATAAATTGCTATAGGATGACTCAAGTGAAAAAAGGTATGAGGTATGTATATATTTATATGCTGACATTGGATGTTGTGATGTCTGGTATATGGTTGCAGGTAATGAAATTATGTACTTAGAAGTATGAACTATAAAAGAGTATCTCTTAGTACACGGACAAACTAAAATCAACATAATATGTCCTCATATTATATGAGGTGGTTGTTGAAAGTTCCTGGAAATGGAAAATATGAAGAAAGGAAGACATCATGAAATGCAACCATGTCTTGATGTATGTATCATTCAGAGGCCAAGTAGATGTGACTAGAAGATCTCCTGGGAAGATACGTAGACTCTGATGAAATTTTGGAAACCCCTAGCAAAAACATATCATTAGGAGATGTGTCAATCTATATGAAGGATATTGATGCCTACAGGAAGATGTCAAGGTGAAATATCATCACTGAGGTAACTTTCGTTCTAAAAGTTAATATAAATATGTTTATCTGGATGAATCTGTGTAGGGTTGCTAATCATAAGAAAGAATGTATGATCCTTGGAAATGACTCGAAGGAAAGCAGCATGGCATAAAAATGGACCAGGTAAAGGAAGTCTGGTGAATCATTCTGATAGTTTACATGACTCAGGATGGAAGTGATGGATGATCTGTGCCCTATGAAGCTAAAATATGGAGATTCCGCAATATCGAAATCCATGACATCAAGGACAGGAATTCTTCATGAGCAGCTGGGTGTCTCACCATTGATGCTAGAGGCCCCTGATTAAGAGGGAGCCTGATGGTAAGTTTCTTAATTGGAAGAAAATTGGTAATTCCTAAGGATGATCTTAGGTACATTCTTTGTATAAGAATGAGTACATTCCCTTGTGGAATAGGTCCTCCTTGGGAGGGAGAGATAGACACATCATTCTAGTCTTGGGAAGACAGAATGGAGGATTGGGTAATCATCTGGCATTTGATACTCTTTGAGAATGTGATTGGGCATTCAAGATAAGAGTAGTCAGGGAATGATATTGTTTGAGGGCTATCTACCCAAGAGAAGAATAGTCCAGGAAGGTCATACTTTGGGAACACCCGAGTGGAGTATGTACCTTGGAGAGACAATGACGAACATGTTTATAAGTCATGTGTCTCGCCAGCATTGAAGCCCATTGTCTCATTGAAGATATGGGGTTGTTAGTCAAGGCCTTGCACTAGTACAATGCTGGTTGATATGATGCTATACAGATAAGATTACCAATCCGATTATTCTTATGAGATTCTTCAGTTTGAAAGTGACCATGTACCTGTATGAATACCTCCCTAGTTAAGAGGGAGTGTTGAAAAGTGTAACTAGGTCGGTCTTCATGTTGGCTATGTAATTATGTATTTATGTATAGAAGATTTCTTCTAGGAATAAATAAAATATGGTGTCATATTCATAAAGGATTCAGTTTGACTTTGAAACCCTCATATAATGCTATAATCAAGTAAATACATTATGCTGGAGTAACACCGCTTAACTACAAGTCATGGCCGGCTCTCATGAAAACAGCATTGGATGGTTGGCCTAAAAGGGTGTGAACTTTCCACTATATATGTGTCAGTTCTGCGGATCATTTGATTGACATAAGACGTAGATAGAACACAAGAAAGACGTAGATAGCACACAAGAAAGACGCATACAAGACACAATAAAACGTAGATAGCACACAATACAATGCGGATTATTTTATAGGTGCAGACTTACGGTTAACACAGTAAAAGACAAAGAATATACATACGAATAACTTCAGTTACCACAGCAAAGATGGTGGATATATATATATATATATATACATTGCGGACACCACAACATGTCTTGCTATCATATTGCTTTGGGATAAGCGAGTACCTACAAGGTGATAGTGCGAATATATGCAAGGATATAGTGCAGACATTTACAAGTAGACAGCATGATAAAAGGAAGAGGTTACAGTGTGGATAAGGGTAGAACACAGAATGAATGAAGGAAGGATGCAAGTGCAGATAAATGACAGTATAGAATGCGGATATGTAATAAAGATACAGGAGGAGGTTTGCAGATTTTAAGAAGCACAGGATTGCGATCATACAACGTCAATACAAGAAAATGTCTCAAGACTAAAATACAAGCGTAAGGGTTATGATGAATTCTGAAGTGTAAAGTAAGGAAGGTAAACCTGCGATTTACCTTCCCACAATAAAATTGTTACTTCTGTCTAACATTTGTACCCTATACATTTTGATAATTGACTTGATGAAAGATTAACTAAGGGAAGACATAAGCAAGCTCACAAATAATTATCAAGAAGAGAATTTGTATTAACCTTTAGCCCTCCAAAATTATCAACAAGGCGTACCTCGAATATATCGAAGTATGCTTTTAGCTGCTTTCCAGTGACTTTCATGAGGTTGGTGCATAAACCGAGCGACAAGACCAACGGCAAAGGAAAGGTCAGGACAGGTGTGGGTTAGATACAGAAGTTTACCAACAAGTTGACGATATAAGGTAGCATCAACTTCAGGGGTAGTACAAGTGACTGAAAGCTTGACTCCAGACTGAAAAGTAAGAGAAGGAAATTTGGCTTGATCTTCCATGTGCAGTTAATGTAGAGATCACGGGGCATAAAAAAAGAGAGAGGGTAATGCCTTCCTTGGATTGCAAGACTTGAAGACCAAGGAAATGATGGAAGTGTCTAAATCTGTCATTTCAAACTTCTTTTGAAGCTAGACTTCACATGGTTTATATGGTTTGGATCACTAACTATTAAGACAAAGATCATCGACATAAAGAACAAGGATGGTGAAGGACTTACCCACTTTCTTGGTGTAGGAAGTGTTTTCAAAATGACACCTAGAAAAACCATTGTCTAATAGAAATCTATCCATTTTGGCATACCAAGCCCGAGGAGCTTGTTTGAGACAATAGAGAGTCTTCTGAAGGCGACAAATAAGGCTGGAGACTTTTTGGATAAAGGCAGGGGGTTGTTCCATGTAGATTTCTTCATGCAAATCTCCATGAAAGAAGGCAAATTTAACATCCATCTGATAGACTTCCCATTTAAAGGAGGCAGCAAGGCAAAGAAAAAATCAGATAGAATTTGTTTTGGCAATAGGGGAGAAGATTTCAGTATAGTCAATTCCTTCAACTTGTGAAAATCCTTTAGCGATAAGACGATCTTTATGTCTATCCACTTTTCCATCTGGTCCAAACTTTGTTTTGTAAACCCATCTGCATCAGACAAGTTTTCTTCCTTTTCGAAGAGGAACAAGATCCCAAGTATCATTCGCCAATAAGAGAGATATTATTCATTCATAGCTTCATCCAAATCTGGATGACCGGAGGCTTCTTCAAAGGTTTCTGGATCAAGTTTTATTTGAATGGGCCAATAAGGAAAAAAGCTCTTTGAGCTGAACGTGTCGTCTTCAATCGGTGGTCTGCAAGAGAACCTGTTGCATCCTGAGTAGAGCGGACCCAACTTGGAAGCGGTGGAGTATAAGGAACAATTTCACGAGGTGGAGGAGGATTTTCATCCTCACTGTCATCATCTGAACTATAAGGAATGCTATTAAAAATAGAAGAGAGAGAGAGAGGTGGCACATATTCCGAATCAGGCTCGCAGGCCAAAGGTGGCACACCTGCCGAACTAGGCTCGCAAGCCGATATATTTTCATCAAACTTTACATCTCTTCAAATGATTATATTTTTTTATTTTGGTTGAAGAAGTCTATATCCTTTGAAATATTCATAATATCCAACAAAAATACATTTTTCACTCTTAGGTTCTAAGGCTTTATGTTTCACATCTGGAATATGGGCCCGAATATGGGCTAAAGCATCACTTGCCTTAAAGCATCACTTGCAAAAACACAAAAGTGACTTACATCGGGTTTGATTGAGCTCGAGCTTCTTCTGGAGTTATATTCTTTAAAACCTTAGTAGGTGTGATTTACTATATGTCTTTTGCACGATTAATGGCTTCTGCCCAAAAATTGAGACCAAGTCCTTTAGATTGAAGCACTTCTTCCTTCATTTCTTTTAAAGTCTCGATTTCCTTTTATTTCACCATTTTGTTGTGGAGTAGATGGAACAGTATGTTGCAATTGAATACCATGCCAGTCTGAAATGTTGATAAATTTGTTGTTAACATATTCTCCTCCATTGTTTGATCTTAACTTGAGAATTTGATGTCTAGATTGTTTCTCAACAAAGGCCTTAAAGGCTAAGAACATGTTAAAAACTTCACTCTTTAGTTTTAAGAAGTATACCCAAGTGCTTTTGGAAAAATCATCAATGAAAGTTAATAAGTACTTGCAACCAGAGAAAGAGACACCATAAAGTGGACCACATAAATCATTGTGCACAAGCTGCAAAGGGGCTGAAGTGTGCTAAGAGGCACGTTTGTCAAAACTATCCTGATGATGCTTTTCGAGTACACATCCGGAGCAAACACCATCTCGGCAAGATACCATAGGAAGACCTGTCATCATATTTTATTTACATAGAGTTTGAAGAGAGCGATATTTTAAGTGACCAAATTGCTCATGCCAAAGTTTTCTCACTTCATAATTATTAGCAACAAAAACGGAGGGAAAACATGATGATCCAAAGTTGTCAAACTTATACAACCTTGTGGAATCATTAGCAATTCCAGTAGCCAAAATATGTCTTGGATATCTTAGATACTTAATTACAACATCATGAGGTGAAAATTATACTCTTTTCCCTTCACTTGAATGAGTTATCTGATTAAAAAATAGAAGGTTGCAGGACAAGGTAGGAACACAAAATACATCATTAAACTGATCATTATCTAGATGAATGGTTCCAAACCCTACAACACTGAAAGATTTATCATCACCAACATAAATATGTTTGGTGTTATAATCATTTAAAGAAGAAAACATGGATTTTTTTTAGCCATGTGGTTATAAGCTCCAGAATCAATGAGCCACTCATGAGAATGAGAAGAAGAAGATACATTTGATCCATAACTAGATCTTGATGCTTGACAACCACAAGCAGAAAGTTCCATTCCTGAAGATGAAGGTGAAGAGTGCTCAAATTGATGTTGTGATTCTCCATTGCTACTTCTAAGGCTTCTATCCTCTTAAAACATTTAGACTCTAAATGGCCATCATGATTGCAAAAGTTGCAATGTCTATATGTCTTCTTCCTTCGTTTGATTTGCTTTATTATTTTTGGTGATTTGATTTTTCGGTTCTTCTTTGAAATTGCTTAGGGCTAGCCCTTGTTTGGTTTGAGGATATTTTTTAGGATATGGCTTCTTGGGATTCTTTTGATATGGTTGTTGTTGGGCTGCTAAGGCTTTCTTAGAAGCGTTTCTAGCAGTGATAAGACCAAGGTGTAAAGGTTTTTCTTGCTCTCTTATCAAAGTATTGGAAAAGGCATCAAAAGAGGGATTCTTGTAGGTGGTTCTTGAAGAAATGATGGCTTCTCTAGTGGAATGGAAGGCGGAAACAAATACAGAGTATGCAGGGCCAAGCTTAGCAAGAATGCAGTAGATGAGGCTACCAGCATCATTTTTGATCTTACAACCTTCTAAAAGAATTCTGAGGGTCTTGAATTTGGACAAAAAATCTTCAATGGAGGAGAAATTATTGGGGTCCAAAGTAAGCAACTCATTTTCAAGCTGGTGGGCCCTGATTTGATTTTGAATGCCAAAAACAGTTTTTAGCTTTTCAGGGCTTCATCAGGGGTGTCAATGTCAAGGATATGAAATCAAAGATCTTGAGCAATGGATATTCCTATCAACCCTCGTGCTTGATCTTGTTTATTTTCCCATATAGCAGCTTTATCATCATCAGAAGGTTTAGTTTCTTGTCCTGTGGCTATTCTATAAAGCCCTTTACTTCGAAGTATATATACCATGTGAGGTAGCCATTGGAAATAATTGGTGCTATTAAGAATAACCGGGCATACACTTTCCATTTTTTTTTTTTTTAAATTGAAGCAGAGAAAAGCTGAAACTAACTGCTCCAATGGAAAGATCTCGAAAAAATAGGCCGTTTCAAAAAAAACGGCTTCCGAATGAAGAAGTTATGCCTTTTGAAAACTCTGAGTTGTAGATGCCGAATAGTTACGAGAACGGGATGAAGTGCGGCTTTTAAAAAAAAAAAAAAAACCGCCCCTTTTAACAAAAACTTTTTTACAAAAGAAGCTTGAGAAGCAGACTTGAACCCAAGACCTCTATTCTCATAAACTAACCCCTCACCAAGGGAGATAGTAAAAGGATCACGTTATTGTATGAAAGGAGGAAGGGGTTTTTTTTTTTAACTCTTCGATGTGCGTGCCTTTTCCTGCACAAAAAAACACAAAAAACGAAATGCAAAGCCTTACGGCAGAATGTTAGATTTTTGGTTAGCCTTACCGGCAACTATCACTTTTTCCACTATTTTTGATTTCTCGAGATCGCACAAAGATGCAGGGAAAGAACATATGTAGCAAAAAAAATCTCTTTTTCCTGTTTCTAATTTGCCAAGATCGCATGCAGCACACAACAAAGAGCATACCCAGAGAAGAGGGTATAGATCTGGCACATAAATAAAATCTTAATACCGAAAATAAGCAGAAAAAAACCGAAATAAGCATAACTATTAACAAATATAATTGCAAAATAGATGCTTTATACCTCCAGATCTAAACTATCATAACTTGGGCAGCCGGAAACCTTTTCGCATGAAACGAAAGGCATTCCCCACTGTAACAGACGCTCCGGACACAACTGAGCAGTTCTCCAAGCCCAAAAATGTTCAGAAATAGTAGATCTACAAAACGGCATTCGCATGCAGTCAAACTGGCTTCGGATTTTGATCAACAACGGACGCGGCCCTCAAAATAGCTCTGATACCATGTAGGAATTTACAGGGTAAGTTCTGTAGATCAAGAACCAAAGGTCACCGCTCACAAACAGATCACAAATCAGTACAACAATATAATCAAGTGGTTAAAACCCTCAAAGAGGGAAACAGTCGACGGTCTGAACCAACGCGGCCACTTCAGGCAATTTATTAATATAAAAAGAAAAGTTACATATGTTTCTCTCATAAACAGTTACCGAACAAATGACTCTCCATGCTCTTTAAATAGAGATCATGGACCAATCGGGTGTTAAGCCACGGATCAAGTGTCGTTAATACCGAGGTGAGAGATAACCATCGGATCACTACAAATCGTGACCGTTGGATTATAAGTTACAAATGTACATGGTAAAGAAACACACTTTACCTAACTCTACACTAGACTAAGTTATTCTTAACTATTTCCTATGTGTCGGAATATCCTAACAATGACTTAATCCTAAAGGCTCACAGTGGGAGCCATTACTAAAATAAAATTCTTTGCTCATGAAACCCATGAGACAAGCATTATAATAATTTTATTTTTCTTTTCATCAATTACATAAAATCACAATTACACGTCATTATGAAGACCAAAGCTAGTTACTTTTCAACACTCCCTCTTAACTAGGGAGAGATTCATAATGGTATTTGGTCATTCTCAATCTGAAGAATTTCTCATAAGAAGAATCAAATTGGTAACCTATCTGTATAGCATCATATCAACCAATATTGTCACATAGCAAGGCCTTGACTAACAACTCTACCTCTCCACCTGATCTGAGCACAATGTTGGTGAGACCAATGATGTATAGACACCCTCATAATTGTCTCTCTCGGAACATACCCCACTCGGGTTCTCAAGGTGTGTTCCACTAAGACTATTCTTATCTTGGATTCCCAGTCCTTAAAGAATATCGGTCCTCAACGACTACTCTTATCTTGGATGCCCTAATACATCCTCAAAGAGCATCAGATGCCAGATGCTTACCCAATCTTACATTCTGCCTTCCCAAGTGAAGACAAAAATTATGTGTCTATCTCTCCCTCTTAATTAGGGAGGACATATCTATTCCAATAAAGGAATGTTCTCATTCCTACAAAAGGAATGTACCTAAACTCCCTCTTGGCTTAGGAATTTCCAAGTTTCTTCCAAGTAAGAAACTTGTTTCTAGGCTCCCTCTTAATTAGGGACCTACAACAGTTCCTCAGGTGGAGATGATGGGACAACCAACAGTTTGAAGAACTCCTCACGATGTCCTGAACTTCTTTTCGTTATATAGGAGTCTTCATGTTTAGGACGTCTACATAGGGCACCGACCATCCATCACTTTCATCATGAGTCAGCCATGTCATCATCGGAAAGTGATCCATTAGTCCATATCTAGCCTTCCTTCATCTTCCCTTGGCAGCTCTGCATAAACCCATCTAGATATTTGTTCAAATATAAATGATCATTAAAATCAACATTACCTTTGTGAGGGTATTTCATCATGACATCTTCTATTTTGCATCAGCATCCTGCATACATATCGACACATCTCCCAAAGATATATATTGTCAAGGGTCTCTTTCTTTTTTAGACTCCATCAGAGTCTTCATATCTTTCATGGAGATATCTAGTCAAATCTTCTTGGTCTTTCGGATGTTGATTTCCTTTACCATGGTTGCATATTCCACGATCTCTTCCTTGCTTTCGTCAAACATCTTATTCCTAGGAGCTTCCATGCAGAGTTCCTCAATTGTTGTCAACCACCTCATACTTCATATGAGGACATATTATGTTGATTTCATCTAGTGAATGTGTGACCCATGCATTCCTTCATTCCTTTGAGAGAGGAGATCATTTCTTTTGATCATTCGCTCAAGATAGAGAATTGATCCATGTTACTGGCAACCATATGATATGACTTCCACAATATTTGTAGGAATTTACAGGGCAAGTTCCTTAGATAAAACACCAAAGTTCACCACTCACAAACAGATCACAGATCAGTACACTAGTATTTGACGTGGTTAAAACCCTCGAAGAGGGAAATAGTCCACGGCCTGAGCCAACACAGCCACTTCAAGAAATTTATTAATATAAAGAAAGAAAATTTACATAAGCTTCTCTCATAAACAGTTACCAGACAAATGACCCTCCATGCTCTTTAAATAGAGAACATGAACCAATCTAGTGTTAAGCCATGGATCAAATGTCGGTAATACAGAGGAGAGAGTGAACCGTCGGATCACTACATATCGTGACTGTCGGATTACAAGTTACAAATGTACATAGTAAAGAAACACACTTTACCTAACTCTACACTAGACCAAGTTATACTTAACTATTTCTTATGTGTCAGAATATCCTAACATCCCCCCTTAAGAACAACTTGGGATAGGATTGAAGGATTTACAAAGGTGACAAAATAGGACACTATTTCTTATGTGTCAGAATATCCTAACATCCCCCCTTAAGAACAACTTGGGATGGGATTGAAGGATTTACAAAGGTGGCACAATAGGAGAAGGAAGGAGGCATTAGAGCCTATCCTCCCTTAATGATAACTTTCCTGAACTCCAAGAATATATCAAAGTTTGGTAAACTTCGCTTCTGTTAGAGCCTTTATAAAGATATCGGCAACTTGATAATTGGTTGAACAATACTGCACTTCAAGAACACGATCATGAATGAGCTTTATGATGAAGTGTATGTGTAGCTCAATGTGTTTCATACATTGATGCTGAACTGGATCTTTGCATAGTTGAATGGCACTCTGGTTATCACACCAAAGTGTAGTTGGATGCTGCTGATGAAGACCAAATTCGGACAAGATCTGACGAAGCCACGGGGCTTCCTTGTTGGCTTCAACAACACCATGATACTATGCTTATGCCGAAGAAAGAGAGATGGCACTTTGTTTCTTACAAGACCATGTAATAGGTCTTGAACCAAGAGTGAATACATAACCTGCAGTAGACTTTTGATCATCAGGGTCACCAACCCAATCAAAATCAGTGAAACCAATCAACAATGGAGATGCTCCTACACTGTAATGAATCCCGAACTGAACTGTACCTCGAATATGTCGAAGTATTCTTTTAGCTGCCTTCCAATGACTTTCATGAGGTTGGTGCATAAACCGAGCAACAAGACCAACGACAAAGGAAAGGTTGGGACGGGTATGGGTTAGATGCAGAAGTTTACCAACAAGTTGACGGTGTAAGGTAGCAACAACTTCAGGGAAAGTACAAGTGATTGAAAGCTTGACTCCAGACTGAAAGGGAGAAGGGACTGGCTTACAGTCGTCCATGTGAAAGTGGCGTAGAAGATCATAGGCATACTTGAACTGAGAAAGGGTAATACCTTCTTTGGATTGCAAGACTTGAAGACCAAGGAAATAATGCAAGTGTCCTCAATCTGTCATTTCAAACTTCTTTTTGAGGCTAAACTTCACATGGTTTATATGGTTGGGATCACTTCCAGTAAGGATAAGATCATCAACATAAAGAAAAAGAATGATTAAGGACTTACCCACTTTCTTGGTGTAGACAGTGTTGTCGGAATGACATCTACAAAAGCCATTATCCAAGAGAAAGCTATCCATTTTGGCATACCAAGCCCGAGGGCCTTGTTTGAGACCATAAAGAGACTTCCTAAGGCGACAAACAAGGCTAGAGTTGTTTTGGATAAAGCCAGAAGGTTGTTCCATGTAGATTTCTTCATGCAAATCCCCATGTAAGAAGGCGGATTTAACATCCATCCGATGGACTTTCCATTTAAAGGAGGTAGCAAGGGAAAGAAAAAGGCGGATAGAATTCATTTTGGCAACAGGGGAGAATGTTTCAGTATAGTCAATGCCTTCAACTTGTGAAAATCCTTTAGCAACAAGACAAGCTTTATGTTTATCCACTTTTCTATCTGGTCCAAACTTTGTTTTGTAAACCCATTTGCATCTGACAAGTATTCTTCCCTTTGGAAGAGGAACAGGATCCCAAGTATCGTTTTCCAGTAAGGAACTATATTCTTCATTCATAGATGCATCCCCATCTGAATGACCTGAAGCTTCTTCAAAGGTGTCTTGGTCAGGATTTTCTCGAACTTGAGCCAATAAGGAAGAGGCTCTGTCGAACTGAGAACGTGTATGAGGTTGATCTGCAAGGTCACCTGCAAGAGAACCTATTGCATCTCGAGTAGAGCGGACCCATTTTGGAAGTTGTGGAGTTGAAGGAAGATCTTGAGGAGGTGGAGTTGGATTGTCATCCTCGTTGTCATCATCCGAACTAGAAGGAATGCTGTCAAAAATAGAAGAGATAGAGAGAGGTGGCACATATGTCGAATCAGGCTTGCACTTCAAAGGTGGCACACCTGTCGAACTAGGCTCGCAGGCCGATATATTTTCATCAAATTTTACATCTCTTCTAATTATTACATTTTTGGATGTGGGTTGAAGAAGTCTATATCCTTTGAAATCTTCAGAATATCCAACAAAAATGCATTTTTCACTCTTAGGTTCGAAGGCTTTATGTTTCGCTTCTGGAATATGGGCCCAAGCTTCACTTCCAAAAACACGAAAGTGACTTACATCTGGTTTGATTGAACTCCAGGCTTCTTCTGGAGTTATATTCCTTAAAACCTTAGTAGGAGTGCGATTTACTATGTAATTTTCACGGTTAATTGCTTCTGCCCAAAAATTAAGACTAAGTCCTTTATATTAAAGCATACAATTAGCCATTTCTTTTAGAGTGCGATTCTTCCTTTTAGCTACACGATTTTGTTGTGGAGTATATGGAACATTATGTTGCAATTGAATGCCATGCTCAGTGCAAAAGTGGATAAATTTGTTGTTAACATATTCTCTCCATTGTCAGATCTTAACTTAAGAATGTGATTTCGAGATTGTTTCTCAATAAAGGCCTTAAAGGCCAAGAACATGTTAAAAACTTCACTCTTGAGTTTTAAGAAGTATACCCAAGTGCGTCTGGAAAAATCATCAATGAAAATTAAGAAGTACTTGTAGCCTAAGTCACCGGGTTTGGCGAACTTAATCGATGAAGTTCGAAATTCGCCGAAACTTAACCTCTCCCGAACATAATCGAAAAAAGTTCGGCGAACTTAATCCCGAACCTCAAAGCCGAACTCGAACTCGAATATTAACGTGGAACATCAACGAATTTTTTTAAAAATTTGAAAAAATTTATTTTAAAAATCAGGAATTGCTGAATAAGTTCAGCGGGAGGGTTTCATTTTGTTTTTTTAGGATAAAAAGCCCGATTGACCGTCGTCACATTTAACTGTTGCTCTCACCGATTTTCGGATTGCTCTCGCGACTTCACACTCACTGCTACTCACTGCCCGGTGCCGAGTCACTCCTCCGCGGCTGCTCCTCCAGGCTCCAAGACGCTGCTCATTGCTCAGTCCACATACCACCACCACCGTGCAGCTCCACAATCCACCGCTACCGTGCTCACAACCACTGCAATTCTGTCGAGAACAGTCACCGCTCACCGCTCACCGCCATTGTGCTCAGTGACCGCTCACTGTGCTCGCGAGTGGCAGCTCCACACTGTCGTCGGTCGGCCCTCAACTGCACTGACTCCATCGCCATGGCCCACGACCACTGCACTATCGGCCCTCCACTGCACATTGCATAGTCTGTCGCGGCCCTCCAGTGTTCACCGTCCACTCCAGCCGCCAGCATCCAGCCTCAGCCCTCAGCAGGCTACCACTTCACTGCTCCAACTCCAGCCTCGGCCCTCCACTACCACGGCCCGCTCCAGTCGCCCCAACTGCCTAGTGGCCCACAGTCACAGACTACAGTCTCCAGGTAGGCCAGTTTATTTTTTTTTATTGCAATTTTTTTTTAAATAAGCTTACTGTGACTAAAATTTAATTAATGTTTACAAAAAATAAGTGAAAATTTATTGTTTATACACAGTTTTAAAGAAAATTATAGTTTGCAAAAAATTAAACACTTTTAAAAAAATTTACTGTTTACAAAAAATTTCATGCTGCAAAAAACTTAGAACTAACTCAAATGCAATTTTTTTTAAAAATGCAGACATTCCAACCTTTACTTCAGCAATCAAAACCTTCAAATTTCAATGGCACCCCCAAAATCCACTGTTGTAGCATGGAATTTTGTTAATAAAGAAGGGAAAAAACTTTTGTGTCAGATTTGTGGACATCAATTCACTAGCTCTTTAACTAGAGCAATGGATCACTTTCTCAGTATTAGCAATGGAAGTGGAGGTGGTGTTGAAGGTTGTACTAAGATCTTAGATGAACAAAAAACCACAGTGGAGAAAAGCTATTTCACTTCAAAGATAGAAAAGGAAAAAAGGGAGAAGAAGAGGCAGCGAATTGAGAGGGAGATTTCCATGTCTTCCTCAAACACCATTAATTCAATCTCAACCATGGTTGGATCAAGTTCTACTGTAGTAAAAACAATTGCAACCAAAACATTAAATCAATTCTGGAAACCTGTGGAGAGGCAAGAAGTTGATGATGTTGTTGCGGAATTCTTTTATGCATGTGCAATTCCCTTTAATGTGGCCAGGAGTCCATATTTTAAAAATGTAATTAAAAAGACCATTGATTTTGGAAAGGGCTATGTTCCTCCCAGATCTAAAGCTTTAAGGACCACTTTGCTAAGGAAACAAGAGACAGAGTGACAGAAAAATTGTCTGAGATTAAAGAGTCTTGGAAGTATACAGGATGCACAATTTTGAGTGATGGTTGGTTAGATTTGTGTCATCGCCCATTGATCAATGTGCTTGTTTACAGTCCTCAAGGGGTACTTTTCTTGAAGGCAGTTAATGTAATGGATTAGATGAAGACATCAGAATTTATTTTTGGAATTTTGGATGAAGCAATTCAAGAGGTTGGGGAGAAAAATGTGGTCCATGTTATTACACATAATGCATCAAATTGTATTGGTGCAGGGAAGATGATTATGGAAAAGTATAATCATATTTATTGGACCTCTTGTGCAGCTCACTACTTGGATTTGATGTTGCATGATTTAGCCAAATTTCCTTGGGTCAATGAGACAATATGAAGAGAAAAAACAATTGCAAACTTCATCATCAACCATCGTCTCACTTTGAGCATATATAGGAAGAATGCATCTAAAGAGTTGTTGAGGCCTTGTGATACAAGGTTTGCTACTTTTTATATTACTTTGAAAAGAGTTGTTGAAGAAAAATCAAGCCTAAGAGTTGTTTTCTGCAATGATGAGTGGGAGAGATCTCCCCTTTCAAAAAATCTAAGGGGAAACATGTTGAACAAATAGTGTTCAATAATGGCTTTTGGGAAAATTCAGACAAGGTTTTAAAAATATGTGGCCCAATTGTTAATGTGCCCCGCATGGTTGATGGTGACAAACCTTGTATGGGTTTTGTTTATGAAAGCATTGATCGTTGCAAAGAGGCCATTGCAAATGCTTTTAATAATGTGGAAGTTGATTACCAGGAGATATGAGTAATTGATCAAAGATGGAAGATGATGCATAGTCCATTACATGCAGCAGCATGTTATTTGGACCCTAGATTGTTTGGGTTATCAAGACATAGGGATGAAGAATTCATGAATGGACTTATCCAGGCTATTGAGAAGCTAAATCCAGATCCAACAATTGCAGGTTTGGTCAGATCTCAGTTGAGGGCATACAGGTTAGAAGAGGGGCTATTTGGTACACAATCAGCAAAGTATGATAGGAGCAAAAGTGATCCAGCAGTATGGTGTGAGTTTTATGGTCCAGGGGCACCGGAATTGCAAAATTTTGCAATTCGTATCTTAAGTCACGGATCAAATGCATCAGCGTGTGAAAGAAATTGGAGTTCCTTTGATCACATTCATTCCAAGAAAAGAAATATATTGTTATCTGAAAGATTAGAAGATCTTGTTTATGTTTGTAGTAACTTGCATTTGGCTTTGAAAAATGTGTCTAAAGTCATCCAATTCCTCTACTCCGTGGATCGATCCTATTCCTAATGCATCAAGGGATGAAGCTAATTTTTACAATGATAGTGACATTGACAGGGAATTGAGTGATGAATCAGATGCTGAGGCATCTAGCGGATTCACAACTCCTACTACTCTTGTTGATATAGAACTTTTTGATATCACAAGTGGGCCACGAGAACATCAAGAATAAAACTTGTGTTCTCGTTTTAGACTTCTAGTTTACTTTTTGCTAGACTTCTAGTTTACTTTTTGCATGAACAATATTCTAAAATTGCCAAACTACTTTAAAGTTTATATATTTTGAATAATTTTTATCAAATTGTTTTCAATATATGAAATCTGATATGGCCCATGGTTTTTTTGAATTTGATATTTTTATGGGTGTTAGACTCTAGTAGCTACTAGTCTACTGCTAATGTCTATGATGAATTTCTCACCTTGTTTACTATGTATGGAAGACTGAAGTTGGTTCTTTATTGGCAATTTGGCACTTGCTTTCATGGTTTATATGTGGAAATGATGTAAATGTTTGAGCAATAATCCTATCATCTATGTGTTTGCAATGTGCATTATGCACTTTGAAAATTGACATCCTTATTTATTTATGTACATCATATTTATCTTTCAACATGCTTAAAATTTATATATATATATATATTCAAATTTCTATATGTCAAATTTTATGTCGAACTTTATCGTCAAAATTTTAGGTGCTGAACTTTATTCGAATTTCAATGTCATCGAACTCGAACTCGAACACGAACACGAACCTGGTGACTTAGCTTGTAGCCAGAGAAAGAAACAACTGAAAGTGGACCACATATATCACTATGCACAAGCTGCAAAGGGGCTGAAGCGTGTCAAGAGGCACGTTTACCAATTATGTTTTCTGAGTACACATCCGGAACAAACACCATCTCGGCAAGATTCCATAGGAAGACCTGTCACCATATTGTCTTTACGTAGAGTTTGAAAAGAGCGATAGTTTAAGTGACCAAATCGCTCATGCCAAAGTTTGTTCACTTCATCATTATGAGCAACAAAACGGAGGGGAGACATGATGAACCAAAGTTGTCAAACTTATACAACCTTGTGGAATCATCAGCAATGCCAGTAGCTAGAATATGTCTAGGATCTCTTAGGTCCTTCATTACAACATCATGAGGTGATAATTCTATTGTTTTCCCTTCATCTGAATGAGTTATCTGATAAACAGATAGAAGGTTGCAGGACAAGGTAGGAACACTAATACATCATTAAACTGACCATTATCTAGATGAATGGTTCCAAACCCTACAACACTAAGAGATCTATCATCACCAACATAAATGTTTTTGGTGTTGCAATCATTTAAAGAATAAAACATGGCTTTATTTTTCTCCATGTGGTAAGAGGCTTCAGAATCAATGAGCCACTCATGAGAATGAGAAGAAGAAGATACATTCAATGCATAACCAAATCTTGATGCTTGACAACCACAAGCAGAAAGTGCCATTCCCAAAGATGAAGTTGAAGAGTTCTCCAAAGTGATGTTGTGCTTCTTCATTGCTGCTTCCAAGGCTTCCATCTTCTTAAAACATTTTGACTCTATGTGGCCATCACGATTACAAAAGTTGCAATGCCTATCTGTCTTCTTCACTTTGTTTTTATTTTCCTTATCAGTTTGTTGAGTTGCTTTTTTAGTTTGCAGTTGAAATTTCTTACGACTCTTGTTTGGTTTAGGACCATTCTTTTTAGGATGCTACTTCTTAGGATTCTTTGGATATGGTTGTTGTTGGGCTGCTAAGGCTTTCTTATAAGAGTTTTCAATATTAATAAGACCAAGGTGTAAGAGTTTTTCTTGTTCTCTTATCAAAGAATCGCAAAAGGCATCAAAAGAGGGGGACTTGTAGGTTGTTCCTTGAGAAATGAGGGTTTCTCTAGTGGAATGGAAGGTGGAAACAAAAACAGAGTATGCAAGGCCTAACTTAGCAAGAATGGAATAGATAAGGCTACCATCTTCCTTTTTGACCTTACAACCTTCTAAAAGAAGTCTAAGGGTCTTGAATTTGGAAAAAAAAATCTTCAATAGAGGAGAAATTATTGGGGTCCAAAGTAAGCAAATCATTTTCAAGCTGGTGGGCTCTGATTTCATTTTGAATGCCAAAAACAGTATTTAGCTTTTTTATGGCTTCATGAGGGGAGTCAATTTATTGGATATGAAATCTAAGATCTTGCGCAGTGGATATTCCTATCAACCCTCGTGCTTGATCTTGTTTATTTCCCCATTTATCCTTTTTATCTCCATCGGTAGGTTTAGATTCTTGTCCCGAGGCTATTCTATAAACTTTAAAGCCCTTTACTTCTAAGTAAGCCTATCATGTATGATAGCCATTGGAAATAATTGGTGTTGTTAAGAATAACCGGGCATGTGTAATATTCCTAATTAGCGACAACTAATTGGAATATTCGACTTTGTATTGTTTTGCCATATGTGGTTTGTAGATAAATAAAAAAGTGAGTAAAATGGGGTCTAACTCACTTTAGTGGAATAAAACACCTTCCTAGTAGCACAATGTTGTAACTTAAGGGGGGAGCCAAGGGGGGCCACACACCACGTGGAGGAGAGAGAGACTACGTTGGTTTTGGAGGGAAACCAATGCTATAAAAGGTGGAGGAGCCTCCTCATTTGGGCATTCTTGTGTTGATGATATTGGAGCTAGACGTTTGTCTTCTTGAGCACGCTCGCTGTTTAGCTTGTCTGCAGCACTCTTTAGTGCGTTGAGTGTCTCCGGTCGGAGATCTCGCCCTTAGCCCCGGGGGACTTCGAGTGCTTGCTCGGGCAAGGTTTTTTCTTCAGTCTTTAGCAAGAGATTTGGTTGGTTGTTTGCGGAGGAGCTGGGCTCTATTTGTGACTGCACAGTCCTTGGGAGAGAGGACGCAGTTCTAGTTGGAGGTGTTCCGTTGCGGGGATTTTCTGCAGGAGTTTCAGTTGGTATTCAGAGGAGAGGATCAGTATTGCCGGCAGGAGGTTTCTTGAGGAGTTTGTGGCACCGTTTCAGCTTTTATCTTTTGGCATCTACGCTGAGCCTTCCTGGGCAGCGTAATTCCTTGAGGAGGGTTTCCGTGGTGATTTTCGGAGGCTGACCATTTTTTATATGGTTTCTGCGTTTTGTCCGGGGTGGTGAGTTCAGGTGGTCTGCAGATTTTTAGCTCATTCCGGCAAGGGGATCAGCTCCTAGCTTCAGTCCATTCCAGCAGTAGCAGTTTTACGGCAGTTTCCCAACAGCTAGGACGCAGTTCCTTGTAGCAGCCATTTCCTGTTTTTCTGAGAGAGTTCTTCACTTGCCTTGAGCAAGAATAGGTGCTATTATTCTGATCATCTATTGTATTCCATTATATTCTCAGATTAATAAAATGGCTTAGCATTCCCGGCATTTTTTTATGAGTATTTGCTTCATGTTATATTTCTAGCATTTTCTATATTGTCGTATGCTTGTATTGCTGTTTACTTCCCTTTCGGGATATTACAGTGGTATCAGAGCATAGTTCTGGCTCAGCCTGTGGTCTATGACATCGGGAAAGAGATAATACAGAGATTTGCTGGAATTTTGGAGAGCAATAGCAGTTGCAGTACCAAAAACGAAATTGGAAAAAGGGCCAAAATACAAAGGGTCAAATTTTGAAGTTTGGAATTAGAAGAAACCCTTTTGAAGTTTTTCTGGGTTTTGGGCAAGGATCACCTTCCCAAATTCCTAGAATTTTCTGAGTAGTTTTCAGTGGGTAAATCGGAGGTCGAAGACAAGCAGCAGTATAGTCTTGGAGCAGCAGGGCAGTTTCATGAGGAGCCTGTAGACACATAGCAGAAAGAGCCGATGGCAGGTGATGATGATGCGAAGAAATTTGGGGACATGCTCCTCAAAACATTACAGGATCTGTCGAGACAGATGGAGACGATGGGGCAGAGGGTCGCTGCGATAGAGGTTAGGCAGCGTGAAACCCTAAGGGGTTTTCAGATTGGTGAGGGATCAAGCACATCCCACCATTTGCCAGAGCATATGGCATCACATACACCCACCCGTTCCACTATGCCCACTTTTCTGGGTGTAGACACAGGGGTAGGAGCACAGCAGGACCCAGAGCCCAGCCACATGGGAGATTATTTTGCCGAGTATCAGGCATATGGGCAGGAGTTCAGGGATGCCCTTCCATTTAGAGATTTTGTTCAGCTCCAGCGGGATAGCAGACCCCGCAACTTTCACAGTGGGAACAGGCACTCACATGAACGGGGCTTATAGCACACAGTAAGCAGACTCCATTTACCGACATTTGATGGGTCATCCAAGCGTTCGGAAAAAGCTTGGGTGGAGAAGTTGGATACCTCTTTCCAGCTTGACCGAGTATCGGAGGGGGAAACCATCAAAATGGTTACCTCGCACTTGGAGGATGAGGACACACAGGATTGCAGGGAGTTCGAGGATACACCTAGTGTGACACGGGACTCACCATCATTAGAGACCTCCTTGACCGTGTCGGTTGATATCGTAGTGGAGAAGGTAGAGCCTACCCCAGTAGAGCCATCCATTGAGGTGATGACTGGAGCCATGTCCGAGTCTTCGGGTGGTAGCAGCACACGACAGATGGGTGAGGTATCGGGAGATGTATCCACTTTCGATGAGCCACTAGGAGATACAGAGGTATTGGATGATGGTCGCAGACAACGGTATCATCGGCTTCGGACAGACCTTCGAGTCTTAAAAGGGAAGGCCACATCAGTACGGGAGGCCATTTTGTTGCAGGACAAGGAGCTGGAGGGCATGAGAGTGGCTTGTGCCGAGTCGGCGGCCAAGTTGGCCCGCATTGGGGAACGATTGGATTCCCTGATGGTACAATCAGAGGGCACGTTGGAGCGTCAAATCATTTCCCTTCAGGCATGCATGGATGGGACTAGCAGTGTTGTTGGGTCATCTCTTCCCATTGGAGAGAGAGAGAGGCAGAGCCACCTAGTCAGATCTCATATGTTGACTTGGATAGAGGTATGAGACGATCAGAGTTGCACAGGGTATAGCATCCACATGTTGAGTTTGGATGGCGAGAGATTTTGAGTTGGTACTCGGTGGAGCGGGCTATGGAGATAGTGATGGATCCGAGTGTAGCTCAGCAGGAGTTTCTATGCATGGGGAATACAGGAACCCCAGATTGGCATTGGGATCCAGGTGGGATCACCTATCGCTTCCCAGGCCGGTCGGGTGACTATGTCTTGGAGAGTACAGTTGGCCTAGCAGTAGAGCATGTGCAGTTTCGGTCAACTCCAGTGGCCAACCAGTTTATGGGCAGACTCCCTAGGTTGTCTTGGCATGACATTCATACACGGGATCACGGGGTGGTCAGCACACCTTGGCAGGAGCTTGTCGGAGGAGGTGGCATTGGCAGGCCACCAAATGGCACCTTGTATGGGGCCAAGGATTCTTCACCTTTGTGTGGGGCACAGAGGACGCAGCGGAGCCGAGCAGTGGTGGTAACACTACTAACACACAGGGAGATTCACTTCTCGAACCCCTTGAGGAGGATTTGGAGTGATGTTCCATTCGTCGGCAGGTATAGTGATGCGATGGTGGAGACGATGATACCGATTGGTGGTAGTCTGACAGGTAGGGGCATAGCTCTAGGTCATCACATCCAGGGATGTGTGGGAGCCTCTAGCATTGAGCAGTGGACTGCTGGTGGACATGGAGTTGCATGGTGTGCTACCGTAGTGTGTGGGATTGCATTGTGGAGTAGGAGTGTCCTACATCACATTGAGAGCTCGCGAAGAGTGATCGATGCCTGGACGCAGTTAGGGCACGAGACGATACTGGGTGGTACGACAGTAGCATGGGGTATCCAGCAGTATACAGGGGTATACCTCAGTGTGCAGTGGCATGGCGAGGAGTACATGGATGATCGGTGGTATGCGAGGGCATACGGTGCTGCACAGCAGGATCTTAGCACATTGCCGCTAGGGAGACTCATGGACAGGGACACCGAGCTCACCTTTGGGAGTAGTTCACCCAGGATCGATGGGGAGATGGATGAGCGATACTTGGCGGTATCTGTGGAGACTCATACACCTGCCTCTCTTCTACATCACTCACTAGCACATCCGATTTTGTTGTTGTCCTTTGGCACTTTGGGCATGAGCAGCGGGGTACGCGAGGCTCACCCAAGATATTTGGATGACACTCAGCACACTAGGGGAAAGACTTCTCAGCAGTGGCACTGGGTTGGAGCGCTAGTTGACAGCCACAGGTTAGGGGATGAGATGATCCTCTACAGTAGTGGCACATCAGTCATTGTTGGGCCTACGTTTGGGGAGCAGGTCATGAGGGAGACATGCATCGTTTTTCCCTCAGGGCATGTTGAGATCATGCATGAGCAGAGGATACTGGGTTCAGCAGAGGTAGCATCCCGGCATACGTCTGGACTCCAGACACTGTATCTACACTTCATCGAGAGGGTGGATGGCATATTCAGTGCAGATGAGGTGGCAGAGGTAAAACAGGAGGGCATTCCTTCTGTATGCCAGGGTGAGGACTCTTCTTCATATGAGTCCATAGGATCAGTTGAGGTTGCTTCTGGGGAGCGAGAGCAATCACGCAGAGATGGAGACAGTAGACCAGAGCTGCATTCCAGTATACAGGGTGAGCAGTCAGGGAACTCTATGGGAGATGCCCTAGGCGATGAGACACTTGTGACGATCCAATCAGAGCTATATGTGATGGAGCCTGAGTCAGTAGAGGAGGATGCTATGCACATCATGCATGATAGTCCTTTGAGGGAGAGCCAGATGGAGGCTCACATCGAGTCGGTGATGGATATGCGGCTAACCGCAGGGTCAGCCATTGAGGAGGAGCAGTCAGATGCATTGACACTGAGTACAGTGATGGCAGTTGCAGATCCATATCCTCTAGAGATGTTGGAGGTTGATGGGGTTGTTATGCAGGGGGCTATTAGACAGCAGGAGTTGTTGGATATGGTGGAGCATTCATCTTTTGGCCGACACATTGATGAGATACAGATAGATGTACATACAGTCAGTCGAGCTGCAGTACTTTCAGTGAGTAGTACTCTCCAGGAGTACATCGATGGAGCTTGCAGCATATCTTGCCCACTTTGGCCCATTATAGAGAGAGGGGTTTCCTTCTATAGGCAGCTCTCATTGGCAGACAGGGCAGAGCAGTGGGAGTTGATTACGGGTTGGCGGCAACACTTCAGGTGCGTTCCATATGCCGTTGTTATTGCTACATCGGATTCTTCTTCCAGGATGGACTGGCAGGAGACCATGAGTTGGTACCCTCTAGATGGTACGGTATTCTTCGTAGGGAGCACAGTCGAGCAGGGGCCCTTGGACATAACAGAGGTAATAGTACCAGCTGGCAAGGTGGCACATGACATCATTTCTTTAGCACTCCATCCCGATTTCAGGAGAGCAAGATTAGCATGGGATTGAGTCACAACTTGGATTGGAGAGAGGTGATGAGTTGGTATGCGGTTGGAGGGGTAGCATATGCAGCTACAGGTACAACGTAGCAGGAGCCTGGGAGCATTGATGCTTGTTGGTGGTCTTCACCTCTGAGAGCATTGGTCATAGCCAGAGGCAGTGCACAGTCCGAGCCGTGGGACTTGTGCGATTATTGGCCACGGTGGCGATGGGATCTGGGAGGATTATTGGTTGGCTGGTACTGTGAGAGGTCACTTTGGGATCCTGGCATTGAGATATCCCTTCGTATCAGGGTGATGCAGAGGTTAGAGAGGTTTCAGTGGGACCCAGGCACATTTTGCAGTATCGGTAGGGAGCATCAGCTAGAGAGGAGGCTTGTTCAAGCATTGCTTGAGGACAAGCAATTTTTGTCGGATGAGGATGCCACTTGGGAGAGCGAGCAGATTTTGCAGCATCCATCACTTCAGTTGCTTGAGGGCAAGCAACATTTTGCCGGGGGGGACTTTAATATTCCTAATTAGCGACAGCTAATTGGAATATTCGACTTTGTATTGTTTTGTCGTATGTGGTTTGTAGATAAATAAAAAAGTGAGTAAAAGGGGGTCTAACTCACTTTAGCGGAATAAAACACCTTCCTAGTAGCACAACGTTGTAACTTAAGGGGGGAGCCAAGGGGGGCCACACACCACGTGGAGGAGAGAGAGACTACGTTGGTTTTGGAGGGAAACCAGCGTTATAAAAGGTGGGAGAGCCATCTCATTTGGCATTCTTGTTGTTGATGATATTTGAGCTAGACTTTTGTCTTCTTGAACACGCTGGCTGTTTAGCCTGTCTGCAGCACTGTTTAGTGCGTCGAGTGTCTCCGGTCGGAGATCTCACCCTTAGCCCCGGGGGACTTCGAGTGCCTGCTCGGGTAAGGTCATTTCTTCAGTCTTTAGTGGGAGGTTTGGTTGGTTGTTTTGCTGAGGAGCTGGGCTTCTCTTGTGACTGCGCAGTCCCTGGGAGAGAGGACGCAGTTCTACTTGGAGGTGTTCCGTTGCAGGGTTTCTGCAGGAGTTTCAGTTGATATCCGGAGTGGAGGATCAGTCTTTGCTAAGTAGAAGGTTTCCCGAGGAGTTTTTGGCACTGTTTCAGCTATTATCATTTGGCATCTGCGCTGAGCCTTGGAGGGCAGCGTAATTCCTTGAGGAGGGACTTTTTGATGATTTTCGGAGGCTGACCATTTTTGATATGGTTTCTGGGTTTTGTCCGGGTTGGTGAGTACAGGTGGTCCGCAGATTTTCAGCTCATTCCAGCAAGGGGATCAGCCCCTAGTTTTCAGTCTATTCCAGCAACAGCAGTTTTACGGCAGATTTCCAGCAGCTGGGACGCAGTTTCTTAGAGCAGCCATTTTCTGTCTTTCTGAGAGAGTTCTCCACTTGCCTTGAGCAAGAATAGGTGCTATCATTCCGATCATCTATTGTATTTCTTTATATTCTCAGATTAATAAAATGGCTTAGCATTCCCGGCATTTTTATGAGTATTTGCTTTATGTTCTATTTCTGGCATTTTCTATATTGTCGTATGCTTGTATTGCTGTCTATTTCCCTTTCGGGATATTACAGCATGCACTTTCTATTTTTTTTTAAACTGAAGTTGAAAAAGGTTGAAATCAACTGCTCCAATGGAAAGATCTCCTCCAATGGAAAGATCTCAAAAAATTAGGCTGGTTAAAAAAAAAACGGTTCTGAAAATGGCTTTCGGATGAAGAAGTTATGCCTTTTTGAAGAAAAATTGGAGTAGATGCCGACTAGTTACGTGATAGGTTGAAAGTTGTTGATGAAGTTGTACTTTTTAAAAACAAAATCACGCCCCCCAACCCACCCCTCCTTTTCCAAACTTAATATAATAATCTCACTTTAAAAAAAAAGACTACTTTATGTGACCCACTTTTATAAATAAGTGAGAGTCACTTTTACAATGTTACTTTCACATGTGCTTTTTAAATAAAACCCCTTTTAATAAAAAGGCAACTTTGCCAAAAAAAAAATTAAGAAAAAGTAATTTGACAAAAAAAAATTTAGAAAAAGAAGTTTGTCAAAGAGACTTGAACTCAAGACCTCTATTCTCATAAAGTAACTTTACACCAAGTGAGCTAGTAAAAAGATTTTGTAATTGTTTGAAAGGATGAAGGGGGTTTTTTTTTCTCTTTGCTCTTCAGTGTGCGTGCTTTTTCTAGCAAAAAAAAACAAAATTCATGCACACGACAACAACAAAAGATACAAGTCTTACGGCAAGACGTTAGATTTCTGTTTAGTCCGTCCCGCAACTCTATATTTTTCTCACTATTTCTGATTTCCCGAGATCACACAAAGTCGCACGGAAAGAGCATACGTAGCAGAAAAATCTCGTCTTCCTGTTTCTGATTTGCCGAGATTGCACACAGCGCAGAGCAAAGAGCATACGCAAAGAAAAGGGTGTAGATCTGGCAATAAAAAAATACTATAAACCGAAATAAACAGAGAGATTAATAAATATAACTGCAAAAAAAATGCTTTATACCTCCAGATCTAAAATGACATAACTTGGGCAACCAGAAACCTTTTCGCATGAAACAAAAGGGGTTATTCACTGTAACAGAGGCTCCGGACACAACGGAGCAATTCTCTCGGTCTGAAAGTGGTCAGAAACAGTAGATCTAGAAAACGACAGTCGTATGCAGTCAAACTGGCTTCGGATTTGGATCAACAACTGATGCGGCCCTCAAAACAGCTCTGATGCCATGTAGGAATTTACAAGGTAAGTTCCTTAGATCAAACACCAAAGGTCACCGCTCACAAACAAATCATAGATCAATACACCAGTATTTGACGTGGTTAAAACCCTCGAAGAGGGAAACAGTCCATGGCCTGGGCCAACGCGACCACTTCTGGCAATTTATTAATATAAAGAAAGAAAATTTACATAAGCTTCTCTCATAAATGATTACTGGACAAATGACCCTCCATGCTCTTTAAATAGAGATCATGGAACAATCGGATGTCAAGCCACGGATCAAGTGTCCGTATGTAATATCTCGTTTCAGGGATATCTCTAAAACACGGCAAACTCCAACCAGAGATGGACTGGGAGAGCATTTACCGGATATTCCGCCTCTGGGAAGAGGACGAGATCTAGAGGCTACCTGGCCCTTTCCATACTTTGTCTAAGAGTGAAAGAAATACACACCAAGTGGTATAGAACTAGAACGCTCATGAATATATAAAAATAACAATGCAGCAGACATGTAATACCAGAGAAAGAAAATACGGCAACTCATCTTTTATTAATATGAGAAATATAATGAAGTACAATAGGTGATCAGAGTGATGGCACCTAATCTTGCTCAAGGTAAGTGACGAAATACTCTCAGAATATACAGGAAATGGTTGCTCTCTGAACTGCGTCCCAGCTGCTGGAAAACTGCCATGTAGCTGCTACTGCTGGAATGAACTGAAGACTAGGGGCTGATCCCCTTGCCGAAATGAGCTGAAAATCTGCAATCCTCCTCTACTCACAAATCCCAGCAAAACCCAGAAACCATATAAAAAATGGCCGACCCCCGAAAACCACCAGAAAACACCTCCTCAGGGAATTACGCTGGCCTCCAAGGCTCTGCGCAGAGGCTAAATGAGAATAGCTGAAACACCGCCTCAAACTCCACCAAAATCCTCCTACAGGCAAAGGCTGATCCTCTGCTCAAAATCTCGGCTAAATCTCTTGCAGAAATCTCGATCCGGAGCACCTCCAGAATGGACTGCGTCCTCTCTCCCAGTGACTGCGCAGTCTCTATGAAAGCTCAGCTCTGTAGCAAACCCAAACAACAAAACATCTCACAAAATACTGAAGAAATAACCTTGCCCGAGCAGGCACTTGAAGTCCCCTGGGGCTAAGGGCGAGATCTCCGACCGGAGACACTCAATGCACTAAACAGTGCTGCAGACAGGCTAAACAGCTAGCGTGCTCAAGAAGACAAAACGTCTAGCTCAATATCATCAACAACAGAATCCCCCAAATGAGAAGGCTCCTCCCTCTTTTATAACGTTGGCCTTCCTCTAATCCCAAGGCCATCTCCTCAACGTAGCCTCCATCTCTTGCCAAGTGTCCAACCTCTCCTACGCAGAAGCTTCTAGAGCTAACGTAGGCCCCCTCTCTACGTGGTGCTTGGCCCCCTTGGCTCCCCCTTAAGTCACAACGTTGTGCTACTAGGAGGGTGTTTTATTTCACTTAAGTGAGTTAGACCCTCTCCACTCACTTTTTATTTATTTACAAACTATAGACGGCAAAACTAAACAAAATCGAATATTCCAATTAACTGTCGCTAATTAGGAATATTACAGTCTCCCTCGGCAAAATGTTGCTTGTCCTCAAGCAACTAAAGTAATGGATGCTGCAAAATCTTCTCACTCTCCCCAAGTGGCATCCTCATCTGGCAAATTCTTCCACCTCACCAAGAATTCCTGGACTGTCCTGCTCCATAGCTGCCTCTCCCTGGTATCAATAATAGCCTCTAGTTGCAACAGCAAGTGCCCCTCATCATCCGTGGGTGGTAGCTCATCTGTCACTGTCACCTGCTGCCCCAGCGCCTTCTTCAGGCATGATACATGAAAAACGTTGTGGATCTTACTGCCTTGGGGCAACTCCAACTCATACGCAACCTGCCCAATCCTGCGTATCACCCTGTATGTCCCGTAAAAGCGAGGCTTGAGCTTTTCAGCTTCCTTCTGCTTCAGCGATGACTGTCGGTATGGCTGTAATCGTAGGTAGACCAAGTCCCCTACCTCAAACTGTCTCTCCACCCGACCTCTATCGACATACAGCTTCTGCTGGTTTTGTGTTGTAGCCATATTGTCCTTGAGAGCTCGGAGGATATCCTGACTCTCTTGGATCCAAATCTTGGCTCTAGGAGCCTTGCTAGCACCGAACATCACATCAGCAAAAGATAAGGAATGGAACCCATACAAAGCATAAAACGGTGACATACCAAAGGACATGTGATGTGTCGTGTTGTAGTAGTACTCCCCCAAATGTAACTATCTCAACCATGCTCGCTGCTGCCCACTGACATAGTTACGCAAGTAGCCCTCCAGCCACTTGTTAACTATCTTCGTCTGTCCATCCGTTTGTGGGTGATAACTGGTATTCGGTGTCAACTCCGTCCCCACCAGCTGGAAAAGCTCCTGCCAAAATCCGCCCATGAAATGGTTGTCCCTGTCACTGATGATGGTCTTAGGAAGACCATGCAGCCTGAAAACCTCTCTGAAGAACAGCTCGGCCACCTGTGCTGCTGTGTAGTGTGCGGATATGGCGAAAAAGTGCACATACTTTGTCAGTCGATCAACGACGACAAAGTTACAATCCTTGCCCTGCACCATGGGCAACCCTGTAATGAAGTCCATCGATATGCTCTCCCATTTCCCCTCCGGAATGGGAAGAGGTTGCAATAGTCCTGTGGGATGACTCATCTCCCCCTTGTTCCTCTGACAAACATCGCACTCCCTGATGTGCTGAAGTACGTCCTCCTTGAG
The DNA here is from genome assembly GCA_034641835.2 of Pinus albicaulis. NCBI lineage: Eukaryota > Viridiplantae > Streptophyta > Pinopsida > Pinales > Pinaceae > Pinus > Pinus albicaulis. The sequence continues at coordinate 240,620,893 of CM076575.1, read as the reverse complement.
GCCCTTCCATGAGAACCTCTCTCTAATGGCCCTGTAGGTTTTGGTAAACCCCTGATGGCCTGCCAATGGAGAATCATGTGATGCCTGGAGTATCTTCTTCTTAAGTTGAGATCCCTCAGTCAAGAAGATCCTGTCCCTATAGTAGATGATCTCATCAACCACCCTGTACCTGTCATCCGCCACCTGTCCATCCAGCACCTCACATGCAAATCTGTCCTTGGAGTACTCCACTAAAAGTCGAGCCCTCCAATCTGTATCCAAGCTCATAAGAGATAACGTGGCTGGTCTACGTGAAAGGGCATCTGCTACCACGTTATTCTTACCCTTGACATACTCAATGTCAAAGTCATATGCTTGGATCTTACTGATCCACTTCTGCTGCCTCTCCTGTAGCTGCTTCTGCTCCAAAAAGAACCTGAGACTGTTGTGATCAGTCCTCACCCTGAACCTGTTCCCTACCAAATACTGCCGGAATTTGGCCAAGGCATGCATGATGGTCAACATCTCCTTGTCGTATATAGAATACAACCTCTCGTGCAGAAGGAGCTTCCGGCTCTCAAAGGCTATAGGGTGTCCTCCCTGCATCAATACTGCGTCGATCCCCTCTCTCGACGCATCACACTCCAAGACAAATGGCTGCGTAAAATCCGACAATGCAAGCACTGGGCAGCTACTCATCACCTCCTTGAGCCTATCAAAGGCTCGCTGCGCTGTATCTGACCAACTAAATGCCCCCTTCTTCGTCAAATCTGTAAGGGGTGCAGCAAGCTGTGAGAAACCTCTGACGAACTTCTTGTAATAGGTACATATCCCAATGAACCCTCGAAGTTCCGTCACGTTCTTCGGCTCCGGCCAATCTCTGATGGCTCTAATCTTCTCCTCATGGACCCTCACTTCGTCCACTCCAATAATGTGACCCAAATACAACATCTCCGTCATCCCAAACTCACACTTGGAGAGCTTAGCATAGAACTGTTGCTCTTCCAAGATGCGTAGTACTACCTCTATATGCTGGAGATGCTCCTCCCAAGTCCTGCTATATATGAGTATGTCATCGAAGAAAACCAATACAAACTTCCTCAAGTAACTGCGGAAGATATGGTTCATGCAAGACTAAAAGGTGGTTGGTGCATTGGTCAGCCCAAAAGGCATAACCAAAAACTTGAAGTGCCCATAATGACACCTGAAGGCGGTCTTGGGAATGTCCTGTTCCCTCACGCAAATCTGATGGTACCCTGATCTCAAATCAATCTTCGAGAAGAACTTAGCTCCTCTCAGCTCATCCATCAACTCATCGATCCTAGGTATAGGATACCTGTTCTTCAGGGTCTTCTTGTTCAGGGCCCTGTAATCAATGCACATCCTCAGGGTGTCGTCCTTCTTCTTCAACAACACGACGGAAGAAGCAAACGGACTCGTGCTCGGTCTTATGTGCCCAAGAGCCAGCAACTCTTGGATGGCCCGCTCAATCTCATCCCGATAGGCTTTGGGATGCCTATAGGGTGTAGTGATCACTGCCTGAATACCCTGCTCAAGCGCAATGGTGTGCTCAAACCCTCGGTTCGATGGCCGACTTGGTGGTATATCCCCAAACACTACATCATGCCTATCAAGAATGGCCTGTATATCCGGATGAACTGCTCGACCAGTGGTCTCTGCCTCTGATGCCCGCAACTCAACTGCCCACTCTATGTCTCCCTTCCGGAAGTTTGCCTCCATCCGGTGTGTTGAAACTATCTAAGGTGGGTAAGTGTGCATCTCGTGAATCTTCTCATGCTTCCCGGTCTTCTTGTCATCTCACTCCTCTAAGGCCTCCCAATCCGTGGTGACCTTCCCTAGAGTAATCAACCACTGAACACCCAATACCACATTGGTATCTGGTATGTTGACCACGAAAAAGTGATCAGTCACGGTGTAGGTACCCATTGTCACTGCCAAATCTAGAACATACTGGGCACACTACATCGTCTGGGCTCCTGGGACCAAGACTGAAAATCCGTCAAAGCTCTCGGTTGGTATACCCCTCCGCTCGACCATCTGTGCATCAATGAAGTTGTGGGTCACCCCACTGTCAACCAAACTCGTTGGCCACGTACTGTCCCTCGTACGCACAGTATCAAATACTTGGGAACTCCTCGCAAGGTTGCAAGGGTTCCTCCTGTGGGTGCAAAAGCTGCACCTCCTGTCCCTGGAGGTGGAGGTGGCAATTGATCCTGGGCCATCTGACTATCTCCTGCCTCCTCATCATCCTCCTCATCCTCTTCCCCGCTATCATCGAAGAAGACCTCAATGAAGTGTGCTTTGCCTGCAGCACACCTATGCCCTAGTGCCCACGACTCCTAACAAGTGAAGCACAGCCACTTCTTCCTCAACTCCCTCTTGGCATCATCATCTATCTGTGCCCGTCCCGGATTCTCCGTTGGAGGAGGAATCCTCACATCCTTCCCCTTGGGCTGGAAACACTGTCTCTGGGGGTAAGGTGTCCGAGTCCTAGGCAATGCATCCTGTAAGTCTCGGGTCCTGCTGATAGCATCCTGAAGTGTCACTGGTCTAGTAGACCTGACTAGACCCCGAAGTGGCTCTGCTAACCCCTCTACAAACATATAGATCATCCAAGCTGCGGATAGATCTGGCACCATCACTGAAACCCTCAAGAAATCTGCAATGTAGGTCTCGGGGCTCCCAGTCTGCTTGAGCCTCGTCAGCTCAACAAAATATCGTTCCGGATCCCTCCGGTCGAATCGCTCCATCAACCTCCTGGTAAACTCGGCATATGTCGTCACGGTAGAATGTCCGAGTGTAACCATCCCATGGAACCAGCAGTCCTGGGCCTCACCATCCAAATGTAATGTCGCCACCTTGATGGCCTCCGTCTCTGACATCTGGTTAAGCTGGAAATAGATGTCCAACTTCTCCACCCAAGATTTTGCTGAACTGTTTGATGATCCATCAAACGTAGGCAAATGGAATCTGCTAGAGGCACGGTGGGAATCTCCATCATGATAATGCTGGTGCCCTCTATGATGGTCGCGGGGTCTATTGTCCCGCTGTAGCTGCACAAAATCTCTGAACGAGACAGCATCCCTGAACTCCTGCCTATAGGCCTGATACTCTGCAAAATACTCACTCATGTGTCCGGGCTCTGCCTCCTGCTGGGGTCCTGCCCTTGTGTCTGCTCCCAAGAAAGTGGGCATGGTAGAGCGTGTAGGTGCATGTGAAGCCATCGGCTGAATGGTATCACGCTGAGCAGCACCATGCTCCGGCAAATGGTGGGATGTACCTGATCCCTCACCAACCTGGAAAACTCGTGGGGTCTCACGCTGTCTAGCCTCCACAGCTGTGAATCTCTGCCCCATCATCTCAATCTACCTCAACAAATCCTGTACTGATTTGAGGAGCTGATCCGCAAATCTCTTCCTGTCCTCATCTGCCATCGGAATCCCCAACTCTGAATCTAACACAGGCTCCTCCTGCTCTACGTCTGTCACAAGCTCCTCCTGCTCTGCGTCTGTCACAGGCTCCTCTTACTCTGTGTCCACTACCCGAACACAGTCTCCCTCTCCATAGGTGTTCTCCAACCTACGCTTATGGTCTTTGTACTTCTTGCCTCTGTAACAAATATATAATCTCTTCCCCGGTGTCATAGACCACAGGCTGAGCCAGAACTATGCTCTAATACCACTGTAATATCCCGTTTCGGGGATATCTCTAAAACACGGCAAACTCCAACCAAAGATGGATTGGAAGGGCATTTATCGGATATTCCACCTCTGGGAAGAGGACGAGATCTGGAGGCTACCTGGCCCTTTCCAGACTCTGTCTAAGAGTGAAAGAAATACACACCAAGTGGTATAGAACTAGAACGCTCAAGAATATATAAAAATAACAATGCAGTAGACATGTAATACCAGAGAAAGAAAATATGGCAACTCATCTTTTATTAATCTGAGAAATATAATGAAGTACAATAGGTGATCAGAGTGATGGCACCTAATCTTGCTCAAGGCAAGTGAAGAAATACTCTCAGAATATACAGGAAATGGTTGCTCTCTGAACTGCGTCCCAGCTGCTGGAAAACTGCCATGTAGCTGCTATTGCTGGAATGAACTGAAGACTAGGGGCTGATCCCCTTGCCAGAATGAGCTGAAAATCTGCAATCCTCCTCTACTCACCAATCCCGACAAAACCCAGAAACCATATCAAAAATGGCCGACCCCCGAAAACCACCAGAAAACACCTCCTCAGGGAATTACGCTAGCCTCCAAGGCTCTGCGCAGAGGCTAAATGAGAATAGCTGAAACATCGCCTTAAACTCCACCAAAATCCTCCTACAGGCAAAGGCTGATCCTCTACTCAAAATTTCGGCTAAATCTCCTGCAGAAATCCCAATCCGGAGCACCTCCAGAATGGACTGCGTCCTCTCTCCCAGTGACTGCGCAGTCTCTATGAAAGCTCAGCTCCGCAGCAAACCCAAACAACAAAACCTCTCACAAAATACTGAAGAAATAACCTTGCCCGCGCAGACACTCGAAGTCCCCCGGGGCTAAGGGCGAGATCTCCGACCGGAGACACTCAATGCACTAAACAATGTTGCAGACAAGTTAAAAAGCCAGCGTGCTCAAGAAGACAAAACGTCTAGCTCAATATCATCAACAACAGAATCCCCCAAATGAGAAGGCTCCTCCCTCTTTTATAACGTTGACCTTCCTCCAATCCCAAGGCCATCTCCTCAACGTAGCCTCCATCTCTTGCCACGTGTCCAACCTCTCCTGCGCAGAAGCTTCTAGAGCTAACGTAGGCCCCCTCTCTATGTGGTGCTTGGCCCCCTTGGCTCCCCCTTAAGTCACAACGTTGTGCTACTAGGAGGGTGTTTTATTTCACTTAAGTGAGTTAGACCCTCTCCACTCACTTTTTATTTATTTACAAACTATAGACGGCAAAACTAAACAAAATCGAATATTCCAATTAGTTGTCGCTAATTAGGAATATTACACCGTAATACCGAGGAGAGAGTGAACCGTCAAATCACTACATATCGTGACCGCCAGATTATAAGTTACAAATATACATAGTAAAAAAACACACTTTACCTAAATCTACGCTAGGCCAAGTTATACTTAACTATTTCCTATGTGTTGGAATATCCTAACATCCCCCCTTAAGAACAACTTGGGATAGGATTGAAGGATTTACAAAGGTGACACAATAGGAGACTATTTCCTATGTGTCATGTTAGTAATCTGTAATTTTAGCAGACTGGTGAGACTAAAACTGCAGAAACAACATCGTTTCAATCAACTTTGGGATTCTAGAATCTAGCCCTCCTGAATCCGGAGAGGGATCTCTCCAATACGTGCAAAGATGGATTTGTCTTTGAAGTTTAGGGTAATGATATTAGGCTAGTTATAAAGGCCAAGGGTTTTGTTTGTTTTTTGGATGGTTGAGCATGAATACTGTTTGAGGGGAAATTTCCAAGTGCAAAGAGTTTCAAAGGTGAGAAGTTGCAAGTGGATAGAGCAGCAAGGTAAAAGTTAGATATGACGCTGGTTTTTAGTCCATTGGGCTATGGAGTCATAACAGGGATTTAATTGAACAACAACATCAAGAGTGATCCAAGGGGCAAGTCATCTATGTCACAAGATCATTGAGATTGAAATGATGGAATGGAAACAATAAAGTGTTGGAGGGGTGGAAACTGATAATATTTTCACAAAGGATTTATAGTCAGTCCAAACAAGAAAAAGCCTCTTAAGTAACTGTTTTAAAACCAACCAAGTGCAGGGCCAACCATTGACTTCTTGGGCAAGTTTGTATTAAAGAAGCTTAATTGACAAACAATCCAGTAATCCACATAATTACCTTAAGAAAGTATGAAAACATATAAGAGAAAACAAAGTGCAACTTAAGATCAGATAAAGTACTTTTAAACCTAGTCTGCTTTCAACCAACACCAAGGGAAACTTTCAGAATTTGCCTTTGGAGAATAGAAGCTAGAAACAGGACAAACCATCACTTTCTAGTCTAACTTTAATAAGCAAATAAGGAAAATAACTTTCAAGAACAATATTTAAAGCAAACAGTAGGGTGAGGGAACTCCAAAATTCCTAACTTCTTGAACTGTACTAAATCATTCTTGAATAAACGAATAAGAGGAAAACATTAAGATAAATATTTTCAGTTAGAGAAGGGAACTGATAAACAGTAAATCCTAACTCTATAAATGTTGTTCTTTATCAGAGAATGGTGAACAATATGGCATACATAGAAGGAAAAAAAAATGATAACAAAGAAAGGGGCACTTCACCAGTAATATAGACTAGGATCCCAAGAAACAGCTTGTTATTGATGTCAAACCAGTTACAGTCTTCAAGTCCATTGTTTCAGTTCAGCAATCATCTTCACTATTCGGCCTAACTTATCTATTACAAACAGAGCTTCAAGGGCCAGTGAATAATATTTACAATCAGAAGTCTCAAGCTCAATTACATAACAATGCTTAGCAACGCAGTCAACCAACCATTTCTCATCTTCTACAGCAGTATTTATAGAAGGATGAGGAGGTGAGAACTAAAAAGATCTCAAGGGTCATTAATACAGATTAAATGACTTCTCGGCCCTTTGAGGGGCTCGATGGAGAAGTGTATAGGTGGACTACTGTATTAATGTTTACAATTATGAATTTAAACTCAGTGGGAGCCTTATTTGACATTGAGGCTTTATGCAATGTTCGGAGTAACTCTGCAAATATTTATGCATTGATTTCCTTGCAAAAGTAACTCCCTAGCTGTGCTGGAGGTGAATATCTTCATTTGATTAATAACTTTGGCCTCTGTGTTGAAAGGTTTGAGGCAACAGGTGGCTCTGTGGTAGCTGAGGAATCAATTCGCCTCAAATAAGGCGGTGAAGGCCTTTATGCCTGATAGATCTTTTTGATTTTCTATTAATTCTGTTTTGATTTGGTGGATTAGGCTTTTGATATTCAATCTTAGCCGTAATCCCGCAAATCTGTCTTCTATATTCAATCTTCTGTGTGTTGTCTTCAGAAACCGATACTCTTTAACTGTGTTCTGAATAAAACAGTGTCTTGTTAATGTGTAGAGCCATGCTAGGCTTTAAAGGTATCAAAGCTCATAGAGCATCGAAAAACAATGAATAGAGCCTAGCGGACGGTCCTTTTTAATAGCCCGAAGGCGCAGGAAACGTCTCTCCCAGCCTTCGGCCTTTCTCTTCAATACAGTGGAAAACCATTACAAAGACCTGCAAAACACAAAAACAATTAAGAAATCCTGCGGAATTAGGTTTAAACTGCTTAGAAGGCGGGGAAGGAGCGTAACCGTTGGATCTGGACACGTGGACGGTCCAGATCTAATCGGGGAATCGCAATCGGCAGGAGGAGGAAAAGGGTGCGATGAGAAATCTCCGATGCGATTGCGTGATTGGGAGGGCAGAAGCGATTAGGCGATGGCCGTTGATCTATAAGTCAGATCAACGGTGGGAAGCATAATCGGGGATCGGCAATCGGGGGTGGCAACTGAGTGCATGCGATATAAACTTTCGATGCGATTGAAATCTCCAACGCGACGGAGCGATGGCCGTTTGATCGACCAATAATCAACGGTGGAGATGGACCAAGGGAAAACCTTTATAAAATATGAAAACTCAAACTTTGGAATAAAAACAAAGGTTTTATGTTTTGGGGCGGAAAAATATATAAGATGGGTAGGTGCCCGACTGCGGGGCTTTTAGTTATATGGAGGATAATATGCCTGGGGCGTATTTGAAACAAGGGCCAATCGCAATCGGAAATCGGAGACTTGTTTTTTAATTTAACTGGTTTAAAACATTTGCGAAGCAATAAGCGCGTTGGGACCTTTAACTCTCGGTCCTAGGGAAATTCATATGAAACAAAGTCGGGGGGAATTTTTAACATACAAGACCCAATCACATCGGAACTTTGGATGCGGGTCTTTTCGATCAACCCATTGAGGTTTCTCCGATTGCGATTGCGCGATCGGTCTTTTTAATCTACCCATTAAAATATTTCAACATGTGACTTTAATTTTTTAAGTTAAAACTTTGGATAAGTGGGTTTTGGGTTTTTACAAAGAAAAAATGGGTTTGGGAATGAAATATTCACAAGGTTTAAGCGTCGAGGGCGGGCTCAAGGTTATATGAAAACAATATGATCAGGAGTCTTAAACACCAAGGCTAATCGCAATCGGAGTCTTTGGAGTATGGCAAAGACTTGGGCATTCGATTCCTTCCGATGCGATTTAGCGCTCGGGGTAATAACCTTTGGTTTTTTCAAAAGAAACATGAGACCTAGAGTTTATATCAAAGGGAGCTGATCGCATCGGGACTTATATGATGCAAAGCTAATCGCATCGGAACTTTTGGTCTACGGCAAAAGACTTGCGCTGTTTGAATTTGTGCGATGCGACTAGCGCCGAAAGGCTTTGGCGTTTGGTTCTAACGCATGGGCATGTGGGGGGAAGTGGTTAGGACTTAGCCCAAGGGGCTTAAGTCCATAGAAAAACTTGTATTTTCATGAATTTCATAGTTTTTCAATGGAAATGGGGGTTCCGAAATAGTTAAAAAGTGAGTTTTTAACTACGAAAAAAGGGGGTTTTCATGAAGGGAAGAAAGAAGAACATGAAAAATAGAGGAAATTTATGAAGAAAGGGGAAACAAATGAAGGTTTGTTATGAGTGGGAGAAGGGGGAAAAATGATGGGTTTTTCAGCAGTCTCTTACATGAAATCAACATATGTAATGGGAACAGTAATGAGGATTTTGGATAGAGGCATGAGGCCTTCAAGGAGCCTTCAAGAGCCAACAATTTTTAGTGATAAAATTTGTTCTTTGGAGGCTCAAAATGTCTTAGCCACCTTTTGGTATAACAAATATTATAGGTGGCTAACAGTGGCTCCACTTGGGGATGGTGCCTTCTTGAAGGCATCAAGAATTTCAGACTTGCATTCTCTGGGAGGCTGATCAGTTGCCTTACCCATTTGGGTTGCTTTCTTTTGCTGGGATGATCTTGCTCTGAAAAAAAATTTAACAGCCATAAAAACAATGGATCTTTCATCAATCAAGCTTTCTACCTACCCAATCCTACTGATCTAACATTTTTTCTTCATTTAGAGTGCACTTGGATTGGCTAACTCTATTTACAATATTTTATTCTTTTGAAAGCAGGAAATCTAATCTATTTCTACTCCTTATTTCTCCCTGAACTCAGATTAAATAGTTGAGTTCAGATGCTTCTCTACCTATTCTACTATCTGATGGGATTGAACTGTCCAACAGATTTTATTCTCTATTTTCTACAACAAAAATTTAAAAGCATTCAAAGTCAGGTTTAAACAGTCTAACTTGATGTTGATCTATGGCATGAAACAAGCTGCACATAGGCATTTAATTTGCAGAAAAATTAAATCAAAATGGAAGGCTTAAGATCTGAAAATTCAAGTACTTCCTTCACTCTTTAAAACTCTGTCTTGACTCTTACTTGAGCTGTTTTTCATGTTTTCTAGTTCAAACTTTGAGCTGATTAGAACCAGATTTACACCTCTTTGACTCAAAAAATAAAACAGATTTGAGTCATTTCTTGCTTGGAAACTTAGGTTCAGGTTTTGAACATGTTTGAACCTTTCATTTCTATCCTAAACTATCTACTGATAAGCCAAGATTACACAGTTTGGTAAATCGAATTCACTATTCCTATCAGCAGAAATTTAAAACCTAATTAGTCAAGATTAGGCCTTTTGACTAACTAGAAGTGTGTTTTGTAGGAGTGGCATTTAAGCTTGCACACTTTTAGATTTGTTTCTCTCTTTTTTGGTATGGGGCTGTACCTTTATTGTTTTATCAATTTGCCCTCCTTTCTTTCTTTCACTATTTTTGTATTTTTGATTTTTCTAACTTTGAATGCAATGATGGGTGAAATATTTATAATGGAAAAAAGATAAAAAAGAAGGCTTCAAAACATAGCATGGACTAAGAGAAGTAATGCTTGAGCATCCTGCCATTGACAGGATCCCCAAACAAATATGCTCCATTCAACTCCTGCAAGACAAATGCATTGTTACCAGCAGCTGAATGGATAGAATAAGGGCCAAGCCATAGGTTGTCAAATTTTCCATGCTTGCCCTTGTCTTCCCTCCTTGAGTCCCACTTTAAAACTTTGTCCCCAATCTTGAAATTGCTGGCCTTGGTTCTTCTGTCAAAAAGCTTTTTAATGTTGTTCTGTTTCTGCAATGCTTTGTTATACACTTCCTCTCTGGTTTGCTGAAGATGAATGGTCTGATTTATCCTTCTGATCATGTCACTATCTTCAGTTTGCAACTCTTGAATCAACTTCATCACTGGTACTCAAAGGCTGTTTGGAAAAATTGCATCAGTACCATATACAAGCTGGAAAGGTGATATGCCAATGGATTTCTTCAAAGTCAATCTATCAGCCCAAAGTGCATGAACCAGCTTTGTGTGCCAAGACTTTTTGTTGTCCTTCAACAGTTTTTTGATTATGTTCACTAAACTCTTGTTTGAGGATTCTGCAAGTCCATTACCTTGAGGGTAATAGGCCGTGGAATGCCCCAATGTTATCTGGTATCTATGACAGAACTCAACCATCTTCTTTGATCCAAATGTCGTTGCATTATCAGTGATGATCTTGGTAGGACAGCCAAATCTGGAGAGAATGTTAGTCTCCATAAATTTTATGATAATTGAATCATTGGCCTGCCTACAAGGTATGGCTTCTATCCACTTAGTGAAGTAGTCTGTGGCAGTGAGAATCCATCTATGCTGGGCAGAGGATGGTGGATGGATTTCTCCTATAAAGTCAAGTCCCCACTGTCGAAAAGGGGTTTCAACAGTGATTGGATGCAGAGGCAGGGGCAGGAGTTTTCTTTTGCCTTCAAAAATTTGACACTTATGACAGGCTAAGATCATTTTGTGCACATCATGGAAAAGAGTAGGCCAATAGAAACCAGCCCTCAAAATTTTGTTGGCTGTTGTCTTCCAGTATAAGTGACCTCCACACTCTCCCTCATGGAACTCGTGCTTAACCTTCTCTGCATCAAACTCAGGCAAACATTTAAGCAATATACCGCTTGCATTTTTCCAATAAAGACATCTATCTATAATGCAATAGTTTACAGCTTTCAATTTAAGGAATCTTGCCTTTGTTTTTGTCAAACTAGGAGGTGTATTCAATTTAAGCAAAACATAAATAATATCAGCATACCAAGGAGAATTCATAAAATGATCTTCAACTATAGGAGTTGAGAATTCTTCTTGGTCATCCAAAGCATTAATCATATTAATATCAAGAACTTCAAAGTTGGATTCGGCCATTAATCTAGCCAGACCTTGGCCTTTGATGAGTTTAGTGGGTTTTATCTCTAAATCATACTCAAGAATAACAGCAATCCACTTACCTCTCTTACCATCTGGGTCCTGTGTTAGAATGTCTTTAACAACTGAGTTTGGGACAAAGGCAATGATGTGCGAGTGAATGATGTATACTTTGAAGTCTTTCAAAGCTTTAACCAAAGCAAAAGCTTGTTTTTCCATAATGTTATACTTCAAAGGGGCATCCCTCAATGCCTTGCTAAAAAATGCAATAGGCTACTCTTGTCCTTGTGGATTTTTCTGTAAAAGGACAGCAGCTATGGTGTGCTCCGATGCAAATGAAAAAATATAAAAATCTTTTGAAAAATCAGGACTTATTAGAACCAGTGTTTTGGTTAAGGCTTGTTTCACCAGCTCAAAGGACTTCTTTGCTTCCAAAGTCCATTTTACCCCTTGCTCCTTCTTCAACATTTTTGTGATATTCCTAAGGAGCTCAGCCAAGTTGGGGATGAACCTTCTCAAAAAGTTGATCTTTCCAATAAAAGACTGCAACTCTTTGATGTTCCGAGGATGAGAGATTTGCAATATGGCCTCAATCCTCTTTGGATCTATCTTTATACCCTCTTCCGAAATAATGTGCCCAAGAAGTTTACCTTCTTGGAGACCGAATAGTGTCTTCTTAGGGTTCAAAGATATCCCAAACTTCCTGCATTTCTCGAAAACCTTTCTCAAATGTTCTAAGTGCTCTTCATCTATTTTTGAAAACACAGTAACATCATCAAGGTAGATAATGATGAAGAAGCCCAGTTCCTCCGAGAATGCTATGTCCATGGCTCTTTGGAAAGTTGCTCCAGCATTCATTAGACCGAAAGGCATTTTCACATACATGAAAGTGCCCCATGGTGTAGTAAAAGCTGTCTTTAATTGATCAGCAGGGTGGACTAAGATCTGATTGTACCCTGAATAGCCATCCAGAAAAGAAATTCTTTTAGACCCTACCACCCTTTGTAGAATGTGATCCATCTTTGGTAAAGGGTAGTTGTCTTTTAATGAAGCTTTGTTCAAGTCTCTGAAGTTTATACAAAGCCTGATTTCTCCAGTTTTCTTCCTAACAGACACCAGATTAGATACCCATTCAGAATATCTAATAGGGACAATAATACCAGCATCATACATTTTCATGATCTCCTTCTGAACCAATGGTAACTGGAAAGGGTTTATCCTGCGCAGTTTCTGTTTGAATGGTTTTTGGTTTTCCTTGAGGGGAATTTTGTGCTGTATTATTTCAGTGTCATAGGATTTAAGATCTTCGTAACTCCAGGCAAAAACATCGGAAAACTTTTTAAACAGCTCAATATATTTAAGTTTAATGTGAGCTGGTAAAGTCTTAGACAGTTTAATCATCATAGGTTTAAGTTCACTGCCTATATTGCACTCTTCTACCTCGGTCTCTATAGGTTCCAGTTTTGGTTTATTTGCCACATCATTAAAATTGAACAACTCTTCTAAAGGAGCCAGACCTTTAGGCAAACTTTCATCTTTAGAATGCAGAGTTTCTAACTCCTCTGTTCCGGATTCTGCATTCATTTTTGTTTCTCTTTTAAGTTTTCTTGACAACAAATTTATATTAGCAAGTTCGGGAGACGGTTCTTCTTCATCAAGAAAATTTTCTTCCTTGCAGTCTGTTTCATAGTCTGAGTCCGAACTGTTTAGTTCGAATTCATTTTTGAATTGCATGAAGTCTTCTATTTGTTTGTCACTGTCAAACACCTGCCAATTTTTCTCATTATCAGGCACAGCTGGTCTGAATTTTATCTGAGTTGTGCAGTCTTTGGTGTTATGTGGCGTTAAGCATGTTTTAGCTGCGTAGGCTAAGCTGTGGGCCGCAATGTTTTTCTTTCTTGGGACAAAAATCAATTTGGACTCGTCAAAAGTTTCCAAAAGGTCCACGACCTCGTTCCGGTAGGCCCGAAGTCTGGGATGATGAGCGTTATACTCCCCATTGACTTGCCTAACGATTAACTCTGAATCCCCGTGAACTTTAATTCTTTTGGCTCCTATCTTTTTTAACAAATGTAAGCCTAAAAGCAGGGACTCATATTCGGCTATGTTATTGGAACACTGAAAGTTTAGTTTACAGGAAATGTTTTCTATGTGACTGTTTTCAGTATTAGTAATCCAAACACCTGCGCCTGCATTAGTTTTAGTGCAGGATCCATCAAAAAACATACTCCATAGAGGATTGTTTTTGGTTTCGACTGTTCGGTTACCGTCCTCTTTAATTAACGTGCTCAACAGTTGTGGAATGTCAGCACTTAATCGCATTTGCTTTGATTCACCAGGATTTGCGTTCATTTGAGGGTCGTTTTCTTTAGTGTCCAGGTTGAACAGCGAAGGACGCATGACCTGTAACTCAAGACTCTTGTTTAGTTTGCTAACGTCTTCCAACGCAGCAAACTGTTTTGTCGTTTTTGTGGTATTAACCTCCTCCTCTCTATCGGCCATTAACTCTGTCAAAGTTATTTGTTCACCTAATGTTTCTTCGTTAAAAAAGATAAATGAATCAAGGCCGGTATCTACAAAGTATAAAGGGGAGTTCTGCGGTCTGTCTTGACTTGTAACCGTGTATTGCATATGAGACTCCCTGTAAAGTCTTCTGGTTTGATTGAAAACAGGGATAGTCGCATAAGTCATGTCCATCTGCATAGTCCCCTATAACTTAGCTCCCCAAGACCTTGATAGAAACATTCCATACTTGGGGGGGACATCAGCCACAACAATATCCATAACAAGGCATTTGGCTGGAATCTGGGCTAAGTTAACACAGAGGTCTTTGATTAATCCTAAACACCTTACTCTGCTGGAATCAAAGGAGTATAGGTCTTTATATGGTCTGGTAATTTCTAAACCAAGGCTCTCCATCACAGCTTTAGGCATTAAATTGTGAGAAGCCCCGGAATCATGCATAGCGTTGTGTAAAATTTTGTCATGAACGTTTAAACTTACATAAAAGGAAGGAACAGGTCCTTCTTGATACTTACCTTCAATCTTTGGACCAAAAATAAGCTCTGGCTGGTCGTCATTAAGATTGAGTGTATCCTCATTTTCTTCTATGTTCAAAGCCTTCAAAATTTTGGACCTATATACATGTTGGGCAGCTAACTCAGTCAAAGGGACAGAAATTTTGATCTTTGAGATTTCCTGTTCCAGGCTGAAAGGAATTTGATTCTTTAAGGTGCTGGTTTCAACCTATTTACTGCCACTCTATCAGCAACAACAGCTTGCTAATTTGTTTTATCTACACTTGACACAATGGTTGAAAAAGGAGTACTAGTTGAAGTGTTAGTACCACTAAGGTCTGCACTCTGTTTTTCATTGTTTTGAGTGCTTTTCCTTTTACCTTTATCAGAATTTACAGCTATTGTTTTGTCCTTCTGTTTGACAACCTTAGGCTTGGTTGTAGTGCTGTTTTGTGAAGATTGGTCAGAGGTTTTGGTGTTGGGAGTTTGTGGACTAGTTTTTCTTCTAAGATCATACTCTCTTTGAGACTCTATGATGACATTTTCCATGTTTTGACAACAATTTTCATTATCATCTCTTTTGTCATCATAAGGTGTATAAAGACCTTGCTTTTTATCATAATGAACTTTGAAATCATCATCCTCTACCCCGAACATGTTGATATCGTCTCCCTCTGTTATCTCATCCGTCTCCTCAACCTCACTTACATAATTTTGATGAAAGGGAGGAGAGATCTGTTGATCATCTTCCCTAGGTCTGTTCGGAGGTTGGTTCCTTCTAACATTTTGATTCTGGCTCTGATTTCTGTTTTGAGGAGCAGTTTGGTTTTGACTGGCTTGTGCTCTCTCAAGAATGCTCATTTTCTTCATCATCTCCTCCATCATTTTCTCCAATTTTGAGTTTGAAGTAGAAGGTGTATGTTCCTCTCTAAAAGATACTCTCTTCTCGCTCTTCATTCTTGCTCTTTTCTCCATCAAATTTACTTCCACAGAAAGAGCACCTCTTTGCATATCTTCAAGAGTTGCAAAATCTCTTTCTCTCAGCGAATAGGTCATATCAGAATCAAATCCTTCAGGAAATTTGTTTAAGGCTGAGCCCTGTGGAGGTTTTAGTTCTGGGGAGAGTGCATTATACACACTGTTAAATCTGGTACAATAAGCTTGTACACTTTCCCCTGGGTTCCTATGAAGATTGTTATAGTCAGCAAGAACTTGGAGAGGATTCTTCTTTACTTCCCATTTGTTTAAGAATGTCTGATGGAAACCTTGGAGATCGTTAATACTACGGGGGGTTAAGCCTTTAAACCATTTTCTTACTTCTCCCCCCAAACTTTAAGCAAATAGTCTAATCTTGACAGAATCATCATCAATTTCGTTTCTGTCAAAGTAGTCATTCATCTTATCCACATGTTGTGATGCAATTATAGCATTGCTAGCATCATACAATGGGATTTTGGACTGATAGTCCTGTGGAAGGTTGACTAGTGGTACAGGAAGGACTAAGGGAGCATACCATGCTGCCATGATAGGTGGTGGGGGTGGATTTACAAGAGGTGGAGTGGGCTGAAGTGGGGTGGTTTGAACAGTGGATGTAGGGTGAGCAGATGTGGATGGAACAGTAGTAGATTTCTGAGCTGATCTCGTATGAGAGACACCTAAGTTGTGAAGGAAATGCAAATCAGGAGGTGTTGTTTCTCTATTACCAGGATGCTCACTTGTCTCAGGGGATGAAAATGAAAATTCAGAGTCTAGCTGAGTTATATCATCAAATGACCTAGTTCTAAATGGATTTACTAAGTCAGGTTGTGATTGTTGTAGAGCTGTAAGATTTTCGGGAACTGAAGTAGCTCTCAAGGGTGATCTGAAAACAGTTGATAATTTAATCCTAGGAGACTTCCAAAGGATGCTTTCTGGGTCATCAACTATCTCAGGTGGATCCGGGTCAGGATGGGCTCTAGTGTGAATCTTTCTAGAAGCCACTATGTTATGTTTT
Source organism: Pinus albicaulis (assembly GCA_034641835.2). Lineage (NCBI taxonomy): Eukaryota > Viridiplantae > Streptophyta > Pinopsida > Pinales > Pinaceae > Pinus > Pinus albicaulis. Next base: position 240,604,523 of record CM076575.1, on the reverse strand, counting down.
CTAGACCCAAACAAACAAGAAAAGTTCAACCAGATACGACAATCTTTGAGAGGTTAACTAATCTGTTTGAATTTCAATCCTACAGTCCTCTAACTGAGTTTTAAAGATGTTATAATGATAAGGGTTCTTCCCAATGGAGTCTTAAGGTGTGCTGAGGATTGTGGAGTCGCCAAGTGGAAGTTTTTAGTTCCTACGGAGGTAAAAGGTCTTATGGTCCACCACCATGTTTATTGGATACCAATCTGAAATATTTTTGGTGTTTTCTGAGTTACTTTTTAGTTGTATGGTTTTTTAAGAATATCCCAACTCTATTTCAAAACTTAGCTATGGTTATGAGACAAAGAGAGTCTACTCTTATGGCTAAGCCAGCTGATCTTTCAAGGTTAGATAAAGTCTTAAGAGAATCCCAGGTGGTGCCCAGTTTGTCACTGATTCAAACAAGTTTTACCATGATTACCATAACTTGGTAGTGCTTGAAAACGCTGCTTTTTACTCACAAGTTTTATTTATTTTAAGGGAAGTTGTCCCCAGCGGAGTCGCCAAAAATGTTAGTTGCTGGTGGCTCAGCTGGTTGTTATAGCAAATGTTCTTTGAAATAAATCTCTGATATCCTATGGTTACCCTTAAATGAAAATGATTCTGGGTTTGTCACCAACTGAGCCACCAGCAATCGCCAGAAATGTTAGTAATCTGTAATTTTAGCAAACTGGTGAGACTAAAACTGCAGAAACAACATCGTTTCAACCAACTTTGGGATTCTAGGATCTAGCCCTCCTGAATCCAGAGAGGGATCTCTCCAATACATGCAAAGATGGATTTGTCTTTGAAGTTTAGGGTAATGATATTAGGCTAGTTATAAAGGCCAAGGGTTTTGTTTGTTTTTTGGATGGTTGAGCATGAATACTGTTTGAGGGGAAATTTCCAAGTGCAAAGAGTTTCAAAGGTGAGAAGTTGCGAGTGGATAGAGCAGCAAGGTAAAAGTTAGATATGACGCTATTTTTTAGTCCATTGGGCTATGGAGTCATAACAGGGATTTAATTGAACAACATATAAACTTGCGATGCGATTGAAATCGCCGACGCGACGGAGCGATGGTCGTTTGATCGACCAATAATCAACGGTGGAGATGGACCACGGGAAAACCTTTATAAAATATGAAAACTCAAACTTTGGAATAAAAACAAAGGTTTTATGTTTTGGGGCGGAAAAATATATAAGGCGGGTAGGCGCCCGACTGCGGGGCTTTTAGTTATATGGAGGATAATATGCCCAGGGCGTATTTGAAACAAGGGCCAATCGCAATCGGAAATCGGAGACTTGTTTTTTAATTTAACTGGTTTAAAACATTTGCGATGCGATAAGCGCCTTGGGACCTTTAACTCTCGGTCCCAGGGAAAGTCAAATGAAACAAAGTCGGGGGGAATTTTTAACATACAAGACCCAATCGCATCGGAACTTCGGATGCGGGTCTTTTCGATCAACCCATTGAAGTTTCTCCGATTGCGATTGCGCGATCGGTGTTTTTAATCTACCCATTAAAATATTTCAACATGTGACTTTAAGTTTTTAAGTTAAAACTTTGGATAAGTGGGTTTTGGGTTTTTACAAAGAAAAAATGGGTTTGGGAATGAAATATTCACAAGGTTTAAGCGCCGAGGGCGGGCTCAAGGTTATATGAAAATAATATGATCGGGAGTCTTAAACACCAAGGCTAATCGCAATCGGAGTCTATGGAGTATGGAAAAGACTTGCGCATTTGATTCCTTCCGATGCGATTAGCGCTCGGGGTAATAACCTTTGGTTTTTTCAAAAGAAACATGAGACCTGGAGTTTATATCAAAGGGAGCTGATCGCATCGGGACTTATATGATGCAAAGCTAATCGCATCGGAACTTTTGGTCTACGGCAAAAGACTTGCGCTGTTTGAATTTGTGCGATGCGACTAGCGCCGAAAGGCTTTGGCGTTTGGTTCTAACGCATGGGCATGTGGGGGGAAGTGGTTAGGACTTAGCCCAAGGGGCTTAAGTCCACAGAAAAACTTGTATTTTCATGAATTTCATAGTTTTTCAATGGAAATGGGGGTTCTGAAATAGTTAAAAAGTGAGTTTTTAACTATGGAAAAGGGGGTTTTCATGAAGGGAAGAAAAGGAGAACATGAAAAATAGAGGAAATTTATGAAGAAAGGGGAAACAAATGAAGGTTTGTTATGAGTGGGAGAAGGGGGAAAAATGATGGTTTCTCAGCAGTCTCTTACATGAAATCAGCAGATTTAATGGGAACAGTAATGAGGATTTTGGACAGAGGCATGAGGCCTTCAAGGAGCCTTCAAGAGCCAACAATTTTTAGTGATAAAATTTGTTCTTTGGAGGCTCAAAATGTCTTAGCCACCTTTTGGTATAACAAATATTATAGGTGGCTAACATGTCAGAATATCCTAACAATATCAAATGTAAGCATACATACCTGATTTTTCCTACGGGTCATCCAGACTTCCTGCAACAACTTCTTTGATTGAAAGGGTTTCAATCCCTTGATCTGCTTCACTTTTATGGCATCATACCATCATCCTATGAATTCCACAAGATTGGAATTCTTGATGAAACACTTGTTTTTCCTCATGATTGGTGAACCTTTCAATGAAGTTTCCATTTGAGAATCTTGAGGATCTAAAGTAACCCCATCAGCGGATGTTTCCTTTTCACAAATGGATGATGAACCTTGTACTAGATGACCTTGCCACTTGTGTTTTTAATGAGATTCCCAAGAGATATATCCTAACCATCTTTCATGGTTCTCTATGATGATGTCCTGAGCTCTTGCTTTTAATGATTTTATGATGCCTTGATGCATCCCATTTAGTGAATCATGATAGAAATATCTTACAACAAAATACTTAGGAATTTGAGAAGAACTTTAGGTGAGGAAGACTATCTTATTAATAGAGATCTCTTACTTCCTCTTTTCTTATTGTCCTTCTTGATCTTAGGACAATCTCTTTTGTAGTGCCCATATTCCCGACACCCATAGCATTGAATTTTAGACATGCCCATTTTCTTTTTCCAACAAACAAACTTTCCAAATTTTCTTTTTCTTCTTTTCATTGTAGCATAAGCTTGACTTTTCTCGCTTGTTCCCACATCAGATTTGGCCTTTAGTCTAGATTCTTCAATCTTGCATAGTGACCATAGATGATCCTAGAATGGAGTAGCTTCTTTCTTCCCATAAATACTTGATGTAGAGTTACCCCATTCCACCAATAGTGCATTTAATACCACAGTAGTCATTTCACTCTCAGACATGACTTCTCCTAGTTCTTGTAGTTGATCCTGAACCTCGGATATCCTCATAAAGTATGAGGTTATTCCATCTTCCTTAGACATCTTCAACTTCTAGATTTCTTGCCTTAATGAGATGACTTCTCCAACAGTTCTTACGTAATACAGCTATACTAGTTTGTTATAGATTTCCTCTGAAGTTACGAGTTTAGATAGATATGGGATGAGGGGATCCTTAATGGATTCTATGGGAATCCTTTGAGCCCTAACTTCCCCTTTCATATACTTGGCAAGAGCTTGATCATCTTCCTCTCCTAGCTTTGCCATAGATCCTTTGACATGATCCATGACCTCATTTTCAATGAGATTTAGATTTGTCCTTTTCTTCCATGCAAGATAGTTTGAAACCCCAACCAATTTGTTGTTTTCCCTGCAAAAAGACATTTTGACAGATTCAGATAAGGTCATATACTTACTTGATAGGATGCTCCTTTCTCCTTGTTGCTTCCTTGATGTTGATGATAATATAGAGAATAGAAAACTTCTCCTTGATGAAGGTAGTTTTCTTCAAGAATGATCCTTGATCGTACAAAGAGTGAGATGACACCGCCTTTTTGATCTAGCTTCCTTTGGATGAATAGTCTTCGAAACACTTTATCTTGAGTAGATGTAGGGTTTTGGCCTTCTTTTCTTGATGATGATCTTAATACTTCTTTGTAGACTTCTTGACTACAAGATGATCTTTGCTTTGATGCCTTTCTTGAGATTGATCCTTGAGTGTCCCTTGATAAGATGCCCTTCCATGATTTAGTACCTTAGCTCTGAAACCATGTTGATAAATCTAGGGCATAGCATGTTAGGCCCCTATAATACTAGTGTATCCCCTTATTGTTATTGTTAGTGTATCCCCCTTATTGTTGTTGTTGTGCCCATTTAGTCCCCATATTGTTATTATTGTGCCCCATAGAAGCCCACTATTGTTATTATTATGCCCTTAACACATTTCATTAAATTTGGAATTAAATAGTGGATCTAGAATTTCAAAATAATTAAAAAACAAAATTTTAGTGATGTACTTGTAATAAAAAAATTCCAATTTTAATAAAAAATTATTGTTATGTCAGCTCTGAATATATTGTGACCCCTTAGACCCCTATATATAGAAAGTAGGTTTTGTCATTGAATCATCCAAAAATTGTTCATTTGTGTAATGTATGTTGAGATTTTGGGGTAGCATCGGATGTGCTCTAGCTCCCAAATTTTGTGGAGGCGCTGGAGTACATGAGATCTCCAAGACACAGAAAGCAGTTGGAAGAATTCCATCAAGTTTAAGAGATATTCAAATAATTAATCTTTTTAATTAAGGACCCTAAGTCTAACTTAGGAAAATTAAAAGATTAAAGTGAATAATATAACATGTAATAAGAATGACTTAAGTGACGTGGATCAAGCAGCTTCTAATCTTAGCAGTTGATTAGAGATTAGATCACGATCGTTGGTTTCCCAACAAGAAAAGTATAAGAGAAGGGCTTGGGGTCAGTTGGAGAACACACACATTGGCGGAGCACTGAAGCTAAGCTGAAATTCTAGGGCGTGGTTTGCTAAGAATCTCAAGAAGAGTTTGTTGTGCAGCGAGGGGCAATATTGGCAAGGGGATGATCTGATCCCAGGCCAAGAGTACAACAGCAGCAGAGAGGCAACATACCGAGCAGCGTAGAGGCAAGCCAAAGCCACGCAGTCCAACAGAGGCAGCAAGAGCCATGCAGGGCTGACACAGGCCTAGTCAAGGCAGCAAAGGGGCAACGTAAGCCCTTCCAGAGCAGCGCAGAGGTTGACGCAGAGGGCTAAGGAGCAGCGCTGGGGTTTCCGGTGGGCCAAAAAGGGCTCGAGTTCTGTAAATCCCATTTGAGGGTGTGAATCAGCGATATTTTCTGTCTCCGAGAGAAAGAGATATAGTTGCTGTGATTTTTCTCTGTCGGGCAAACCATGTTTGGTGCCCAAAAATTGTTGTATTCAGAATCTGCTTAAACCCTGTTGGAAACACGATTGTCGTTAGACCAAAACCCACAGGCGTTAGTCTCTGCTACAATCGCCAGAGTTAGGATCCACGAGAGGCGGTTAGTCCATGTCGTGAAACACACGAGGAGCGTTGAACCCAATGTCTAACAATCTCCCCCCCAACGCGAGTTGGGTGAGTTTCGAACTTGAGACCTGTCGCTCTGATACCAATTGTTGGAAACAAGATTGACGTTAGACCAAAACCCGTAGGCGTTAGTCTCTGCTACAATCGCCAAAGTTAGGATCCACGAGAGGCGGTTAGTCCATGTCGCGAAACACACGAGGAGCATTGAACCCAATGCCCAACAAACCCTCCAGAGCTAGCTACACCGGTTTTCCCGCATTGGGTTTTTTCAGGAACATTTGTCCGAAAAATCTGTCACTTTGTCATATGAGCTTGCTATTCAGTAAATGATTTGTATGTGTAGGCTGCTATTTATGTTTACTTCGCTGTTTTTTTTTAATATTCAGATTAAAAACTTGTATGATTAATCAAGTAGGAGAAGTAAATCAATGTTTAGCAGTAGGGTCTCTTAGATTAAGAAATTTTCAGATGGTATCAGAGAGACTGCAGATCAAGTTGGATCTCCAGCAAATCAGCGTAAGAAATATTTTGTTGCAGAGTAGCAGTTGAAGCAGCACAGATCCGGAGAGGGCAGCGTGGCATTAGGAGGACGCAATCCCAGTAGAGGCTACGCAGGTGTTGACGCAGAGACAGCACAATGCCTTACACAAGGACGCAGGATACGCTGAGCCAGTCTGCTCATGCAGAGGCCAGCGAGAGGGACGCAGTCCAGTTTCCAATTGTTGTGCATAGTTGTCGTGGTACGGAAGCAGAGCTTCAGATCTTCAACAATTGCTGGTGTGGTGGAGATTCTGCCGGTGCAGAATCGTGCCTAGCTAAGTTGAAAAAGAGGGAGGAAAACAGCTGCTCATTAGATTTTTGCCAAAGAAATTTGAGGATCGATCGTAGGGTGATCGAAGAGAGCTGATTTGAAGGATTTGGCAGATTTCCAAGGGAGGAAATCAGTGGTCGGAGAGAGCAGCTACTATAGAGGGTTTCTAGTCGTCAAGAAATCCAGATCTAGTATTTCTATTGAATGTTGCAGCAGAAAGAGGGAGAGGAGTATCTGTTCTGACAGATTTGAGCAAAAATGGTGACTCATGGACTGAGAGATCAGGACAAGTTGGACGGCATGTCTAACTTCGTTATCTGGAGGCTCAGGATCCTGATAGTCCCAGATGACTACAGCATCAAGGATCATGCAGAGAAAGTCCTAGCAGTGCCAATCGATGCAAATCCTCTAAAGAAGTACAGGGAGAATCAAGAGCGAGCAAAGCATTTGATCATGGACGGAGTCAAAGACCACGTCGTGCACATATTGTCTGGAAGAACACGGCAAATGAAATGTGGGTAGCCTTGGACACGATGTATTAGGGAGGCTCAGTCCAAAGAAGAATGCTTCCGGAGAATCAGATGCGGTTGTTCCAGATGCAGAAGGGCGAGGAGATAGATCCCTTCCTCTTCAGACTTCAGAGTATCTAGGATCAACTAATTGCCATGGGTACGAATATGGATGAGGGGCTTTTGGTGAGAACTGCCCTGAATGCAGTAACCGAGAATTGGGAAACATTTGTCCAAAGTATCTTGGGCAGGGCAGCGTTACCATCCTAGGCAGATATGTGGGCAATCCTTTGACAAGAGAAAATCAGAAGGATGACCAAGAGCCAAAGCAGCAGCGGGACAATCAAAGTAAAGAAAGAAGAGGAGGATGCAGCCCTTGCATCGAAGGAAAGGAGGCAGCAAGGGAAAAAGAAGCGTGATCAATCAACAATCAAATGTTTCCGATGTGGTGAACTTGGACACTTCGCCACCAATAGAAGGACAAGGAAGCTTCTAGTTCCAAGGCTGCCGCAGCTAAGGCAGATGATGAGAGTGATGATGATGTAGCCATGAGTGCTCATAAGCCACGGAAGTGGGGCAACATTGATCTGTAGAGCAGCTACAGATGGAATTGGTGGGATCCTTGAGTAGCCCAACTGTTGGATCACATCCGTGCTACAGGATACTTAAGACAGTAGCGAGAATGACTGGAGCGGTGGGTGCAGAAGGATCACAGTGAAGTGGATGGGAGAGGCTGGGACACTGTAGAAGGAGTAGCGCAGAGGGGTTGATGGGACTTCAACAGCGCAGAGGAGGCATGCTTACGCAGAGCAGAGTTGCAACAGCGTAGTGGCTTCAGGAGGACAACGCAGAGCAGTGGCCTAAAAAGGTTCAGTGATGAGATGTAGCCCGACTGACTTGTCTGTCAGTGGGCAAGGGTCCTTCAGTTGTTTACTTCTCAGCAACTGAGCTAAAGTGCAGCAGTTGGCAGCATAATGCAGCAATTTGAGAGAGAGCTGCAGTACGGATGTGGTAGTGACTGTGGTAGAGTCATGGGCAGCAGTACGGATGTAGAAGTGACTGTGGTAGAGTCATGGGCAGCAGTACAGAGAGCAGCAGCAGCGTAGTTATGAAGGGCAGCATGCCAAGCATCAGCGCAGAGACCGGTGCCAAAGATTAGAGCAATACTTCGGGGTGATTGTATTGCTAGAGCACATTCCTCGCTAAGAGGGAGTGTTGAGATTTTCGGGTAGCATCGGATGTGCTCAAGCTCCCAAATTTTGTGGAGGAGCTAGAGTACATGAGATCTCCAAGACCTAGAAAGCGTTTGGAAGAATTCCATCAGGTTTAAGAGATGTTCAAATAATTAATCTTTTTAATTAAGGACCCTAAGTCTAACTTCGGAAAATTAAAAGATTAAAGTGAATTAAATTAAACATGTGATGAGAATGACTTAAGTGATGCAGATCAAGCAGCTTCTAATCTTAGCCGTTGATTAGAGATTAGATGACGGTCATTGGTTTCCCAACAAGAAAAGTATAAGAGAAGGGCTTGGGGTCAGTTAGAGAACACACATATTGGCGGAGCACTGAAGCTAAGCTGAAATTCTAGGACGTGGTTTGCTAAGAATCTCAGGAAGAGTTTGCAGTGCAACGAGGGTAGTATTGGCAAGGGGATGATCTGATCCCAGGCCAAGAGTACAACAGCGGTAGAGAGGCATCATACCGAGCAACGCAGAGGTAAGCCAGAGCCCGCACTCCAGCAGAGGCAGCAAGAGCCACGCAGGCCGAGTTAGGGCAGTGCAGGGGCAACGTAAACCATTCAGGGGTGATGTAGGCCCTTCCAGAGCAGCGCAGAGACTGATGCAGGCCAGGAACGCTGACGTAGAGGGCTGAGGAGCAGCGCTGGGATTTGTGGTGGGCCAGAAAAAGCTCGAGTTCTGTGAATCTAGTTTGAGGCTATGAATCAGCCATATTTCTTGTCTCGGAGAGGAAGAGGTATAGTTGTTGTGATTTTTCTCTGTAGGGAAAACCATGTCTAGTGCCCAAAAATTGTTGTATTCAAAATCTGCTTAATAATAAAACCCTCCAGAGTTAGTTGCACTGGTTTTCTCGCATTGGGTTTTTCCGGGGACATTTGTCCGAAAAATATGCGTCACTTTTTCATATGAGCGTGCTATTCAGTAAATGATCTGTATGTGTAGGCTGCTATTTGTGTTTACTTTGTTTTTTTTCTGAATATTCAGATTAATAACTTGTATGATTAATCAAGTAGGAGAAGTAAATCAATGTTTAGTAATAGGGTTTCTTAAATTAAGAAATTTTCACAATGTAAAGGAGGTTTCCCCCTTGAAGAGGTTGATTTCTAAGTTGTTGATCTATCTTTTCTTCTATTTTGTGAGTTGGTTTCATAACATTTGGTATCAGAGCTTTGGATTCCAGGGTTTCTCTTCTTCAAACAGGTCATCTTGGCATTTTTGCTATAACTTTTTTTCTACAAAGTTTCAGAAGCTGAAATTGAAACCACGTGGAGTTAAAATACTAATGAACCTCGTGTACGAATTTCAAATCTTGGTTCGCCATATTTTTGGATATATGATCTGAGGAAGTTAGGGTTTTTGCATGCTCTAGAATTTCATCTCAAACAGGTGACCAAGGGAAAATCGTCATAACTTTCATTTCAGACATCAGATTTGAATTATATAAAAAGTGGCCGAAAGTGCACAAACTGTAGCTTCTTGTGTATCAATTTCAGGGCCAAAGGTCAAAACAGTGACACGTGGCACGTCATACAAATTCGTTGTACTGAACCAGTCCATAATTAGGTCATTGTGGGAGATCAAGCATAACTTTATCTTGAAGAATCCAAATTAGGTTTGACCTGTGGCATTGGAAAGAAAACTCAGAGGACTACCATAGGACCAAAGTTCAAATGAGATCCGAATTACAGTTACAATCGTGTTGGGTATGTGTTATATTCTTTCCACGACTAGTCACGCGCAGTTTCGGCTTCAAGGGGACGCCTTTGCTGCTGAGGGTTTTTTGCTCGAGCCTATGGTAGACCCTGTTCAGTGGGAGATTTGCGGGATCGATTCTTGCGATGAAAGAAGATGGCGAGCAGTGGAAAAATAGAAATTGAGAAATTTAATGGTCAGAGTTTTGAGTTATGGAAGCTCAAGAGGGTTTGCTGGTGGATAAAGACCAGTGGATCGCGGTAGACCCAGGTACTAAACCAATGGCAATGTCAGATGAAGACTGGAAGAAGTTGGATCAGAAGGCGAAGAGCACAATACGGTTGTGTGTCTCTGATTCGGTATTGTTGAATGTATCTGGGGAAGCTAATTTGTGGGACAAACTTGGGACTTTGTACCAATCTAAGTCGGTGGTGAATAAATTGTTCCTGCGAAAAAAGTTATATAACCTGAGGATGAAGGATGGAGACTCGGTGACAAAGCATCTAAACGCCTTCAATACTGTGGTAAGTCAGCTGTCATTTGTTGATATTAAAATCTCAGATGAAGATAAGTGCATCAGTTTGTTGTGTTCTCTACTAGACTCGTGGGACAGTCTGGTTATTGCAATAGGTAGCAATACAACTATCTTGAATTTTGACAACATTGTCTCAGCCTTGTTGTCGGAGGAAATGAGACGAAGAAATATGGAGGGTCAGAATGGAGATGCCTTATCTGTACGAGGAAGGTCCCAGAATATAAACAAGAATAAGGTTTCGAGTGGGAGATCTAAATCTAGAGGGAGATCTAAATCTCCTGGAAAGTTTGTAAAGGTGTGCTGGAAATGCAGAAAGGAAGAGCACTACAAGAAGGACTGCAGATCTAAAGCTCCTGAGAAAGGAAAGGGATCTGATGATGCTCCTTATGCAGAGGCAAAAACCACCTCGGATGAAGGTGGGGATGTGTATTTGGCTTCTTCTTCAAATAAACATGTAGATCATGAGTCATGGTTGATAGAATCGGGATCTGATGATACTGCATGGAAATGGTATGGTAGAAGGTATGTCTAATTGCTCTCTGGATTTCGATTTCTATGAACATTGTGTATATGGGAAGCAGAATCGGGTGAGTTTTCCTTCTGGTGCTAAGAGGGCGAACAAGATATTAAAGCTTGTGCACAGTGATGTGTTTGGACCTGTGTCGGTTCCATCACTGGGTAAGTCTATGTACTATGTTTCATTCATAGATGACTTCTCGAGGAATACATGGATATATTTCTTGAGGAAGAAATCTGAAGTCTTTGACAGATTTAAAGAATTTAAGGCTCTGGTGGAAAACCAGACAGAGAAGAAGATAAAGTTGTTGAGGAAAGATAATGGTGGAGAGTTCTGCAAGAAGGAATTTGAAGAGTTCTGTAAGAAGTGTGGTATAGCACAGCAGAAGACTACTCCATACACACCTCAGCGAAACGGAGTTGCAGAAAGAATGAACAGAATGCTGATGGAAAAGGCAAGAAGCATGCTCAGTGGTACCGGGTTAGGACAAGAATTATGGGCAGAGGCAGTGGAGACTGCATGTTACTTGGTTAACAGATCACCTTCATCAGCGCAGGAGGATAAGACTCCACATGAGGTATGGACTGGTAAGAAACTCTCTCTTTCACATCTGAGGGTATTTGGATGTGATGCATATGTACATGTTCCAAAGGAGAAAAGGAGCAAGTTGGATAATAAATCTGAAAGGTGCATCTTTATTGGGTATAAGGATGGTTTAAAGGGTTACAAGCTTTGGAACCCGGAAACAAGGAAGGTTGTGTACAGCCGAGATGTGGTGTTTAGAGAGGTGAAAGATGTTGTTAAACATGAAGTCCTACCAAAGGAACATGAAAAGATAGAGTTTGAGCTAAAGGAGGATGAATCAGACTCTACAACAGAAGAAGACTCAGAAGATCCACAAACTCCAGCTGTGAGAAGATCAGTTCGGGAAAGAAGACAACCAGAAAGGTATAGTCCATCTGCTTTCTGTTCAAATTTTACTTTAACTATAACTGATGATGATCCCAGAACCGTCAAGGAGGCAGTAGATTCAGAGGATGGAAAACTCTGGAAGGAGGCCATGGTTGATGAAATGGCATCTTTGCATAAAAATGAGGCATGGGATCTGGTGGAGTTGTCGGCTGGAAGGAAGCCCATCGGGAGCAAATGGGTGTTTAAGAAGAAGATGAATGTAGAAGGCAATGTGGAGAAATACAAAGCTCGGTTGGTAGCAAAACGTTATTTCTAGGTGCCGGGAATTGATTTTGGTGATATTGTTTCTACTGTTGCCAAAGTTACTTCTATTAGATTACTTTTATCTGTTGCTATTGCATTTGATTTTGAGGTAGAACAGATGGATGTGAAGACAGCATTTCTTCACAGGGATCTGGAAGAGGAGATCTACATGAAACAACCTGAAGGCTTTATAGTGAAGGGGAAGCAAGAACTGGTATGCAGGTTAAAGAAGTCTTTGTATGGGTTAAAACAGTCACCAAGGATGTGGTATCAGAAATTTGATACCTATATACGAGGACTTGGCTTCACCAGAAGCAAGGAGGATCACTGTGTTTATTTTAAATTAATTGGTGACCGTGTTATTTATTTGGTCTTGTATGTGGATGATATGTTGTTGATTGTAAATGACAAAGAAATTATCCAAGATTTGAAGACCCAACTGTTCTCCAAATTCGACATGAAGGATCTGGGTGCTGCAAACTATATTTTGGGCATGGAAATTAAGAGAGATCGGGCAAAGAGGAAGCTCTGGTTAAACCAGAGGAAGTATGTCGAGACTATATTGCAGAGGTTCAATATGCAAGATAGTAAACCGGTGAAGGTTCCTATTCCTGTAGGTGTAAAGCTGTCTGTTGAACAATGTCCCAAGACACAAGAAGAAGAGGAGTATATGTCCCGTGTTCCATATGCAAGTGCAGTGGGTAGCCTGATGTATGCAATGGTCTGTACTAGACCAGACATTGCACATGCGGTGGGAGTATTGAGCAGGTTTATGTCAAACCCAGGGAAGGAGCATTGGACAGCAGTGAAGCGGGTTTTCAGATATTTACGTGGCACTAGTGATTATGGCTTGTGCTACCAGGGAAGACCAGGATTGGAAAAAATGTTGGACATTCGTGGTTTTGTTGATGCAGACTAGGCTGGAGATCTGGACCAAAGAAGATCTACAAGTGGGTATGTGTTTAGCCTATTTGGAGGTGCAATCAGGTCGATGAGTAAAAGACAGTCTGTAGTGGCTCTTTCAACTACAGAGGCAGAATACATAGCAGCCACTCATGCAAGCAAGGAAGCAGTTTGGTTCAAAGATTGTGTTCAAGTATGGGGTTGGTGCAGCAAGCTATAAGGATAGACTGTGATAGCCAAAGTGCAATTTTCTTGGCTAAGAACCCTGCTTATAATTCAAAGACAAAGCACATTGATGTTCAATATCACATTGTGAGAGATATGGTTGAGGCTAAAAGGGTGTTGCTGGTAAAGGTGGACACTTTGAAGAATGTTGTAGATGCATTGACGAAGTCTGTAAGCACTCAGAAGTTCTCTTGGTGTAGAGAAACAATGGGTGTTGCAGAGTTGGGCTAATGACTAAGCTCTCCTGTGGCCCCCTGCGAAAAGAAAACAACGAGTGGGAGAATGTTCGATATGTGTTATATTCTTTCCCGAGGAAAAAAATTTGGGGCCTTATTTTCTGGTGGGCAGACCTGCCCATGGTTTTTTGCATGGGTTTGCACATGGTTCTGGGGCATGATGGTTTTCAGCCCCTAGTATTTTGTAGATCTGGTCAAGGGAACTACGGTTATGTTCTAATCCAAGGTTAATGGATTGCAGTTTATGTATACTTCGGCATGTATATATATGTGTTGTAATACTAAAAGGAATATAATGAAAAATCAAGTTGGTCATCCCGATTTGGGATCCAGGGGAAAATCTCTGTGTTTATCTATTTTATGTTTTATGCTCTCGCTATTGTTTATTTTTTGCTTTAAGATTCGTTTGTAGATAATTTCTATACAGGGTTAAAACCTACAAATCGTTTCAAGATCGAGCTCCTAAAAGCAAGAAAAAGAGAAAGAATTGCAACATGATATATCAAAATTACGGGACCAAGTGCAACAAATTTCGATCTCACAAAGAGCAACCAAAGATGAGATGGATGGTTTAAAAGAAGACATGGAAGCTAAGATGGATGGTTTGAAGTATGAAAGGAAACATGGAAGATGTGAAGAATGGTTTAAAAGCAGATTTGACAAAGTTGCTACAAGAAATGCTTCCTAATGGCGAAAAGGTATTAGATGAAACTCATGTTGAGAACAAAAGAAATGTTAATCATGATTTCATAGACTCTAACGTTGGATTTACTACCCACCATAAACCATAGATCGATATGAGGAATTTTGATGGCAAGGATCCAGTGACATGGATACTACAAATGGAGCAATATTTTGATCTCCAAAATGTCCAACAAACACAAAAGGTACGCACTGCAACTTTATATTTAGAACCCAATCAGTTTGTATGGTATTGATGCCTTTATTCTCGTAGATCACTTGTCACTTGGTCAATTTTTACAGAGGAAATGATATCACATTATGAGGATACAAAGAGCAACACCTTCTTTAGACAATTGATAGATCTCAAACAAAATGGTTCAATGGCAGAGCACATTGAGGACTTCCAAAAATTGAATATCAAGGTAACAGATATTCCAGAGGAGCATAGGGTTGATGTCTTCATAAGGAAGTTAAAGGATAACATCCAACATGAGGTTCGCCTTTGGGAACCTGATTCATTAGAGAAGGCATTCAGGGTGGCAAGAAAAGTTGAAAGCTAAATTATGGCAACAAGGAATTCTACCACTCACAAGTATAAAGATGGAAGTGTTGTTGCTCCTAGCTTCCACAACCTTTAAGGTTGGCACCCCAACAATTGGAGGAAAAAAGAGCAAAAAGGCTTTTTTATAGTTGTGATAGAAAATACACTAAAGGTCATAAGTGTGTTGAGAAGAAATTATTTTACATAGATTGTGAAGAGGAGGAAGAAAAAGAACAAGAAGCATCAAAAGAAGAGTATATACACCAGGAACCAACCCCAGAGAAAAAAGAAATAAATCTGACCATATCTTGTAATGCATTGGCAAGAATTATCACTCCTCAAACTCTCAAGATAGAAGGATATATCAAGAAGAGAAAGGTAATAGTGTTGATTGATTCAGGTAGTACCCGTAATTTTATTCATTGTAAGATAGCCAAGGAATTGAATTGCTTCCTATATCCAGCACTAGAGTGTCAAGTGATGGTTGCAAATGGAGGAACTATAAATTTCTCTGGAAAGTGCCATAATATCAAGCTAACCATGGGGGAATATTTATTGAATATTCCAATGCTCTCCATTCCAATGGGTGGTGTCGATGTTGTACTAGGAGTCCAATGGTTACAATCTTTGGGGACAATAACTTTTCATTTTCAAAAACTTTTCTTGAAATATTTTTGGGAAGGAAAGGAAGTTGAATTATGGGGTATCACAGGGAAACCAAGAAAGATAATCAGCTCTAATGTCATGTCAAAACTTCTGAAGAAAGAACGAGGCGTAATTGCACAATTATGCTCACTAGACGTTAAAACATCAAAATCATCTATTTCTCCATATCTCCAAAAAGTCTTGGACAATCATTCGAAGGTGTTTGAGACTCCCAAAGGCCTCCCACCTATTCGTGATCATGATCATGCTTTTCATTTGATTCCAGGAAGTGTTTCTCCAAACATAAGGCCTTACAGATATCCTTATGCACAAAAGAGTGAGATTGAACGTATGGTTGCAGAAATGCTAGAGGCTAGTATAATTCAACCTAGTCAAAGTTCTCTCTCTTCTCTAGTAGTATTGGTGCACATGAAGGATGGATCATGGCATATGTGTCCAGATTATAGGGAGCTAAACAAACTCACTATTAAAGATAAATCTCCCATCCCCGTCATTGATGAATTGTTGGATAGATTACATGGAGCAATTTACTTCACCAGGCTGGATCTTTGTTCAGGATATCATCAAATAGGAATGAAGACTGAAAACATTCCAAAAAAAACATTTAGAACTCATGAGGGTCATTATGAATTTTTGGTCATGCCTTTTGGCCTCACTAATGAACCTTCTATTGATTTCTGGTAGCATCGGATGTGCTCTAAGTCTCAAATGTTGCAAGGAGGCTTGGACACATGCATTCCAAAATACCCAAAAAGCGTTTTGGGAAATTCCACTCGAATGAGGTTTTATTAAAATAATTAATTATTTTTAATGGAAGCCTAAATCTAAACTTAGGGAATTAAAATAATTAAAATGTATTAATAGAACTGGGTGTGAATCTTCTAGAAAAGACGAAGATCAAGTCAAGTTAATTTTAGCCCTTGATTATGTTTTAATTCGGGCTGTTGATTTCTCAACGAGAAGATTATAAGAAGGACTTCGATGGGCATTTGGAAATTACGTCGGGAGAGGATCTAGAGATCGATTTCTCAAGCGAGCAGCACAGAGCAGCCGGAGAGATCATCGAAGTGATTCTTGCAGTGAGGGGCAGAGATAATTTCCGGTTGGAGAGTTTTTTTCCTGAGTCAGGAATACATCGCAGAGAAGGCAGAGGAAGAACCATAAGAGGCAGCGCTGAGCCTCTGAAGAGATCCACTATTTTGCTGAGGGTCAGATCATATCTAGTGCCGAGAGCCGGGGTGTGAGACTGGAGGGCCAGAGGATCGAGCATCCAGCCAACACAAAGATCAACCGGAGGGAGTGACGCAATTCCCAGCATTTGTGACGCAGAGGCAACACAGAAGCAGCGTGGGGCTTGTCAGTTGAGGTTTTGGGTCAATGTCTGATCTCCAGTGTTAGTGTGAGGCAATCCTCACTAATTTTATGCTAGTCAGATTCTCTGTTGGATAGCCAGATTTGGGAATCCAGATTGTATTCAAAAATTACTGCTTATTAATACAAACCCTCGGCTGTTGCACCAGTTTTCCTGCATTTGGTTTTTTCGGGGACATTAATCCAAAAACAACGGTGTCATGTGTGTTGTATTTCTTCCTGCTCAGTACTTGTCTTCCGCATTTTATTTATTTAGTGACGGCTGCAGTTGTATTTGCTTCGAAATTTACTTGTAGAACACAGTAAATAACTTGTAGAATTTAAAAATTAGGAGAAGTAATATCAATTTGTTGTAGTAAGAATTCAGGTCACCGAATTTTCACACCTTCCACATTCAAGGTTTGATGAATTCCATTTTCAAACCCTTCCTTAGAAAATTTATGTTAGTATTTTTTGATGATATACTAATCTACAGCAAGTCTTGGAAGGATCATGTTCAACATGTTGGCAGTGTGCTCAAACTATTGGAGGAGAAACTCCAATAGTTTGAGCACACTGCCAAAAAAACTCCAAATGTTTCTTTGGAGTACAAGAGGTGGAATATTTGGGTCATATTGTATCTCATGAGGGTGTTAAGGTAGACTTTAACAAAATTGAAGCCATTAAGGAATGGAAAATCCCCGCAACCATAAAGCATCTTCGAGGATTTCTCGGGTTGACAGGGTATTATCGGAAGTTTGTTAAGAATTATGAGAAAATATCAGCACCTCTAACATCATTACTGAAGAAAGATGCATTTTCTTGGACTCTAGAAGCAACTAAGGCCTTTGAACATCTTAAAGAGGCAATGTGCCAAGCACCAGTCTTAGCTACACCAAACTTCACCAAAACCTTTATTGTGGAATGTGATGCCTCAAGAAATGAAACTGGTGCGGTTTTAATGCAAGAAAGAAGACCCATTTCTTTTGAAAGTCATCTAATCAAAGGAAATTATTTACAAAAACCTATTAATGAGAAGGAAATGTTGGCAATACTACATGCACTAAAGCAATGGCAACCTTACCTAATGGAAAGACACTTCAAGGTAAAAACAGATCATGATAGTCTTAAATACTTTTTGGAACAAAGATTATCTTCAAAAGAGCAGCAAAAATGGGTCACAAAGATGTTGGGTTATGAATTTGAAATCATCTACAAAAAAGGGAAGCAAAATGTTGTTGCAAATGCACTCTCAAGAAAGGATGAGGATGTGGAAGCATTGTTTTGTGCCATTTCTATTATCCAACCTGAGTGGATAACCGAAGCAAGGGATGAATGGAAGAATTATGAAGAGGTGTGGACACTCATTCAAAAGTTGCAGCAAGATCCCAGTACATCTGATACATTTAGCTGGAAAAATGATTCATTATGGTACAAAGATCACTTATATCTTTGTAAGAATTCCCAACTCAAACAAAAGATTATTTTGGAACTGCACAACTCTCCCTTAGGAGGGCACTCAGGATTTTTAAAAACTTACCTCAGGGTCAAGAAGAATTTTTTTTGGGATGGCCTTAAATCTGATATTCAAAAGTTTGTCGCGGAATGTTTGGTTTGCCAACAAAATAAAGTTGAGACAATTAAGACCTAGGTCTGTTACAACCTTTATCCATTCCAAGTCAACATTGGGAAGAGGTTTCAATGGATTTTATCACAAGTTTACCCAAGTCCGAAGGAAAGAGTGTCATCATGGTGGTAGTTGATAGACTTACCAAGTATGCACAGTTTTGTGCACTATCTCATCCATTTAAAGCTAGTACAATTGCTACTGCATTTATGGAAACAATTCAAAAGCTACATGGAAACCCAAAGATTATTGTAAGCGACAGAGATCCCATTTTCATTGGAAATTTTTGGATGGAATTATTTTCTTGTCTGGATACTCAATTAGCTCATTGTTCATCTTATCATCCTCAATCTAATGGGAAAACTGAGATAGTGAACAAATGTTTGGAAGGATATCTTTGTTGCTTTGTATTTGATAAACAAACACAATGGGTCAAGTGGTTACCTCCGGCTGAATGGTGGTATAACACTTCCTTTTATAGTGCAGCAAAAATGACCCCATTTATGGCACTTTATGGATATCATCCATCGTCCATCACATCGTCTTTAAGAGAAAATTTTAAGGTTCAAGTAGTGGAAGATCACATCGAGCATCAACAACAAGTTCTCCAACTCTTAAAGGATAGCCTCACTTTGGTGCAAAATCGAATGAAACAATAGGCAAATCAACATCGCAGCGAAAGAAGTTTTGATATAGGCGACTGGGTATTTTTACGGCTTCAACCATACAAAAAAATGTCCCTCAAGCAAGCTAAGAAGGATAATAAATTATCACCATAGTATTATGGTCCTTACAAGGTGTTGCAAAAGATGGGTACTATGGCATACAAATTGGAGCTTCCTGCATCATCCCAAGTGCACCCATTTTTCCATGTTTCATGCTTAAAAAAGGTTATAGGTGACAAGCTCCCAGTTCAAACAATATTGTCAGAACTTGACGAGGAAGGAAAATCATATTGGAACCTGAAACAGTTATGGAAACAAGAACTCATCAGCTATGAAATCGATCAATTTCAGAGTATCTCATCAAGTGGAAGAACTTACCTGCTGAAGATTCCACATGGGAGGATGAGAATTTTATACAGAAGCATTCAGAACTACTCAACCGTTGAGGACAACACTTTTTTGAAGGAGGGGCATGTTAGGTCCTTATAATACCAGTGTATCCCCTTATTGTTATTATAGTGTAGTCCCCTTATTGTTATTGTTGTGCCCATGTAGTTCCCATATTGTTATTGTTGTGCCCCATAGAAACCCACTATTGTTATTATTGTGCCCTTATATTATTATTGTTATGTCGGATCTAATTATATTGTGACCCCTTAGACCCCTATATATAGAAAGTAGGTTTTTTCATTTGAATCATCCAAGAATTGTTCCTTTATGTAATGTAAAGGAGGTTGCCCCCTCGAAGAAGCTGATTTCTAAGTCGTTGATCTATCTTTTCTTTTATTTTGTGAGTTGGTTGCATAAATTAAGTGATTTCTCTTCTATTATTAATTTTTTGTGAATGTTTTTTGGTTCTTAGATTAGGATCTTCTTTTTCTTATGTTATTATAGCGTTCTTCTTCATCAAACAACTACCAATGCATAAACATAAAGAGACAAGAGACACTGAATGTAGGCTATCAGCCAGGGCCAAAACCTCTCTCTTTGAGAGGAAAACCCAAATGAATTCTTCTTCTTATAGAGATTCCAATTGACGAATACCAAGACTAAGACCCTTGAACTATTTGCCACTCCAAGAACAAGACACAAAGCTCCCTTGATGAAGTCCTTCTTCTTTGAGTCAACAGTAGTCAAACTTTTGCTTTCTCCTTCTTCTCGGCTTCTCTTCTTTTTGACCTTCTTTAGCTTCAAACCTTTGGCCTCCCTTCTATATTTGACCTTCTTATCTCAGCCTTCCTTAATACTTGAACGTATCCTAGTCTAATTATCTTGGATCTTGAGCTTAATGCAGCAACTAATTTCCCTTTTCTTCGTACTTGTGATACCTTAAAACAGACCCAAAACTAAAGCTTAGAACTTCGTTCTGCTTCTTTTTCCCTTCGCTGATGTTTAGGCTTCCTTCTTGATCACCCTCGTATTACTTGCAAACTTCAGACCTTTTCCCTGCTTAACTCGGCTTCCAGACTTGCTGTAACTTGCATTTCAGACTTGTACCTCGCACTTCAGCCTTTTAATCTCTGAAATTATGCTCTAAAATTTCTGTGTTGAAAATGGAATCTGAGCTAGCTATTTATAGTTGTTTGCCTCTGTTTTATGAGCCAACATGAGTGCAAGTGAGCCGACGTGATTATTGGGGAGACAATTAATTCTATTTTGATGCCAAATTGAGGTTAATGCTTGTGCTTGGTCTTGGAGGGCTACTTGACATTTCTATTGACTCATACACAAGTGTAATATCCCCAAGAAGGGTCATTCATACATGACATAAACTCAATTTGACTTTTATGACTAGATGACTTAATCCTAAAGGCTCACAGTGGGAGCCATTACTAAAATAAAATTATTTTCTCATGAAACCCATGAGACAAGCATTATAATAATTTTATTTTTCTTTTCATCAATTACATAAAATCACAATTACACATGCCATTATGAAGATTGAACCTAGTTAATTTTTCACATTGCATTAGTCGATTTAGTAACCTTTCCTATCACAATATCCAACACTTTGTTCTTGGCAAGAATAAGATCTATTCTGACTTTCCAAGCTCTGAAGATGATGTTCCCTCTAGATTTTTTTCGAATTTCATGGAGGAAGCCATAGATGCCAATGTACAAGGACTTTAATAAAATTCTCTCTCAAGGGTGTTTGCAAAAGTGATCTCAATGTACCTTCCTTTCGTCGCCTAGGCTCTAATACCATGTTAATTTTCTTAGTGTAATTAGGGTTAGCACAATATTTCTGAAATTTTGATAATTAATTTTGATGTAGATCTTTTTTAAACTTATTCCAATATCTCATTCAACAATTATACTTCATGAATTCAACAGTAAAGAATAGTAGAATAGTAGAGATCATAATGCATAGAAGAGAGACAAGATTTACCATGGAAAAAATCCAGCAACCTTTTCGATAGAGAAATTCTTCTTGTTCAATGAGAGATACACCTAAACCTATGGTCAAATTTGGTCTTCTCCTCCCAGTTAAGTCACCCAAATTTGATCTTGCACTTCGCTCTTGTTATAGAATTTCGACCTTCTTGCAATACAAGTTGCCCCAAAATTTCAACCCTGCAGCAGTTGCCCTGGTAACCAAGAAAATTTCAGCCCCTTGCAACAATTGCCCCAAAAACTGCAAATCACAAAGAGAGAGATTCCTTCACATGTGCGAGTTGTTAGAGAGAGATAGGAGAGAGAAAATTTGGCCTTCTTTGTCTTTCTTCGTTCTTCTTGTCCTTCAGTCACTTACCTAGAAACTATCTTGAGAGAGGAATGCAAATTGCCCAAATGAGGAGCTCGATTTTCCTTTATATAGTAGTTTTTCTAGGGTGAATGGATGTGTCTCTTGGCCAAGGCTGACTTGACTTGGAGGGAAGTCGACTTGTCACTTTTGGAGCCAAAAATTTCATTTTAAAAATTCAAATTTACATCTTTTAAAAGTCACAATGGGACTTTGACTCAAGAATTTATGAATATGCTTTACAATGATTACATCAAGTGACAACAAATACATTATGAAGACCGAACGTAGTTACAAATTCAACATTGGCACCCTGATAATGCGGCTCCTCCCTTGCATCATGGTGCTCCTCCTCTCCCCCTATTTGCTCTTGCTCACCCTCCTCCTTAGGCTTGATGTCAGAAAACACCTCGATATAGTGGACCGTGCCCTTAGAACACTTGTGCCTAGGTGCCTACGGCTCTTGACACGTAAAACACAGCGTCTTCCTCCCGAGGTCTCCTGGTCTCATCATCCATCTGCCCACATCCCATCCACTCCTTTTGAGGAGGTTTGGTGTCCTTACCCTTTTGAGGATAGATAGGCCTAGGTGGTAATCTAGTCTTAGGGACTACGTCCAGCATGTCCCCTATCCTGGAGATCGCATCATGCAAAGTCACAGGCTTATAGGCCCTCACCCAACCGTGTAATGGGTCTGTTAGCGCCTCAATGAATAACATGACCAACCTCACTTCTGAGTTTTCAGATATCAACATAGCCAACATCTGGAACTCTGCAATGTATGCCTTTGCATTGTCTGCAACTGCGCCAACTCCCTAAAGTGCGGCTCTGGGTTCTTCTGATCAAATCTCTTTATAAGCCTCCACGTGAACTTTGTGTTGGAAGTAATGGTAGCATGACCGAAAGTGATGAACCCATGATACCACCACTCCTGTGCGTCCCCATCTAGGTGCAAGGTGGCAAACTTAATCGCATTTGTCTCCCTCATGGGGTTTATCTAGAAATAAGTGTTCAGATTTTGCATCCATGCTCTAGTAGAACTCCTAGTCAATCCATCAAAGTTGGGAAGGGTTATTTTTCCCGTTGTCCTTTGTACGTCCTGGTTCTGCCGACCTCCCCTGTATGCTACCCCAACTCTAGTTTTATGCTTCTCCCTCAAGTTGCAAAACTTCCTTAACGACATGGCCATCTTAATTCTCGAGTCCAATGCATCATACTCCTAAATCCCCTCCAAGAATGACCTCATGAAAGTTGCGAATGAGTCTTTTTCTCTGGAGGGCCCATCTACAAATTACCAGTTATAGGTGGGGTATCATGGGGGTTTGTGTGTGCATGTGTTTGGCTCCCTTCATTAGTTCGGGACCCACCTTCCCCATTATTGTCCTATCTCCCTTGGTTCTGTAAATGAATGCTAGCCAACTACGCCAACATGTCCATCATAAGCTTTTGTTGTCTAGCCAACTCTGCCAATGTTAGCTCCTTACTCCCTTGTTCAGGTTGGCTCACCTTCAAACATACGATCATGACAGATGGGTGAGGGACCACAAGGCTGGCTTAGGTGGCGGAGAAACGACACAACAAGCCAGTTGGTGACCGCAAGGGTCTGCAGGCTGCCGACTGAGAAACATCTTGGAGAAAATTTTCTCCTAGGGATATCACCCATAAAATGGTTGGAAACAGGTCTTACACTAGATGTCATTACTAGTTTGGAGAACCATGCTCAAACCCAATGGAGAACATTTTTAGACAGTAAAGCCAAGATCATGCAATTTGTAATGTGTTTATGCAACTTGGGATTTATAGTTCCCCACATTACAACCAGCCAATTTTTTTTAATGCAAATCATCTTTCGAAAAAATTAAATGAAACTCAACAAATCAATGTATATATATATATATATATATATATATATATATATATATATATATATATCATTTTGAATTAGCACTATGGGTTAGCTTGAGTGGTTGAGTGTTTTGAATTTCAAGCAGACAAACTGTGGTGAAGTCCCTTGGCTGGGTGTTCTGTGATAATAATATTCTGGGCTTTACTCAATGTTCATGCCAGTTTATCTTAAGCAAAACTTTTTCTCAATCCATATTTTTTTGGCAGGCAAACATTTCTACAAAGGTGGTATTGTAATGGACATAGTTACAGTTCTTCTAACTAAAATGCATATACACTATTTTTGTATGACTTTTTTAAATGTTAAATGTTCTATATATGGCATAAAATTCTTCTATCACATTACTTATACTTCGTGTTTACGGCAGGTTTTTATAGATTTCCGGGGCAGAGAACCATCTATAGATCCACTCCTCAGGCACAATGGCTTGCTGCCAACAGCTGCAGCAGCTTAAAGTGGAATCTGTGAACGAAAAATGCAATTAGAATATTATCCCTTCTGTATATGCAGCATTGCTATTTGTCACACTCATTTGCACGTCCTTGTTACATTTATTCTGTAATTCGTCTTACAAAATGCTGCAGCGGCATCTTGGAGAAACAAAGTACATGTTTTTTTGCTAATAAGTTGGCTGCATTTTAAAATGACAAAAAAATTCACTGCCAATAAAATATAAACGATAAAACAGGATTGAGGATAAAACATGAAACTAAACATGTAAGAGCTACAATATAGATTGTTGTAAAACGTACGAGAAACTAACGAAAAGCAATGCTATTTTACTACAAGGGTATGAGTCAATTTAAAATTTCAGTGATTTGACTCTAATTACACTGCATTTTCTCGCAAACTGGCAGTCAAATAATAATCCCTCTTTCAGTGACAGGCTGGCAGGTGTTTCATTCTTATAAAAACATGATTAATTCATGGCGTTTTCTTTGCCAAAAGCTCTGCATAATTGTCAAGGTTTTGGCACTAACGGTAGGTCGCAATTAATTTTCCTTAGAAACATCCACATATTCTTCCAACTTTGCTGAATTTTCGAGGAGGATTTTGCATAATTTTTAGAGATTGTTAGGTAAGGACTATAAGGAGAATAAAAATAAATGGACAAAATGACAGGTTGCTTTAGAATGTGCAGGGCATTTCATTTGTGATTGTATAATTTACAACTATCTTATCAGTTTATGCACACTAACTGTATTATATAGTTGCTTGAATCGTATGTTACTGGAAATTACAAATTCCATCCCTAATCACTGGAAACACGTTTCGGCATTTCAGAATATACAAAACGGGTTTCAGGTTTTTGAAATGCTGTATGGGCCATTTCGGCCGGTGTGTCGGCCATTTTAGTTGCTGTATGGACCATTTAAAGAAATTCTGACACGTTTCTTATGAATGAAGTTATAAATGGATGGTTTGGTGAACTTTCAAGGAGAACTTTTCTTTTTGCTTTATTTTCAAATTTGAAATTCATGAATGGTATCTGAAATTTTTGTGATCTTTTTGTTTTTCCCTGAAAATCATGGAAATTCTATTAGATTTTAAGAAAATCAGGCAGTGATTTGATTTTTGTAAATGCAGGGTATAGTTATCAAACTTCAATATTTTGGGTGTCTCCATTTCCACACTATTACTACAAGATTTCTTAATTTTTTTTTTCCTAAATTCTAGCCACTGGGCAATTCCTCCCTCTGTAGACAACTCAACAACTCCTTTTCTTTTTCGCTCACGTTTGTGTGAAAGATGTAGCCCAGCTTTTTCTAAAAAATTGTCTTATCCTCATCCCTGCAACTTAACTTGTATCATCCTGGAAAATTCTACTATGTTTTACTAGTTTTACAATACCAAGTTTATTTAATTTTTTCAAATACTATTTTATTTTACATAAATGTTTTATTATAAGCATGTCATATTTGATATAGTTCAGCCAAAGGTCTTGGCCATATATTTATTCAAACTCTTACCTTCTTGGACCTCATGTTTAAGGGGTTGGCTCTTCCTTCGACCTCATTCAAATCCTGACCGAGGGCTTTCTTGGATCTCAGGCTTAAGGGACTAGGAAGGGCCTTCTTAGACGAGATAACTTTCTGGCATTCAAGTCACCTGTCCCTTGTTCACTCATATATGTTATTTCAGATTTACCTTTTCTAACGCCATTTTTTTTTATTTTATTGTTGCGGACAAGTGGGCATGCACACTTAGACATTGGTGTGTTGCGTGGACCCGAAGAGTAAAGAATGATAAAGAATGAGTAGAGCACAAGACGAATCGAATTTAATCAACAACGTGGCTGAAACAAACAAGTTGACGAATTCTGAATTTATTTCATTTCTTAAAGATTAACCAGGATTTCACATGCGGTAATCTCTTTGGAAACTTGTGGCATTTGGATGGGGTAAACCTTTTGAGAATTGAATCATGGATTGCTTAATGCTTTGTTTACCTTGTCAGTAAATCAGTGCTAATTCGCATCTTTCATCTACTCTTTTAACTAATACTCTACATGAAATTACCTAAAGATTTATAAACTATAAACTAATTGATTTTTTTTAATAAATAGTTTATTAGCTAATTAATTATGTATTTGCATATTAATTGCCTTTCTATATCAAAGTTTGTGACTAAACAGGTTCACACCATGTTATGTTCTTGAAATTTAAATTGTGTTTTTCAATGTTCATCAGGTTATGTAGTTCATTTTTATAACATGTACATTTTTTTACCAAATGAATTGATACTTTGGCGGAGATCCATTTCTTCTAATTATTAACCAATTTTTCTTATCCTACTTTTCCCAAGCATCCATATAATGATCTTTGGCACAACATATTATTAGTGGATGAGGGGATCCTAGGTTAGTAGATATGACAAAAGTTAAAACACAAGTGATGAATATATCTTTCTTGTGTTACCTCCAAGTAACAAGCCAATGTTTTAATGTTTGCGAAGGTATTTCATTACTAAAATGCTTTTGACTAAATTTAATAATTCTTATTAGATTTATAAATAAGGATTTTATTAAATTTGTTAATTTTTATTTAAAATATAAATATGTTTTTACTAAATTCTTAAGTATTTTGAGATAATATTTGAGTGTGAACCAATCAGATGTTGTTTTGAAGTGTTTTAGATTTTTTAGTCTTTGTATATCTTCATTAGGCAACAAAAAATCACGATTAAACTTTTTGTTGTTTAAGAGTTATATAAAAATGCAATCATTCAATTTGATGTGATTATGGGAGTTGTCTACCCAGGCAATGGAATAGCCCGGACGGCAGTTTTTTGACGGAATCCGGTCAATTAAAATTCAAAAAATCAGGTAGTTAGAGTGTTTGGAATCCATTTTTGATAGTGGAAATGGATTCAGCGCTATCAAAAACCCTTAGGGCACTCAAAATACTAAAGGTTAACAACTGTAAACAAGATTCTGATAAAATCTTTGCTGGATTTTTTCAAAATCTTTGCCAGATTCTGGGCCATTCCATTGCCTGGATAGACTACGCGGTGATTATGTTCATTATTGAAGAACATAATGAAGTCAAGTAAAGAAGTGTCAACAATTATACAACACTTTTATGATGTATTAAATATAATTTTATTGGTGCCTCCAAAGGTAATTCAAGTTATGGAAGGGTAAGGGGATATTTTAAAGGTCATGACTAATGTGTTAAATAAATGCCAAAGCAAGAAAATAAATAACACTAAACTAAAAGCTCTCATCCTTGGCTTCTATTTGAAAATTAGTTTTAGAAAATTTTATTTTGAAAGAAAGCCCAAAACTCATTATTTGCAATCTTAATGTGATGTTCAAAATCCACCATATGAAACAACTAGTCAAACAATTTAGATTATGTATGTTGCTAAAAATTTGGATTACGATAGTCAATAGCATATAGTAGAACACAATTTTTTGGTATGAAAAAACAGTGTTAGAAAATTTTGTTTTCTAAGAAGGCCCAAAATCCATTATTACCTATCTCAATGAGAGGTTTGCATCCATCACTTAAAAACCACTAGTGAAATGATGTGAATTATATATATTGCTAAAAAATTTGGAATATCATAGTTCTTGGCATATAGTAGTGTTGGAAATAATGAGAGGGGTGAATCAATATTTCTTAGCAATTAATAACTTATTAATCTTTGAAGAGAATTAATTAATCTTTAGCCTCAATTTAAAACACAAATAAGTAGTAGACAGAAGAATTTTTAGGTGGAAACCCCTTCGGGACAAAATTTGAAAATTTCTTAAATTTAAAAAACCCTACTATTAAATATGGATTTACTTCTCCTACTTACATAATTTATTAATCTGAATAATCAAAATTAACATCGAATTAAATACAGTTAACAGCCTGCACATACAGATCAAACACTGAATAACATGCTCATAGATAAAGTGACACACAAGGATTTTTTGGACAAATGTCCCTGGAAAAACCCATTGCGAGAAAACCAGTGTTGCTAGCTTCAGGAGGGTTTTATTATTATGCATATTCTAAGTACAACATTCCTTGCACAAAACTAGTTAACTCAACAAAGAAATATAAATGGCAACAATACCTCTATCCCGGAGACAGAAAAATATGACTGATTCATACCCTCAAATGGGATTTACAGAACTTAGCCCATTTCTGGCCTCTGGAAACCCCAGCGCTTCTCTAAAGCCCTATGCGTCAGCCTCTGCGCTGCTTAGGAAGGGCATGTGTTTCCCTAACTAGGCTTGCACCAGCCTTGCTTGGCTCCTGCTGCCTCTGTGTTGCCCCTGTTGGGCTCTTAGCTGGATTACGTAGATGTTGCCTCTACGCTGCTCTGGAATACTCCTCTGCCCTCGTTGTACTCTTGGCCTGGGATCAAACCATCCCACTTGCCAATACTACCCCTTGCTGCAGCTGAAACACTTCTGAAATTCTTAGCAAACCACGCCCTAGAATCTCAACTTAGCTTCAGTCCTCTGTCAGTTTGTGTGTCCTCCAACTGACCCCAAGCCCTTCTCTTATACTTTTCTCGTTGGAAAAACAACGGTCCTGATCTAATCTCTAATCGACAGCAAAGATTAGAAGTTAAGTTGTTTGATCCGCATCACTTAAGTCATTCTCATTACATGTTTAATTTAATTCCCTTTAATCTTTTGTAATGTTCCCTTTTTGGAATAGCTAGCAATCCATGGCTGGAAAACGCATTTTCCAAAAATGGAGGCAGCGGGAATTGAAACTAGAACCTGGATCCTTAGATCAATGTGTCTAAGAATGAAATCCAAGAGATGGCTCCAAAGAAATCCTTCTAAGGTGGTTAAACAGATCTACCACACTTAGATGTTCTCAGAAAATGCCCAGTGAGGGACTGCAACAATGTATGAACATACAAATGGAAAGATAACATTATTTTACTGAGCCATGGCACATGAAGAAGTCAATAGTTGACCAATGAATAATATAGCAGTAAATGTGTACAATGCTTTGAGGATTCAATTACTCAAGCTTGGCAATGAAAGCCTCAATAAGACAAGTACATGAAATGTGACAAAACACTGCTATGTAGTTATGCCCTAGCTATGACTGCGCATTTATGAATGGACACTACAACATACAAAATGTAAATACAATGATATATCAATATCAGCTCAAATAAAGAGGGGGAGCAAGCTCTCAACCCCGGAAAATACTAATACAATGCTAATACACATTCCTTAGAAGGATTGGCTGCAATACATGTACAAATGGAAATTCTGCAAAAATGTCGGAGTTGCTGGGCAGCAGCTGCAACTCAAACTGATACAATATGGAGATGGGTGAATATGATATCCAAGATACAACAAACCTCTTCCAATGGATTTCCTAGTACAAGGCTGAACCTAATACTGGAAATCTTGCCCTCCAAAATGCTGGTGCAACCTCTCACTGCAGATGCACTCTAGAATAACGCAGTCAAGGCATTGGACTACACTGTCTATGATGGGAGATGTTGGCCTTGGTGCCAAGATGTGCAAAATAGCTCTAAAATCCCTTTCACTGACCTCTCGGAGCAAGAGAGACTCCCTCCTCTGAAAGATAAGCCAAAGAGAAGTGTTGTGGAACCCTCCACTGCAATGCCCCAGCAACACAGTGTTATTCTTGAGCATAAATAACGCAGTATCTGAAGAATGGCTTTGGCCTTGAGCCAAGATGTGGAGAAGATGAAGTGCAATCCTCCAAGAGGCCTCTCAAGAAGGAGAGGAAATCCTAAACAGGAATCCCTCGTGCTAAGCAGCACTGCAACTCTGCTGAACAGTCGGAGTGTGCAATTTGTCTGAATAGACAAATAATCAAATGATCCAAGATGTCTCTCTATGGCTGCCTCCTCCTCTTCTTATACAAGTGAATGTCTCTTTGCCATGGACCCCACGCATTAGGGTTTCATCCACAAGGAATCTTTCTCCCTCCAAAACTGCGTTGTCTTCTCATGCAAGCTACACCTCTTAGGCAGTGCTATTGACTTAGTCAAACTTGACCTTGTCCTCATGCAAATTGCCCCTTTTCACACTGGAAGGTGCAAAATAAGTTGCTCCAATGATTATTTTCACATTATGAAGGATCTTATTCCTACTTATGGGCCTTTTACCCGTTTTATTCACCTCCTAGATGAAATAAGCAAAAATTAATGTTCCAATTTTCTTTATGAAAAATTTGGAACATTACATCTTTCTAAATGCTTTTTGGATCTTGGAGATCTCATGTATTCTAGCCCCTCCACAAATTTTGGGAGCTAGAGCACATCCAATTCTACCCCAATACCCCAAAATCTCAACACAAAAACCACCATACATTTTTCTAATAATTTTGTGAGTACTTAAAATGCTTCAGACCCAACTGAAAAAGAGAAGGCCCAACTCCCCAGTACTCCAGAAAAGTGTTTTATTTTCCAACCTCAACTAGAAGGATGTTTCAACGCCCTAGTTTTATCAACAGTTGTTGAAAGGATGCTCCAACAACCTAGCAAGTTCTAATTGCCCTAGCACCACCCTACCACCATGAAGTGTTTTTAGGCCCCAACTTGAAGGTGACTTCAACCACTTGTTGAGCACCACCCAGCCAGCCTGAAAATGATAATAAGTTTGACACACGAGTGTGGGCTTTTGTACCAGGGACAATGACCCACTTATAATGAATAGACTTCAACGCTTGTGGGCTCTCATACCAAGGATAATGACTCACTTACAATGGATGCTCATATGACAATAAAATGATAATTGCCCTCACTTCAAAACCCCGACTACAAGAATGAAAGAAAGCCCTTACAAGAGATGAAGAATGTGATTCTACCTTCCAGACTGTTGCAACATACAATACCAATGAAGGATGCCTGCTTCTTTCGAATGATAAGGTATTGTAACAATAATGATTTGTGAAGTGACTGCTACCAAACTTCTACTTCTTCAAACTGCTATAATAGTTAGACATGAAACCCTTACTACAAGATGTCTAAGTGATATAATGATGCAACCCTTCCTGCTATTACTATGTAGCACACTTTGTCCTTACTGCAAGTAATGATGTTGAAATAGGTGCCAATGAACGATTGATTATGAAGCCAATGTTGATACACACATCAAAGGTCTACAAATTAAAAAACCTTAGTTGTTGTTCAAATGAAACCTAGATGTTACCATCCAAAATTCACTCATTGTAAAACCTTGATGCAATTGTTGTTATCACAATCCTTACTGTTGGAGTCTCCTTTTGCAAATTTGGACTATATACATATTGAAACCTTTGCTCAAAATTACAACTTGATGTGTCTACAAGAGTAAATTCTACATCATCTCTACCTTATTGGTTAAGGTTTCTTAGAGACCTTAGAATGACCATATATAACCAACATATACTACTACAATTGCTTCAATTCAAATATGTGACTAAGACTGCACAAGTCGACTTGATATGAAGCTATAGGAACTGGTATATATTTACACTAGGATCCTCAGGGAACAATGGACTGATAGTAGTAGAGAATAGAACTTAATTCCCACAAAATGATATGACCCTTCTTGCATTGTAATGAACCAACTTTAAGATGAGCTTTGGATGGCAGTCTTGTATGCTTCAAGAATTGCAAATGCCATAAAATAGATCTAGACGATCACAATAATGTTTAAATGAGTTTAGTGATTTTTCTTCAAATTATAGTCATGACCGCACAAAAAGGAAGCTCAAAGTTAATGCACAGATTAGATTAGGATTGTTCAAAAGCAACCATAGAGAATAAAACTTGAACAAGGTCGAGAAACCTCAACCAACTATCATTGTAATTTTAGAATGAACCAAAAGTTTTTAACTTGCTTCAAGTTGCATAGAGATTTATCTTTAATCACAAAGAGTTATAATCATGCCTTCAGGATTTAGTGGTTTTCTTCCTTCCTTGATAAGTCGTAGAGAGGAATGCTTTAAGATGAGGCTGAGTGCTACTAAAACTTAGCATCAATTTATTGATGGTACACAATCAAGGCTTTACATTAATAGACCTCAAATATTTTCAAGAAATGAGATTCCCTGGCTACGAAAACTAGAATCGTTATATACTAAAAAATTTGTTGACCCTGGAGCCTCCTCAACCACAAAAAATACACATTTTGTTTAGAATTGATTCCCTAAAGAGGTTTAAAGTCTTCTTCCTGAAATAAAATACAACAAACCCCAACCAAATCCACAAAACAAGTGCTAAACACCTCAATGCCTCGTGTCTCATCCGATCAATGCTCCACATGGACAAAAATTAATTCAAAGCTAATCACAAAATGATATTCATTGAATTACATAGTATTGGAGGTGAGATGTAATGCCATTTTATAGATTTTGGAGGGAATCTATAAAGGCAACCAAATTCCTTTTTGGGAGGGAGAATTTGAATTTTAAATTCAAATTGTATAGGGAAAACTCCTCTGGGGTTTTTGAATTTTTAAATTTTAATTTTCCTTTCAAGCCTAAAACCCTAACATTCCCTTGGTTTTAGAAACAAATATTCACAATAAATATTTTTGCCACAAGAAATATTATTTTAAGTCTTGGTGAGGGGCCTCATGACATGATTTTTTGCCATGGCCAAGGAAAATGTGCCACATCATCACCCTTTAGGGTTTTTTCCCACAAGTTGGGTCCTTCGTCGTCAAACAAGCATAACTTGAAAATTATGAAGCTAAGTTGCACTGAAACGGATACAAATACAGTTTGAAACGGATACGGAAAATTTTCAAAAAAATCTGGATACGATACGGCAGGAAACGATATAAAAAAATAAGAATTTCATATTACCATTCATCTTTGAGAATCTAGGTTATATCTAAAAATGCATGATCAAATTTCAATTATGAATTATCATCTGTCGTCGTCGTCAATTTAGGATAAAGTTATAAATTGTTAAACATTATCATCATCATTAATGTCAAATTATTATTATAACATTCATCGTCATGAATGATGATTCAAGTTCGACATATCATCAAGTTTTTGTTTCTAATTTCAATCAACATAAATTACATTTACATATCATCAAATATTTCTTCGAGTTCATTCTTGTCACTAAGAAGTTCCACATCATCTCCAGAAGTGGGAACATTACTGCCATGTCCACTTGAAGATCCACCTATTGGTGACTCCGCATCAAACAAAGTCATATGAGACCTGGCATTCAATGTCATATCCAAGTCAGGAAACTCTAGTTCCACATCCTAAAATTTGGCGGCCCCAAATTTGTATTCATCTCTCTTGTGTAATAGAAGGCGAAGGTTTGAATGAACATACACTAGTTCATCAACCTTCTTAGAGCCCAATCTGTTTCGCTTCACCAAATGGATGAAGCCATATGTACTCCAGTTGCTTTTTGTTGAAGAGGAACCTACAACCTGTGACAAGATCCTGATGGCTAATTTTTGTATATGTGGAAGTTCCCCACCATAGTAGTTCCACCATTCAATTGGACTCATTTCCCTCTTGTCTTGCATATAATCAATATCAGAACCCCAACCCTCTGATCCCACAAAATGAGCAAACTTTGAACAAATCCGAAACCTAATTTCAGGATCTACAAAAAGTTTTCTAAAAGCCTTTTTAAATCCATGTGAGACTTATGGGTCTTTACTTGGTGCAGTTCTTTCCGGATCACTTAGCAACTCTGTAGCATAACATTTTGTATTCACTACATAGGCAAAAAGGTGCAATGGCGTGGCCATCTTGTTTCACCTTTTGGTCAATATATCTTTTACTTCTCTGTGAAAGAATTCAGTTGAGTGATCCTTCCTGACATTTATAACCACCCTTATGGAATCAATGCCCTCATACACCTCTCCCAAATTTGGCACACTTGTGTCAAACATATGGAGCAAATCCACTATTGGCTTAGTAATGCCAAGAGGTACTCAACCTTATCCCACCATTCATCATCAACCAAATTTCTCACTGTTTGTGCTCTATCAAATTGGGATTGTCTCCATTGATTCCAAATAGAATTGCATACCATTGATTGTAATGCGTCTTTCACCTGCATAAACTTGTTAAGACTATGATGTGAGAGGCAAATCGAGTCTCGGCAACATGCAAGTTCCAAATTGTCAATGTTTCAATAAATTAAAAATCATAATTTGATTGAATAACTATTA
Organism: Pinus albicaulis; assembly: GCA_034641835.2. Taxonomy (NCBI): domain Eukaryota; kingdom Viridiplantae; phylum Streptophyta; class Pinopsida; order Pinales; family Pinaceae; genus Pinus; species Pinus albicaulis. The sequence goes on along the minus strand of CM076575.1, from coordinate 240,570,404 downwards.
TGATTCACGAATCATGATATTTGATAATCCAATTTATATATTTCAAGTTAGAGTCACAGAAATTAGAATTTATAAAATAAACTTTAATGTTTAGGTACCTTAAGAAGCTCCAACTTCGCAAATTCCCTGTAGATGTCTTGGGACATGTGGTTTGTGATGAATGTTTGAATTTCTTTTGCCTCTTCAAAAATAACACGAATCCACTTGATTTTATTCCTCATCTTGCTCAACATGAGGTTCAATGAATGTATAGCACAAGGGGTCCAAAATATGTGTTGATATTTGCCTTCAATAATTAGGCCTGCTGCTCTACACACTGTTGCATTGCCACTTATTACCTGGACAACATTTTCTGGCCCCACCAATTCAACTTCTTCAATCTAGATGTCAGCAATGAATTGAGAATATTTCATATGCCCTTCACAATCCACTACCTTCAAAAACACTTCTCCCTTTGGGCTTTGAGCAATCACGTTGATCAAAGGCATATTCTTTTGATCTTTCTATCTATCGGAAATGATGAACACCCCTGAAATGCGCCATGAATTATGAATGGGGCTTAATTTACCCTCCAAATCTAACTTTTTAGCACTCAACATAGTGGTGCGGACCTTCTCATATCCAGGGCTCTTGAACATTTTTGGGGCTTCATTCACTGCTTTAATCATATTTATCATGTAAGGAGATCGCACAAGGTTAAAAAGAAGGCCATTTGCATAAATGCATTGACCAATAAATGCATTTGCAATCTCTTGAGCATCATTATTAAAACTATTTTCAAGCAATCTCAAATTAGACCCCTTTGAACCAACAATTCCGTGAGAATAAAGTGGAGTCTTTGATGAAGATGCTCTCAACCTTGTTGAGTGTTTTAATTGAGAGGTAGGATTTGCCTAATTTGATTGAGCATCTGCCTCGTCTTGTTCTTTCTGATATTTTGCAAGTTTTTTCTTGCTTAAACCATTTTCATCTATCCCATTCTCTTTAGGTGGGCTACTGCATACTCGAACCCTATTTCCTTTTACCCAAGTAAATGTGTTTTGACACGTGTGTATGATCCCTTAAATTATTTTTTACACTCACTGCAAACCCAAACCAATGATCCCCCTCCTTGGATCTTTCCAACAATAATTACATATTTCCAAAGTGGTGACTTTGGATCAACTTTAAGGACAGATTCAATTTTATCTTCCACTTCATCTGCCTCACGAATGACTGAACTTAAAGTTGTCATGATGATAATGTCAATGAAACTACAAAATAAAATTGTCAATTATCTTTTCAAACCAACCATCAAATTAAATTACCTTGATTAATTTAAGACATCATTAATGCACTCTCATTAAAATCATTCACTGACATTCAAAGTATAGGTTCAGGGTTTTGTCCACTACAACAAGAAATCTTCATATTTTTTAACATTCAAGAGAATGACTAGGGTTTTAAAAATAATTTATGAGGTACTTTGTGTTTAAAATTTAAATCTACATATTTAATTATGTTTTAAGTTTTAACTCAGAAAAATTAAAAGAAAGTCAATGTATTTTATTTCTGGAATTTCTGAGCATATATCTCAGATCAAGACTGGATTCACTCTTCCTTGAGACTAAAACTAGGACGACAAATCCTATGTAAATTTTGTGTCGTTTCTCTTGTGAAGACCTGATCTATCTGCAAGGCCTTGATATCTTTGTTGACTTGGACTGGGTTCTTTGTTAAATGTGAAGCAAATCGAACCAAGATTGGCAAGCCTTTAGGCCATAAAGGGGTAGATTAGAGCAAGGTCCAGGGGTGGCTAGAGAAGATTGATTCATGGGACTCGAAACTCTTTACACTAAATCACTTTCCAAGTGATCACGCTCTTCAATTTTTTTAGCAAATTCAAAAGGAAATTTTTCATTACTCGTCTTCTGGAAAATCTTGATTTGGCATAAATGTATCACAACAAACTTCAAACCATGCATGCCATGGAGGAAATGTTGAAGGATCGGGATGCTTTGGCCTCGAACTCAAAAGAACTTATAAGCATACTCAATGACGCTGAGAAACAACTTACAAACACAGATTTTTTGGTTGGAGCTGAGTTTTTCTATGGCAAATTGTGCATTTATCTTTGTGCTTGTTAGGGAAGAGGTTTTGAAGTTGGACAAAGAATATGCCACTGGAACTATTGATTACTTTTTTTATGGGAATGTTAATTGTCTTTGACAACAAGTATATGGGATAAGCTTTTATTTGTGACTCATACGGGCTAAGAATACTGATAAGAAAGCATACGAGCTACGCATACAGATAAAAAATTCAACAACCGAACTACTTATAATGTTGCCCTAACAAAGGGCTGAGAGTTACGATTCATGAAAAAAAACTTATCAAAAATGACCTCTTCAAATAAGCAAGCCTCGGCCCTCCACTGATTTAGTGATTCTCCTGCGATGGTGCGACAGCTCCCACAGCAGCGACAATTGTCCACAACAACGGTGACAACTCCCACTATCCACACATGTGATGGCTCCCACAGTGGCGACGACTCCCATGATGACTGCGTAATGCGACGAATCCCACACTGTGATTTCGCAGTGACACAGTAAAGGTAACGGGTTCTGCTCTAGCGAAAAATGAAAATTAAACACATCGGCTCAGTAAAAACTAAAAAGGTTAACCTAAAAGTTCACCCGATAAACCAAATTTGAAAATCCGTTCCTGGCGGTCAATTGGAAAACATATTAATTTTTCCTGAATCTGTTTCCGAAATTTCACAAACGTATTAAATTTTACCGGAAATGGCCATTTTTTACGAAAACACCTGAAAAACGTTTTTGAACTTGAGCCCGTCGTTTCTGAATTTCTGAAACGTCATGGATACGGATCCGACTGTTTTTCAGGCGTTTCATACACATTTAAGGATCCAAAACGCGTTTTGGGGGCGGTCAGACCCACGTTTACGGTAACTTAGTTATGAAGGGTTTTGGGGCATGCCACATACCATCTAGAATCAAATTGATGAAGAGAATTCAACACAGATGACCTTGACTTAAAAAACAATGGTCTGCCATCTCATATTGGTCAATAAAGGCAAGGTATTTTTTGGTGTTGCTTCGGTTGACATCAGTGACAACCACATATAAAAAAATCTTTTTTTTCGTTGATGGCAACACACATACTCCTCTTGCAATAAATGCTACTCATGACTCCATGCCTTTGATCTTCCTATCATGTCTTCTCTCCTCCTTTGACATCAATGGAAAATGGTGACTCCCCTTGACAATTTGTACGCTACTGTGTACTTGTAACCTACTTCTACTCCCCATGTATGCTTGGATGAATAGAATAATTTCAATGTGAACTTGGGAGAATCCCAATTTTTTATTGAAGATACTCAAATGTCTCACGAAGTAAAGGTTTGGTGAAGATGTTAACTATTTTCTCATTTTTCCTAATGTATTCCACTTTATGTTCCTTTTTCCTGTTTGCTCTTGAATAAAGTGATATTTAATAGGAATGTGATTTGTTTTTTAATGCATGATAGGATTCTTGGAGATGCCTATGGCATTGGTGTTACCGCAGAACATTGGAATGGGCTCATCAAACTTCTCCTAAAGATCCTGCAATGTTAGTTTCATCCATAGGACCTAAGTACAAGTTGTTGTTTCTATGTATTATGCTTCCTCTATGGATAAGGAGACTGAAGACAATTTCTTGTTCAACCATGATATAAGACAACCACCTAGGTAGAAAGTTGCTCCACTAGTTCTTTTACGATCATCGACATTGTCTTCCCAATCTGCATTTGTATAAGTTGTGATGGTTAAATCATTCCCTTTTGGATACCATAAGCCTAAATCTACCGCTCCTTTGAGATATCGAAAGATTCTCTTCACTGCAACATGGGACTATTTTGGTGCCACTTGGAAATGTGCCACTTATCCAACTGCTTGCATCACATCTAGCCTGAAAGTTGTCGATCATAGATCTACACATCCTCTGGTCTGCATCTTTGGATATGTCATCCATGCTCAACTTGCAACTAATCACCATTGGGGTGTTGACTGGTTTGTAATCCTCCATCTGAAATCTCTTCAACATGAAGCGAACAAAGTTCCTTCTCAAGTTAAATGCTCCAAAAGACTTGGAATACAAACATATCCATGAGGATACAAATATTATATTAGATAGTATGAATGAATGAGATATGAGATAGATGATTGAATGTTACAAATGAGGTCTACTTATACACCTACGCATGTGCCTCTTCACGAAAGGTCATGTTTTATCAGACATGGCCTTTCAAGCTAATTACTAGTTAACTAATTTAATCACTATTTATATTATTTTATTCATTACATAACTTTTCTTTGATATACTGGGTTTGACAGATGAATATACACTTGTCTTCCTGAGATATTTGAAGTCCCGAGAAGAAATTCAACACACCAATAAATGACATCTCAAACTTACTTTGCATATTTAATGCAAACTTCTTTCTTAATTTGTCATCATCGCTGCCAAAAATAACATCATCCACATATGCTTCAATGATGGTCAAATTGTTGTGCTCAACCTTCACATAAAGGTTGTTATCGACATTTCCTCTTTTAAACCCTTGCTTCTGCAAATACTTGTCAAGACGGGCATACCAAGCTCTAGGAGCATATTGAGACCATATAATTCTTTCTTCAACCTGCAAACATAATCCTTCTTGTCAATCTGCAGGATTCCCTTAGGTTGTTTTGTATAGACTTCTTCCAATTCTCCATTCAGAAAAGTTGATTTTACATCCATCTGATACACCTTGATCTTTCTCAAACATGCATAGGCCAAGAACATCCTGATGGATTCCATTTTGTCAACAAGTGCAAATGTCTCTTCAAATTCTATTCCCCCAACCTATGCATATCCTTTACATACCAATCTTTTCTTGTTCCTGGAAACATTTCCATCCTCATTTAGCTTATACCTGAAAACCCATTTTTGTCCATTGGCAGTGGAACCAATTCCCAAGTATCATTATTTTCAATCTAATCCAATTATTCGTTCATAGAAGCTGCCCAATATTCATCGTGACTAGCCTTTTCAAAGCTACTAGGCTCATATGTGGCTAAGAGCGCAAGATGGGCTTGTTCTGGTGTGTGTAGCTATCGATTTCTTCATGTACCTATGCCTTCATTGATGTCCCCGATGATTTGTTTTGTAGGATGGTTCTTTTGATACCATTTCTTGGGAGTCTTAAAAGGTACTTGTTTTTCATTTCTTGTCTCCTCCTAGTTGGCAGTTGTTTCCTCATGCACTTGCTCTAGGGCTTCCTCTTTGAATTTTTCTAGGTTTGTCTCTTGTGACTCTAGTTCGCCTGAATATGAGCTCCCTTGTTGAATCTTTGGTCCACGAGCTTCATCAAATGTTACATTGATTATTTCAACTATCTCGTTCATTCTCTAATTATAATATATGTATGCTTTGCTTTTGCACGAGTAACCAACAAAAATGCCTTCATCTACTTGAGAGTCAAATTTAACTATATTTTGGTCTTCCCTTTTAATGTAGCATTTTCTTCTAAAGACTCGAAAATGTTTGACATTTTTTGGTCTTCCCCTCCATATCTCATACGAAGTCTTATCACAGTTGCTTCTAAGAAATCCTCTATTAAAAATGTACATTATTGTATCCACTGCCTGAACCCAAAAAGTTTTGTCCAATTTTGAATCATTCAGCGTTGTTCTAGCCATTTCTTATATCGTTCTATTTTTCCTTTCGATGACTCTGTTTTGTTGTGGTGTCCTAGCTGCTGAAAACTATGTCTTTATCCCATGTTCCCCACAGAAGTGTTGAAATGCTTTGGAGGTGAATTCTCCACCGTTATCTGATCTCAAACATTTAATCTTCAAATTAGTTTCATTAAATTCAACCATTTCCTTGTATAATTTGAAACATTCAAGCACTTTGGAATTTTTCTTCAAAAAGCTGACCATTGTCATCCTGGTATAGTCGTTAATCATTAGCATGAAGTATTTATCACCATCTATTCCTTTAGTATCCATCGTTCCACATAGATCAGTGTGTATCATTTCCAATGGTTTTGACTTGGAATATTCATTGCTCTTGAATTCAACTCTTATTTGTTTTCCATGCCTACAATGTTTATATGCAGTATTGGTTGGTCTCGGAATCTATGACATTTCTCTCACAACCTCCTTTTTATTGATTCTGACAAGGTTATCAAAGTTTATATGTCCCATCTGTCTGTGCCAGAACCAACTTTCATCTTCTTTTTCCAAGAAACAACCTTGTCAACAATCTTGTCCAAAGTGTATATGTTGTTTGGAGTCCTAGTTGCAGTCGCCACTAGCTTGTTGGATTTCTCTCTTCTTATTTCACATTTTTTTGAGTCAAAGAGCAGTGTATGTCCTTGATCACACATTTGAATTACACTCAATAGACTATGATTCATATTTTCAATGTGAAGCACATCCTTTGTTGTAGCATACTTTCCTCCAAGCTTGATTGTGCATGTTCCTGTAACGTTTGCAGATCCACCATTTCCAAAGGATATTGTTCCATCATTTCCTTCTTTCAAAGATATGATTTATTTCTATCTCCAAACATGTATTGAGCATCCACTGTCAACATACCACACATTCCTCTTACTTTGATCTTTTAGGGCAAGTGCACATCTCTCAATTTTCTCGCTCCAGACTTGATCATTTTGATTCTATTGGGATTCCCTTGGGGGAGTGGTTAGCCTGCAATCTTTAACCAAATTTCCAAAGTTGTTTCATTTATGGCATTCTACTTCATTGCTTAAATATCCAAAGTTGTTTTTTTTTCCCTGTACTAATCCTAAGAGTTTCTAGGATAATCGTTTCTGATAGACCTTCCATAGTTTCTTCCACTCCTATTGTAGGCATATTAATTTACAACCTTATGCCCAAAATTTCCATAAGAATAATAGAAACCAAGAAATATGGTTTCATACCTGAGAGGGGGAGATCTTCGTGGAACTATTCTCCAAGAACCTTCTTGTTGATCTTGAGCCTTCTATATTGCTAGGAAAGCTCTTTCCTTTTTAACAGATCCTCTAGTAATTTTCGCATAAGATTTCTATCCATCTCATTGTTTTTGTCATGGACGAGGTTGATCCTTCTATGTATTTTTCCCTGTAGCCCAATCATGTCCTATCACTATGTGGCCTTTGACTACTGATGAACTCATCCAAAGCTCTAGAGCTATTTACAAATTTTTGTTGAACATTTCTTCTTTGTGCTTCCTTTCATAGAGAGAATATCTCTACTTCTATATCTTCCCTTGCCTTGTCACTTTTTCCCAACTCTGTTCTTATTGATTTTTCAAATTTTCTAGTTCTTCCAACTGTACTTTAAGGTTGATGATGGTTTCATTTGATTCTTAATTATTTTTGTTTAGGCTTCTAGCATGTTCATTTACTTCTTTTAATTCGGCTTCCAAAGATTTGACGTTTCCCCTTTCAACCTTGAGATACTTTATGAATCTAACTATCTCATTTTGAAATTTGATCTTGTCCATTTATTCTTCATCTCCTTCTTCAAGGGCTTCCTTTCTATTGTCCCCATGAATAACACTCTTCCTGTGTCATTTTCTTCATCATTGTCACTTTCCTCTTCAGATGAGTTGTCTTCTTTAGAGAATTTTTTTTTCTTAAAGTCATTCCTTTTACCTTGTTGAATCTTCTTTGACCCTTCTTCCCTTTCTTGGGTGCTTTATCTTCGTTACCAGAGTTCTTATGAGGACATTTAGCTGCAAAGTGACCAATATCACCACAACTAAAACATATTAATGGAAGATTACCTTTGAACTTACATGTTCCTCTTTCAACTTTCTCACAAAGTTAAATATTTATTCATCTAAGTATTATTCTTCTTCACAACAAATTTAATTTGGTCTTGATTCCTGTTTTTTTTTCTTGGTCTTCTTGGATTTCTAAATGTTGCTTCTTGGTTGGATGGACTCTCTTGTTCTTTTCTCATTTCATAAGTTGCAATTGTCCCGTGCATTGTTGGTCCATGTTGAGCTTTTCTAAATTATCTATTCTTCTAGCACATATAATTTAGCATTGAACCTCTGTAGAAGTGATATTAGTACCTTTCAGACAACTACCTTGTTATCCATTAGTTCTCCCAATGGTTATATGATGCAGGGGCATTAGGCTCAAGAAAATAATTTGTATTTTAATAGACATAGGGGTTTTGTGTTTTCAAAAGAGTATGGGTTTCTTATGTAATTATTAATGTTTTTGAGTGATTTTAATGAGAAATATTAAGTATTATGAGCAATTTGTAAATGTTCCCAAATAATTGGAGAACATGAGAGAATTAGGATAGCTTAGATTCCATAGGGAATGAGAGATTTGAGAATTGATTGTAAATCTAAGTTAGAATCAGTTTCATGATTTTATTGGATTAAAAAGGATCCTTAGGGATAAAGGATATATTTTAGGACTTTGAGGATTTTGTGGAATTTGTTGAGATGATAGAGGATCTAGAACTAGATGGTTTCAGAATCAATTGTATAAATTGTAAAGCCTTAGAGGCAGAAAGACAACAGAGAGCAGTAGAAGAGTTTTAGAGAAATAGGGTTTGTTTTTGTAAGCCTACGGACAGCAGGAAAAAAGGGCCATTGATTTGAAGATCAGGCCAGAGACAAGAGGTCATTTTGTAATTTGATTGCAAATGTATATATGAAGGAATTTGTTTCTGAATTATGTGTACATTGATTGATTGAAATTTGTGTGAGAAATGTTCAGAGATTATGAACAGGTGTGATAAAACTCTGTAATAGGGTTTGAAGTAGTAGTTCTGCATAATATTGAAAAATTGATGTAATTGTCGAGATAGGCTTAATATTGTGATTTGAGTTGAATGCATAAAGGATTACATATTCAATTGGGGAAACTGGGTGAGGCTACAATCATCGATCACTAAAAGGATCGATGACATAGCCGAGGAATTGAAATTTCAATTCAGTATTCGGATACATTGGATTGTATCAGAAGTATATTTGGTCGAACAATAATGCAGATCAAGACTGGAATAAAGCCCGTATTCCGTATATAAGAGGAGCAGAGAAGTGGTTTTTAAAACCTTCAAAGGGGTTTCATACAGCTTCTAAATGAGAGGTGGTCAATGTAGCATAAGGTCCAAATTGGAATTGCCTGGAGTTGAATTGGAGTCAATTTCCATTTCACAAAGTTGAATTGGAGTCGAATTGGGATATGGTTACCAGTGTTATAAATTTGGTTTGATGAATGGTATTTGGCATGGAACCGCGCACACATGGAACTATGAGATGATGAAATGAGTGTTTCATTAAGTGTGCAGAGGACCGCATTGAAGATTAGATGGAACCACGAGTCAACGGAAACAAATGGAACCAGGAGTAATGGCATGGAACAGTGAAGACAGGTTTCGAAAACCATAAATGGTTTTCGCGCTGCTCTTAGACGGTAAGCGGTAAAGTCTTAATCGAACATAATAGCGATCATTGAGTGACACGTTACATCAGTGGTATTCCAAAACCATTTCTTTCGTGTGAGTTTGAAGAATTAAAACTCGTGCAAGTTTGTTATGCGATGATCGTCGGATCATTGAGTTGGAGCGTGATAAGTTGTCAGCTGTCCGATATGACGAACAATGGGCAATGAATAGATATGGTTGATGAACGGATGGACAGTAAATGGTTGACAGTTGTGGGCCATATGTGATTTGATATACGTGCAGTTATTAACTGGCGGAATTGGTAAGTTCTAAAGTTTATGTTAATTTTATAACATAAATTTTGGGTTAATGAACTGTCGCAAAGGTATGCGAAATCTTGTGGGCCAAGGTTAATGTATGTTTGGACTTTTATATTATCCAAATTTGATAACGTATATCGACAAGGAGAGTTGGTAAGGTTGTGGGCCGAAGTATATGTTTTTTGTATCCAAAGTCAATCGCATAGTTGATGTAATTGAGAACGAATATTTGATATGGGTTTTAATTCATATAAGCTTCGAAAATAGCTGAATATGCGGGTGAATTAAAGTTGTGGGGTATAAATAATTATATGGTTTATTTGGGTTTAAACCATATAGATGAAATTGATAAAGCGGACTTTGTAAACTTTGGGTTTTATTGCAAGGTCGAATATTGATTCGATATTTTCATGAGATGGGTTTTAACATATGGTTTATAACCTTGAGTGTAAAAGACAGCTTCCACATATGTTAGGTTTTATAACCTTGATATAAAAAGTGAGGGAATCTTCATTTGAAGATTAAATAAGGTAAGCTTCCGCATGAGCAATTATCACTGTTTGGGTTGACATGCATGTGGATATGCATTAGAGTTAGTCCCAAATTGGGGATCATTTTTGAAAACGATTGTGACAGGAAATTTTATATGGAGATTGTGGGTTTTGCAGCCTTCGGCTGCATCATTATATAGCATTCACTATTTCATCAACACAGAGGAAGTAAGCTACAATGTTTTCCTATTCGTTCATTTTCAATTGCTCAAATTGACCTCATTGGGTCTCGAATCATGGCCTCATTTACCTTCTTGTCTCCATATATGTTTTGAAGCTTGTCCCAAATTTATTTCGTTGATTTCCAATTCATTATTTTGACATATATAGAATCCGACATTAGAGAAATTTTGAGGTCAAAAATGGGTCTCAAAACAAAAATTTACAACAAAAATCAACTTTATAAGAACCAAAAGGATTCAATATGATGATTTCAACCATGGGGGATCATTCAACATTTTTGGAGTAACAAGGAAAAAAGATAAAAAGAAATAAAAATTTGTTTTTTCAATTTCTATTTTCAACTCATCTTTGTGCAATTTTACTCAAATTTCAAGTGGGAGCACTCACTGGATGTAGAATTTAATTTTTCATCCAAGGAGTACCCATGTTGTATACTTTCGATGAACCCTATTACATTACAAATGTGAAATACATGAAAAAATGTGATTGCAATCACATTTTTTCATGCATTTCACATTCTTTGTGTAGTAGCGCTCATCAAAGTAACATGGTTACTCCTTGGATGCAAAATTAAATTATGCATCCAACGAGTGCTCTCGCTCAAAATTTGAATAAAATCATGTAGAGATAAGTTGAAAAAAAGTATTTTTTTTCTTTTTTCCCTCAAAAACTTGACAAGGTAATATAATATTATTTTATAATATTCCTTAAGAGGCCCATTTTAGACCTCAAAACTTCTCTAATGAACACCAATCATGAGGGCATTTTTAGCTTTACCATGGCTTTCGTAAATCCTTCGATCGTTACCATTCTAATCAGTTGAAGATTCCTTGAATTCCATCAACGCATCATTCCAGACATTAAAACCTTATGCCTAAAGATATGCCTTCATATTTCGAATCCAAAATGCATAGTTGTTCTCATTAAGTACTGAAATTCTTGAGTTATTCCACTCCATCATCTCCTTCCAGTTGTTAGACTACTAGTGAAGGAACCTGCTCTGATACCAATTGTTGGAAATATTGAGAGGGGGGTGAATCAACATTTCTTAGTAATTAGTAACTTATTAATATTTTCAAAGCATCAATTAATCTTCAACATCAATTTAAAGCATAAATAAGCAGTACACACAAGAATTTTTAGGTGGAAACCCCTCCGAGACAAAAACCATCAAACGCTTTTCTACTAATCTTGTGAGTACATCAAATGATTTAGCTCCAAATGAAAAAGGGAAACCCCAAATCCCTATTACTGTAGAAAATTATTCAATTTTCCATACTTAATTGGAAGGACACTTCAACGCCTTGGTTTTATCAGCAGTTGTTGAAAGGATGCTCCAACACCCTAGAAAACTCCAAACTTTCCCTAGCACCACTCTACCACCCTAAAGTGTTTACAAGCTCCAACCTGAAGATGAATTCAACCACCTACCTAGCACCACCCAACCACCCTAAAAATGATAATAAGTTTGACACAGAAGTGTGGGCTCTCGTACTAGGTACAATGACCCACTTACAATGAATAGGCTTCTTCAACTAGTGTGAGCTATCATACTAAGGAAAATTACCCACTTGCAATGGATGTTGATATGACAAAAAAAATATAATTACCCTAATTCAAAACCTCTTTTGAAAATATGATAGAAATCCCTTGCAAGAGATGAACCATGTGATTCTACATTCGACACTGTTGCAACATACATGAATACAGGAGGCAAGAAGCCGGAATACGGGAGGTCGTGGAGAACGAGAGATAGGAGTATTGGGTCTTTATCTATTTCCTGTCCATTGACCCATCGTTGTCGTGGCCAACAATGTCTAGAGGATTGGAAAGCTCAAGTCGTTTCAATTTTGAAGTTTGACTTCCAATCCCGTCACTTTTTTGTTTAAAAACTCAACGAGTCAGCGTTATCTAGAGCCCTCTCAACTTAGTTCAATACTCACGCAGATTTGAAGCAGGTTGGTCTTCGAGCTTCAGTGCGTTGAAGATACGATTTTGGATAAGTTGAATCGCCCATTTTAAACCCACAGATTCGTCGTCGCATATCCATATCGTGCATCACCTCAACGAGAACGTAGAATAAAGTCCAGAGTTAGCAAACCTAATCCCACGTGAGTGTTGCAAAATTTTCTTCAGACTTTTTGCTCAGGAGGATTCTCATCTTAAAATGGAAAGAAAACCAATAGAAAATGTTGAAAATGGCAAGGAAATAGCAAGCTCTATGGAAACGAATCATTTAGGTGAAGTCAAAATTGTTTCAACAGATAAAAAAGGGAAGTGGATTTGGGTAAATGCAAAGCAATATCGGGGCATTTTAAGACATAGGCTTGCTCACCTCAAATGGGAACAAGGAAAAATACAAAGAAAAACAAAACAGTGTCAGAGAAAGAAAATAAATAAGAGAAAAAAAAATAAAAAATATTCAACCATTTACAGTCCCACATCCACACCTCTCACTTGGTCATCAAATCTCTATGTTGAAGAATTAATGAGGGCCAGGACAAGGATGGAGATTTTGAAAGCCAAAGAACAGGAAAGGGACCACAAAATTTTAGAGATTGTAGAAATTATATGCACTAAGCATGCATATGTCCAAGATCCACCTAATCTCACACTATTTAACTTTATGCAAGATATTGAATCTATTCCACTTGTTAATATTTTGCAGAAAAATTAATTGCACACACATGTGAAGCATAAACAAAAATATTCAATCGCACATAACACAGTTTTTAACGAGAAAGCCTGAAGTTGAAAACCCCAACTATATATTATGTATCATGGAATCATATGACAATCCTCATACAAAGCTTATCAAGCTCTCAGTACAGTACAATCGTCATACACTAATCAGGAACAATCTTGCAAATCCATGCACTGATCTTGCCCTCCTGCTAGCCTGCCTCCACTGCGCAATCCCTGCTGAAGAATAGCTCTGAATGAATTCGAATTACCATTGCCTTGATTGTGCAATCCTCATTGGCAACTCCAATGTGTGTGTAATGTTATCAATGCATCACTATAGTCACAACATATAGTCTATCTTGCCCTTTCACCTACCTCTCCACTGGGTCTCCACTGAAACTGCCATGCACTGTACTTAACTGATGTATTTTTTCAGTTGATTAATGAGTTATTATTTGTGAATTAATTAACTAATTAATTCACTCCACTCTCACTAGTGTATCAATCAGTTAGACTAGATACAACTAGCTCAATTGAGTCTAACTGAGTTAAACTGAATACAACTCCATCACTACTTCTTCCAACTATGTCATAACTCTGTCACTTGAGTTCTAACTGAGTCCTCCATGCATTAGCTCCAGTAAACCCTTGGGAATTGTGTAATTCCCTCAGTCCATTGATGTGCCACATCTGTGCACTGAAACAAATTGCTCCAAGAGAATAAGTTGTTGTTTAGTGTCTGATTATTATTAAGAGCTAATAATAATCGACATGCATCTATTTTTAGATCAGCGATCTATAAATAGATTTCGCCCAATATTCTAAAAAATAGAATTTCATCTATTTTTCCAACTTGATCAACCATCCACAAATAACATCCTGCAACTTCTGAAATATGATCATCATGTCTAAAAATAGGCAGTCTTAAAGTAGACTTGCGCTAAAAATAGCCTACAGGCCCACTTAGTGAAGGCGACTCTTTTCACCAAGCTCATCATCTTGTTGAATCTCAACATTCCCTCTCAACAAGATAGGGATTATCCTTCACCCCGATCCTGCCTCTATGGTGTTCGAATTTGCTCCTAGTGAGTGCCTTCGTCGGAATATCTGCATCCTGATCATCCGTAGGAATGTACTAAAGCCATAGTTTTAAAAACCGGAACCAGTGACCGGACCGGTGGACCTAATGAACCGGGTTTCTAATGAACCGGCCCAACCTAGGAGCTACGATTCAAATTGGTCCCGTTTAAAAAGTAAATACATTAAATAATTATTTTTTTAATAAAAAAAAAACTATTTTTAAGATTTGCAACCATGATTCCAAGCCAATAGAGACAAAATATGCAAAGTTTGCTCATTTACACACCATGCAAAGGTGAATATATCAAAATGGCACCGAGTGCAATACATATCATCGAAAAATACATAAGAAATGAGGCTCCAAATGGCCCATAAAGTCCAAAAACAATGCTACAAGCTATGAGGCCATTGGCCTAATACAAGACTACATATTAGTGATCAACAACATATTCACTCATCATGATCAAAATTATCACCACTACTAGACAAGGGATCATCAACATGAGCTACATAAATAATATGGCTCAAAGTTTGAGGACTCCTAAAACTCCTCTACAACTTTAGTAGTAGTAGTAGTAGCAAAAATAGACATCAAAACTACAAATCACTAAGCAACATGGTCTCTCATGAAACTCATCATTGATTCACCGCTACTAGAAATGGGATCATCAACAAGAGATACATAAACATCATCTAGCTCAAAGTCTTCAGACTTGGATTTCTCAACCTTATAACATGATAGAAATTGAAAAAGTTTAACATGCCTAACCAATGATTTTGCTTTGAGTAAAGATTTCATCTCCTCAACCTTAAAATGCGGTAGAAAAAGATTAGCATGCCTAACCAGTCGTTTTCCTTTGATTGAAGGGTACATCAAGGTTCTTAAAGGACTTCATGCTCTTGATCAAATGCCAATATCATTCCCTTACACATGATAGAATCAAATGGAAAGATTGCAAATTCCCAAACCATGAAACCCTGAAAACCATTAAGTCTGTTGAATTTTGAGTGAAACCTAAAATTCTAGTTTCTCCATATGAAATCTAATGAGGTCGAAACCACTCTTAAACATCTTGAGTCATTTCATGGTAATGTTAAAAATTTAAGTAAAAGGATGAAAATGAAAAATAAAGGAAATGTCACTTTTACTTTAAGAATTTAACATTACTATGAAATTTCAATGCTTCCCTTACCTCCACATCAGCCCTAAAACCCATTTATGGCCATGCGTGGGTCCGCATAGGGAAAGAGTAGCTAAATGAACCCCCCCCCTATAAACAAATCACCCCTAAAGCTTAACTGCGGCCGTGTGTGGGTCCGCGTAGGAGGTTAGCACCTAACCAGCCGGTTAGGTCCGGTTTTTTGCAAAAACAAGCGAAATGCCCTCTTCAACCGGGTTGCTTGGCCGGTTTCGACTGCTGGGCCATCTGACCGGCCGGTTTGGCCGGTTACCGGTTCAAACCGGACGGTTTTTAAAACTATGACTAAAGCAACATGATCTTCCGCTGCACACAATCTCTGATATGATGATACCATATATCAATATGTTTAGATATATCATGAAACACAGGATTAACCGAGATTTTAATGCAACTCTGATTATCACAATGTATCACTGTGGGATCTAACTGTGAACCGAACAAACCAACCAAAATATTCCTCATCCAGATAGCCTCACATGCAGCTTGAATTGCTGCCATGTATTCTACTTCAGCTGAACTGAGCACCACAGATCTTTGTTTCCTGCTATACCAAGAAACTGTTGTAGATCTGATACTGAAAATCCCCCCTGATGTGCTCTTTCTATCTGTTGGGCTTCCTACCCAATCTGCATCCGTGAATCCATGCAACTTCACCTCATCCGTCTGTTTGTACCATAAACCATACTCAGATGTGCCCCTGAGATATCTTAGGACATGCTTGTCTGCCTTCCAAAAAATCTTGGTAGGCTTAACCATCGCTTGTGAAAGCTAGTTCACCGCATAGCATATGTATGGTCTTGTATTGACTAAATACATGAGCGAACCCACCAACTGTCGATAAACAGTGGCTTCCACTACCTTTGCCGATGTAGCATCCTCTTTCTTCCAATTTCCTGGAAGAGGAGTGTCGATAGGCTTGCATCCTTGCATGTGAAACTTCTCCAGTATCTCTCGGGCATACTTGCCTTGAGACACAAACATTTCACCTTCCCACTGCCATATTTCCAATCCAAGGAAATAATGAAGGAGGCCCAAATCCTTCATCTCAAACTCCTTTGCAAGATCTGCCTTGCATGAGTGTATCAAATGCTCATCACCTGTTAGTATTAAATCATCAACATAAAGTACAATGATTAAAAACTTACCCTCAACCACAATCTGGTATAGGTTTGCATCCACCTCACTCTTGGTGAAGCCAAGTCCATTGAAATAGTTGTCGATCCGAGTGTACCAAGCACAGGGTGTTTGTTTCAGCCCATACAATACTCTTTTGAGCCTGCACACATGCGACTCGCTGTTGAAGATCTCAAATCCTTCAGGCTGCTCAATGTACACCTCTTCTCAATGATCCCATTAAGGAACGAAGTCTTCACATCCATCTGATGAATGTGCCAACCCATCTGCGCTGAGAGAGCAAGGATGGTCCGTATGGAAGAATACTGTGCGACAAGTGCAAAGGTTTCTTCATAGTTAATCCCCTCAATCTGTGAGAAGCCTCGAGCAACAAATCTTGCCTTATACTTCTCGATGTTCCCATTAGCAGCTTGTTTTACCTTGTAGATCCATCTTGATCCTACAACTGATTTTCCCACCGGCCTTGGAACAATCTCCCAAGCACTGTTTCTAAAAATGGAGTCAGACTCCTCCACCATGGCATCTACCCATGTGCCAGGCTCCTGCACTGCTTCTTCGAAAGAAGATGGCTCTGTCACGATACACTTGCTCATAAGAGCCATATATCCAGTATATCGTCAGGTGATTGTCTCTGTCTGCGCTGTGATGTAGGGACTCCTACATTCTGTGCCGCATCAAGCTTCAGTCTCTCAGCTTCTGTGGTACGCTTTCTGCCTTGTCTGATGTTTGGTTCTGCATGAGTGGACTCCTCCACTCCATGAATCTCCTCCTGTGGCTGATCCACATCCAGAGGCTCATTTTTGGGAACAAGAAGTTGCTCTTCCGCATGCAAGTGTATCTCCCTCTCAAGCGACAACTTCATGGCTTTCACCTCATTGAATTTTATATCCCGTCGCATAACAGTCACCCGACTGTTTGGAAAATACACACGATAGTTATGGGGTGTTTCTATGTACCCCAAAAATATCCCAACTTCTGCAGTCGGCTCCAACTTCTTCCTAGCGTCCTTCGTCACATGAATGTAAATAGGTGAGCCAAAAATCTTCAAATTATAAATATCAGGCTTCTTACCAGTGAAAGCTTCTTTGGGTGTACTCATGCCAAGTACTCTATGAGGATAATAGTTTTGCACATAAACCGCAGTGTTGCATGCTTCCGCCCACAAGTGCATTAGTAGGCCCTGGTCATGCAGCATCACTTGTGCAACACCCACGATCGTTCTGTTCTTTCTCTCCGCGACCTCATTCTGCTGTGGGTTATGAGGTGCTATGAGTTCTCTTTGATTTCCTTCTTTGCTACAGAAGTCTTTGAATTCGCCCGAGATGTATTCACCACCATTATCGCTCCGTAGAGCTTTCACTTGCTTCCTCGACTCCTTCTCCACCAATGCCTTAAATTCACAGAACTTTGAGAACGTTTCACTCTTCTTCTGCATGAAGAAGATCCAGCATCTACGAGAAAAGTCATCAACAAATATCACATAATACCTGTGTTTTGTTGTTGAAACAACCGAGAATGGTCCACACACGTCTGTGTGAATTCTCTCCAAGATCACCGAAGCACGGTTCTCCTTCTCATGAAAGGTGGTCTTCACAAACTTACCCATTGTACATCCCTTGAACTGATCTAACTGCGCAAGAGTACCCTTGGGAAGTCCAATAGAAATTTGCTGCAAAATCTTTAAAGCGCAATGGTGAAGATGGCCCAATCTCCTGTGCCATAATTCGCCCTCATCCCGGCTCACCACTTCTTCTACTTTGCCCACCATTGCAGCGCAACCATCTACCTCCAGCTTGTAGATATTCTTAACTCAAATCCTATATTCTTGGTTTGACCCGTTGTTTTATGTCGAAGGAAGGATTTTCCCTCACTGAAAACAACATCATAACCTTTGTCTTCCAGCATTGCGACTGAGACCAAGTTCTTCTTCAGACCTGGAACATGCATAACATTCTTCGACAAGAATGGATTACCGGACTCCCTCTCAAAGGTAATGGTCCCAATGCCACTCGCACTGTACCGACCATCGTCACCTATCTCTATATGCATCTGGAGGTCCTTCTCCTCCAAGTCACTAAACAACT
This sequence comes from Pinus albicaulis, assembly GCA_034641835.2. Taxonomy (NCBI): domain Eukaryota; kingdom Viridiplantae; phylum Streptophyta; class Pinopsida; order Pinales; family Pinaceae; genus Pinus; species Pinus albicaulis. Next base: position 240,551,722 of record CM076575.1, on the reverse strand, counting down.
CTTTGTCTCCCGCCATATGGAAAGATGCACCAATATCAAGATACCACACCGATCCCATACAGCTTGAAACCAAGCATGAGATCAAGAAGAATTTAAGTTCAAATTGCGAGGCTAAGGCCTCTCCAGCTGCAGATCCAACAGCCTTCTTGTTCTTCTTCTTTTGTGGACAGTTAGTGGCGAAATGTCCATGTTCGTGATAGTGAAAACACTTCACTTTGGACAAATCCTGCTTCTTGCCTTTAGTATCCGATTTTGAAGGATGTTTCTTTCCCTTCCCTTTCCTTGATTTGGTAGCCAAAGAGAAATTATCTTCATCTTCATTCTTCGATGAAGATCCATCCTTGGTACCCTGCCTTATCTCCTCCTGCACAAGATTCGACCAAAGTCGCTCCCATCCCGACAGTTTCTCCCATCCATTGACAGAGTCTTCGTAGCTATGCCAACTCTTCGAAAGCCTAAGGAGAGCCAAGCTCACAAAGTATTCATCATCAACAGTAACCCCCACACTTCCCAGTTCATCCTTGCAGTGGACAAACTTCATGAGGTATTTTGGAATACTATCGCCTCTCTCCATTTTTATTTTTCTAAGCTTGTCTTTAAGCGCCAACTTCCTCTGGTCACTTCTGCTTTGGAACAAGTCTGTCAAAGCCTTCCACATTAAGAATGGAGTGGCTTTCCCGTGAAGGCTGGACACGATATGGTCCTTCACACCTTCTAACAGAATCCTCCTCGTCTTTGCAGTCTTCTTTTTCCATGCATCAAGTAATGCAGCATTGCTAGATCTCGGCTTAGGAACATCGCCATCGATGAACTCCTTTAGCCCATTATCCTCCAGCATCGCCTCCATCCTGTCCTTCTAGGCTATGTAATTTGAGCTCTCATCAAGGGCATACTCCAATCTCAACCCATTGAAAGACATTTCAATGTATACTTGATTTCTACACCAAGAATCTTCTGTAGCAAATTCGAAATGTCCACCAGCACAAACTCACTTCACAATTGCAATCTTCAATCAACAATGCTCTGATACCATGTAGAAATTATATGCACTAAGCATGCATATGTCCAAGATCCACCTGATCTCACACTATTTAACTTTATGCAAGATACTGAATCTATTCCACTTGTTAATCTTTTGCGGAAAAATTAATTGCACACACATGTGAGGCATAAACAAAAATATTCAATCGCACTTAACACCATTTTTAACGGGAAATACTGAAGCTGAAAACCCCAACTATATATTATGTATCATGGAATCATATGACAATCCTCATACAAAGCTTATCAAGCTCTCAGTACAGTATAATCGTCATACACTAATCACGAACAATCTTGCAAATCCATGCACCGATCTTGCCCTCCTGCTAGCCTACCTCCACTGCGCAATCCATGCTAAAGAATAGCTCTGAATGAATTCGAATTACCCTTACCTTGACTGTGCAGTCCTCATTGGCAACTCCAATGTGTGTGTGATGTAATCAATGCATCACTATAGTCACAACAGATAGTCTATCTTGCCCTTTCAACTACCTCTCCACTGGGTCTCCATTGAAACTGCCATGCACTCTACTTAACTGTTGTATTGTTCAGTTGATTAATGAGTTATTATTTAGTGAATTAATTAACTAATTAATTCACACCACGCTCACTAGTGTATCAATCAGTTAGACTAGATACAGCGCAATTGTGACCGTCTAATCGAGTTAAATCAATACACCCATAACTACTTTTCCAACTGTGTCATAACTCTACCACTTGAGTTCTAACTGAGTCCTCCATGCATTAGCTCCAGTAAACCCTTGGGAATTGTGTAATTCCCTCAGTCCACTGATGTGCCACATCTATGCACTGAAACAAAGTGCTCCAAGAGAATAAGTTGTTTTTTAGTGTCTGATTATTATTGAGCTAATAATAATCGACATGCATCTATTTTTAGATCAACGATCTATAAATAGACTTCGCCCAATATTCTAAAAATATAATTTCATCTATTTTTCCAACTTGATCAACCATCCACAAAAGCATCCTGCAACTTTTGAAATATGATCATCATGTCTAAAAATAGACTTGTGCCAAAAATAGCCTGCGAGCCCACTTAGTGAAGGCGACTCTTTTCACTGAGCTCATCATCTTGTTGAATCTCAACAAAGATCACATTTTCAAATCGGTGTTTAATGAAAGGTAATAGAATTTTAAAGGAACACGTAACAATGTTACAAGAGGCTCTAGAGACAGGAAAACAAGAATGGAAAAGCATGAAGACAGTGTGGCAAACCATCACATGATCAAGGGCAGTAAACAAGGATGTGATAATTTCTAAAGCAACTCAGGTAGATACACAAGCATCTCAACAAACAGATCTTTCAAAAGGGAAGACAAAAAAAGAACAATATGGATGGCGGTCCAAAAGAAATCAAAGATAGAGTTGAAGACGCTAATAGTTACATAAGGACAGGGGAAGAAGAAGATGCAAGTGCTCGTAGAGCACAAGAAAGAGAATACAAAGAAAGAAAAGACAAGGAAACAAACTTTATTATCAGGGGAATAAGAGATTATGGGAGGAAAGAAAGTACTCTCAATTTGACAACGGACTTTTTGAAATAGAAACTACATTGGAAAGGGAAAATTTTCCAAGCAAGGAGGGTGGGAAGATATGTGAATAGAGGCCTCGTCCCATAAAATTCACCATGGAAACCGTGCAAGAAAAAACACCATCGCTTGAGCAAAAAGAAACTATTGAAAGGCTGACACTTCTTCCTAGATGAATATTTAACCAACAAATAACAGGAGGAGAGAAGGGAAGAAGTGAAGAAAATTAGGGCAGCAAGAAATGAAGGGACAAGGGCATGGTTGTACAATGGTAAATCAGTTATTGCAGTGTTTGGGACTCAAGACAAAACAAGGTAGCAAGTTGACAGTAAAAAAAAAATAGAGAATTCGATAATAGGGAGGAAAACAACAAGAGCAACATGGATGGAAAGGGGCGAAGACTCAAAGTTGGGTCTTATGTGTCAAACTGCATAGCAATCAAATCCTACCCAGGTCTACCTAAGTTTAGTTTGTTGGAATTGTAGAAGCTACCCTTGGAGGAGGGGATCTGGGTTAAGGCCTATTGTGGAAGGTAGAGACATAATCTGTCTCATGGAAACTCATGAACATCATGGTTGCAAAACTCCTGTGTTTGACGATTATTTGAAGTTAGCAGTTTGGAACAAGGTAGCAGAAAATGGAAAAGGGTATGGAGGAATACTAGTTTTAGTGAAAGAAAAGGAAGTTCATCACATTTAATTAATGAAAGAAGATGAAAATAAACAATATTTATGGTTCAAAATATCAGATAAGGAGAATCACATAAGAATTGCAGCATGCTATTTTTCCCCTCAAGTCTCAAAAACTTACAAAAATAAGGGGCTAGACAACAAGGATCTGTATGCAGCTTTAAAGCAAGATATTGTTGTGTACTATCAGCAGGGAGAAATGCTTTTAATGGGCGATTTTAATGCTAGAACAACAAATCAGCAAGCTAGTATTCTTTGTTGCAAAGAGGATCATAATCCTATTTGGCTCACTGAAGAGGGGAATCCCCAGTGGGTGAGATGTTTAGAAGATGACAAAGTTTACAATCATTTTGGAGAGGAATTGCTTACATTGTGTGGGGCTTTCAACTTAATTATTTGTAATGGTTTGGACAGATGGAAAAGGTCTGGGAACTTCACTTGCAACACATACAAATGGGCAAGTGTCGTTGATTATGTGATTTGTTCACAAAGCTTGATAGAAAAGATAGATGAAGTTGAGATTGGAGAGCATAATTGGGATTTAAAATCAGACCATAACCCAATTTATATGAAGTTATCATGGGTAGAAGAAAGGCAACATAAGAGAAAAACCCAATGCTCTCGGCAATCACTACCAAGGGGCAAAATTCTTCTAACAAAAGAAAATTGTACCATCTTCAAGACAATGCTGGAGAGATTAATTCATAAAGATAAAACTGGTTTCCAAAGCTTCAACAATCATAAGTAAACAAATATAATTTGAAGGGCACTTGAGAAGTGCAAAAGAGCAAAAAATATGAAATTAGAATCAAATTGTTTTCCTATAAATGCTTGGTTTGATGAGGAATGCAAAATGGCAAGGAGAACCTTGAAAAAGACAGGCAAGGAGAAGATGAATGTAAAGTTATAAAAGCATATACTAAAAAGTAAAAAAGATGAGTTCATGCATACAAGGCGAGAAGAGTTAATATATCTAGGTAAGAATAACCTAGAAATTTTCTAGCAAGAACTTCAGTCAAGGAAGAAGTAAATCGAAAATAATATTACAGCTAATCAATGGTTTGAATATGCAAGACAACTCTATGAGAAAGAATTAGAGGTTGAGCCTCCCCCGAGGCTCAACACAACTACAAGGCTCTTCACATTACAAGAGGTGGAGATTGGAATTAAAAAGTTGAAAACATGAAAGGAAAAAGACTTGGTTGAACTTCAAGCAGAGTATCTAAAATGGGGAAGGAACATTCTTGCACCGCACATCATGGAAATATTCAACAACATCATTCAGCAAGGATTTCCAAGAGACTGGACAACTAGCCTAGCAATACCCTTTTTTAAAAGTGGAGACATTAATAATCCATCCAATTATAGAACCATTATGATCAATCCTTTGTTTGCAAAGCTTTTTAGCTGCATGGTAGAAAATAGAATCAATAAGTGGGCAAAAGTAAAAGAAAAGAGGGCACAAGGACAAGCGGGTTTTAGGCCGAAGCATTCTACAATGGATCACGGCATCACGTTGAGACACATTATTGAAAAGTTTTGGAGGGGTAAAGAAGAAGTATTTTGTTGTTTTGTTGACTTCAAAAAGGCATTTAACATAGTCCCTAGAGATAAGTTGTGGTGTAGACTGGAAGAACTTGAAATTCCTTTGCATTATAGAGTTGTTGTCCATAGAATTTATGAAGAGGTGAAAGTCAAAATTAGAACCTCAAGAGGTATTTCAGAAAACTTTAGAAGTGACATTGGAGTCAAGAAAGTTTGTCCTCTATCCCCTACTCTTTTTGGTTTATATATTGATAAACTAGAAGAGTGGCTAAATTTGTAAGGTGGGGATGGTGTTCAGTTTGGGGAGTTTGTGATAAAGCTTCTTTTATATGTTGATGATCTTGTATTGATTCCTAAATCAGCCCATGGATTGCAGATGCACCTATATGCACTTGAGCATTTTTGTAGAGCAATGGGGATGCAAGTCAATATTAGCAAGACCAAGATAATGATCGTCTCTAATAAAAGGAAGCAGAGTCATCATACATTCTTCTTTGAAGGCAAGAAGAGAATCTTAGGAGGGTGGAAAGCATTATATGCTCTTCAAAACAGATGTAGAGAGGAAGAATTATGGGATTGAAAAACGATTAAAGTGCTTTTTGGACTCCTAGTTTGTCCAATGATGCTATATGGGTGTGAATTGTGGGCTAGCAGCACCCCTGTCTCAAAATAGAAGCAAATTGAGAAAATCCAAAAACGCTTGATCATGAGCAAGTTCAAAATAAAAATTTTAGTACCTTATGAGATAATGTTGAGTGAAACGGGATAAACTCCCATCGAAGCAATTGCTATGGTGCAGCTCATAAGATATCTAAAAAGAATTGAGCAAATGGGAGTAGGTAGATGGCCCAATGTTATCTTCAAGGAAGGCATGAGTGAAAGAAAGAAAACATGGATGAGACAAAACTACACATGGATGCAAAAATGGAATATCTACCTCAATGGTTGTCCCACAAATAGCAAGGAGCTAAAGAATTTTGATATGGAGAAGTTTTGTAAACATGTATGGGGAAAAGAGTTGGTTAGAAAGAAAAAGTACTACATTGAAGAATTCAATCCTACGTATGATCTCCAACAAAAAGAGTACATTGGAGCTAACATTCCGTGGAGGGCAAAGGTTCTTATTGCTCAATTAAGAACCAACTCACATCATCTTCGATGTGAAATAGGACGGTGGAAAAGGCCTAAAGAAGCTTGGGAAGAACAAGTGTGTACATTTTGCACGTCTGGGGCAGTGGAATCGGAAAAACATTTCGTTTTGGAATGTGATGTGTTCAAAGGAATCAGAAAAAGTTATGGGAATATGTTAGCATCGGTTACTTGGGGTTGTCTTTTCAGCGATGAAATTGTTGGAAGGTTGGGCCCACTCATCATCAATTTGAATAAAAAAAGAACTGAAATGCAAAAAGCGAAAAACAGGGAACTCATAGTCCCATAGACTATTTCTAGTCTAGTGGAGGTTAAAATTTCATTTTATTTTCATTTCATTTCATTTAAATACTAGTTAAAGATGTGATAGACTGTTGCAACATACAATACTAGTGAAGGATGTCTGCTTCTTTAGAATGATAAGAAACTGTAACAATAATGACTTGTGAAGTGATTGTTGCCAGACCTCTACTACTTCAAACTACTATAATAGTTAAGACATGAAACCCTTACTGCAAGATGTCCAAGTGCTATAATGATGCAACCTTTCCTGATATTACTATGTAGCACATCGTGTCTTTACTGCAGGTAATGATGTTGAAATAGGTGATAATGAACTGTTGATTATGAATCCAATGTTGATACGCACATCAAAGGTCTGCAAACCGAAAACCCTAGTTGTGTGCAAATGAAACCCTTATACTACCAACCAGAATTCACTCATTGTAAAACCTTGATGCAACTATTGATGCCACAGTCCTTACTGCTGGATCATCCTTTTGCAAATCCGGACTATATACATATTGGAACCTTTGCTCAGAACTACAACACGACGTGTCTACAAGAGTAAATTCTACATCATCTCTACCTTACAGGTTAGGGTTTCTTACATACCTCATAACAATTATATATAACCAACATATACAGTTGCAACTACTTTAATTCAATTATGTGACTAAGACTACACAAGTCGACTTGATCAGTAGTTGTGGGAACTGGTATATATTTACACTAGGATTCTCAACAAACAATGGACTGATAATAGCAGAGAATAGAACTTAATTGCCACAGAATAATCTAACCATTCTTGCACCGTAATGAACCAACTTTAAGATGATCTTTGGATGGAAGTCATGTATGCTTCTTCAAGAATCGCAGAAGCCTTTTAATAAATTCAGGCGATCACAATCATATTCAAAGGAGTTCAGTGATTGTTTTGTCAAAGTATAGTCATGGCCACAAAAAAAAGGAAACTAAGACTTAATGCACAGATTAGATTAGGAAAGTTCAAAAGCAACCATAGATAATAGACCTTGAGCAAGTCTGAGAACCCTCAACCATTATCACTGTAATTTTAGAATGAGCCGAAATTTTCAAGACTGAAATACTTTGACCTACTTCAAGCTGCCAATCACAAAGAGTTAATAATGATGACTTCGGGATTTAGTGGTTTTCTTCCTTCCTCGATAAGCCGTAGAAAGGTTTGCTTTAAGATAAGGCCAAGTGTTATTGAAACTTGGCATCAGTTTGTCGTTGGTACAGAACCAAAGCTTGACATTAATAGACCTCAGATCCTTTCCTTGGCTACAAAACCGAAATCCTAATGTACTACAAAATCCGCTGAGCTTGGAACCTCCTCAACCATAGAATACACCTACTGTGTTTTGAATTGATGCCTTAAAGAGGGTCGAAGCCTTCTTCCTGCAATAAAACACAACGAACCCCAACCAAATCCACAAAACAGGAGCCAGACACCTCAATGCCTCATTTAATCTGATCAACGCTCCACAGGGCTGAAAATTAATTCAGAGTTAATAGCAAAACGATATTAATTGAATTACATAATATTGGACTTGGAGATGTAGAGCCACTTTATAGATTTTGGGGGCATCTATGAAGGCAACTAAATTCCATTTTTGGAGGGAGAATTTGAATTTTAAATTCAAATTGTAGATGGAAAAACCCTTTGGGGTTTTCGAATTTTGAAATTTGAATTTTCCTTTCAACCCTAAAACCCTCACATGCCCTTGGTTTTAGAAACAAATATTCACAATAAATCATTTTGCCACAAGAAATATTATTTTAAGTCTCGATGAGGGGCCTCATGACATGATTATTTGTCTGTGGCTAAGGAAGAGGTGCCACACCATCACTCTTTGGGGATTTTGTCCACAAGTTGGGTCCTTTGTCTTCAAACAAGCATAACTCACAAACCATAAATGCTCTTGGGCGTGCCACATACCACTGGAATGAGCTTAACGAAGAGAATCCAACAAATATGACCTTGACTCAAAAAAAAGGTATTTTCCACGTCATATTGGTCAACAAATGTGGGGCATCTTCTGGTGTTGCTTGGGTTGACATAAATGACAACCACATATCAACAAGTAGAACACAATTGACTACTAAGGAAAAATTTTGGTAAGAAAATTTTTTCCATGGCCAATGCTAATGCTTGAAACTATAAAATGTCCAAAGTTAACTAGTGATGGTACATTTCCATTTTTTTTTTTAATGTATTTTGGGTTATTTCATGTTAACATTAATAATCTCTAAAATGTCATGGATATTCCATTAGACTGTATGTCATAACATACTAAATTATATTTGAAAATCCAAAATCTACACTGAGGGTCAATTTCTCCTTATATTTTTGGATTTTTTAATTATTTTGTTATGTTTATGCATGCAATACATAAAAAATAGAAAATAGAGAATAGAAAAATAAACTCGCAAACCACAATGAACATAAGATATGATCTGGGAAACCCTTACGATAGAAAACTCAGTTGGAAGGCGTCGCTACACTACTATATCTTTCTCTAAATGGAAATCAATGCAAGTACAAAGGAGTGAGACCTCTGAGCTACTACAATACACAAACCCTCTCTCTCTCTCTCTCTCTCTCCCAGCTGCTTTTCTCATCTATGTAAAGAAATACTCTCAAATAGAATCAAACCTCTTCTCCTGCTAGTGCCTCAATTTTCACACAATCTAATAACCAACTAGGGGTTAAATTTGACCCATTTAATATACAATGTGAGTTACAATTCAACCCTTCTAGAGTCTTATTCGCAACGCCCATGTGCCTAGACCCTTTTGTATGAGTAATGGGGGTTGACATGGCATCCTCTCAAATTATGGTGGTCAATTTCAATAGTTCTGCTTTTGAGGGATGTAACTTTCTCATACAAGTTTTGATTGAGGTGATTTATGTGATGTTGGAAAGGTATTGGTGAGTAGATTATGGAAAAAAGTTCCACATAAAGGACAAGACCATAAAAATGCATCATTTAGGGCCTCAATATGGATTTTGAAGTTTTTCACCTGAAAATTTCCAACTTGGGACCATTGGTAAAAATGACCTTGCAAGTTGAATCCTTCAAATTTTCCACTCTAAAAGCATCAAGATGGGTATATTGATCCATTCTAGATCATATCTCTCTATTTTGTGAGGATTTTGGTCCCCAATATCTTTTACTGAATGAGGTAAGGGAAATTTTCTTCTACCTTCTCTCGGGAGTACCAATTAGTCTCGCTTGGAAGCTATCTTCTCAACCCTATCTTCCAAATTTCTTGTTGCTCTTCTCTTGTAGTTCTTGACCTCTTCTGCAAAATTGTATTCTTTGTCAACTCGATTTAAGCATCTAGGCCAAATCCTCTATAGAAGGTAGGGCTACTTTTTCTTCTTGATCTAACATGGAAGACTCGTAGAGACTCCTATTTTCTAACTAAGTAAATGCATATGTATGGGGGCAGACTAAGTCTATAGGAATTACCTCCAACCTTTTCTAGTATCTCAAATGGACCATATCACAAAGCCTTAATTTTCTTACTAGGACTCTATAGCCTCTCCTTGTTCAACTGCAAACATAGTTTGTCTCCAACCCTATATGATTTTCTTGTTCAACGTTGATTATATCAAGCCTTGTATTTTTCTGGGATTTTTGTAACGTATATTGTATCTATAGATGAATATGCTTGATCTTCTCAACAAATTTTCTTGACCTTAAGGTATCCCCTGTAAAGTTTTCCCTCACTCCTTGTCGTCCATATACAATATCCAAAGGCGAAGGTGGAATTTTTTTAAAAAAGTTTCAAAAGTGTGGACTATTCAGTTATAAGAGTGTTTTATATATATCAAATTTGAATCCCAAATCATTGGATACTTCTAATTGTAACCCCTCAAAAGTTGCACCAAAGTCTCATTGAACAAAGTCTATGGATGGAATGTTGTAGACCTTTTCAACTTCATGTCCATATTTTCCAACAATTTAGTCCAAAATGCATTGAGAAATCTTGTGTCCCTATCTGAAATAATACTCTTTGGTATCCTAAAGTGCACTCAGACCTATCTAAAGAATTTTTTTTTTGCTTCCGCTAATGGTCTTTTTACATGGCATGAGAATGCACATTTTACTAAACTTGGAAACTACCATGAATAGATAATCATGTCCCTTCCTGATTGTTGGTAAACCTCTCGTAATGCTTTACCAATTATGAGTGGGTACAGGTTGTTAAAAAATGTAACTAGGTTTAGTCTTCATGATTGTATTTGAGTCATAATGAAATGTACTTATGAAAAAAATGAAAAGAAAATTTTATTATTATTACAATGACTTATTAAAGCATGGGTTTCATGCTTGGGTCATCATGTTTTAGGTGAAAGTCCCCATTGAGGACTTTTAGGATTTATATTGATTCATTAGAGTCATTGTAAATTTAAAGAGACCTTTCTTGGGCTTTTGAATCATGTACAAAGGATTATTTTTTAGTAAAAAATGAATTATGTCACCTCGACACTAAGTCAGCCTCAAGAAAGGGAATTGGACCTCTCCATAAGCTTATATATTGAAGCGGTTCGAATTCATTTGGAGCTCACTCACTTACATTATTTTTATATCTAAGAAAGAGCTAGAAAAAGTGTGAATTAAGGAAGAAAGCCAAGAAGGAGTGTGAAGTTGGGAAAGAAGGAAGAAAAGGTTAAGATCGAAGTTTTGGACTCTCTCTCTCTCTCTCTCTCTCTCTCTCTCTCGTGTGGGTTTCTCTAGAAGATCAAGGTCTCTTTGTCAAGTCGAAGTTACTGTTGTTGCTAGTTGTTGCCAAGTCGAAGTTTTCATTGTTGTACATGTTTCTCGTAGGCAGTTATTGGCTGCAGAAACTACACCGAGAAACCAACTCGACCAGTATTTAGGTTCAAACTGGCCCTTGAACTAGAGGGGGCTCCCTCAATAATTACAAGGCCTCGTTTAACGTTGTTCAATGTCACTAGACAATAGCTTATGAAGCACAATGGCCAGATTTAGGATTTAATGGGGTGCTTTATAATGATTGCACAATTATTGTTCATGAATAAATCCCTCCTTTGTAGAGTAATTTTTCAAAGTGTCAGCTTCTAGCCTGATAGAAGAACTTAACTTTTTAAATAATTTGAAAGAAGAATATTAGGGGATTCCTGATAATTAAGGATTCATACATAATACTTAATTAACCAGGAAAAATTGGATGCGTGTAGAAATCTTCTATAGCCCAACAAAATGCATTCAGGAGAAGATAGAAGGACAAACAATAACTAGTTCAAAGAGAAGTTAACTCAAAGAGACAGTCTAATATACTAATCTCTTTAAACAATTATAAATTTGCAAGGGATTTCAGAGAGATTGAAGCTCAATCTATTCTTACCCAGCTCTTCTATAATACTTTGAACATGTGCAGAAAACAAGTTATGGAAACACTAGAAAGACATACTAGAAACACAAATTCTGTCATAAACTGGAATCAGAAGGCTTTGATAAGGAATTCTTTAATATAATTTTTACAGAACTGAAAGGTTTTGGCCTCAAAATCCAACCCTTGTTTATTAAAAATGAAACAATATATATAACTAAATCTCTCCTAAACTATTACAATAATCCTATAATAAAATCCTGAATAATGTATAAAAAAAAAATAGTATCTCTTGATTAGTTGCAGGAAATATGGAATTGTTGCAAGTCTTATGCCTTCAATTTTGGAAATTGTTTTACTGGCACTGATTTTCCTTCTTAAAATTTGGATCTGATTCTTTGATTAGTGAAACTTTGTTTGTCAAATAGGTCACTTATTTTTTGACTGCTAAAGGACTGCCTGAAAATATTGGATATGTTCAATTGATCTCTCGAATGCTTTTGAAAAACGCTCCACCTCTGTTTATTTGTCTTTATGAAATTTTTGGATTTTGTAATCACAAAGTATTTTTCCATTTGTCTTTTGATACTCCAAAAATACCTTAAAATGCACAATACAATCTCTATCCAATCTCCACTTATTTCTAACTAATTTCATGAATTCTAGAATTGATTTAGTGAAGGCGTACAAGTACTTTAGACGCTTTTGACCTGGTATGAATGTTGCTTCCATGCTTTTCTTGGACTTAGAACAGGTCAAAAGCAGTGGAGGCAGATAGAGAATAGTTCAAAAAGTGTGATGTCAAAAGAATATCACAAAAGATTGTTTACAGTGAAACCGCGGGTTTAAAACAAGATGCATGGTGAATGTTAATAGGTGTGGGATGATTTATTATGAAAATGTTACAATTAACATATATGTTAACAATAAATTGTAACGGATAGATGAAAAACAAGTGGAAATTTTTTGTTGGATTGGGGGAATGGCATGTGAAGGTTGACAAAATGGCGGGAATGAGTCAAGATGTCAAAAGGGTGGTTTTGGAGCCGACCCATAAGGGTGGGGGAGATGGTAAGTGGATTTCAAGGGGTTGGGGGGAAGGGTGGGGTGCAGTCTCAATGGGGGGGGGGTGGGGGGGGTGCGGGTTGGCATGTGTGTCGTCAATCTGAGCGCGCCTGATCTCCGCGCTTCAAAACAACAAGAAGTTTATTTCTCGTGCCAAATATTACATAATGCCACTTTATGATTGATTAATTGATTAACCATATAATCTATGGTTAATAATCATAAACATACTTTATTCTAAAATAACCTTAAGTGGCATTTTGGGTAGCACGCTCTTTTTCCTTTTTTATTTTAATTTCATTTATTTCTTTGTTCTGCTACTTGTCTATCCTATCAAAACAAGATATGTTACGACATAGGCTCCAATTGGGGATTTCCTCCCCCTCTGGGATGTAGATAACTAGTAGACCAACTTCCTTAAGTGTTGGGCATGGAGTCATACCATATAACCATCAACCATTCATCTGCAATCATGTAAAAGTATAACCAATCCCCATGAATCAATCCTGCCATTTGAATATCCTGCAAATGCACACTAAAACCTTTAATTGTGAATTACAACGAAGCTGAAATATGAAAATTGTACACTGTTCCAAAATCTGGCAAACTGCAAACTTATTTCTTAATTCAATATCCTTGTATCATGTCTCATCTATTTTGGAAAGAAAATTGCAATTTTAGCAATCTCATCTACAATATGCTTTACCGAAACTTAAATCAACCCATATATTGTACACCAAATCCGAAATAATCTACTGCTCACTGAATCTGAAAACAAAAACTAATTCAACCACACATAACCTTTACCTAACTAAACTACACATTTGCACTGTTAGGTGTAATCTTCTTTCTAATGTAACCAAGTGAGGAGTGGATTTACTGGAAGATCACTTTGCCAGCAGCTGAAAACTTGAAACATATTTACAATATAAAATTGAAACTCCATAGGCACCAGATACTTACATGTGAACTTTAAAAGATGCATCCTTTGTGGACATCTTAAATTTTTTATCATGGCTGAGAGGAGAACAAATGTATTGTTGAATGCAACTTTCAATAAACTTTGCAAAAACACAACAGTAAAGGCAACTGACATTTCAAAACAGTGGAATTGGTAACCCATTGGAATTTCCATATGACAAAGTGGAGTCACCAGGTGAAAATAATGCAACCAATACAAATGCCTACTCCTTGTTCACCAACAAGGAATAGATCTAGTCATTATGTGATCCAGTGAAAAATTTCCTCTTCGCTTCTCTCCCTGGAAACGACGCCAAATTTTGTACTTGTTTCTCGTAGGAAGTTATTCGCTGCAGAAACTACGCCGAGAAACCCACTCAACCAATCTTTAGGTTCAAACTAGCCCTTGAATCAGAGGGGGCTCCCTCAATAATTACGAGACCTTGTTTAACGTTGTTCACTATCACTGGACAGCAACCTATGAAGCACAATGGCCAGCTTTAGGATTTAATGGGGTGGTTGCTAATGATTGCACAATTCCTATTCATGAATAAATCCCTCCTTTGCAGAGTTCTTTCTCAAAGTGTCAGCTTCCAGCCTGACAAAAGAACTTAACTTTTTAAATAATTTTAAAGAAGAATATAAGGGGATTCCTGATAATTAAGGAGTCAGACAAAATACTTACTTAACCAGGAAAAAATGGATGCATGTAGAAATCTTCTATAGCCCAACAAAACATATTCATGAGAAGATAGAAGGAAAAACAATAACTAGTTCAAAGAAGAGCTAACTCAGGAGAACAATCCAATATACTAATCTCTTTAAAAATTTATAAATTTGCAGGGGATTTCAGAGAGATTGAAACTCAATCTATTTTTACCCAGCTCTTCTATAATACTTTGAACATGTGTAGAAAACAAGTTATGGAAACACTAGAAAGACATACTAGAAACAAAAATTCAATCATAAACTGGAGCCGGAAGGCTTTGATAAGGAATTATATAATAGAATTTTTACAAAGCTGAAAGGTTTTGGCATCAAAAGCCAGCCCGTGTTTATTACAAATGAAACAATATATAGAACTAAATATCTCCTAAACTATTACAATAAACTTGGAATAAAATCCTAAATAATAACTAAAAGTAAAATAATATCTCCAATTTGTCTATTGGAAATATTGAACTATTTGCAAGCCTATCAAGCATTGAAATCTAGAATGGTTCACTGACTGCTGGAAATCTGTTATTTGATCTTTAATCTGTTAATATTTTGCTGCTAGGTGTCTTAGACTGATTTTCATGCCCTTGAAATCTGGAAAAAGTTTGAAACTCTCTTCACAAAGTCTGCTAACTAGTATGAATGTTGCTTCCATGCTTTGTTGGGACTTATAACAGTTTAAAAAAATGGTAATGGAAGATAGAGAATAGTTTAGAAGGTTTGATGTGAAATAATAGCGCAAAATATTTGTTTCACAGTGAAAAAATAAGGTTTAAACAAGGTGAATGGTGAACGTTAATAGGCGCGAGATGATTTATTACGAAAACATTAGAATTAATGGATATGTTAACAATAAATTGTAACGGATACATGAAAGACATGTGGAAATTTTTTGTTGGATTGGTGGAATGATGTGTGAAGGATAACAAAATGGCAGGAATGAGTCAAGATGGTCAAATGGGTGGCCTTGGATCCGACTCGGGGGGGAAGATGGTAAGTGGATTTGAAGGGGGGGGGGGAGGTGTGGTCTCAATGGGAGGACGACACGTAAGCGGTTGTGTTTTGGTAAAACTGCTCTACCCGGACCCCCCCCTGCTAGAGATCTTTCAGAAACACTAGGGGGTGTGGATTTGCATGTGTGCTGTCGATCTAAGCGTGTCTGATCTCCGCGCTTCAAAACTGCAAGAAGTTTATTTCTCGTGCTAAATATTACATAATGCCACTTTATGTGTGATTAAATGATTAACCATATAATATATGTTTAATAATCATAAACATACTTTATTATAAAATATATATAAGTGTCATTTTAAGTGGCACACTTCTTTCTTTCTTTTTATTCAAAATAAAGCAATTTCATTTTTTTTCTTTTTGTTGCTACTTGTCTATGCCTAACATTTTTTATTTTTCTTCTACAATGTATAACCTATCAAAACAAGATGTATTACAATAGTCACTACAACAAAACAGACAATTTGTGTCATATTTAGCGTTAGATTTTACTGTATTTTTTTTACAATTGGGATGAGCAACCTAGCGCTAAATATGGCTCTATTGTACATTTTTTAAAGCGTCTTTTTTTGCGCCTGATTTTTCATCCTTATTCATGCTAGATTTTGCAATAATACATCACTTTTTGTGTCAAATATTGCACCAAGATTTTCATCTAATTTCATGACAGGTTTTGCTTCTAGTTTTGTGCCATTTTTTGCATCTATTTTTCGTCATTTTTTGCTTCATATTTTGTGCCATTCTTTGCTTCCATTTTTGCGCCATCATTTGCATCAAGTTTACACCATCTTTTACATCCAATTTAGCGTTTTTTTTCATCCATTTTGTGTCGCTTTTTGCATCTAGCCTTACACCAGGTTTTGCATCTTGTCTTGCACTTGTTTTTGCATCTAGTTTTGCACCTATTTTTGCATCTGGTTTTGCACTTGCTTTAGTGTCTAACAGTTTGCACCATATGTTGAATTTTATTTAGCACCAAATTTTGCATCCATTTTTGCATGTTTTTTCGAACCATTTTTTATGTTTACTTTTTCGTTTGATTTGTCTCCCATTTTCACATCCCATATTGCACCGTATTTTGAATCATTTGCTACATCCAATTTTGCATCGTTTTTAACATAATTTCTTGCATCCAATTTTGCATCCTTTTGAGCATCCAAATTTTCATATATTTTTTCATCCTATGTTAAGCCATGCGTTTTGTCCACCTTTTCATCTCATTTTGTGTCTAATGTTATATTCAATTTTGAGCCATTATTTATGTCCACTTTTGCATTTGTTTTTACACCAAGTTTTGCATCATTTTTTTCATCCACCATTGCATCTCAATTTGCATCTAATTGTGAGCTATTTTTATGCCCATTTTTTACCCCTTTTTTGTCTACTTATGTGTCCAATGTTTCACCATTATTTACGTACACTTTTTCATCCAATTATGCATCCTTTTTGGTGTCTAATATTACATCATTTTCGCCATTCAAACTTGCATCATTTTTCTATGTCATTTTGTGTCTAAGTTTGAGTCTAAATTCCACTCAAATCATTTTATATAAAAATAATTAATATTTTTAATGGGACCCTAAGCATAAACTTAGGAAATTAAAATAATTAAAGGATATTAATTAAAACAGAGTGTGAATCTTCTAGAGAAGACAAAGATCAAGTCAAGTTAATCTTAATCATTGATTAACACTTTAATCTCGGTTGTTGAAGTCTCAATGAGAAAATTATAAGGAGGAATTGATGGGAAATTTGGAAAATACACAAAGATGAAGAAAGAATCCATAGATCCAAATTATTTAGTGAGAAGTGATTAGGGAGAAGATTGATCGAGAGGATTCTCCCAGAGAGGGGCAAGGATAATTTCTGGTTGGAAGAGTTCCTGAGCCAGAGAGTGCGAAGCAGAGGAGGTAGGAAATACCACAGAGGGCAGCGCAGAGCGAGCCACACAGAGGCTATGCAGGGATTGTGCAGAGATTTAGAGGGAGTTCGATTTTTTGTAGAGGAAATATTCGGGGTTCAGTGCCAGTCACCAAAAAGAGTTTCCGAAGGCTAGAAGGGCCCCGTTTCCAGTCAGCAGAGAGATCCAGTGTAGAGAGAGAGGGAAGCTTTAGTTGTGATGCAGAGACTGCACCAAGGCAACACAAAGTAGTGCATCCAGAGTTAAGGTTAGTGTCAGATTTCTGTGGCAAAGTGAGATATTCTCACAAGATTTTATTGGTCATTTTTCCTATGTATGATTTTTCAGTTCGAAAATCATAGAATTGTACTCATAAAATTAATGCATAATATACAAGCCCTCAACTGCTGCACTAGTTTTACCACATTGGGTTTTTCCGAGGAAAATTGTCCAAAAATAAATCTGTTAATGTGTTTATACTTGTGCTAGTATTTTTCCTTGTATTTACTTTCCACATATTTTTTATTATGAAGACTGCAATGTATTTTTTTATCGTAGAGCACGATAAATAATTTGTTCAGTTAAAAAAATAGAAGAAATTTAATCAGCTACTGCAGTAAGATTCTGGATAGCGAAATTTTCACATGGTATCAGAGCTATAGATCCAGAAAAGTCAGTGTTGAATGGAAGAGGGATATCAGGAGACTGCGTAGGCAGTGAATCAGATTCCCTACAGGATTGCACCGTCCAATCCAGGAGGAAAAATTTTCATGGAAAATCTCTCTCTGAGTGAATCGACAAAGCGAAATATTTATGGATTGAAATTTTCTAGTGACAGATGGAGTTGCGCAGTAGGTTCAGCGCATAGAAGTCTTTAGAAGGGATGTATTTTTTTGCTAGACCGCAAAAGCATCAGAAATTGAAGGAAAAATAACACAGATACGTATGGAAAATTTAGATGACTCTAAATTATCTTCCAGATTGGAAGAATACTTCGCATGTTTGTCAAGTTCAACATGTGTATGTGTTTGGTACATTGATAGTAGGGCTTCATCTCACATCACTGGAGTTCGAGAATATTTCTTGAGCTATCAGGAAGAGTAGATGGAATTCCAAATCACTATGGGAAACATAACAAAATGCACTCCAGTAGGGAGAGGCACCATAGTGTTTCAGAGGGAGGCAAGAACCAACATCAGAGCCACTAATGTGCTGCATGTGCCAGGGCTAGGAATGAATTTGATTTCAGTGTCCCAATTACCGGAAAATGGATACGAGGTATACTTGATTGGAAAGAAGGTATACATCAAACATCTGAGCTAGAAGAAGAAGAGGCAAATTGGAGCTCGAAGCAATAGACTATAGATATTGTAGCTTGAGTCTCCTATGACACTGATAAGCAACAATCTTGATGGTGAAAAAAATTTGAATGAACTATGGCATAGGTGAATGGGACATTTTCACCTTGGAGCACTAAGGATGCTCGGAGAGACTGACACTGGAGTACCAACACTCAGTACAGAACATGATGACATATGCAGAGGATGCATACTAGGAAAGTACGCTGAGGCAGCATTTCCCAGGAGTGATAACCGAGCAGAAGGTGTATTAGGATTGATACATTCAAACATTTTTGGCCCAATGTCCACTAGATCTCTCAACGGTGGCGAATATTTTTTCACCTCCATTGATGAGTACTCCAAGAAAACCTAGATCTACTTCCTAAAAACCAAGGATGAGGTCTTTGATCGATTCGAAGAGTTTAAATCTCTCATGGATAAAATGTCAGGGAAGAAAGTAAAGATAGTGCGCTCAGATAATAGTGAAGAATATATAGACAGAGACTTCACAAATTTCTGCACAAAGGAGGGGAATCAAGAGAGAGTGGACAACTCCATACATGAGTGACCCCACCTTGTACACACAGCTTATTGGGTCACTCATGTATTTGGTCAACACCAGGCCAACCATTTGTTTTTTTGTCAACACCCTTAGTCAGTTCATGGTGGAGCCAAAAGGGTACATTGGGTAGCAGCTAGGCACATTCTCATATATGTTGGTGAAACACTTAGATATGGGTTGAAATACTCAGATATGGGTTGAAATACACCTGAGGAGATGATGCCAGATTGAGCGGGTTCATAGATGCAGATTTGGTAGGAAGTTCAACGGACCAAAATAGTACCTTTGGGTATTGCTTCAGTGTTGGATCAGGAATGATCTCTTAGTGCAACAAGAAGTAGAAGTCGGTAGCATTGAGCTCAGTCAAAGCAAAATATATGGCAGCTAGCACAACAACATACAAAGCCATATGGCTTAGGAAGCTTCTCGTGAACCTGTTCAGGAAGATGATATTGTGACAATTAGAGTTGTATATTCTCATTAGTCATTGGTACACATGGTTGCATGTCAACCTTTTTTATTTCCAGAAACAAAAAACTACACCTTGTTATTTCAAAATGAAATCAAATGTTACCTACATATACATAGCCGAATAGGTCCAAAAATTAGTTCAAAACATTAGATAGGTCTCATTGTGACCTTATACAATGAGGGAGAAAATATGGAAAAACCAAAATTTTCATAATTTTTTGAAGTCATTTCAATTTTAATTTGTTTGTTACTCTTCTATCCTAATATTTGTTCACTTCAATCAAGGATATAGATGACATGATGGCATTAGCGGTACTCCATTGGTGCATGTGTGGAATGTCATCATATCATATCTCAAAAATTGTAGCACATTGTATAACATATTAGAGAGGTTATATTATAATGTAAGTTATATGACATATTAAACAGTTTATAATATAATGTAAGTTGTTACTTTGATTCATAGTAATGTTTAACATTGTTTAAATTGATAAAGAGATTTTTAAAAATAGAAATGGTTTAATAATTGGTGGAAGTGATAAATTAATTATTTTAAATATGATATCTTTTAATAACATGGAATATATATTTACCACTAAATTCAAGATCCAAATTTCTCGGATGCACCATCCAATAGATAAAAACCCATGTGATGTAAAAATAGTGTAACAATATTGTTTGCTTTTTAATTGCCCAAACATAGAAAATATAATAGTGAAAAACACACACTATGACTCTAATCATATACAGAGAGAAAAAGTGACATTAGGAAAAAAATATATGAGAGACATCACTTAGTAGATTGAAGTTGTTGTTTTGTTATTCTAGTGATCTATATATATAATAAAATATTCTAGATGACATTTTGATGCTCCACGGGGATATTTCCATTCAAAATGTTGAACGAGAGTTCTAAGAATGCCAAACTTCTACAACTACTGATTTGATATGGTATCTCTCCTTTTAGTTGATTGTTGAACAAACTGGCTTCTCAAAAGAAAAAGATATCTAAATTGAATTGGGATAATATAAAGTGAGTGGAGAAATGAAAAATTGAGGAGGGGGCAGAAAATAGTCTTCCATATCCTTGTAGTTGAGGTCGAGAGTGACCACTCTGCGTGGATGGCAATGGTTGCAAGTAATACCAGTCCAGATTCACAAAGGGAATTCAACACTCACATAGGCCATGGAATTATGAGGATCCTTGGTGACGAGCTTCTTAAATTCCAAGACGGATTCCTCCTCATGAATGAAAATAAAAGTGTGCCCCAAAATTTTGATTGCTGCATTTTCAAAATAATCTAATGTCACCCAAAATTTTCACAAAAATGGAAAAAATCAGCTGAAATTTTTTTATTGCTGCATTTTTCAAAATATTCTAATGTCACCCAACTTCTCTTCAACAATTTATTCATGGATATGAAAAATAAAAACCCATTAAAACACAAATAAAGTGTGGCCAATTAAGGCTTTACCATTGGTTGTGGTGATTGCGATCTTCGATTGTGGCATTATTGCTCAGCTGCAAACAAATGATCTTCTCAATTAAATGAAGTGGTCTCTCACTTGTATTTTTCTATCCCAAAAATACAAAAAGCTGTGTAGAAATTATATGCACTAAGCATGCATATGTCCTAGATTCACCTGATCTCACAATATTTAACTTCTTGCAAAATACTAAATCATTCCACTGTTAATCTTTTGCGGAAAATTAATTGCACACACATGTAAAGCATAAATAAAAATAATAGCACATAACATAGTTGCTTTTAACCGGGAAAGCCTAAAGCTAAAAACCCCAACTATATATTATGTATCATGGAATCATATGACAATCCTCATACAAAGCTTATCAAGCTCTCAGTACAGTACAATCATCATACACTAATCAGGAAAAATCTTGCAAATCCATGCACCGATCTCTGCCCCCTGCTAGCTTCCCTCCACTGCGCAATCCCTGTTGAAGAATAGCTCTGAATGAATTCGAATTACTCTTGCCTTGACTGCGCAATCCTCATTGGCATCTCCAATGTGTGTGTGATGCAATCAATGCATCACTATAGTCACAATAGATAGTCCATCTTGCCCTTTCACCTATCTCTCCACTGGGTCTCCACTGAAACTGCCATGCACTGTAGTTAACTGATGTATTTTTTAGTTGATTAATGAGTTATTATTTATGAATTAATTAACTAATTAATTCACTCCACTCTCACTAGTGTATCATTCAGTTAGACTAGATACAAATAGCTCAACTGAGTCTAACTGAGTTAAACTGAATACAACTCCATAACTACTCTTCCAACTACGTCATAACTCTGCCACTTGAGTTCTAACTGAGTCCTCCATGAATTAGCTCCAGTAAACCCTTGGGAATTGCATAATTCCCTCAGTCCACTGATGTGCCACATCTGTGCACTGAAACAAAGTGCTCCAAGAGAATAAGTTATTGTTTAGAGTCTGATTATTATTAAGAGCTAATAATAATCGACATGCATCTATTTTTAGATCAAAGGATCTATATATAGACTTACCAATATTCTTAAAAGTATTAGAATTTCATCTATTTTTCCAACTTGATCAACCACTCACAAATAGCATCCTGTAGCATCCCGCAAATTCTGAAATATGATCATCATGTCTAAAAATAGACATAGTCTAAAATAGACTTGCGCCAAAAATAGCCTGCAGGCCCACTTAGTGAAGGCGACTCTTTTCACTAAGCTCATCATCTTGTTGAATCTCAACACTCCCTCTCAACAAGATAGGGATTATCCTTCACCCCGGTCCTGCCTCTATGGTATTCAAATTTTCTCCTGGTGAGCACCTTCGTTAGAATATCTGCATCCTGATCCTTCGTAGGAATGTACTGAAGCAACATGATCTTCTGTTGCACACAATCTCTGATATGATGATACCGGATATCTATATGCTTAGATCTATCATGAAACACAGGATTAATCGAGAGTTTAATGCAACTCTGATTATCACAATGTATCATTGTAGGATCTAAATGAGAACCGAACAAACCGACCAGGATCTTCCTCATCCAAATAGCCTCACATGCAAACTTGATTCGCTGCCATGTATTTCGTCTCCATTGACCAGCCACCGATTTCGCTTCCCGCTATACCAAGAAACCGTCGGGATCCGATGACCGAAAATCCCCCGATGTGCTCTTCTATCTCATAAATTTCCCGCCCAATATACAATCCGTGAATCCATACAACTTCACCTTATCCATCTGTCCGTGCCATAAGCCATACTCAGATGTGCCCCTGAGATACCTCAGGACATGCTTGCATGCCTTCCAAAAGATCTTTGTAGGCTTAACCATCACTTTTGAAATATTTTTCACTGCATAGCATATGCTTGGTCTTGTATTAACTAAATACATGAGTGAACCCAGCAACTATCAATAAACAGTGGCATCCACTACCTCTGTCGATGTAGCATCCTCTTTCCTCCGATTTCCTGGAATAGGAGTGTCGATAGGCTTGCATCCTTGCATGTGAAACTTCTCCAGTATCTCCCGGGCATACTTGCCTTGAGACACAAACAATTCACCTTCCCATTGCCATATTTCCAATCCAAGGAAATAATGAAGGAGGCCCAAATCCTTCATCCTTTTAAACCTCTTTGCAAAAGATCTGCCTTGCATGAGTGTATCAACTGCTCATCACCCATTAGTATTAAATCATCAACATAAAGAACAATGATTAAAAGCTTACCCTCCACCACAATTTGGTACAGGTTTTCATCCTCCTCACTCTTGGTGAAGCCAAGTCCAGTGAAATAGATGTCGATCCGTGTGTACCAAGTATGTGGTGCTTGCTTCAGCCCATACAACGCTCTTTTGAGTCTGCACACATGCGACTTGCTGTTGAAGATCTCAAATCCTTCAGGCTGCTCAATGTACACCTCTTCCTCAATGATCCCGTTAAGGAACGCAGTCTTCACATCCATCTGATGAATGTGCCAACCCATCTGCGTTGAGAGAGAAAGGATGGTCTATATGGAAGAATACCATGCAAAAGGTGCAAAACTTTCTTCATAGTCAATCCCCTCAATATGTGAGAAGCCCCGAGCAACAAATATTTCCTTATACTTCTCAATGCTCCCATTAGTAGCTTGATTTACCTTGTAGATCCATCTGGATCCTACAACTGATTTTTCCACCGGCCTTGGAACAATCTCCCAAGCACTATTTCTGACAATGGAGTCATACTCCTCCACCATGGAATCTACCCATGTGGGCTCCTGCACTGCTTCTTCAAAAGAAGATGGCTCCGTCACGATACACTTTCTCATAAGAGCCATGTATCCAGAACGGCCGTGACCGGCTCGTCTACGTTATGATGTAGGGATTCCTACATTCTATGCATCATCAAGCTCGCTTTCAAATTTCTGTGGTACGCTTTCTCACTTGTCTGATGTTTGGTTCTACATGAGTGGACTCCTCCACTCCATGAATCTCCTCCTGTGGCTGATCTACATCTAGAGGCTCATATTTGGGAACAAGAAGTTCCTCCTCTGCATGCAAGTGTAACTCCCTCTCAAGCGACAACTTCATAGCTTTCACCTCATTGAATTTTATATCCCATCACACCACAGTCATCTAACTATCTGGAAAATACACACGATAATTATGGGGTGTTTCTGTATACCCCACAAATATCCCAACTTCTGTAGTTGGCTCCAGCTTCTTCTTGGCATCCTTTGCCACATGAATGTAAACAGATGAGCCAAAAATATTCAAATGAGAAATATCATGCTTCTTACCAGTAAAAGCTTCACAGTATTTCATGTGTACTTCATGCCAAGTACTATGAGGACAACGTATTTGCACATAAACCGCATCAAGGCATGCTTCCTTCCACAAGTGCATCGGTAGGGGCCCGTGTCATGCAAATACCTCTGTGGCAACACCCACGATCGTTCTATTCTTCCTCTTCGTGACCCCATTTTGCCGTGGGTTATGAGGCGCTATGAGTTCTCTTCGAATTCCTTCTTTGCTACAGAAGTCTTTGAATTCATTCAAGATATATTCACCACCATTATCGCTCTGTAGAGCCTTCACTTGCTTCCCCGACTCCTCCTCCACCAATGCTTTAAACTCACAGAACTTTGAGAATGTTTCGCTCTTCTTCTGCATGAAGAAGATCCAGCATCTACGAGAATAGTCATCAAAAAATATAACATAATACCTGTGTTTTGTTGTTGAAGCAACCGAGAAAGGTCCACACATGTATGTGTGAACTCTCTCCGGGATCACTGAAGCACGGTTCTCCTCTTCATGAAAGGTGGAATTCACAAACTTACCCATAGTACATCCCTTGCACTGATCTAATTGCGCAAGTGTACCCTTGGGAAGTCCAGTAGAAATCTGCTGCAAAATTTTCAGGGCACCATGGTGAAGATAGCCCAATCACCTACACCATAATTCGCCCTCATCCCGGCTCACCACTTCTTCTAATTTGCCCATCATTGCAGCGCAACCATCTACCTCTAGCTTGTAGATATTATTAACTCGAATCCCTATCCTCTTGGTTTGACCCGTTGTTTTATGTCTCAGGAAATCTTCCTCATACTAAAACTGGAAGTATCATTACTGCTTCCAAAGATTAAGTGACCAGGACCAAGTTCTTCTTCAGACCTAGAACATGCATAACATTATTCAATAAGAATGGATTACTAGAATCCCTCTCAAAGGTAATGGTCCCAATTCCAGTCGCACTATACTGACCATCTTCGCCCATATCTATATGCATCTGGAGGTCCTTCTCCTCCAAGTCACTAAACAACTCTTTGTCTCTCGCCATATGGAAAGACACCACTATCAAGATACTCACACCCATCCCATACAGCTGAAACAAGCATGTATCAAGGAGAAACTAATTTCAAATTGTGGAGTTTAAGGCCTCTCCAGTTTTGCATCCAACAACCTTCTTGTTCTTCTTCTTCTGTGACGCTTAGTGCCAGTCTCATGCTCTCAAGGCAACACTTCACTTTGGAAAACCTCGCCTTTGCCTTAGCACCGCATTTGAAATGATGTTTCTTCCCCCTTCCCTTTCCTTGCTTTGGCAACCAAATTGAAATCTTCATCTTCATATTCTTCTGATGAAGATCCATCCCGAGTAGTCCTCCTTATCTCCTCCTGCATGAGATCCGCCCAAAGGCGCTCCCATCCCGGCAGCTTCTCCCGACCATTGACAGAGTCTCCGTAGCTATGAAAACTCTTCGAAGCCCAAGGAGAGCCAATCTCACCAAGTATTTATCATCAACATTAACCCCCACACTTCCCAGTTCATCCTTGCAGTGGACAAACTTCATGAGGTATTTTGGAATATTGTCGCCTTTCTCCATTTTTATTTTTTTGAGCTTGTCTTTAAGTGCCAACTTCCTCTGGTCACTTATTATTTGGAAAAAGTCTGTCAAAGCCTTCCACATTAAGAATGGAGTGGCTTTCCCGTGAAGTCTAGACACAATATGTTCCTTCACACCTTCTAATAGAATCCTTCTCGTCTTTGTTGTCTTCTTTTGCCATGTGTCAAGTAATGCAACATCGCTAGATCCCGGCTTAGGAACATTGCTATCTATGAACTCCTTCAGTCCATTATCCTCTAGCACTGCCTCCATCCTATCCTTTCAGGCTATGTAATTCGAGCTCCCATCAAGGGCATACTCCAATCGCAACCCATTGAAAGCCATTTCAATGTATACTCAACTTCTGCACCAAGAATCTTCTGTAGCAAATTCGAATTGTCCACCAGCACAAACTCACTTTACAATTGCAATCTTCAATTAACAATGCTCTGATACCATGTAGAAATTATATACGCTAAGCATGCATATGTCCTAGATTCACTTGATCTCACAATATTTAACTTCTTGCAAAATACTGAATCATTCCACTGTTAATCTTTTGCGGAAAATTAATTTTACACACATGTAAAGCATAAATAAAAATAATCGCACATAACACAGTGGTTTTTAAACGGGAAATCTTGAAGCTGAAAACCCCAACTATATATTATGTATCATGGAATCATATGACAATCCTCATACAAATCTTATCAAGCTCTCAGTACAGTACAATCGTCATACACTAATCAAGAACAATCTTGCAAATCCATGCACCGATCTCTCCCCCCTGCTAGCCTGCCTCCACTGCACAATCCTTGTTGAAGAATAGCTCTGAATGAATTCAAACTACTCTTGCCTTGACTGTGCAATCCTCATTGGAAACTCCAATGTGTGTGTGATGTAATCAATGCATCACTATAGTCACAACATATAGTCCATCTTGCCCTTTCACCTATCTCTCCACTGGGTCTCCACTGAAATTGCCATGCACTGTTGTTAACTGCTGTATTGTTCAGTTGATTAATGAGTTATTATTTGTGAATTAATTAACTAATTAATTCACTTCACTCTCACTATTGTATCATTCAGTTAGACTCTCAACTGAGTCTAACTGAGTTAAACTAAATACAACTCTATAACTACTCTTCCAACTATGTCATAACTCTGCCACTTGAGTTCTAACTAAGTCCTCCATGCATTAGCTCCAGTAAACCGTTGGTAATTGCGTAATTCCCTCAGTCGACTGATGTGCCACATCTGTGCACTGAAACAAAGTGCTCGAAGAGAATAAGTTGTTGTTTAGAGTCTGATTATTATTAAGAGTTAATAATAATCAACATGCATCTATTTTTAGATCAACGATCTATAAATAGACTTCGCCCAATATTCTAAAAATATAATTTCATCTATTTTTCCAACTTGATCAACCATCCACAAATAACATCCTGTAACTTCTGAAATATGATCATCATGTCTAAAAATAGACAGTCTAAAAGTAGACTTGCGCCAAAAATAGCCTGCGAGCCCACTTAGTGAAGGCGACTCTTTTCACTAAACTCATCATCTTGTTGAATCTCAACAAGCTGGAAATGATGAAATTATTTTGAAAAATAAATTTCTTAAAATGAAAAAGTGGAGAATATTTAAAAATATATATTTATTCACATTTAAAAAGAAAAAAAAAATATTTAAAAAATTTAAATTTCTAAAACATAAAAAAATATCAAAATAAATTTAAAATGAGAGTTTAAATTAATATTTAAAAATATTACTAAATTTGGTATCTTGTTTACAAATATTTGTGCATATAAAAATTTTCTTAAATGTTAAAAAAGGTAATATTTAAAAAAAATTAAAAAATGACTAATTTTTGGCATTTTGTTTCTAAATATTGGTGTATAGAAACACATGTTTTTAATATTGTATGGGTTGGAACTTTTAATTTCATTTTCTAATTATTGTGTAACCCATGATTTATGCTTCATTAAAACCACACTCAACCCATGTTTTACCATTCATTAAAAATATTTTTAGTATTCTAATTTATATAGATTAAGGTATATATTTTTATTTTTGATATTTATTATAGTTTTAGGTCACTTGGGCACCATTCACACAAAAGGTATACCCAAATTAAATTATAAAAAATTGTCATGTCATTTTAGGTACCTATTCACACCAGTATCTCTATTAAGTTTTAAAGGATTTTAATTTTCTTATACATTATGATGTAAAAATTCAATATTAACATTTTAAAATATTTTTTTCTCTAATTGTGAGAATTCTCTTTTACACAGCCTCATGTCAAGAAATCCCTTTTACACAACCTTGTGTCAATTAAAAAAGACATGACACAATAAATCCATAATTATTGGATCCAAGGTATACACAATCATTGGAATACAATGGTTTCATTGTTCCTTACTTACCCAATGGTTAGCCTTATCTAATGTGAATAAATGGAGATGGTACTTCTCTGTATATGCATTATAACTATAATGCAGAGTGATGTTACATAGTATGAGCTAATTTATGTTTTCTCGGTAATGACTACTGAAAAACTTAAACAAGTAGAGTTATTATGGATATTAGCTTAGTTCGTAAAGCTTATATGACTCATATTAGTATAAGGAAAAGCAAGGCTTATATGACTCATATTAGTACAAGGAAAAGCAAGGATGTATAACACATCTTGTAGTAAGCTCTTCCTTGTCTAACATATATGATATCACTAGTGATTATCTTGAGATAACATTTAACTCCAACATATCACATCATTAAATATGGAATCTCAACTAGGAACATTCGTTCCCCTAACATTACTGGTTTGTCCCCGTCTTATCATTTTCACTTAGGTTTTGCAATGGGTGTTTACACTATCGCCAGGGTAACTGATGGAACATTGATCGATTTCAAAGGTGTAAAAACTAAGTGAGGAGTATGGACCAAAGGTTGGGTGGGAGTAGGAGGATCCAAATTTACACTTTCAGTTGAGTAAATACAAGTAGATCCATAGTCATATTACCGTACGTTTCTCTTGGATGTATGAGGAAGCCATCTTGAGGAGCCTTTTGTTCTTAGCTCAATAGAGATCACAGTGATCATTTTCTAATTTTATTCACCCAATATTTTATTTGTAGATCTCTCAATCTAGAAAAGGACACTCCATATTCTCTCTCTCGCTCACAACACCCTAGCAACGCACAACCCATAGATTGGGAGAGTTATGGATGATTCCATTGTAGCCTAAGTTAGAAGTTTCAAGCATTATACAAAGGATATAACATAAGTGTAAATTGATATATGACAAGCATAAGTATCGCGTAAATTGAAATTTTGAGAGACAAATCATTTTAAAAGATATCAACTAAAAGGAACATGTTGTAAATTGCTCTTGCCACTCTAATATGGACTCACACTATAGTAAGGAATATCTAAGATAATGCATGAGCTTGATATGCCTCATGACTTAGGGCTACATCTTGATTTCAAGATGGAGAAGCCCCCATTGATGATCGAATCAAATTAATGCACATACACCTAGATATCCACATGAAATATAGCCATATTCTATAAATCCAGTGACTAAAAGTTGAATCATGGAAACTTAGAGCAGATAGACTAGGTGGTATAGTAGGAGACATTGTTGTGAAAAGTTATGTAGGTAGAGAAACTACCAATATCATTGTACATAATGATTCATTGAAATTTTCAACACGTATACATAAAATAGAAACATAGTCACTAATAATATGGTTATCATTTTTAATCAAATCAACTAAAATTCAAATGCGATTACTAGATAAAAATATTTCATGAATATCATTTTTCTAAGGTAAATTCACAACAAACATCTAAAGATGGTAATATCATCATACATAATAATTCCCCATCAAAGTAATGGTGATAATTTCCAATATATACATAAAATAAAAATATAATAATGATAATATCATCATCATCTTTAATCAAATCAAAGTCATTGTACGATTACTAAATCCAATGTTATAAAACCAGCTCCAAAAATAGAAGAAAAGAGAGATCAATGCCTTAGAAATCAGCCACTTCGAGGGGGCAACCTCCTTTACATTACATAAATGAAAAATTCTTGGATGATTTAAATGACAAAACCTCCTTGCTATATATAGGAGTCCATGGGGTCACAATATAATCCTAATTGGCCTAACAATAATAATGTAAGGGCACAACAATAACAATAGTGGGCTTTTATGGGGCAGAATAATAACAATATGGGGACTACATGGTACAAAAATAACAATAAGGGGGCTGCACTAACAACAATAAGGGACTACACTAGTAATATAGGGACCTAACATGCCCCTAGCCTTCAAAAAAGTGTTGTCCTCAATGCTTGATTATTTCTCGATGCTTCTACATAAAATTATCATCCTCCCATGTGGAATCTTCAGTGGGTAAGTTATTCCACTTGTTGAGATAATCTGAAATTGACAGATTTCGTAGTTGTCAAGTTCTTGTTTCCATGACTGCTTCGGAACTTCTTTCGCTGTGATGTTGATCTTCCTGTTGTTTCATTTGATTCAACACCAAAGTTAGGTTATCCTTTGAGAGTTAAAGAACTTGTTGTTGATGCTCAATGTGATATTCCACTGTTGTATTGTCCATATTAGCTTTCATTTGATCCTTCAAATCATCCAACTTAGCCTCCATGTTTTCTTTTAAACCATCTATGTCATCTTTGGTTGCTCTTTGTAAGATCGAAATTTGTTGCACTTGGTACTGTAATTTTGATATATCATACTGCAATTCTTCCTCTTCATGCGTCATAGTAGAGCTTTCTGAGGGATTAATGGGTGTGGAATTATTTTTGGGAGGCATTATATAACTCAATACTAATATGTAGGCTTCAATATGCCCTTAGAATCACTTCAAACCGATTTTTCAAACAAACGTTATGCAAACTTGTTGAAAAAATACACACTTTTTTCTTTCGTTTTAGGAGGTCTATATTGAACCTGATTTATCTTTATTATTTCGGATATTCAAGATCTGAATTTATATCCTATATTAGCCCTCTGATTCCTCTTTCCAATACCACTGGTCTGACCTGATTTTGATTCTTCAAGGCAAAGTTACGCCCAATCTCCCACAATGACCTAATTATAGACTAGTTCAGTAGAGAAAACTTGTACGGTGTTCCACATGTCACTGTTTCCTCCTTCAGCTGTGAAATTGATATACAGGAAACTAAATTCTGTGTACTCTAGATTTTTTTTTACAGAATTCCAATCTGATGCTCAGAGAGAGAGTTACGACTATTTTCCCAAGGTCACCTCTTTGAGATGAAATTCGGGAGCCTGCAAAAACCCTAAATTCGACAGATCATATCTCTGACAATATTGTGAACCAAGATCTGAAAATTTTGCACGAAGTTCCTCGGGATTTAGTTGCAAATGGGTTTTTTTTTAGCTTCTTAACCTTTATATCAAAAAGGTTATAGCGAAAATTCCACGGTGACCTATTTGAAGCAGCGAAACCCTAGAATCCAAAGCTCTAATACCAAATGTTATGAAACCAGCTCCAAAAATAAAAGAAAATAGAGATCAACGCCTTATAAATCAACCACTTCGAGGGGGAAACCTCCTTTACATTACATAAATGAACAATTCTTGGATGATTCAAATGAAAAAACCTCGTTTCCATATATAGGAGTCCATGGGGTCATAATA
The DNA here is from genome assembly GCA_034641835.2 of Pinus albicaulis. Taxonomy (NCBI): domain Eukaryota; kingdom Viridiplantae; phylum Streptophyta; class Pinopsida; order Pinales; family Pinaceae; genus Pinus; species Pinus albicaulis. The sequence goes on along the minus strand of CM076575.1, from coordinate 240,519,980 downwards.
TAATCCTAGCCGACCTAACAATAATAATGTTAGGGCACAACAATAACAATAGTAGCTTTTTATGGGGCACAATAATAACAATATGGGGACTACATGGGTACAAAAATAACAATAAGGGGGCTACACTAACAACAATAAGGGACTACATTAGTGATATAGGAACCTAACATCCAAATGTTTCATAGATATCATTATTCTAAGGTAAATTCACAACATCCATCTAAAAATAGGAATTTCGTTCTACACAATAGTACTTCCTAAAAAAAAATGCATGTTCATGCCTAACTAGCACCACCAATATCATCCTCATGATCATTTCCATGATCATAATCCTGACCATCCATATTAGTCTCATCCACATCATCATCACCAACACTATTGTCATCCTCCTCCTCATCATCTCCTTCACTAACACTATTTCTATCCTCCTCCTCCTCATCATCATCTCTTGATGTATGCTCAACATAGTCTAGATCATCATCTTGAACATCATTACCTATAGCATTCTGAAAAGAAAAGAAAAGAAAATAAATATTACATGTTAGTATTAATTCCATAGAAAAATGCATATTTTCATATTTTTTTTGTACAATGATAATCATAAAATGAGGTAGGATATAATATCTAATACTGCTAAGAAATTAAATTAAAATATGGTTCAAATATATATTGGAAATCCAACTAAGATTACATACCTCAGACTCCATCCACACAACAAAATAAACCCATCTCATTTGTTGCAACATCTCTTTTTCCAAATCATTTGGATGGCTTTCATATTTTGGTTCCCATCAATCATTAAATAGGGGGGAAATTAGATAACAATGGATTTCTTCTAGTAGAAATTTTATTAAAAAAATATCACATATTTAATATACATACAAAAGTTGTTATCAGTTCTTTTATCCCTTTCTGACCACTACGGTGAGTGACTTTTGTCTTTAATAGCCTTGCTTTGGAAGCCTTTTCCTTACACATAAACGAATTCAATTCATTTTCACCCAAATACATGTCTAAGTAATGGAGGTAACCCGATAGGAATTAGAGTTAGAACCAACTCCTTTATATTTCAATATCATGAAGCTTCATGTTTCATTATGTATTTATCCAAGATTTCTAATTCTATTAACAACATCATATATTAGACATTATATAACAATAAGTCAGAGAGTGTGTAAATAATTAGAATTTGTACCTATAATTAGAGACTCACTCTATATAACCTTAGAACTTATAACTAATTCCCAAATAAAGACTCTTACTAGATATTTAATTAGTTGGACATAAGAAACTCAAAATACTCCCTTGACTCTTTAGGGCGTAATAATGACTCTGTATACTAGTATCTATCTAGGTCTCATGAATAGGATGCATGAAATATATCTATAACTCAATTTCTTTGTTTTCACACCCATTTGGCTAACGTTTGACATATTTATATGAGGGACAGATCCAAGTAAGACTCTTTTGACACACCTTTATCTCTATAATTCCCAGTTTTGACACACCATGTAGAGGATCAACTCCATATTATGGAAATTTACCATTTTATGTATATAGTAGCTCCTTAGTTTTTAGCATTGGATATGTAATCATTGAAAATAATGTGGAGTGTAGTAAATTAATGTTAGACTATTGTATCAATGAATTTCATAGAGTTGCAAAGTGAAGGAATTTGAGCCCAAATTCTTGGCATATGTCTGAATAAACGTCGAAAGGACACAACCAAAAAAACCTAATGAAAGCCCTAATGTTGTGGATTATTTATTTCCTGGTGAGAAATCAAAATTGTTCATGTTAAATGCCTCGTAAAAAACAAAAATTATGTCATTGGGTGAAGCTCACACATATCTAGCAGACATTGAGGAATGTGAGTGCTCCATGTAAACTTATAACTTACTGCCATTCATATCATATAGCTAGAATATCATTTCGCAAGATGTATTTAATTATTTGTGACATAATGTTTCTTGGAACATCAATTGAAAGGGAAAATATTTTAACATAGTAAACTCAATTAATAACTGACAAAGGTGATAAATCGACCACGATAAGTAACACGAAGGATTGATTAGAAAAATAAAAGTGTATCAATACTACGGTTTGGAGGTGCAATTACGATGATAAACTTAATTAGAGACCATAATTGGCATTAAGACCAATGTAAAAGTAAGTAAACTATAAGGTATTATAAATGAATGATCTAATTTAGTAGAATAAAATTGTAAGTTATAAAACTACATATACGAGTTACATATGTCACACATATTATATAAATTAAAGATACAAAGAACATAGATTAACTTAAAAACTAAGTATTAAACTTTAAAAATGAGTCAAGTCTAGTTAAAAATGTAAATTTTGACGACTTCAAATTTTATGAACCTTTCACGACTACAATTATGGTTCGATACCAATGTTAGGAAGTCTAATAATCTTGAATGTAATATAAAGGAAGAAAAAATCACATTGATAATAGAGTTTTATAAGAGTAAATTAAGAATAAAATTTAATTAGGATTTATTTTTTTTAATTGTGAAATGGGAGATGTTACACATTAGTAGTAATTTAAACAAGCAACTCGCATTCCCCTCAACATGCACAACCCAAGGTTAGTAAGGCTTAAAGACCATAAGGGAGAGGAATGATTGCTTGCCCATGAAATCAATCTCTACAAATGCAGAGTTCATTCCTTTTCAATTTTGTAATGGTTATAGTTTGTATTCCAAGAAACATGAAAAATATTAGTGAGGATAATTCTTATTCAATTGTTGTCTGGGTGGGAGTCCCTTGTTTTAAGTGCAGTAAGGAAATTAGGATGGATTTCTACTAGATGAAATAAATCTTTAGAGATGTGGATTTTTTTTAGAATTATGAATTTAATCTTCACACCTCAACACACTTATATGTACCATTATTGTATTTTTCATCATGTCCAATACCATTGTTCGATCATTTATTATCATTTGTTGTAATATTTGGGAGAGGATAAGTCCAACCTAGTAAAATATGTACATATAGGCTCATTAACCCCTAGGTATATCCCTTTTTTTATATAAGTACACCACAACTCGCATTTTTATTCCATCATCTTGTGATATTCTTTATCTCCCTTATAAAGTGTTTTATGCTTAAGGGCACATATCTTCGTGCATCTCTTGTGTAGCACACTTGTGCTTGGGCCTCTCTTGAAAAATATGGTTATCTCTCTCTAACACACTTGTCCAAGTTTATCATAATTTGTAAATACTTGAGGAAATGACTAGAATTTATGGCCAAATTATTTCCACACACTCTTACTAGGTTAGGCTTTGAATGATTTGAAAACCTTCCCAAGAACTCTATAGAGACTTTTGATCAAATATGTGATAAGTTTTTGGGAATGAATGCTCTTAAACAAATCAATTTATTTGAAGTGATTAGTCTTATATAATTAAAGCAAGGAAATTGGGAAGTTATGGCCTATTTCGTCCATAAATTCTAATTTGTGTTAGCTATATGTGAGACCAAGTTCTCTCTAGATGATCTAAGGAATATCTTGGTAGAAGGTATAAGAGAATATTTGAAAACAAAATTTACTAATAATAAATATATAACTTATTAGGATGATATCAATAAGGTGTTGTACTTATAAACTATCAACATTAGATATCACCTAAAAACTTATTATCCTCCTATTATAGCTAGTGAAGCAACTTCTCTCTTAGGTGACCCACCATAAAAAGTGACTAAGACAAAAGGAAACAAAAAGGATAGAAATGTTGCATGGGATGGTGTTAAACAGGTAAATCCTCTTTGCGGATAGAGATGATCCCTCTAGCCCTAGAGTGGGTCTAGAAACAAAGAGACATGCTAGAGTGTAGGTTACTAATTACTGAATGAAAGAGGACATGGTAGATCGACCTACCTAGAGTCTGATGTTGTCGTCACGACTGTAGTGGTGGTGGCCTCTCGCTCCTACCTCGGCAAGTCACAATCCTTCTACAGTCATGCTCGGATACCTGCACATAGATCAGCAAACAAGAACAACATACGACATAATAACTTCATTCATAACTACTAGCCAGTCAAAGAGGGCTAAGAATATTGCATTAAACAAACGACATAACTCAAAATGGGAACCAAACAATAGTCACATGTATGTATTGATAGAAGGAAGAGTTACAACCAAAGCTTTGACATCGCAGTCTCCTCCAGTGGGGTTCAGCCGAAGCGCATTTCGGATACACGTCAGGGAATCCGGATGGGATGAGCATAGGGGCTTAAGCTCTCTCAACGAATTTCCTTCTTGTTCTATCTCTTCAACAATTCAGCTATAGTATATTCAATTCTCCATGTTCAGCTAGCTTATGCAAGGAGAGATAGCTTCTTTTTATAGAGGAAAAGGAGGATGTTAGGATCCCTACAAAGGTGGAAGGGAGGCCTATCCTTTAGGAGGTTCCCATGGGAGGTGGAAACCATAAACTAAAGGAGGGAGCCTGTGGTTATTCAGTCCAACCACTCCCAATGACTCATCCTCGAAGTTGTTAGAGTGGAATCGCCGCCTCTATTTTTAAAAAACATTCCATAAACAGTTGGGCGCGAGTGGCTAACTGAGACAGAGCACCAACTGGCGCGGGGCCCAGTGTTAATCTTCCTCATCGGCGTGAGGGTAGAACTGACTACTCGCGCCAAGGAAAAAACAAGGGTTTCTGAAGCTCTGCTCGGGGAATTGTCAACAGAAGGAATATTTCTCTCATGTAAAGGGATGCAATGATTGTCTTTGCAAGGCATAAAACTTCTTATTGGTCATAGAAATGACCCTCCAATGTGCGAGATGGGGATTGTAGGGACAGTGACAAAATGTTGTGTAACAGATGCCCCCTAAAGCATGAGGTTCGAGGGAGAGGGAGGGGCGAAATGCTTTACAAGAATGCATTCAAACCAAACACCGCTGTTGGAAAACCTGTAATTACAAATACAAACGATATCTCTGATACATGAACACGTGGTATGGGCGCAACCATCCATAATAAAGTACATAAAAAATGAGATCCAAGGTATGGACACAACCATCTAGCAATAAGGATCAACAAATAGACCCAGGTATGGTCGCAGCCATCCAATCAAAAGAGTCATGCAATAAGTCATGATAATCCACAAGAACTCACAGGCTAGATTTTATCAAGAAAAAACCCAGGGTCTTGCGTTCCATCTCGACCTGAACAAGTACAAATTCAAGCATGTGAATATATGAGTTGAAGTCTAACATGTAAGAAAATCGTCTGATTACCAAACAATGATGAAAGATGTTAACAGACGCGAGAGAAACCACCAATAATGACAATGGCCCTCAAGGTACGAAAGGTAAAATCTATGGAATGTGAAAAGTGATCTAACGTCGAACACCCACAGAATCACTTGATCGAAGGCCAATGATGTGGACCTTGCGTCGAATGCGAAGAACTTGCCATTGAGGCATGCAGGCTCCAAGGTACCGGAAGAGAGTCTCTAGATCAGATTCCTGGATAATGAGCTGAAGTCGACATGAAGTGACCTGGTTGAAGGAGGGCTATAATGTTTCCCACATCATCGAAACGAGATAGAGGAACATGATGATAGTGAATCAAGACCAACAGAGAATCAGAGGGAGGTTGAAAACTACAGAGGCAAACTTCTCTTGAACATATCAGTGACATGACACTAGATTTGGCAGTATTTGACATCAAGGGATTTGAGGTCATGATGATGTGGCAAATATAAAAGGAGAGGTCAAAAGAGACTACCCAAACCCATGGAGGAAAAAATGACGAAATGAGATGTCCCCAACCCGACACAAATGCAGAAAAGTGCCATGTTCAAGAGCGACATACTAGCAACATAACTAAAACTTGGTTCCATTTTCCCCCACCATTTATGGCGAGTACCCCAATTATTTTTTTTTAAAACAAGCTTGAAGGGGATAACATATGCTTGCATTGTAAGTTTGTCCTTCGAACAAATCCAACCTAGTACATTTTACGAGCCCTAGGAAGGAGGAACTCGAGGAACGTCATGATGACGAAGTTTGATGTCATCAGGGTTTAACGAGTCTGACAAAGGGAGAACTTGACATCCTTTCATGTTTAGAGATTTTGAAAAGAAGGTGAAAAAGAAAACTCCAGTATGGCTCTTTTCATAAATAGTCTCTCAGATCCGAAAAGGTAGAAAACAATATCTGAAGGAACCTCTTAGTCACGATAGGCTAAGGTATTCCTTTTTCGTAAATAATCCATCCCAGCCCGAAAAAGGGGTAAACGTATACTAGGTGGATATCGTTTCACAACCATTTAACGAGTTCAAAACGATAAGAATCTCGGCAATCTTTTCAATTTTAGAGAGTTAGAAATGAGCTGAAAGATGACTCCAGTAGTGACTTTTTTGTGTTTTTACCGAGTCCGAAAAAAGTATAAAATATAACTCGTTACTTCATCACTATTGTGTGAAAACTTGTCGCTGCACAAGAGACAGGTGTGAAACCCATTTCTCGAAATAATATAAAAATAATCGAAAAACATGTCTTAAAACCTAATTAGGGTTATGAAAAGTTATAAAATGCCAAAAATGGTAAAAATAATTACTTTTCACTTTTTATCTCTTTTGGAGCAATAGTTACCCATTTTACACTGCGATTTTGCAGCGACGATAGTGGGAAATCCGGTAGACCAATCTCGAATCCGTCAGTTCCAGGTAAGAGCCGACATCTTTCCCTTCATTTTAAGTCTTCTTTTACTGCCTGCAACCCTCAATTTTGATTTCTGAGGGGGAAAATGTAAATTTTAGGGCATAGAGGTTGGTGCGAGTTTCGGGCACGGACTCGTGCCAATCGCCCATTTTTCTGAATTGGGGCGCGCCAACCACGCAGACCATTTTTCTTTTAAAAAATGCAAGTTAAGTGCCCAATTTTTCACAAATTCAAGCTTCTAAATCAGCTAATACCATCCATATGAACATGTTTCCAGGTATAAAGCGGAAAAATAGTAATCGAATGGAAAGAATAGGAACACAACGAAGAGGATGAGCTTTCCATGGGAAATGAGAGATGCATGGAAGCTCTCAGAGACTGTTGAATGAAGAAGTTATTCTTGACACCGTGTCTCCGAGCTCAACCAGAGTTGCTACATTATTTGATCAGCATATGGGATGAGAATCAAGAAAATTTCGTCCTTCGAGATCAGGAACTCGAGATTGATGTTTCTAATGTCTACTTCATAACAAGACTATCGCGGAGGGGAGAAACACCAATCCTAACCGGCACCTAGCCTTGCATGGAGAACATGTCCATGGTGATTGATAGGGTATGTCTAGGGGCATGAAAGGGATCAGGGAGTGGGAAAGTCGAGATCCAGACTATCCCAAACTTGGCATTAAAAGTAGTGCTACATACCATCACACGAACTGCGGGATCGTAAGCACCACACGAAGCAACAAAGACACAGTTGATTCTTGTTGTAGACTGCTTGACACCGAACATCTACAACTGGGCAGAGGTCGTGACAATCAACATGAAACACCAGCTGACAAAGTGCAAGAAGACCAAATTGAATCAATTCAGTTATGGGTCTATCATGGTATCGTTCTTCCTGGAACGACTACCAATCTTTCAGCGTCAAGAGGTCATAGTCTCGACACCACCAGCGAGGGAGCCACGGATGGCCCGATGGGAAGCTCTGATGCCAAGGGCAGGGGGCGTTCAAAAAATGTCCTGGAGACCAGAGTTCTTTGATTAGCTCTGCCGACAGTTGATTGTTGTGGAGGACTGGCCCTAATCTGGTAGAGATTTCACTGGTGATCCAGACCTTCGACTCCCAGAGGGAGAGGATTGGGATGAAGATTTGGGTAAGACTCATTTTAATTTTTATGAGTGTTATGATTTTTTTAATTATGTATGTTATGATGTTAAACCCATGTGCTTGCATATGTTGGCCCAGAGAGACCCACGGGCATGTCTCTGATAGCGAGGCGAATCCCTCGCAATTTTGACCCTGCTGGCGAGGGAGGCGAGGAGGAGAAATCATGCACAACCTGAAAGGAATCACATGCGGAGTCCCAGAATATGCATGATTTGACGATGTTCCTCATGCATACTAGAGACATATCGTAGGGGTGCCAAGCTGAATTCACCGCTTGCTGAGGTGGCTCATACGGGTAGTGACATGCTACCATGAGCATCATGCCGAGTAGACACCTAGGTTTTTATCTGCATATTTTGAGAGACATGATGTCTCAGGATGTAAAAAAAACACACATATTTTTTGAAGTTATGATACACACTGATGCAAACATTTGATATATATATATATACCCACACATCTATTTCCTACATGGATCTTTTACATATGATGATGATTTTACAAATTACGCAAATGTCTATCTAATACAATGTTGGCCACTGTATCAGTTAATGCATTCATTCGTCTAGGAATATGTTGATATGTAATAAAATCTAAATGTATTTCCAGCAAATGAATACGTAAATACAATCTCAGAATGTATGAGTTTCTAACTGAATAATGACCATTGAGTTGAAGAACGACAAGCTGTGAATCTAGATTTACAAGAAATGCACGTATGCCGAGGTTGATTGCCTTGGTTAATAGTTCAATGGCAACACTATATTAAACGACATTGTTTGTAGTCTGTCCTAGACAAATACCTTGCAGATCTATCAACTCACCAACAGGATCATAAATTACCCAGGCTGCTGAAGACAAATTCCTGGTAATGCGGGAAGCACCATTCGCAAAACCAACATAAGGGGTAATAGACATCTGCACAATAAGAAAGACCCAATAAGCAGGAAAAACACTCTCAAAGCACATCAAACCAAAACATGTACAAAAATGAAAACAACACCTATGTACACAGATCATGCATGAATGACTCATGCATAATATTTTTTGAGATACAATCCATTTTTGGGTTGTTCTAGAGGATGACCTTCGTAATCAATGAGCTCATAGGCCCCATTCTACAATGCACGTTTAATAATGTAGGGTCCATGCCACATGGGTTGAAATTTTCTTGCCCCCAACTTATCATGAGCTTGGTTGTAGAGGAGGACAAGATCTCCTTCAACGAAGGAACGAGGGGAAACAAATCGGTCAAAATGAGCTTTGACCTGCTTCTTTTGTGCTTCGATAACCAGAGAAGCAAAGCGGCAAGTTTCATCCAGCCTTTCTAAATAAAGGAGACACTCTTCTTCTGGTGAAGTGTTCGACAGCAATTCAACAACCAACTTGAGCGAAGGTGTTTCACACTTAATCGAAAGAGTAGCTTCCAGACCGTAAACCAACTGGAAAGGAGTGAATCCGTTCGCATTCTTAACTGAGGTTCGGTATGCCCAAAGAGTTGAAAATAACATGAGATGCCAATTGGATTTGTGGATCCCACTCATACAATGAAGCATGGTAACAAGAACTTTGTTCACGGCTTCAACCTAGCCATTGGCCTGAGGATAGTAGGGTGTTGAGCTGTCGTTACGCAGACCAAACTTAGAAGTCAACTCCGCCACCATATAATGCCGAAAATGGGAACCATGATCGATAATGATGGCTTGAGGGATGCCAAACCTAGCAATGATGTGATTGAATATGAATTGAGAAATTTTATTATCGTCAGCGGCAAGTGTAGGCATTGCTTCAGCCCATTTGGTGAAGTAGTCCACAGCTACGATAATATAGGCATGCCCCTCAGCTGAGTGAGGGTTACACGTCATAAAATCGATGCCCCACTTTGCAAAGGGACCAAAAATAATGACAGGATGAAGAGGCACAGGTGGCACACACATCTTGTGTTGGTAGATCTGTCAATCATGACATTTACGAAGTGCGATAATGAAGTCCTTGAAGATATAAGGACATAAATAACCAACACGAAGAATAGTTTGTGCAGTGACATAACCAGACATGTGATCGTCGCAGGCGCTATTGTGACAATCATTCAGGGCTTTCTCAGCTTCCTCGAGAGTCAAACATCGGCGAAGTATGGAATTGACTCTGACGTGATAGGCGTATCTCTAACTATACGATGAGGTTGCGATTGATGCCGAATGCATCGACGGGCATCCTTCGTCAGCTCAGATCTGAAAGTAGAAGTATGGAGATAGATGATGATATCACCGTACCAAGGATCGAGGGTGCTAATCAAGAAAAGCGTATCGTCTGGAAAGTATTCCTGAGAACGAGATGGAGCAGAGTTGGAAGGGAGGGAATAGATCAAATCAGCAAATAATAATGATTTCTTCGACTTGGTAGTAGTAAATTCCAAATCGAACTCTTCAAGGATGACAATCCACTTTGAGTATTTCCCCCCTAGCAATTTTCGAGACAATATATAAGTCATAGGGTTGAAATCAGAAATCACAGTCACAGTACGCAAAAGAATATAATGACGAAAATGCTGAACTATTTGAACCGCAGCTAGTGCTAAATTCTCGATGTGTGCATAGCATGTCTCAGGATAGAGAAGGTTACGAGATAAGTAATAGATAACATGCTCGTGACCGTCATCATCGTCTTGTACCAGAACCATGGCAATCGTGCTGAAAGCGACAGCTAAATAGAGGGAAAAATCACAATGATAATTTGGAGGACGCATCAGAGGAGCATTGACAAGAAATGTATTCGATGCATCAAAAGACTTCTAAGCAACCTCATCCCAGAAAAATGGTATTCCATTCTTTAATAATCGTGTGAATCCTTCAGCCGCTTCTACATAGTTAGGTATGAAACGACGTAGAAAATTAACCTTCCCTTGCAAACTTTGCAACTGATGCAATGAGGAGGGGGAGGGGAGATTGATAATAGCCTCAACCTTAAGAGGATCGAGGCGAATTCCATATTTGGACACGATAAAACCCAAGAGTCTACTAGAATCAACACAGAAGACGCACTTGTGCGGATTAAGCCGAATGTTGTAGCATCGACAACGAAGAAAAATATGACGAAGATGGTCAGGATGATCCCTACGCTTAGCTGAATGAGTCAGAAGGTTATCCAGATAAGGCTGAACGATATGATGAATATCGTGAAAAGCATACGACATCACTCGTTGAAATGTGGCCCCAACATTCTTTAAGCCAAAAGGGAGCTTCTTATATGCGAAGGTACCCCAAGGAAAGCTGAAAGCAGTCTTATGTTGGTCAGTTGGGAGAATGTTAATCTGATTATAACCAGAAAAACCATCCTTGAGGGAAAAAATCTCACTCCTGGCACAATCATCAATGATTTGATCGATAAAGGGATTAGGATAATTATCCTTGGGACAAGCTCGATTGATATCACGATAATCAACATAGACCTGAATTTTTCCCTGCTTCTTCTCCACAAGAACAATATTAGAGACCCATTCTGTCAAGGGAATCAGATAAATGAAACCAGCTCTAAGAATATTTTTTACTTCACCTTTAATGGCAGCAGCTTTTCTAGGGTGCACCGGACGAAGACGCTGGCGAACAGGTTTCGAACCCGGGTAAGTAGGAATTTCATGCACCACTATACTAGGATCAATGCCAAGAATTTCTTCGTAGGACCATGCAAAGACATCATGGAACTTGCAGAAAAGGATAGTGTAAACTTGTACTTCATCTGAAGAACAAGTGACCCCGATATGGATGTTCTCGACAATTCCCGGTTTAATGGAAATGTCAATAGGTCTCGTCTGTGTAATATTACTCAAGTTACCTTTCGAAAAAACTTCATGTGTAAAAGAGGTGTTTGAAGCGGAGGAGAAGGAACCTAAGTTGCAAATCGCTCAAGACACGTAGACATGGCCCCAAGAATAGGCATGAACGAGGAACGATGATGACCATCGTCCCACGGTAGAACTTCGAGAGACATAGTTTCCATGATGATTTCATCAGAGGGAAACAATTCTTTCAAGGGATCAGGCGAATTTGAATCGCCAAGCCAGGGGGATTGAGGATAAATGTCAAGGGACGTGCTCAAAGGAGCACGATCAGAGGATGGAGTGTCTGAAGCCGCAATGAGTTCACAATAGTCAATCTCAATCGGGCTCAACGACATTGAATCTTTGAGAGAATGGATATGTTCAAGAGAAGGGATAATCCATGGGTCATCAGACCAAGAGATCATATTGATCTTAACTGTGTTTGGTGGAGGAAGGGGAAAAATACCCATGAGGGTAGGATCCTTGAAAAGACCCGACCCTACGCTCTCGTAGGGAGTAGGAATTTTATCCACATACGGAGCATTGTTCTTGGAAGAAGAAGTGAAGAATGAAAATTGATCAACAAAAACAATCTTTCCTTCGTGTGGGATGTCTGCTCAACTTAATGTTCCTAAATTGATGTCATAAATTGTCAACCAGGGCTAGTAAATGATTGAAGTGAAGTGCACTATATGTGCCTAGGTATCTTCTTCCTTCTTCGTTGTGTTTAGTGTTTTTCAGTGTTTTTAGTTTTGTGTTTTTTATGTTAAGAGGAAAAGAACTAAATTGTTGGCAAAGAGACGTTATTGATCACACTAAAACAGAACAAAACCTACTCTTAAACTATGTATGGCACTTAAGAACAGGAAATGCTAATCCACAGATTGTAAAGCTTGACAAGAAAAATAACTCATAACATTAAACTCAGTCCAATTAATTTCATTAGAGGTATGTTGGAACAACTTTAGAAAAGGATAAGTTTGATGTAATGAAGTTCTCTATAGTAAACAACAAATTACAATATCACAGAGAAAATCTCATCCATAGTTAGAAATTTGTTGGAACATTTTGAGAAGAGATTATCTACAACATAGTAAGGAACCTTATGCTAAAATGACTTATGACACTAAAATTAACCCATTCTGCCACTCAAAATGTTACTATTAAGCCTCATTCAAGGGTTAGAGATCTCTTGGAATAGCTTTGGAAAAAGGTTGTTTGTAAAATTATGAGAAATTGCAGAACAGTGAAGCACCCAAAATGATATAACTAATTCTTGTCCATATGATAATGATGTGTTAGAAGAGATTAAGAACAAGAGCAGCTTGTAAAATAATGAGGGTCTTTTAAATCTAATTAACAGGACTAGAATGCTATTAACTAATAAAAACTTGAAATACAATGAACATAACTGAACATGACTAGAATGTAATTAACTAATAAAACTTGAAATACAATGAACAAAACTGAACTAAAATGCAATTAACCCCCGAAGTACTACAACTCTATCTCATTCACGTTTTAGTGATATATTGGAACAATTCATGAGAACAGGATTGACTGTAATATTCGATGTCAATAGACATAAAACATGATGCTCAGAAAACTGCCTAAACTAAGAATAAACAGAGTTAAAAAATCACTTATCTAGAAAATATGCACAAAGCCTCTCAGACAGTAGGGGCCCTCTACCATCAGATTAGCACACGAATCCTTAACTCCTTAACGTTGCCTCAAATCGTGCATCAATATTGTACTTCTTTCATTAAAGGAAAAACGCTTTAGAAACAAAGTATTACGGTATTTTGAGAACTAACAACAAAACATCAACTAAGTATCTGTCTCTCGGTTCACCGAGTTATTCTTATAAGAAAAATACATAACTGACATTGAGTAGAAATAGGCATAGGTGTCTTTTTCAATCAAAATCGAATTATAACTCTTGTTGAGGACTCGTACTTTGCTGAAGACATCTGCAGAGTCTTTGTCCTTGTAGAAGTCTACTTCTTAATTTTGGCTTCCTCCACATGCATAACCACTTGCAGATTTTTGCTCAGACTTTGTAGAGGGCAAGGAATGATGTAGGAGAGTTCTGGAATTTAACCATATGCATTTTCCCTTGAAATGACACCTGTAACCTATCTAAACATGAATATGGCTACAAAATATGCGACTAGCTACAGAATGGCTGCATTCTGTAGCTAAGTCTGATAAAAAATCACTATGACAACAAAACCACAAAAGTTTAGTAAGTTAGTCATTGCATACATTCTTAAAGTAACTTTTATCATTCGTATTGATCTTTTAAGCCTAGAACTAATAAAGGACAAATGGAATGAAGTGAAATTTGGTGAAATAAAATGACATCTTTGGGGCTCAACATACCCCCACTGCAAAGATTTTGCATGTCCTCATGCAATCAATCCATGTATTCTGAAACTTCTGCTAGGACATCTAACTTCATTTTTCTGCTTTGCTTGGTGTTCAATGGCATCCTAGGCTTCCTTATGACCAATTTGAACCTCAGATTTATAAGTGCCCTGCTCAACTTTTTGTTTTTCTTCTTCAGCTTCTCACTAGCCTTGTACAATTTTTCCATTTACAGAGAGAGAGTTGTGTTCATATCACTTTTCAACTTGAATTGCTCCCTTAAAATTTCATTTTCATTTTTTATATGCCTATTAAGTATTTCCAATTCATATTTATATCTTCTCAACACTTCAATTGGATACTCTTGTGGGCTAGGAGTTCTTCCTCTGCTTTCTGAGGCTCTCTTTTCTAATGACTCAACATAATTATAGATTTGTTGTTGGGCTGGGTCTACCTCCGGATTTCTTGCATCAAGATCTTCTTCGTACTGGTACTCAGGAGATCTGTTAGTTGGTGTCTCTTCATCTTCAATGTTTATGATTCATGTTTGCTTAACTCCAGTCTTCTTCAATATGCCTCTAAGCCTATGGCTTCTTCTTAGTTTAGATGGTCCCTCACCTCTCTCTTTAACATACTTTATTATTATATTCTCCTTTTTAAGATGTTTCTTGATTTCAGCCAATTTTTCAGAGATAATCTCCTCACTGTCTTCTTGTATGGATTTACCAATTTTAATTTCAACAGATTTGGAAAATTTTCCTCTCTTGCTTCTTCTTACAAGTTTTCCTTCAGATGGAGTTTCTTTAGGTTCTTCAAAATGATTCCTCAAGAGGAACTCATCCCAACTGTCTCCCACATTTTTTAAATGATGCTCAATTAAGATTTTAACTAGGCCATGGTGATATAGGGTGGTTTCCAAGAAATGAACCCTCTTTTGGACATTAGAAGCCATTCTCTTTAGGCTATGGAGTAAGAAAAAGGGTAAATTGATTTCTTCATCTAAGAAATGCATCATAAGTTGAATGTGATAAACATATAGGGTACCAAACCTTCCCTCACAAGTTATAAAATTTTCTAGAATTAGCAACATATTTCGCCATTTATTCTTCAATGCTGAGCTAGGAATGTCCTTCTTAAAAATTGAAATATCCATACCTGGTGTTTTTAGCATATGCCTCCATGCTTCATTGTGGAACTCTTTGTTTTTGAACCATCGTTCACCTTGCCTTGGTAATTCTGCTACCTCTGCTATGAAGGATTCTATGATAATGAACTTGACATCACCTATTTCAACTTCTGACCCGTTGAATGACTGGGCAAATGACTTAGTGACCTCCTTATGAAAACCATTGAAATTCTCCAAAAACTGTAGCCATCCGACCTGCTGTAACATCTCTTTAATTTGTGGGTACCCTTCTAGGTATTTGGTTCCAACTGGTTCGGACCTTACAATTTACTGCTCCGTTACCGCTCTCCTATTCAAGGTAAAAAATGGCTGTAGAAGGTTGTTTTCACCCCAAATATGACCTCTTTGTTTCTGCAGTCAGGAATTGGCTACGGAAAAAAATGACATGAAGTGGATATGGAATGAGTGAAATACAATGAGGGTAAATCATATAAATAAATGAGTTTGAGAGCTGTCATGAAGTAAAGACCGCGGAAAAATCCCATGAGGATTTCAAAATCATCACTGAATATTTCGGGTTAGTGACGTGACCTAATAGGTCACTTCAAGTACTAACTGTTAATTTTTAATAAATGATGATTTGATATGGTGGAATAGAAGGGATTTTGTCCAAGGATTTTATGATAGGCTTGATAAATACGAATAATCAAAATAACTTTATGAAACATACATATAACTTAACTTTACTATATCTTTCATAATTTGTTATCATAATAATTTCACAATTTTACCTTAGCCCTTCTTTTTATTTTTGCTTTTTCAATATGCTTGGTCTTTCCTTTGAAAATCAGCGATCTTTCAGTCTTCATAATTCCTTTGATTTTGCTTGTTGACATAGGTGTGCAGGATCAATTTGCTGCTGAACACATGGTTGCTGGATAGTTGGTTGCAGAATATATAGCTGCAGAATGTACCTGTGAAAGCTTTGAAACATGGAATGAAATGATTTGAAATATGGATGGAATGAAGTATAAGATGAAAATGGATCGTGAACTGTAATGGAATGAAACATGAACGAAGTGGAATATGATGGAATGAAATAGATCACAAATGTGGAGTGAAATGAAATATGAAAAGTGGCCTGCAACTTATGATTTGTAATACTCAATTGTAGAAAGAGATCAATTTTGAAAATCTGAAATGAAAATGAGATGGATCATGAAAGGGAGTGAATGAAGTATGGATGAATGGAGTGAATGGAATATGGACGAAGTGAGATGTGATGAAATGAAATGGATCATAAGTGGAATGTGATATGTAAAGTGGGCATGCACTTATGATTTTATGATAGCTGTTTGCAGGAAAAGAACAATTTTGAAAAGCTAAAGTGTCAGAAGGATTTTGATTTTCGCTTTATCTTTTCTGTATAAACATGCTAATCAATGATTAGTTTTCATGTTTATACTTTATTTTTTTTTTCATCATCTGATTTCAGAAAATACAATTAAGTTGATGAAGAAGAAAGATTCTTCTTCATTAACTTCACATCACTGTTCTCTTGGAATCTCTTGACAAATTCTTCTCTTGAAAGTGGTTTATGATATAGCTTCAATCTATGACCATTTACAAGAAAAGTGACCTTCTCTTCATCTATTGTCCTGATTTTTATTGCTCCATTGTCAAAGATTTTCACAATTTCATATGGTCCAAGCCAATGTGTTTGGAATTTACCTTGAAAATCTTTGAACTTTGAATCAAACAAGAGGGCCCAGTCACCTTCTTTTAATTTATTTTCCTTAATGTACTTATCATGCCATCTAGTCCTTTGCTACTGGACTATACTTGTTTTCTGGACTGCATCTTGTCTGATCTCATCCAATTCATTAATATGCTCCAGTCTGTGCTTTTGTGCCTCTGTTAGATCAAGTCCTAGCTGAACTGCCATTTTAAAAGTTTGAATCTGAAACTCTATGGGAAACAAGACTTGTTTTCCATAAACAAGTTCATAAGGAGTATGACCTGTTGTGCTTCTCTATGTAGTTCTATAGGCCCACAAGGCTTCAGGAAGCCTGTTTGCCCAATCTCTTCTATGTGAATGAACAGTCTTTGTTAGGATCCCCTCAATGATCTTGTTAGTAGATTCCACTTGGCCATTTTCTTGTGGATGATAGGGAGTAGATTTTCTGTGTCTGATTTTTTACTTCTCCACCATTTGTTCCACTAGCCTTGATGTGAATTGAGCTCCTTGATCTGTAACAATTTCTCTTGGGACACCAAAACGAGTAAAAATATCCTCAAAAAGAAAATTAACTACAGATGTTTTAGTAGCAGAAAGTAATGGCTTGGCCTCTACCCATTTGGTAACATAATCAGTGCAAACTAATATATATTTCTTTTGTCTTGATGGAGGACTAATAGGTCCTACAAAATCTAAAGCCCATTTCTCAAAAGGTTTAATATGTACCTGAGGCTGCAATGGCATCTCACTTGAAGGAGAAGGTTTCCCTACCCTTTTGCAACTGTCACACCTTTTGACATACTCTTTAGCATCTTTAAAAAGGGATGGCCAATAATATCCCAAATGAAGGATATTATAAGCTGTCCTTTTATCAGCAAAGTGTCCACCACAAGGTTCATCATGACATGCTTTGAGAATCTCAGGCATCTCAACTTCTCGAACACATCTCCTAATGATAAAGTCTGGACCTTTTTTGTATAACTCATTAGCAACCCATGAATATTTTTCACTGTCATAAATGATCTTTCTTTTGTCTCTTGCATTCATTATTGAAGGAAATTTTCCCGAAACTAGATAATTAGCAATGTCAGCAAACCAAGGAGTTTGAGTAGAAATTGCAAAAAGATATTCGTCAGGAAATTGATCTTCAACTGGAGTATTGTCTTTGATCTTTTGGAGTCTAGATAGGAAATCGGCTACTGTATTTTGTTTTCCAGGCCTATCTAGAATGGTGATGTTGAATTCCTGTAAAAGCAATAACCATATTATGACTCTGCCATTAGTAATTGATTTGTTCATTAGATATTTAATTGCAGAGTGATCTGTGTGAACAAAAGTTTCATAGCCTGTTATATAGTGTTTGAATTTATTTATGGCATGAACAACAACTAAGAATTTTTTTTCAGTTACAGTATAATTTAACTCTGAAGGAGTCAAATTTTTACTTGTATAGTAGATGGCATAAGGAACCAGGTCTTTTTGTCCCAATACAGCTCCTAAAGCTGTGTCTGAGGCATCTGTTGAAATATGAAAAGGTAATTTCCAGTTAGGTCCCCTTAAAATAGGTGCTTCAGAGATTTTTGTTTTCAGGGTTTCAAAGGCTAACTGGCAATGAGGATTCCATTTGAATTCACAGTCCTTGGTAAGTAATTTGAAAATTGGAGATGCTATCTTGGTGAAGTTTTCTATAAACCTTCGATAATATCCTGTAAATCCTAGAAAAATCATAATATCTTTTTGACAACTTGGAACATATAAGTTAGAGATGAATTCAACTTTTGACTCATCAACTCTAATCCCATCCTCTGAAATGTGATGCCCCAAAACAATTCCTTCTGTAAACATCATAAAACACTTCTCATGACTTAGTGAAAGATTTGCTTCTTTACTTCTCTTTAAAAAATTTTCCAAGTTTGCTAAGGCTTCCTCAAATGTGTTTCCATAGACTGTGAAATCATCCATATATACCTCTACACAATCATGTATTGGATCTGAAAAGATTCCTAGTACTGCGCTTTGAAATATTGCAGGTGCATTGCAGAGTCCAAATGGAAATACTCGGTAAGCGTAGGTACCCCAAGGACATGTGAATGTGGTTTTGTCTTGATATTCAAGTGCCACTTGAATTTTATTATAACCACTAAACCAATCTAAAAATGAGAAGTACTTTTTGCCAGCTAATGTATCTAACACCGGATCTATGAAAGGTAGGGGAAAATGATCTTTAAGAGTAGCTTTGTTTAATTCCCGTGATCCGGATTTTATGCAGGAATGCAACAGAATACAGATATAACAATAGATATAGAGATGCAGCGGAAATAATGCTTCATTTCATTAATATCAAATAACATAAATATGCTTACAGGCATAATGGAAATAACAAAAAGCTAGGGTGCTGGTAGCGAATCTCTTAGAAGAGATGTGATAGCTACAGACCTCTGAACTGAGTTACAATGAGGCTCGAGGGCCTATTTATTGTTGAGAAACAATGTAGAATCTGAAATGTCCAAAAACCTAACCGTAGGAGATGAGGCACCAAAACTGTGGGCGCCCGTTTGGGTAAATTGGTGGTTCAACTTCCCGGGGGCGTAACTTTGGCACCCGATCTCCGTTTTACGCGCTCAATAGCTCGTTAGAAAGATCTATCCGAGGAGTACAACTTTTGAATGAGAAAAATCGATCCATGGACCCATGTTGCTCTCCATTTTCCCAAAAAACGTCGTTTAGGGCCTCAAAATGGCTCTGGAAGTTCAGGACCCAAAAAACTGCTAAAAATAGTAAGTTTTGTTGCAACTTGAAAATTGAAAGAACTGATGGTGGGGGTTCAAATGGAATAGGTGGGTGGCCACCAATATCCACCTGGATCATTAAGGCCCCGAAACGGCTCCGGGAGTGGAGGACCCGAAAACCTGCTAAAAATAGTAAGTTGTGCTGTATGTGAAGAGCTACAAGAATTGATGGTGCTAGTCCAAATGGAGTAGGTGGGTGGCCACCGATATCTACCTGGATCATTCCTCCCTCCTTAGGAAGCAATGGTCCCCATTGCATTAAGATCCTCCTTGAGATGAGGCAAATTCTGTTTAACTGAGTATTAGATGTGTTGAAGATGTCAAGGACCTGCGGGTGGACATGCTGGATGCATTTAGTAAATTTCGTTTCTTTATCAACCTCAGACAGTACATGTTTGGATTCTGTATGTGTAGTTGGAGGATGCATGGCAACATCAAGCGGTGGTGCGTTGGGAGTCAGATCGATGGAGTGCTTGTCTTGACAGTGTAGAGGAACCTCTATGAGTGAGGGGAAAACTTCCTCGTATTCCTCCATGACTTTTCCCATCTGCTGTAGCCATGCAAGGGAGACATGTTTTGAGGTTGTGGCCATAACACTTTTCTTTCCCCGTGAGTGAGTTGTAAGGAAAATGAATTTCCTGGTTTGGGAAACAATCTTACTGCGTTGTTTTGCAATAGTCAAAGAGATGACAGGAGGCGGTACTACCTCCGGTATCCTATACAAGTTATTTCCCAAAGTAATAATAATAGCATGAGGACTAGACTCATACACAACATGTCGCCGCCACAAGTATGGTTGGCCCAATAATACATCAGCTACATCAAGAGGAGCAACATCACACAATACCTCATCCATGAATGGCTTGATACTGTATGGAAGGTGGCACTACTGGCGGATGTGGAGATCTCTCCCTGGGTGGAGCCACCCGATGGTATACGGCTGTGGGTGTGCTATGGTTGGTAGGTCGAGCCGCTTCACGACCTCTGCTGAAATGAGGTTCTTTTGGCTTCCGCTATCGACAAGAAACTGCAGCGGAGAACCCTTCACCCACATTTGCGACTGGAAGAGGCGCTCCCCCTCCTCTGGATCCTCTGGACCCTCCTTTTGGATCTTGGTGGTGGCAACAATGGCACTGGGATCCACATCAATGATCTGCTTCCCTTTGTCATTGCCTTTTTCTGGTTCTAACTCAGGATCAGAAAATGCATCTGATTCGGGTGCCTTTAGTTCAGCCACCAAAGACTGTTTGGCCTGACACTCGTTTGTGCTGTGAGTGGGGCTATTGTGAAATTCACACCACTTCCCTGTGTCCTTATTTGGATTTGTGGTGTTGTTTTTAGTCGCATTTCTTTGGCCTTGCCCCTTGTTCTTTGGTTCGGGGGCCCCTTTCGGATTTGCAGATCCAAAGTCTCGCTTCTTCTGCTTAAATTTCTGCTCGATCTTGGCGGCATAGCGATATGCCGTGCCAAGCGATGTAATGTCGAGGAACTCCATTTCCTCTGAATGTGTTTGTGCGTATTGCATCATGACGAGCACCAAATGTCTTCTTCGAATCTTTGATACCCAACTTTTGTGCGCAGGGTGGAACAGATTCACGCTCATGCACATTCGTATCCATTTTGTTGCTTTTACAGTGGTCTGTTTGATGGCTTGTTCCTATGAAGCCTTACCAGGTAATATTGTTCCTTGATGCCGTCTCGTAACGACCAAATGGGTGTGGCCAAGAACAAGAGAGCCCCATTGCCCTCTTCACAGAGCCCACCGCCCTTGACATGGGGGCGGTTTGAGAGTGTAAAATGTCTTTCGATCGAGAAGCTATGGACTAGAAATACCCTTCCAACAAATTTAATCCATCCGTCTATGCGTCCGCATCTATTTTTCTTCCAAATATAGGAATGTCAAAGTTTACTCCGTACCTTGAAGGGAGTGGCGCCCGCAGTGCCGAAGTGACGTGTATGCTATACATGTGGGCAAAAATGTTGAAGGATTTGAGCAAAGTTATCCATCATCACGTTCCTTTGTTTCTCGAGAGCCTCCTCGAGAAGTATTTTGATAGGATCTCCTGCTCCCTCGTCTTTCTTTTCTTCCGCCATGGGAGGTCGTCGAGGTTTGCGAGGCTGATCTTGCAAGGGTTCAACCAGATCGAGCCCTAACTCCTTATACCCTGACCGCGTTGGGGACATGCAAAGAAAAACAAAGAAAGAGCAGTAATTCGCTCGATACCACCGATCCACGAGCAGTAAGAACGCAATGGTATCTTAGATATAACAATAGACACAGTAGATGTGCAACAGAAATAATGCTTCATTTCATTAATATTATCAACAACGTAAATACATGATGTACACAATGGAAATAAAAGCTAGGTGTCGGTAGCGACCGAGAAGAGATGCAAGGCCAGCGGCATCTTCCGAACCGAGTTACAATGAGGCTCGAGGGCCTATTTATTGTTGAACAATGTAGAATCTGAAACGCTCCGAAAACCTAACCGTAGGAGATGAGGCGCCAAAACTGTAAGGCCCGTTGGGTAAATTGGTGGTTCAACTTCCCGGGCGACCCCTTGGCACCCGGATTCGTTTACGCGTCAATAGCTCAGCAGTGACCATATCCGATGAGTATACTGGACCGAGCAACATGGGTCCATGGACCGATGTTGCTCTCCGTTTTCCCAAAAAACGTCGTTTAGGGCCTCAAAACGGCTCCGGAAGTTCAGGACCCAAAAAACTGCTAAAAATAGTAAGTTTTGTTGCAACTTGAAAATTGAAAGAACTGATGGTGGGGGTTCAAATGGAATAGGTGGGTGGCCACCAATATCCACCTGGATCATTAAGGCCTCGAAACGGCTCCGGGAGTGGAGGACCCGAAAACCTGCTAAAAATAGTAAGTTGTGCTGTATGTGGAGAGCTGCAAGAATTGATGGTGCTAGTCCAAATGGAGTAGGTGGGTGGCCACCGATATCCACCTGGATCATCCCGGTAGTCAATACATACCCTCCATTTAACATTTTTATTTGGCACAATTACCAAAGTATAAAACCATAATCATCATCTCAATGGGATGATAAAGCTGAGATGAATAATTGCATTCTTCTTAACAACTTCCCTAAGATTTAGATTCATCCAGCCTCAGGTTATTCCATTTGGCCACAAGATTTTCCTCATATGTGATGAGTGCAAGTCTTAGGGCTTATCCCTTTCATATCAATGTACTCCCATGCATATGCAGAAGAATGTTTCTGTAATATCTTGACTAGCTTTTCTTGTTGAGATTTCTCTAGGTTCTTGTTTATGTTTAAAGTTTTAACTGGAAATATCTCAATTGTAGAACTGCCAAATTTATCCATGGATTAAAGAGACATCTGTCTTGATGATAAAAACTCAATGTTGGATTTTTCTTGAAATTGTTCATGTTTGTATTCCGAAGAGGATTCAAAATTTTCTAAGGTATTTAGAATCTGGCTATCTTCACTAATTTCTGAAATTGTGAAGAGAGGTTGTATTTCTTCTTCATCCTCAATCCATTGAGTATCATCTAATTCTGCAATTGTTTTTGCTAGAGGATACAAGGTAAATTTCTTGGTTGAACTACCATCAGAGATGTACATATCACCGGATCTACAACTAATGAAAGCATTAGTTGTAGCTAACCAAGGTCTTCCTAATATAATAGGATGCCCTCCTAGATTATTCTTAGGAGTTAGGATCATAAAATCCACAGGATACTCCCAAGAATCTAGGGACACTGGAATGTCTTATATTACCCCATCAAGTTTGATCACAGATCTGTCTGCTAATTGTAATAATGTGGGTGTAAAAAGAATATTAGGAAGTTTTAGTTTATCCATGATTTGTCTACTCATGATATTGATTGCTACTCCTAAATCAATAATTGTGTTTTGAATCTCAGTTCCATTTGATGTGTATTTTAACAACTGGATTTCCTGGGTCTAGATACTTTGGAATAGAAATCTTACCCATCATGATGTCTGCTATTTTTCCTGCCAGTTGAATTTTCTTTGTCTCTTTGATTATTTTTCCTGTTTTTTTCATGCTCAACTCCTTTATTTTCTTTGCTAAGATTGGAATTTCCTTGATAGCTTGTAATAATGGGATCTTAATACAAACATTCCTTAGCTCATCTAGGAAATCATAATTAGGCCCCGTAATTTGTTTTTCTACACCCCTATCAATTTGTAATATTTCTGGAAAGGGAGGTGTAGAGGTGGATGTTGATGGCTGCTCTAATATAGGAGTTGAAATTATTGGTTCTTTTTGTTTTGATTTTTCAATGTTTTGGTCTTGAAAAGATGTGTTCTCTTCAAGACTTTTATTTACGCGTAGAGAATCTTCCTCAGAATGGTTTTGCTCCTGTATGATTATAGAAGGTTTCTTCTTTTCAAGTATTCTTCTAGACCTAAGTTGAACATCATTAAGGTCTAAAGGAGTAATCAAATAGGTTGGAAATTGTTGGCCTTCTATCATGTATGTGTTCTGAGGATTTTTATTGTTGGGGTTTGGTATGGGTTGGGCAGGTAACTGATTTTCTTTCTGAGGAAATGGTAATGGAAGTGGTGGATTTTGATGTTGTGGATTTTGAGGAGGATTTTTTTGAGGATTCTGTTGAGGAAGGAAATTTTGATATGGTGGATAAGATGGTGGATATTGATAGTACTGAGAGTATCTTCCATAGGGATTTTGTGCTCCTTGTGTCCAATTTTGAGATTGATTTTGGAATTGGGGCTAAGGTTGCTGCCAAGAATTCCAATTTGGTGGGGGTTGATTATATAGCTGATCATGGAATCCTTGTGTTTGAGGTCCTTGCCAAGGCCTCCTAGAGACAAAATTGAGAGATTCTGTGGAATTTGTAGGGGTTTATTCTTGAAAGACAACTTTAAGACCAGGAAGTGAAGGACAACTCTTGGTCTCATGTTTTTCTGAACAAATTACACAAGTCTCTACTACTTTTGCATCCAAAGGGCACTCTCTCAAGGCATGCTTCTTTCTACATTTGGGACAAAATATTGCTAAGGCATCAGATTCAGCTTTTTGCTTGTTTTGTAACTTAAGGGTGTCTATTTGTTCACTAAGACTCCCTAAAATGTCAGATTTGAATTCATCAAGCATATGTCCTATTTCTACCCTACTTACTGTTCCAGAAGCAAACTTTCTTTCCCTTGCAAGAGCAGGGTCTCTTGGTCCTTTTAAAGTTTTAGATTTCCCTCTTGAAAGGTTGATACATAATTCATCTATTTCAGGTAATGTGAGCTGAGATATATCCCCTTTTCCCATCATATTAAGGATATCTAGCCATTCATCCCTAATTGTCTTCAACAAGAGAGCTTTCAAAGTATCTTGGTCTAAGTTTTCCATTTTTTCTCTTTTGATGTTATAGTTAAACCTCTCCAACAAATCTTCCAAATTTTCATCCTCTTTTTGTAACATTTTGAACACTTCCTCCTTATGGTTGACTGGCATACAGTAATCCAAATACCTCTCTAGAAATGCTTGTTTCATATCTTCCCATGTCCTAATAGAACTGTTGATCAAACTCATAAACCGTTTTAATGCTGCTCCTTTCAATGTTGAAGGGAATAGTTTAAGTTTTTGGGCATCTTGTAAGTAATCATAGGTTCTACATAGGACTTCAAATTCAAATAGGAAGGTTTCAGGATCTTCACTTTTGAGTCCATAAAATTTTGGAAGGACAGAGGGTGAAATATTTTTCATACTTGCATTGGTTTCTTCATCTACTATAGGAAACCCAAAAGAGCTTCCCATTTCCCTTCTACCTCTTCCTCTACCTCCTTCTCCTTCTGCGCCTCTAACTCCTTCTCCTCTACCTCTACCTCCTCCAAATAGTGTGTGTTCTCCATAAAGACTCCTCCTCCCCCTTCTTCTGCCATAGTTGATTCTTTTGTGGAAGTGGAAAAGTTTATGTCTCTAGCAGGATCCCTTGAATCTTCTTCTAAAACAGGTTCAGTGGATGAAGTGGAAGGTCTCTCTAATGGAATATCTAATCTTAAGCCTTCTAGAAGTCTGTGGTCAGTATAGGATGGAATGTAGGTTTGAGTTGGAGGTGTGCTGCCTCTTGGTCTTGGTGAAACAAGTGGTGTTCTAGAAATCAAGCTTCTGTTTCTTATAAATCTACCCCTTGAGTCTCTTTCTCTATGCATATCATTTTTTTTGGGAGGTAAGAAACAAGGCTACCTAGTTACACTTCCCCGACAACGGCGCCAAAATTTCTGCTCAACTTAGTGTTCCTAAATTGATGTCATAAATTGTCAACCAGGGCTAGTAAACTGTTGAAGTGAAGTGCACTATATGTGCCTAGGTATCTTATTCCTTCTTCGTTGTGTTTAGTGTTTTTCAGTGTTTTTAGTTTTGTGTTTTTTATGTTAAGAGGAAAAGAACTAAATTGTTGGCAAAGAGAAGTTATTGATCACACTAAAACAGAACAAAACCTACTCTTAAACTATGTATGGCACTTAAGAACAGAAAATGCTAATCCACAGATTGTAAAGCTTGACAAGAAAAATAACTCATTACATTAAACTCAGTCCAATTCATTTCATTAGAGGTATGTTGGAACAACTTGAGAAAATGATAAGTTTGATGTAATGAATTTCTCTATAGTAAACAACAACTTACAATATCACAGAGAAAGTCTCATCCATAGTTAGAAATTTGTTGGAACATTTTGAAAGAGATTATCTACAACATAGTAAGGAACCTTATGCTAGAATGACTTATGACACTAAAATTAACCCATTCTTCCACTCAAAATGTTACTATTAAGCCTCATTCAAGGGTTAGAGATCTCTTGGAATAGCTTTGGAAAAAGGCTGTTTGTAAAATTATGAGAAATTGCAGAACAATCAAGCACCCAAAATGATATAACTAATTCTTGTCCATATGATAATGATGTGTTAGAAGATATTAAGAACAAGAGCAGCTTGTAAAATAATGAGGGTCTTTTAAATCTAATTAACAGGACTAGAATTCTATTAACTAATAAAAACTTGAAATACAATGAACAAAACTGAACAAGACTAGAATGTAATTAACTAATAAAACTTGAAATACAATGAACAGAACTGAACTAAAATGAAATTAACCTCCAAAGTACTATAGCTCTATCTCATTCATGTGTTAGTGATATATTGGAACAATTCATGAGAACAGGATTGACTGTAATATTCGATGTCAATAGACATAAAACATGATGCTCAGAAAACTGCCTAAACTAAGAATAAACAGAGTTAAAAATCACTTATCTAGAAAATATGCACAAAGACTCTCAGACAGTAGGGGACCTCTACCATCAGATTAGCACACGAATCCTTAACTCAACGTTTCCTCAAATCATGCATCAAAGTTGTACTTCTTTCATTAAAGGAAAAATGCTTCAGAAACAGAGTATTACGGTCTTTTGAGAACTAACAACAAAACATCAACTAACTAATTGTCTCTCGGTTCACCGAGTTATTCTTATAAGAAAAATACATAACTGACATTGAGTAGAAATAGGCATAGGTGTCTTTTTCAATCAAAATCGAATTATAACTCCTGTTTAGGACTCGTACTTTGCTGAAGACATCTGTAGAGTCCTTTTCCTTGTAGAAGTCTACTTCTTAATTTTAGCTTCCTCCACGTGCATAACCACTTGCATATTTTTGCTCAAACTTTGTAGAGGGCAAGGAATGATGTAGGAGAGTTCTGAAATTTAACCATATGCATTTTCCCTTGAAATGACACCTATAACCTATGTAAACATGAAGATGGCTACGGAATATGCGACTAGCTACAGAATGGATGCATTCTGTAGCTAAGTCTGATAAAAAATCACTATGACAACAAAACCACAAAAGTTTAGTAAGTCAGTCATTGCATGCATTATTAAAGTAACTTTAATCATTCCTATTGATCTTTTAAGCCTAGAACTAATAAAGGAAAAATGGAATGAAGTGAAATTTGGTGAAAGAAAAGGACATCTTTGGGGCTCAACATGGTAATTTCAAAACATGAAAGGGAGTGGATGGAATGCACAGCATGGCATGAGTCTAACTGCGCCTGAGGAGAAGATTGTAATTGAGCTTAGCGTCAACTACTTCAACCTTGAAATTGACTGTCTTACCTTCCAATCTAATCGGAAAAATAGCGAGAATACCAAGAGGTTTAGATTCCCTTCAATCAAATGCTTCAAGGGAATTTGGCGATGAATTCAGAGCTGGAGAACCAATGGCTTTCTAGCAAGCAGATGACATGACGCACGTAGACGCACCCTTATTCACAACCGCTCGATGGATATTCAGACCATTAATACCAACTTGGATAATAAGCACAATCTGATGTGGAAGTCGTGGAACGAAACTCTCTAAATCGAAAGCAAGAAGGCTAGAATCAGCAGGATCAACCCCGCCAACTGAAGACAACAAAGCCTTCCGTTGAGATTGAAAAATTTGAAGTAATTCTAATGCGGACATCGCAGATGGCGCCTGAGCCAAATCCTCAACAATACTATAATGGTGAGCGACACGGGCATTGAGATTGTAAGAAGACTTGCAGAGTACACCTTTGGAGGGTGGTCATACAATGGATTCAGCGCTGGACCTTTCAATCTAAAAAGGGCCAGAAATAGGCGAAGTGGGAGGACCATCAGTGATCTCCTTCCCTGGTGCCTAACGCGATCCAGTATAATGTTTCGATTGAGTAGCAATAGAAACAGCTGCAGAACCGTTCATCATGAACACCTGAGAGCCAAATGGGGTAGAGGACTGAGGTTTCTCTACCATATGGGTCTGCTGTGATGGGAAAGGTTCTTTAAGAAAGGTTGTAGTCCCCTGGGTGCCTTTGAAAAATCAGCTTACTTCAGACTGTCGAGGACAGTCCTTGGTGAAGTGCTCATCATCACAAATCAAACAAGGGTACTTCGGCTTGCGTTGAGAACCATCTCCAGCAAGAGGTTTCTGAGAATCCTGTTTCGGGGTATCGGATTTGACCTTACCTTTACCTTTCTTTTTACCTTTAGAAGCGTTATCCATAGGATTATCCTGAACAACATTAACTTTTTTGGGCTTGCCATAATTCGAGGTGGACTGAGAAGCAACATTGTTGGAAGAAGTAGACTTTTTATTCCCAGATTTTAATGAAGAAAACTTCTGAGAAGTCTGAGATAAAAAATCAATAATACCATCAAAGGATGGAGTCGCTGATGGTTTAAAAGTTCTAGGTCGGGGAGCATCAGGCAAGATATCATACAAAGCACCAGACTAAGAGTACACAAGATCAAGGTACTGGGTGTAAGCAATGGCTTGTTCCTCGGTTACATATGCCCCCATAGCTATGTCTTTCGCAATCTGATTGACAAAGGAGGTGGTGAACCAATGAGTCAGAAGTTGATCAGGAATCTCAAATTTGATCATGCGATGGCGATGCCACCACTCATGAATATGATCCAAGATATGAGTAGCTCGGTCCTGTTTCAATGAAGTGAGGAGGTGAGTCCTGGTCTCATAGCAGATCGGTAACTGAAAATGTGTAAGGAATGCCATGGCTAAAGAATTAAAGTCTTGGAAGATGCCACGAGACAGCTCAATGTACCACTTTGCAGCAACACTAGTAAGAGTTCGTTGGAAAAGATGGAGTTGAAGAGAATCATCAACCCAGGAGTTAGAGGAACACCACAAGTGGTAAGTCATAACATGCGCTTGGGGGTCTTCGACATACTTGCCCTCAAACTTAGGACAATCACCAGGAATCTTGGTCGGAATCGAAGGCCAATATGGGTTATGAAGAATGGGATTGTTCGTTAACTTTGACACATCCGGTAACTCCAAGGTAGCAAGAAATGGTAATTGAGGATTGAAAGTCATTGGAGGTCTCTGATAAGAACTCATGTTCACATTCCACCTAGTCCGAGAGAAATTCTGCCCCCATATATTTTGTCCCGGAGGATTCTGACCATAAGGGTTAGAAGTAGGATAATTTTGTTGATACTGGGGTTGAGGACCAAGATACTGAGTCTGAGTAGACCATTGAGGTCCCTGCTGAGCAACATATGGATTCTGTTGCAGAATGTAAGCATGGCTTTGAGGTTGATTTTACACCAATGAAGGTTTATTTTGAGGGTAAAAACCTTGGGGCGCACTATATACCAACTGATATCGACCTTGAGGGTAATAAGTGCCTTGTGGTTGAGAAGGCAGACCCTGCTGAGCAGGTTGAGCAGGCTACTGAGCGGGTGGACCTAGCTGAGTTGGATAAACAGGTAGAACCGGCTGCTGAACCAATGGAACTAGCTGAGGAGCAGGTTGAACTGGATGCTAAGGGCCACCAAGTTGCCCTTGCGGAAGAGGTTGGCCTGATGGTTGCGATGGACTAGGTTGTGCCTGATAACCAGGTTGACCTGGAGGAGGACCGTAGGGTTGTCCTTGTTGCAAAAATTTCTGGCCATACTGAACATGTGGCGACGGTTGTGGTGCAACAGGTTGTCCCTATGGTGGATAGATTTTCCCCCCAGGAGCATAAAATGGTCCTGGTTAATTCTAAGGTTGACCGAACGGATCGTAGGGTTGGATTTGTTGGACTGAAGGTTGACCTTGTGGACCAGAGGCAGATCCTTGTTGAGCCAAGGTTTGTCCCGCTGAGGGTTGTCCTAGCAAGCCAGAGGGTTGCACAGGTAAGGTAGGTCCAAGATGAGAAATAGTTTGATAAGGATCATAAACAACCTGATGAGGATCAATAGGAGGAAAATAGACAGGATTACCATATACATCATAATGATGCGGAAACGAATAAATGGAATTACCGACAGCATCATAGTGATGGAAACGAGGATTGACAGGAGCTTGGGGCTGCTAAGAACCCTGAGAGCTCTGCTGTTGAACAACCAACATATACTCTTCAAAAGTAAGGCCGAAAGGAATCACCAGGGCAATAGAAACTACACTAGAAGCAGGTGGGGCCTCCACAGCATGAGATTGTGATCTATCCGGACCGGGATTAATAGGCCACGTAGGATTGAGAACAACAGATCTGCGAGTGTGAAAATATCCCGACGATTGAGTCGTAACAACCAGTGTAGACGAAGCCACACGGACAGTAGGTTGGACTGGGACAGATGTAACAGTAACAGACGGATCAGATGCCAAAGGTGATAGTCCTAAGGAAGGAAGGACCAAACTCCGAGGAGGAGTTGATGTACTGGATTGTGCTATGGATGCAACACTAGACATAATGTGACTCAAAGACCTATATCCAAGTGAAAGTGACACTGATGGTGGAGAAGACTGAATAGAAACACGAGGGATATCTTCAGGAAAAAGTTGATATTCTCTTGTAGAAACAAGTATTCCTTCACTGCCAACAGGACTGGATGAATCCATGTCTGACTCTACCGTAAGATCTTCGAAAAGACTATGGGGACTAGGAGGTACAATAGCAGCTATAAATGGTGATCCCGATGTAAGAGGAGGAAATTCTCCTTCTTCCCAAAAATTAGACCAAGCACCTGAAGGAGGCCAATTGAACTCAACTAACTGTCCAAGGGGAGATTGGGTAGCAAGAGACAAGACAGATGGGAGAATAGGCTGCGAAAACTCGGCAGACCTAGTGGACTGAGGGGTTTCAAAAGAAACGTCTGGAAAATAACTACCACTAGGAGGCAATGAGGACGATGAAATTGCTGGTTTCGCCACTGTGACTGCATTTCAAAACAGGAAGGAAAAAAGAGAACCAATCGAAGGCTCCAAGATCAAAAAATCTAAGGAAAACAAAAACAGGCCAAGTAATAAAACTTTTAATGGGCGTGTGATCGTCGGTAATTAATTTTATGACACTGAAACCAGATTTCGTTGTTTCATATTTTAAGAGTCGAGAAATAGGTAAAAGATGACTCTAGTCACTTTCAATTTTAAACGAGCATGAAAGGACAAGTGCTTGACAATCTCTTCACTTTTTAAGGAGTCATGAAAAGATCAAAATGACTACTCAGGTACACTAACAAAGAGGGTGTACCAGTTTTCCATGAACTGCCATATACACCTTGGTGATCAAATGAAAGAGAAACGTCCAAGGACTTAACGTACGTGCAGGTAGTCTCCCCGAACGTTGTGTTCAGTGTATCATGGTTACAAGGCGGAAAAATCAGTTTCCTATGGATAAAAGAATTATAACCTAGAGGGTTCTCCCTTTATATACTCAACGGTACATGGAGCACAAGTCCGTACTAGCGCTTTCTAAAGCCAGATGGCGAATGACAACTACTAGGTTTTAAGACGCTGGAATACGTCTCTAGCCTAGACCACTAAAAATTTTGCGTTAGGTTTAAATGTTTCCTTAGGTTAATTGAATGAATTTTAAAGTTGATCTTGGTTTATGTTTCAGTTTCAAGGTCCTACCGAATTTGGATCTCAAATTTCCTAAATGCAAACTATATGCAAAAGAACACCATCTTTGATTCAATGAATGCTAGTTACGAGAAGGATAGAGATTTTTCAAACAATAGAAAATAATGAAAATATGCGAAGAAATCCACTAATGCATCTAATGCAATCAAACGAAAAATGAAACTCTTTCCTAGACTATCAACTGCTAGTTATGCGAAAGAAGTTTTCACTTTCAATGCAAAGGAAAGAATGAAAAATATTTTTTGATTTTCCAATGAAATGAAGCACACAATGCACTAATTACATGAAAAATAAAATAAACACTAGCCTGAGTATTGCGAATTTAGGAATGGAAATTGAATGACTCAATCAATGCGAAACAAACACAAGAAAGCACTCAAACTAATGTTGCAATCTTTCAACCAAACACAAGTTTTCAAAGTGACCCAAACAAGCAATGTAATCTATGCTCGAAAGCTAAGATGGATGGTTTGAAGAAAGGCGTGTAAGCTAAGATGGATGGTTTGAAGAATGGCATGGAAGATAAGATGGATGGCGTGGAAGCTAAGATGGATGGTATAGAAGGTAACATGGAATATTTGAAGAAAGACATGGAAGGTTTGGAAAAGTTGTTACAAGAAAAGATTCCTAATGGTGAAAAGGTAGTAGAGGAAACTCATGATGAGAACAAAATAAATGTTAATCATGATTTCATATACTCTAATGTTGGATTTAAGACCCACCATATTCCAAATATAGATATGAGGAAGTTGATGGTAAGGATCCAATAACTTAGATACTACAAATGGAGCAATACTTTGAGCTCCATAATACGCAAAACACACAAAAGGTACGCATTGCACCTTTATATTTAGAGCAAAATAAGTTTGTATGGTATCGATGGCTTTGTTCTCATAAACCACTGGTCACTCGGTCAATTTTTACAGAGTAAATAATAGCATATTATGAGGATACAAAGAGAAACGCCTTCTTTAGCCAATTGATAAATGTCAAATAAAAGGGTCCAATGATGGAGCACATTGAGGACTTCCAAAAATTGAATATAAGGGTAAATAATATTCCATATGAACATAGGATTGATGTCTTCGTAGGGAATCTAAAGGATAACATCCAACATGAGGTTCACCTTTGGCTACCTGATACATTGGAGAAGGCATTCAGGTTGGCAAGAAAAAATGAAAGAAAAATTATGGCGACAAGGAATCCTACCACTCACAACTATAAAGATGGAAGTGTTGCTACTCCTAGACTTCCACAACCTACAAGGTTGACACCACAACAATTGGATGAAAAAAGATCAAAAGGGCTTCGTTATAGTTGTGACCATATCCTGTAATGCATTGGTAGGAATTACCACTCCTCAAACTCTCAATATAGAAGGACATATCAAGAATAAAAATGTAATACTGCTTATTGATTTGGGTAGTACCCATAATTTTATTCATTGTAAGGTATCCAAGGAATTGAATTACTTCCTATACCCAGCGCCAGAGTGGCAAGTGATGGTGGCAAATGGAGGAACTATAAATTGCTCTGGAAAGTTCCATAATATCAAGATAACCATGGGGGAATATGTATTGAATAGTCCAATGCTTTCCATTCCAATGGGTGGTGTTGACGTTGTACTAGGAGTAAAATGGTTACAATCTTTGGGGATGATAGCTTTTAATTTTCAAGAACTTTTCTTGAAATTTTTTTCGGAACGAAAGGAATTTGAATTACAGGGTATCACAGGGAAGTTGGTAAACATAATAAGCTCTAATTTAATGAAAAATCTTCTAAAGAAAGAACAATGAAGTGTCATTGCAGAATTATGCTCACTAGAAGTTCCAACATCAAAATAATATATTTCTTCACTTCTCCACAAAGTATTGGACAATCATTACAAGGTGTTTAAAACTCCCAAAGGACTCCCACCTATTCATGATCATGATCATGCTACTCATTTGATTCCAGGAGTTTTTCCTCCAAACATCAGGCCTTACAGATATCCTTATGTCCAAAAGAGTGAAATTGAACGTATGGTTGCAGAAATGCTAGAGGTTCGTATAATTTAACCTAGTCAAAGTTCTTTCTCTACTCAAGTAGTATTGTTTCACAAGAAGGATGGATCATGGTGCATGTGTTCGAATTATAGGGAGCTAAATAAGCTCACTATTAAAGATAAATTCTGCATTCCTGTGATTGATGAATCTTTGGATGAATTACGTGGAGTAGTTTATTTCACCAATTTGGATATTTGTTCAGAAAATCATCAAATTAGAATGAAGACTGAAGACATTGCGAAAAAAACATTTCAAACTCATGAGAGTCATTACCAATTTTTGGTCATGCCTTTTGGACATGCAAATGCACCTTCTACATTTCAAGGGTTGATGAATTCCATTTTCAAACCCTTAGAAAATTTCTGTTAGTATTTTTTGATGATATACTAATCTACCATAGGTCTTGGAAGGATCATGTTCAACATATTTACAGGGTGCTCAAACTATTGGAGGAGAAACAATTATATGAAAAATCCTCCAAATTTTTCTTTGGAGTCCAAGAGGTGGAATATCTAGGTCATATTGTATCTCAAGAGGGTGTTAAGGTAGACCCTAACAAAATTAAAGCCATTAAGGAATGGAAAGTCCCAACAACCATAAATCAGTTGCAAGGATTTCTTAGGTTAACAAGGTATTATCACAAGTTTGATAAGAAATATGGGATAATATCAGCACCTCTAACAACATTATTGAATAAAGATGAATTTTCATGGACTTCTGAAGCAAATAAGGCCTTTGAACATCTTAAAGTGGAAATGTGCCAAGCACCAGTCTTAGCTACGCCAAACTTCACAAAAACCTTTACTGTGGAATGTGATGCCTCAGGAAATGTAATTGGTGTTGTTTTAATGCAAGAAGGAAGACCCATTTCTTTTGAAATCCATCCAATCAAATGAAAGTATTTATAGAAAGCTTTTTATGAGAAGGAAATTTTGGCAATACTACATGCACTAAAGAAATAGCGACCTTACCTAATGGGAAGACACTTCAAGAAATGATGTTGCAGCCTTTGCAATTAAAAGCCTTACGACGGTTTTGGATCTATCCCCCAACAATGTGGTCGAGGTCCTCTGTACCAGATCTGGTCCTTGAGTCAGTGATCTTCACCCCTGCAGAGCATTATGGATGCTTGACGACCGCGATGGGGTGAGCTGCGCAGCCACATGCATAGGCCCTGCCAGGATGGGGCTCATCGTTTTCTTTGCAAAAGGGTTCAAAACTCTAGCTCATGGTCTATCTGTGGGTATTGAGGTCAAACGATACAGCGGGTCCATGCGCATCGACTGCGAGCGCAACGACCTGCACATTGTGAGAGGCAACAACTCTGTCCACGAGTCTGAGTGGTGCGATTTTTGTTCCCAACGCTTGTGATATTTTCCTTTTCAACATCATGGCTTCTTTCTATGACTGTTATGCAGCATGGAGGGAGAGGAGTATGAGGCGTGCCTGAAATCTGGCCTCCATGACCTGCAGGGCCAAGCAGGAGAGAGTCGGCGACAGCGGTGGGGAGAAAGGGGCCTATGTGAACCCTAGTCATTTCTCTCTCGTTTGTATGGATGCAAAAGGAAAATATCCTAGTAGATTTGTATTATCACAATGAAAATATTCTTACGTTTCACTTGTTTCTTTCTTCTATTGTATATTAATCATGGATCATGAAATAATTACATACAAAACTCTTCTCATAAGAGCCCTCCAGTACTCAGCTAATTGTCTCACACTGTCATATGCAAAACTGACCAACACATAGCCAATTCTCAGCCTCCAGACAACATGCCTGCCTTGCGCAATCCCTGATGGTAAATATCCATAAAATATAGGAATTCTTTCCTGCCTTGACTGCATAAGTATCATGGGCACTCCAATGGGTGTTTGGTTGCATGTGTGCAACCCAATAATCATACAATTGATAGTCAACTTCCCTTTCACCTTGAACTCAACTGAGTCTCCACTGGATTTGACATGCATGCAGCTAATAATAGTAAATCCTCAGTTGCATGTGAGATCACTGATTGTGAAATAATTAATAATTAATTCACTAGATTTCTCACTAGTGTATCTTCAGTTACAACTAGCACAACTGAGTTAAACTATTTACAACTTGCATTAACTAATGCACCACTACACTTCAAACTCTGTTACAACTAGAATTACTCGGCATGCTTCACCAACTACCTCTAACTCGAAATCCACTAGCTAACTGAATTTATCACTTTCATTTAACTGATTCAAGTCAACATTGACAATAGATTACAATTTAATGTCCATCTTAATTAAGGGATAACCAAAATAGACACGCACCCAAAAATAGCACTGTGGGCCCCACCCTAGTCTGGGTGCTTAATGCACTAGGCGTGGGTGCTGAATTTTCTTATTGAATCTCAACATATGGTCACTCCTTTCCAAACGCATTAATCGACTTAGGTGCAACCATTAATATTTTGACTGTGGAAACTAGTGAAACACTTGGTATCACAACTTTGCAACCAACCACCACCTTGATGGAACTTGTTGAACGTTCAGTTGTTAAACCAGAAGGAACTTTATAGGATATCATGGTTACTGTTGACTCATCGGAGTAGCTGGTGGATTTTCTAGTCATTAATCCGAAGAGTCGACTAGATGGACACCCCTTAATTCCGGGTCGACCTTAGTTGGCAACTATCAACACTTACATAGGTTGTCGTACAGGAAACATGACTATTTCTAAGGGAGATGTTGTAAAAATCCTTGTTCTATATCCTCCTGCCAAACCAGGTCTTCCCATTGTAAAAATTCATAAACATCCGCCTGCATACCTGGAAGAAAATATCCACTCACCACTCATAGTAGCAGAAGTGCTTGAATTCAAAAATGAGACTGAAGATGATATAATCAATCATTTTATTAATCAACCAGCTACTGTGAAAAATGAAAAATGCAAAATTTTAAGAGAAATTCTTGACAATGAGGCCCAGGAAGATACTTTAAAAGATAATGATGACTAGCACATACCCACAACTATCGTTCATAATAGCAGACCTGTTGAAATCGAACCAGGGAAAAAGTTAATCATCAATGACAATCTGGAAAGTGACCAACAACAGAAGCTCATTAAATTCTTACAAAAATATAAAGGGACATTTGCTTGGGACTATCCAGATATGAAGGGCATAGATCCCCAACTGTGTACACATCATATTTACAACGAAAAATATGATCTTCCCTTCAAGAAACCTCAATGAAGATTGAACATACACCTTAAAGACATCGTAAAAGAAGAATTACAGAAGTTGTTGGATGTAAATTTTATTTATCCTATTTCGGATAGTAAATGGGTCTCTCCGCTGGTAGTTGTCCCTAAGAAGAACAAAAAGTGGCGAATCTGTGTGGATTACAGGGAATTAAACAAAGCCACGCTGAAGTAACACTTCCCTCTTCCGTTTATCGATCAATTCCTTGATACATTGGCAAGAAAGAGATTATTTTCCTTTCTTGACAGCTTCAGCGACTATAATCAGATCCAAATTTCCCCTGAAGACCAAGACAAAACCACCTTTACCTACCCATGGGGTACGTTTTCTTATAGAGTATTACCTTTCTGCTTATGTAATGCCCCAGCTACATTTCAGAGGGCCATACTCAGCATTTTCTTTGATCTAGTAAACGAAGGACTTGAAGTTTATATGGATGACTTCACCCCTTATGGGGATGATTTTGAACGAGCACTACAAACATTGGAAAAAGTGTTGGAACGATGTGTCACCACTAGGTTATGTTTTAGTAACGAAAAGTGTCACATGATGATGATGGAAGGCGTAATCCTAGGACACTACATTTATGCGACTAGAATACAGGTAGATACGGCAAATATAGAGGTAATTCTCTTACTATCTACAGCTTGTACTCAAATGGAAGTATGTAGCTTCCTCAAATATGTAGGATATTATTGCAGGTTCATAAAAAAAATTTCACAAATTGTTGTGCCTTTGTATGCTTTAACTGGAAATGTTGAATTTAAATGGTCTAATAAATGTGACATTGCTTTTACAGATTTGAAGAAATTAGTCTCGACTGCACCAGTATTGCATGGTCCCAACTAGGAACTACCATTTCATATTTCGTCAGATGCATCAAATACAACAATAAGAGTTGTTCTTAGTCAAGAAGAGGACAAAAAGCCCTACACTATTTATTATATCAACAAAAATATCACCCCTGCTGAACTAAATTATACAATAACATAAAAGGAATTCTTTGCCTTCGTATATGCCATAAACAAATTTTGACATTACATAACTGGCTATCAAGTATTTCTGTATACTGATCATTCTGCCATTAGGTCCTTAGCTAATAAACCAATTAGAAAAGGGTGAGTGACTCATTGGTTGTTACTTTTGCAAGAGTTTGACATCACTATTAAAGATCGTCCAGGAAAGGAGAACCCAGTCGCATATTTTCTGTTTCGGGTTCCAAAGATAATGATCCGCTAGCAGTAGATGACCTGTTTCTTGATGAACATTTGTTTGTCATAGCAATGAAAGCGCCATGGTAAGCAGATGTAGCAAATTATCTTGTAGTAGGAAAACTACCCAGGCATTTAACAACAAAACAAAGGAAGTTGATTGTCTAGCGCAACACCCAATTTTCTTGGATTGGTGGATATCTTTTCCACAAAGGGGTCTGATATGCACATACGTAGATGCATTCGAGAAGATAAAATTCAATACATCCTGAAGGCCTGCCATGATGAACCTTGTGGTGGACACTTTGTAGACTGCAGAACTAGGCACAAAGTATTACAAATGGGATATTATTGGACCACTATTTTTAAAGATGCTAAGAAATATGTGCAGGCTTGTGATAGTTGCCAAAGGATGGGTTGCCGCGGTCAATTTGACAAAATTCTGTTACAACCAAAATTTGTAATAGAACCTTTTGAATGGTGGGGGTTGGATTTTGAAGGCCCATTCAATCCGCCATCAAACCAGAAAGCCTACATATTGGTTGCTACATACTATGTAACAAAGTGGGTTGAAACAGTAGCTTTGCCAAGAGCTACGGAAGAAACTATTATTAATTTTCTTTTTGAG
Organism: Pinus albicaulis; assembly: GCA_034641835.2. NCBI lineage: Eukaryota > Viridiplantae > Streptophyta > Pinopsida > Pinales > Pinaceae > Pinus > Pinus albicaulis. The sequence continues at coordinate 240,480,745 of CM076575.1, read as the reverse complement.
ATATTTGTGTGGTATGGTTTACCCAGGGAAGTGATAACAGATGGAGGGGCACAGTTTGTAGGACATAAAATTACAACCACTCTACGGAACCACCACATCACCCATAAAATCACTTCTCCAAATCACCCACAGGCGAACGGGCAGGTCGAAAGTACCAATAAGTTCATTGAAGCAATTTTGACTAAGACAGTTTCAATACATCAGCGAGACTGGGCTACTAGACTGCTAGAGGCCTTGTAGGCTTATCACACAACTTGGCGAAATAATACTAGATATTCTCCGTACCAACTTGTATTTGGAAAGGAACCTATTTTTCCTATCGAATTTGAAATAAAGACTCTTAGAATAGCTCAAGAAGTGGGACTGGACTTGACGAAGGCTCAAACTAAAAGACTTCAATAGATAAAAAAATAAGATGAAGATTGGTTACTTGCTCTACAACATACTGCAATCGTTCTGCAGCAACGGGCTAAGTGGCATGAAAACCTTATCAAGAAGAAGGAATTTCAGGAAGGAGACTAGGCACTCCTCTACAATTACAGATTTCAAGACTTCCCAAGTAAATTACAAACAATATGGCTCAGCCCATATGAAATTCAAGAAGTGCATAGCAATTTCACTCTCACTTTGACCACCATAGATGGGTCTGGCTCTTCCTTTTGAGTAAATGGACATTGGGTACGTCTTTATCATAAATCACTCACAAATGAGTTTTTTTCCAATAGGTACGTGGCGACCCCGCTATGCAAATTTTAGCTGCAGGGAGTAATGACCCGACAACTTTACTTTCATGAAAATTTGTTTCCTTTTAGTTTGTAAATAATGTATATATTTTCTTGCAATTAATTGTAATTTTTTGTTTTTAGATAAGCATCACTGTAAAAATGCAAAATCCCCCTTGTTTTCCTTTCTTTCCTTCTTTCGTTTTGGCGTGATTTTGTTGTTCAATCAATTGAACAGTTGTTGTTCAATTGATTGAATAGCTATTGTTCGATCAAATGAACAACCCATTTTTCTTTTGTGAGCCTTTGTTGTTCAATCAATTGTATAGTTTTTGTTCAATTGATTGAACAACTGTTGTTCGATCAAATGAACAATCAATTTTTCTTTTGTGTGTTTTTGTTGTTCAATCAATTGAACAGTTGTTTTTCGATCAAATGAACAGTCGATTTTTCTTTTGTGTGTTTTTGCTGTTCAATAAATTGAACAGCTGATGTTCAATCGATTGAATAGTTGTTGTTCAATCAAATGAACAACCAATTTTTATTTTTTGTGTTTTTGTTGTTCAATAAATTGAACAAGTGTCATTCAATTGATTGAACAGTTGTTATTTGATCAAATGAACAACTTAGTTTTTGTGTGTTTATTTGTTGTTCAATCAATTGAACATTTTTTGTTTGATCAAATGAACAACCAATTTTTTTTTTGTGTGTTTTTGCTTTTCAATCAATTGAACAGGTGTTGTTCAATTGATTGAATATTTGTTGTTCGATCAAATGAAAGATCAATTTTTTGTGTGTTTTTTTTTTTGTTTAATCAATTGAACAGTTGTTGTTCGATTGATTGAACAACCACATTTTTATATGTAATAAATTGTTGGTCAATAAACTAATTTTTTGCGATTTTTGTTGCCATTTAATCATTTTCTTCATACATTCTGTCATGAAAATCATCTTGTTAGATGGGGAATATGTACCTAGAAAAGAGAAAAACAACGATAATAATAACATTATGATTTTTTTTTTACCTTTTTATGGGTATCTTTCTTTTTAGACATTGATATGGTTCATCTATATAATGGTTTGTTAGATATCTCCTCTTCAGACATATTATAAATGATTCATTATCTTAATACCATGTTGGTTTATCTTTTTACACTATCAATGGATGATCTTATTTAGCATGATGACTTAGGAATAAGGGTATAAATTTTATTGGCATTTTTTTTTTACTTCTCACACCATCCCTAACTCTTAAGGAGTTAATGAGCCTCCCTCCATTAATGATGAAAAAAAGAAAATAATATGAAAATATTATTAGAAAGGATAGGGGGTCTCATCATGAGCCAACCTAACATGATCATAAGGAGGTAAAAAGTGACATTCCCATAATGGCCACCACACCAGGGCACTGGCCTTCTAAACAGGTGATAACTTCCTGAAGGACAGGAGATCTCATCACAAAATGACCTGTCACTTTGTTAAACCCTTGTGAGTGGCATTGTGACCATCTGGTTACCCTGCCAACACATTGGTCTTTATATAGGAGTAAAAAAATTATCTAAGTCCTAAACAAAGGATTCTGGCTCATTTTTGGGTTAAAAAGCAACCTTGTCGAAGCTATGGACTCTTACTGGAAGTAGTGGCTCTGCTTGTGGTATTCAAGTTTCATGATAATATCCAGTCATTCTATATTCACTTATTTCCTTTTGACTCATTTCGAAAGATTAATTTACCATTTGAACAATGTTATCTTTATATTAAGGAATATGCATGGTAAACTACACTTTCATATGAATTAAATTAATTATTCCTAATCACTTGATACTAGCAGCTTTTATCATTCCTTACCTATCATGCTTCCGTCACATATTTCCATCAAAGAAAAAATATTTTTCTCATAATAATTATTTCTCTGCTTTTCTCCTTTTTGGTCATTTTCCCACTATTTTTATGATTTGTGCTAACTTGATTGATTTCTGCCATATGTATGTTCCTTTGATTATTATTCTGATGCACTTATGATCCTCAACATCTTTCCTTTTTTTCTATGCTCTATGGGCATGGACACCCTTATCTAATTGGAGGGGGAAAGGTGTACATTATGAGAAAGCATGCGAACTAATTATTAAAATCCACTGAAACCTCCTGATGCAAAAAACAAATATCATTGCATTAGCATTTTTTTAAAATAGTTTCAAAGTATTGCATGTAGTATTTGTGTTGTTCCAAATTAACGAACCCATGAAAAGTGCATGTAGAAGTGTGAATTCGGTCTCTAAAGCACAACAACTATGGGTGGGAGATATGTCTGCAATGAAACCACGGTACTCAATATCCCAGAGTAGGTTCTCACTATTCTTCAGTGCGCCGGATGGCTTCCATATCTTGACAAATTACAGGGAATTCACATTGAGATAGCACTAGAATTTCTGCAGAACCTGCAGGATGGACACATAATTGTAAAGGGAAGAGATATAGAAGTGTCAGAAGCTATAATAGCTAAGGTCTCTGGACTTTCGTTAGCAGGAACAAGGTGGAATGATAATTATGTGGATTCAGTTAGTTTTCCATTCTTTTTTAATTCTTTGTTGCATGACATTTATATTCATGTTAGGAGGGCTAAGAATCCACATACAATTATCTTCCATCATGGTCTGATAAAGTTGATTGTCATTCATGAATTGACCAAGCATTAGTTAACTTGGGACAACTTTGTAAATTATGTCCTAACCCCACTAGAATAAAACCATGATAACAGAGAAATTGAGCAGTCAAGAATAGAGATATCAGTCCCAAACAAAGAAATAAAAAAGAGGAATTATCCCTCGGCCTAGAGCCCAGTAAAACGAAGACGCTCTGAAAGGTTAAGTTCGCGACAAGATACCTCAACTTTGGTAGATGAGGCAGGGCCATCCCATACACCTCCTGTAAGCACACAAGATGAGTTCCTATAAGAATATGATGAAGAAATGGCCTGAGTGTTGGAAAATATGAGTGCATTCTGTGAGGAAAGAAATCCCTCTGGGAATTCTGAGGGACAGAGTTACCCCCTAGACCAGTTTTCTTCTGTTGGCAGTTCTGGCCACACTGAGATTTTAACTTATGCTGAATAATTGCAGGATTCAAGGGATTCAGTTCCCTTTGGTAATGACTATTTGGAAGAAGAAACCCATACATAGAGAGCTCATGAATCTGAAAACTAGTTGGGAGATATTGTCCCATTATATCATGATACCGATATAGGAACAACCCCTCTAGTGCCTGAAGAAAACACTGTCCCTCTAGATCATGGCCTAGAAATTGGCACAACTCCTCTTGTGCTTGAAAAATATATTGTGCCCTCCTCTACTGAAAACCCTATAAGGAAGAAAAAATAAGTTAGGATTAAGTTGAGAAAGTGGCACAAGAAATACAAGAAATTGAAGAAAACAATCAAACAATTAAGGGAATAGGAAGATAAGGCTTGGAAGCCTAAAATAGAAATAGACACTGTTGAAACCCAAACTGAATTAGAAACACAGACAAAGGAAACACCTTGTTATACTCCTCTGATAAAATAAGATGTTATTTCAAGGCTTCAAAATGAATTGACATAGACTGAGAAAGAGTTGGCCAAATATAAGAAGGAAGTGGTGCCCTTACAGGTACATCAGGAGTTGTTGGACAAAATTAACAAGCTTGCTGCAACCGAAGATGAAACTTTCGCCAACCTTAGAGGCGAGAAGGAGAAGGTAAACAAAGAATAAGATTAGTTTGAGGAAGCCATGAAGCAAACAAATACTATTTGCTCTCTTTACTTGGATTTTTTTATCTTGCAGATCACCTACTACTAATTATGCCTTGTTTTTATTAGAGAGATATTTGTTTCTTAAACTGAAAGCCATTAGAGCAGGAAATCCCACTGAATTTAAGACCACTGCAGAATTTATCCAGTGTTTTGGGGAACAAAATGAGAAGGTTAATCGCCTCCTATGTGAATTGTATTTACACAATTTCTTTTTGGAATATGAGAGAGGTAGTAAACCTAGTCCCTTCATTGGGGACATCGAATTTCAAGCTTTCCTTTCTTTTTTTGATAATCAGATTAAATGGACTAAGGCCTATAGCATTTTTCAGAAAAGGTGTTAGATGATCCAAAAATAAATATTATCATAGGATATAAAGTTTGAATAAAATAATTGTTAATTCAAGATATAAAATTAATAATTATTATTCTAGAATATTTAATAAAATTTTGAGATACTTAGAAATATAAATTTGTTATTAAAAATAGGACTCTAGAAAAGAGTCGTTTCCTAGGCTCTAAGTTAGGAATAAAGTTAGTAGAATAGATAGGAGTTCATTTAATGTAAGTGGACACTTGTTATTTAATAAGTGATCCATAATTAGTGGAAGTTAGGACATTGAGCTTATAAATATCTCATTGCAAGAATGTTTTTGTTGTTCGGGTGTAAACTCTTGCATAATTCCAATGTAATTGTTTTTTTCTGATTAATAAAATTACGTGTCTGAGGAAACTTCGGCCATTATTGTGGTATCAAAGCTACGGTAATGTTGCAGTGGATATGAGGAGAAGGATTCAAGCTCTACAAGTTCTTGGAAAACTCAACTCCATTGAAATTGACCAGCAAATGTTTGGTATGCAATCAATTAATTTTTTTTTTAGAAAAGAAATTTAATTGTGATTTATGCGCATTTTTCAAATCTTCTTGAATCCTGCATTACTACATTTATATGTCCTAAATTCTGAATTTAGCATTTGAATACCATCTGTTGTATTATTGACTTGTTTATTGACTTCAAAACCCTCGCAAGTCCTACAAGAAGAACTAGAAGTCACCACCAGTGGGTTGCTGTGATTTTTCAAGAGATTGTTAATTAGAGACCACTGCAAGAGGTGATTTATTGAATCTCTCATTACCAAAACGTTCCCATTCGCTCCAATCAACCTGCAAAGGTCATCCCTATTGAGTAGAATTAATGGAAAAATATTATTAGATCTCCATACCCACTTCAATTCTTCTCTTACCTTCCAGTTTCCAGCTCCCTGAGAAGAAGCCAGTATGTCTGCATATTCACCAACAGCAAAGCATTCGAATCCTTGGCCGTGATCTCAGCCAACAATTGAAGTTATCTAAATATTAAAGTCCAAAACAACGTTTGCAGCTAGCGTTTGACCGCGTTTGCAGTTGAAGGAGTATAGCCAGCATTTGACAGCGTTTGGTTGAACGGGATCAACGTTGAATGCAGTGTTAAATAGAAAGAAGAAATTGAAGCAACGTTGAATGTTTGATTGTGCGGTGTTCGAGTGAATTAAAGCAACATTTTTTTTTTGTTTTTTTTTAACTTTCAAAGCAGCGTTTGATAGCAATCAAACCAACGTTACAATTGGAGTTACAAACCAACGTTACAATTGGCGTTACAAAGCAGCGTTAAAATTGGCATTTGATGGAATACCCACCACAGCTCCATGTGGATGACTGTTCACTGATGCATCGTTTTATTATGATGCCTATGCAGGTAGAATCGAATAGTTTAATAATTTGTGATTATTAAACTAGTGGTAGCTACATAATGGAAAGATATGGTGTATTTTTGTAATATTTTTGGAGCAAAGTAAATATTTTTTGGTAATGGAGTGATAAGACATATTTTTTATGTAATTTTTTTTATTGGAGTAATAAGGGTATTGTAATATTTCTGGAGTAATAAGGTTATTTGTAAATTTTATGGAGTAATACGGTGATTTTTTTGTAATTTGTTTCTGGAGTGATATTGTAACTCAAACTAATTTTACTTTGAGTGGGGGTAACTTTTTTTTTTACCAGAGCATCATTGTAAAAGTCAAATTTTGAAAGTTACCTTGTAATATTTGAGAAATTGACTAGAGCCAAGCGCAAAGCTCAGTCAATTTTCTCCTGTTTCAACGACTATTCGAGGGTCAAGGCCAAGCCTCAATAGTTCATTTTTTGCGTCGTGTGTTGCTTGTTGTGTTACTCATATTGATATTCTTTGGAGCTTGATTTCTGGTGTGAAGTTTAAACACTACAATGTCTAAATTGATTAATTTCTTTTCTGATTCTGACAAACTTGAAGGCTCAAAATCTTACAAAACATGGCAACGCCTCATCAAAAGAACTCTCGTTTATAATGAACTATGGCATGATATTTGTGATGGAGATGTAAAGCCAAATAAACCTACAAATGCAACTGCACTAGAAAAATGGGAAGTTAAAAATGCCAAAGCATTAGCTCTCATTAAATCTTCTGTCAATGATGAAATGTATGTCCATATTGAAAATGCTAAAGATGCATGGTCTGCTTTGAGAACTTTTAAAGAGTTGTTTGATACTCAGCCTCAATCAAAAAGAGTCGACCTACAATTAAAATTGTTGCATAAAAAATTGACTGAAGAAGGAGATATTCTTGAATACATCTCCAGACTTAAGAATATTAAGCAGGAAATTGTTAATGCTGGTTTTCAAGCAGTCGATGATAGTTTTATGGTCACAATTTTAATTGCTGGACCTCCTTCTTCTTACACACATTTTTTGGAAACTCTACAACTAACTGGAAAGTTAGAAAAGCTAAATTTTGATGAGATCTGCGAAATGTTGACTCAACATGATAAAAATTTTGGGAAGAAAAAGAAAGTTGGTGAAGATGTTTTTCTCACAGAGGCCAGTACTAGCAACTCCTCAGCTGACAATTCCAGAAACAAAGGAAAAGGTAATTTTAATCAAAATAAAGCAGCGCAAGGTTGTGGTCGCAGTCAACATAGAGGAAACAACTCCAACTGAGGCTCCAATTCAGGCAGAAACAATTCTCAAGGCAGAGGCAACAATCAAAACAGAGGATATCAACAAGGCACAGGACAGAATCCAGGGAGAGGAAAATCTCAAAACAGAGGAAAAAGTAGAGGTTGAGGACAATCTCAAGGCAGAGGACAGTCTCAAGGAAGAGGCACCGATTTGAGTCAAATTGTTTGCAGGCGATGTAATAGAGTTGGTCATTATGCTGCAGATTGTCGCACATATATTAATAAAATTTCTAAGTTTCAATAGCCTTCAACACAATTTGCAAATGATCAAGATCAAGATGATAATGACTCAGAATATGTCTTCACTTCTTCACCAGCAATCCAACTTTCCTCCTATATTAAGAGTGATTATGAAGATGCTTGGATTTTGGATTCAGGAGCAACTTAGCACATGACCTGTAGACGATATTTCTTTTGGAATTTTCAAGAGTTCCATCTTAATTCCATCTTTCTAACAGATGATACAAAACATACGCCTTATGGAAAAGGTGCAGTTAAAGTTTTTCTCCCTGACATTGGAGAAAAAATGTTTTCCAATGTGTGGTATGTACCCACCTTTAAGAAAAATTTGTTGTCTTTGGTCATGATTCGACAAGCAAGACATCAAATAATTATGGAAGATGGCTTAGTTAAGATTAATTTAGTCAAACATAACTTCCAAACAGTAATGACAGGATATGAAGATGGAAAACTGTTAAGGATGAAAGGGACAGTTATTCCAAGGCATTCTGATTTTGCAGGGGTAGTTACTACAGGAATTTCACCTATAAGATTATGGCATGTAAGATATGGACATTTGAATTTTGATAGTATTTCTCAATTTCAAAAACAAGGGATGGTTAAAGGACTTCCAACTTTCAACAAGGAAAATGCTAAATGTGAAGCCTGCATTTGTGGCAAATAGAGTCGAGAAAGTTTTCCAACAAGTACATGGCGTGCAAACAGGCTGTTGCAACTAGTTCACAATGATGTGTGTGGTCCACTACAAACTTCATTAGGTGGTTGCAAATATTTCTTGCTATTTATTGATGATTTCAGTAGAACGACTTGGGTTTACTTCTTGAAAAACAAGTCAGAAGCACTTGAGAAGTTTAAAATTTTTCGACAACGTGTTGAAAATGAGGTCAAAGAAAATATAGGTACTCTCAGGACAGATAATGGGGGAGAATTCAATTCAAATGAATTAAAAACTTATTGTAGTGAAAATGGCATCAGAAGGCATCTTACAAATGTTTACACTCCACAACAAAATGGAGTTGTAGAAAGGATGAATCACACATTTTTAGGCATGGCGAGATCCATGTTAACTTTCAAAGGGTTAAGTCCAACATATTGGGCAGAAGCAATCCATACAATTGTCTATCTAAGAAACAGATCTCCAACTGCTTCTTTAGACGGAATCACCCCTTATGAAGCTTGGTTTGGTTTCAAACCTATAGTTAAACATCTTCGAGTTTTTGGATCCATCTGTTATGCCTTAGTTCCCAAAGAAAAATGAACTAAGCTTGATTCAAGAAGTTTGAAATGCACAATGATTGGCTATTCAGATGAAAAGAAAGGGTATCGTCTTTTGACAAATGGAAAATTTATTGTGAGCAAGGATGTCATTTTTGATGAAACAGAGAGTAAGGGTGCTGAAGAAATCGAAATTCTTCTTCACAAGTTAGAAACTAAGGGCAGTAAAAGGAAAGGAAATATGCAAAGTCAACCAACTTCACCAAATTGGTATGAACTTGATTTTCCTTCCTCTGAAGATGAGTCATCAAGTCCATCTACTTCAACAAAATCATCTAGGTCTTCTAGTAGTTCATAAGTGTCTCCAAACAGTAACAGTTCTTCTGACAGTGATTCTCCAGATTCACCACCTGAATGACGAACATCAGTTTACATTAATCCCCTTTACAATGATGGGGACTTCTCAGAATCTCAAACAAGTGAGCAAAAACTTCCAAAATGGGCAGTTCAACTATTGAAAGATGTAAAGCCTGATGAACAAAATAAAACAGGAACAAGACAGAAACACAAAAGTGAAGCAACTTTCGCCTTGCTAGCACATGATTTTACTGAACCTTCCACATACAAAGAAGCAGTCAAACATAAATAATGGCAAAAAGCCATGATTGATGAATATCGAGCAGTAATTGATAACCACACTTGGAAACTAGTTGATTGTCCCCCAAATGTTAAACCCATAGGATGAAAATGGGTTTACAGAGTTAAGTACAACCAAAATGGCGAACTTGACAAGTATAAAGCACAACTTGTCACTAAAGGTTTTGCGTAGCAGGAAGGAATTGATTATGAAGAAAATTTTTCACCTACAGCTAAATGGGACACCATCAGATTAACACTTGCATTGGCCGCTCAGAAAGGGTGGAAATTTCATCAAATGGATGTCAAAAGCGCTTTTCTCAACGAGGACTTACAAGAAGATGTCTATATGACACAACCACCAGGTTTTGAAATTGAGGGACAAGAACATAAAGTCTGCAAACTGATAAAGGCTTTAAATGGGTTAAAACAAGCTCCCCGAGCTTGGTATGCTAAAATGGATGAATACCTTCGCAAAGTTGGTTTTCATTGCAGTGAATCTGATGATACCTTGTATGCACGCCAACAAGGTAAAAATATGGTGATTTTGATTATGTATGTCGATGATTTGATCATCAGAGGCAACAATGATGATCACATTGAACGGGTGAAAAAGGAATTACATGCAGGTTTTAAGATGACAGATTTGGGACTACTTCACTACTATCTTGGAGTTGAAGTATTCCAACGTCCACATTAGATCTTCATTTCCCAGAGTAATATGCAGCAAAAATTCTTCAGTGATTTGGAATGCAGGATTGTAAGCCTGTCCTTACCCCTATGGAACAAAACTTAAAACTTTCAAAATTTGAAGGGGGGGTAAAGGTGGACATCACTACTTACAGACAGTTGATTGGCAGCTTGATTTATTTGACAACCACTCGTCCTGATCTATCTTATGTAGTCAGTATACTTTCATGTTTTATGCAGGAACTACTAGATAGCCATTGAAATGCAGCCAAAAGAGTTTTTCGATATATCCAAGGAACAAAAGATTTTGGTCTTCTTTACAAAAAGACTAAAAATTTTGTACTTAGTGGATTTTCAGATGCCAACTTTGCTGGCAATATTGATGACAGGGCATCAACCTCAGGTTACTTAATGAACATGGGGTCAGTTACAGTTTCCTGAAGTTGCAAGAAGAAAACTACAGTGGCCACTTCTTCAGCAGAAGTAGAGTACATTTCAGCATGGGAAGCAGCATGTGAGATTGTTTGGTTACGTCGAGTTTTACAGGACTTGGGAATTCCTCCAGTAGAAGCTACTTCGTTATTCATCGACAATCAATCAGCAATAAAGCTTGCCAAGAATCCAGTTTTCCATTCAAAGACAAAGCATGTAGACACCAAGTATCATCATATCAGATCTCTCATTGCAAAGGACGTCATCAAGACAGTGTATTTCCCTTCAGAAGATCAGACCTTCGACATTTTCACGAAACCTCTTGGCAAAATAAAATTTACTAAGTTCAGAGATGAACTTGGTATCTGTTGTAATGTATCTTTGGATCATAGGGGGGAATGTTAGATGATCCAAAAATAAATATTATCATAGGATATAAATTTTGAATAAAATAATTATTAATTTAAGATATTAAATTAATAATTATTATTCTAGAACATTTAATAAATTTTTGAGATACTTAGAAATAGAAATTTGTTATTAAAAATAGGACTCTAGAAAAGAGTCGTTTCCTAGGCTCTAAGTTAGGAATAAAGTTAGTAGAATAGATAGGAGGTCATTTAATGTAAGTGGACACTTGTTATTTAATAAGTGATCCATAATTAGTGGAAGTTAGGACATTGAGCTTATAAATAACTCATTGCAAGAATGTTTTTGTTGTTTGGGTGTAAACTCTTGCATAATTCCAATGTAATTGTTTTTTTCTGATTAATAAAATTACGTGTCTGAGGACACTTCGGCCATTAAAAGGGAACATGGTTTGGATCTTTGTTTTAGAGGGGAACCCACAAAACCATTGCATCTCTTCACCCAACATAAGAGATTCATGAAACAGAAAGGGGTTGTAGCTAAATTAGGGCCACTCCACAAAGAAATTGTACAAGCAGGGAGAGATTAATTTCAGGAGATTAGGGAAGACGCTTTGTCAACGACCAAGCAAAGATGGCAAGCTTCCACTAACAACGTCAAAAATTGTGAGCCATTTAATTACATGAACTTTAAAACTATTGTTGTTTGTTTTAACACATACATCAAAATAATTTTATGCATGGGTCCTACATGGATAGGGTGCTGCTATAGATGTCCTATTATATGGTACCCTCCCAAAGGCTATCACTATGACTATGATCTCCCAGATGGTAATGTAAACTAGGATTTTGCAAAAATAAAATAGAAACATGGTTTTAGATTATATAAGGAGGAAGTTTATCCTGCTTATTCCTTGACATTGTTACACCTCAAACATCTCATTGCATGAGGACATGCAATAAGGTAAGCAGATGAGTATGTTGGGACATGAAAAAGGTATGTTTTACCCTCATAATTAGCTCAATTTATTACTAACTTTCATATGTTTACCTTCAATTTGAAAATAAATCTAGAAGAATTATTTGTAAACAAATGGTAAAACTAATTATCAACAAACTATGTGATTATTGCCATAAAAACTAACTTTTGTTGTTTTTATGTGCAGGAAATATGAACCAAATAAATATTGTTCAAACGACTGAACAATAGTGGCCAAGAAAAGGAAAATATCGCATCCTGTTCATGCGAACCAACAAAAGATGAGGAGAATTACGCCCATTTCATAATGAAATCTGCTGGACAGTTGCAAAATCCTCAGGATCTCTTGATCTTGAGGATTCGCTATTATTTGTTTTGTTTTTCCATAGGTTATAAAATATCGATAGGTGAAATAGAACGAGAGACTTTTTACCTATATGTTGTAATTTTACATTATTCACATTCCTTTAAGACAGAGTTTTCACACTCAACGATGTTGTACTTTTACTATTGAATTTAATGAAAGAGATAGTGGTTCCTTCGTAATCGTGTTCTGAATATCTTCTGGTAGAGACTTTTGGAGTCTCTGGGCTTCGTCACAAGGAGCTCTACTGATTTTCTGTGTTATATCCTTATTTTCCCTTTCTACAATTAATAATTTATGTGTTTCGTAGAATTACAATTGATTTCATTATCATCAGCATTGAGTAGTTTGTGTTTCCATTGATTTGAAGCCTTAATCTCTTTTACTTTCCGCATGAATGTTATTCTTTCATTTACTAGAGTTATTCAAGCATTTTGATTGATATTCATTACAAGTAATGTTAATTGGTTAATAAGTCATTGTGAATTTCAATTACAGAGCATGAATAAGTTACTCACTGTTCAATTGCTGCAGTATTCCCTTTCTGATTAAATAGATTGCCATAGATATTGATTAGTGATTCTGGTTAAGTGTTAATTCTTGAATTCTTGCATTTCAGTTTGCTTCCTACATAGAAAAAGTCATAAGTAAGTTAAGTTGATTGATTAAATTTATTTCACGATAGCTTTCAAAATTTTCTTGATTGAACTTTGAGAATTAGATATTAATTCTTGCAACGATTTAGAATTGTTAACCTATGATTTCACTTGCATAAAATTTGTTGAGCACTCTTGAAATAAACAGACTTACCTTGGTTGATAATTAATGTAGGTGTTAGGATTTCTTTTAAATAGTCATCTTAATGCACCAACAATAGGACAATTGCGTCATTGATCGATGATCTTTCTAATTTAAATGTTAATACAAGAGAAAATATCAAAGACTTCAACTCCAGATTTAACAAGTTATTGAAAAAAATTCCAGCTACTTCTAAGCCTGGATTGGATGTACAAATAAAGTGGTACATATCTTCCCTTCCTTCTAACATAGAAATTTTTGTAGATAGAGCTAATAAAGTCACCCTTGTAGAAAACATGAAAGAAGCCTTGTCTGTTGAAAGAAGAATTGTTGCTTTAGAAAACAAAACAGAGCTTGAAGATAAAAGATCTAAAAATGTAACATTCAAAGACGAGCCAAAGAAGAAAAATCCTAAATATCCTTTTGATCTTGAGGAATTACAAAAAATTCTCAAAACCATGTCCAACGATATGGTCGAAATAAAAAAATAGGTTGTTGAAACCTCCACCAGGAAACCCTTTAGATCATTTAGAAAAAATCAATCGCCTGTCTCTATGCCTCCCAATGTTATTTCTAATGTTGAATCTGACCAAGAATAAGAAGAGGAAGAAACCACAGCTTCTGCCGATGAATCCCAAGATGAAGAAATCACATAATTACATGGATTATGGGATTTCATTTTACCTACCTTTGACGACGAAATGGAAGTTGAAGCCATGCCTGTTAGCACAAGAAGTAAAATTTTTGTAGAACCAACACAATCAACACAAAAACATAAAATCCCAACTTCTATTGCTAAAGAAAATCCTGTCAATAAAAAACCTCCAGACAAATCATCTCAGCGGGTCATCACCAATTCCTAGCCAATCAAATCTACACCCAATCCTCAATCTAAAAATTTAGTAGTATCTGATACTATTGAATATAATATAATTGAGGATATGAATAAGATTAAAGCCAATATTTCTCTTTATGAAGTTAGAAAATTAAAGCAACAACAGAAAATTTTATTGAAAGAGTTGAATGCAATCACAACATCTCCTCTTCCTCCAACTGTTATAGCTAAGGCTGCTAATGGAATAGGGAAACCTCTGATTGAAAATTCAAACAAAGTTAATGCTTCAGATTCTATTTTTATTGGTGATAGATCTAATTTGCCTACTCCTTTTATTTTAACTTTTGAAATCTACAATAGAAATGTTCATAACTGTTTGATCGATTCCGGGGCTTCATCCAGTATAATGCCATATTCAATTTGCGAAAAATTAAATATCACACCCTAGAATTCATCAGTCAATATAGTTCAATTGGATAGAACAAAGGTTAAGGTCTTTGGAGAGATCAACTTAGTAAGTATTAGATTGTCATCAAACCCAAAAGTTTCTCAGATTATCGATATACTGATTGCAGACATCCCTGAATTTTACGGTTTAGTTCTTAGCCGAGACTAGTCTAAAAAATTAGATGGATATTTTGCAACAGACTAGTCTCACATGTGGCATCCATATAATGGAAAGCCAAATCAAATAAGAGTCGATCGTGAAAAACATATGAAGTACTCAGTTACAGACCTTGGGGAAGAAAATGAGCCTATAGCATTTAACAACAACATTTTGGGAAATTACTCTGCAGATTCATTTTTAGGGAATTTTAATGCGCAAAGTTCATGTTTTCCAGTCAACTCTGTTAACTCACAAATATAATTTTTTTCTCAAACTGATTATATTATATGCTTAAATTTTGAAGAAGAAACTATAGTCCAATCTCTGTTTTGGAAACTTTATTTTGATGGATCAAGGTCCAATGACGGTGCGGGCGCAAGATGCGTACTTATTAGCCCAAAAGGAAAGAAAACCATGATAGCATGTAGGTTATAACTTGAATTCACTAACAATATTGCTGAATATGAGGCATTGGTTCAAGGTCTCTGAAAATAAGTTAGTCTTGATATACAATATATTCAGGTGTTTGTAGATTCAGAGATTGTTGTAAGACAATTACGAAAAAATATTCATTGTCTCTCAATTCACTTGAAACATTACCAATCTTTGGTTCAAGACCTCACATCACATTTTATAGCATTCAATATCTCTCCTATTCCTAGATCACAGAATGCCAGCACCTACCTTCCAGCTAATGTTGCCTCTAAGCTTATTCCACTAGAGGATTTTAGTCCCGACGAATTCTCTACTGAATTAATTTTATGACCATCTATACCAGATAATGTTCCTAGTTGGCAGATTTTTAATGATGATAGTGATATTTTAAGTGTTCTTACTTCTGAGAAATCATATGATGATCAAATTGTCGACGAAGATGAACATGATAATCAAATCAAGAAACAAACTCATAAAAATATTTTTCCAATATCCATGGTGAAGCTTGAAGATTATATGATTTGAAAGACAAATTTCTACTCTAAGGTTTGAATTAGTTAACTTAGGATCTAATGATTACATCAAGATATAAATCTAGGGCTTAGCCTTTCATCTGAAGAAACAAATGCATTCATTTCAATATTTAAGAGATACAAATATATTTTTGCATGGAATTACCAAGATCTTATAACATATGACCCAAAAATCATTCAACATATTATTCCTATTGTACTAGATGTTAAACCTATTCAGAAAAAGCTAAGGAAAATTCATCTAAACTTGGAAACTCAAATAAGAAAAGAATTAAACAAACTATTGAAAGCCAAGATCATTTTTCCTGTTAGACATTCAAAATGGGTTTCTAATTTAGTACTTGTTAGGAAAAAGAGTGGAGATATTAGAATGTGTATTGACTTCAGAAATATGAACAATGCATGTCAAAAGGATAATTTTCCTTTACCATCAATGGAACAAATTTTACAATCAGTAGCAGGTTCTGAATTAATGTCTTTTGTAGATGGATTTTCAGGGTATAACCAAATTTTGGTTCATCCAGAAGATCGTTTGAAAACTACATTTCAAACCAAATGGGGAACTTATGCATATTAGAAGATTCCATTCAGATTAATGAGGAGCCACATTTCAGAGAGCCATGGATAATGCATTCAAAGGATTGATAAATAAAACAGTGGTAGTATACCTTGATGATATAACCATATATTCAAAAGAAATAAACAATCACTTGCATGACTTAAAGCAGATCTTTGAAATATCCAAAAGATTTGGGATCTCTCTTAACCCAAAGAAGTCAATTTTTTCTTTGAGCAAAGGTAAAATTCTAGGTTTTATTGTCTCAAAGAATGGAATTTGTATTGATCTAGACAAGATTAAAAAAGTTTAAGAAATTTCATTACCACATAACAAGAAGTCAATACAATCCTCTTTAGGACAAATAAACTTTGTCAAACGATTCATTCCATATTTTTCACATATAGTTCTTCCACCATAAAATATGATAAAGAAATATACATTGTTTAAATGGGGAGAAGAAGAAAAGGAAGCATTTCAAATCATCAAACAAGCAATTGTTGACGCTCCTTCTCTTTCAACTCCTAATTTTTCCAATGATTTCATTCTATATAATTTTTTCTCAGATCTATCATATGCAGCGATGTTAACTCAACGAGATGATAAAAAAACCTCGAAACCCCAATTTCTTTTTTCAGTTCTAATTTTCAAGGAGTTGAATTGAAATACTTAGGAGCCAAAAAAAATGCAATTGCAGTTTATAAAGCGGTCAAGTATTTTCAACCTTTTCTTTTGAAAACTCTTGTCAACATAATAGTTCCTTTCTCATAAGTCAGAAAAATATTATACATAATGAACTAGGATAAAAAAGGGCCAACTGGGTAAGAACAATGCAAGAATACAACTTAGAGATAAAACCTGCTAAAATTGAATGAGGTCAAAGATTTTACAGGTTGATTATAGGAATGAATGACACTTCACCGAATGAGGTAACATCTAGTATTAAACATTTTATAGAGATACTCAATGTTAACCCTAAATCTTATTATGTTGATTTAATATTTTATTTAAATAATGGTCATGCTCCACTTAATTTGGATTTCAAAAGAAAACGATCGTTAAGATTGAAAGCTAATGAGTATCAATTAGTTAATGATGTGTTATTCAGAAAAAAAGTATGACTCTGTCTTACTCATATGCTTAGAGAAAACTAAAATACCTAATGTGCTCCAGGAACTTCATGATGGACCAATAGGTGGACACTTTGGTGGAAACACCACAACACATAAAATTTTACATGAAAGATATTATTGGCCAAGATTATTCAAAGATACACACAAATGTGTCAGAAATTGTAAGATTTGTCAAACTGCAGCAAGGAAAACAAAGAAAATCCTCAATGCCACTTCCAAGGAAAAGTTTAAGGATTGAAATTTATCTTAAAGTTTAGAAACCTTGGTGAATCTCACTAGTACATAATATGTAATTTGTAAAATTTTTGGAAAAGTTTTTGTAGGAGTATTTAAATTTATAATAATTTTATATAGTATCTATATAAAATTATGGCGATTTTTAAGGTAAAACAATTTTATATTATCAAATTTGGGCGAATAAGTTTTAGAAAAAATGGAAATTAACGAATATTTTTTTTGGAAAAAGCATGGAAAATTAGCCCACTTGCAAATATTAGCCCCTAAAATTTTCCCTGGGGTCCACTTCAACCAGTCAATATGGAACAACCTTTCGAACAATGGGGACTTGACATAATAGGTGAGATCGTTCCTAATTCTTCTAAACAACACAAATATATATTGACTGCAACAGATTATTTTACGAAGTGGGTAGAAGCAATACCTCTTAAGACACCCAACTATGAAAACATTATTGAGTTTATTAATTAATTCATCATTACAAGGTTTGGTGTTCCTAATGCTTTAGTATTTGACAATGCTACTTTTTTTCTGGTAATGCCATGACTGAATTTGCTTTGAAAAGAGGCTTTAAATTAAAGTATTCTATAAATTATTATCCTCAAGGAAATGGCCTAGCAGAATCAACAAACAAAAACCTCATAAGAATAATTAAATGAACTATTGATCAAAACTAGAAAAACTGGCATCAATCCTTAACTTTTGCATTATGGGCAGATAGGATAGCTAGAAAAGCTTCAATAGGAACTTCTCCTTTTCGATTGGTATATGGGAAAGAGGCAATTTTACCTTTAAATATAGCTATCCTGTCAAAAACCCTAGTTCAATTCACTAATGAACAACCTTTCTCTTTATTACAATTAAGAATGTCTGAAATAATTAAAATGGAAGAAGAAAGAGAAAAAGAAAAAATGGTGCACAATCATCATCAACGGTTGATCAAAACTTTGTTTGATTCAAATGCAGTCAAAATAAAACAGTTTGAGATTGGAGATTTGGTATTGAAATGGGGTAAAGTGCACGAGGATAAAGGAAAACATACAAAATTTCAAAAACTCTGGCTTGGCCCTTTTCAAATAATCGAAAAAATAGGTCCATCAACTTTCATTTTGCAAGATTTACAAGGGAAGAAGGAAACCCTTCCTATTAATGGACTCGTCCTTAAAAAATATTTTTCTTAAAGAACAATAGTTCTTCTGTATAAATATGTATATAGGTTTAATTGAAAATAAATTAAGTTTTTGCAATATTATGCAAAAGGTGAAACACTTTATCATTTTTCCTGAACATGGAAGTGTTAATCCTTAGAGATATAAAATAAGGAAATAAACAATAAATTGAATTCTCTATTTCTTTGGGAGATTTTGATTTAAATAGCCCATTAGAAATAAGAATTCTTCCAACTCTTGTGATTTAAAATATTTTTGACATGAATCACGTTCGAAAAGTTACTTTTACAAAGTAAGGAATTTTATTGAAGTATTATCATCTTTTACTTAAATGGTCATCCAAAATCTCATAAAGAGAAAAATGACAGCCTCCCCATTTATTTATATTAGATATTTTTCAATGTGTAATTCAAAAATATAGAAAATTTTAAAGTTGAGAGATCTCATCACGAGTCGACTCATCATGTTCATAGGAAACTAATAAACTTGACATTATCAATTGGCTACCAAACCAAGATAGTGGCTCATGGTCTAAAAAACCTTGTGACAAGGGATATCATCACGAGTCAGCTTGTTCAAATTTATTTTAACTAGTGAATAGCATTATAACTTCTAGCTTCCAAAGCAAAATAACGATTTTAAAGTGGAAAAAAGAAGGATAATTCTACAAAAAAAAAGTAATCATATTACCTTTGGATATGTTTATTATATTATGAAGGAGTTATCTTTAGTGCGAATTTTTGGAGTTTCAGGTGCCGGAATCCGGTGAAAAAAATAAGGTAAAATCTTGATTTCTGTTATTTAAATTGGGCTTTTTACTGTATATATGGATTCAACACCCTAAAAAACCCCTAGGGCACTTCGATTGTGCAAGGTTACCCATCAAAGTTATATTTTCAATAAATTCTTACTGGAATTTAGAGAAATTAAACCAAAAAAAACTACCGTAAAATCCTTCAAAAAGTTGCACTATAGACTACTCCTATTATGAATGGGATATTGGTTCATTTTTTGGTTAAATAGTAACCCTGTCGAGGTTATGAATGCCTACTGGCAGCAATGGCTCTACTTGTGACTAATAAGTTTATCAAACAAGCTAAGCTTTGACTAAATTCCTACTTATCTTTTCAACTTATTAAGATTTGATTCATTTAAAGAGAAATTTAATTCACAAAAGCAAGAGGAAAATTTTTCAAGTAAAAACAGGTTATTTAGATTCTAATTTACCTATATCAAAGGGAAATTTCAATTACTTATAAATTTCCTATTATATTGTCTTTAAGTGTTAAGATTTATCAGAGATTCTTGATTCATCTAGTGCATTGCCAATTTTTGTAGTATTACAACAACTCCCCATTATCCAAGTAAAATAGATTAGAAAGGATAATAGGGGCCCTTTACAAATTTTAGGTTAATATTTATTTTTAGAAAGAAAACCTAAATATAGGATTTTATTAGATTAAGTTTTAATTTTATTTAAAAATAAGAAAAACACCTAAAAGAACCTACAAAACAAAAAGCATAAAAATGGGGAGAAAACAACAGCGAAATTGCAAATAACGAATCATCGAAATAGCGAAATGTCGAAGTATGAGCAGCGAAGTTACGATATGTGAATCGCCGAAATGAGAAGTAGTGAAACCCGTCACATAATAGATGTCGATATCGCATTTTGTCATCTGACATACCGCAATATCGTATCCCATCTAAAACGTTGAAGTTTGCAACAAGAAACAGTGAGATTGGCATCCAGAAACAACATCCTTGATCCTAGTGAAAATTAAGCACCTACACTAGGTGGGGACCACACAGTTTATTTTTAGGTGTATGTCTATTTATAGATGTATGTGAATAATCTATTTATAGAATGCATGTCTATTTATAGATGCATGTATATCTTTATTGTCCCTTAATTTAGATGGACAATCAACTATAATATATTATCAATGTGGACTTGGAAATAGTTAACTGAAGTGGAAAATCAGTTAGCTAAGTGGATTTAGAGTTAAGAGGTTGGTTGGTGGGACATGCAAGTTTAACTGAGTTGTAATAGGGTGATTCTAGCTGTAACAGAGTTGGAAGTGCAGTGGTGCATGAGTTGTGCAAGTCGTAAATCAGTTTAACTCAATTAAGTGAGTTAAAGCCAGTTGTGCTAGTTGTAACTAAAAATAAATTAGTCACAAGATCAAGTGAATTAAATATTAATTAATTCACATGTAGTGATCTCACATGCAACTGATTTTTTTACTATTATTAGCTGCATGCATGTCAGATCCAGTGGAGACCCAGTTGAGTTATAGGTGAAAGGGAAGATAACTATCACTTGTGACATTATTATCTTACACACATGGAAGCACACACACATTGGATGAGCCCATGATATTTACGCAGTTTAGGAAGGCTGAAATTCTTTGTGATTAAGGATTTCATTCATCAGGAACTGCGTGACCAAGGAAGGCTGTCTGGAGACAGTAAATTGGCTAAGGAACTTGCCAATTTTTGTATGACAGTGTGAGACAATTAGGTAATTTACTGAGAGCTCTTGGATTGGAGCTTTATATGTAATTGTTTCATGATCCATGATATAATATACAATAGAATATAGTGGGGTTTTTAGCTATAAGCTTTCCCCAGGAAATTATTTGTGTTGTGTGTGATTGATCTTTCTTCATGATATTGTAATTGGCGATTGTGTTTTTAATTTTGCAAATATTTGTAGAAGAAATTTCGTATTTAACAATAGCACATTGTTAGATCAGGAGAATCTAGGACATTCATGTATTTTGTATAATTTCCTTAAATCTTTTCATGCATCTTGTACCTCAGTGCATGTAAGTTATTGGCTCGCGCACATTGTAATTGTCCTGCCGTCACAAAATTTTCTAACAAAAGAGTTGATTTTAAATCGACGATATCTGCCTCATCCGAGCTCCGATTCGACCGATATTTTTTTCAAATTGGGTATTTTTTCACAAGGAATCAAAATATTCTATTTTTTTTCTGAAAATTTTGCATAAAAATATTCATATATTCTCTACAAACTTGTGCACCCAAATAATTCCTGCTCTCATACCATGTAGTATAAATTTTGGTGCGCGAGTTTACAGAGAATATCTAAATATTTTGATTCAAAGTTTTCAGAAAAAAATAGCATATTTGATTCCTTGCCAAAAAATAGCCAAATTGGAAAAAAAATCAGTCGCATCGGAGCTTGGATGAGGGAGATATCATCGATTTAAAATCAACTCTTTTGTTAGAAAATTTTGTGACAGCGGGACAATTACAATGTGCACGATCCAAGAACGTACATTCACTGAGGTACAAGATGCATGAAAATATTTGAGGAGAAAATCCGAGGTTAGTGACTTGGTGGTTGAGAGAGAGCCTCTCAAAATGCAGCTTGAGAAGCAGTCTCAGAAGGTCGTGGAGGAGCCACAACTGGAGATGCAGAAAAATATCTATAGATTTGATGTAGATGCAATTTCTACAGATATTCCTACCATTGGGAAGTGTGATAAATTCATGCAATTGACCCTTGAGAGGGAGTTGGATTTGCATGCAGGTAATAGTGAACCTCATGATGTGGAGCAGCCACATGCGGAGGATCATGGAGTGGGAGCAACCACTCATGTGGAGAAATTTTGAGCCAGATGGGCAGAGGGAGTGCATGTAGATATACCACCATGTGAGAGGTGGGGTGACATGCATGAATAATCTCAATAAGAAATTTTGGGTAGGATTCATTAAGATGGTGTGGATCTCATGAATCAAACCTGGCTACGAGGATCCCACAGAGCAGTAGTAGCAGGACCAGTTGGATTGATGTATTCAAGTGTCGTGAGGACATGAAATCAAAGTGACAGTGTCAGATAATGGAGTGCAGATTAGAGTTGGCAGCAAGTGCAGAGTGCATGGATGCAGGTGTCAGTAGCGTAGAGGATCCAGTAGACATGTGCAGTAGCTAGCAGCAAGTCATCAGACTTTGATGACATATGAATTATACTGATTCAGTTGTTTGGAGGCTATTTGGTTCGGAAGTGTTGCATGCAAAGGTTGCATGTGCGATAAACACTAGTGAAGTGTAGCATGCAAGAGTTTCATGTGCGAGAAACACTAGAGAAGTGGTAGCATGCATGAGTTGCATGTCGCATGCATGGAGTTGCATGTCACATGCAAGGGTTGCATGTCACATGCATGGAGTTACATGTCGCATGCAAGGACATTCCTTTCTTGTTGAGAGGGAGTGTTGAAGTTTGCAATAAGAAACAATGAAATTGGAATCCGGAAACAACATCCTTGATCCCAGTGAAAATTAAGCACCTACACTAGGTGGGGCCCACACAGGCTATTTTTGGGTGTATGTCTATTTATAGATGTATGTGTATAATATATTTATAGAATGCATGTCTATTTATAGATGCATATATATTTTTATTATCCCATAATATTAGATGGACATTAAACTATAATATATTCTCAATGAGAACTTGAAAATAGTTAACTGAAGTGGAAAATCAGTTAGCTAAGTGAATTTTGAGTTAAGTGGTTGGTTGGTGGGACATGTAGAGTGACTTGAGTTGTAACATAGTGATTCTAGTTGTAGCATATTTGGAAGTGCAGTGGTGCATGATTTGTGCAAGTTGTAAATCAATTTAACTCAGTTTAGTGATTTAAAGTCAATTGTGCTAGTTGTAACTATAGATACACTAGTGAGAGATCAAGTGAATTAAATATTAATTAATTCACATGTAGTGATCTCACATGCAACTGATTTTTTACTATTATTAGTTGCATGCAAGTTAGTTCTAGTGGATACCCAGTTGAGTACTAGGTGAAATGGAAGTGTAACTATCAGTTGTGATATTAGCAGGCCACCCAGGTGTAGTTAAAACACCAAAGGATGCCCATGATACTTAGCGCAGTTGAGGAAGGCTAAAATTATTTGTGATTAAGGATTGCATTCATCAGGAATTGCGTGAGCAAGGCAGGTTATCCGGAGACAATAAATTGTCTAAGGGAATTGCCAATTTTTGTATGAAAGTGTGAGACAATTAGCTGATGTACTCAAGGCTCCTGTGAGAAGAGTTTGTATGTAATTGTTTCATTATTCCTTATGGAATATAAAATATATGATATAGGGGTTTTGAGAAGTAAGCTTTCCCCGGGAATATATGGTGTTGTGTGTTGTGATCTATTCTTCTTTGCTTCATGTGATTGGCAATTGTGTGTTTTTAATTCTGCAAAATATTTGTAGAAGCGATTGAGTATTTAACTTTAGTACATTGTTAGATCGGGTGAATCCAAGATATCCATGCTTGTTGTATAATTTATACATATAAAAAATATGTGTATGTCCTGGATTCTTCTGATCTAATAATGCTACTGTTAAATACAGAATCACTTCTACAAATATTTGCAGAATTAAAAACACAATTGCCAATTACATAAGCATGAAGAAAGATCAATCACACACAACAAAGATAATTTCCTGGGGAAAGCTTACAGCTAATCACCCCACTATCTTTGTATGTAATTGTTTCATGCTCCATGATATAATATATAATAGAAGATAGTGGGGTTTTTAGCTGTAAGCTTTCCCCGGGAAATTATCTGTGTTGTGTGTGATTGAACTTTATTCATGCTTATGTAATTGGCGATTGTGTTTTTAATTCCACAAATATTTTTAGAAGTGATTCTGTATTTAATAGTAGCACATTTTTAGATCAGGAGAATCGAATATAAACATGCTTTTTGTATAATTTTTACACGATATCAGAGCTGTGTTCTAAATTTTCTACATGGTATGAGAGCAAGAATTATTTGGGTTCGTGAATTTGTAAAGAATATCTGAAAATTTTGATAAAAAATTTCAAAAAAATAGCATATTTGGATTCCTTGCGAAAAAATACCCAAATTGAAAAACAAAATCGGTCAAATTGGAGATTAGATGAGGGAGATATCATCGATTTAAAATCAACTCTTTTTTTTATAAAATTTTGCAGACGGTGGGACAATTACAACGTGCATGAGCCAAGAACCTACATGCACCGAGGTACAAGATGAATGCAAATATTTGAGGAAGAAAAACAGAGGTTAGTGACTTGGTGGTTGAGAGGGAGCCTCTCAACATATAGCCTGAGAAGCACTCTCAGAAGGCTGTGGAGCAGCCACACTGGAGATGCAGAAGAATCTCTATAGATTTGATGTAAATGTGATTTCCACGGAGCTTCCTACCATTGGGAAGTGTGAGAAAGCCATGAAATTGACCCTCGAGAGGGAGCTAGATTTGCATGCAGGTAAGAGTGAACCTCAAGATGTGGAGCAGCCACATGTGGAGGATCAAGAGTGGGAGCAACCACTCATGCAGAGAAATTTCGAGCCAGATGGGTAGAGAGAGTGCATGCAGCTATACCACTAGGTGAGAGGTGGGGCGAAATGCATGAATAATTCCAAGAAGAAATTTTGGGTAGGATTAATTGAGATGGTGTGGATATCATGAATCGAACCTAGCTACGAGGAGCCCACAGAGTAGCAGTAGCAGGATCAGTTGGATTGATGCAGTCAGATGTCGTGAGGACATGAAATCAAAGTGATAGTGTCAGATACTGGAGCGCAGATCAGAGTTGGCAGCAAGTGCAAAGTGCATGGATGCAGGTGTCAACAGTGTAGTGGATCCCAAAGACATGTGCAGTAGCTAGCATAAGTTAGAATACTTCGATGACAGATGCATTGTACTAATTTAGTTGTTTGGAGGCTATTCAATTTCGTAAGTGTTGCATGAAAAGGTTGCATGTGCGAGAAACACTAGAGAAGTGTTGCATGCTAAGGTTGCAAGGAGTTTCATGTCGCATGCAAGGACATTCCTTTCTTTTTGAGAGGGAGTGTTGAAGTTTGCAACAAGAAACAATGAAATTGGCATCCGGAAACAACATCCTTGATCCTAGTGAAAATTAAGCACCTACACTAGGTGGGTCCCAAACAGGTTATTTTTAGGTGTATGTCTATTTATATATTTATGTGCATAATCTATTTATAGAATGCATGTATATTTATAGATGCATGTCTATCTTTATTATCTCTTAATTTAGATGGAAAATAAATTGTAATCTATTCTCAATGTGGACTTGGAAATAGTTAACTAAAGTGGAAAATCAGTTAGCTAAGTGAATTTCGAGTTAAGAGGTTGGTTGGTGGGACATGCAGGTTGACTTGAGTTGTAATAGAGTGATTCTAGTTGTAACAGAGTTGGAAGTGTAGTGGTGTATGAGTTGTGCAAGTTCCAAATCAATTTAACTCAGTTAAGTGAGTTAAAGTCAGTTGTGCTAGTTGTAACTGCAGATACACTAGTGAGAGATAAAGTGAATTAAATATTAATTAATTCACATGTAGTGATCTCACATGCAACTGATGTTTTTACTATTATTAGTTGCATGCATCTCAGATCCAGTGGAAACACAATTGAGTTCTAGGTGAAAGGGAAGATAACTATCAGTTGTGACATTATCCGCTTGCACACATGCAAGCACACACACATTGGATGAGCCCATGATATTTATGCAGTCAAGGAAGGAAAGGAATCAATAATTCAAGGTTATTTACCATCAGGGATTGGGAAGTGGAGGCAGGCTATCTAGAGACAGTAAGTTGGCTAAGGGATTTGCCACTTTTTGTATGACAATGTGAGACAATTAGCTCATGTATTGAGGGATCTTGTGATTGGAGCTTTGTATGTAATTTTTTCATGATCCATGATATAATATACAGTAGAAGATAGTGGGGTTTTTAGCTGTAAGCTTTCCCTGGGAAATTATCCATGTTGTGTGTGATTGATATTTCTTCATGCTTATGTAATTGGCGATTGTGTTTTTAATTCCGCAAATATTTGTAGAAGCGATTTTTTATTTTATCGTAGCACATTGTTAGATCAGGAGAATCCAAGATATACATGAATATTGTATAATTTATACATAAAATCATTGCAATATTGCACTTCATGTTTCGCAGATTTATTTGAAGCGTTAAAACTTGCCAACTACCAAAATCGTCGATCAGCAAATCCCAATGTGATGACATCTGTCAAAATCACACGAACCCATGCCTGTCAATTTAATGTTAATTCAGGTTTTTTGTGATCTTGAGTCTTGTAATCAATTTGTAATTATTTCAAATATTAATACCGAGGATTTCCCATTATGCATGAGTTAAGTTGATAAGACAACTAATATTGTTCGAAGTGATTTCAACTTATCCTCTATGGTTTTCTTTTCAATAGGGTAATTCCAAACACTTAATCATAAAAAGATGTCAAGGCTGATTAAAGCACGAAGGAAATCCACCACCCCATTACTGTTAGTCATACAACAAAGAGGAAAACAACGAAATGGATCCCCTAATCTCGGATACTACATGCAACCCAGAGATTGGTTCTTCAAGCTGGGAAGGGATCTATCAGTTGT
The DNA here is from genome assembly GCA_034641835.2 of Pinus albicaulis. NCBI lineage: Eukaryota > Viridiplantae > Streptophyta > Pinopsida > Pinales > Pinaceae > Pinus > Pinus albicaulis. The sequence continues at coordinate 240,453,520 of CM076575.1, read as the reverse complement.
TTGAGAAAAAGAAACCGCAAGTAATTCTAGGCAGAAAAGTTGTGGTCGACGACACTTTATCCAATGATTCAGAATCATGGACGGACACTGCTAATTATTTTCTTCACTGAACTTCCACTCGTCCTAAGATGCTTCCATCACTACAAGGAAAAGACCCTCTAGCGGATGTTTTTGAGGAACCCCTTATAAAAATACCCCAGACATCCGTTTCTAGCAGAGGTTCCTAGAGGAGGTTGGCAGGCGAAGGTTTTTGCGGATTTATTTCGTCCGGTGCTCTTATCACCGTAAAACGCACTGGTGCGGTCAAGATGACAATGCATTGGTGCGGTCAAAAAATTGGCACACCGGACATCGTGTGCTTCATACACACCCGCCCAATGCGTTGTATTTCTGTAGAGTACCGGTACTTTACATAACTTTCGCATCGGCGCCTCATAAAAAACGTGCGAAAATTGACTCTGCCCGGTTCGCCCTTAAACGCACTAGGTCGCCAATGCACCAGGCCGCCCATAAATCCCCGCGCACCGAAACAGGGTTAAATAAATAAAAAATTACGGCCAAAAAACACAAAACATAGGCACATTGGGAACCATGTGCTCCTAACACCCTCGCACGGTGCATCATATTCCTATACAACACTAGTTCCTTACATGTCTACCACACCGGTGCTTTTGAAAAAGTGTGCGAAAACAAATACCGCCCAGTAGGGAATAAAGAAAACGCACTGGCGTGCCCATAAAATGCGCGCACCAATAGATGGTTAAATAAAAAAATTACGGCAAAAAAAACGCATAAAACATTGGCACACCGGAAACCGTGTGCTCTGTACACACTCTCCCGATGCCTTTAATTAAGGAACAACACCGGTGTGTGTCAACTTGTCAACACCGGTGTCTCATAAAAATCATGCGGAACATAAACTGCTCGGGACGGAATCGCCGAAACGCTCCGGGGCCCCATAAATGTCGTGCATTGGAAAATGGTTAAATAAAACAAAATTACGGCCAAAAAACTGCACAAATCATTAGTTCACCGGACAACGTCCCCAGTGCGTCTTATTACTGTAGAGCACCAGTGCGTTACTGCTAGGCCACCCCGGTGCCTCCTAAAAGTGCGCAAAAACAGAAATCGCCTGGGGCGGCATAGTGCAAATGCACTGGTACGCTAATAAAACACCGTGCACCGAAACAGGGTTAAATAAAAAAAACAATTACGGCCAAAAAACCACATTTTTCACTTTTTTCAGTGCTACAGATCTCTCAAGCACCGGTGCAAGTTATATTTGTTTGAGCCGCACTGACATCCGTGCTCCCGTTGCACTTATTGCATGCACTGCTGCTGTGCATTGCCACCAATCTCCAAGTTGAATTTTATAAAACAGTGGACAAATTTTCTTTTGCAAATTGTATAGCTAATATGCCTCCTCGACGGGTAAATGTATAGGTATTTTTCTTGTTTTTCCATAATTAAAGCTTTTAGTGGATTAGAATTTGAAAAAACCTTAAAATTAACCATTAAAAAAAAAATTTGTCACGCGGTGTGCTCAAGCTGTTTGGCTCGCACTGGTTTGCGGTGATGCCTGTAAATTTACAGGTTGCACTGCACCCGGTGCTGACGGTATCCGCATCGGTTTTGGGGCGGTACCGCATGGCGCACCGTGTTATTTTAATTTTTTTTAAAAAGTGCAGTGCAGTCGGTTACCAAGTCACACCATTGACAATGGTGTATCGCGGTAACTCGGTGCGTTGACGAAATTATCCGCCCCGGGGCACGCAATGTTTTCAACGCACCGGAACCGCAATTCGACATTGTCAACAGTTCAGGCTGGTAAATCGGTGCTAATGGTATCCACACTGGTTCCGAGGCGGATACCAAAGGTGCACTGTGTTATTTAAATTTCTTCAAAAAGAGCGGTGTGGTCGGCTACCTGGCCACACCGTTGACCTAGTTGAATAGTGGTGATGCGGTGCGTTGATGGAAATAACTGCCCCGGGATGACTATTTTTGTCAGCACACGACTTATTGTATTTGGCCTACGTCAATGGTGTGGCCTCTTAAAATACGACATCGATGACTATGTATGGTGGCAGGAGGGCAGTGTGCTGACTTAGCTATAAGCCCCGGGGTGTATAGTGAAGTCAGCGCACCGGCCTCCTGACACCGCACGTAGTGAATAGTGCACTACAAACATTTTTCGGAGCACCGCTCTTGGTGTGGTGGATATCATTAGGTGCACCGTATCCGGTGCACTCTGTGGATAGATGCACCGGGACCGATGCGTCACTGTGTTTTTGGCGCACCAAATATTGTTTTATTTATTTTTCAAAAAACATTTATATACGTATATTTGTAAATACATGTGTCATTTAATAAAATTTTTTTGTTTAATATGTCAATCATTCAGAGACGTGAAAGGAGAGAAGAGGGGCAACAACAACAATAGGCGGAACAATATAACATGGTTCGCCTGTGGGAGGCAAGAGAGAGGGAGAGAGATGCGTACCCTCACCCTATTACAGTAGCGATGCAGGGGCTCCTTAGGCAGGTAGGCCTCCTCAAGTTCTATGAGGAGGCTACTTCCCTAAAGTCCCATAGTTTATTTTTGAGACATCTTATCCGAAGGTGGAATGCCCAACAATAGGCTTTCCAGGTTGGTATCAACCAGTGGTACACGCCCATTGAGGAGGATGTATATTTTATTACAGGGCTATCGAGGAGAGGGGTGTATTTTCCCTCATTCCCCGAGGTTCCAGCTGGTTGGTGGCAGGGAGTCAATTAGTTTACTCCCAAAGATACATTGGAGCAAATTTAGTATCTCCTGCAGAGTTTCAGGTCATTGGAGGGAAGTTACGTATTGGTGTGTTTGGTTGTGAGGAGGTCCAGTGTCTCTCACTTATCATTTCGACCATTTCGCACAACACCAGTGACTGGCAACGCATTAGTTACTAGCTTTTATATTATGTTGATTCTTTACTACAACAGCCACCACTTGTCAGGTGGTCTACCATTTTTTTGTGGCAGTTATGTACAACATTAGATAGATGTCATGCCCATGCACAAGGGAGGTTCAAATTCCCTTTTGCTTCAGAGATTTTTTGTTTATTTTTTGAGAGGTTTCCAGAGGCGAGGCCTTCTTTTCTTCAATAGCCTCGTAGGCCGATTACTGAGGCACGTATGCACAGGTGGGGGCAAATGATGCCCAAGAGGGAGGAGACTCTTTTTCCAGTGAGGATATCAGATGATGCACTGGAGTTGCTAGCCAATGTTGATAAGCATCCCTTCATTATGATCCCCTGTCCTTATGCGAGGTTGGATTGGTGAGGGTGTGCCAACATCCTCTTCACAGCTGATGAGCTGCCAGATGATAGAGGTAATATTACTATTTTATTTAAATTTATTCTAACATGTTCTTTAACTTGTTTTTATTAAATTGTGTACTGAAATTGTCTAATTATTGTTGTGTACATGTATATATTTTGTAGACATTGGCTCTTTTGATGGTGAAAAGATGTCGCCACCACCACCTGATCCAGGTGTGGATCCTGATGAGTATGAGGGCATGCGAGATATTTTCGAGGATCATCAGGAGGTCGATGCAGATCAGAGACCTGCTCCTGTTGGTGTGCCAGTGCGCGGTCGACGTCTTAGTGATGATAGATACAGGATGGAGTTGGGTGACCAACTCATTGCATTGATTTTTGAGGCGGGTATCAGGCCCGTTGATTTCAGAGACATAGAGGCCGATGATAGGCTATTACGGATGTGGAGAGGCATGACGTGTGACATGTACAGCCTAATGCGGCATGTCGTAGGAGTTACGATAGATTTTATGCGACTGAAGAGGACTGTTGCACGTTACGATCGAGCAGCAACACGTGATGGACAGTCTGCGAGACATAGCGTACCATCGACATATCATTATCATTCACAGCGTCGCACTACGCCAGATTTGCATGAGCCTCCACTAGCATCTACCAGCAGTCATCATGGAGATGAGGCTGGGCCATTGGCCACTAGTACTGATTTTGATGTTGTACTACCACCAACTGATCCATGACATTTATATTACAGTTGTATATTTTTAACATTATTCAGTTATATATATATATATTATATGGTCCATGTATTTTATGTTCATGTTGCAGTTGTACTTAATTTACATGTTGGTGATCATCAGGATATGTATGTTGTTAGGTCATGTTAGATATGTTCATTTAATGTGTAGCTTGCAGATAGATGTGTATGTGATAGCATGAGATGTATATTTTTGTTTGTGTTGTACTGATGATGTTAATATATAATGTTAATTGTGTTTTGTTAGATGATCATGATCACGATGATGCAATTAGCGATTTTGAATGTGTTTTTTAGTCAAATATGATGTTTGTATGATGGTTATCATGAACGTGATGTTTATTAATAAATTTAATACCAAATGATCATGATATTGTAAAATTGTAATATTTGTATTTCTAATTGTATTTAAAATTCTAAAATTGTAATTGTAATGGTATATATGTAAATTTCTAAAATTGTAACTGTAATTGTAATTTTTAAAATTGTAAAATTGTAGTTGTAATTGTAATTTTTTAATTTGTAAAATTGTAATTGTATATATGTACAATTCTAAAATTTTAATTGTAATTGTACGTGAAATTGTAAAATTGTCATTGTAATTGTAATTGTAATTATAATTGTAATTGTATGTAACATATTTGTAAAATTTTAATCATATTAATCTGAAATGAATTTATCAAAAATTTTAAATTTGTAAATTTGTAAATTCTAAATAATTGTAAAATAATAAATCTAGAATAATATGATTTATTGTAACATAATACAGTTTAGAAAATAATGCAAATAAATTCCAGTACTTTAGAATTATCATTATTTTGTTATGATCTTAGATATAAAAAAAGAATTAATTTATACAGTACGCCATTATTTTCGAGATCAACATAATACCAAATTATCAAGTGAATTATTGATTTTAACATTAACACAATGAAAATTACCAATTAATTCAAAATACATATTATATTAATATTTCGAAAATTAACCCATCTTAAAAAGTATAAATATTGATGAAATAACACATGTACCATATCACTCTCGCTTCTCATGATCACCCTCATTATCTTCTAGCTCGCATGGCATGATAACACTATTTTTCTCAAAAATATGTTTTGATCTAGGGTCATGTGTCAATACGAACCACCAATCCCTATCCAACACATCTAGGTAAAACAGCACCTGGTTGCAGTGTTTAGGGAAAACATAGGGCTCCTTAGCTTCATCCCACATCTTTCTAGAGTTGATACATATCAGCCTACTATCGCGATATTCCGTTACATTATTCCGATCAAAGGTGCCCCACTACTTGCACCTAAAAATAACACATTGGAAAGAAGAAAAATCCACTTCAATGATCTCTTGTATCTTTCTGACGTAACCTAACATCCCTCATACTAGTTGTTGATCACGGTGGCTAGATCGAACTCGACTTCTACTCCACAGTCTTGTGTGATGTTTCTAGCATCAACATTTTATGTGCGAAAATGGTGTCCATATGCCCACATAGATGGGAACAAATGCACCTATTATAAAAAAGTTAAAAAAATCATAGTGTCATATGTCTTATAAATAATAATCCAACAGTTAAAATATGAAATGTAGATGTCTTAATATAATTTTCAAATTTACATATAAATTAAAAATATTATTACCGAGTTACTGCACCCAATCCCTATGTTTAGCGCATCCTCTTCAACACGCGGTTAACAACCAGTAGCACCGTATTTCTCTCTGACTTGGTCAGCAACCCAACTGTTGGGGCATATTTTCTTTTAAATGATCGGGATAAGGCACACTTCTACCATTCAACCGTATGAATTCTTTCCTGTCACTATCCCATTTCATCCTGTTTTGTTTGTACAATGCAACCCACGGTTGTGTCGCTTCAGAATTGTAAAGAATGAATTTATTGATTGCTTCAATTTCTGCATTCGCTGATGAAATCAAACCAACATTATATAGTACTTAGAGATCAAAATATACATTATATTGAAGTTCAACATGAATATTAATTACTTTTTGTAAATTTGAAAAATTATAAGTCGCTTGCTCTTTATAAAGCGCTTTTTTCCACTCATTTGGAGCAACTCTCCTTCTATTTTGTCTTCATCCATTTCATCGTCCCAAATCACCACACCTGGTCTGTTGTCGATCTGCTTGATGTACTCACTGGCATAGTAGAAAGACTCATACGATATGTACCCCTCTGCCATAGACCCCTCGGGTTTTGCCCTTTGTCGAACAAAACCTTTCAATTTCTTCATGTACCTCTCTAAGAAGAACATCCAACAGCAAGAAACAACCCCAAATAATTCAACCGCATCTACCAGGTGGATTAGAAGATGAACCTATAAGTCCATGAAATTCGTCAGCAATTCCTTCTCAAACATACAAACAATCTCAACTATCTCTTGACGCCACCATGGAACGCTAGCCACATGATTCTCCTTTGACGTGATCCAACGTACAAATGTAGATAATTTAGATATGGCATGTCCTAGGTCTTGAGGGAATTCATGTTTCACACACCCATGAACAAACAAAGGATAATAACACTGCAAAGTTATAAACACGTGCAATAATATACAAAATTAGTTATGTTTTATGATCCCTGCATGGGATAAGATTTATTAATATAAGAAATAATAAAATCATGCTTTTGACATTATACATACTCTTAGAAGATTCAAATGGTCATGCGATTTCAACCCCGACAAATGGTCATCCACGGTGAAGTAACGTCGTAGTGAAGACCTGTATGAAGTTGGCACCCTCACATCCATTATAACTTCCTTTGCCAAAGATATATCATATTTTTTTAAAATCCATGGGACATCACCTTCTTTGAAAAAACATGAATTAGAGAGACCAGCGCTTGCCTCTGATCCCATACTTTCTAATCGTCTTGGCCAATATTTCTTTTTAGTTTTTGAAGTAATAAGATCTTTCCTAACAGCCAATGTGTCACTTTGTTTCGATGATATATGCCTCCATAAAGAAGATGAAACATTTTTAAATATATGCATGGGATATAATAAGTGGGCAATTTTAAGATGCTCCCAATATGGGAGTTCATAAAAGATAGATTTCCTTTTCATCCCAATGGGAAATTTCTCAACATAGGTGTTGAAGAAATATGGATCATCGAACTTAGGCTCCCCATTTGAATCAAACATTTCTATGAACTCCTTCTCCTTCTCTCTCTCATTTGCTCTAAGCCATTCAACTAGTGTCATTATTTGAGGCCTTTGGGTTCTCTCTCGTTTACCATTGAAAGCGGATGCTGCTCTTCTATAAGGGTGTTGTTCTGGTAGGAATATCCTGGAGAAATCATACGCTAGCTTTCGTAGGTCCTTGGACCATCTAGCTTTCAGAGAAGGTCCACAACATTTACATCCAAAATACCCTTTTGTTACAAGACTTGCGAGATTATAATTGTATACATTAATTAATATGCCTGGCACGTTAAAGAATATCATGAAGATTAGAAAAATATTATAGTGAATTAAATAAATAATATGTGAAAGAATATTATTACATTATATATAAACAAATCAATAAATTAAACATGTAATTTACCAGAGCAAACTCCTAAGCCTGGATAATCATGTGTCGTGTAAGCACATATGCCATACAATGTAAAACTCCTCTTTGCTGCGATGGGTCTTGATACATCGTATACATTTTTCCCATCCCATAATTCCTTCAATTCATCTACCAGTGGTTGTAAGTGGACATCCATATTCTTCACTTGTCTTCTACCAGGGACTATGAGAGCCAACATAAGATGTTCATTCTTCATAGACAACCATGGGGGGATATTTTTATTGATCACTACTACATGCCAAACATAATAGTTGGAGTTCTGGAGAGAATATGGGTTGACGCCATCCATGGCTATGATGAGTCGTAGACTTCGTAATTCATTCTTGAATTTTTCGAGCCATGTATCCTCTATATGATTCATGGCTATTGAATCAGTTGGGATTCGCATAAATCCCAACTCACTTCTGTGTGAGGCATGCCATCCCTGCAACATAGCTAATTCTTTGCAACAAAAGAGCCTTTGAATCCTTGGGATTATAGGCATGTGCTTCAATATCTTAAAAGGAGGACCAGTATGTGATTTACCCTTATTTTTTGATTTATCATACCTGTCATGCCCACATTTCAGACACATCTCTTTTTCTGCATATTCTCCTCTATATATAATACAATCATTTGGACATGCATGATATGATATGTACTCAACACCCAACATTTTCAACAATTTCTTTGCCTCTTCACAGCTACCGAGCAAGACATCATCACTCGGAAGAACCTTATCTTTGAATAACCTATAGTTGGTGATCATGGAAAAAAATGTTAATAAATTTACATTAATGTTATTATCATTCATAAAATTTAACATTTGTAATGTTCATTGTAGTGTACTGATTATATTTCAAATTTATATAAGGAGAGTATGGTAACTTACCTCAAAAGTTCCGAGAAACATGCATTCGACAAGCCAAAATTTGCTTTCAATTTGTACAACAACATCATTTTCCCCAATTGGGTAGACTTTCACTGACCACTAGGTCCAAAGAGAGGGGTGGTGGAAGCAAATTTAAGGCTTTCGAAAAAGGTGTCAGCAATATGAACATCATCCCCTAGCTGATCATCATTTTGGAATGCATCTAACACATTGTCTCCATGGCAGTCGTATCCCTTAAGTAACCATCCATACCAACCTCTATTTGATTGCCTCCATTGCCAGCTTGTGAAGAACTACTATTGTTGTAGTCATTCCTAATTGGTGAATCTGGACGTAGCGGGAATTGAATTTGTGGTTGATTCAACCATTCTTGGTATCGTTCCTCTCCAATTTTTTCACTTAATTCAGTCTTCTCTCGATTTGAAATTGTCATGGGGTGCAATGGAAGATGGTAGGTAGGTCATTCATCATCACTAGAATCCTAATAATTAAAAGAAAATAAAAAAATGAACATGATTAGTAAAAAATATATGATATCAATTAGTAACCACGTTGACGATATTGCATGATTATAAATTGGTTTGACGTTGAAATAATTACATATTAATCAATATATATACCAAACAATTATAATTATAATTACCATCATTATCCAGGGATTGTGGCTAGAAGATGCAATATTGTTACAATTGGCAGGGTGAAGCGGCTGTCCGTTTTCATCTACCAAATGCGTCTTGCGGTATGCAGCTCCTGATAAGAACTTCTGACGTTTTGGAGCAGTTCGAATATTTTGTACATCTGAACTCGATGCTGAATTTACATGAACTTGCAAATTTGTATACATTATAAATTTAATTAAGTTGTGTATGATTGACTGCATGTATAAAAAACATATATAAATTCAATTAGATAGTGAAAAAATAAAACAAATCTGAAGTAAATATTACGTCTCCACATGGATAGGAAGAACTCCGTGATGGACTTTGAGAAATATTATGGAACGAGTTAGATTTTAAAGAATTGTCCATTCCATATAATATATAATATTTTCTTCCTGCATTTGAGAAAAAAAACAATAAATTTTGGTGCACAAACCTAAATGTAATTCCGGTGCGTAATGTACAGATAACCGCACCGGTGACGCACCGGTGCGGTTAAATTAAAGGACACACTGGTAAACGAATAACTGCAAATAAAAAAAACACAACCCTATTTTCTTTAAGTGAAAAAAAAATGGTAAATTGAAAAATGGGCGGCAAAATATTTTCGAAAATCTAATTTCATAAAACATTTCTTTAAATACAAAAACTTTTCATTATTTCACTATTTTTGCAAAACATTTCAGCCATAGATTTGCAGGATACATACCTAGAGAAAACAGAGCACGAGAGCACTGTGGAGTAGGGAAATACGTTTGAAAAAAAGTATTTAGACAATCACAATTCCAAACCTCTGGTGATCTAAACCCTGTACCATAGAATTTCAAACAATGTGAGTAAAGTTTATTGTTTTTTTGTACTTTTTTCTGTAGTTTTTTTTATGCAATAAATAAGAAATCAAAGTCTATTGTTTTTTTTTTTTTTACTTTTTTTGTAATTTTTTTTTATTAAGTAAAATAGCAAATCAAAGCTTATTGTTTTTTTAATTTTTATTTATTTATTTATTTTTTTCTGTAGTTTTTTTTAGAAACAAAACCCTAGATTATTTTTGTTTCTGTCCTTTCTTCTCCCTCTTTCATTTCAATTTAGATTTATAGTGTTTGTATAGTCATAAGACATCCAACCCACGGGATGACTTTCATAGTCGGATCCCAATCCATGTTGGCCCTTGCGTTAATCTTAAAAAAATACAGATTTTTTTCGTCGGTGCGCCCTGCGTACCATAACGCATCGGTGCGCTTGGTTATATGAGCGCACCATGAAAGTACAGTGATAAAAAAAAAATATGATTTTATCAGTGCGTCATAGGTAACATATGGCACCAGTGCACTATTGCATTATGGCGCACCGTAAACGTGCTGTTTTGTAAAAAAAAACCATTTTAGAAACAAACCCTACATTGTTTTTGTTTATGCCCTTTCTTCTCCCACTTTCTGTGATTTCAAAATTAGGGTTTTTCAATTTATATTTATAGGTTTTGTATTGCTAAATATAAGCCTAAGATATCCAACCAATGGGAGGACCTGCATAGTCGGATCCCAATCCATGTCGGCCCTTGCGTCAATCTTAAAAAAATATAGACTTTGTTTCGTCGGTGCGCCCTGCGTAACATAGCGCACCAGCACGTTCGGTTATATCAGCACACCATGAAAGTACAGTGATAAAAATTAAAAAAAATAAAATATGTTTTTATCAGTGCGCCATATGTAACATATGGCACTGGTGCACTATTTCATTATGGCACACCTCAAACGTGCTGTTTTGCAAAAAAAACCATTTTAGAAACAAACCCTACATTTTTTTTGTTTCTGCCCTTTCTTCTCCCACTTTCTGTGATTTCAGAATTAGGGCTTTTCAATTTATATTTATAGGGTTTGTATTACTAAATATAAGCCTAATACATCCAACCAACAGGAGGACCTACATAGTCAGATCCCAATCCATGTCGGCCCTTGCGTAATCTAAAAAAAAGGAAAAAAAATTGTCAATGTAGCCTGTGCGGCATAGCGCACCGCACAAGTACCGTGATAAAAAATTATAAAAACAAAATATTTTTTCTTAGTGCGCCATTTGTAAAATATGCAGCTGGTGCGCTATTTTATTATGGGGCACTGCAAACGTTCTGTTTCAAAAAAAAAAAAAAGAGTTTCTCCCCTTTCTTCTTCCTCTTTCTGTGATATCCGAATTAGGGTTTTTCAATTTAGATTTATAGGGTTTTTATTGCTAAATATAGTCCTAAGACATCCAACTGATGAGATGATTAGCATAGTCGGATCCCAATCCATGTGGGCCCTAGCATGAATTTAAAAAAAAATAGATTTTTTTTATCGGTGCGCCTGTAGTAGCTTAGCGCACTGGTGCTCTATAGTTTACAAGCACACCACAATTGTAATGTGATAAAAAAATTAAAATATTTTTTTTTTAACGGTGCGTCATATGTAAAATATGGCACCGATTTATGCTAAAAAACTAACATTGAACAATTTTTATTATTTTATGATGGTTAACCGGTGCGGTCATTGACATGTAACACACTGGTGTTCCTTGTTGACATAGAGCACCGTACGGTCTATTATATTGTTTCAGCAGTGCGTTTTGAAGATAGCCACGCACGAGCGTCGGTGCGTACACCATGAATGGCGCATCGGTTTCTTAAGATTTTTTTTTTACTTGAAAAGTTGACAATTTATTTATAAATATATTATTGAATGATATGGTACAGGTTTGAGATTGATAAAGAAATGACTGACAAGAGGTCAAATAACAAAAATACTAATAACACATCAAGAAAATCAAAAAAGACAAGTTCTTTGTAGATTTTTACAAAAAAAATATTTTTGAACTATATGTAAGTTTAACTAATATGTATTGTTTACTATGTATCATGCAGAGCCACAAAATGATGAAACTCGATAAGATTATTTCTGATCTAGGACCAGAAGTGCGTAAAAGCTTGATGGAAAAATTGCAAAAGGATGAATCGGGTGAATGAAAAAATACTATCGATCCAATATGAGTTTCTTTTTTTAGTTTTCATTAATAATATAATTGAAATTATTAGATAAAATGCGTGAAAAAGTCTATTAATTCACATCTGTTTAATGTTCTACAGGGACCAACAACTCGGAAAATGAATGTTGTTCTAAGAAAAGAAAAAAAATAGAACATGCAAATGAAAATGAATTGCTCCTTAGCTCATCTGGAGTGGTGCTGGAGGTTAACGAAAGGGGGAAATTTTTTTACAAAAGTTTGAGGGATCTAGTGGAACGAATGTATAGACGTTCTTTCCACTTACAATACAAAAACCAATCCAATGATTCCAAGAACCAAATTTTATGTAAATTACAGGAAGAGTTTCCAGAGAATTGGTCAATGAGACATGTCAGACTTTCAATAGCAAAAACGTACAAAAAAAAAAAAGAAGGAATGAAAAAGTAATATTCCTTTAGATGTTTGTCTCAAATTATTTATAAATATCACTTTTGTTATACTTACTTTTCATATATCAATATAAAAATTAAATAGTTTATTGTCATGTTACATTTTCAGGAAGATTATGAAAATCTCAAAAGATGAACGAACTGATATCATAAATATGCTAGTAGGAATGTTCAAAAAGGTGTAGAAGGAGATGGTCAAAGAAATGGACAAAATTTCATTGCGGGATGAGCCATCTCAATAACAACGTGCTTCAAATGTAATATGTAATAATTGAATTTTTCGATAATTAGGTAAAATAAATAAACAATTTAGCATTAAATATTAATTTTTAAGTATTTTCTTGCAGAAAATAAAAGAAAATGGAACCCATTCAGCACATAAAACAGGACGACAAGGAAGAAAATGATTGATATCTAAGTTTGTGAGTAATTGTTACTTCCTTCTAACAACTTAACTAGATTTAATTTTTGTATTTCTTAAGTTGTTTTACAAAAATCATCATTGAATGTCTTCAAACAGGTGCTAACATGCAAAGAAGAACCATCAGAGGAATTGATTGAAATTGGGTTAAATATGGGTTGTGCGTATATGTTGGCATATTAGAACTTAATTGTGGAATTTGTAAGCATCTATCGATCTTGTTTTACTTAGCTCCGTCTATAATTAATAGAAAAAAATAAATCTTTTATATTAAATATATGATTTGTTACGGGGTATAAAACTTGCAAGAAACAAAGTATGGCACTGCGCCAACAGATCAAATCTTGAAAGATGGCATGTTACATGGTTTTGAGAGAATGTGTATAGTTTATGAGTCAATTGTTGCATTGGTATGTCATTTCTTTTCGATTTACATTGATGTATATTATTTAATATTGCAATTTTCATTATTCTCACCAATGTATATACACTCATTACAGTTTATTTTTATGTTTGTAGATGGAAGGTGAAGAAGAAGAAAACAATCAACACCGTGAACAAAACATTTCTGAAAATAACCCCAAGTCATGGAAGTAGCTCTAGCAGTGACAACAGTTCAAGCGAAGAATTATGATCACTATGTTTGGATATAAAAGCAAGACGTTGTATTTTTTGAAAAATGTCTGTGAAATCAAACATTTTCTTTATTGTAATGGACATAGTGTCCCAATTGAAAGATAAAGGGATACTAATAACTGTCCCATTTTGTATGAAAAATAATTTCTTAATGAGATATATATATATATATATATATATATATATATATATATATATATATATATATATATATATATATATATATATATATATATGTTTTAATTTATTTTATTGCATTCTCTATTGTTGCTATTGCGTTCTCCATTGTCATTCTCAAATGCACTAATAAAAATTTAACTCATATGAATATTGTTATAAGATATATATGTGTCGAATTTTGATAAATAATGAATTTTAAAAAACCACAATAATTATGATATGATATAACAAATTAATCCAAACATCACATTCAAATCCATTTATAAAAATTTAATTAATATGAATATTGTTATAAGATGTGTCGAATTTTGATGAATAATGAATTTAAAACAATCACAATAATTGCACTGTCATAGGTCGATGTTTCTAAAAAATACAAAATGAAAACCGGTGTGTGTATTCTTATACCGGTGCGCTTGTATTCTTAAGCGCACCGATGCATTTTTACGACCTATGGGCACTGCACAAATACCAAAACCAGTTAAAAATATTGAGGCATTTTTGCGGTACAACTTTTCGATGCGTTTATGTATATATATGCACCGGTGCCGTTTTACAACCTATGAGCATTGCACAAATACCAATACCAATTATAAATCTCTGTGCGTCTGTGTGATACTATGCACTGGGGCGTTGTTGTGTCTATACGTACCGGTGCATTTGGATGACTCATAGGCACCGCACGAATACCGATACCAATTATAAATCTCGGTGCATTTTTGTGATACTGTGCATCGGGGCATTTATGTGTCGATACACACCGGTGCATTTGTGTGATATGGTGCACCCGGGCATTTCTATAAGTATAAGCATCGGCACGTTGATGCGACCTATGGGCACCGCTCAAATCCAAAGACCAATTAGAACGACCCTGTGCATTGTATCACCAACACTACGCTTGGTGTTGTTTTGTACCTTAATGGCCCAGTGCATTCTCCTTCGATCGCCCTAGTGCTCTAGCTACAGGTTCGCACCAGTGCATTAAATCCTGATTAGTGCATCGATGAAAAAAACATCCGTAATAACCTCCAGCCGCCCTTTTTTTTTAGTTGTGTTGAATTTCCGTTAAAAGCTCCGCCAAAACCTCCGTATACAGAAACGGAGGTGGTAGCATATGTTTTTTTGACAATTTTGGCCAATTTTATAACACTAAAAACCTCCTTTATAACCTCCGCTAGAGGGTCTTTTCCTTGTAGTGCATATACTAAAAGTGAAATGGGTGTTGGATAATGTAGATATCAGAGACATAATTTTTTTTACTAGAAGTAGAACTCTCATTGGCTCTCTCAGGCCATCAGATTTGAAGAATATGTATAAACTGCCAGAACCCCAGAAGAGATATGACAACCAATTTGTTCAAGAGTTCATGCAGGAGAATGACCATTCTAAAATTGTAATTAAAGAATGGGGAAATGATCCTAACAGGAGTAAGGACGATGATAAGGTATGTATTCAGTCGTCTATCTTAAAATCCCATTCTCTCAGATAGCTGCAATGATGTGTCGTCTCTTTGGATCTATAAATACGACCAAGTTTAAAGAAAATTGGACACCCTTGATAGAAGAAGTCTCTAACAACTATATTCTAGATTGGGCTACTATCCTTTCTGATAATTTGATAAGATTTATCACAGCCTATATAGAAAATCAAAATGCCCCACCCAATGCAGTCTCTCCTTTTTATATGAGTTCCTATATCTTAGACGCAATCTGTTTTTCCTTTGAATTTTCGTCATTAGGATGGAAATGGACCAGAGAAGTTGAAACCCCCATATATGTATAGTTATATTTCTTATGGGAGTCAAAATATCACTCTCATATGTTCAGAATATGCAATGACATAATTCTCTCGATCTTCCAAGTCATTTTTGAAAGAAAAATCCCTAGAGTCACCCCTGAAGCCAATACAAGTCTTAAGACTCTAGGTAGGTGGTTTGGTGAAAAGAAATTTACATAAATCTGTATTTTTGGAATTTATGCCCGTCCTCATGTCCTACCGTTGTATATACCAGACAAATTTTTGGCCAAATAAATTTCTTATCAAACAGTTGGTAATGGTTTGAGAAAAACCTTGAAAGATGCCAAAAAGACCATTTGGCCAACTTTTCCTTTTTCCTGTGGTTATAATGCTTTAGACAATTTCAAACATGCTTGTATTGAAATTGATTGATTAAAACATTTCAATTTTCCAGTGTTACCCAATAGAAATTATGATTCATATGGTATTTCTAGAGAGATAATGAATCATGCCAAGCTGCGGGCATTTCCGAGCGAGCTTGATAGATTTGAAGACATGTTTTAATAAATTCCTGAATTTTCAACAGTTCAACAAAAGGCAGCTGAAAGGTTCAACCCAGAAGATTTGTTAAGATTCAAAGTGTATCGAGAACAAAGAAATGCCCATTTTCCAGATTATTTGTTTCATAGACCAGAGCTGAAGGCAGAACAGGTTATAGTTGCAATGATTTCTCAGGTTTCAGTGTCAATTCAAGAAGCAGAAATTGTAAATGTTCAACGGGATGATAAATTCATCCAAAATTGGGAAGATTTTGAGAAATAACTATTTGAGACTAATGCCCTTGCCACTCAGAATGTCATTCAGTCAGAAATTGTTCCTATATTGGGTGCTACAAGTTCCATAACTCATGCAGATGAGACATGTGTGCAGCATGTTTTTGCTGATATAGACAACTCCAAGGATCAGGAAGAAATCAGGGAAACCTCATTTACTATAGAGGTTTCCAAAAAATTTCTTGAGCAAAGCCATATCCAAGAACACAATATTACAGAGGAGAAACCAGAAGATACATCAGCCCAAGATATTGAAATCATCCCGGTTTTCCCAACTACTGAAATAGTCCTAAAAATTGAATAAATACCTCCATTGGACGTATTTTATAGTCCAAGACATAAATTTTCCATGAACAGGTCAAAGAAGAAGCGAAAGATGAAATATTCTTCAGAACTACCTATAGATGCAACACTAATGCGAGTCCTTTGGAAAGAAACTCAATCAGCTCCAGGGAGGGAACTTAACAGATTATCTCAATTTGCAAGTGCTTATGAAAATGCAACCATTAATAAGGCAACAGAAGTTGAATAATTAATTATAGAAAAGGATCAAAAAATTGCTCAGATGGAGCAATTTTCCTTTGATAAAAAGTAAAAGATTGAGTAGGAGCTGCAATCAAGAATCAATAATCTACAACAAGAGTTTGAAGGTCTCAAACTCAAAGTCGAAAACAATATTAAAGAAAAAGATAAAATAATTCATCAATGGCAGCAAAGGATTGAAAAGCTCTAGGAAAATCTTGAAATCAATGAAGTAAAGAAAGAAGCAACAGGGTTGGAAGCATTACTGGTAACACAACAAAGAGTTTTCTATCAGAAGTATAATTAAATTCAAGAGAAATTTAAGACCAGTGATCAATTAGTCACTTAGATTTATAATCTGAGAACTTATTATGAAGAGATTGATGATAAGGTGTCACAATATATAGATTGGTAAGACACTGCACATGGTAGAGTGGTCGGTCTCCCCCATCCTGAAGAATCAATTAAAGATATAATATTTGGAGATTGGGATATTAAAATGAAGAGCACTGAATTAGTTGTTATCAGAGCTAAGAATTTATCTTCCAACATCTCTAAGTATATAAAAGATTATCTTCTGTAAGGCAACCTGATTCAAGAAGCATCAAAAGACACCATGCCAGATATCAGTTTCCTAAAAGAATCCTGGCAAGAGAAATAAAAAGCTAACAAGGTTAAATATGGATATTTACTGGTACTTGTTAATGAAGCCTCATAACCAATTGATAATGTTGAGGTGTCTCTCCAATGCAACAAATCGACTTCTTCCAACACTGATTGATGCAGTATTCATGGGACAGAGGATAATGTAGCCAAATCACCCCCCCCCCCCCCCTAGCTCGAACATATGATCAAAACATGTCAGCTCAAAGACCAAATAGAGAGTGAATCCGGGAAATAGTCACGAGACTGTTACAACTTATGCATTTTATTTTCCTAGTTTATAGTTTTATAGTTTAGAGTAATATTATAGACTTATTTTACAATTCTTCTATTTTTGTAATATTAATTAGTATATAAACCCCTTGCATGAATTTAGAAAGGTTTCAAAATTTTGAGAAGAATTCTTTTGGAACTTACACTATTGTTTGAACGAAATTTATCTAATTGCTATTCTGAACCCTGAAGCTATCTTTTTAGATCTAAAGCTATGGTTCAACGGGTACTATTATCTATGTATTGATTGTTTTATGTTTCTAAAATTTTGGCAAATTCATTTCTTTCTATTAGTTTCATTTTGATAAGCATTAAAGTGATATATGTTCTTATTACTATTGATATAATATATTGAATGATATGTTGTTAGATGTGAGACTTAGAGATCTTTTATGTGATTAATGTTCTTCATCAACTAAATAAATTAAATTAATTTAGTTTCTTAAATGTGCTTATATTCATTAAGTATGCAATGATCTATATTATTTCATGCTTCTGAAATTCTACTCCTTAATCATATAAAGGAATCCAATCCCGAGAAGTAGTTAGTTCTAGTTTTAATTTATATTATCATTAGAATAAATCACCCCACTGGTGTTGATTTTATTTCTTTTGTTATATAAACTCTCTTTATACGGGAAACTAGTCCCTTTATCCCTAGTCGGACCCACTATTTCAATGGAAAAGGAGTTGTTTTAAGCTCCTGACTGGATGGAATCCCTAATGTTGAGGAAGTCACTTTCCAGGCTTCAACATGTCCTTACAAAGTGTTGCAAAATATTGACACTATGGCATACAAATTGGAGCTTCCTGCATCTTCTCAAGTGCACCTAGTTTTCCATGTTTCATGCCTAAAGAAGGTTATAGGTGACAAGCTCCCAATTCAAACAATATTTCTAGAACTTGAAGAAGAAGGAAAAATCATATTGGAACCTGAAGCAGTCACAGAAGCAAGAACTCGACAACTACGAAATCAATCAATTTCAAAGTATCTCATCAAGTGGAAGAACTTACTCACTGAATATTCGACATGGGAGAATGAGAATTTTATATAGAAGCATCCATAACTATTCAAGTGTTGATGAAAACACTTTTTTGAAGGAGAGGGGCATGCTAGGTACCTATAACACTAGTGGATCCCCTTATTGTTATTGTTAGTGTAGCCCCCTTATTGTTATTGTTGTTCCCATGTAGTCCCCATCTTGTTATTATTGTGCCCCATAGAATCCCACTATTTTTATTCGTGTTTCCTTACATGTTATTTTTATGTCGTCTAGGATTATATTGTGACCCCTTGGAGTCCTATAAATAGAAAGGAGGTTTTTTCATTTGAATCATCCAAGGATTCTTCATTTATGTAATGTAAAGTAGGATTCCCCCTTGAAGAGGTTGATTTCTAAGTCGTTGATCTATATTTTCTTCTATTTTGTGAGCCAGTTTCATAGCATTATGTATGAGTCTAGGCCTCACACTGTTATTATTACTTTGGTAAATAAATTATATAGGATACCAGAGGTAGCATCGCCTACCGCCATCTCTTTTATCTCTATGAAGAAATGCAGTAAGATCATTTCCTAGATCGGGAAATTTATCTTCCTTATGATTATCCCTCGAGGAAAGAAGAATATTGTGGCCACGGACTCCAGAAAGGGCTCCTCGTACAACAAAAGTAGATGGACAAGGTAATAGAGGAGTATAGGGAAATCTTCACCTCTCCTATAGTGGTACCCCTACACTTTTAGGTCAAGCACTCCATCGATCTGACCCCGGGCGCGTCGCTACCCAATGGCTAGATCTATTGATGCTCTGTTCTAGAGAACACTGAAATTAAGAGACAGATTCAGGAGTTGCTTTAGAAAGGGAACATCAGACCAAGTTCACCACCCTTTGGGAGCCTGATCGTGTTGATAAAAAGATGGACAGGACCTGAAGACTTTGTATTGACTATCAAGCACTAAATAAGATCATTGTCCACAATAGATATCCAATCCCATGGATTGATGACCTTTTGGAACAACTCAAGGGGGGGAAATATTTTAGCAAGATTGAATTGAAGTATGGTTATAACCAGGTTCCAATAGAACCCTCCGATGTGTAGAATATTTCCTTCAAATCTAGGGAGGGCCTTTTCGAATGGTTGCTCATGCATTTCGGGTTAGCGAATGCCCCTGTAACCTTCATGAGGCTAATGTAAAACATATTGTGGCCCTTCACCAACTCATTCGTGGTGGTTTATTTGGACGACATCTTGATATTTAGCCAGAGTTTGGAAGAGCACCTCCACCACATTCGACGGGTCCTCCAAACCCCGTGACAACAAAAATTGTGTGCCAATTTGGAGAAATGAACTTTTGGTATGACCCAGGTTCAATATCTGGGGTAAATCATTGATTAGTAGGGTGTGCATGTGGACCCATCCAAGATACAATTTATTCGGGATTGACCATCCCCAACCACTCTAACAGAGCTCTAATTCTTTTTGGGTCTTGCCAATTTCTACCGTAGGTTCATTTTTGGTTTCTCTCAGATCGCTTGGCCCTTGAGTCAAGTCACCAAGGGCAGAGTGAAAGAAAATTTATTTTGGTCTAAATCCCAACAAAAGGCATTTTTCGAGTTGAAACATCACCTTTTCTCTACATTAGTGCTCACATTACCAGGTCTGCAACAACCATTTGAGATTGAGACAAATGTCTTTGACTATGTTATTATCGTAGTTCTTACTCAGCAAGGGATTTTGGTGGAATATCATAGTGAGACACTTTCAGACACGGTCCAAAAGTATTCCACCTATGAAAAATAGATGTATTCCATTTTTCAGGCCTGCCAAAAATGGAAGCATTACATTCTGGGGAAGGAAACGACCGTCTACACAGACCATCGACCCATGAATTTCATAAAGGCACAAGGAAAGTTTTAGAATGATCGACATAAAAAATGATCCACATACTTGCAATAGTTACAATTGAACATTAATTACAAGAAGGGCAACACCAATAATGTTGCAGAATGCCTCAGCCAACCATTGATCATGGCGTTGACCAAAGCACTCGACTCTTGTGGACATGAGACTTTGGAATGGCCACATATTTACAAGAGTGACCCAGAATTTGACACCACATAAAAGGTGCTCCTGGAAGGTAAGAAAGTTCCATACTTTCACCTCTGGGACGCACTATTATGCCACCTGGGACGCCTTTTTGTTCCTTCAAGAAAGAACACCATGATGATTTCAGAGGCACATTACAATCGGGTCGTTGGACATTTTGGGTAGAAAAGATAGTGGTCATGCTGCAGAAGTATTTTTATTGGTCAAAACTTCAACAAGATGTGGGAAATTACATCATATACTTCACTTCTTGTGCCATTTCCAAATTGAAAGTCAAGAAGCAAGGCTTTTATACTCCTCTGCCTACTCCTAGTTGACCCACATAAGTTCTAGGTGGGCGAAAACTTTTGGTTACATTTGCAGAAGGAGTGCTTCATTGGGGCCCACCACAATCTTCTCCCACTATGATATGGACCTTAAACCATCATTAAGGTTGTAGGGTACAATTATTTTGAGCTCAACATTCCCCCATTCCTTGGCCTACACCCAGTGTTCAATGTGGACTGCCTTCAGCCATACTTTCCACCATTACTGGACACATCAGACATTGTAGAACAACTCACACCAACGGAGCTAAACCCATACTGCATGGAACAATCCACACGTATTCGGATCATGGACACATAGATCAAAAACACTCGCCAAGATAAGATCCAACTATATCGGGTTGTCAAAGTTGGCCAACTCCTACACCAAGGGAAGTGGCCTACCAAGGATCAAGTTTAGCAGAAATTTCCTCACCTCATGGAGGTTCTACAGGAAATGGGGACCAATGATTCCTAAGGGGGGAGGATTGATCCAGGTGAATATTGGTGGCCAGCTGGCTATTCCATCTAGAAATCTAGTCATTTTCACCAGTTTCCTTGTTTATAGCACAGTTTACTATTTTTAGCAGTTTTTCAGGTCTTGAACTTCTAGAGTTGTTTTGAGCCCCTAAACGGTGTATTTTTTTACGTCTACAGTAGGATTGTAGCCGTAGGCATGGGCCTTCCATAAATATTGTATTTCTTGGAGAGATATTTCTAATGAGGTATCATACACTCCAAACGAAGATCATATGACCAATTTATAACCCTGGGAAGTTGGTTGCCAAACTAACCCCAACGGGGCCCACAAACTCTTGGAATTCCATCTCCTAGGGTTAGGTTTTTGGATTTTTAAGGTTTCCCTTTGATTTTAAATAATAAAAATTCCCTTGAGCCTCATTGTAACATAGTTCAAAGGCATGTATCCACCACATCTCTTCTCATAGATAAGCTACCATCACCAGAGCTAGTTTTTTTTCCATTTTGTATGTAAGCATATTCCAGTTCTTTAATGATCAAATGAAGTTTTATTTCTATTGCATGTTTGTGTTTATGTTTATATCTGTATTTTTTTTGTTCCTGCATAAGTCCAGATCAACAAAAAATAACAATATGGGTGATATACTAGTATTATAGGGACCTAACAGTAGTATAATTTTTTTTTACAATAGAGAATTATAGTTGTTGGTTTGTTGGTTTTACTCCCACATGGGAGCCTCACTATGTATTAAGACAATTTTTTACTCACTATAGGACGCTCTCAAATTTCCTATGTGAGAGATGATTGTTAAGTTCATTGTTTATGTCAAGACAACAAGATATTTTGTAGGATATAGTGTCACTCCTTGTATAAGTAGACTTTAGGTTCTACACTTTGCTGATTTTCTGTGTAAGCTATGTATGGGATACATTTTATATGTTTGTAATTAGATTGTGTAATTAGCATAAATTTCCATATATTGGAGCTACTAAGTATTGAGATTCAAAATTGTGATTACTCTTCAATTTGGCTTGTCATGTTCCTATTTGCATCATAATGGTGTGAGAGGTAATAGATTCCTAAAGGATTCAAAGAGGAATTAGTTAATTTTTTTGTGTTGTTTATTATTTTCTTAACTAGGAAAAACAATTAAAAATGGTGAAGAGAGATAAGATGTTGATCCAAGATGAGAGAAGGAATGAAAGGGAAAAGATGCAAGTTATGAGATAAATTATTAAAGATCTAGAAAAAGAGAAACATATAAAGACAAAAATCCAATCCATAAGAAGAAGAATAAGGACATAAAAAAATAAAATAATAAAATAAAAAAATAAAAAATAGAAATCAAGTTAAAGGAGGAATATAGCAAAGGCAGCCTTAGTGGTGCAAGCAATGTTATCAGAACCAAATCAATCATCACACTACTCAACTCCAAAACCGAGAACTAGCAAAAAATTGGGCAATAAATAGGTCGACCAAAAAAATACATTAAATATTCAAATTTTAAAGAAAACATATATAAATTTATGTGCATCCATATCAATCCAAACTATTTATACATAAATATGCAAAATTTCTCATTTATATAGCAATTAAGTGTGCATATAACCAAAATAGCATTTAATAACAATACATCTCTGGAGCTTGAACCAATACATCAAGAAACAAACCCTAAATCACCCCTAGAGTCTAAAAATATGCATAGCACCACAATAATGCAACAACCACTATTGATGGATATCATCATAATAATCAAAATAATCATCCTCCTCATCCTCCTCCTCCTCCTCCTCCTCCTTTTTAGTGGGATTCTGGATTGATTTCCCTTGCCATGAAGGTTGCCATATCTCTCCCTATGGAGGTGGGTCGAAGTCCATCCAAGAAAGGTCTTCATTATCAAATGTTGACAACTGAATCTCCACAAAGCATTTTGATGATAGATCAATGTTACTTGAAACTGTGTTTCTTGACTTAGAGGTCTCATTCAACAATTGGCTATGCCTCAACCTAAGGTTGTACGAACATAAACCATTTCATTCAACCTTTTTTGCTCCAAATGGTTCCTCTTTTTGGCATGTATCTGCTTAAAAAAGCTCCAATTCCTTTCACACCCCAAAATAGTACATGTTTGACTCAATTTCTCAATTTTTTTTTTTTGCAAATCAAGGCATTGTCTACCAAATTTTTCCACCAATAGGCTGAAATAAGAGTTGAAGGTAAGGAAGTATTACAAAAAAAAATTCAAACTTAGACTCAACTCCTGAAATGAGTAATATAATTTGAAAACTTTAAAATTTCTTACTTGATGGATTCTTTGCTTTGCTTCTTATAACCAAAGGTACAAGTACTCTCATTTAAATACAAGAGCTTGCTATACATTTTTTCTTGAATTTTTAGATTTGGGACCATGTGCTCAATGCATCTATATAATCCCTCTTTTACCTACCCATCTAGCTCAAAATAGTTTTTGTAATAGTACCTTCAAAATTCAAAACAAAGAATATTCACCAATTTATTTTGAACATTTAACAAAAAAATTCTAAAGAATAGAAAAACTAATAAAATTTTAAAATTGAAATTATATAACTTGGGTTTAAGTAGTAGCCAAATGGATGTAAAGGCTTATGGATTTGTTTGTTCCATATTTCATCAATGATTCTACATAGAGGAAGATAATTTCGTCTTTTATCCCTATATGTTATATTTATTATGTCTTTGATCCATGGTCTCATAAATAAAACCCTTGGTGGGTTTGTGTTAGTGTTCTTGTGACAATGGAGTACCAAATAGTAGCTCCTTAGCAGTTGGTTGTTCCTTGCAAAAGATCATAGATATATTTGGTACTATTAGTGAATATACTTAGATAAACAAATCATTGCAAATAGTAAAAGCTATGTATCAACAAACATACAATAAACAAAGAGATAAAAAAACAAGCTAATGCTTAATGAAGCAAATAAGTCAACAAAAAAATGGGAAAAGGCTCCCTTTATTGACTGCTAGTAGTAGAATATGAATACTATAGATGAATACTAAACACTTGAGGAGAATTATTTGATCTATGGTACTAAAAAATCCTTAGCAAGGAGGTCCCTTTCATCAATCTCTTTGCAAGATTCTCCTCTCTCTCAAAATAAGTATGAAGACTCTCTCAATGGTGGACTCTTATACTCTTACTAAGATGATGGATTTCTTAGAATAAATATGGCCAAAATGCTAGTGCTCTTACTTCTTATGCTTCGACAATGAAATGTGGTGTAGCTCTGATAGAAATTTGGCCAGCATAACATTGTCTCATATTTTGGTTCTCCCATGGATTGTTTATATATAATTTTTTAAGTCCATGTTCCCTCTCTTGGTTCATGAATGATAGCAACTCAAGAGTAGGACAAGATGATTCCATTGAGGGTTGCATATCTTCAGGGCAACTCCAATTCGGCTGTCCTTGACTGACAAAAATCAAGGAAACATCCTCCAAGTGTGGGAAGTGGTCCCGAAATTGTTGAGTTGGATCTTTCCTTGACTGTGCAACTTTTGAAGAAAAAGTTGTGCAGTCGCACATTCAGACTTCTTGTATGGTGCACAGTCCAAATTTCTCATAGGAAACCTTGGGAGAAATTAAATTTTTAGAACTTCCATGTTGTCTACAGCTGGAAAATATTTATTTGTATGTTTTTTTGGACAACCTTAGGTGTCTTTTAGAGTGTATGATTTTATGATGTTAACATTTTCCCCCTGATGTATGAGGTTAGGAGCAAGCATATAACCTAAATACTGTTGATATTTTGTGTATTTGTGGTAGCATGAGTTGTGCTCTAGCTCTGAAATTTTGTGGAGGGGCTAGAGTACACTTTATCTACAAGACCCAGAAATTGATTTGGGAAATTTCATCTGGTTTAGGAGATATTAAATAAATTAATTATTTTAATGTATTTCCTAAGTTAAAACTCAGGGAACTTAAATAATTAAAGTCAATTTAATTAAACATGTGATGAATTTCCTTAAGTCACACGGATCAAGCTTTATTTTAATCTTAGCGATTGATTCAAGATCTGATCATGGCCATTTGTTTCCCAACGAGAAAAGTTTAAAGGAAAGGCTTGGGGTCATTTGTAAAGACACATAGAGGTAGAGCATTGAAGCTAAGCTGAGATTCTAGGGCGGGTTTGCCAAGAAATCTCAGAAGTGTTTTAGATGCAGAGAGGGGAATTTAGGCCAAGGGGATGATCTTATCCTAGGGTCACAAGAGGCAGAGATCAACTCAGAGAGGCAACACAAAGAAGCAGGAGGGCAGCAGCAGGAGGGCAGAAACTTGTGCTACGCAGGTGCTGCGCAGTCCCTCAAGGATAGCGTAATTGCTGCAGCAAACCCTCTAGGGTTATGCAGAGACTCTAAGGGATAGTGTAAGGCCTACGTCAACCAGTCTAAGGTAACAAAAACCTTTTTGGAGTAGTGCCGAGGTTCAGTGGGGCTTCAAAAACTGACGCAGAGGCTTCAGGGGCAGCGTTGGGGTTTCTAGGCCCTAATTCTGGCTGAGTTCTGTAAATCCCATTTGAGGGTGTGGATCAGTCATCATTTTGGCCCTAGATCAGCCAGTGAGTTGTAGATCTATTATTTCTTCGTCAGGTTTTCCAGATCTGGAACATAGGCTTGTTGTCTTCAGAAAATTCTTAATAATAAAACCCTCTAGCAGCCAGAAGACTGGTTTTCCCGCATTGGGCTTTTCTGGGTACTATTTTTCTAGAAATAACTATGTCACTTTATCTATATGTGCATGAAATTATTCTAGATCTGGATTGGTGGAGATATGTTATGTGTTTTGCTTCAATTTTAACTTGAACTTATTCGGTTAATAACTTGTTTAAGTAGGAGGATCATAACCAGATTAACAGTAAATTATTTCTGCATAAAGTGGAAAGATTCAAAAATCCCACATGGTATCAGAGCAATTACAGATCTAGGAGGGTCACCGACAAGAATCTGAAGGTTCTAGCTTCAGGAAGCAACAGAAACATAGATATGAAGGGACAACGCAATTTTTAGAGGCAGATTCATGCAGAGGGAAGGGTGATGCTCTCTAACATTGTCTCCTAGCAAGCCCACACAATTACTGCATAGAGGAAAATAAAAAATAGCATTGGACTAGTCTGAAGCCAGCTAGAGTGATGCGGATCTGAATCTATCAGATCCAGAAAATACTGAAGATTAGCTGCAGAAATTCAGAAGGTGCTGGTCGGGTTAAATTTCTGAAGTTTTTAGATTTTTTAGCCTTAGCGTAAGTGACAAAGAGCGGGAGAATATTAACTTCTCAGAGATTCTAGCCAAAGAAACTTGCAGTTTGATCAGAGGATCAAAGAGAGCTGAATAATAATTGATTTGTCAGATTTCCAAGGAGGGAAATAAGTTGTCAGAGGGATCAGAAGGTGCCTGTTTCACCAAGGGCCTTAGATCCATTTTTCTAGCAAAGAGAAAAGGAAGCTCCGACACATTCTGAGCAGATGGTTCCTCATGGACTGCGTGATCAGGACAGGTTGGATGGTCTCTCAAACTTTTCAGTTTGGAAGGAAAGGATCCTGATATTCCTTGAGGCATATAATCTTAGAGGCCATGCAGAGCAAACTCTGGCCACACCGACAGATCTAGATCTCCTTCGGAAGCATAAGGAGGCTGCTGGGCATGCCAAGCAGCTGATTATGGATGGAATCAAGGACCATATTGTACCACACTTAGCTAATAAAAAGACATCTCATGAGATACAGAAGGCCATGGTCTCCCTATATGAGGGAAATGTGTCCAAAGGAATATGTTGTTCGAGATATAGATGAGGTCATTCATGATGGCCAAGGGAGAATACATGGAGCATTTCCTCTTTAGACTGCAGTCGATCAAAGATTAGTTGACTGCAACTGGTGCTAAGGTGGAAGACGATGTGATGGTTAGGACTGCCCTCAATGCAGTCACAGATGAGTGGGAAACCTTTGTCCAAAGTATCTTTGGTAGAGCGGACCTCCTAGATTGGGACAACTTGTGGTCAGTTCTGCGTCAAGAAGAACTCTGTAGATTTACCAAGAAGTAGTATAAATCTAAATCGAGAAAAGTGAAGAAGGAAGATGAGGAAGATGCAACCTTGGTATTGAAGAAGCAACCAAATAAGAAGAAGGATCTCTCAAATATCAAGTGCTTCCAGTGTGGTGAAATGGGACATTTTGCCAGCAATTGTCCTCAGAAGAAAAAGAACAAGGAAGCATCTTCTTCCAAAGCTGTTGTGGTAGATGATGGGTTGGAAGATGATGCATCCGTGAGCGCTCATGAACCACGGAGGTGGGGTGACATGGATTTGTAGAGAAGCTACATATAAGTAGGGTGGGATCCTTGAGCAGCTCATCTCTTGGATCACATGCGAGCTATGACAACCTTAAGACAATAGTGAGGAAAGTAGAGCAGTGGGTGCATAGATCACAGATGAAGTAGGCAGAGGCAGATCTGAAGACTAGGAGGAGCAGCACAGAGCAGAGCAGCAGCAACATCGAAGCAACAACAACACAGAGGCTGATGTGACTTTAGCAGCACAGAGCATAGCTGCTTACACAATGCAGAGCTGCAGCAGTGCAGAAGGCTTCAGAGGGACAACGCAATGCAGCAGCAATGTGAGAGATTTCAGCACAAGGGGCTAATGTGAATTCAATAGTGTAGAGGGAGTCTGCTTGCACAGTGTAGAGTTGTAGTTGTGCATCATCCTTCAGATGCCAACACAGATTTGTAGCTTATGGAGATTCAGTGATGAAAATGCAGTCCATCTGACTTGTCTGTCAAATATTGGGTAGGAGATTCAATTGTTTCTCTCAAAAACTAAAGTTGCAGTGCAGCAGATCAACAATGGCAGTGTTATGAGCAGCATAGATGCAACATATTGAGAGGGAGCTGCAGTAAAAAGGTTGTAGTGGCAGTGGCAGAGTCATGGGCAGTAGTAGTGCAGAGTTGAGTGGCAGCAGGCCAAGCATCAGCAGCACAGAACCAGTGCACAAAATCATGTAATGCATAAGTGTGATGTATTGCTATAAAACACCCTTGATGCTAAGAGGGAGTGTTTAGATTTTGTGTATTTGGGGTAGCATCAATTGTGCTCTATCTCCCAAATTTTTTGGAGGGAATAGAGTACACCTGATCTACAAGACCCATAAATTGATTTGGGAAATTTCATCTCATTTAGGAGATATTAAATTAATTAATTATTTTAATGTATTTCTTAAGTTAAAACTTAGGGAACTTAAATAATTAAAGTGAATTTAATCAAACATGTGATGAAATTGTCTTAAGTCACACAGATCAAGCTTTCTTTTAATCTTAGCCATTGATTCAAGATATTCTCATCGTCGTTGGTTTCCCAACGAGAAAAGTATAAAGGAAAGGCTTGGAGTCATTTGTAAAGACACATAAAGGCAGAGCATGGAAGCTAAGCTGAGATTCTAAGGCGGGTTTGCTAAGAATTCTCAAAAGTGTTTAAGCTATAGAGAGGGGAATTTAGGCTAAGGGGATGATCTAATCCTAGGGTCTAGAATTAGAAAGAGGCAGATATCAACTCAAAGAGGCAGCGCAAAGAAGCAGGAGGGCAACAACTTGTGCTATGCAGGTGCTGCACAGTCCCTCAAGGACAGCGTAATTGCTACGGGAAACCCTATGGTGTTACGCAGAGACCCTAAGGGGAAGCGCAAGGCCTGCATCACCCAATCTGGGGTAACGCAAACCTTTCTAGAGCAACGTTGAGGTTTAGTGGGGTTTCAGAGACTGACGCAAAGGCTTCAGGGGTAGCGCTGGGGTTTCTAGGCCCTAATTTTGGCTGAGTTTTGTAAATCCCGTTTGAGGGTGTGGATCAGTCATTATTTTGGCCCTAGATCAACTAGTGAGCTGTAGATCTATTATTTCTCTGTCGGGTTTTCCAAATCTGGAACCCAGGCTTGTTGTATTCATAAAATTCTTAATAATAAAACCCTCTAGTAGTCGGAGGACCAGTTTTCCCGCATTGGGTTTTTTCGGGGACTATTTGTCTAGAAATAACTATGTCACTTTGTCTATGTGTGCATGAAATTGTTCTAGATCTAGATTGGTGGAGATCTGTTATGTGTTTTGCTTCGATTTTAACTTGAATTTATTCAGTTAATAACTTGTTTAAGTAGGAGGAGCCTAACCAGATTAACAGTAAATAATTTCTGCATAAAGTGTAAAGATTCAAAAATTCCCACAAATACATCGCGTTTTTATGTTCTGACTGAGAGTCTGAGTAACTAATTTGAGAGAGAGAGAGAGACTAATTTTTCGTGGAAATGAGTATAGGAACCCCTTGAATGAGGAGAAAGGATAACCATGCTCTTATGAAAACCTCAGTGACAAATAAAAATTTCTTATAAGGACAGGCATGTCCCATGCTCGTTATGATGACTAGTGATGGATTAATACAATCAGATAGAGAATGGTTATGTGTATTCAAACTATAATAGTTGACATGTTGATGGTTGGTGACAATAAATGTTGATGCCCTCAAGGTAATTTCTTAACAAATAGTATGAATCATGTGTCCCCATGCATTAACAAGGTGAAGCATTGCTTGAGTGATGTGCTTATGTATGCATGGGTCTTCGACTTTGGGTACCTCCCTCGCATCACGGTGTAAACAATGTTGAATGAGTTTCTTAGTGATTTGTGGGTATTCGACTAAATGGCAGAGTTGCAGCAGTCATTAAGCATGATACCACCCTGAAATGAAAACTGGTGTTGGTGTCGAATGTCAGGGGGACTGATGACATCAATGGGAAATTTTGATTCCCATTGTGCCACCCAAGGATGTTCCTTAAATGGGGAACACATTCAAGGTACAACCTCAATCTTGGAATATGAATGGTGAAGCCAACAGGAAAGAAGCATCAACAACCAGAAAAGTGTTGATTCGGGGAATCAAAAAATAAGGTGAAAGCAGATTGTAATATGGTGGGTTAATAGGTCTTGATAACGAAATTTGGAGATAGTAATGGATATGGAAAACTGCCCTGAGGTCAGAGCTGTAATGCAAGTGGTAGCAATAAATTTTTTTTTTTTTTTCCTGGCAGTGATGGCCCTAGAGTCGGTTGGATGTTTAGGGTAGTATGTTATGACTAGTGTGAAGGGGGCAATTGGATAATGTGTGAGCCCCTACCAGGGTGGCTAGAAACTGTCACCGAGTATAAGACATGAAAATAACACTGTTATCGATGAAATAGGTAACCTGACCTCAAAACAGGAACTCTAGCCCAAAAAGTCTCAAAAAGCATGAAAAAACACCCCAAAAACAAAAAGTGTGTCTTCTAGAACGCACTTGGTTTTTTTTGAAGGTCAAATTTCAGAATTTTATAGAATTATGCTAAAAACAAAATTGTTTGTTGAGAAAAGGATTGAAAAAACACCCTCAAAACAAAACTAGTTGATGCTGGAATAACAAAAAAAAAAATTGTGTCATAATTTTGACACTTGTAACAATGAAATTAAAGACAACATATTAGGACATTTTTTAAAATCGTAAATTTCTAACATTTTTGATAGATGATGTTAAAGATAAACAAATACATGTCTGAAGGGCTTATCATTTCAAACAATTTTCATCCATGTTGTTAAACATAAAATATCTTGACTCTAAACAACCCCAAAATTGTAATTATTGTCAACCATAACATTAAAGATAAAATTTGGTAGCGCATAAAAACCTTAATGACAAGTTGTAAATCTAAAGTTTTTCAATCTTAAGTTTTCAACATACTTGAACAATGAAATTATGGAGAAATTATAAGACTTTTAACAATTTAAAAAAATAAACAAGTAAATGAAAAATTATCATTGAACATAAAAAAGTAAGAGTAATTTTAATTTTAAAGGATAAAAACTTATCTTTTTTCAAATCTTAGCATAAGACAAATTTAAATATAATTTCAACCAAAACCTAAAAATAAAGCATCAAAACAAAGTGTTCCCTTTCAATGACGCATATAATTATTAAAAATTTTAAAAGTATCTTATACCAAATGGTAACAATACATAATATCATGGTAATATCACTGCATAATCTAAAAATTCAACATTAGTTTCTATTTTCTATTTTACTTATAATTAAAGTATCAACATTGGTACATTGAATATAACATAAATTATTTTTGTAATTCATTGTTGCATTGTCGATATTCTAAAGAGATGAATTCTTCATAATTAAAACATATAATCCATCAAACATAGAAATGTCTCATAACTTCATGAAAAATGAGATGGAAGTCAAATTTTTTATTTCAAGTTACCATGCAAACATCAATTACATAAAAGTGTCTTAGATAGTTATTCAAAATCAACCATAGGTTCTAGCACACCATCATAATCAGAGATTTTCTGATAAGTTTGCTCTGACGCATATGATCCATATTCTTCTCTTTCATCAACAAGTTCGCCATCTGAGTCAGCAAGCATGCCCACCATTTCAAGTTTCAAAAGTCTTCTAGATCTACGACTAGATTCAACAGACTCCCATCTCCACACTATTTCTTCTGGTAGCAATTTCTACAAAATTTACATCCTGGCAACCAAGAGTTCCTCTCTTTGTCAAATTGAAGTCATACACAAGTATGTCAACATCCTCCAATTTTAAGACATCTGTGCGGCGACGATTTATATTTGTGCCCTTTCTTTTTCTCTTTCTGCCAATTCTTTTTTCCACTACCATCTTTGGCTTGTACACACCATTGAAAGGGTGGGTACTTGTGGCATACCAATGTACATCAATAGCTGTAATCTCTTCATTTTCATTAATGACCTTTATAACCTTGGCAATCCAGAATGGATAGCCAAGTGGATCTTCATCTGCTAACACTGCTATCATGCAAACCTCCTTAAGATCCTGCACAGAACCCCTGTAAAGGTCTTCCATGGCTTCACGTTGTGCACGTGATCTTCTAGAACCAATATAGATTTCTCTTTCCTCTACCTATGGGGAATTAATAATAGCTTGAGGTTGTTGTTGTTCAACATTGTGTGTTTCCTGATGTTCATGTTCATTTGGCATATTTTGTGGCCAAAAAAAAGGAGTCTTCAAAAGCGTATCCCCATTTATTGATCTTGAAATCATATCACTTTGATTACTGAAAAAAGACTCCCACCAAACTGAATCAGCAACATCGAAGTACTCATATGTATCTCTAGTACATCTTTTAATTTCCTCTAGAAATTCAGAATAATTTATGTCTCTCTTCTGCCTTCGTGCATTATGGAGTTCAGAAATTGACTATAATAACAATATCTTTGATGAAAACATTGGATGCTCTGGAATGAACTTCAAAAATGCTAAACCTAATGATGGTCCCCATTCTTCAATAGTTGAATACTTCTTTCCCCATATAAGTGTTATCCCATCAATTTTTTTGATACGAAATTGATGCTGGAAGCTAATGTCGTTAAGTTGT
This sequence comes from Pinus albicaulis, assembly GCA_034641835.2. Classification (NCBI taxonomy): domain Eukaryota; kingdom Viridiplantae; phylum Streptophyta; class Pinopsida; order Pinales; family Pinaceae; genus Pinus; species Pinus albicaulis. The sequence continues at coordinate 240,420,245 of CM076575.1, read as the reverse complement.
TCAATGCATTTCTCCTCACCATGCGACCCAAAAATAAACCTTCGCATGTCAATAGTTTCTTCCAACACATGAAAAACATGCTCTGGAATGTACGATTTCTTAATACATTCAATTAATGATGGCAGGCTCCCAACACCTTTCCTCCTCAATGTTACTGAAAAACGACTGAACATTTGATCAATATGATCATGAGTATACCCAACAAGAAGGAAACCAACCTTTATCTTTTTAAAAATCCCCAATTCAACAAGCATGTTTAGATACCCAAAAAGAACTTGATTTTTGTTCTCACGACTTGTGTTGTCTAATTGTAAATACAAAACTTCAGGAAGAATCCTAGACCAATGAGTAACCACATCATGGATTATAGTTATGGTCATATTTGCATCATTGTGAATATTTGGAGTTGTGAAGAAAACTCTTGGAAACATCTTCTCATTAAATACCATACAACCAACCAAGTGAAACTGAATGAAATTTTCCTCCTGTAATTTTTTTGGCGTGCGGACAAAATGTGGAAGAAGTGTTTTATTTTGGTCCATACCATCAATTATCAATCCTAGATATTTATTTGGATGATCATAACACTTCTTTCGATGTTTATACAACTTTTGCCTTTCACTTGTTTTCTGATTGCGATGGTCTTGAAGTTCTTTGACAACAGAATCTGTACATAAAATAAAAGAAACATATGAATAAATATATTTTCATAGTTGATAAGTATCAAATTTTAAAAAACAATGTTTTGAACACATACCTCTTTCTGCCCCTTGACATTTATCTCTTTTTTCTTTAAGAGAAGCACATGTGCTGCAAATCCCCATACTTGTCTTCTTAGGAATATGAACATTGTTGAATTCAATTTTCCATATCCTTGTAAAACAAGAATATGTAATAAAATTACCAATTCCTTCAAAAACTTCTGCATAATCTTTGTATAACATGAATATTTCTCGTCTCGAGAAATTATCTAGAATATGTATTGTGTCTTTATTTGGCATACACTCTCCATGATTTGAAAAGAAGTTTTTCATCCATGTCTTAGTAGTATTTGCAAACAGCCCCACCTCCCGTTTATAACGTGCTTCTGAATAATATGTGGGATCCCTTTCCAATCTATCCTGGATTCTTGACAAACGACAATTACCAATTGAATACAACATTTTGAACGCCTTTCTGCAAAGCAATACATTCCCAATATGATAATCATAACCTTCTAGTGTAGATTGCATGCAACCCACTAAATATGAATTTTGCATGCTTTTATTCATTGACATATATGTTTTCCTTTTCTCCAAAACAAATTTGAAATCCATATTTTTCAAGCAATCCCTTCAACAACATTCACTTGAAATCAAATGAATGACATAACTTCTTGTTGTAAGATATTTTGTCCTCACCCTTGTATAAGCCGGAATGCTTTGGATTGATATGAAAAGGTCTACTCCTACTCCTAGTTGCAATATTTTCTCGCAATGACCTTCATCATTCCATCATCCTTTGTAAAAGTAGTTTCATCACCATTAGGAGGAATATTATCCCCACTATCATCATCCTCAACATAGTTAAGAAATTCATCAACATCATTGCCTAGAAAAATTTTCTTTACCATCATCATTGAAGAAAAAAAATTTCATAAGAATCATTCGGCACTTTTGTAACCCTCGACTCAAAATAAATTCTTCACCATCTTGACCCATGCTTTCAAATTCTTCCGGGAGGATTCAATTCTTCATCACCATGAGTGTCTTTGAAATGGTCACTTGGAGAAAATGCAATATTCGGATCTGTGCCTCTAAAATTATCATTTGCAAGAAAATATTCATCCTCTCCCCTATCGAGTGGTGCTCTCATAATCCTTGGGATTAGGGCATAAGTGGAAGCTTTGAATTTGTATTCACTAGAATTTCTTCATCCCCGCCCCTCCTTCCTCACCCGAAGCTCTCATAATCCTTAGGATTAGGAATAAGTGAATGCCTTGAATCTATATTTATTGGAAATTCTTCATCCCCCCCTTCATCAATGGTTAGATTATAATTGTTATGATTAGGATGAAGTGAAAATTTTAGCTTTGTAAATTCATTCCCGTCTTCATCAGTGGTACTGGCATAATCCTTAGGATTAGGACGAAGTGGATATTTTGACGCTGCAAATTCTTCATTCCCCTCTTTCCTCGGTGGTGCTGAACATAATCCTTAGGATTAAGACGAAGTGGAAATTTTGACTATGGAATTTTTTCATCCCCCTCTTCATCAATGGTGCTTGCATAATCCTTAGGATTAGGATGGAGTAGATATTTTAACGCTGTAAATTTTTCATTTTCCTCTTCATCAGTGGTGCTGGCATAATCCTTAGGATTGGGACGGAGTGGATGTTTTGACTCTGAAACATTATCATTCCCCTCTTCATCAGTGGTGCTCGCATAATCCTTACGATTAGGACGAATTTGATATTTTGATTCTGGAAATTTTACATCCCCCTTTTCATCAGTGGTGCTGGCATACTCCTCAGGATTAGGACAGAGTGGATATTTTGACTCTACAGATTCTTCATTCCTCTCTTCATTTGTTGTTCTCGCATAATCCTTAGGATTAAGTTGAAGTGGATATTCTTCATCTCCCTCTTCATCAATGGTGTCCTCATAATCCTTGGGATTAGGACGAAGTGAAACTTTTGACTCTGGAAATTCTTCATCATGCCCTTCATCAATGTTGCTTTCATAATCCTTAGGATTAAGAGTAAGTGGTATAACTGGCGCTCGATTTACAGAAATTTCATTTTGCTGCACCTCATCAATTTTGTTCTCATCATCTTTAGGATAACGACCAAGTCGATTTTTCGACTCTTAATTCATGGTGAACGAACTCCCGTTATATTCATCACTCTGAATAGAGTTGTTGCATGACGAAGATGTTGATGTTCTAGAAAGAAAAACTTCGTTATCAGAAGAAACCATGGCTTTCAACAAGAATAGGTTGAATGATACAAATTCCTCTCCCACTTACAATATATAGCTTAAAGACTGAAAATTTCCCTCCAAAAAAATTCGCGAAAAAATTTCCCTCCAAAATTTCCCCCTAAAAAATTTTGCGAAAAACTTTCCCTCTAAAATTTTCATTTCAAATATTTGGTACAAATATTAGTCAAAAAATGTATTTAACATTTTTTTTAATAAACTGTTTATGTTGAAATATTTTACCGATATTTATATTCAAAATATTCACAAAATATTTCTATCATGGATGCCTTCCAAACTAAAATAATGTTTTTATTTCAATGATTTAACATTGACTAGATGTAAGTATTAACTATAATATTACTATAATACCTACATGCAAATATTAACTATTTTAACTATAATGACTACATGTAAATACTTTAAATTTTAAATTTTAAACTTACGTTATATTCATCTAAAATATATTTCAAAATTTATTAATAAACTATTGGTCTTCAAATATTTCACCATACTTTCTATTCAAAATATCCACAAAATATTCCTTTCATGCATGTCTTTGAAACTAAAATAATTTTCTTATTTGAATGGTTTAAGATTGACTACATGTAAATATTTACAAAAATAACAACATGTAAATATTAACTATAATTAACTACATGTAAATATTTTAGATTTTAAAATTTAATCCCATGATTTTAAACATTGATTACATGTAAATATTAACTATGATAACTAAATGCAAATATTAATTACTTTATCTATAATATTAACTATAATTAACTACATGTAAGTATTTCATATTTTAATTTTTAATTTGAGATTATATTTGAATTATTCAACATTCAGTACATGTAAATATTAAATAAAATATTAACTATGATAACTAAATGCTAATAATAAGTATTTTAACTATAGTATGAACTATTATAAACTAAATGTAAATATTTTAAATTTGAAATTTTAATTCCACATTCATTAAACAGTAAACCAATCAAAAAATATTCGCTATATAATAGGAATGATTGTTTCTATTCATCACATCACATCAAGTTTTCTGGTATTTGTTAGAGCAAATTTCTGGAGGTGTTGCGCTGGCATTGGTAACTTCGTGGAGGCATTGCATTAGCATTGGAGGCGTTGTGTCGCTATTGGTAATTTTGTGGAGGTGTTGCATTGGCATTGGTAACTTCGTGAAGGCATTGCATTGGCATTGGAGGCATTGTGTTGCTATTCGTAATTTTGTGGAGACGTTGTGCTGGCATTGGTGACAACAGTTTTTTGCATTTCAAAGGTTAGTTTTCCTTCTATTCTGTCAATTTAAAGACGATTTTGGGGAAAATTTGTTTTTCTATAGTTTTTTGTGTCCAAAAACTACTTTTTTAAGGTTTTTAGGTTCAAAAACCATAATTTTTTTCTATTTTTTTTAGTGAAGAAAATGCAAAAATAATTAAATTTTTAGGGTTTTAAGGACAAAAATTTAGAATTTTTTTTTCTTTTTTAAGACTTATAAGTTCATCTAGACAGAAAAATCCATAAAACGACCATGCACATAAAAAAAAAAAATATTATAACATATTTATTTGTTTTTTTTTTATCATAAATATATCAGTGGTTTCATTATTTAAATTTTTTTTGTTTTTGTTTTTATTTGAGAATTTTTTGATTTTATATTCTATTTTATTTTATTTTTTTAATTTTAAATCTTAGTTTTATTCTTTTTAATTTTCAATTTTCAATTTTTTTTCTTTATTGTTTTGTTATATATATATATATTTTAAATTGTATTGTGATATAGTTTTTTTTTTAAAATTTATTGTATTGTTATATTAAAACAAATGTTATTTATTTATTTATTATATTGTATTGTTTTTTTCTTTTAATTATATAATGTTTAGAAACCAGACATAATTGTTATTTAATAAATTGTTGTTGTTGTTGTTGTTGTTTGTTTTGTTTTGTTTTTTTTAATATTTCTAACATTTTTTTTATTAAATAATGTTTTAATAATTATTTATTAATTATATTATATTAAAAAAAAAATTTTAAAAACGAAATTTAAAAAAAAAAAATTAAAAAAATAAATAAATTCATGCAGCGTTTGACTGTGCCCGCGGGGTGTCAGAGGCTGGTCGGGTGGCGCCACGGGGGCGGCCCAGCCGGCCTTAGGGCCCCCGCTGGTCGGGGGGCCGATTCCGAGAGTCAAACGCTGCATGAGTTTTTTAATTTTTAATTTTTTTAATTTTTTAATTTAATTAATTAATTAATTAATTTATTTATTTATTTTTTTTTTAACATTTTTTAATTTTGGTTTTTTTAAAATTTTTTTTTTAAAATAATTTGTTTTAATAAAACAATTAAAAATCAATAGGAACATTGTTATATATAAAAATAATAAAAAAATTGTTATAAATAATTGTTAAAAATCTCTAATAATAACAATAATAATAATAATGTTTTCTTTTTAAACATTAAAAAAAAAATAAAAATAAAAAAATAATATAACAATATAATAAATTAATTAAAAAAAACTATATAACAATACAATTAAAAAAAAATAAAATATTATAACATTTCTTTTTAACATTTAAATATTTAAATTTCTTTTAAATTTTTTTTTTTTTTTTTAAATTTAAGTATTAAAACAACATTATAAAAAATTTATTTTTTTCTTTTATTTTGTTTAATTGCTTTTATTTTATTTTGTTTATCTTTATTTAATTACTATGTAATGTGAAATAGAAAATTGTAATTTTCAAATATATTAAAAGATTATATAAATTTATAAACTTTATATTAATTTTTTATAATTTTAAGTTTATAATTTTTTATTTAATTGCTATGTAAAGTAAAATAAATTTTTCTTTTATTTTGTTTATTTTTATTCAATTGCTATGTAATTTAAAATTAAATTTAAAAATTTAAAAATATATTAAAAGATTATAAGTTCTTTTAATAAAATCATTGCCTTAAAAAAAAAAAAATTAATATTTGTTATAAATAGTTAGTATTTTTTTTGCTTTTTTTTTAAATATTAAACAAAAATTGAAGTTTGAAAATAATAGTTTATTTTTAAAAAATTGTTTTATACAATTTAAACACATTTTTAAAAATTATATAAAATGTATTCAAAACATATTATATAGATATATATACATATGATTTATAATATTTTTAATGAAAATTTTTATAGTTAATTTTACTGCTCTAATTTCAAGCTATTTAATTTTAGAAATAAATTTTGTTTATTAAATTTATTTTATCCGCAATATTTTTCCATTAACTAATATATATATATATATATATATATATATATATATATATATATATATTATCAGGAAAATGGCATCAAAAAAGATTTCTGTGAATGTTTCTGCACCTAGGGCAGCAGCTCCCAAATCTACAACTGCAGCTCGACGCACTATGGATACAACTCCCAAATCTAAAGTTGCAGCTGGATGCACTATGGACACTGTTGGACGCAATAAGGACATTGTTGCACACACTAATAAAAGTCAAGCAAGTGGGGCACCAGGTTCATTAAAGCTTATTTCTGATTGGAAGAACGTCGAGGAAATAGATAAAACTGATTTCTCATGGTATCTTGAAGACAGTGAAATGGAGGCTGATATACACATCTATCTGATTTGTGGTATGATTGACTTAAATGAGCCATATGATGTGATGGGTAGAGTACGAGACATGTGTATGGTCCCGAATACAAACACTATTTATGTTCTTGCAAGGAAGGCTCAGAAATGTGAGCAGGTTAGATATCGTCTATCAATCGTCAAGTATGACACAGATGAAATAACTTCAGAATTTTCTGAAGAAATATCAAGCAACATTGCAAATAACATTGCAAGTATGCTTATTTTTATTTCCTCTATGCATTATTGTAAGGATGATTCAATTTTTTATAAATTATTGATCATTGACATGTTTTATTTTGTTTCATAAGATTTTGTTCCGAGTCTTTCAAACATGTTTGAAGGTATTTATATGTTGGTGCCAAATGTTATGGATGTGATCAACACTTTCCACAAAGACAAAGTAGATGAAAGGAGATTGAAGCAAAGAGCAATAGCTCGTGACACTGTAACAGTACAAAGAGGGGATCAACCAAGAGTCACTAAGGTGGGTCAATTTAGTAAACTTAAACATGTTTATTTTGAAGGTGTCGAACATGAAAAAGAAAATTATAAAAGAATTAGTGAGGAGGAGATTAGAAATATTGTGCAAAAGGAGAAACGGATCAGACACCAAAAAGAAAAATCGCCAAAGATGTCTCTCTTTTACCTCATGAAGGAGAGCTTGTTTATAAAAAAAATGATATGTTATCCAATAAGACTAGGAAATCAAATATTGGTGAACCTGTAAAGGTTGTGAGCAGTAGTGAAGAACAAATTGAAAGCTCTCACGGAAGTAGAGAAATCATAACACCAGGTGCTAAGTTAGAGGATGACATTATTAAAACAAAACAAAATGCTATTCGAAAAGAGTTGAGGAAGAATAAATTAATTCTTGGTGGCCAAACATTTGAGCTTAATGTTAACCAATTTTATGGCCCAGATGAAGGGCAATCTCAATATCAAATTAGAAAGGCCCATCACCTACATGTACATAATCTGAAAACATTGTTCAGGTTCAATCCATATGCACATGTGGTGGATTATGTGGTTCTTGTCGATCCATGTCAGGTTCCCAACAAACAAGCATTTGACAAGGCAAAATGTTTTGATTATAAATATTATGTAATTGGAGGAAACCATTCAATAGAGGCTAAAAGACAATTGATTGCAAAATATCCCAATAACTATCTTTTTCAAACAGTGAAATGCATCATTTACGCTGGCTTAACAGAAATAGAATCAAAGTTATTGGCATGGGATCATAATGCAGATAATGAGTACAGAATGAAAATGAATTTCATCCAAAGGGTTAGATTTATTCATAATGAATTCATAGAAAAATGTGGTGGGGATAAGACACAAGTTAGTGTAGCATTTCGAAAGGAATGTTTAATGGAAATAGGTTATCAAATTGATGAAAAAAAGCAAAAGATGGAAAATTGAATACAAATTTCTTCAGAGGCACAGATAAATTTTTTCAGTTGGCATTTAGAACTAGGGAGGTATGGGATTTGATTGATGAGATTTTTGATCGGTGGGAGAATATTTCCATAAAAAATCAGAAGGTTAGAAAGAGTAAACCCATAATATGTACCAACAGTAAGGGGGGTCCTGAAATGAAGCAACTTCCAGAGGATATGACTATCACACCTTGGAGAACAATGTAAGGTGTGAAGGATGATAAATTAGTCAAATCAGTATTAGCCCGTGTGAAGTCGGGTGAATTATCAATGGAAGAAATGTGTGTAGAATTTCAAAAGTAAGTTTCTTGAATTATTTCTTATTTTTCTTTCATTATAATTTTCTTTTAAATAAAACATAATGATGTTGGTAGAATTTGTTATACATGTCAGTATATTAACGCTTTTAACTTGATTTATTCAGTCAGAAAATTTTTATGAAAATACAAGAACACATGGTTAAAATGTTGAATGAAGATAGTTGGGATGATGTTGTATGCAACTACCCAGAAGCAAGTTCTACATCAACACTAAAAGAGTTTTATATTGCATTCAATAAGATATGTTGATTTATAAATTCATTTTATTCATATTTAAAGTATTTTTATTTTATTACTTATACATACATACATACATACATACATACATATATATATATGTGTGTGTGTGTGTGTGTCATTAAAGATGTCGAAGAAGGATGGAAATGGAGTACTAGATACTTTCAAAAGCTTTATTGAAAAAATTAAGATGGAGAACATGAGAAGGAAGCGTCTTATGAATGTTGAACTTGATCCTACTCTTAATCATTACATTTGGAATGGGCTCGACAGTGTCCAATATCAAATAATACAAGGTGACTGTGAAGACATTTCATCACTAATACCTAAAAGGGAATATGGCCTAGTTATTGCAGATATTCCTCATGGTTTCAATTTCCCAGACATTGAATATGATAGAGAACCATATACTTATCAAGCTTTTAGTAAAGTGGTTACAGGTTTTCAAGAAGTGACAACATCACCACTTTGGCGATTTGTGACATTTCATTCAGACACACAGTTTCCAATGTTATTAACAAGATTTAAGGGTAAAGCAAATTCAAGGATGCAACTTACATGGTAAGACTTTGAAATTGTATGTTTGATTCCTCCTAAATGTTTTTATTCATGTAAAATTTAATTGAACTTTTACTATGTTATGTTACAGGCAAAAGTCAAATATTGTTTCTTCCGAAGATCAGCCTATTATAAATGATTGTGAGTTCATCCATGTTGAATGTTGGACAAAAGACAATAGCTATAAGCATATTATTATGAATCGAGTAGACGGGAAGAGTCATAGTCAAGTATTGGTTTATGATGCAGTTGTAAGAAAACTAACATATGAGGATAAAGATGAAAAAGGAGATATAGTTAACATTTATCAAAAACCACAAGCATTGATCAACTATCTTATAGATCTATGTTCAAATGAAGGAGAATGGGTTTTGGATTTATTCTCAGGTTCAGGTAAGTTTTATTATACAAATTTAAATTTAAATATTGTCTTTTTTACTTTTTATGTCTCCATACTAATTTTCTTACTTTTTTTTTGTGCTTGATGATTAGGTACAACACTAGTATGTTGCCTATTAAAAGGAAGAAATTGCATTGCCATTGAAAAAGACCCAATTCAATGAAAATTTATTCAACAAAGAATTAACGCTCTTAAATTCCTTCCAGATGCGAAGCAAGAAGTTGGTTTGAGGAAAGGAGATTTTAATGAATCATGTGTGGCAAAAAAAGCAAAGGAACCTCAACCACCATTATATGGAATGATTGGAAAGGGACACTTTGGAAGATTTGCTGACATGAAAGATCCATTAGAAGACGACAATGATCAAAATGAAGAAGAAAATGCTGCGGAAGAAGCCATCAATGATGTTCTAGATGATGTTGAAGATGTATTAGTTGATATTGTTGATGATGTTTAAGTTATGCTTGCAAACAAAGCTTATTTTTTAGAACTATTAATCAGTTTTACTTTTAATGTTTAGACTTTGATATTTTATGAGAACAACCCTTTTTTTTTGCAAAAAACATGTGATTGCTATTATTTTTTGACATAAAATTCAATAAAAATGTTGTTTTCTTAAGTTTTTTGTTAAGATTCTCCCAAAAAATTAGTTTATTTAACATGTTTTTTCCAACAAAAACTTTGTAAAAGTGTATTTTTTGCATTGTATTTATATTGAAAATTTGTATTTTTTTGTCATATGGTTCAAAATATTGGTTTTTTAGCGACAATTTTTTGATGTGCATTGAAAAATTATTTAACAATACATAAACATGTAGAAAATATAATCTTTAGAATATTGACTCTTTTTCCATCTTTTATGTATGTGAAAAAGTGAAGATATAATTACAAGTTTTTATTTTTTTAAAAATTATTTTTTTATTTTTAAAACACAAGTACATAAATGCACTTAAAAATAAACATCTCACAGAAGAAGAAGACATTAGAAAATCTATAGTGTCAAAATCAATCCTATAAAAAAACGTTGGTGATGATACACCACCACTATTCAAAATCTACATAAAAAATATCACTTAAAAAAAAAATTAATTAAAAAAAAAACAAAATGAAAAAAACTTAAAGTGCCAAAAACATGCTCAAATTTTTTTTTCTTGATTTTGCATCGCCACTTTTTCAAAATCAAGTGTTTTTCTTGATACTTCAAAAAGTAGGTAACAATCAGGTTACCTATTTCATCGGTAACATTGTTAAATATGTCTTGGGAATGTTTTCATAAAAAATATTTGTACACTTTCCAAAAGAATGTAAGGTTGGTTTGGATGTACAAACATAGAGATGAGTGCCCCAAAAACATGTTGACCTACATGATGATGTAGGGATGGTGTTTTTGCTAAGGGTGGGGGGGGCCATTGGATAGTCTTGGTGTGGGGTTGATGAGGTGGATTAAGTAGCACAAATGGGTTTTGTGAATGGAGGGATGATAGGTCAAATGTGGAACGTTGTAGTGTGTTCTTCTTGAACAGTCGCAAAATACAAGGGGTGGCTCGGGAATAGGGTTGGTAAGCAATGAGTGAAGCAGAATGACGTTGATCTTCAAGGTATTAGAATGAAGTAGTTCTTGGGCCCGAGTAGATGGTAATGGATCCAAATAGTATGTGGGGGTCTAGAACATGAGGTGATCCATGAAGGGAAGGATCTATTGATCAGTGTGGATGTTTACCATATGCAAGGCGAGGTGGTGGTAAACATGGTCGAGATGATGGACCCTATGTTGAATTTTGGATAAATGATGTCAATATATGCAAAGCTTTATAGGAAGCCTATCATGATGAGTGACGAATGATACATTCTCTGTTACTTGTCCATCGGGATTTTGATCGTGGCACGATGTTCGTGGTGTACCTACAATTTCCATGTCCAATATCCCAAGTGAAATCATATTTTGAACATATGAATAACATGAAATTGACTGAGAAATATTAATTAAAAAACAAGAAAAGGCACACCTGAAGTGATATTTTTGGCATGCAGTGGGTCCAAAAATGAGTTTTGGAAACAAATGGAACATAGGGTACCATTGTCGGGTAATTTAATTGACTCTTAAATTACTTGCATTTATATGTCAATCTAGGTACATGAGCTTGTGAAGTACACAACACCATATGTGATAGGAGATTAACTTTCAACTTTTAAAATGATAGTTAATCTATCTCAAAATGATGAAAAGAAAATGAAACTTAGTTATAAAGATCACTAATATAAGTATGCACATGTTCTTTCCCAAAATCTAGAAAATTAAATAAATTCAAAACAAACTAGATAATGTTCGAGATTTATTACATGAGACAAAGAAAAATGAAATATTTTTATTCTATGGAACTTTGAAAGACAAAACTATTCTAAGGTTCTTTAAAAGGAAATCTACACTAAAGAAGCCTCTTTTATGAAATCTTGAAGAAAATTTATGTTGAATCTATTCTAATAATTTTTTAAACAAATTTAATCATAATTTTAAAATAAAATTAAAATTTGTCTACTTGTGAAAGAAAAGTTATTCTATAGACTTGAAATTACTCTAAATATAAGTCTTAAAAGAGAAATGAACATAGCATAAGATTATTGATGTGCATATTCAAAATCAAAGCTGAGACTATGCATAGAATAAAGGTTTTTTGTTTTTTTGTTAAGTGCTCAACTTGTGATGGAACAAAGAAAATTAAGTAGAGATCCTATTCAAAATAAAATACCAGAGCATCTAATTGGAATGAAATTCAATCAGTAATGCAAAGCACAAAAAAATTAATTCAAAATGAAATAAATCTAACTATTCTCAAACATCTTCAGGAGGGCCTCCTAATGAGTGTGAGTTATTGGAAACTCATATCACAAGATTGGAATCACCAATCATATTCATAATTACGGCATAATAGAGATTGAATTCATTAAAAAAATAGATTTTTCTTCTTCAATTAGCAACAACAATTGCAAAATAATATTCATCCTTGACATTTGCTCCCTCCTCTCATCAAAGAGACTACAATTTATAGAATTTTAAGGCAATTAACAAACTCAAAATTTTATTGCTTGAGTTTTAGTCATGAGACCAGTTTTGAAAATAAAATCCAAACTTATTTGATGGATCCTTGGATAAAAAATATACCTAGATATGATAAGAATGATCTCCCTGCGACGAATTTTCTAAAAAAAATATCGTTCCAATCTTTTTTGTGATTGTGCATTGAATGATGAATTGTAAAACCATTTATCCACATAATATAAAAATTAAGGCTCCAAATAACCCTGAAAATATCTCAAATGGTAATGAATTGTAGAAAATGGCTTATTTCAGAACCCAATTGGGCCCATGTTGAAAAAAACTCATGTTTTTGTTTTCCAAAATTCATTTTCATTTGCTCAGAAAACACGTTTTAAGTTGACTGGTCAAAACTATTGTGTTTTCCCTTTGATCTTTTGCTAGAGGTCCACATGTGCGAGATGGGTGGAGTTTGAAAAAATCAAATCCATATTGGAGCTTTATGAAACCAATTCCAAGTGTTGGATTTCATTCTAAAGTGTTGCTACTACCTCAACCATGGATATAGCAACGAAAACTTGTCTAAACTATAGAAACTTGAATTGGAAAAACTGTCTTTAGTAAAACCATGCAAAATTCTTCTTAATTCATTAAAAATAATGTAAATACTAATAATAAACCATGTAAACATGTATTGGGAAATTTGGTGCATTTATGAAGAAATATGGTTAAAAATGATGACAATGGGTGAATGGAATGATGCGAAAATGGATGGGTTCATCAAAAACATTATGACAAATTGGAGGCACAACATTCCTCCACACCGGAGATTTTGCATGTCCTCATTCAAACAAATAATTTCAAAGTTTAATAATCCAATCAACTCCTCGTGTTCATTTATTTTGTCATTTCAACTAAATCCTTGACCAAATCTCCAAGAGAGCAATATTGACCCTCTATCTCAATAAGATGTACTTTTCTCTAATTTTTTTTCAAGATTACTAATTTGGTAGCATAACTCTTTGTTTATACACTTGATTTTTGTGTCATTAGAGTAAGAAAGAAGAGTTATCCATCCTCTTTTCAAAGTCAAACAAGTTGAAGTCTTCACATACTAGGTTGATCATGGATGTTATAGAGGTAGAACTGATTCCTGTTGATTTGTTCTTATCTAATAAAACAAACATCCTTCCATTACTTATTAGCCTCTTTCACATTATCATATACAACTTGTGTGAAGGGAAAGGGTTCCCATAAAGTAGCACATCCAAGTAATTTTTCATTGTTGTCAAAGCCTTTGCAAATTCATGCTTTTTAAAATATATCTCTTTCAATAACTTGGAAACTATTTATGAGGTTCTTGTCACTACTTAAGTATGGAAAATTTGTTCAATCATTGGTAGAATTCCATATTGTGAAGAACACATCAAGAATCTTACTACATCCATATAATGTGGTTTCCATCCTTGTGAAATTCATCCCATTAGCATGGCTGGAAATGATCATAAATTGCAACCCATAATGATTGTATTCTTATCATCCATGCATAGAAAAATTTTCCATAGCAGCCAATCCTACTTCAACAATGTTGTCAAATAGTTTCTTCGAAAGCTCACCAACTAATGAATGATATTTATGTGAAACATGAGTGGTTTTTTTGTTAATGCAAGGAGACTTCCCATTTTGAATCTCTCACAAGATGATTTGCACATAACACAAAATAAGAGTTCTAGGTGAGGGTTGTACAATTTATCAAAGAGAAAATATAATTCCAAGTGATTTCAAGAGTGTGTGAACAAAGTCCAACATTCTTCTTCATGTGCCTTTTTACTCATCATTTCATGGCTTCCATTAAAAATCTGAAGATGAACAATATGACATATAATCCAAATACCCCGTGTATTTTTTTTTGAAATATCACCAATAAATGGCACCCCAAGGGGGCTTCTAATTTAACCCTTAATTAAATTGGAATAGAAATTGTAATTTCATCACATGAAAAATTGTATTAGTTAACTATGTCAGAATGATTGAGTTAGATTAGGTCATTCAATTTGAGTTAAAATTAGTTTAACTAATTCTAACTGAGTGATGAGCTAGTGAGAGGTCAAGTGAATTAAATCTGATTTAATAAACAAGTAGTGATCAATCAGTTAACTGATAATTCACTATAAATAGTTGTTGCATGTTAGTTATAAGGAAGGCCCAATTAAGACTGAGGCAAAGGGATGACAACTATCAGTTGTATAATTAGAAAATTGTAGAGGTCAGTTATAGATTCATGTGGAGGCGAAGGAATAATTTCACAATCAATTAGAAGGATTTTTTTATTTAATAGGGATTTAATTCCTCTAGGAATGCGTGAGCAAGGTAGGTTGAGTAGAGGCTGATAAATGGCTAATTTTTCCTAGATTAGAGTGAGACAGTTAGAAAAGTGCATGAATTTCTCTCAAAGAGAGATAATTGTATTGTTTCATGATCTTGACTTTATACAATATACAGATAATGGAGTTTTAGGAAGTGTGTTTTTCCCAAATACATCTTACGTTGTGTGATTGATAGTCTCTTTCTCTTACTTGTTATGTGATTGTGCAATCATGTTTTGTTTCCAAAAATTGTAGAAGGATTCATTATATTTTTTTAGTAATTATAAGATCATATTGAATCCCGTTGTTAGATTTCCAACATTGTATCAGAGTGCTAGGAATCACAATAATAAGACAAGAACAAAGTTTGTTTTGATCAGGTTTGAATTTGCATATTTATTATTCAGGATCTAGCAACAAATCAATATGTATTTCAATGGCTTGAGACTCGAATATGCACTCGAGGGAAATTTGAATTATATTGCATGGAAGGAAAGGATGGAGGTAGTGCTCAAGGACAACATACTAAATGCTTTTGTAGATACAAATGTACCGCAACTCACAGTAGAAGATGCTCAACTTCTTGATGCTTGGAAGAAGAATGTAGCAAAGGAAATAAGGATCTTGTTAGAGGGAGTTTGATACCATATTGTCTCGAGTCTCCACGAGAAGGTGATTCCATATGCGATGTGGAAATCATTAACATATTTGTATCAAAATAGCAGTGAACATAGGAAGCTAGCACCAAAAGACAAGCTCAGGAAGATCAAAATGGAGAAGGGAGACACGGTCCAAAAATACTTGAAAAACTTCACTCAGTGTCAAGATGATATTGGAAGCGTTGGGATCAATGTTGGCTTGGATGATTTGGTGAGCCTATCTCTTTTAGGACTTCCCAAGAGATGGCATAGCAACCAAGAATCTGTTAATGGGAGGGAGAAGCTATAGAATTGGGAGCGAATATGGTCTGATCTGGCACAAGAAGAAATTTGATGAAGCATGTTGGCTCGAGGGGTCATGACCCAGGTTCGGAGGTTAAGGTATGCTAACAAACCCCTATACTACTGGCCCTTTCAACAGTGACCTGCTTGCGCAGGTCAAAGTCTCACCCGAAGCAGTATGGGTGGGTGATGGAACTAGGTTTCCACACCCTGAGAGAGGATAGGTAAGCCAAGCAGAGCTGCGTCCAGCTTTATAATGACCAGATCGCATATCCCAAAACCAGATCTATAGATCTCCTTCGCATCCACGTGCGCAAGGTCAACTATACTTAACAAATCATACACTCTTAAAATAGTAGTGCAGCAATACAATTATTATTTTCATAAAACATAACAAAACAGATCCATATCGAAGGTTTGCACAGCAGAACACTTAACACAGTTACGTTTGCAGTTAACACAGAACATGCATAACATAACAACGATCAAAGATTCACATCAACAGTACAATAGATTCAGTTACTCAACAACCTTTATCATTCATTAATCCTTCAGATCCTTCGTACAATACCCAAACCCGACCTGCGCACACAGCAGCAGGGTCCGCACACAGTAGTACTAGGGATCTCCGCGCACACAACTGACAAGAGTCCCTTCCCGAAAACCCAAATAGATCTAATAAGCGACAATTCACATCAAGATCTCATTATCTTCTCCTTATAATTGAAAATATCTTTATATTTATAATCATTTAGCCTAATCCTTCTTGTGGTCCGCAAACCGTGGTTTGCAGACTCGAGGTCTACCCTTTGACCCGTTACAATGATTTTAGGCTTTGTCCCACCCCAAAAACCCCTACGCTAGACTAAATATAATAAAAAATATACAAAATCGGACCATTTTCGCAATTTGTAGGAGGCCCTGTTCCAACAATCCCCCAAAACAATCTCATGACATGTCTCGAGTCACTGTGGTGGTGCGTTCTCTACCTGTGAACGTAGGGCATTGATGGTTGTGATAAGTGGAGGTAACACTTCATGACTTTGAGCAGCAGCACTCTGCGCAATGTCTACAAGCTTCTGGGAGGTCGGTCCTTCAATGGCCGCGGTGACACTCTCTAGTGTCCGAGTGAGTTGCTTGATTGCGCCATCTACATCCTGCGAAATCTGGGGGGCTATGCCAGCCCAAGGCTTCAGTCGTTCCACAATGACGTGCTTTTTGTGCCGGAGTTCCTCAATCTCGTCCTGGAGATAATTGCTGGTACTCAAACGTGCTAAGCGCTGGGCAGACACCAAGGTGGGCAGCGTGGCTTCGACCTGCTCGAAAGCTTCTTCCTTCTGCTGTAAGTCCTGATTGATTTTGTGGGGGAGCGGATCGCGCTATACCTTAGTCCAGAGTTGCATGGATGACTCTAGAAACTAGGAACCTTGAGCGATCTAACCTGAAATAACGTTCTTTGCTTCAGTAAATAGTGCAACGCGCTAGTCTCGTACTTCCGGAGGCGTTTCGGGCTGAAATTTGGCCTGTAAGTAAGTGACTTTCTACTCTAGCTGCATCTTGACGACGTGCATTTTCATCCTAGATTCTTTCAGTGCCACAACAAATTTTTCCACCTTAGCCTGAGGCATGACTGCGACTAGGATCTTGTCTGTGACCTCCATGCAGAGCTGGTGGATCACTGTTTCGAGCTTCGCCTGCTGTGAAATGGAGAGGAGAAAATCTGTGGTTTGCTGCGCGATGGTATGCTAAGCCGTACCAAACTGTTGGCGTACTTTCTAGTCGTGATGGTTAATTTCCTAGAATACGGCGTTGTGGAGGCCTAGTAAGGCTTCGTGGGGCAACTTAGCCAAGTCTAGCTGGATCCCTATTCCTGCTTGGATCTAGGTTCCTACCAGGGCAGTGCTAGGTACAGAAAAGAGATGGCTTTCTTCCGTAGCTAGCATTGTACTGCTAGTTACCAAAGGATTTTGTGCCTGGCTGACGCTAGTCTATAGTGTATCTCTTTTTAATTGAAGGGCGCAGAGCTCAGCTTGGACAGTGTCGATTGCAGCCTTCTATTGTTCTGCTATGGCTTCCTACTTATCTTCTGTAGCCATCGTAACTGCGTCCGCGATTTTCTTGAGGTCACCATCAGTTAGTGTGACCGTCGCATCATATACTTTGCGGTGGGCACACTGTTTCTTTCGGGGCCTTGGTGCAGGCTCACCTAACCGCTTCGTACCCTGGGGGGAGGTGGTATATTTGTCATAACCTACCTAAGTCTCGGCCGCGGAATCTTTGGTGGTGGTCTGTGGCAGCTGTGTATCCTTTACCATGGCTACGTCGGAGCCCTTCTAGATTGGCTCCGCGGTCTCCCCACAGGTGGCTTTGAAGCCTATTTTCTAGGCAGGGGGCCATAGCATGATCATCTGGTCAATTTATTCATCTGCTACCATATACGGAAGTGTCTTCCATGTCTTATTTTTGAGGCTGTGGATCTGAATATGGTGCATGGTAACTTGGAATGCTGCAACACTTTTGTATTTGTCATATACCGTCGGGGACAGCCGGGGTCAGGAATTTATGGCTACTGCCATGCTACTGTAGAAGAGGACCTAGAAATTTTTTTTATCCTCGATGCGATGCACATCCTTAGATTCCCATAAATGAGCATACCGAGCTCCTTCACACATTCCTGGGGGGAGCTCGGGGAGGATTGACTCCTCAGGGGTGTCCCAGGCGACCAACGCTATAAGGAGTAATAACCATGAATAGTAGAAGGACGTCCCCGACTCCTGAGATTTGCAGACATTAGCCAAAAATTCATCTCATAAATATTGAGCCCAATTGAAGGAGACTCCCTTCGCACACCGTCTAGCTAACCGAATGAAATTGGCGAGGACGGTTGCATTTCCTCATTAGCTTGTAGGCTAAAAGCAGGGTACCCATCTGTGTAGCAGGATCATTGATAGTTTGGATCACAAAGCCTCGTGTATTTCAACTCACCTTGTAGGTCTCTCGTACAAACGTAGCGGTATCTACTTCGTACTTCTTGCCTACCTGCTCCAGAGGGTGTGACCCTTGCATAGGAAGGCCTATAATATTGTGGATCAACGCAGCATCAATAGGGATTTTGTCCCAAATCCATAAGTAGCCATCATGAATTAAGGTGAGCAACTGCTAAGAAAACTGATCTGTGACATTGTAATGGCCAAAATGGTGCATCCGTAGTAGATTCAAGAGTCCAGACCCGGCCAAGCCACATACCCAGCGGTGAGGAACCACCATGACTCCATCATTTGCATAGATTTTATCGAAGTACAATGCGGGGGCCAACTCAGGGAGTGTTTCATGATCTTCCAAGTCGTGATCATCAAACTTGACCTCATGGAGTCTTTCATAAGGATCACTGAGGACAGGGACTTCGCCTGGGGTTAGGGCGGTTTCTAGATAGGTGACCAAGCCATCCAAGTTCTTTGGAGTTTGTGTGGATGGTCTACGTGGGTGAAAAAAGGGAGGTAACCAATTGATTGGATTGGCGGGTAGAGCACCCTCTTGTGCATCTTGATCTAGAGGTGATGCTAGAAGGGACCTGGCATGCCTCAGAGAAGTCCTAGACTTTCTGGTAGCCCATCTTGCAGCTTTTAGGGCTTTTCCTAAGCCTTGTGCTTTCTCTTTCCCTTTCCTTGTGATCAGCGTAGAGGGTAATTCTTCCAGTTCAGAATCAACTTCCATTATTTCCTCAACTTCAAGCCCTTTCAGGGCTGAAGGTTCGGCAGGGTTAGTGGCTGTCATCCTCGTGTGAAAAATGAATCCCAGCCCTGGGTGACTACTATCAAATGGAGCAGGTGGACTAGACATGAGAGGAAGAGTGTAGATATGGGAAATTTTATTGCTCAAGTTCTTCCGAGATAAGTATGATGAGTGCAAGCGAGATGGAACCCTTGGCTAAGCTATCCTGCTCCTTTTATAATACCCACATTCGTGAAATGGTAAAGTAAACTTTATCTGAGATGTATCCCCCAGGAAACGATAAAAAATCCTCAAATTTCACTTCATTAAATGCCTGGAGGCCGCTCCTGTTAACGGTAATTTTTTCTTTTTACCAATTGTCACTCTTCCAATGACTAATTTTCACACCCCCTGTATGCTTGGCTGACCTGCTACACTTGGGTTAATCATCCGTGCCTTCTGCGCATCCTCCCCCAACACAGGCTTGCTTCCTAGGTAACTTATAACCAAAGACAAAGTTTCCTGAAATTTGTTATCCCAAGAGAACCTTACCTTCCTTGTAAGTAAGGTTTTAAGAGGGGCTATAGTCAGAGCATATTTCCGAACGAACTTCCTATAATAACCTGCGTGGACAAGGATTAAACGAAGCTATTTTTTTGTTGTAGGGATTGTGGGATAGATGAGAGCTCTGATTTATGTACCTATAACCGATGTATGGTGAATTTTAATGCTACTTGTCTGTGGTCGAATTAGTTTGGTGCCCGTGCGTAGCCCTGAGTCAGAAGTAGCTTGTGGGTCAGCCTGACCTTCTTTTGGGGCTAGGTCATAGTAGTCTATTATTCCTGGCTTCTTCAATTCCCATGTTGGTAGTTCAAGTGCCATATACATGTACTATTTACTCCATGCCACCATGTCAGTATACTGCAGAGCTACTGGGCCTTCGAATCGCAGGGTCAAAATAGTGCGACACTCTTCCTAGTCCTGGAATGCTTCCTTCTGGGTGTTCCACCATCGCGTAGGTCCCTTACGCATGGCTAGTTTAATGGCCCATAACCTTTGTTCCCTCAGGACTGCAGCTTTGAATACTCGTAAGAATTCCTTAACATTACCCGAACCGTCAAAGTAAGGTAGGTCCCTTACCTCTGAGGAAAGGTAGCGGAAGTATTTTGTGACCCGAAAACAACGCAGCACAGAGACATCATGTAACCGGTTCTGCCAATTCTCTATCTCCTCATCGAAATCAAATAAGCATTCATTATCCTCCTCCCAACAAAGTGCTTCATCCACTATTGGGTAGACCACGTCTTGTGCAGTTAACTTATAGATATGGTCCACATCCTCCTCCTTGGGTACTGGTTCAGTGTGATGTTTACCTTCCGCAGGGTCTAATGGTACTATCACCCTTGTGCCATTAAGTTAATGATACCACCCATGTCGATGGCCCAATCCAATCCTAGTAGCGCAGGGTAGGGGTCTGCATCTTCTACAATCTAAATGACTTCAAAGTCAGCCCAAGCCTTGACCCTTGAGATATCTACCACAATCCCTGATAGCCTCCCTAAAGGTGCGATCTTCTGTTGATTAGCCATGTGTAGCTGGATAGTGGACCATTCCAGCTTTGGTTCACCCATTCGTTGCCAAGTCGGTTTAGGTAATACATTTGCATCCGATCCTAGATCCAAAATAACCTGGTCCATCCCGTAATCATCGATCTGTGCCATCAGTCGCATCTCCCTCCTAGTGCATTTCTTATATCTGTATAGTTTGTGCACATCACTAATATCTGGGGACACGGTAGGCCATGTTGCGCAGCTATCTATTAATGCTTGAATATTTTGCACAGCTTTTGGGTTGTGCAGCAAATTCATACATACCTGCAAGAAAGGTTTGACCTCCTCATCTGCCTTAAGGTTCACGGGGAGTAGGGACATAGGTGCCTCTGTCCCGATAAAGTCCCTGCGAGCTGTTATAAACATTTCTCTTTCTTTGTCTAGGTCCAGTCCTTCTTGTTTTCTAACTGCCTTGCGGATGAGAGGTTCAGTTTCAACCTTCTCCCCAGTCCCTCTAGTAGCCAATCCACAGCACGTAACAACATTTACGCTTGGATCCTTATCTCGTAGCTCAACCTTAACCCTCTGCATATTTTGTGTAGGTGGTAGTTGCTTCTCCCGCATTTTTGCTATTAATACTATACAATATTCAAGCGTATGGTCCAACTATCTATAGTACCTGCAGGAATTTTTTGTAGGGTTCGAACAATCCCTCACAAAGTTCCCTGTGTCTCGACAGTTATAGCAGATCAGTTTCCCCCAGCCCCGACCTGCACTTCCACCTTGACCTCCTCCCCTGCTTCATGAAGGGGAGTCTCCTATGCCTATGGGGGTTTTTAGTGACGTAGGGTCTGACTGTACCCTATACAAGTTCCCCCGATCTATAATTAGATAATAAGTTCGATAGTTTTTCTCATCATGCCCTACTGATCGACAGAACCGGTATCATTGCTGCTTCCGCTTTGGGACGTATGCACCCAGATGGGGGCAGTGGTTTGTATCATGCAGCCCTACTATGTGGCAATCCTCGCACCATAACATAGGTTCGTTTGAGCCTAGTCGTATTGGGCTAGGTCCTCCACTTGATCCAGGGCGCATCAGACTAGGTCCTCCTGTCTGCAGGAAGTCTGTCGGCAGCGGGCATAGATCCTTCGTATGTCCTAATACTCAACATCGTATGCACCATAGATCTTCGCTAGCTTCCCCTCCCCGTTCCTTTCGTAGGTTTTGAATATCTATGTGCATTGCCCCGAGCTAATCCTGAATTTTTTGTACTCCTAACAAAGTATCTTCTCTGGGCGTAGCTTCTAGTTTCATAGCAGCTTCCAAAGATTTGTCCTGTGATTCGAAATTTTGGTGACCCATAGGTATGTGTAGGTGAGGTAGCAGCATAGTGATGAACCACTACGTATGTTGTCTTTCGTCATACTTAAATTATCCTTCTCTGATATCTTTCTTTAGGCGCTGATCAGCTTCCCATATAGACTCAGTCGTTCCTTGCTTTAACTCTTTCATGTATGCTACAATCTACGAATAGGACTTAGGCTTTCAGAATTGTTGTTTTAGAGCGTCCTTTATATCTTGCATAGATGCACTTCCGTTTTGATATATGTATCGCATATACTAGTCCAGAGCTCTTCCTTCGAAGGCCAGGGACAACTGTGCCCTCCTCATAGTATCACTTGCCACATTTTGCGCAATCCATACTGAGTCTGCAACAAACCAAAATCAGTCCATGTCCTCATCTCCCGCACCTTTGAAGGTGGGTAATTTCAAGTGCGCCACCATATCTTCTTCTGGCGGGGTTTCAGACAAGGTTTTACCCTTACGTGGACTTGAAAGTGGTGCAGCTAGAGGGCTTTGTGAAACTGTTCCTTCTAACGGGCTATAGACAAATCTATCCCCTTCTAGATTGGCTCGATAGTACTTACCGCTCCGTGTTGTACTTTCATTCAGAGTGGAGGTCATTCAACCGCACCCGCTCTTCTTCCTTCTCAGGCCTTCAATACTTCTCTTGGAATTACCCGATCCCCTTCTCAAAATTCTCCCGGTCCCAGCATTGGAACCATTTGTTGGCTCGAGGGGTCCTGACCCAAGTTCGGAGGTTAAGGTTTGCCAACAAACCCCTATACTACTAGCCCTTTCAGTAGTGACCTGCTTGAGCAGGTCAAAGTCTCACCCAAAGCAGTCTGGGTGGGTGCTGGAACTAGGTTTCTACACCCTGAGAGAGGATAGGTAAGCCAAGCAGAGCTGCATCTAGCTTTATAATGACCAGATCACATATCCCAGAACCGGATCTATAGATCTCCTTCGCATCCACGTGCGCAAGGTAAACTATACTTACTATACTTAAAAAATCATACACTCCTAAAATGGTAATGCAGCATTACAGTTATTATTTTCATAAAACATAACAGAATAGATCCAGATTGAAGGTTTGCGTAGCAGAACACTTAACATAGTTACGTTCGCAGCTTAACACAGAATATGCATAACATAACAGTGATCAAAGATTCACATCAACAATACAATAGATTCAGTTACTCAACAACCTTTCTCATTCATTAATCCTTCAGATCCTTCGTACAATACCCAAACTTGACCTGCGCACACAGCAATAGGGTCCGCACACAACAGGACTAGGGATCTTCGCGCACACAGCCAGTAGGAGTCCCTTCTCGAAAACCCAGACAGATCTACTAAGCCACAATTCGCATCAAGATCTCATTATCTTCTCCTTGTAATTCAAAATGTATTTCTATTTATAATCACCTAGCCTAATCCTTCCCGTGGTCCGCAAATCGTGGTTTGCGGACTTGAGGTATACCCTTTCACCCGTTACAATGCTTTCGGGCTTTGTCCCACCCCAAAAACCCTTGCGCTAGACTAAATATAATAAAAAATATACAAAATCTGACCAGTTTCGCAGCTTGTAGGGGCCCTGTTCCAACAGAGCACCAGAGATGGATCCTCATAAAAGACTGATGATGAGGAGAATTGTGCCTTGGTTGGCAAGGTGAAGAAAGGAAAAGGGAAGGCATCCCATTCCAAATCCAAGACCGGCAATGCAGGTAAGAAGAGAGACTTTTCAAAGGTAAAATGTTTCAACTGTCATGAGCATGGACACTATGCCACAAATTGTCCACAAAATAATAACAAAAAGAAGGTATCAAGAGGAGCAACAGGTCAAGCATTGGATTCACAATTCAATTTGGATTTCACCCTCATTGCATGCATGGTTTCTTCGGTGATGGGATCAGTGTGGTACTTGGATAGTGGAGCTTCATTCCATATGATAGGCAACAAAGACTTCTTCAGTAGCTTGGAGGAGAAGGATCTCCAGATGCACATTGAGATAGGTGACGAAGGGAGGTATAGTGCTACCGATGTAGGTATTGTTACCTTTCATAGGGAGTCAGGTAATCCACTCACATTAAAATATGTCATGTATGTTCCTGGTTTAAAGAATAATCTGGTTTTTTTTGTTATGTTGGAATATCGTGGCTATGATGTGATCTTCAATGAAGGAAAGGTGTTCCTTCGTCACAAAGTCATGGAAAATGTGAAAATATTGGGGTTTGAGTAAAGAATATTTATAAACTAGATGTAGAGGACTGCGCAGTATTGAGTAGTAAAGTAGAGAAGGTAGAGAGCTGATATATAGGTGACTTATGGCATAAGAGGTCGGGACATTTACAATATAGTGCTTCATGCAACATATTTCTACAGGACTTCCAAACGGTTCACTTGCATAGAGAGACACATGAAAAGGGTGTACATTGGGGCAATATACCAAAGGCACATTTCACGATAAGGAAATTCGAGCTAAGGTGATCCTTGAGAGAGTTCACTCAGATGTGTGTGGACCATTCTCGACAGCTTCCATAGAAAATCATCGGTATTATGTTATTTTGTTTTATGTTTTTTCAAGAAAGTGTTGGATTTTCTTCATGTAGAAGAAGGATCAAACGTTCTCCAAGTTTTTTGATTTCAAGGCACTTTTCAAGAATATACAGGGAAGAAGGTGAAGGCTCTGAGGAACAAAAATGGTGGAGAATACATCTCTAACGAGTTCAAGAACTTCTGGGCCTTAGAATGAATTTGAAGAGAATTGATTGCACCTCATAACCCACAATGGAATGGGGTTTTAGAAAGAAAGAATAAAATGATTGTGGGATCAGCACGAGCTATGTTTCATGATCAGGGTCTGTCGTTGCATTTGTGGGTAGAAGCATCCAATACAACAGTATTTGTGCAAAATAGAAGCCCTCATCGAATACTTGGGATGAGTACACCAGCGGAGGCTTTTTCATGTAAGAGACTGGATGTGTCATATTTTAAAATTTTTGGGTCATCTTTTTATTTCCACATTACCAAAGATGTTGGGAAGAAGCTAGAGCCAACAACAAATTTTGGGATATTTGGTGGTGTTGTGGCCAGCAACAACCCCCTCCTTATTTAGTATTAGTAATAATACTAAATAAGTGGGGACCCTTAGTTTAAAAATCCAAAAAATTAATTGATGTTTGTTTTCATTTTCAATAAAACTTACTATCATTAACTTAAGAAAATTCTTTGGAAAATATTTAAATAAACTTAAGTTTATGACAGATTAGAATAAAATCTTTCTTTAAAGAAAATATCACATTCATCGCAAAAAAGTAGAATTTATCTTTTGCAAAGCAGAATCTTCTAAATTGCGATAGCGCGATCCAAAAACTATGCATTAAAATATTTATCGCAAATCGCATATCGCAGAAAATATATTAATGGATATTTTTCATATGATATATTTTGCGATATTGCGATTTCTCTATGTTACGAGATTGCGATTTGTGATATTGCGATGATGCGGATATTGCGATTTTGCGATATTGCAAAGCAAATCGCAGATCGCAGGATCGCACATTCTTAAAGCTCATTGTACGAAGAAAATCTTTCCATAAATCGATATCCGTATGCGCTTTGATGTCAAATTAATGAATGGATTGTCAATTATTAATGAAAAGGATTTTGTTTTGATTGAAAGGTTATTTCACGTTAAAATAATATATTTCATACGCCTTCAGCATTTAAAACTATCCTGTCACCTTTCTCATATCATTATTCTCACTTAATTCGTAAAACCATAGGCGCGAAGAACAGGAGATTATACAAAGTAATATTCAGAGTATTATGGGAAAGAAAGAGAAAGCTTTGAGTTTTGAAAGTAAAGATATGGCATCCTTGTATGCATACACTGCTTGCAACAAGGATGATGGTATCACCACTTGGGAGGGTATGTTTAATTTGCATGAAGAAGAGAACCCAAGGGTAATGGATGTTGCCACTACTGCAGGCTCAAGAAATTCTTCTGAAGCATCTCTTACAGAGCTGTCTTGTTCATTTTTACACCGGGTAGCAGCAAGAACAAGAATTCTTCCATATACAGACATGGTAAAATGGGTGCAGGATAGCACTGATATTACAGATAGACAGTTCAAAACTCAAGGTCAAGAGCTCATCGGGTCATTTACTCTAGAAGATTTGAGGCTTATGTATCATTTTTCGGAGCCTCAGGCAACTTACGACAAACAATTTATGGAGAAATTTGCCAAGGAAAATGCAAATTTGGCGGAATGCACCAAGGAATGGTCCAGAAGAGATGAACCATTGAAAAAATATATACACGGTATGTACAGTACTGGTTCACTCACTTCTCCATATTGTTTTGCTGCCGCTATGCTATGTAGGCTTTTTGGAAAGCCTGACATTAATAAGTTTCTGCCTGAATGGCTTCCCTTATTGAATGCTGCTGTTAACGCTACCATTGTGGACTGGGCTAAAATATTGTTTGATAATTTAGCCACGGCTATTTTCAATTACCGGTCTAAACGAACTGTCTCTCAGAGGATTTATCCTCCTTTTTATCTATTTTCCTATGTTATGGATTCAATCTACTTTGTTTATAAGTTCTCTTTAATGGGTTGGCAATGGACAATTCAGGATCCCCTACCCATTCATGTTTATCACAAAGAATTGTGGGAATCAAAATTCATTCCTCATTTTTACAAGATTTTCCATGGCATAATGTTGCCACTGTATAGAGTGTTGTATAATAAGGATGCTCCAAGGTTATCCCCTGAAGCAGAAGTAGACATTCTCCCTGTCACAAGATGGTTTGGAGAAGAATTGTTTACTTATGTGAGGGTTTTTGGAAGCTTTGCTTCTCCTCATGTTTTGCCCTTGTATGTTCTGGATAAACTCATAGCTCGAGAAATTGCATATCAAACCTGTGGAGAGGGAGGTTTGACAAAAGAATTAAAGGATAAAAAGAAAGCCATCTGGCCACAATTTCCTGTGTCCTGCGGAGCATTTTCATTATTTGATGTTGGTCATGCGTTTAAGGAAGTAAACAATATTACATGTTTAAAATTGTTTAAGTTTCCGAGAAGGCTATTTGATCTATATGGTGTTGTCAAGGATTTCACCACTGCAGTCAAAGTAAGAGTATTTTCTGGAGAAGAAGATCTTTTTGATGATATGTTTCAAGAAAAATGTTCATTTAAATAAATTTTGCATTTAGCTCAAACATAGTTCTCCCCAGAAGAATTTCAAGAGTTTAAAGTATACAAATAAAGAAGATTGACCACTATTCCTTTGGATAATTTGCGCTTAAAACCTGCAAGGGAACCAAATCCTAGTGTCAGTCTCAGTGGCAGCTCAGATACAGAAAGGTCTAAGTCAAAGTCTGGCAAAGAAACTTCTGAACATTCTAAAAAATCTAATAATGATAAAAGTGAAGGCTCAGTGAAAGATACAGCTTAATCAAAACAACTTTCACAACAACAGACTTCAACCACTCCACTGTTGAATCTTCCACCTCTTAATGTACAACAACCATCCATCAGCACTCAGTTAGATAAATAATGGGAAACATTTAATGATTTGATTAATGTTGAAGGACATAACATACAAACTCCTGTACAGACAGCAAAAGGTTTGATTACAAAAATAAGTGGCAATGTCACAGAAACAGAACATATACCCATTACTCCTTCCTCTGAGCTTGTACTTAAAATAGAGGAAATTCCTCCTCTGGATATATTCTATAGCCCACAACATAAAGCAGTAGTAAGGAAGCAAAGAAAGAAGAGGAAATTAGAAAGTGTGCTCTCTACTGATGCAGAACAATTGGATGTTTTATGGAAAGATCCTACTATGGATCCCACTGAAAATCTTACTAAATTATCTCAGATTACAGGAGCTTATGCCTCCGCAACTATTGACAAAGCATCTGAGGTACGACTGTTATTAAATGAAAAAGAGGATCAAATACAAGTTCTGCAACAACAATTGCAACAAGCACATGCCAACAGTGAAGCACAGATACAATTTGAAAAGTTACAGCAAGAGTTTCAGCAAATGCAGATCGGATATCAGAAAAGCTTGGCTGAAAAAGAGAAACAAATACAGATTATGCAAGAGATGCATAAAGATGACCCCAAGCTTACAGAGTTTATCTCAGAATCTATTTCTTTGAATAATCAACTACTGCAACAACAAGATATATTATGCTAGAAAATCTCACAATGGAACTCTTTTTGTCAAGAAAGTGATAAAATAACTAATCATGTCATAGAGTTACGACATGATTATGATTTAACTAATGAAAGAGTTACTAATTATTTGGCATGGCAAAAGACAGAGGAAGGAAAAAGAGCAGGAGCACCAATTATCAATGACGGTCATAAAGAAATGCTCTTCAATAATTGGGATGCACAGATCAGAGAGGCAGAAAAAGCAGCAGATGAAGCAACTACAGCAGCAAGAAACATTACTAATTGTGTAAATGAAAATTTGCACAAAGTTAATTTGATTTCAGAAACTATTCCAGGATACCTACCACAAGCCCAACAATTGCAAACAGAGTGGAAACAAAAAATTGAGGAAAAGGCAAAATAAATTCAAGGATTGACAAATTTAAATTGGGATTCTTACTGGACATATCTGGTAAAACCACATAGTCAATGCAGTGCTCTTAATTGCATCATTAATTCTGCTGAAAAGATCGCGCCAACACTTGTCGATTCCGTTTTTTCGAAACAATTAAAATCTGAAGTCGGCCAGCCTCCTCTTCTCAAATCAATGATGGATGCTTGCAAATTAAAAGATCAGATTCATAAGTAGTTAGTTGATAGTTTTTAATTTTAGATTTAGTTTTAGTTTTACTTTATTTTTTTCCTAAAAAAAGGACAGTCATTTAAACCGAATCCTAAATTTTTGTAATAAACTATAATTAGATTTAGTCAGTAGTATTTAAACCCTTCTCATGCATTTAGAGAAGGGTCCTGAAATTTGTTAAAAACTTGTCCTCAGAACATGCACTTCTGCACCCTCAGAGGAGGTTTTGATGAATTAATGGAACGAGATTTATTGATATCTATGTCTAATATCTGCTACTGATGTTGCATTTCTGTACTCTTAGTAGATGTTTGATTACGAAGAGATAAATCATTATTGCTTCTAGTTCATGAGTAGAACCAGTTATAAATGGTATTTTTATCTCTTAACTATTTTTTCTTCTGTGTTAAAGTAGTATTTATATTCAATTGTTTATATATTGATGCTTGAATGCTTAAGTTATCATTTGGCACTTCTGTACGGTGATAGCTATTTATTTATGCTTAGTGTATGAATAGCTTATTATGCGATATGTTTTTCATAACTGTTTCATCTAACTTTTTATATGAAATGGTTTATCTTTATTGAATTCTTTTCTTATAACAGTTGAATAATATTTATTATCGGTTGTTATTCAAAATTATTTTAGATCGCATAAACAAGATTACATCCCGGGTTTAGTTTAGAATTAGATATTCCTGTTTAAATTAGAATACAATTTGCATATGATTAGATTAGAAATAGAATAAAAGAATTTCACTTAGGAACCTTTTTACAGAGGAAATATCTATTCTCAACACACACACACATATTGGGAAACTGGTCCCATCATCTCTAGTCGGACCCACTACACCAAACGGAAAAGGAGCTACTAACCAAGGTCCGGACCGGGTGGGTATCCCCCTTGTTGTAGACCCGATTTTCGGGGCTTCAACATATTTGGCGCTAGAAGGAGGGAAAAAAAATATGGATGGCAAGTAAATCTAGATCTAAATACCATTCTGAGAGTAAATCACCCTCACTATCTCCCCCGACTTCTCCATCGCACTCAGAAATTTTAAATCTAGAGCCAGAAGCCGAAAGAAGAACATACACTGCTACAAACCCTGACTTTTCAGAAGAATCTGCTATTGAACCTCCTGAAGTTGAATCTTTGATTCATAAACTTCAACGATTTTCAATATCACCTCAAAGATCTGATAAATCTCAAGGCAGTGTGACTTCGCAATATAACCCTGCTCATCCTCTTACCAGATTATAGAGTGAGGAGCTTGGCATTCAGCCAACTGAATTACCTTTACCTACAAGAAAAAGAGCAAGGAAATCACCTAAAGGGTCTGATAGTGAGACTCTTTCATCATCATCATCCATCTCAACCTCTTCATTACGAAGTCAACCGTCCACCCCTCCACTTCAGACTATTGTCCCCCACTCCATTGGAACTTCCACATCACCTTCTCAATCATCTATAATTATAATATCCTCATCTTCCCATTGACAAACATCATCTGTTGCATTTTCCTTTGTTAGTAGCTCAGTGATGGCCCAAATGCCATGGAATAATCCAGGGGCAGTCCTAATGCCTGCACCCTTGAGTCAATTACTAGCACATCTTGAAAAATGGCTGCCTAAGTTTAATCTTGAAGCAGGCATGCTAGCAGAAGAACATATAAACAATTTTATGCTGTCCATAAATCTCAATGGAGTTATTAATGAAGATGTTGTTGTCCAACTTTTCCCTTATACTCTATAAGGAGCAGCTGGATCATGGTATTTCTCATTACCATCTGGATCCATCACTAGTTGGGATATATTTCAAGATCAAATTTTGACTAAATTTGGTGATGACAGGTCTACAACGACATTGATCAATGATCTGTCTAATCTTAGAGCTGATTCAAAAGAAATTGTCAAGGATTTTAATTCACGTTTCAATAAATTTTTAAACAAAATACCTACTGCTTCCAAGCCTAGCGAAGAAGTGCGAAGTGAATAGTACATTTCTGCTGTACCATCAAACATAGCAATATTTGTTGATAGGGCTAACAAAACAACTTTAGCAGAAAACATGAAGGAAGCAATAGCAGTAGAGAAATGTATCATTGCCCTAGATAAGAAAAATGTGATAGAAGAACGAAAATACAAGAAGGTCACTTTTAAGGAATATCCCAAGAAAAAACAACCAAAAGATCCATTTGATTTAGAAGGATTGCAGAAAGTTTTGAAAACCATGTCTAAATAAATGGTTGACATTAAGAAACAAGTGGCAGAAACATCTTCTAAAAAGTCTTTCAAGCCTTTTAGAAGAAATCCTTCAACTGATCCAAAGCCACCAAATGCTATTACTAATGCTGAATCAGAGGAAGAAGAAGAAGAAACTGCTACTGAAGAAACTACTGATGAAGAAGAAGTCGTAAAAGTACAAGGTATGTGGGATTTTATCCTCCCAGATGAGGAAGATCAAGAAGCATCCCCAGTTAGCACTCAAAGTAGAAATCAATTTGATTCTCCTCAACCTACTCCTAAGTCAAAGAGTGCAAGCTCATTGACTAAGGATAAAGTTTCACCCAAGAAAATGACATCTAAAGCAATTCAAACCAGCCCAGTCCAGACAGATTCATCAACTCCATCAAGAACACTGACTGTTCCATATGAAATGGAGTATAATATCATAGAAGACATGAAGAAGACTAGGGCTAACATCACTTTTTATGAATTGAGCAAGTTAAAACACCAAAAAAAGGTAATTTTGAAAGAATTACATGCTGTACCAGAAAAACCTTTGCCTGATCCTATGATTTCTCAAGCTTCCAACGAGATGGGAAGACCTCCAGCTAATATGATCAGTAAAGTTGATCTAGAAAATATCGCTTTAATTGGAGGAAGGTCAAAATCTCATACTCCTCCATTTCTTCTTACTTATGAAGTTTTCAATAAAAATTTGCATAATTGTTTAGTGGATTCTGGAGCTTCATCTAATATTCTACCAAAATCAATATGTGCAAAGTTGAACATTCAACCACAAAAATCTGCTGTGTGCATAGTCCAGCTAGATCGATCGCAATTTGAAGTGATTGGCGAATTAAATCAGGTTACCATAAGACTGTCAGCTAATCCAAAGATAAAGGTTGAACGAGAAAAACATCAGAAATACATAGTAACAGAACTGGAAGGAGAGAATGAACCAGTTGCATACAACAGTAATATCATTGGCAATTAGTCAGTTGATTCTTTCTTAGGAAATTTTAATGCTCATACTTCACCTTACTTAGAACATTCTGTTTTATCTCAAATAGAAAAATTTTCTCAAACAGATAGTTCTAAATGCATTGATTTTGTAGATACTCCTGTAAATAAATATTTATTTTGGAAATTATTTTTTGATGGTTCTAAGTCTAATGAAGGAGCAGGATCAAGATGCGTTTTGGTTAGTCCAGAGGGAAAAAAAATTATGTTAAATTGCAGACTTGAGTTTGATTGCACTAATAACACCGTAGAATATGAGGCTTTATTCCAAGGATTATACAAAGAAATCGGATTAGACATTAAATATCTACAAGTTTTTGGAGATTCAGAAATTGTAATTAAACAGGTACGCAATACTATACATTGTTTATCAGGTCATTTAAAGCATTATCAATCTTTAGTTCAAGATATGACTGAACACTTTATAGCGTTTAATATTTCATCAATTCCCAGAATCCAGAATGCTAGTTCAGACCTCCTCGCTAACGTAGCTTCCAAGCTCATTCCTGCAGAAGACTTTAGTCCTGATCGATTTTCAATCGAATTAATCTTTAGACCCTCGATTCCTGATAACGTTACCAATTGGAGGATTTTCAATGATGATCCTGATATTGTAAATTTTCTCACATCTGAAGGATCTTACACCAATCAGATAATTGATGAAGACCAACATGACAGATAATTGCTCGAAAATAGCACCAATAATGCTATGCCGAAATCAGTAGTCAAGTCAGAAGACCTTTATGATTTGAAAGATCGATTTAAAAGATCTACCAATTCAAAACTGCAAAGTTCAACTTTTAATTATGAATTAGTAAATCTAGGAACTGATGCCAAACCAAAAAATATCAACCTAGGCCTTGGCCTAGCTCTTGAAGAAAAATTAGCGTATGTTCGTCTTTTGAAACAATATAAAAGTGTCTTTGCTTGGAACTATGATGAACTCAAAAATTATGACACTTCTATCATCCAACATACTATCCCAATGATCAATGATGAAAAACCTGTCCAACAGAAGTTGAGAAAGATCCATACTAATTTAGAAAATCAGATCAAATCTGAACTCAATAAGTTATTGAAAGCCAAAATTATTTTTTCCGTTCGACATTCTAAATGGGTTTCCAATATGGTTCCTGTTAGAAAGAAGAACAGAGACATTAGAATTTGTATTGACTTTCGAAATCTTAATAAAGCCTGCCAAAAAGATAATTTTTCTTTTCCTCCTATGGAGCAAATATTACAGGCAGTTGCAGGATCAGAATTAATGTCTTTTTTAGATGGTTTCTCTGGCTATAACCAAGTATTGGTTCATCCTGATGATCAATTGAAAACTACATTCAGAACCAAATGGGGCACTTATGCATATCAAAAGATGCCTTTTGGTCTGATCAATGCTGGCGCCACATTTCGGAGAGCCATGGACATTGCTTTCAAGGGATTAGTTAACAAATCAGTAGTAATTTACTTGGATGATAGAACTGTATATTCTAAAAAACAAACCAATCATCTTAGAGATTTGAAGCAGATTTTTCAACGTTGTCAAAGGTATGGAATTTCACTTAATCCGAAAAAATATTTTTTTGCATTAAGTAAAGGAAAACTTCTTGGATTCATAGTATCAAAATCTGGAATTCATATTGACCCTGATAGAATCAAAGAAATTTATGAAATACCCTTACCTCACAACAAGAAAGTTATGCAATCTTTTCTTGGCCAGATTAATTTTGTAAAGAGATTTGTGACAGATTTTTCGAGAATTGTATCTCCTTTACAAACAATGATTAAAAAGAATTCAAACTTCAAATGGGGCAAAGATGAATATGAGACATTCAATCTAATAAAACAAGAAATTATTAATGCTCCATCTTTAGCAACTCCAAATTTTTTTGATCCTTTTATTTTGTATACATTTGCCTCTGATAAATCTTATGCTGTGATACTCACTCAAGAAAATCAAGAAAAAGCAAAAGCTCCAATTTCTTTTTTCAGTTCAAATTTACAAGGAGCTGAATTGAATTATTCAAATGTGGAGAAACAAGCTTATGTTGTTTTCAAAGCGATTAAATATTTCAGACCCTTTTTACTTAAAACCCATACAAAGATCATAGTACCGTTTCCGGCGGTAAGAAATATTTTAGTCCAAAAATATGTGGGTGAGAAAAGAGCCAATTGGATTACTGCCTTACAAGAATATGATGTAGAAATTAAACCAACAAATATTGTAAGAGGTCAAGGTTTTTGCAAAATACTAGCTGGAGCATCGCTTATTTCTGAAAAACCATCTGAAGAAATACAAACATATGAGGTAAGCCTAAACGATTTTGAATCATTATATGCTGATATCATATTTTAATATTTTCCATAGGAGATTATTCTTCTATTTTGTATATTAGTTTTCTTTATTTTTAATAAAACCAGTTGTTAACGGTTACCTTTGGAATTCATGAAAAAGATACAAATTATCTGTTTTAGATTTTATTCTTCACTTATATAAATAGAATTCTTTTTAGAATATTGATCATTATTATTCAAATATACAGTTAAAAGCTTTAGTCTAGAAATGATACTAGTTTCAACTTTGAAAATTTTGATGAAAAGCAACTTCTAGCAGGAAGATGTTTTATATCAGTTCAATGAAAGGTATCTATAACAAAATGAAGATTCTCTATAGAAAAATTCTTTTCAAAAAACTCTATCATTGTCGTCTAGAACTATCTTAAGGAAACAATGACTTCCTCCCCACCTAGAAAATTACAATGTTCAGGGAATAATCCAATGATAAACTTTAACTTAAAGAGTAAGAGGTCTCATCACGAGTCGACTTATCATGATCATAGATATTATAGCTTGCTGACTTTGCCAATACTGCATACCAAAACAGGGCAATGACTCAAGATTACTGCAATCAAAAGGCAAGGGGTCTCATCACGAGCCAGCTTGTTCAACAAAGTTATAAATCAAGTGAATGGCACTGTCATAAATTGGCTACCAAACCAAGACACTATTCTTTAAGGGTAAAAAAAAGGAAAAAATAAAAGCAATAAGTGTGAATATGGATTTCTCTTTGAAAATTGTGTATTTCTCTAAGTGGGACACAGGATCATTGCTGGGTAATAGGTAAACCTGTCGAGGCTATAGACGCTTGCTGGCAGCAGTGGCTCTACCTACGACAAATGAGCATATTTAAAAACTGATTTACAGAGAATCCTTTTGTTTTTATCTTTTTAAACCAAGTAATGACTGATATAGATACAAAGACTAGCTTGAGGAAGTGAATAGTCAAAGTTGAACATAGAAGAAATGAAATATCATTTATAGATTAAAACATAATGTACTTTGTCTTTTTATAATAAAGTTTGATTTTCTGGAAAATTTTCTGTTTTGAAAAGTTTAGAAAATCCAAAAGAAAAGCAGAGATAACTGGTTCTTCCAAGTGAATCGCTAATTGTTGTAGCCAGCAACAACCCCCTCCTTATTTAGTATTAGTAATAATACTAAATAAGTGGGGACCCTTAGTTTAAAAATCCAAAAAATTAATTGATGTTTGTTTTCATTTTCAATAAAACTTACTATCATTAACTTAAGAAAATTATTTGGAAAATATTTAAATAAACTTAAGTTTATGACAGATTAGAATAAAACCTTTCTTTAAATGGTTTATCGCATTCATCGCAAAAAAGTAGAATATATCTTTTGCAAAGCAGAATCTTCTAAATTGCAATAGCGCGATCCAAAAAATATGCATTAAAATATTTATCGCAAATCGCATATCGCATAAAATATATTAGCGGATATTTTTCATATGATATATTTTGCGATATTGAGATTTCACGATATTTCAATTTCGCGATGTTACGAGATTGCGATTTGTGAAAGTTGCGATTTGTGATATTGCAATGATGCGGATATTGCGATTTGCGATATTGCGATTTTGTGATATTGCAAAGCAAATCGCAGATCGCAGGATCGCACATTCTTAAAGCTCATTGTACGAAGAAAATCTTTCCATAAATTGATATCCGTTATGCGCTTTAATGTCAAATTAATGAATGGATTGTCAATTATTAATGAAAAGGATTTTGTTTTGATTGAAAGGTTATTTCACGTTAAAATAATATATTTCATATGCCTTCAGCATTTAAAACTATCCTGTCACCTTTCTCATATCATTATTCTCACTTAATTCGTAAAACCACAGGCGTGAAGAACAGGAGACTATACAAAGCAATATTCAGAGTATTATGGGAAAGAAAGAGAACGCTCCGAGTTGTGAAAGTAAAGAGATGGAATCCTTGTACGCAGACACTGCTTGCAACAAGGACGCTGGTATCACCACTTGGGAGGGTATGTTTAATTTTCTTGAAGAAGAGAACCCAAGGGTAATGGATGTTGCCGCTACTGCAGGCTCAAGTAATTCTTCTGAAGCATCTCTTACAGAGCTGGCTTGTTCATTTTTACACCGGGTAGCAACAAGACCAAGAATTCTTCCATATACAGACATGGTAAAATGGGTGCTGGATAGCACTAATATTACGGACAGAAAGTTCAAAACTCAAGGTCAAGAGCTCATCGGGTCATTTACTCTAGAATATTTGAGGCTTATGTATCATTTGTCGGAGCCTCAGGGAACTTACAACAAACAATTTATGGAGAAATTTTCCAAGGAAAATGCAAATTTGGCGGAATGCACCAAGGAATGGTCCAGAAGAGATGAACCATTGAAAAAGATAAACATGGTATGTACAGTACTGGCTCACTCACTTCTCCATATTGTTTTACTGCCACTATGCTATGTAGGCTTTTTGGAAAGCCTGACATTAATAAGTTTCTGCCTGAATGGCTTCCCTTATTGAATGCTGCTGTTAATGCTACCATTGTGGACTGGGCTAAAA
Source organism: Pinus albicaulis (assembly GCA_034641835.2). Lineage (NCBI taxonomy): Eukaryota > Viridiplantae > Streptophyta > Pinopsida > Pinales > Pinaceae > Pinus > Pinus albicaulis. The sequence goes on along the minus strand of CM076575.1, from coordinate 240,382,779 downwards.
TATTGTTTGATAATTTAGCCACGGCTATTTTCAATTACCGGTCTAAACGGACTGTCTCTCAGAGGATTTATCCTTGTTTTTATCTATCTGCCTATGTTATGGATTCAATCTGCTTTGTTTCTAAGTTCTCTTTAATGGGTTGGCAATGGACAATTAGGATCCCCTACCCATTCATGTTTATCACAAAGAATTGTGGGAATCAAAATTCATTCCTCATTTTTACAAGATTTTCCATGGCATAATGTTACCACTGTATAGAGTGTTGTATAATAAGGATGCTCCAAGGTTATCCCCTGAAGCAAAAGTAGACATTCTCCATGTCGCAAGATGGTTTGGAGAAGAATTTTTTACTTATGTGAGGGTTTTTGGAAGCTTTTCTTCTCCTCATGTTTTGCCCTTGTATGTTCTGGATAAACTCATAGCTCGGGAAATTGCATATTAAACCTGTGGAGAAGGAGGTTTGACAAAAGAATTAAAGGATAAAAAGAAAGCCATCTCGCCACAATTTCCTGTGTCCTGCGGAGCATTTTCATTATTTGATGTTGGTCATGTATTTAAGGAAGTAAATAATATTACATGTTTAAAATTGCTTAATTTTTCGAGAAGGCTATTTGATCCATATGGTGTTGTCAAGGATTTCACCACTGCAGTCAAAGTAAGAGTATTTTCTGGAGAAGAAGATCTTTTTGATGATATGTTTCAAGAAAAATGTTCATTTAAAGAAATTTTGCATTTAGCTCAAACACGGTTCTCCCCAGAAGAATTTCAAGAGTTTAAAGTATACAAAGAAAGAAGATTGACCACTATTCCTTTGGATAATTTGCGCTTGGAACCCACAAGGAAACCAAATCCTAGTGTCAGTCTCAGTGGTAGCTCAGATACAGAAAGGTCTAAGTCAAAGTCTGGCAAAGAAACTTCTGAACATTCTAAAAAATCTAATAATGATAAAAGTGAAGGCTCAGTGAAGGATACAGCTCAATCAAAACAGCTTTCACAACAACAGACTTCAACCACTCCACAGTTGAATCTTCCACCTCTTAATGTACAACAACCATCCATCAGCACTCAGTTAGATAAAGAATGGGAAAAATTTAATGATTTGATTAATGTTGAAGGACAGAACATACAAACTCCTGTACAGACAGCAAAATGTTTGATTATAGAAATAAGTGGCAATGTCACAAAAACATAACATATACCCATTACTCCTTCCTCTGAGCTTGTACTTAAAATAGAGGAAATTCCTCCTCTGGATATATTCTATAGCCCGGAACATAAAGCAGTAGTAAGGAAGCAAAGAAAGAAGAGGAAATTAGAAAGTGTGCTCTCTACTGATGCAGAACAATTGGATGTTTTATGGAAAGATCCTACTACGGATCCCACTGAAAATCTTACTAAATTATCTCAGATTACAGGGGCTTATGACTCCACAACTATTGACAAAGAATTTGAGGTACGACTGTTATTAAATGAAAAAGAGGATCAAATACAAGTTCTGCGACAACAATTGCAACAAGCACATGCCAACAGTGAAGCATAGAGACAATTTCAAAAGTTACAGCAAGAGTTTCAGCAAATACAAATCGGGTATCAGAAAAGCTTCGCCGAGAAAGAGAAACAAATACAGATTATGCAATAAATGCATAAAGAAGACCCCAAGCTTACAGAGTTCATCTCAGAATATATTTCTTTGAATAATCAACTACTCCAACAACAAGATATATTATTCCAAAATATTTCACAGTGGAACTCTTTTTGTCAAGAAAGTGATAAAATCACTAATCATGTTGTAGAATTACGACATGATTATGATTTAACTAATGAAAGAGTTACTAATTATTTGGCATGGAAAAAGACAGAGGAAGGAAAAAGAGTAGGAGCACCAATTATCCATGATGGTCATAAAGAAATACTCTTCAATAATTGGGATGCACAGATCAGAGAGGCAGAAAAAGCAGCAGAGGAAGCAGCTACAGCAGCAAGTAACATGACTGATTGTGTAAATGAAAATTTGCACAAAGTTAATTTGATTTCAGAAACTATTCCAGGATACCTACCACAAGCACAGCAATTGCAAACAGAGTGGAAACAGAAAGCTGAAGAAAAGGCAAAATCAATTCAAGGATTGACAAAGTTAAATTGGGATTCTTACTGGACATGTCTGGTAAAACCACACAGTCAATGCAGTGCTCTTAATTGCATCATTAATTCTGCTGAGAATATCGCGCCAACACTTTCCGATTTTTCTTTTCGGGACAGTTAAAATCTGAAGTCGGCCAGCCTCCTCTTCTCAAATAAATGTTGGATGCTTGCAAATTCAAAGATTAGATTCATAAGTAGTTAGTTGATAGTTTTTAATTTTAGATTTAGTTTTAGTTTTACTTTATTTTTGCCTAGAAAAATGATGGTCATTTAAACCGAATCCTAAATTTTTGTAATAAACTATTTTTAGATTTAGTTAGTAGTATTTAAACCCTTCTCATGCATTTAGAGAAGGGTCCTGAAATTTGTCAAAAACTTGTCCTCAGAACATGCACTTCTGCACCCTCAGAGGAGGTTTTGATGAATGAATGGAATGAGATTTATTGATATTTGTGTCTAATATCTGCTACTGATGTTGCATTTCTGTACTCTTAGTAGATGTTGGATTAAGAAGAGGTAAATCATTATTGCTTCTAGCTCATGAGTAGAACCAGTTATAAATGGTACTTTTATCTCTTAACTATTTCTGCTTTTGTGTTAAAGTAATATTTATATTCAGTTGTTTATATATTGATGCTTGAATGCTTAAGTTATCATTTGGCACTTCTGTACGGTGATAGCTATTTATTTATGCTTAGTGTATGAATAGCTTATTATGCGATATTTTTTTCATAACTGTTTCATCTAACTTTTTATATGAAATGGTTTATCTTTATTGAATTCTTTTCTTATAAAAGTTGAATAATCTCTATTATTGGTTGTTATTTGAAATTATTTTAGATCGCATAAACAAGATTACATCCCGAGTTTAGTTTAGAATTAGATATTCCTATTTAAATTAGAATACAATTTGCATATGATTAGATTAGAAATAGAATAAAAGCATTTCACTTAGGAACCTTTTTATAGAGGAAATATCTATTCTCAACACACACACACATATTGGGAAACTGGTCCCATCATCTCCAGTCGGACCCACTACACCAAACGGAAGAGGAGCTGCTAACCAAGGTCTGGACCAGGTGGGTATCCCCCTTGTTGTAGACCCGATTTTCGGGGCTTCAACAGGTGGGTACACTTATACACATCACAACTATCGGGTGTACTTACAAGCACACAGGATGACAGTGATCATAATAGATGTGAAATTTTATGTAAGACAAAGCCATGTGATTATCTCTTGAGAGGGAGCTCGAGTTTCATGCATTTTAGGAGCTCTTGGCTTCAAAGGATGAACCTCAGGATGTGGAGCAGCCACAAGAAAAGGAACAAAGAGTGGTAGAATCCACTCATGCAAAGCCATCCACTAGAGATGGAAGGAAGCACACTAGAGAGGCTAATATATTATTGTTGGATGTGTTAGAAAGTGTGGGGGAAACCACATCATAGTGAAGGCAGAGAAGGTCCCTGGAGCAGTACACTGGATACATGGTGTAATGTTCCCAAAATTAGCATTAAGCTAGTTGGAACATTAATTTTTCTTATATCAGCTAGGAGGTGAATAAATGGGTAATGAGGCCCATGAGAAGGAATAAAATCCCTCATAGTGTGAAAGAGATCATCATAATAACTATATTTTGCACCTTCCAGTGTGAAAAGGGAGCAAATGCATGAGGACAAGGTCAAGTCTGACCAAGTCAACAACGCTGCCATAGAGGGAGTGGATCACCTTGAAAGAAAACACAGTGTGAATGGGGGAGAGATCATTTGGTGGAGGAAACCCTAATGTGTGGGGGCCAAGGCAAGAAGGCTTTCATTTGTATAAAGGGAGGACAAGGCAACCATAGAGGGATATGTTATTGAGTATAGAATTTGGTTTGCATGACTATTTTATTTCTCTAGTTGTTTAACTGACATTGCTGTGCTGCTTAGCACAAGGGATTTTTTGTTTAGGAATCCTTATCCCTTCTTGAGAGGCCTCTTGAGGGATTTTACTTCATTTCTCCACATTTCAGGCTCAAGGCCAAGCCACCTCCTTCAGCTACAGCGTTATTCCTGTAGCAGGAAACGTTGTGTTGCAGGGTGTTGCAGTGGAGGGTTCGACAACACAATTTCCTTGGCTTATCTTTTAGAGGAGGGAGCTTCTATTCCTCTTGGAGGTCAGTGAGGAAGATTCATGAGCTGATTGCACATCTTTGGCATCAGACCAAGCACTTCCCATCTCCTATAGCGCAGTCCATCTCCTTGACTGCGTTATTTCTGAGTGTATTTGCAGTGGGGGTTTGCACCACTATTTTTGAGGGAGAGATCCTCAGTGATTGGATCAACCTTTCACCTAAGAGATCCATTGGATGAGATCCATTCATCAAATGTAGCATCTTCAGTTATCTTCATCCATTTCTTGAGTTATAGCTGCTACTCAGTTTTGAGACTATAACTCCGGCATTTTGGCCATTGTGTATATTTCAGCCAATCCTTCTAGGATTGACTTGACATTGTTTTTTATGGGTTTAGAGCTTTGATCCCCGTATTATTTTTAGCCATACATTTATAAATCCATTTATTGACATTCATTATGTTGCAGTGCCTCTTATAAACTACGTAGTCATAGCCTTGGCTTTTCCATATGTAGCAGTGTATTTCATATTTCTTGTACATGTTCCTTGAGGTTCTTTTGCCTAAGCTTGAGTGATCATTTCCTCAAGGATTTGTATATCTTCTGCTGATATAACATTAATAAGATGGCTATGAGTTCTTCAGTCATTTTCTAAAGTTGATGCAACACTGCTCTTTCATTATTGTGTTTCACATATTGCTGGATTTCAACATTTGGAATATATTAAGATATTCCCAATAGTTTAGAAATTCCCTATTTTGGGATATTACAGTGGTATTAGAGCATGATCTTTGGCTCAGCCTATGAGTTTTAGTCATAAGAAGATAGAATAGATCAAGATGATGAAGAGGATGAGCTTGCTCTCATCATTTTTCAGATCCAGAAAGGACCTCTCCAAGGAGGTTAAGAAGATGGAAGAAGGAGAAGAGGAAGGACCATGCACTTCCTACTCTCACAAAGAAGAAGACATGAAGCATGAAGAACACTTGGAATCTGAAGTTATAAATGAATACCTTGCTGAATACCGAGATAAACCTAGAGCCTTCAAAGAGACTCTAGCTTTACCACAATTTATTCAGCTGAAGGAAGAGAGAAGACCCTACAGCTATGGGATGATGAGAGGCAATAGATTTCTATTGTCCAATTTTGATGGATCACTCACATGTGCATCAGAGGCTTGGGTGATGAAGCTAGAGGCTTTCTTCCTGCTACATCCTATAGTAGATAGAAAGGTTGTAGAAATTGCAACGCTGCACCTTGAAGGTGAAGCAAATACTTGGTGGTTCAACCATTGGAGCCATGCAAGGGTATCTACTCTTCCTGAGTTTTCTCAAAGGATGATCAGGAGATTTGGAAAAATGAGGGAGGAGCCCTCATCACCAGTTGAAGAGGCATGTACCAACGCTGTTGTAACCATGGAGGAGCAGCCTTCATCTTCAACAGTTTGGGAAGCCAACACATATGAAGAGGAAAATCTTGCAGCCCTGCAAGGAGCTTCCAAATTTCACCAAGGTATGGTTAAATGTACATCTCTTATCATTTCAAAAAAAATTATGGATGGGTCCACATCATTTCATACTATTGATTTAGAGCAGCAGAATTGCACTGCACTGTACAAGAGCATTGATGAAGAAAAGAGGAACCATTCCTCATGCGAGCATTCAAATGGAAGCTTCATTCGAGAAGCCATGAAGGAAGCAATAAGAAGGAGTAGACATCTGTAGATAAGAAACTCTTTCTCCTCTCTAGATGACACTCTCTCAATGAGAATTCCACAGCTCAAAGAGAGACTTCTACTTGCAGCAGATCCAAGTCCTATTTGGTTTTGGAAGGCCATGCATGAGGAGGAGATCTCATGGAGAGATTTCATTGGAGGTGCACTTCAACACATCATGGAGTGGAAATTTCTTCAACAATTTGAGGAGGTTCTTCCCTTCTCACACTTGGATCTTTATGGATTCAAGGAGGAGCAGATAGATGATGGAGGACATCTTAGGATGGATAACATCTCTCGTATTTGTGTTGGACACTTCTTAGGCCCTACACATCAATATGGGAGGTTTTTTCCTACCACATATTTGGGTCCTTATGGGATCAACTTGATCCTTGAGAAGATTGCATTTCATTGTCCCATGAAATGCAAAGACAAAAATCTGATTTGGGAGGATGGTAGCCCTCATGGGAGGAGTACCAAGATGGAGGATGAAAGGATACATCCACAAATGATTGAGTGGATGTGGATGAAGAGCAAGAGGCTAGTAAGCCACTTGCAGATCTATGACACTAGGGAACAGGAGGCTTGGCTGCGCTAGCTACTCTTGAAGGAGTTTGGCCATCACTTGGCATATACTCTTTCTAAGGGTAAGTGGATGGAGAAGAGATGGCAGGATGATTGCATAATTGAGAAGTAAAGAGTATGGATGCATGGTGTTGATGTGACATTCATATCATTCATTATGTCTTCATCACATGACTTGTATGATGAGAGCATGAGGAGGCAACAAACACTTTTTTTTCTTGGGTTATACTTGAGAGAGCAAGGGAAGATTTCCTCTCACATGTGGTATGATGTTGCAGGAGTAGGAGATGGCACTATCATGGTGCAAAGGGGCTACTCATTGGCCTTTGATGATCAGGAAGTACTTCCATCTTGGAAGGAATTCCATATTTGCAGCAAAATTATTGGAGGAGTCTTTGACAATAATCATGTCAAATAATTGAGCTATGGGTTGGCAGGAGCCTATTTGCATAGGCCAACAACGCTGTTCCTTTGGAGCATGGACTTATTCATGTAATCATGCATCACTTTACTTTCAGAAAATGGTGAGAATGTTGTTTTTACATCTATTTATTATGTAACACAATACTTGCATCTTCTTACCATTATCATACAGTGCATTTCTCCACAAAAGGGCAAGTTTATTGATGAGCCCCATAAAATTTTTTTTTCCAACTATTATGATGGAGACAACCATCCTTTGTTTAACCATGGGAAAGTGTTTGATTATTTATTGTATGCTCAGTTGGCACATTCACTTATTTACTATTCAGTAGTAGATGTGATGATCCACCCAACTAGCCATTTGTCAAAACACCACTTGCCATGCTATTTTCTGAAGTTGTAGTGGGAGAGACTGTGTTGTGTCCACTTGAGACATTTTTTGTATCATGCAGCATCATGTAAAACTTTCAGCAAACTTCTCAATTGGATACCCTATGATGATCATGTCCTATTCATCATGGATGAGATGTTTTGGGTCAGTTTGTTATTTAGTGGTGGAGAGGAGATCCTTGGAGGATTGTTCTTCATTTTTCCACTTCAGGGAAATAATATTGCAGCCCAAGATCAACACATGCTCTACAATTATCTTGAGTGGAGAGAAGGACAACGTGGGGTAGACTACCTTGTCTGCCATGATCATATTTTCAGCCCACCTACTTTGCATGAACCAAAGGTGGAGGAAGACTTTCAGGAGTTGCCATGTTGGAGGGTAACTCATTTTGTTTGGATGATTGCTTGGGGATGGGAGATTCATATGGGGATGATAGATCCAAATCCATATTATCCCTCATGCCTCAAGAAGTCCCTTCATTTCTATCCTTGCATTTGCTTGAGGACAAGCAACATTTGGGAGGGGAGGATTGTAATGTTCCCAAAATTAGCATGAAGCTATTTGGAAAATTATTTTTTCTTATATCAGCTAGGAGGTGAATAAATGGGTAAGGAGGCCCATGAGTAGGAATAAAATCCCTCATAGTGTGAAAGGGATCATTAGAATACCTAAATTTTTCACCTTCCAGTGTGAAAAGGGAGCAAAAGCATGAGGACAAGGTCGAGTCTGACCAAGTCAACAACGCTGCCATAGAGGGAGTGGATAACTTTGAAAGACAACGAAATGGGAATGGGGGAGAGATAATTTGGTAGAGGAAACCCTAATGTGTGGGGGCCAAGGCAAGAAGGCTTTCAGTTGTATAAAGGGAGGACAAGGCAGCCATAGAGGGATATGTTATTGAGTATAGAATTTGGTCTACATGACTATTTTATTTCTCCAATTGTTTAACTAAGATTGTTGTACTTCTTAGCACAAGGGATTTCCTATTTAGGAATCCCTATCCCTTCTTGAGAGGCCTCTTGAGGGATTGTACTTCATTTCTCCACATTTCAGGCTCAAGGCCAAGCCACCTCCTTCAGCTACAATGTTATTCCTGTAGCAGGAAACGTTGTGTTGCAGTGTGTTGCAATGGAGGGTTCTACAACACCATTTCCTTGGCTTATCTTTCAGAGGAGGGAGCTTCTATTCCTCTGGGAGGTCATTGAGGAAGATTCAAGAGCTGATTGCACATATTTGGCATCAGGCCAAGCACTTCCCATCTCCTACAGTGCAATCCATCTCCTTGACTGCGTTATTTCTAAGTGTATTTGCATTGGGGGTTTGCACCATTATTTTGGAGGGAGAGATACTCAGTGATTAGATCATCCTTTCACCTAAGAGATCCATTAATTAGATGCAACATCTTCAGTTATCTTCATCCATTTCTTGAGTTGTAGCTGCTACTCAGTTTTGAGACTGCAACTCCGTCGTTTTGGCCATTGTGTATATTTCAGCCAATCCTTCTAGGATTGACTTGACATTTTTTTTCAGGGGTTTATAGCTTTGCTCCCTGTCTTATTTTGAGCCATACATTTCTAAATCCATGTATTGACATTCATTATGTTGCAGTGCCTCTTATAAAATGCGCAGTCATAGCCTTGGATTTTCCATATGTAGCAGTGTATTTCATATTTCTTGTACATGTTCCTTGAGGTTCTGTTGCCTAAGCTTGAGTGATCATTTCCTCAAGGATTTGTATATATTTTGCTGCTTTAACATTAATAAGATGGCTATGAGTTCTTCTGTCATTTTATGAAGTTGATGCAACACTGCTCTTTCATTATTGTGTTTCACATATTGCTGGATCTCCACATTTGGAATATCTTAAGATATTCCCAATAGTGTAGAAACTCCATATTTTGGGATATTGCACATGGCTCTTATGAGAGAAGGTATTGAGATAGAACCATCCTCTTTCAAGGAAGCAATGCAGCAACCAATGTGGGTTTATGCCATGGTTGAGGAGTATGACTCCATCATCAGAAACAGTGCATGGGAAGTTGTCCCAAGACTAGTGGGGAAGTCAGTTGTAGGATCCAGATGGGTCTACAAGGTGAAGCATGCAGCAGATGGGTGTGTGGAGAAGCACAAGGCTAGATTTGTGGCCATAGGTTTCTCTCAGGTGGAGGGGATTGACTATGAAGACAATTTTTCACCAGTCGCAAGGTACTCATCTATTAGATCCATCCTTGCACTCTGAGCGCAGATGGGATGGTAAATACATCAGATGGATGTAAATACAACCTTTCTCTATGGATTTATTGAGGAAGAATTTTACATTGAGCAACCAGAAGGTTTTGAGACCTTAGACAGGAAGTCACATGTGTGAAGACTCAAGGGAGCACTGCATGGGTTGAAGAAAGCACCTCATGCTTGGTACACTAGGATCAACAACTATTTCACCGGGTTGGGCTTCACCAAGTGTGAAGTGACTACGAACCTATATAATATTGTGGTTGATGGTAATATTTTTATTATTGTACTTTATGTCGATGATATGATAATGACATGTGATGAGAATATCATAAATTCTTGCAAGAGAATTTGAGATGAATGACATTGAGATCTTGCACTATTTCCTTGGATTGGAAATATGGAAAAGAGATGGGGAGATATTTTTATCTTAGGGAAAGAATGAAAAGGAGATTATGAGGAAGTTCCACATGGAGGGAATTAAACCCATGGAGACTCCTCTAGCAAGAAACTGGAGGAAGAAGGATGCTACTTCAAGCGGAGTAGTGGATGCTACTGTTTACAAGACGTTTGTGGGTTCACTCGTGTATTTGGTGAACACACAACCCGATATATGCTACACAGTTAACCAACTGAGCCAAGCTATAGTTAATCCAACCAAGATATTTTGGAAGGTAATGAAGCATGTGTTTAAATATCTCAGGGGCACTATAGAGTATGGATTATGGTACAGACGAACAAAGGGAGTGAATATTCAAGGCTTCATTGATGCAGATTGGGAAGGGAGTCCATCTGAAAGTAAGAGAACATCGAGAGACATCTTCAGTATATGATCAGCAACAGTTTCTTGGTACACCAAGAAACAGATATCAGTTGCACTCAATTTAGAAGAGACAAAGTACATGTCGACCAGTCAGGCAACATGCAAGGCCATCTGGATAAAGAATATACTTGTTGTTTTGTTTGTTCAATAAATATATCCAACAGATATACATTGTGATAACCATAGTTGCATCAAAATATTGGTTAATCCAGTATTCCATGATAGGTCCAAGCATTTTGATATCTGGTATCACCACCTCAAAGATTGTGTTCAGAGGCGGATTATGTCATTAGAGTACATTCCCACGGACTAGCAGGATGCATACATCTTGATGAAAGTGCTAGCAAGAAGAAAACTCAAATTCCATAGAGGCAAGACCAGGGTAGAAAATAATCCCTTTCTTGTTTAGAGGGAGTGTCCAAATGGCACCCCAAGGAGGCTTCTGGTTTAATTTTCCCTTAACTAAATTGGAATAGAAATTGCAATTTCATCTCATGACAACTTGTATTAGTTAACTAAGTTAGAATGACTGAGTTAGCTTAGGAAATTTGAGTTGAGGGTCAGATAGAATGCATGTATAGTTATCCAATGATTTAAGGGGGTCCATTTACAGTTATTTGTGAGTTGTAATTAGTTAATTCAATAAATTGAGTTAAAATCAATTTAACTAGTTCTAACTGAGTGATGAGATAGTGAGAGGTCAAGTGAATTAATTCTGATTTAATTCACAAGTAGTGATCAATCATTTAACTAATAATTCTCTATAAATAGTTGTTTCATGTGAGTTTTAAGGAAGGCCTAGTTGAGACTGAGGTTAAAGGGATGATAACTATCAATTGTATAATTAGAAAATTGCACATGTCATTTATAGAGTCATGTGGAGGGCAAGGAATCATTGCGCAATCAATTAAAATAATTTTCCTATTTAATAGGGATTTAATTCTTATAGGAATGCATGAGCAAGGAAGGTTGAGCAGAGGCTGAGAATTGGCTAAGTAATTGGCCGATTTTTCGTAGATTAGATTGAGACAGTTGGCAGAGTGTAGGAATTTCTCTAAGAGAGAAAGCATTGTATTGTTTCATGACCTTGAATTTAAACATATACAAATATCGGGGCTTTAGGAAGCATGATTTTCCCAGATACATCTTGTGTTGTGTGATTGATTGTCTCTTCCTCTTGTTATGTGATTGTGCGATCTTGTTTTGTTTCCATAAATTGTAGAAGGATTCAATATCTTGTTTTAGTACAATATAAGATCAGACTGAATCTCGTTGTTAGATTTTCTACAATTTTTGAGTACTATGATGGTTCATTAAGAGAAAAATCTCCATATTTTGAATTGGTCTCATATGAAGGAAAAAAGGTCAAATTTTTCATAAAGGAGGTACAAATCAATTTATATTGCAGCGAGAAGAGAAAGTTAAAAAAGAGAATGGTGGGAGAAAACATTCTTACCAAGACAAACATAAGATCTTATGAAGGAAAATACTATGCAATCATGGTATGGGATTCAACCATAACAAGGTTTGTAGAGTATCCAATAAGGTATGAGGATAGAAATAATTATTGGGATTGATTATGCATGAAAAGTAGAATAGGAATGAAGGGTTCAAAAAATGGTTCGAAGAATGCGGATATGATAGGGTGAAATACATGGATCAAATGTTTTACAATAGTTTTCTCATTACAATTTCCAAAACATTTAACAAATTAAAAAAATGATGTTATTTTTACCTCAAGTTTACCTTTTGGAATTGGAGAAGAGAATACAATCTGATGGTTAATTTGGTGTTGATTTCGCTTAGGTACTCTACTCCATGATGTGTTGACCAACACTTTGACCTTGCTCCACATAATGCATATTTTTCATATAGCAGATTTTTTTTTTTCAATTTCTCTCAAATGGTAAATTAGATTCTTCTGAAATTTTCTGAGCTTGTTACCATTAATATTATGCATCTTTCCACAAAAGTTCTCGGCCAATGGGTGCACAGTTCTATAGGTGAAAGCGACCAATTTCTTAAAAAATACACACTGGAATTTCTTGAAATTTTTTGTATTTATTTAACTTACCTCAATGAATTTTCCATAAAATTTTTAGGACCAACAGATAAACAGTTTGTAAGATATGGTCAAATTATTATTTTTCCATGTTTCACCCTTCACGCTACCTAATGTTGCAACAAAAACATATGCCACGAACTCATTTTAAGGCCAAATTGAGTGCTTCAAAAGGAAAATGGTGTATTTTTACTTTTCTTACCACCACATGCCTTCAGAATCCACTTTTGATGATGAAACAGAGATGTTGTGCAAAAATACCAAATTATGTCATAATTTGTGCACAATGGTAAAATTTGAAAATCTTCCTTAAAACACACTTGAAATTCCCTTCAAAATTGCTCTTTTTTCAAATTTTCCCACGTAATACTCAATTTATCATATTCTAAGAAAACCCAGTATCCCATAATTTTTTATTTTTGCTCCAATTTATTGTAATTTTTGTGCGAGGTAAACTGCAATAGCCGCAGAAACTGCAACTTTTCGTAGTTGTTGCAGAAAATGTCAACTTTCATGGTTATTTATATTGTTCTTATGAATTTTTTTTTCTCTGAGTCTGAACCACTGATTTGGATAATGTGTTGCATGTTGAAGTAGAAACCATGAAACATAATTCATGTTGACTGAAATAGACCCAATTTTATTGATTTGCTTGAAAAGGAAATGAATGAAAAAGAGTTGTAGTGGTTCCATCATGTTGTTGTTGAATGAAAAAAAGATGAACATGTTGGTACAAGAAACCAATAAAATGCACTGTTGCAAGTTGTTGTTGATTCCATAAAACCATATAGTCTTCATCAAAACCAAAATTCATGGTACAATTCTTACCATGTGAATGAATGTGTCGAATTCGAGCATGGAAAGAAATCATTGGCTTATCGATCAATGATGAAAATAGTTAACCAATGCGAGACAAATAATCGATAATGTAAATGAGTGTCAAGGTAATTCAGTGCATCTTGACAAGGACGAATGATTGTGTTGAAGTCGAGTCACCTGCAAGATATGAAAATTAAGAGACATTGTTGTATTCTCATTGTTTTCAGTGAGGAGGTTTTCCATTGGTGTATGCAAGTTCCAAGGAACTCCAAATAATCTTTGATCTTAATCACAGATAAAGTGTTGAAGTCGATGGGACAAGATCCGTTGGAGGGTGGGCCTTAAGGAATCCCACATCATCCAAATCGAGCATAGAACCAAAAATTATTTGAAGAGCCATAATAAAATATTGAAACCATGATGAAATTGTAGAACTTATTGTGAAATTTGCTCGCCAGTTTCCTGGTTTTCAAGTAAATCTCATGTCCATATGCGCCAGTAAGCTGGCTTTCAAAATAGGACTTATTTTTTCCTTTTCCTTTATATATATATATATATATATATATATATATATATATATATATATATAGATATATATATATATATGTCCTACTCTACTTGAAAAATAAATCTTGTTCAAGTATATGAATACGTCCAATGGAATCATGTGCAAACAAGATGATAGATAAACTCATATTCAGATTTGAAAGGTACTCTTTGATATGTACTAGTATATGAGAGACCAGCTGCCTTGATTGAGATTACGTTAGAAGATACTGAAATATGGAGTACTGGGATCCGATGAATGTCTTGAACCAAGATTCAAGGTAAACTTGTCTTCCTTGGCTTCCTTCTATCATGCCATGCAAGTCTTCAATCTCATAGAATCTGATGATAGGGGTGCATGCCATTCATAGAATCTGGTCAAAGGGGTGCATGAAACTTTTCAATCTCGGGTTCCAAAAACTTATATTCTTCAACATGCATCAATTATTCTTGCATCTTATTTGAATCTTCTTATTTTGGTTGTTTTAATTTAATGGCAGTTGGAGAATCATTTTGAAACACCTTAACATTGTAAGTGGATTGAGGTGTTTTTTTGTTGGGGATCCAAAATGGCTATGCAGTTAGTGGAGTGGGAATGGATCTTTGGGGTGCTTGTGTGGGTGGTAATGGGAAAGGTTGAATTGAGGTCAACTGAGGGTGAAATTGATGTTGTCGTGGAGGTGAATGGTATAGATAAGATTGATATTGGTATTAAGGATAGTGAGGAAAATATTGAGTATATGGTGGATTTCCTCTATAAGGATCTTTCCAACCTTCTTTCCAAGATTTGTTTTGAGGTTGGGATTGAGATGACCAAGGTGTTATCAATCTCCCCAACTTCCTAGGCTGAAATTAGGAGTGAAGAAAGCTAACCACAAACCAACTTTTATCTAGGAAGCTAGCGCTGCCTAACTAGAAAGGGCTCTCTCTGTGTCACTTTTTAAATATTCAATTTTAGGCTGAGTACCAGATTTTAGGCTAGAAATGAATTAATTTGACTTAGAATTTGTTTAATAATTTTTTTGCTGGATAAAAATTATAATTAGTGAAACTAAAACTAATTTCAAATATAAAATTACAGAAAACAGAGTAAGGAAAGATAGGTAAACTATTTGAGCACAATTAGTTTGTCATTTGTGTATAGTGGTAGAAAAAAGAGGGGTTTGAATGAGCATTTTACTGAATTCGTTCATTAGAAGAAAACACATATTGTAGAAATCTTAATAAACAGAACATATGACTGATTTCTGCTTATAAACTGATAATATTTTTACACAGAAAGTGAAATGGAAGTGAAATAATAGAGAGAAAGTATAGTGCTCAAAATAAATACCACATGAATCTCACAAAATTTGTTGCAACTCCTTTGATTTCATTAATACTAGGTCCACAGTAATACACAGAGTCTCAAAAACTCGATTATCCAACCTATCCTTCCTCTATAATTTGTCTATTTATAGTTTTTACAATGGGTCTGCCAGCAAGGCTAAACCTTCGAATATCTCCAAAGACAGGGATATTATTACATTGAGAGGAAATAGGAGAAATAAGTTTCTATTTATTAAATTAACAAGAAATCTTAAAATAACACTCAACTAATTCTTATCTAACCCATCAACAATGTTTGATGTGGAAATTTTTATCCTGAACTATAGGTCACGATGTACAGGGTTTGCTGATAAAAATCAAAATATTTGAGCAACTGCTGCCTGAATTTCTGTAAATCCTGTGACTGGTCCTTAAATCCTGCCTATGCTTTTGGAAGTGTGTTGGTGCTGAGGAGTAATGGTGGCGCGGGTTTGTGGAAGTCTGTTCCGGAGAAAACTCTGTCGTTGTTCCATCCTTTGGCTTCTTCTTTGACTTAATAGGGTTCCACAGAAAGAGCATTAGAGTTAATGAAACCCATATAGATAGGTTTAGAGGAAGAACTGAGAACATGAAGGGTAAAAGCGTGTGAAGGGAAATGAGAAGGAGACACATTTGACGTGGGTTGGCGGAAGGAATTATTAAATAAACAATGAGTGGGAGGGAGTGTTAGAAATATTGTCATTGATGGCAAAGGAGCACAAAGGAGTAGAACCTAAACTATCATTAAGGCAAAGAATCAGAGAAGAACCATCAATAAGGCAAAGGAGCAGATCAGGAAACAATGCAGTAAGAAAGCATAAAAGAGAGGCAGAGGAGAAGCAGAGAGGCAAGAAGCAACATTAGAATATCAGCAAAGGCAACAAAGGCAGTGAATGCAGCAGAGAAGAAGAAAAGGCAGCAGAGAAGCAACAAAGGCAGCAGAGGCAACGAATGCAGCAGAGGCAACGATTGTAGCAGAGGTAGCGAAGGTAGCAGAGAAGCAGAAAAAGCAAAAAAGAAGTAGCAAAGGCAGCAGAGAAGTAGAAATGGCAGCAAAGAAGCAACAATGGCAGCAGAGAAGTAGCAAAGGCATGCAACAAACATAAGAATCCCAAGTCGGAGTGAATAAAAAATAGAAGAACAAGATTAGGAGAGATCAACGCATTTAGAAACTAAATAAAGCTCAGGAAGGATAAAGGAGATGCAGAGTAGTAGTGCTCACAAAAAGAATAAAAACCAACTAAGGAAGAGAACTCTTAGAAGAATTCAAGGGAGGTGATCGGACAGAAAAGATCGAATCGCAGAATCAAAGTATTAAGAATTAATGGGCAGCACTACGCAATATCACAGATTGTAAGAAATATGGTTTAGCATTATCAATAAGAGTTAAAAGGTGTGGGCAAGCGAAGTGCGATGTACTATGATTGATCAAGTATTGTGGGACCTGATAACCCCTGTTCCGCGTCTGTTATGTGCGTTTGGTTATAAATTATACGTTGTTTGATTGCTAATCGTATGTATGTTAATATGCATTGTTTGATTGCTAAAATGTATGTATGTTATATTTAAATATGAAGGTTTATTCCACTGCGCATAAATGGAGAGTTATGTGGACCATAACCCATAGATCCGTAGGTTTGGTTAAAGAATCCAGCCAAGATGAATAGTGTTATGCAGTTTCAGTTGTGTGTTAAAAGAAAAGCCTGAACACAACAAAGAAAGGCTTGGGTAAGAAAAAGGACCTAGAGCTCATGCATAACAGTGCAACAACATGGGTCGAGTCAGGAAAAAAGGGGCAGTTATGCAACATAGTTGAAATATAACTGCAGAAACAAAAAAGACAAAAGGATAGCAAGAAAAAGTAAAAAACGCACAACAAAGCTAAGAAATTGAAAGAGCTAAGTAAAATAATTGATTGTAACTATAAATGTATTATTTATTTTATATTGTTTGTGATGCAAAGGCAAGTCTCAATAGGCAAAGAAAAACTCCAATTTAATACTGAAATGAGTATATAGTGAGGAAATGAATGGGTGGAAGGCGAGAGTCCTAACTTTTCACTTCATATTCCCATATAGAATGAAAATAGCCATGAAGTGATCTCTATAAATTATGTTATTGTAATGTGTATAGGGGAGTGAGAGAGTGGAAGAATAAGACAGGGAAGATAGAGAAGCTGTGAAGATATAGAGCTGATATAAAGCAGATTTTAAGGCTAGAAGGACAGTAGTGAAGAAGGAGAAAAAAAGAGTTGATATCCAGGTAAATCAGCATATGATTTTATTGTAGTGTGAGGAAGTTGGTGCTTCCATATCAAATTGTATCTTGATAGATGTCCAGTTGTAGTTGGTTGAGGTAGGAGCCTCCTGTGGGTTTTAGCCTATAGAAAATACATGGTAGTTGGTGCTTCTGTTTCAAGTTGTAGCTTGATAGATTTCTATTCGGAGCTGGTTGAGGTAGGAGCCTCCTATGGGTTGTAGTCTATAGAAAATAGATGGGAGTTGGAGCTTCCTTGCAAGTTGTAGCTTGTAGAATTTGAGGTAGTAGCCTCCTGTAGGTTGGAGCCTACAGAAAATCAGTGGTGAGAGGGAGTTGGAGCTTGCCTTTGCATCACAACAATAATAAGATGTCGTTTTCTTCCTTATGGGTTTCCACTTATATATGTTGTCCATGTGCATGATGATTATGTGTTGATGTTCTGTACTTAATCTGCTTAATACTTGTTGCTCACATATTAACATTTTTGTTTCATTATATATTAATTTTATCAGGAAATGAAGGTGTAAATAAGTTTAAAGGAAATTTTTAAAAGTCCATGAATGTATTAAACTGATTCACCCCCCCCCCCCCCAATTTTAACTAAGGGTTCAACAGGGAGAACCCTTTATATATCGCAATTGCAGATCGAGGATCAGAGCATTTAAACATAAGACACATGATGGAGGAATTGGTGAATTGTGAATTACGATGGGGTGAGATGACACGGTAGTAAGCAGATCCCATTTTAATATTGCATATCAAAAATCTGGATTTTGGGGCTTCATCGCAAATCGAGGATGGGAGTATTTATTGCAAATCGAAAATTCAAACTTATCATAGTCGTGGGGAGTCAAAGGGTTATTGAATTCACAACATATATTTTTTGCATATCATGGATTAGGGAAATGAGGCAAGTAACATGAATGGAGGGCCATAATATTTGTGATATGTGATAGCGATGGTAATGTGGCAGGGGATGGGTCCTACCAATATTGCATCAGGAACTTTATGAAGCGGCAAGTGAATATGGCAATGTTTGTTGCAATATGTGGATTGCGAAAAGGTAAGGGGTCCACAATACAACTAAGTGCGGTAAGTAATATCATATATAATATATGATATATAAAAATTTTTGTTGTGGGGCGGGTGGAGTTGCTTTTTAACAATAAAAAATGAATTTGAATGGTTAAAAAGGGTTTTGAAATGGAAATTATCAATGGACTTTGGATTTTGGAAAAATTGAAGGGTATGAAGGGTAAATGAAATGAATGAAGGCTTTTCATATGCATGAAAAGGGTAAATGTGGAAATGAAATTTACTCACCCCCCTTTTTTACACTTTGACACTAGCATGTTCCTCTTTCAAATGAGCTGAGAAGGTAGATGGATTTCCTTTGAAGCTCTTATAGTCAAGATGATTCTTTTTATTGTAAATAAAATAGTGAGACAAAGATGAGATTTTTGAGACTTGTATTATATGAAACAACAAAAATGGTTTTTATTTGGATTGCATAAACTTTCTTTCTCCTTCATTATATTTTTATGAATGAAATGGAGGATTCACTGCCTTATTTTTGGTGAAAAACTGAATATTTTTCCATGGGCAGTTTTGATCCTAGACTTGACCTATATGAGATGGAGTGACCTGACTCTATACCTCTTAGTGATGATGGTGTAAATGGTGACCTTGAAACTAGTGATGATAAATGAAATGAAATAGTAACACACATGGTTTAACCTTCTTCAGTGACCAAAATTATTGCTAAGAACTAACTGAAAAAAGCAAAAAAAAAATGACTAATGACCTGATGAAAAACTCTCAAAAGAGATATTTTTTATCACTGATAAATTGACTCTAACACAAGGTTTCCAAGGTTATTTTTTAGGTTAGTATTGAGATGTCTAAGGCTTCCAAGACAAGGGTGTTTGGCAATTAATTTGAGATTTTTGTGCATAACCTTTAAATTGAGCATTAAGATCTTGCATCATACTAGGTTGATGAGGCTTCCATGGTCTTCTTGGTGCTACATAATAGGATTTTTCCATTGTTTGATTTTCTCCTTGGTAACTTCCTTTAACCCTGGTAATGATGGGAAATATTTAGTAGTATGTGAACCTACATATATTTCACAAATTTTAATGTTATCAAATGGATATTCATGAAAATCATGTTTCTTTCTACATTTAGGGAAAAATATAAATGAAGCAACAATCTCAACTTTTTTCTTGTTTTTCATTCTTAGCATATGAGTTTGTTCATTTAAATTACCAATAATGTCTAGAAAATTGTTAAGTTTAGTTTGACGTACCAATCTTGATGTCGACTTACTTACTCTTTCCATAACTAGATCATGAGGGGATCTTCCATACTTTGCTTTTCCTCTTGATATGTTCTTGCACGGTTTGCAAATCTTTTGAAATTACAATTTAGAGACATATCATTTTCCCATCATGTTAAGAAGATCAATCCATTCATCCCTTATATATTTTAGTAGGAGAGTTTTTAATGTGTCTAATCCTGAATCGTGAAATTTAGATCTTTTGACATTATAAGTAAATCTCTCCAATAAATCTTCTAGGCTTTCATCCTTTTTTTGGTTCATCTTAAATACTTCATTTATAAGGTCATGGTGTATGAAATATCTTTATATTTTTCCAAAAATATCTTTTCATATCATCCTATTTCCTTATAGAATTTGTTCCTAAACTCATGAACCATTTAATAGTTTTATCCTTCAATGTTTCCGGAAACAAATTAAATTTTTTAGTGTGTAATGAGTATTCATAAGATCTACAAAGTGTTTCAAATTCGAAAAGAAATTTTCGGGTCTTCTGATCTCATACCTTTGAATTTATGAAGTAAAGATAAAGGGATGTTCTTCATATGAACGCTGATATTATTTTCTTGAATGGGAAATACAAAGGGATCTTCCTTATTGTCATCATCTTCGTCCATTTCTTCAATCTCTTTTTTTTCACCTCTTCTTCTACCTGCAAAAAAATGAACTCATGATGTGGAAGGTGATGTGGCTCTTAATGCATCACGTGATATAGTGGGGGTGGTTGATTTTTTTTAATGAATCTACCTCTAGGATGTACTAAAATGAAATTAATCTTATGCAACTAAATGGATGCGACTAAGAATGATATGAAATTGAGATATAATAGCAATGTATACTTCCCCGGAAATGACGCCAAAATCTTGGGTAATTTAATGGACTCTTAAATTACTTGCATTTATATGTCAATCTGGGTACATGAGCTTGCGAAGTACACTACATTGTATGTGCTAGGAGATTAACTTTCAACTTTTAAAAATTTAGTTAATCTATTTCAAAATGATGACAAGAAAATGAAACTTATTTATGAAGATCACTAAGATGAGTATGCACATGTTATTTCCCAAAACCTAGAGAACTAAATAAATTCAAAACAAACTAAATTAATGTTCACGATTTATTCTATGAGACAAAGAAAAATGAAATATTTGTATACTATGGAACTTTGAAAGGAAAAACTATTCTAAGGTGCTTAAAAAGGAAATCTATACTAATGAAGCCTCTTTTATGAAATCTTGAATTTTTTTTATCTTGAATCTATTCTAAGAATTTTTGAAACAAATTTAATCTGAAGTTTAAAAAAAAATCAAAATTTGTCTACTTGTGAAAGAAAATCTATTATATAGACTTGAAATTACTCTAAAGAGAAGTATTAAAAGAGAAATGAACATAGAATAAGATTATTGATGTGCATATTCAAAATCAGAGTTGAGACTAAGCATTAAATAAATGTTTTTGGTTTTTGTTTTGTTTTGTTGTTAAGCACTCAATCTGTGATGGAACAAAGAAAAATAATCAAAGATCTTATTCAAAATAAAATACCAGAGCATCTAATTGGAACGAATTTCAATCAACGATGCAAAGCATAAATTAATTAATTCAGAATGAAAGGCATCTAACTATTCTCACACATCTTCTGGGGGACTTCCTGATGAGCGTGAGTTATTGGAAACTCGAGTCACAAGATTGGAATCTCCAATCATATTCATATTTACGCCATAACAGAGATTGCATTCATTAAAAATTAATAAAGTTTTCTGCTTCAATCAACAACAAAAATTACAAAATAATACTCATTCTTGACATCCACTCCCTCCTCTCATCAAAGAGACTGTAATTTATAGAAATTTGAGACAATTAACAAACTCCGAATTTTATTGCTTGAGTTTTGGTCATGAAATCAGTTTTGAAAATAAAAACCAATCCTATTTGATGGATCCTTGGATCAAAGATCTTACCATATATAATAATAATGGTCTCCTTGCCACGAATTTCAAAAACAAAATAAGGCTCCAAATAACCCTGAAAATATCTCAAATGGTAACAAATTGGAGAAAACGGCTTGTTGAGAACCTAATTGAGCATGTGCTAGAAAAAAAAAGAAAAAAAGAAAAAAAGAAAAAAAAAAACTTATGTTTTTATTTTTTGAAATTGGTTTTCATTTGCTCATAAAAAACATTTTAGTTTGATTGGTCAAAATTGTGGGTTTTCCCTTTGATATTTTGCTACAGGTGCACACGTGCGAGCTGAGTGGAGTTTGACCAATACAAATCCATATTGGAGCTTCTAGAAACCAATTCCAAGTGTCAAATTTCCTTATAGAGTGTTGCTACTACCTCAACCATGTAGATAGCTACGGAAACTTGACTAAATTGCAGAAACTTGAAATGGCCAAAATGCCATTAGTGAAACCATGCAAAATTATTCTTAATTCATTAAAAATAATAGAAATAATAATAATAAACCATGTAAACATGTATGCGGGAATTTGGTGTGTTTATGAAGAAATATCGTTAAAAATGATGATAATGGGTGGATGGAATGATGTGAAAATGGATGGTTTCATCAACAAAATTATGAAAAATTGGAGGCCCCACATTCCCCCACGAGATTTTTCATGTCCTTATGCAAAAAATGCATTTCAAAGTTTCATAATCCAACCGGTTCTCGGTGTTCGTTTATTCTGTCATTTCAACTAAATCCTTGACCAAAGCTCCAAAAGAGAAATATTTTTGTCTATCTCAATAAGATGCACTTTTCTCTCTATTTTTTCAAGATTACTAATCTAGTAGCATAACTCTTAGTTTCTACACTTTCTTTTTGTGTCATTAGAGTAAGAAATAAGAGTTACCCATCCTCCTTTAAAATTAAAACAAGTTGAAGTCTTCACATACTAGGTTTCTCATGGATGTTATAGAGGTAGAAGTGATGCTTGTTGATTTGTTCTTCTATAATAAAACAAACATCCTTGCATTACTTATTAGCCTCTTTCACATTATCATATAAAACTTGTGTGAAGGGAAAAGGTTCCCACATTATTAGCCTCATAAATTTCTTGCTTGATTTTTGGTCATGAGATCAGTTTTGAAAATATAATTCAATGTTATTTGATGGATTCTTGGATCAAAGATCTACCCAAATATGATAAGAATGATCTCCCTACCATGAACTTGCTAAAGAAAAGCTCATTCCAATCTTTTTGGTGGTTGTGCATTGAATGACGAATTCGAAAACCATTTATCCATGTAACCTACAAAATAAGGCTCCAAAAAACCCTCAAAATATCTCAAATTGGAGAAAATTTCTCAGGTAGAACCTAATTGGGCCCGTTCTTAAAAAAAAACCCATGTTTTTTTTCGAGATTATTTTTAATTTTCTCAAAAAATATGTTTTAAGTTGATTGGTCAAAACTATTTTGTTTTCCCTTTGATATTTTGTTAGAGGTCCAAATGTGCAATCTGGGTGGAGTTTGACCGATACAAATCCATATTGGAACTTCTAGAAACAAATTCCAAGCGTTGGATTTCCTTCTAGAGTGTTGCTACTACCTCAACCATAGAGATAACTAAGAAAACTAGACTAACTACAGAAAGTTGAACTGGCCAAACCGTCGTTAGTAAAACCATGCAAAATTCTTCTTAATTCATTACAAATAATTGAAATAATAATTATAAACCATGTAAACATGTATGTGGGAATTTGGTACGTTTATGAAGAAATATGGTTTAAAATGATGACAATGGGTGAATGGAATGATGCGAAAATGGATGGTTTCATCAACAAAAATATAAAAAAATGGAGCAGAATGAGGTTGATCTTCAAGGTACACAAGTGAAGTAGTTCTCGGGCCTGAGTAGATGGTCAAGGATCCCAGTAGTATGTGGGGGTCTAGAAAATGAGGTGATCCATAAGTGGGAAGGATCTATTGATCAACATGGATGTTTACCATATGCAAGAAAAGGTGGTGGTAAACATGGTCAAGATGATGGAACCTATGGTGCATTTTGAAGAAATGATGTCAGGATATGCAAATCTTTATAGGAAGCCTATCATTTCAAGTGACGAATGATACCTAAGATGTTACTTGTCCATCAGGGTATTGATCGTGGTAGGGTGTTCGTGGTGCACCTACAATTTCCATGTCCAATATCCCAAGTGAAAGCATATTTTAGAACATATGAATAATGTGAAATTGAATGAGCAAGATGAATTAAAAAACAAGAGAAGGTGCACTTGAATTGATAGTCTGGGCATGCGACGGGTCCAAAAATGAGTTTTGGAAACAAATGGAATGGAGGGTACCATGATGAAGATGACGTGGTACTGATCCTTGTGCCTCTCATGGTTTTAAAACTAGAGGTCTTGGGCTCCTATAATGTGGGCCAAAATATGAAAAACAGGGCGATAAATAGGGCTAAAGGGGCAAAAAACCACTTCATTTTCATTGTCAAGCATGGGAGGTTAGAGCTACTCCGGGAGCTATTTCTTTTCATTGCGGTCAGACTAAGCACCAGGGAAGCATGCGGGGGGAGATAGGTTAGAGAATAAAACATTAAATTTGTCAATTTTGGTAGACTAGGATAGATATGTCATACCGGGATGTCGTGTATGGTATTTTTAGGGTGAAAAAATAGGACCGCGTGGGGGACTAGGATTTAGTCAGGCGGTCATTGCAAAATTTGATGGGATTCACATGGCGATGTTCTAGTTCATGATAAAAATCCTTTCAACCACACGGACCATGTAGCTGAACTGACCATAAGCTGTGGAGATGTCGATCCAGTGATGTCGCAGCTTGGCCGCCCAACATCGCATGGTATGCGCATCTGTGTAAATAACATATCTATGGGCCATGCGTCTACACCGAGAATAGGAGTGTGAACACTGGTTCGGTGGTCATCATGGCTTGTGGCTTGGAAGACACACAACCACATTCTTGTTCAAGAAATAGATGTGCAAAGTGTGCGCTTATTTGTGGCATAAGCGCGCCGTTTGCAAAAAATAAATAAATTACAACTTAGGGAACTATTTTTGATTTTTTATATCCATGATGGTAGGATGAGGATGATTTGGTGATAGCATGATTGGGATCCCCTGCATACGGCGATCACGGGGGACCCTGCTACTAATCGGACATTAGCTGGTTGGGGGTTATTGAAATTTGTTCAGAACCCCATTTTGAGGTTGCAGGATTGATTCCTGTTCCTTTTTTTTCGTTGTTTAGATGCGAATCGACATATATTCATGTTTCACGTTGTTGATCTACCTATTTTAGCATGCTTGGATATATTTTTTGTGATGGGGTTACTGCCTCGTGGTGAGGCCTTGCCACATCACCTACCGGGTGGGCATGTGGATATCCATAGATGGGTAGAGGTACAGGTCCACTACGAGCCCGAACCTTATGAGGAGGGGTGAATTCGCATTGGTTCGATCATAAATCTCGCTGAGTGAGCCATGATAGCGATGATTGTGTGGTTATCAGGGTTGTCATCTTCTCACTGGGTGTCAGGGCCGCAGATTTCGGTGTTACAGAGGTTACAGGCGGGCCACTTTTCTAAGAGGGCCTGTTTTTTAAACCGAGGCATGATGTCCCAGTTGACACAGGTACAACGTGGCAAGAATCGAAGCTTCTGCTATGCCAAAATTTTATGTAGTATCATGTATTAGAGGGCTGTGATGCTTTGACCCTTCTTAGTAGTGCCTCTAGGGCCTAATAAAGAGACAAGTACCC
This sequence comes from Pinus albicaulis, assembly GCA_034641835.2. Classification (NCBI taxonomy): domain Eukaryota; kingdom Viridiplantae; phylum Streptophyta; class Pinopsida; order Pinales; family Pinaceae; genus Pinus; species Pinus albicaulis. Next base: position 240,357,248 of record CM076575.1, on the reverse strand, counting down.
GACGATGGGCGTCGATGATGCCACGAGATGGTGGAGGTGTTGCGAGGTGTTATTGGAATGCCATTGGGTTGGTTCAGATCCAACCCTAACTTGATTTTGGAGTTTTTGTACCATGGCATGGATTTCAAGGGAGATCCATACATGGGGCTTCCTCCGAGTGATGTTTGGAGACCAACCGGTATCGGATTTTTGAGTTCTGCATTTGTGTAGTTTTACATGTATAGATATGATTTATATATGATGATATTGATACCATGTATGTTTTCTTGCAGATGCAGGACACCATGGTCGACTAGGTGCAACGCCTTTATAGTAGTGGCCAAGCGATGCCATGCCACATATTGGGCCTGAGCAGTTGATGTAGAGGCGTCAGTTAGAGGTTGGTGTGCCCTCCGGAGAGGGCAGCAGTTCTGGTGCTACTAGGGAGATGGAACGATTGTGAGAGCATGCTAAAGCAGCGGAGGTGCAATCGACAACTTTGGCAGCAAAGCTTAGAGATTATTGGGATGCCTAGGCAAGAGTCAAGGCCCTAACGAGGGGTTTCCTAAGGAGGGATGGGTAGGGTTGAGCGAGGTCGTGGTGGAGATGATTACGACACATGATTAGGCTCGTCAGATAGTTCTGGGATTCATAGCTATGGCGGTGGCCATTGTCATTCCTATTTGGCTCCTGGTGTGGATATTGGACGTCAGGAAAGGGGGGGAGGGCCCCAACCCTAGATGTTGATTTTTTTATGTATGTACTAGGGCAAGCACCCATTATGAGGATGCTCCCTTGTGTTTTGAGGACTTATTTTACTTGGCCATGAGCCAGTGGATGTACAATCATTTTTTATACCCATATATTTTTTTTGATGTATATATACGATATGACATTTTTTGGAGGCTCTCATGATTTTTTTGGTGTACATGCTTATACATATGATGTATGTGATAATTTTTTTTTATTATATATGTGATGGATATTATTATTTATGGTTCATGCTTGATGGTATATATGTGATGCATTCCAATCTAGGACCTAGTTAGCTATGTGATCAGCTATGTAATTTCGATCCCTTGGTATATGCGTAAATGTTATGTGATCAAAACTTCGAGCTAACTTTGTGCATGCAAACATTTTTGAAAAAGATATGGATCGGGAACCTAAAAGGTTTTATTCAACTATGACACAACGATTTGGGAATCAAGGAATATGTGTAGGTGTAGGATACCTAAGAGGGAGGCATCATCCAAGAGGCCTATGACGACGTCATATTCGGCTTGATTATTGGTGGTTGACCCAATACATAGTCCATTGGTGAGATAAGGTGTCTAGTGAAGAGAGTATATGGCCCAAGCTGGTGCCACAAGGTTTTGCGACCATTGAGAGGCACCATGAACACATTTGTGATGATAGTTTTGTGGATGATCCATCTGTGACACATGATGAGAGCAAGTTTAGAACTGAATCCATGATGAGTTGTTCATCATAAAAAATAATTCACGGTGCATACATGTACATTCGAGGGTTACTCTTGAGTATTCTTATGGGTGAAATTTTTTGAGGTAGATTCCATTAACAAAAAATTTCAGGAAATAACCATCGGGCTCTGATAAAATGTATGCCCCTTTGAGGAGGCAATGTTTGAAAATGTATGGACACTTCCATAACTTCTTGAATTTTCCTGAACCTAAAGATTCTTGGGCAACATCGTATCAGAAAACTAACTAGTCTTTAGTGAATATCTGAGAGGTGATTTTGCGATCAAATGATGCTTTGACCCTCTTTTGTGTGCTTCATTATGTTGGAGAGACTCTTGTTGACTAGCTCTAGTTGAACCAACATTTTCTCTGAAGGTTTTGTGTCAGTGATCATTTCGATGGCAGAGAGCAGGGTGGGGACCTTGCACTCAATGGGAAGAACATCTTACAGTCCATAGAATAATTGGAAGGGTGTGAACCTTGTTGATTCTTTTACCATCATGTGGTATGCCCATAGGGCTGAAAAACACCATGTGGATCCAATTGGTTTTGTGATTGTTCACCATATGTTGTAACATCATTTTGAGAAATTCGTTGACAACTTCTACCTAGCCGTTGAATTGAGGGTAATATGGGGATGAAAATGCGTGAGAGAAACCAAGGTGTTGGGATAATTCTTGAAATATTTCATTCTCTAAATGTTTCCCATGATCTGATACCATTTCCTTGGGAACACTGAACCATTTTATGACATGGTTGAATAAAAACCGTGCGGTGGTTTTTGCAGTGTTATTATACATCAGCATGGCTTCTTCCCATTTGGAGAAGTAATCGACGATAATCACAATATAATTATGTTACCTGATGATGGGGGGTTTCAGGTCATGAAGTTGATGCCCCATTTGTAGAAGGGGCCAACGATGATGAATAGATGTATGGGAGTCAGAGGGGCTCTAACTTTATAAATGTATCATTGGCTTCACTCACATCTTTTGATTGCTTGGATATAGTCGTAAAAAAGGGTGGGCCAGAAGTAACCAGCACGAAGGAATTTTTGAGTGGTAGCCTTACCTAAGAGGTGACCACTGCAAGTGCCACTGTGACAGTCATTTAAGGCCTGATCGTCTTGGTCGTGAGTGAGGCATCTACGAAGGATGGTGTCGATGCCTCGTCAATAAAGGACATCTCCCAGAAGGAGGTAACGGGGGGCCTGATGGTGTATGCACCTGCGATCTTCATGAATGAGATGAGGTTTGAAATTTTGAGTTCATAAAAATAAGAGAATATCCTTGTACTAGGGTTTGTCCGTTGATACTAAAAACAGATTCTCACTTGTGAGAGCATCATTAATAGAAGATCCTTGGGTCTCTATTGGGAGATTAGTGATGAATTCGGTGAGGATGAGCGTATTTTTATTTTTAGGGGAATTAAAATATATATCAAATTCTTGTAGTATAACTACCCATCGAGCATATTTTTCATTCATCATATGGTATTGAGAAAATTTCGCATAGGGTCGATAGCTGCTATGATGGTAGTTGTCTGAAGGATGCTATAATGTCAAAGCTTATGTACTGAGTGTACTAGTGCTAAAGATTTTTTTTCTTTTTTCTCATACTTCCATGTAGGCCCAGATAGGTTCTTACTAACATAATAAATTTTGTGCTCCTTTTTATCTGTCTGTCTTGGACTAATACCCCAACTATGGATACACCGAATGTGGATAGGCAGAGGGTATAGTATTTATTGTGGTTGGGTGGAGTAATCAATTGATATTGAGAAAATGTATCTTTTAAATCTTCAATTGATTTTGGGCATGTTCATCCCATTGGAAAGGAATATCTTGACGAAGGAGGTGAAGGAACCCCTACGTGCAAGTAGCATAGTTGGGGACAAAGCGTCGTAAGAATTTGGCCTTGCCCTGCATACTTTGTAATTATTTTGATTTTTTTGGAGGTGGTACTTCTTTAATGGCCTAGAATTTAAGAGGGTTGACTCTAATACCTTACTGGGAAACTTTAAATCCAAATAGTCTTTTGGAATTGACACAGAAAACACACTTGAGTGAGTTCAAGCGTAGGTTATATTGTCGACACCTATGAAAAACCAAGCAGAGATCCTTCAAATGGTTAGCACAGTTTTCAGATCGTACTATAAGGTCGTCCAAATAGGTGAGGATGAGATGGGCAAGGTCGTGGAAGAATTCATTCATGGCCCGTTGGAAGGTGCTGCCATCATTTTTAAGACCGAAAGACATAACTTGGTATGCAAAGGTACCCTGAGGGGTGGTAAATGCAGTTTTGTATTGATCTATATGGTGAATCTGGATGTGGTTGTACCCAAAGAACCCATCCATGAAGGATAGGGCCTCATGACTGGCACATACATTGATGAGTTGGTCGATGAATGGTGTAGGGTAATTGTATTTGGGGCAAGATTTGTTCAGATCTCATAAATTGGTACAAAAAATAATGATGTCATATTTTTTCATGACATGTACAAGGTTAGAAACCCAAGATGTGTAAGATATTAGATAAATAAATCCATATTTATGGAGTTTATCTATTTCCTGTTTGATTGCTTCTGCCTTAGAGGGATGTAAATGACGTTGTTTCTGCCAGATGGGATGGGCGTCAGGCCACGTGCCAATATGGTGTTCCACAATGGCGGGAATGATGCTTGGCATATATGAGTAATCCCATGCAAATATATCCCTTTATTCTCAGAACAAACTTGTGTATTAATTTTACCTCTTCTGGAAAACATGTTGCCCCGAGGGATAATTCTTTGACACTAGCAGGTTTGTTTGAAATATTTACCTTAATGGTAGGTGAAATATTTGGAATTTTTCCTTCCTCAAACGCAATGCACGTTGGGATGGGATTTTTGAACCAATCTACTCTTCCTTATGGTAGGAATTCTTTAGATTCTATGGTGCAAATATCATTGTTTGGTGTGTCAGTAGGCACAAATTCTTTTTCAAGTAGAAAAAATGAATGATCTTGCATGCCATCCCATGTACATTTGGGTTCTGTCATTGCCTCTAGAATATCTTCATCTGAGTGAAAAAAATTATCGAAAGTTGAATTGGAGTGTGAAAGGTTAGGAGGAGGGGGTTTGGACCTATCAGTGTTGGTTTACAAGCAAGAATATGATTCGGTGGTTTATTTTGTGGAACCAAGTGAGGTTGAAAACGTGCAGATAGGATGGGTCTGGACTGTCATTGTTGTTACTACTGGTGTGGTAGATTTAGCGATCTCGACACCAAAAAATGATGAGCAGACAACACAAATCATGGTTCCTATGGATGAGGAGATGAATCATATGTGATGTTGCTTGGCATTGACATTACGTGGTGAAATAATTTCTGTAATGGTTGGTGTTGAAGCCTAGAATTGTTTCTTTTTTACAATCATTTTTGCCATCTCATTTCACCTTTTTGTTATCATCCTATAATAATCTTAGCATTTTTAAGGTCAAGTTCAACTTTTATAAAGGTACTAATAATCCATAATTAAATTATTTGTTTCTTAGTGAATTATAACACGAGTAACATTCCTACAACAACAAAATCATAGACATTTTGCAACTGATACCTGTTTCCGCAACAAAATATATTGTTAGACAGGTTGCAGCACTCCAATACATGGATGAAGGCTATCAGAAAGTGACAAATGGCTCCCATGTGGACAACCACCTAATAGAATCACTTGGAAAGTTGTGTGGATTAAGAAATCTTTAAGCCAAAGGCAATGTCAATTCTGGAAACCACGCGTAGTGATCAAGTAGAGGTAGCGTAGAAATAAAACAACATAAGGTGAGAAAAACTGAATATATGATCATCTGTTGAGATTTTAGGTCGAAATAAATCTCCTATGACTTGCTTTTTCAATAGAAAGTCATAAAGATATTAAATTTTAAGTTAAATTGATCTCATAGGTGTCAATATGGTTCACAGCACATTAGCTTAAAACTCTTTCAAATCGTTTTATTAAAATTATATAAATGTTGTAAGAGATACCAGAGACATAAGGTTTTTAATAATCAAGTTTATAATTATTTTGTTGTGAATACCGATGATGCTCTGTTTTGTAATATAAGTCACTATTATTCTTAATGCGTGTGTGAAGATCTTGTGATCAGTAATCAACATGCCCTCACCGGCGAGCCCCCTTTCGAGTTGTGAGGTTTTGTTCATAGTTTTTGTTTTTGTTTTAGTGTTATAATTTCTTTAGAAGACTTGTTTCCATTATTATCCCATTTTCTAATTATTCTCCATTTGATTGCAAAGTATTCACAAACAAAAAATACTAAAAATATTTCAATTCTTCAATGCATTTTCTTATCAGCACTTCATTGTTTCACATATTAATTCGATTTCTTAGATGTTAATGACATATACTTAGAGGCTAAATACACACACCAATAACCATTCTTAAATTATAATTTTATCTTCTGCAAGTAGCAATTAGACTTTACTTCAATTTTATTTCCAAGCATTTAATATAGAGTTTCCTTACTACAAGTTATTTTAATATTTTCTTTCAGCAAGACAATGTAGAACGTGTTCGATTCCACAAAAGTTGAATCAGATTGTTTTCCTCTAACTTGATCTTTTAGCATCTTCTTTTATGCAATTAGAATTAAGTTTGAATTTTTCAAATTAGATAGATCTTCTATTTTCAAAAAATTGAACTCAATTAATTAGGACTTAATATAAATTTGTATTGAAATAACATGTGCGTAATTATTATTCAAAATGTATATCTTTAGAATCACTTAATTCATGGAAGGAATCCTAGCATATATAGTGCACATACATTTCACTAGTACATGAATCCTGGTTGATAATTAAATGAGGTAAATTTAAAGACAATTAATTTAACAAACATTTTGGCGTCGTTTCTGGGGAAGTGTATGTAGGATTTCAATCTTAGGATTTTTTGAATAGAGATAAAAAACAATAAAAAACATTTATGCATAGAGAAAGAGGTTCTAGGGGTGTATTTGTAAATAGAGGTAGAATTTCAGTTCCGACATCACCACTCACTCCACCTAGACTTTGTAGTTTCACGCCATCCACTGAAACTCACATTCCATCACTAGAAGGTAGACATAGAATACCTGAGGTACATAGATTTGAAATCAAACCTAGAGATTCACCAACTTCCTCCACTGAAGTTGTGGTTGAATAACCTATATCCCTAGCAGAAGCAGTGATATTTCTATTTCTTGAATTTTGCAACAAGAAATAGTGAAATTGGCATCCAGAAACAACATCCTTGATCCTAGTGAAAATTAAGCACCTACACTAGGTGGGGCCCACATAGGCTATTTTTAGGTGGAATTCTATTTTTAGAATGGTGAGAAAATTCTATTTATAAATGAGTTTCTATTTTTAGATGCATGGGCAAAGTCTATTTATAGATCACATGTCTAAAAATAGAATGCATGTCGGTTATTATTATCTCTTAATAATAATTGGACAATAAATTGTAATCTATTCTCAATGTGGACTTGGAAATAGTTAACTTAAGTGGAAAATCAGTTAGCTAAGTGAATTTCGAGTTATGAGGTTGGTTGGTGGGACATGCAAGTGGACTTAGTTGGAACTGAGTGATACAAAGTTGTAACAGAGTTGGATGTGTAGTTATGTGAGTTGTAAAGTAGTTTAACTCAATTAAGTGAGTTAAACTCAGTTATGCTAGTTGTAACTAGTTCTAAATAAAGATACACTAGTGATAGATCAGTGAATTAAATATTAAATTAATTCACATGGATTGATCTCGCATGCAACTGAATATCTACTATTGTTAACTTCATACATGTCAGATCCAGTGGAGACCAAGTTGAGAGATAGGTGAAAGGGACAGTTTGACTATCAGTTGTGACATTAGTGGGTGCACTCATGCAACCACACACATTAGATATGCCAATGAGGATTGCGTAGTCAAGGCAAGGAAGTATCTCATTCATTCATGGATTGTGATCAGCAGAGATTGTGTAGTGGAAGTAGGCTGTCAGGAAGCAGTAAATTGGTGCATGAATATGCTAATTTTTGCATGACAGTGTGAGACGATTGTATATTGTACCGAGAGCTCTTGGATTAGAGTTTTTTATGAGATTGTTTCATGATCCATGATATATACATAATATATGATAGTGGGGTTTTTATCTTTATGCTCTCACGATAAAAACATCTAATTTCTGTGTGATTGATATTTCTTCATGTGTTTGCAATTGGCAATTAAATTTACGCAAAGATTTTAGTAGAAGGATTTTGTATTTAAAAGTGGAATATAATTTTTAGATCAGGAGAATCTAGGAAATACATAATTGTATTAAAATTTCTACATGGTATCAAAGCAAAGAAGATTGCAATATTGAAGCAGTAGTTGAGTTTTTTGGTGGAAACAATTTGAATTTGCTACAAGAATTTCTTGGTGCGACAGTTGAGTAAACATCAAAATGGATTTCAATGGTTTGTGGCTAGAGTATGCACTCAAGGGAAGCTCAAACTAAATTGCATGGAAGGACAAGATATAAACGGTGCTTGAAGATAATGTCTTGAAGGAATTCATCGACAGTGATGTTCCTAACCCTACTTCGACAAATGTTGCATTACTTGATGCATGGAAAAAGAAAGTAGCAAGGGCGAGGAGGATTATGTTGGAAGGTGTACGAGACCACATTGTCTCAAGCCTTCATGGGAAAGCCAATCCATATTCTATATGGAAGGATTTGAAGGATCTTTTCCAAAGCATCATCAATCATAGGAAATTGGTGTTGAAGGATAAACTCACGAAGATCAAGATGGAAAAGAACGACACTATTCTGATATACTTAACAAAGTTTTTCCAATGCAGGGATGAGCTTGGGATTGTAGGAGTGTTGTTGATGATTATTTGGTGAGCTTGGCTCTCTTGAGACCTCCTAAGAGTTGGCATAGTTATGAAGAATCTGTCAATGGACAGGAAAAACTGTTGGATTGGGAACGACTGTGGTCGGATCTAGTGCAGGAGGAGTTCAGCCAGAACACTAGAGATGGCTCTTCATCAAAGCATGATTATGAAGAGGATTTTTCTTTGGCTAACAAGGTGAAGAAGGGGAAGGGGAATAAATTCCATTCTAAATTTGAGGCCGGCGAAGATGGAAACGAGCACAACATGTCCAAAGTGAAGTGTTTTAACTGTCACGAGTATGGACATATTGCCACAAATTGTCCAAGATGAAGAAAAAGAAGAAGAACAAGATGGTTGTTGGAGCTGCAGCTGGTGAGGCTCTTGCCTCACAATTTGAGCTTGACTTCTCATTCATCATATGCACGGTGTCAAGTGCATTTGGAATAGGGTGGTACTTGGATAGTGGTGCTTCCTTTCACATGACAGGAGATAAAAAAAATTTCAGTGACTTGGAGGAGAAAGATCTCCATATGCATATTGATTTGGGTGATGATGGATGATACAGTGTGACTGGCATTGGTACCATTACCTTTTAGAGGGAAACAGGTAAACTCTTTCATTTAAAATATGTTATGCATGTTCCAGGTTTGAAGAAAAAATTAGTCTCAATCGCAATGTAAGACGATAGAGGCTATGATGTTTTCTTTAGTGAAGGAAAAGTTTTCCCATGACACAAAGCAACAGGGCAAGCCAAGAAAGTTGGGATCCGAGTTAAGAATCTCTATAGAATTGACGTAGATGGGATTTCTACATAGCTTCCTACTTTTGGGAAGTGTGAGAAAGCCATGCAATTGACCCTTGAGAGGGAGCTAGATTTGTATGAAGGTAAGAGTGAACCTCAAGATGTGGAGCAGCCACATGCGCAGGATCATGGAGTGGGAGTAACCACTCATGCAGAGTCGTGCTAGATGGGCAGAGGTAGTACGTGCGTCTATACCACCAGGTGATAAGTGGGGTGACATGCATGAGTAATCCCAAGAAGAAATTTTTGGGCAGGATTCAATGATATGGTGTGGATCTCATGAATTGAACCTTGCTACGAGGAGCCCCTAGAGCAGCAGTAGCAGGATCAGTTGGATTTATGGATTCAGATGTCATGAGGACATGAAATCAAAGTGACAGTGTCAGATACTGGAGTGCAGATCATATTTGACATCAAGTGCATAGTGCATGGATGTAGAGGTAAACAACACATTTGTTCCTGAAGACATGTGTAATTGGTAACAATAGAAGTCAGAAGACTTTGATGATAAATGCATTATATTGATTCAGTTGTTTGGAGGCTATTCAGTCTCGGAAGTGTTTCATGCATGGAGTTGCATGGCACATGCAAAGGTTGTAGGGTGAATGCATGGAGTTGCATGTCGCATGCAAAGACATTCATTTCTTGTTGAGAAGGATTGTTGAAGTTTGTAACAAGAAATAGTGAAATTGGCATCCATAAACAACATCCTTGATCCTAGTGAAAATTAAGCACATACACTAGGTGGGGCCCACATAGGATATTTTTAGGTGGATGTCTACTTTTAGAATGGTGAGAAAATTCTATTTATAGATGAGTTTCTATTTTTAGATGCATGGGAGAAGTCTATTTATAGATCACATCTCTAAAAATAGAATGTATGTCGGTTATTATTATCCCTTAATAATAATTGGACAATAAACTGTAATCTATTCTCAATGTGGACTTGGAAATAGTTAACTGAAGTGGAAAATTGGTTAGCTAAGTGAATTTATAGTTAAGAGGTTGGTTGGTGGGACATGCAAGTGGACTTAGTTGTAACAGAGTTGGATGTGTATTTATATGAGTTGTAAAGTAGTTTAACTCAGTTAAGTCAGTTAAACTCAGTTGTGCTAGTTGTAACGAGTTGTAACTAAAGATACATTATTGAGAGATCAGTGAATTAAATATTAAATTAATTCACATGGAGTGATCTCACATGCAACTTAAGTTTTACTACTGTTAACTACATGCATGTCAGATCCATTGGAGACCAAGTTGAGAGATAGGTGAAAGGGATAGTTTGACTATCAGTTGTGACATTAGTGGGTGCACTCATGCAACCACACACACATTGGAGATGCCAATGATGATTGTGCATTCAAGGCAAGGAAATATCTCAATCATTCAGGGATTGTGATCAGCAGGGATTGCGCAGTGGAGGCAGGTTGTTAGGAGGTAGTAAATTGGTGCATGAATATGCCAATTTTTGCATGACAGTGTGAGACGATTGTATATTGTACTGAGAGCTCTTGAATTAGATTTTTTTATGAGATTTTTTCATGATACATGATATGTACATAATATATGATAGTGGGGTTTTTAGATTTATGCTTTCCCAATAAAAACATCTGTGTTATGTGTGATTGATATTTCTTCATGTGTTTGCAATTGACGATTAAATTTCCACAAAGATTCTAGTAGAAGGATTATGTATGGAAGACCCATTTCTTTTGAAATTCGTCCAATCAAAGGAAAGTATTTACAGAAATCTATTTATGAGAAAGAAATGTTAGCAATACTGCATGCACTAAAGAAATGGTGAAATTACCTAATGGGAAGACACTTCAAGGTAAAAACTGATCATGGTAGTCTTAAACACTTTTTGGAACAAAGACTATCTTCAAAAGAGCAGCAAAAATGGGTCACAAAGATGTTAGGTTGTGACTTTGAAATAATCTACAAAAAAGGGAAGCTAAATGTTGTTGCAGATGCACTCTCAAGAAAGAATGAAGAGGTGGAAGCATTGCTTTGTGCCATTTCTATTATCCAACCAGATTGGATAACCGAAGCAAGGGATGAATGGAAGAAGGAAGAAGAAGTGTGAACACTCATTCAAAAGTTGCAACAAGATCCTAGTACATCTGATACATTTAGTTGGAAAAATTATTCCTTATGGTACAAAGATCGCTTATATCTTTGTAAGAATTTCCAACTAAAACAAAAGATTCTTTTGGAATTTCACACTTTTCCTTTAGGAAGACACTCAAGATTTCTAAAAACTTACCACAGGGTGAAGAAATAATTTTTTTGGGATGGCCTTAAATATGATATTCAAAATTTTGTGGCAGAATGTTTGATTTGACAGTAGAATAAATTTGAGACAATTAAGACCTCGGGTCTTCTACAACCTTTATCCATTCCAAGTCAACATTAGGAGGAGATTTCAATGGATTTTATCACAGGTTTACCTAAGTCCAAAGGAAAGAGTGTCATCATGGTGGTAGTTGATAGAATTACCAAGTATGCACACTTTTGTGCATTATCTCATCCATTTAAAGCAATTATAGTTGCTACTACATTTATGGACACAATTCAAAAGCTACATGGAAACCCAAGGGTTATTGTGAGTGACAAAGATCCCATTTTTACTAGAAATTTTTGGACGGAGTTATTTTCTTGTTTGGGTACTCAATTAGCTCATAGCTCATCTTATCATCCTCAATCCGATGGTCAAACTGAGATAGCAAATAAATTTTTGGAAGGATGTCTTCGTTGTTTTGTATCTGATAAACAAACACAATGGGTCAAGTGGTTACCTCTCATTGAATGGTGGTATAAGACCTCCTTCCATTCTTGAGCAAAAATGACCCCATTTATGGCACTTTATGGATATCATCCACCGTCCATCACATCATATTTAAGAGAAAATTCGAAGGTTAAAGCAGTGGAATATCACATCGAGCATCAAAAAGAAGTTCTCCAGCTCTTAAAGGATAACTTGAATTTGGCACAAAATCGAATCAAACAACAGGTAGATCAACATCGCAGCAAGAAAAGTTTTGATGTAGGAGACTGGGTATTTTTATTGCTACAACCATACAAACAAATGTCCCTCAAGCAAGCTAAGAAGGATAATAAATTATCGCCAAAGTACTATGGTCCTTACAGGGTGTTGTAAAATATTGGTACTATGTCATACAAATTGGAGCTTCCTGCTTCTTCATGAGTGCATCCAGTTTTCCATGTTTCATGCTTAAAGAAGGTTATAGGTGAAAATATTACAGTTCAAACAATATTTCTAGAACTTAATGAGGAAGGAAAAATAATATTGGAACCTGAAGCGGTCACAGAAACAAGAGCTCGACAGCTACGAAATCAATCAATTTCAGAGTATCTCATCAAGTGAAAGAACTTACCCACTGAAGATTCTACATGGGAGGATGAGAATTTTATACAGAAGTACCCAGAGCTACTCAACCATTGAGGACAACACTTTTTTGAAGGAGAGGGGCATGTTAGGTCCCTATATTACTAGTATAGTCCCTTATTGTTGTTAGTGTAACCCCCTTATTGTTATTATTGTGCCCTTAAATTATTATTGTTAGGTCGGTTAGGATTACATTGTGGCCCCACTAATATTACATTGTGGACCCATGGACTCCTATATATAGAAAGGAGGTTTTGTAATTTGTATCATCCAATAATTGTTTATTCATTTAATGTATTGGAGGTTTCACCCTCGAAGTGGCTTATTTCTAAGGCGTTGATATCTATTTTCTTCTATTTTTGGAGCTGGTTTCACAACATTGCATCCTGAGTAGAGCAGACCCATTTTTGAACCTGTGGAGTTAAAGGAAGATCCTGAGGAGGTGGAGGAGGATTTTCATCCTCGCTGTTATCATCCAAAGTAGAAGGAATGTTGTCAAAAATAGAAGAGATAAAGAGAGGTGACACATATGTTGAATCAGGCTCGCAGGCCAAAGGTGGCACACCCGCCGAACTAGGCTCGCAGGCCGATATATGTTCATCAAATTTTACATCTCTTCTAATTATTACATTTTTGGATTTGGGTTGCAAAAGTATACATACTTTGATATCTCTAGAATATCCAACAAAAATACATTTTTCATTGTTAGGTTCTAAGGCTTTATGTTTCTCATCTGGAATATGGGCCCAAGCTTCACTTCCAAAAACACTAAAGTGACTTACATCTGATTTGATTGAGCTCCAAGCTTCTTTTGGAGTGATATTCCTTAGAACCTTAGTAGGAGTGTGATTTACTATGTAATTTGCACAGTTAATTACTTCTGCCCAAAAATTAAGACAAAGTCCTTTAGATTGAAGCATACAATTAGCCATTTATTTTAGAGTGCAATTATTCCTTTCAGCTACACCATTTTGATGTGAAGTATATGAAACAATATCTTGCAATTGAATGCCATGCTCAGTGCAAAATTTGATAAATTTTTTGTTAACATATTCTCCTCCATTATCAGATCTTAACTTAAGAATTTGATGTCGAAATCGTTTCTCAAAAAAGGCCTTAAAGGCTAAGAACATGTTAAAAAATTCACTCTTGAGTTTTAAGAAGTATACCCAAGTGCTTCTGGAAAAATCTCAATGAAATTTAAGAAGTACTTGTAGCCAGAGAAAGAAACAACTGGAAGTGGACCAAATAAATCACTATGCACAAGCTGCAAGGGGGTTGAAGCATGCCAAGAGGCATGTTTGTCAAAACTATCCCAATGATTTTTTCTGAGTACACAACCAGAAAAAACACCATCTTGGCAAGATACCATATGAAGACCTGTCACCATATTTTATTTACATAGATTTTGAAGTGAGCGATAGTTTAGGTGACCAAATCGCTCATGCCAAAGTTTTCTCACTTCATCATTATGAGCAACAAAAACGAATAGAAGACATGATGACCCAAAGTTTTCAAAATTATAAAACCTTGTGGAATCATCAGCAATGCCAGTAGCTAAAATATGTCTAGGATCTCTTAGGTCCTTAATTACAAGATCATGAGGTGAGAATTCTATGGTTTTCCCTTCACCTGAATGAGTTATATGATAAACAGATAGAATCCTGTTGCAGGACAAGGTAGGAACACATAATACATTATTAAACTGACCATTATCTAGATGAATGGCTCCAAACCCTACAACACTAAGAGATCTATCATCACAAACATAAATATTTTTGGTGTTACAATCATTTAAAGAAGAAAACATGGCTTTATTTTTTTCCATGTGGTAAGAGGCTCCAGAATCAATGAGCCACTCATGAGAATGATAAGAAGAAGATACATTCAATGCATAACCAGATCTTGATGCTTGACAACCACATGGAGAAAGTGTCATTCCCGAAGATGAAGTTGAAGAGTCCTCCAAATGGATGTTGTGTTTCTTCATTGTTTCTTCCAAGGCTTCCATATTCTTAAAATATTTTGATTACAAAAGTTGCAATGTCTATATGTCTTCTTCCCTTTGTTTTTATTTACCTTATCAGTTTGTTGAGTTTCTTTTTTAGTTTGCGGTTAAGTTTGCTTAAGGCCCTTTTTTGGTTTAGGACCATTCTTTTTAGGATGTTGCTTCTTAGGATTCTTTGGATTTGGTTGTTGTTGGGATGCTAAGGCTTTCTTAGAAAAGGTTCTAGTATTAATAAGACCAAGGTGTAAGAGTTTTTCTTGTTCTCTTATCAAAAAATCACAAATGACATCAAAAGAGGGGGACTTGTAGGGTGTTCCTTGAGAAATGAGGGTTTCTCTAGTGGAATGGAAGGTGGAAACAAATACAGAGTATGCAGGGCCTAACTTAGTAAGAATGGAATATATAAGACTACCATCTTCCTTTTTGACCTTACAATCTTCTAAGAGAAGTCTAAGGGTCTTGAATTTGGACAAAAAATCTTCAATAGAGGAGAAATTATTGGGGTCCAAAGTAAACCACTCATTTTCAAGCTGATGGGTTTTGATTTCATTTTGAATGCCAGAAACAATATTTATATTTTTCATAGTTTCATCAGGAGAGTCAATTTATTAGATATGAAATCTAAGATCTTGAGAAATGGACATTCTTATCAACCCTCATGCTTGATCTTGTTTATTTTCCCATTTAGCCTTTTTATCTTCATCGATAGGTTTAGATTCTAGTTCCGAGGCTATTCTATAAAGCCCTTTAATTCTAAGTAAGTCTACCATGTGGGATAGCCATTGGAAATAATTGGTATTGTTAAGAATAATCGGGCATGCACTTTCCATTTTTTTCTAAACTAAAGTTGTAAAGGTTGAAACTAACTGCTCCAATGGAAAGATCTTGAAAAATTAGGCTAGTTAAAAATCGGCTTTGAAAATGGCTTATAGATGAAAAATTTATGCCTTTTTGAAGAAAAGTTGTAGTAGATGCCAAGTAGTCACGTGATTGGTTGAAAGTTGATGATGAAGTTATACTTATTTTTTTTTTGCTCTTTGGGGTGCATGTTTTTTCCTACAAAAAACAACCACAGCAAACAAACAAAAAAAATATACAGGCCTTGCGGCAGAATGTTAGATTTTTGGTTAGTCCACCCGGAAACTAAATATTTTTCTCACTATTTCCAATTTCTCGAGATCATACAAAGTCACGGGGAAAGAGCATACATAGGAGATAAATCTCGTCCTTCTATTTATAGTTTTCCAGATCACAGATAGCAAAGAGCATACGTAGAGAAGAGGGTATAGATCTGGTAATAAAAAATTACTTTGGACCGAAATAAACAGAGGGATAAATAAATATAATTGCAAAAAAATATTTTATATCTCCAAATCTAAAATGACATAACTAGGGCAACTGCAAACCTTTTTGCATGAAATGAAAAGGGTTCCTCATTGGAACAGAGGGTCAGACACAATAGAGCAGTTCTCCCGGCCAGAAATTGGTCAGAAATAGTAGATCGGGAAAATAGCGATTGCATGCAGTCAAATCGGCTTCAGATTTGGATCAACAACGGATGCGGCCCTCAAACAACTCTCATACCATGTAAGAATTTACAGGGTAAGTTCCTTAGATCAAACACCAAAGGTCACTGTTCACAAACATATCACATATCAGTACACCAATATTTGATATGGTTAAAACCCTTGAAGAGGGAAATAGTCCATGGCCTGAGCCAATGCAGCCAGTTCAAGAAATTTATTAATATAAAGAAATAAAATTTACATAAGCTTCTCTCATAAACTGTCACTGAAAAAATGACCCTCCATTCTCTTTAAATAGAGATCATGGACCAATCGAGTGTTAAGCCACAAATCAAGTGTCGGTAATACCGATGAGAGAATGAATCGTCGGATCACTCCATATCGTGACTATCGGGTTATAAGTTACAAAATTACATACTAAAGAAACACAATTTACGTAAATTTAAGCTAGACCAAGTTATAATTAACTATTTCCTATGTGTCGGAATATCCTAACAAATTTTTCCTTAATTAAATTGAAAGAGAAATTGTAATTTCGTCTCATGATAACTTGTATTAGTTAACTAAGTCAGAAAGACTGAGTTAGCCTAGGAAATTCGAGTTGAGGGTCAGAGAGGAGGCATGTAGAGTTATCCCATGATTTAATGGGGTCAAGTTACAGTTATTTGTGAGTTGTAATTAGTTAACTCAAGAAATTGAGTTAAAATCAGTTTAACTAGTTCTAACTGAGAGATGAGCTAGTAGAGGTCTATTGAATTAAATCTGATTTAATTCACAAGTAGTGATCAATCAATTAACTAATAATTCACTATAAATAGTTGTTGCATGTCAGTTTTGAGGAAGGCCCAGTTGAGACTGAGGTTAAAGGGAAGATAACTATCATTTGTATAATTAGAAAATTGTATAGGTCATTTATAGAGTCATGAGGAAGCCTATGATGCATTGTGCAATCAATTCCAAGGAATTTCCTATTTAATAGGGTGACAATTCCTCCAAGAATGCGTGAGAAAGGATGAGAATTAGTTAATTATTTGACTGATTTTGCCTGAATCAGAGTGAGACAATTGGAAGAATGCATGAGGTTCTCAGTGAGAGAAAATCATTGTATTGTTTCATGATCTTGATATATACAATATAAATATAGCGGGGTTTTAGGCAGTGTGATTTCCCCAGATACATCTTGTGTTGTGCGAATGATTGTTTCTTTCTCTTACTTATGTGATTGTGCGATCATATTTTTTTTCCACGAATTGTAGAAGGATTCAGTATTTTTTTTTAGTATATTACAATATCAGATTGAATCCTGTTGATAGATTTTCTACATGGTATCAGAGTTCCATGAATCACAATAGAAGAGAAGAACAAAGTTTTTTTGAATGTGAAAATGTCTAAATATTACTTATGCAGAAACCCTACTATTAAATCTTGGTTTACTTCTCCTACTTAAACAAGTTATTAATCTGAAATACTCAGTATTAACATCGAAGTAAACACATTAACAATCTACACAGATACAGGTCTAAATTGAATACATGCACAATGAAAAAGTGACACAGGATTTTCTGGACAACTGTCCCTGGAAAAATCCAATGCGGGAAAACCGGTATTCTAGCTGCTATAGGGTTTTATTATTAAGTAGAGTATAAGTACAACAAATATGGGCACTGATCTAGTTAACATGATAGAGAAATAAACAATCTGCAACAATACTTCTGTTATGGAGATGAAGATACTGACTGATTCACACCCTCAAACGGGATTTACAGAACTCATCCCTTTTCTGTCTTTAGAAACCCCATCATTGCTCTGAAGCCCTCTGCATAGGCCCCTGCACTGCTCAGGAGGGGCATGTGCCACCCTAAATTGGGTTACGTTGTCCTTGCGCTACCTTGGTTGGGCCTACGTCAACCCTGTTGGCCTCATGCTGCCTCTGCGCTACCCTTTCTAGGCCTGCGTATCCTCTACATAGAACATGAAGCCTCTACGCCACACAACTACTGCGTAAATGATGCGTAGCTACTTCCCCCTCTGCGCTACTTAGCCTGCTGCTTCTATGCCTCTTTCTACACTCTTGACCTGGAATTAGATCATCTCGCTTTCCAATACTACCCCTCACTGCAGCTGACACACTTCTGGAAATTATTAGCAAACCACGCCCTAGAATTCTGGCTTAGTCTCAGTGCTCTACCTCTGTGTGTGTGTGTTCTCCAGCTGACCCCGAGCATTTCCTTTATACTTTCTCGTTGGGAAACCAACGGTTGTGATCTAATCTTGAATCGACAGCTAAGATTAAAAGAAAGCTTGATCCGTGTGACTTAAGTCATTTTCATCACATGTTTAAATTAATTATCTTAATATTTTAATTTTCCTAAGTTAGACTTAGGGTCCTTAATTAAAAATATAATTAATTAATTATCTCTTTAACAAAACAAAATTTCTCAAATCTCTTCCTAGGTCTTGGAGATGTCATGTACTCTAGTCCCTCCAAAATTTTTGGGAGCTAGAGCACATCCGATGCTAACCCAACACTCAAAAATCTCAACACTCCCTCTTAGCGAGGAATGTGCTCTAGCACAACACTACTTCACCCCAAAGTTTTGCACTGATCTCTGGTGTGGGTCTCTGCGCTAATGCTTGGCCTGTTGTCCATCATCACTACATTGTTGTTGCTCTCTTGTACTACTACTCATGACACTACCACCACCACTGCCACATCTGTACTGCAGCTCCCTCTCAATCTGTTGCATCGTGCTACCAATTGCTACACTGCAACTCAGTTGTTGAGAGAAATAATTGAAAAATCCTGCCCAATATTTGATAGATGAGTCAGTTGGGCTACATCCTCATCACTGAAGCTTTGCAAGTTGCTTCTATGCGCTATCCTCCTGAAGCCTCTGCACTGCTGTGGCTCTACTTTGCATAAGCCAGCATACTCTGCGATGCTGAAGTCACATCAACCCCACTACGCTGCTACTACATCTTCACTGCGCTACTTCCTCTCATCATCCAACTCTGCCTCTGCTCCATCTGTGATTCCCTACACCCACTGCTTCACTTGTCCCGCTACTGTCTTAAGGCTCCCGTAGCACATATGTGATCCAAGAGTTGGGCTACTTAAGGATCCTGCCACCACTCTATAACTTCTCTACAGATCCATGTCGCCCCACTTTCGTGGTTCAAGACCACTCATGCTATGTCATCTTCGGATCCATCATCCCCAACAACAACCTTGGAGCTAAAAGCTTCCTTGTCCTTCTTATTTTGAGGACAATTGATGGCGAAATGTCCTAGTTTTCTGCACTGGAAACACTTGATTTTTGACAGATCACACTTCTTTCTCCCTTGTTGCCTCTTTTATGCCAAGGCTGCATCTTCTTCCTATTCCTTCTTTACTTTACTCGACCCAGTGATGTACTGTCTCTTTGTGATCCAACGGATTTCTTCTTGTCGGAGGATCATCCACATACTGTCCAAGTTGGGAAGGTCCGTTCTGTCCAAGATACTTTGGAAAAAAGTTTCCCAGTCCTCTGTGACAACATTTAGAGCCATCCTCACCATAACATCATCCTCCACCTTCACCCCCATGCCAATCAGCTGATCCATGATCGCCTGTAGTCTAAAAATAAAAGGTTCGATCTCCTCTCCCTTGGCCATCATGAATAACCTCATCTGATTTTCGAGAAGCATTCTCCTATGGATGGATCTTCCTTCATATAGTGTGGTCAAGGCCACCCACATATCATGAGTCATTGTCTTCTCTTCTATATGAGGAACCACATGATATTTGACTCCATCCATGATGAAGTGCTTGGCGTGAGCCACTGCTTCTTCATGCTTCTCCAGGAGCTTCGCATCGGTCAGTGTGGCCAGGAATTTCTCTGCATGCTCCCTCAGACCGTATGCCTCCATGACTACTAGGATTCTGGCCTTCTAGACTGCAAAGTTGAAAAAGTCGTCCAACCTATCCTGATCAGGTAGTCCTTGAGATTCCATCTGCTCAACAAAATTATCGGAACGAATCCTCTTCTCTATGTTAGAGATTCATATCTAGGGTCTTTGGAAAGAAAGGCACCCTCCACTCCCTCTAACAACTAACTCCCTCTCTTGGAAGTCTTCCAATCACAACGAATCATCTATCTTTGAGCCTCTGATCGATCTACAAATTTCTTTGGCTAGAAATATTCTGAGAATTTGTTCTCCTCTCACTCTTTTTCAACTAGGCTTAGGCTAAATTCTACACTGTCAGAAATTTAGCCCCACCAAAAACCATTGAAGGTCTGCAGCACAACTTCCAGCACTCTGAAGTAGTAAACAGCTTCAGGTATATGTCACACTAGCTGGCCTCTGCGTGAGCAGTCAGTCCCAACGCAGCTTATGCGATGCCTTTACGCAGTAAGTACATGGATCTGCGTGGAGATTGCATCACCCTAGCTGGTCTCTGCATGAGCAGACAGTGCCAAAACAACTTCTACACTGCCTCTGCGCAGTAAGTACATGGGCCTGTGTGGAGACTGTGTCACTCTAGCCTCTACATAGCCCTACTTCCCTCTGATGCTACACTGTCCTCTCTGGTTTGGTTTTCTGCGGTTGCATTTGCTTTCGGAAACAAGGATTCTTCAGTCTTCTTGCTGATGATCCAGCTATATCTGCAATCACTCTGATACCATGTGAAAATTTCTAAATATTACTTATGCGGAAACCCTATTGTTAAATCTTGGTTTAATTCTCCTACTTAAACAAGTTATTAATCTGAAATATTCAGTATTAACATTGAAGTAAACACATTAAAAATCTACATAGATACAGATCTAAACTGAATACATGCACAATGACAAAGTGACACTGGATTTTTTGGACAACTGTCCCCGGAAAAAACCAATGGGGGAAAACCGGTCTTCTGGCTGCTAGTTTTATTATTAAGTAGAGTCTAAGTACAACAAATCTGGGCACCAATTTGGTTAACCCAACATAGAAATAAACAATCTGCAGCAATACTTCTGTTCTGGAGATGGAGAAACTGACTGATTCACACCCTCAAATGGGATTTACAGAAATCAACCCTTTTATGTCTTCAGAAACTCTAGTGTTACTCTGAAGTCCTCTACATCATCTCTACTAGCCCACGTCAGCCCCTGCGCTACTCAAGAGGGGCCTGTGTCACCCTAGACTGGGTTACGTTATCCCTGCGTTGCCCTGCTAGCCCACTGCGCTACCTTTTCTGGGCCCGCTTCTCCTCTGCATAGCACTTGAAGCCTCTGCGCTACGCAATTGTTGCCCCCTCTGCACTGCTTAGTCTGCTGCTTCTTTGCCTCTTGCTGCACTCTTGGCCTAGGATCAGATCATCCTACTTGCCAATACTACCCCTCTCTGTAGCTGAAACACTTTTTAAAATTCTTAGCAAACCATGCCCTAGAATTCCAGCTTAGTTTTAGTGCTTTGCCTCCATGTATGTGTGTTCTCCAACTAACCCCGGGCCTTTCCTTTGTACTTTATCGTTGGGAAACCAACTGTCGTGATATAATCTTGAATCGATGGCTAAGATTAAAATAAAGCTTTATCCATGTGACTTAAGTCATTTTCATCACATGTTTAAATTAATTACCTTTAATATTTTAATTTTCCCAAGTTAGACTTAGGGTCTTTAATTAAAAACATTAATTAACTAATTATCTCATAAACAGGATGGAATTTATGAAATCCCTTTCTGGGTCTTGGAGATCTCATGTACTCTAGTCCCTCCACAAAGTTTGGGAGCTAAAGCACATCCAATGCTACCCCAACACTCATAAATCTCAACATTGAAAAATTTTGAATTTACAGATTTATTATTCAGGATCCAACAAAAAAACAAGATGTCTTTCAATGGCTTGAGACTCGAATATGCCCTTGAGGGAAATTAGAATTACATAGAATGGAAGGACAGGATGGAGTCAGTGCTCAAGGAAAATAGACTGAAGGCATTCATTGACACTGAAATTCCTCAGCCCGCAACAACAGATGCTTAATAGCTTGATGCATGGAAGAAGAATGTAGCAAAGGCGAGAACAAACTTGTTAGAGGGAGTTCGAGATCATATTGTCTCGAGTCTCCACGGGAAGGAAAATCCATATGACATGTGGAAGGCCTTGACATATATGTTTCAAAATAGCAAAGACCACAGGAAGGTGGTGCTGACAGACAAGCTCAGGAAGATCAAAATGGATTCGGGCGACATGATACAAAAATACTTGACGAAGTTCACTCAATGTTGAGATGAGCTTGGAAGTGTTGGGATAATTATTTCCTCAGATGATTTGATAAGCCTGGCTCTTCTAGGCCTTCCCAAGAGTTGACATAGATACTAGGACTCTATGAATGGGAGGGAGAAGCTACCAGAATTAGAGCGACTATGGTCCAACTCGGTACAAGAATAAATTCAGCAGAGCGCCATAGATGGATCCTCATAAAATACTGATGATGAGGAGAATTGTGCCTCAGCTAGAAAGGCAAAGAAAATGAAAGGGAATGTTTCCCATTCCAAATCAGAGTCTGCCAAGGTAGGAAAGAAGCGAGACTTGTCAAAGATAAAATGTTTCAACCGTCATGAGCATGGACACTATGCCACAAATTGTCCACAAAAGAAGACAAAAAAGAAGGCCTCAAGAGGAGCAGCAAGTGAAGCACTTGCTTCACAATTCAAGTTGGATTTCACTCTCATTGCATACATGGTGTCATCAGTGATGGATTATGTCTGGTAGTTGGTTAGTAGAACTTCATTTCATATGACTGGAAACAAAAAATTCTTTAGTAGCTTGTAGGAGAAGGATCTCCAGATGCACATCAAGATGGGTGACGATGGGAGGTATAGTGCTATCGGTGTATGTATAGTTACCTTTCAGAGGGAGTCAGGTAATCCACTCACATTAAAAGATGTCATGTATGTTTATGGTTTAAAGAATAATTTGGTTTTTGTTGCTATGTTGGAAGACCGTGGATATGATGTGATCTTTAGTGAAGGAAAGGCGTTCCTTTGTCACAAAGACACATGACAGGTGAAAAATGTTTAGGTTCGAGTAAAGAACCTCTACAAACTAGATGTAGAATATTGTGATGCCTTGAGCACGAAAGTAGAGAGGGTGGAGAGCCGAGACATCGGTGAGTTATGGCACAAGAGGTTGGGCCATCTACACCACAGTGCTTTGAATATCATGCAAAAAATTATACTGGAATTCCAAAGGGTGCACTTGCGCAAAGAGATACATGCAAAGGGTGTACATTGGAGAAGTATACCAAGGCCACCTTTCACGATAAGGAAAGTTGAGCCAAGCCGATCCTTGAGAGATTTCACTCAGACGTGTGTTGACCATTATTAACAACTTCCACAAAAAATCACAGGTATTATGTGATTTTTGTTGATGATTTTTCAAGAAATTGTTGGATTTTCTTCATGCAGGAGAAAGATCAGATGTTCTCCAAGTTTTGTGAGTTCAAGGCGCTTGTCGAGAAAGATATTGGGAAGAAGTTGAAGGCTCTGAGGAGCGACAATGGTGAAGAATACATCTCTAACGAATTCAAGAACTTATGTGCCTTCACCCACATCATTGTTGCTAGATTCGAGAGAGAATTTGGGAGCACCCACATCACATTGTAGGCAGAGAAGGTCCCTAGAGTAGTACACTAGATACATCGCTCTTATGAGCGAAGGTATTGAGATAGAACCATCCTCTTTCGAGGAAGAAGTGCAACATCTAGTGTTGGTTTATGCCATGGTTGAGGAATATGACTCCATTATAAAAAACAATGCATGGGAAGTTATCCCAAGACTAATGGGGAAGTCAGTTGTAGGATCCAAGTGGGTCTACAAGGTGAAGCAGGAAACAGATGGGTGTGTGGAGAAGCACAAGGTTATATTTGTGGCCAAAGGGTTCTCTCAGGTGGAGGGGATTGACTATGATGAGACTTTTGCACCAGTCGCATGGTACTCATCTATCAGATTCATCCTTGCACTCTTAGTGTAGATGGGATGACATATACATCAGATGGATGTAAAGATAACCTTTATCAATGGATTTATTGAGGAAGAGGTGTACATTGAGCAGATATAAGTTTTTGAGACCTTAGATAGGGAGTCACATGTGTGTAGACTCAAGAGAGCATTGTATGGGCTGAAGCAAGCACCTTGTGCTTGGTACACCAAGATCGACAACTATTTCACCGGGTTGGGCTTCACCAAGAGTGAAGCAGATGTGAACCTATATCATATTGTGTTTGATGGTAAGATTTTGATTATTGTACTTTATTTTGATGATCTAATACTGACAGGTGATGAACAACTCATAAAGTCTTGCAAAGAGGATCTTGCAAGAGAATTTGAGATGAAGGACATGGGGCTCTTGCACTATTTCCTGTGATTGGAAATGTGGCAAAGAGATCGAGAGCTATTTGTATCTCAGAGAAAGTATGCAAAGGAGATTATGAAGAAGTTTCACATGGAGGGCAACAAACCCATGGAGACTCATCTAGTAGGAAACTAGAGCAAGGAGGATGCTACTTCAGGCTAAGTAGTGGATGCTATTGTTTACAGGCATCTTGTGGGTTCACTCATGTATTTGGTGAACACACGACCCGACATCTGATACGAATTTAACTAGCTGAGCCAAGCTATGGTTAATCCTACCAAGCTCTTTTGGAAGGCTGGAAAGCATGTGTTGAGATACCTCAGAGGCACTACAAAGTATGAATTATGGTATAGACAGAAAAATCTAGTGAAACTTCAAGGCTTCACTGATGTAGATTGGGAAGGGAGTCCATTTGATAGGAAAAGCACATCAAGGGGAATATTCAACATAGGATCAAAATTTTTTTCCTAGTACAACAAAAAACAGAGATGAGTTGCACTCAGTTCAACAAAGGCAGAGTACATGGTAGCTAGTCAGGCAGCATGCAAGGCCATCTGGATGAGGAAGATACTTGTTGGTTTGTTTGGTCGACAGATGGATCCGACGGTGATACATTGTGATAACCAGAGTTGCATCAAACTCTCAGTTAATCTAGTATTCCATGATAGGTCCAAGCATATTGATATCCGGTATCACCATCTTAGAGATTGTGTGAAGAGACGGATTATGTCATTAGAGTACATTCCCACAGAGGAGCAGGATGAAATTTTTTTGATGAATGTGCCGGCAAGAAGAAAATTCGAATTACACAGAGATAGGATCGGGGTAGCAAATCATCCCTTTCTTATTAAGAGGGAGTGTTGAAATGGCACCCAAGGGGCTTCTGATTTAATTTTCCCTTAATTAAATTGGAAGAGAAATCGTAATTTCATCTCATGACAACTTGTATTAGTTAAATAAGTCAGTAAGACTAATTTAGCTTAGTAAATTCGAGTTGAGGATCAGAGAGGAGGCATGTAGAGTTCTCCCATGATTTAAGGGGGTCTAGTTACATTTATTTGTGAGTTGTAATTAGTTAACTCAAGGAATTGAGTTAAAATCAGTATAACTAGTTCTAACTTAGATATGGGCTAGTGAGAGGTCCATTGAATTAAATCTGATTTAATTCACAAGTAGTGATCAATAAATTAACTGATAATTCACTATAAATAGTTGTTGCATGTCATTTCTAAGGAAGGCCAAGTTGAGACTGAGGTTAAAGAGATTATAACTATCAATTGTATTATTAGGAAATTGTACAGGTCAGTTATAGAGTCATGAGGAAGCCTATGATGCATTGCACAATAAATTCCAAGGAAATTCCTATTTAATAGGGTTAAAATTCCTTCAGGAATGCATGAGCAAGGCTGGTCTAGCAGAGGTTGAGAATTGGTTAAGTATTTGACTGATTTTTCCCGGATTAGAGTGAGACAGTTGGAAGAGTGCAGGAGTTTCTCAATGATAGAAAATCATTGTATTGTTTCATGATGTTGACTTTATATAATATACATATAGTGGGGTTTTAGGCAGCGTGCTTTCCCTAGATACATCTTGTGTTGTGTTATTGATTGTTTCTTTCTCTTACTTGTTATTTGATTGTGCGGTCGTATTTCGTTTCCAAAAATTGTAGAAATATTAAGTATTTTGTTTTAGTAAAGTACAAGATTATATTGAATCCCAATGATAGTTTTTCTACACTTTTTTACAAAATGTCTTGATACTTTGGCTTAGACACCTTTCTTCTAATTATTAAAACATTTTTCTTATTGCACATTACCCAATCATCCATATAAGAAAATATAAATAGTGCAATCTTCATCTTTATAAGGGGATCCTAGGTTAGCAATATGAGAAAACACAAGTGATGAAAATGTTGCTAGCAAATAGGACAAAACACAAGTGATGAAAACGTCTCCCTTGTGTTACCTTCAAGTAAGAAGACAATGTTTTAATGTTTACAAATGCGGGAACTATAAGTGTTGTGTTTCATATCAGTAAGTGGTTTTTATTTCATTTACAAAGTGTCTTTTACTAAATTTAAAGATTATTATTAGGTTTACAAATAAGAGTTTAAAAAAATTGGTAATTCTTATTTAATATACAAATACACTTTTACTAAATTCTGAAGTATTTTTAGATAACATTTGGGTGTGAAGAAATTGGATGTTGCTTTGTAGTGTTTTAGATTTTGTAGTCTCTATAGCACCAAACAATAGAAAATCATGACTAAATTACTTGTTGCTTACAAAATATATGAAAATGTAATCATTCGATTTGATATGAGTATGTTCATTATTGAAAACCTTAATGAGGTTATCTAAAGAAGTGCCAATACAACATCTTTGTGATGTATTAAATATAATTTTGTTTGCACCTCACATGCTAATTTTAAGTTATGGAATGGGAAGGGGACACTTTTAAGCGTCATCATGAATGTGTTATATAAATGCCAAAAAAAGAAAATAAATAACACCAAATTAAAAGCCCTCATGTTTGGCATGTATTTGAAACTCTATTCTAGAATTTTTCTTTTCAAAGAAGGCCTGAAACTCGTAATTTTCCATCTCAATGAGAGGTTTGTAATCCATCACATGAAACAACTAGTGAAACACTGTGGATTATGTATGCAGTTAGAATTTTGGAATATGAAAATTCTTGGTATCTAATAGAACACAATGTTGAGATTCAACAAGATGATGAGCTTAGTGAAAATGAGTCGCCTTCACTAAGTGGGCCCGCAGGCTATTTTTGGCGCAAGTCTATTTTTAGACATGGTGATCATATATCAGAAGTTGTAGGATGCTATTTACGGATGGTTGGTCAAGTTGGAAAAATAGATGAAATTCTATTTTTAGAATATTTGGTGAAGTCTATTTATAGATCGTCGATCTAAAAATAGATGCATGTTGATTATTATTAGCCCTTAATAATAATCAGACAATAAACATCAACTTATTCTATTGGAGCACTTAATTTCAGTTTACAGATTTGGAAAATCAGTGGGTTGAAGGAATTACGCAATTCATAGGGTTGACTGGTGGTTCATGCATGGAGGACTTAGTTAGAACTGAAGTGGAAAAGTTATGATAGAGTTGGAAGAGTAGTTCATGGAGTTGTATTCAGTTTAACTCAGTTAAAGTGAGTTATACTCAATTGAGCTAGTTGTATCTAGTCTAACTGAATGATACACTAGTGAGAGTGGAGTGAATTAATTAGTTAATTAATTCAAAAATAATAACTCATTAATCGACTAAACAAATACAACAGTTAACTATAGTGCATGTCAGTTCCAGTGGAGACCCAGTGGAGAGATAGGTGAAAGGGTGAGATGGACTATCCATTGTGAATATAGTGATGCATTGATTGGATCACACAAACATTGGAGTTTCCAATTAGGATCGCGCAGTCAAGGAAAGGGTAATTCGAATTCATTCAAAGATATTCTTCAGCAGGGATTGCGCAGTGGAGGCAGGCTATTAGGAGGGCATAAATCAATGCATGGATTTGCAAATTTCATCTTCTTAGTGTTTGACGATTAATTGTACTAAGAGCTTGATGTACTAAGATTTGTATGAAGATTGTTACATTATCTCCATGATACATAATATATGATAATTGGGGTTTCAGCTTTAGGCTTTCCCGTTAAACAATTCTGTTATGTGCGATTGTTTTTATTTTATGCTTCACACGTGTTTGCAATTAATTTTCTGCAAAAGATTAACAGTGGAATGATTATGTATTTTGCAAGAAGTTAAATATTGTGAGATCAGGGGAATCTGGATATATGCATGCTTATTGCATATAATTTCTACATGGTATCAGAGCAGTGTTAATTCTTGAAGATTGCAATTGTAAAGAATTGTTGAGTTTGTGCTGGTGGACAATTCGAATTTGTTGCAGAAAATCCTTGGTGCAGAAGTTGAGTATACATTGAAATTTGTTTCAATGGGTTGCGATTGGAGTATGCCCTTGATGGAAACTCGAATTACATAGCCTGGAAGGACAAGATGGAGGCGGTGTTGAAGGATAATGGATTGAAGGAGTTCATCGATGGCGATGTTCCTAAGCTGGATTCTAGTGATGTTGCAGGACTTGACGCATGGAAAAAGAAGGTAGAAAAGACAGGAAGAATTCTGTTGGAAGGTGTGAAGGACCATATTGTGTCCAACCTTCATGGGAAAGCCACTCCATTTGCAATGTGGAAGGCTTTGATAAATTTGTTCCAAAGCAGAAGCGACCAGAGGAAGTTGGCGCTTAAAGACAAACTCATAAAAATAAAAATGGAGAAGGGCGATAGTATTCCAAAATATCTCACGAAGTTTATCCACTATAAGGATGAATTGGGAAGTGTGGGGGTTGCTGTTGATGATGAATAATTGGTGAGCTTGTCTCTCCTTGGGCTTCTGAAGAGTTGGTATAGATACGAAGACTCTGTCAATGGACGGGAGAAACTACCAGGATGGGAACGACTTTGGTCAGATCTTGTGCAAGAGGAGATAAGGCGAAGTACCAGGGATGGTTCTTCATCGAAGAATGAAGATGAAGAGAATTTTGCTTTGGCTGCCAAAGAAAGGAAAGGGAAGGGGAAGAAATTTCCTTCAAAATCTAAAGCTAAAGGCAAGAAGTAGGATTTGTCCAAGGTGAAGTGTTTTCACTGTCATGAACATGGGCATTTCGCCACTAATTTCCCACAGAAGAAGAAGAACAAGAAGGCTGCTGGAGCTGTATATGGAGAGGCCTTAGCCTCGCAATTTGAACTTGATTTATCTTTGATCACATGCTTGGTTTCAAGCGCAATGGGATCGGTGTTGTATCTTGATAGTGGTGCATCTTTCCATATGACGAGAGACAAGGAGTTGTCTAGTGATCTGGAGGAGAAAGACCTCTAAATGCATATAGATATGGGCGATGATGGTCAGTACAGTGCGACAGGCATTGGGACCATTAACTTTGAGGGGGAGTCTGGTAATCCATTCTTGTTGAAGGATGTTATGCATGTTCCAGGTATGAAGAAGAACTTGGTCTCGGTCCCAATGTTGGAAGACAAAGGTTATGACGTTGTTTTCAGTGAGGGAAAAAATTTCCTTCGACATAAAACAACGAGTCAAACCAAGAAGATAGGGATTTGACTTAAGAATCTCTATAAGCTAGAGGTAGATGGCAGCGTATATATATATATATATATATATATATATATATATATATATATAGATGTATATGTATATGTATATGTATGTATATATGTATATGTATATGTATATGTATATGTATATGTATATGTATATATATATGTACATATACATATACATATACATATCTACATACATATATACATACATATACATATACATATACATATACATATATATGCTGCAATGATGGGAAAATCAGAAGAAGTGGTGAACCGGGATGAGGGTGAATTATGGCACATGATATTGGGCCATCTTCACCATGGCACTTTGAAGATTTTGCAGTAGATTTCTACTGGACTTCCCAGGGGTACTCTTGCGTAGTCAGACCAGTGCAAGGGATGTACTATGGGTAAGTTTGTGAAGACCACTTTTCATGAGAAGGAGAACCATGCTTCAGTGATCCTTGAGAGAATTCACACAGACGTGTGTGGACCTTTCTTGGTTGCTTCAACATCAAAACACAGGTATTATGTTATTTTTGTTGATGAATATTCTCGTAGATGCTGGATCTTATTCATGTAGAAGAAGAGCGAAACATTCTCAAAGTTCTGTGAGTTTAAAGAATTGGTGGAGAAGGAGTCGGGGAAGCAAGTGAAAGCTCTACGGAGCGATAATGGTGGTGAATATATCTCGGGTGAATTCAAAGACTTCTGTAGCAGAGAAGGAATTCAAAGAGAACTCATAATGCCTCATAACCCACAACAGAATGGGGTCGCGGAGAGGAAGAACAGAACGATCATGGGTGTTGCACGAGCTATGCTGGATGACCAGGGCCTACCGATGCACTTGTGGGCGGAAGCATGAAACATGATGGTTTATATGCAAAACCGTCGTCCTTATAGAGTATTTGGCATGAATACACCTGAAGAAGCTTTTATTGGTAACAAGACTGATATTTCTTATTTGAATATTTTTGGCTCATCTGTTTACATTCATGTGACAAAAGACGCTAGGAAGAAGATGGAGCCAGCTGCAGAAGTTGGGATATTTGTGGGGTACACAGAAACACCCGATAATTATCATGTGTATTTGCCAAACAGTCAGATGAATGTGGTGTGACGGGATATAAAATTCAATGAGGTGAAAGGCATGAAGTTGTCGCTTGAGAGGGAGCTACACTTGCATGCAGAGGAGGAACTTCTTGTTCCCAAAGATGAGCCTCTAGATGTGGATCAGCCACAGGAGGAGATTCATGGAGTGAAGGAGTCCACTCATGTAGAAACAAACATTAGACAAGGCAGAAAGCGTACCACAAAAGCTGAGATACTGAAGGTTGATTCCACACAGAATGTAGGAGTCCCTCCATCACAACACAGAAAGAGACAGACACTTGACCGTTATACTAGATACATGGCTCTTATGAGCAAGTGTATCATGAAAAAGCCATCTTATTTTGAAGAAGTAGTGTAGGAGCCCACATGGGTAGATGCCATGGTGGAGTATGACTCAATTGTCAGAAACAATGCTTGGAATATTGTTCCAAGGTCGGTGGGTAAACCAGTTGTAGGGTCAAGATGGATCTACAAGGTAAAGAAAGCTGCTGATGGGAGCGTCGAGAAGTATAAGGCAATATTTGTTGCTTGAGGCTTCTCACAGATCAAGGGGATTGACTATGAAGAAACCTTTGCACCTGTTGCACCGTATTCTTCCATACGGACCATCCTTGCTCTCTCAGCGCAGATGGGTTGGCACATTCATCAGATGGATGTGAAGACTGCATTCCTTAATGGGATCATTGAGGAAGAGGTGTACATTGAGCAGCCTGAAGGATTTGAGATCTTCAACAGTGAGTTGCATGTGTGCAAGCTTAAAAGAGCGCTGTATGGGCTGAAGCAAGCACCTTGTGCTTGGTACACACGGATCGACAACTATTTCACCGGACTTGGTTTCAGCAAGAGTGAGGCGGATGCAAACCTATACCAAATTTTGGTGGAGGGTAATATTTCAATCATTGTTCATTATGTTGATGATTTAATACTAACGGGTTATCAATAGTTGATACACTCATGCAAGGCTGATCTTGCAAGGAGTTTGAGATGAAGGATTTGAGCCTCCTTCATTATTTCCCTGGATTGGAAATGTGGCAGCGAGAAGGTGAACTGTTTGTGTCTCAAGGGAAGTATGCCCGGGAGATACTGGAGAAGTTTCACATGCAAGGTTGCAAGCCTATCGACACTCCTCTTCCAATAAATTGGAGGAAAGAGGATGCTACATTGGCAGAGATAGTGGATGCCACTGTTTATCGACAGTTGGTGGGTTCGCTCATGTATTTAGTTAATACAAGACTGGACATATGCTATGCAGTGAACCAACTTTCACAAGCGATGGTTAAGCCTACCAAGCTCTTTTGGAAGGTAGACAAGCATGTCCTGAAGTATCTCAGGGGCACATCTGAGTATGGCTTATGGTATAAATAGACGAATGAGGTGAAGTTGCATGGCTTCACAGATGCAGATTGGGCAGGAAACCCAACAGCCAAAAAGAGCACATCAGGAGGGATTTTCAGTATTGGATCTACAACAGTTTCTTGGTACAACAGGAAACAAAGATCCGTGGCACTCAGTTCAGCAGAAGCATAATACATGGAAAAAATTCAAGCTACATGTGAGGCTATATGGATGAGGAAGATCCTGGTCGGTTTGTTCGGTTCACATTTAGATCCTACAGTGATACATTGTGATCATCAGAGTTGCATTAAACTCTTGATTAATCTTGTGTTTCATGATAGATCTAAACATATTGATATCCAGTATCATCATATCAGAGATTGTGTGTAGCGGAAGATCATGTTGCTTCAGTACATTCCTATGGAAGATCAGGATGCAGATATTTGACGAAGGCGCTCACTAGGAGAAAATTCGAATACCATAGAGGCAGGATCAGGGTGAAGGATAATCCCTATCTTGTTGAGAGGGAGTGTTGAGATTCAACAAGATGATGAGCTTAGTGAAAATGATTTGCCTTCACTAAGTGGGCCTGTAGGCTATTTTTGGCGCAAGTCTATTTTTAGACTATGTCTATTTTTAGACATGGTGATCATATTTCAGAAGTTGCAGGATGCTATTTGTGGATGGTTGGTCAAGTTGGAAAAATAGATGAAATTCTATTTTTAGAATATTGGGCGAAGTCTATTTATAGATTGTCGATCTAAAAATAGATGCATGTCGTTGATTATTAGCCCTTACTAATAATCAGACAATAAACATCAACTTATTATCTTGGAGCACTTAATTTCAGTATATAGATTTGGAAAATCAGTGGGTTGAAGGAATTATGCAATTCCTAGGGTTGATTGGTGGTTCATGCATGGAGGACATATTTAGAACTGAAGTGGCAAAGTTATGATAGAGTTGGAAGAGTAGTTCATGGAGTTGTATTCAGTTTAACTCAGTTAAAGTGAGTTAAACTCAGTTGAGCTAGTTGTATCTAGTCTAACTGAATGATACACTAGTGAGAGTGGAGTCAATTAATTAGGTAATTAATTCACAAATAATAACTCATTAATCAACTGAAAAAATATAGCAGTTAACTACAGTGCATGTCAGTTCCAGTGGAGACCCAGTGGAGAGATAGGTGAAAGGGTTAGATGGACTATTCGTTGTGACTATAGTGATGCATTGATTGCATCACACAGACATTGGAGTTTCCAATGAGGATTGCGCAGTCAAGGCAAGGGTAATTTGAATTCATTCAGAGCTATTCTTCAGCAGGGATTGCGTAGTAGAGGCAAGCTATCAAGAGGGCAGAAATCAATGCATGGATTTGCAGATTTCATCTTGTTAGTGTGTGACGATTGATTGTACTGAGAGATTGATGTACTAAGCTTTGTATGAATATTGTTACATGATCTCCATGATACATAATATATGATAGTTGGGGTTTTCAGCTTCAGGCTTTCCCATTAAACAACTGTGTTATGTGCGATTGTTTTTATTTTATGCTTCACATGTGTTTGCAATTAATTTTCCAAAAAATATTAACAATGGAATGATTATGTATTTTGCAAGAAGTTAAATATTGTGAGATCAGAGGAATCTGGATATATGCATGCTTAATGTATATAATTTCTACACACAATTGACTAAGGAAAAATTATGGTGAGGAATTTTGTCCATGGAAAATGCTAATGCTTGAAACTAGAAAATGTCCAAAGTTAACTTGTGATGGTGCACACACCTCCATACATATTCTAGGATTTTTTTATTTTATTTTTTTATTTTTTATTTTATTTCATTTTAACATTGATGCTGTGTAAATTGTGGTGGATATTCCAATAAATAGTTCATCAAAATAAATCTAAAAATTTTGAAAATCCAAAATATACACTATGAGGGTTTTTTTATGCTTATATTTATGGATTCATTCATTATTTTGTTATGCTTATGCATGCAATAGATAAAGTATGGAAAACAGAGAAGAAAAAAATTAAAACTCACAAACCACAATGAACATGAGATATGATATGGGAAACCCTTATGAGAGAAACCCTAGCTAGAAGGTGAGACTACTTTGCTCTCTTTCTCTGAATGGAAATCGATTCAAGTACAAAGGAGTGAGACCTATGGCCTGTGTTATATTATAGTACATAAAATATCTATGTTTTCTCTCTCTCTCTCTCTCTCTCTATCCACTCTCAACTACTCTTCTCATATATGGAATACAATGCATGAATGAAACTCCTTCTCCTTCTAGTGGCCCAATTATAACACATCCTGATAGTCAACTAGAGTTTAAATTTGACCCATTCAACCCTCAATATGGGTTAAAAATTTACCATTATAATTTTTTATCCATAGTACCCATGTGCCTATCCCCATTTCCATGATTAATGGGGGTTGACAAGGCATCCTATCGAATTATGGTGGTCAATTTCAATAGTTCAACTTTCGAGAGACATAAATTTCTCATAAGAGATTAAGGTGGTTCTTGTGATACTGGGAAGGTATCAGTGTGTATATTATGTAATATATGTCCATAGAAAGGTTGAGACCACAAAAATCTTCCTTTAGCACCTCAAAATGGCTCTTGAATTTTTCCACTCGAAATTTTCCAAATTGAGATTGTCAGTAAAAATGACCTTGCAAGTTGATTCCTTCAAAATTTTCACTCTAAAAGAATTGAGATGGATGAAAAATAATATATTGATCCAATATAGATTATTCTTCTCCATATTAGGAGGATTTTTGTCCCCAAGAGCTTATACTAAATGAGGTGAGGGAATTGTTTCTCTACCTTCTCCTGGGAATACCAATTAGCCTTACTTAGAATCTACTCTTTCAACACTATTTATTAAAGTTCATGTTGCCCTTGTCTTATATTTCTTGATCTACTTTGAAAAATTGTATCATCTGTCAACTCTAATCCTCCACAAAATGTAGGACTTGTTCCTATTCATAATCCAACATGGAAGGCTCATATAGTTTCAAATTTTCTACATTCACCATTGAGTAAATGTGTATGTATGGACATAGACTGAGTATATAGGCATTACCTACAACCTTTTCTAATATCTCGAAGGAACCATATAATAGAGCCTTGATTTTCTTACCAAGTCCCTATAATATCTCACTATTCAACTGCAACCACAGTTTGTCTCCCACCCTGAATGAGTTTCCTATTCTATGTTGATCATCTTTGGCCTTATATTTTTCCTTTGAATTTTGTAGCATCTCCCATAAATATAGATGGATTCACCTAATCTTCCCGAATTTTTTTTTTCCCTTAAGTCATCCCTTGTAAAGTCCTCTTTCATAACTCTATGTTGTCCATAAATAATATCCAAAGTAAGTTTAAAATGGGTACTTACCAGTAGAAGTGTAGATTTATCTATTATAAGAGTGTTCTCTCTCTCTCTCTCTCTCTCTCTCTCTCTCTCTCTCTCTATATATATATATATATATATATATATATATATATATATGAGAGAGAGAGAGAGCCCTCTTATATAGATATATCCCTCATCATCAAATGCTTTTGATTGTAAGCCCTCAAAAGTTGCACCAAGGTCATGTTGACTATTATTTCCTCATATGCCTATGGATGGAACGTTGTAGACCTTTTTGTGGTGGATTTGATGCACGGATGTACGAAATCACACCAGTTTAATGGGTGTGGTTTACCCCCTTAAACTATTGGTAACAGGTAGAAAGAAGTGGAGTTCATAAGCATACAATCTAGAGGAAAAAGCATGCAAATGTATACTCAAATTAAACTAAAACTAAAAAACAAATATACAGAAACTATTGAAGAGAGTCAAATGATAATAATGCAAATGGGGGCTCTAGGCCCCTTTTATTAAGTGTTTGATATGAAGAAGAAATTTTACCCACTTTCCAAAGGGCCCCTAGACAATGGTTCCAGGTCCCGATGCAAGGATGTTGTTCTCCAAGCTCGCCTCGGTGAAGTATCCCTCTCTCTCTGCTGTGTTGGACTGAAATTGTTGGATGGCCAACAAGCAAGTCCCCTCTATCTCCAGCTCCGGGTCACACACTGCTATTATTTCTTGGGAAATTCTGGCCAGCATAACAATGTGATCACCCATTATTCATCTCATGGTGGCTTTATATAGGAGATTTCAAATCCTCCTTCCCTCCCTTGGTACATTGTGGATGGTGACCCAAGGGAGAGGTATGATTCCTTTGTGTGCTCCAAATATTCCATTGTGTGCTCACATAATTTCTAAGGAGGCGTTGGTGGCTGTCCTTAGGCGACTTCATGTATGGAGTAACTTGTCCTTTGCTTTGTGTGGTCCTAGATAGAGACATTTTGCCACTTTCAGGAATGCGCGCTTATCGGGAAAAAAGGCACGCAGAAGGCGCTCTTCTCAAAGGATAATGCGCGCAATTAGCATTTTATGACTAGTTCAAATTTGATTTTCTCAAAACCTTATAGATTTTAAATACTTTCTAGATTCCATAATGTCTTCCTGCCCTGTAAATCCTTTGGCTTGACATTAATTAATGCCATCTTCTGCTATAATATTTTCCAGTGTTAACAATTTCCCCCTAATGTGTGAGGTCTAGGAGGGACTGTATAGCCGAAATACATTATAGTTTCTTTTCTGTATCATGCTTAGAGAGAGAGGGATACCTACGTGAAGCTTTGGAGTTGAAAACACCCTGCACCGGTTCCTAGAATGACCACGTCTAAGGGATCCCTGCAGCAAATACAATTTACAATGCATGTACAAAATTTCAATGAGGCAGGCATGTCCCATGCTCGTGATGTTATGGCTAGTTAAAAAAAATTGACAGATATATTTTTTGTCTATGTCACTATTAGGGTAGTGACGCTGGCAGTTGTTGATGATAACTGCTGACGCCATCAGGGGAATTTTTTTCTTTGACGATAGGTGGAATGTGGTACCCATATGCATAAAATTGGTATGGCATATAGTTGTGCAATGTACGCATAGGTGTTGGCTGGGACCTTCTCGTGTAAGCATTGTTGACAGAGACGCTTATGGAGGCACGGGTCTTCAACGGATCTGATCAAAGTGCAATGGTTGTAAGGTACGATACCATCTTGACATGAAAGATTT
This sequence comes from Pinus albicaulis, assembly GCA_034641835.2. NCBI lineage: Eukaryota > Viridiplantae > Streptophyta > Pinopsida > Pinales > Pinaceae > Pinus > Pinus albicaulis. The sequence goes on along the minus strand of CM076575.1, from coordinate 240,319,989 downwards.
TGTCATAGTTGAATGTCAGGAGGATCGATGAAATTTATGGATAATGATGTATCCCACAGTGCCACATGAGGAGGCCCCTTTGCATGGCGAGGGGTGATCCAAGGTACCACTTCCTTTTTGGAATATAGGTGTTGAAGTCAACAAAAGGAAGCCTCAACCAAAGGAGGGTTCGCCAATATGAGGGATCGGGGACCTGGATGTGGTGGGTTTTAACATAGGCATGTTGGCGAGAGGTGACTAAAAACTAATAATGGGAATTCAGTGGCCCGAGGTCGGGGTATACTTAAGCAGCTTGGTGGCAGTCATAGCTATTTCTGAAGGGGAAAATCCTTGGGGTTGGTAGGAATTCAAGGGCGGGTGCAAACCGGCTATGAATGTCATGATGGTGCATGCATGGGGTGAAATACTCCGACCAAGGGTGTTCGGGGACTGCTGCCACGGGAGAAAAGATGAAATGCGAGGGTGAGGGGGTGAAGTGAACCGTTTTCGGTCTTTGTACACTTACCAAAAGAATAAAATAATGGGGTTTGGTTTGTATAAAACACAAAGACGAGTACCCCAAAACATGAAATTGTTCAAACACTGATGGCGTGAGGAAGGTGTTTTGCTGAGGGTGGGGGTCCCATTGGTTGGTCTCATGTGAGGGGTTGATGAAGCAAATTAAAAATATCACATATGGGATTATGCTGGTGGAGGTATGGTGAGCCAAATGCGAGGCGCGGTGGTGCGCACTTGGTTTGCTCGTTCAACCTGGTCGTCCGGGAAGACAATTTAAGTTTTCATGATAAACTTGACCTTATGCATGGTGAAAGGATGGGCACGAGGTGCTTCACAGACTGAAGTGGTATGGCCATGGCGTCACTTATGGTTGTGATATGTGGTCTACTACGGGTGATGGGCGCCATGGAGGGGAGGCTCTATTGACCAACACAAATTTTTATCATGTGTAAGGTGAGGTGATGATAAACATGGTCAGATATGAAGACCCTATGGTTTATTTCTAATGGAGAAATGATGTCAGGATATGAAAAGTTTTCTGGGACTCTATCATGCTGGGGGTAGAATGATACCTGCTCTGCAACTTTCAATAGTTGGTTTTGTGAATGGTTTGCGCGTTTTTCCTGCAAAAACAACTACCTCAAGTGAAAGCATCTTGTTTTCATCAAATATTATTGAAAGGCATGAGCTTTAAAAAGGAATATGAGAGAGGGCATACCTGTCGGTGCTAAAAAATTATTTTTTTGGAAAGCGAATGTGTGGCATCGCTTCCATTCATCATGGAGTACTGATGATGGTGCAACTTACGGTTCGAAAAATGGACCTTTTGATCTCTCGTTATGGCCCGCTGAATATTTTGAAAAGGGCAATAAATAGGTGAATATGGCCCTTATTCAATTCATTTGTCCCTTATGGGTAGAATTTCTTGAGGTAAAGGCCGTTGACGGGGTTAGTGAGGCAAGTCCCGTCCGGTTCTGTCAAGATGTATGCCCCCTATCAGAGGCAATGTTTAATGATGTCTCCACAAGGTTTCAAACTTTCCTACCCCTAAGGCCTCTTTTGCGACATCATAGTGGAGGAATAATTATCCCTCGGTGAACGAGCGAGGGGTGATGTGGTGGTAAAATGATGCTTTTACCCTTTTCTTGTGGGCCTCGTTGTGTTGTAGCGATTATCGTCAATTTTCGTTGACAAGCTCTAGTTTTACTAGGCACTGCTCTAGAGGCTTGGTGTCATTGAGGAGTTCAACGGTGGCATGAAAATTTGGGATTTTGCGGAAATCGATGCAAAAGCACAAGGTACCTTGGTTTTTTATGACAGGACTAAGGTGGAAATCTTGGGATGATGGGGAGGCGGTAATCCTATCTTTGGCATGCAATGATATAAATCGTATGTTGTGTATTGTGTCATCAATGTTTGGCGGGGGAAGAATCTCTGTAACAAGATTTTGTATGAGTGCAAGGTTGGGTTCCCCGCTAGGATGGTCGATTTTCGGTAGGTGGAAATTGTGTCTGCCACAAAGGTGCCTGAATGTTTCCATTAGCGGGCATGACTCCGGTGCATGATTTTGGTCAGTGCAGATGGTGCACAATATCACCGAGCCAATGGAGTAGATAGTGTGAGATTCTATGCTACTCATTATTCCTGATGTGGATGTTTGGAAAGGGTCGGTCGTAGAAGAGGTTTCCTTCTGCTTCCATTTCTGTATTGTTGGATTAGGTGTGTCTACCTCTTTGGTGGAGTGTAGACTCAACGCAGCTCATGCCACTCTCAGCTTGGGGAGATGTACACACTTAAACGTATGATGAAAGTGCGAACAAATCCAGGAATAAGTGCGTGTGATATTCTCTTGGTTTGAGATAAGTTTCTAAGGGAGAGAAGAGACTATTCAGAGACTATTTACAATAGGATTGAGTTCTCTGCATTGGTTGATTTGGTGATCGTTCAGATCACATAGGCCGCATGTTATCCTAGTCTTGGCCAAGGTTATGATTTGTTGGTGTGTTGTCTTATCTTGCTTGATACACCATTGTGGGTGTGGGGACATTGACCCAGCAATGTACTTTTTATGCCATTCCCGGAGTTCGTCCTGTCTCTTCTCTATGGAATTAATCATGTCGATGGTGGGACGAGTTTGTGAGGCATAAGTACAATTTCGCTCATAAGTATTACCCTGACATATCAGGTAAAATATACTTGATATGAAGGTTCCTTCGAGTTCACTTTGAGGTCTGATGGGGAACCAGCACCGGAAGGCTGCTAAATTAGGGCAATGGACGACTACATGATCTATCATTTTGCATAACATACATGCTGGTTGTCCCTGTGAAGAGCGGTTGGGGGTAACTAGGGGTTCCCTGGTGGGCCGTTCTTCAACTGTCAAGAACATGATAAATGCACTCATCTCATCCACTTAAGTCATGGAGCTACCTGTGGACTCGGCATCCATGTCATCTTCCTGGGAAAATTTGACTATGGATGAGCGAAGGCTAGCAAGGGCTAGCCGAAATCGAGGTATGTAGTGACAATTTTCCAAAAGGTGATTGTCGACGCATAATGGGCATGTGAATTGGGATGCCCACAGTCCTACGTAGTAAACCCTTTCGATTGGATGCAATCTGTGAATGAGCTCCAAGGCTGCACACTCTTCAAGGAAGTGACCACGTTCATCTCATAGCATATAACGTATAATGGGCACAACTGGGAGTCTTTCTACAACCCTTCGTTCCTCCTGTAAGTATAGGATGGTACGAGGTTCATCGCCGACAGACTGGATGGAGGGATCCTCTTGATAGGATTTCTCGATCGCATGTAAGGCGTCCCTATATCATGGAATCTCCAGGAAATGGTGGGTATAGTGCCCATATTTTCTACAGAGAGCACATGCGTGATTGGTATGCAACGTTTTGCTTTTACCTTTGGTGGTAGGTTCCTTTTTATGGGAACGCGACGTTGAGATGTCTGTTTCAAAGCCAAGGAGTGGTTTTAATTCATCTAGCTCTGGAAATATATGGGTAGGATGGCCTATTACGTCACATATGGCACAGACTGGTGATTCCCCTTGAATGGCGGGGGTCACCATCTTCTTTCCTCTCTTCTTGTTTTTCCTAGTGGTGATCATCGTTTTTGCAATGGGAATTTCCTTTGTAGGGGTGATCTCAATTGTTTCTTGGATGGGTGAGGGCTCCTTGAGATTGAGGGGCTTTAACCTTTTGGTAGTAACGTGGGTGGCTCCTATTCCAGAAGGAGGAACAAGATACCAAACTCGGAATGCCAACGATATGTTGGGTAATACCAGTGTTGCCAAAACCTGCTGGGAGACGAAGCCAGCTGGGGGGTAGAGGAAAGGGGTTTGGGAGGTAGCATAGGCTAGAGAGGCTTATGTGGCAGATGCCTCGGTGTATTTACTGCTTGATTCCGTGTCCTGACTAGCCTCGACGCTTGATGTGGAAATCATGCATACCAGAGCCCCTGTGACATCGGGCGATGACTCGGGGATTATGGGAGGATCTCCTAGGAATGACCCTAGAACGGACGATGGTTTGAATTGGCTAGGGCCATATTCTTGATACCGTGAGAGAGCATCCAGGGTTGTATCTACATAGGGTAGAATTACATCCATGTTGGTTAGGGGATGCTTCTCACTGTGTGTCAGCTGGTCTACAATAATGATGCGGTCCTCATGGGGGAACATCATAATGTGGAAGGTGGAGGAGGCTATGGACGACATGACATACATATAACTCCGCCCGAGGAGTATATTGTAATCCAAGTGTGTGTCCAAGATTTCAATGTCTATGTGGACTGTCTTTCCGGCTAAACAGACCGGGACATTTTTGTAGAGGCCGACAGGGGTCAAGGGATGATCGTCATATGCTCGAAGCGTTATGATTGAGGGTTTTAGTTCGTATGTGGATGCATCCTCGTCTATGACACATCAGTGGATGGTGATATTTTGCACCAACACTGGTATCTACACTAGCACATTTGGCCCAATTTCTGATGGCCAAAATGTCTCTCTTATGATGCATAGGCGTCCCAAGAGCGACACTTTGAGGTGGGGAAAAATGTGGTTTGCCTTAGAGTCGCAATTTTGACACTTCAATAAAGTGTCAGAAGAGCGACACATTTTCTGACGTTTCCAGACAGTCGTCGCTCTTCCGACATTAGCCAGACCATCGCTATTCTAACGTTAGAAAAAGTGTCAATATTCTGACGTTAGCAAAACTGTCGCTCTACTGATGTTCCAAAATGTCTCTCTACCAACGTTCCATAACCGTCTCTCTACCAACTTTCCATAACCATTTCTCTTCCGACGTTTTTCAGGTTTTCAAAATCATATCATAAGTCTGACGATTGTGACTTTGCGTCGCTCTACCGACTTCTTACAAACTTTGTTGAAAGTCTGATGTCTTGAAAACTTTGTCGGAAGTCCGACGGCTTGCAGAGTTTATCGCAAGTTCAATAGTTCAGAATTCGTCCAACATCCGTCGCCTATTCTGATGTTTGTGACTTGTAGTCACTCTACTGACATCTTGTAGACTATGTCGTAAGTCCGACATCTTCTAGACTTCATTGCAAGTTTGACGTTTGTAAGTGGATAGCAAGCGTTGGAATACCGATGGAAAAAAACATATATGGAAAAAAAATGGGTGCAGTCTTCCAGCTCCAGGAAGGTGTAGTCTACCAGCTCCAGGAATACGTCCAATGATATCAGAGCATCTCAAGGAATGTGTAATATGATGGTAGATGACCTCAATAAGTACTGTGATGGCTTACTCTTCTCAACAACAAGGAAATTTTCAAAACCTTTCATGTAAAAGTTGTTGTAAAAAAAACCATTGTTGCAAACAATGGCATTATTCTTCATAAAAATATCAGCAATGCCAAGTACATCCTCAGTAATGGATTCCATAAGAGGTTGCACGGAACATAATGGCTTTCCAACATCTCCATATCCACACACAACAATAGTTTTACCAACAATCATGACATTTGTGGCTCACATAAGACCATCTGTGGGAGAGGATCTACATCCATATAAGTTATCAAACTGCAAGAAAAGAGAAGAAAGATGCAATAAAATTCATGACAACCCACAAATAAAATAGTATAAAAACTATAACATAAACACTATCCAGCCCCTGACCTAATTTCACAGCATTTCAAAGCACACAAAACAACCTTCCAAACAGGCCCAAACAACTTTGCACCCCTATGATATCGATGAATCACAAGGCATAAAAAATAGTGCAATCTATATAGTCTAAAATAAATTCATTGCAACTAGCCCAAAAATACACATAATGCAAGAAAAAACATAAATGAAACTCAATGTTTAAAACACAAGATCTCAATCCAACCTTCACAAATTACCCTTCACGAGGATATCTCATGTAAACCCACACCATTCCACTAAAACCAATTTCTACCACATCATATTTCCAACCTCATCACTTGTGATTAGTGATCTAAAACTCCCATAAACAATTTTCTGAAATAAAACAAAGCATTCTTAATCTAAAGAGTGGCTTGGAGCTACACACCAAGAACTAAACTGTCTATGATGCAGACATGAAACTTGCAGCAAGTTTGAGCATCCTTGACATAGTAGTTACCCATCAGATCTGGCCCCTAGCAATTAAGATAGATGAGCACCACAATTTTTAGCTCATAAACTACAGACATCACAGACACAGATATGATATGAATCTAAATTTATGGAAGAGGATCACTTATGGAAGAGGATCCTACATTCTTTGTTTCTTAATATTGTCACCATATTAAGAAGGGACTACTAGTTTTATTTACTCTTTTTGTTAGGGTGGTAGAGCCTCATTAATGTGCACTAGTGTTATATGTTCCCAAAGGTTGTCGAATCACAGTTTATGAAAACAAGTGCAAGGTAGGGGACAGATTGAAGAGCTAGTTCAATGAAGGAAGTTAGGAGCTGCTAAATAGGAGATTGGATACTAAGTGATTTGAGGAGTGAAATATATTGTTATATGAGCAGACATTCTTGGAGCATTCATAGAAGACCTTGTTTAAAGCATTGATGAAGATCTTGTTGAATACTTGAAGCCCTGTTGAAGAAGCCTCATTTAAGCAGAATTGAAATCCATTGAAGTAGCCTCTTGGTAACAGTTCTTGATAACCCTTTTTGGAGTAGTAAAATGTATCTATGATAAATCTCTTGATGATGATAAACCTGACCTATGACAATCTGAGACAGAATGTGGGATATGATCTGTAGTAGATCTTGTATATTTTGGAGCAGGCTTTGGATACTAATTGAAATAGATTAGATTCTTGACCTAAGTACATTGGAATATATTTCAAACATACCATTGAATACTTCTGAATAAATCCATTGGAGCTTATTTGAATTATATTGGAGGCAATCTATACCACCTATAGAAGAATTTGTTGAAGTAAAGCTTAGCTGCAGCGATGTTTCCACGTGGATCCAACATTATGCATGGAACCATAACACCCCAGACATGCCAAACAAAAGGATTATCAAGAAAAATTAAGGAAATTTGTAACTTTTTTTGAATGAAAATTTGTACTTATACTTAAAGAGACGTTGTTGAAACAAAAAAGTATATTTTGGATGCACTATAACCATATTTTATCAAAGTGTTTGTTATAAATACCAACACATTGCTTGGAGCTCACATATGTAAACAAATAAAAAATGTGGAATGTGATGGCAAATGAATTCATTGGGTACTTTTTTCCACCTAATGGTTTACTTTTTCATAAAATTTGTTAAGGATGGAATAAGCCAGATCAAAGAACCAAATTTGAAGCCTATTTCAGACCTGTATAGGTTAGCTCCAACATACATAGGTTGGATCCTCCACTAAAGATATATTCGCCTCCTCAAAAATACATGATAGCTCAATAGGTTCGAACGAGTATAAATAGAGGTTGAAATTTCCTCCATTTCAGCCTTCACTCCCAAAAATTAAGTAGAAGATAAGAATAAAGTGAAAATAATACCATGAATAAGGACTAAGATTAGAAACAAGATTATTTTGTGGCATATCTCCTAAAGGATCGAAATTATCTGTGATCCATATCTGTACTAAAAAGACCAAAGTCTTTGTGATTCATCTATGAGGCATAAGACCAAAAGTATGAAGTAATTTCTATGAAAATTAAGCGAAACAATTTTTTGCATGGAGGTAAAGGTATCTCTAAGGGGCCAAGACCCCGTGGATTATATTTGAGAAATTAGACCAAAAATTTGTGAGAAAGAGCTCAGATCCTAAGGTTGAATTTACATGTGAAAAAGTATTGCATCACTTGTGGAAGAGGGAGACAAAATTATTTGTATTCTGAAGATTGTCATGATATTGATAAGGGACTATTATTTCTATTTATTATTTGTTTTAGGGCAGCATAGCATCAATAATTCACACTAGTATTATATGATCCCAAAGAGGGTTGAGTCTTAGCTTATGAACATGAGCGCTAGATAGGGGATAAAGTGAAGAACTAGTTCAACAAATGATTTTACGAGTCGCTACATTGGAGATTGGATACTAAGTGATTTGATGAGTGAAACCTATTTTTATAAGAGCAGACATTCTTGGAGCATTCATAGAAGACCTTGTTTGAAGCATTGTTGAAGATATTGTTGAAGACTTGAAGCATTATTGAAGAAGCCTCATTTGAGCAAACTTGAAATCCCTTAAAGTAGCCTCCTGGTAGTAGATATTGAAAACCATTTTTGGATTAGTAAAATGTATATATGATAAATCCCTTGATGATGAGAAAAATGACCTATGGCAATCTTTGTAAGAATTTGGGATATGATCTATAACAGATCTTAGATATTTTGGAGCAGAATCTGGAGACATCTTAAAATAGACTCGATCCTTGACCTAAGTACATTGGAAGATATGTCAAGAATACCATTGAAGACTTTGTAACCAATCCATTAAAGCTTATTTGAATTATCTTGGAGGCCATTTGTGGCACCTCTAGAAAAATGTGTTGAAGTAAATCTTAGAGTGGTATGTGATGCATTTTTGGAGCAGTATTGGATACATTCTTTAAGAATTGGTAAATTATTATTGAAGATATAGTTCAAGTATTATTGGTAATTCACTTTCTGGAGTTGAAAGATAGCATTATGATCCAACCTCCATACACAAGGACTAGATACATGGCCTTGGTTTCAAGTTGGCTCTCAAAGACTCTGGATTGACACAAATCACCACATCCTGCAGCAAAACAAGATTTTGTGTCAGAGCATCCCATCTTTCAATGCCCAATATCAAGAGATATATTCACCTATTCATGACTTGGCAAGCTCCCTTTCCAATTTTTTCTACTACCCTAATGAAAGAGAAATAGATTCACACATTCATGACTTGGGATGCTCCCTTTCCACCTTTTCTACAACACTGACAAATGATGCCTTTCTCTCCTCATAAGGGAAGTATTCAGACACAAAAATCAATTTTTACTTGTATCAACCTAACCACATGCCCTCAAGAGGATCACTTCATACTTCTCAGTTGTTGCATCTATTTGGGGCAGCAAGAAACAATCAAATATATATCATTCTTCAAATTCTTCCCTAAACAAAAGCCCTAAAGAGCAACACCTCATACTTCCAGATTGTCCCACCTAACTGGGGAAATAAGTGACAAGGAAAGATTTATGATTTTTCAAATTCTAGATGGATGTAAACACTTTGTAATGCAGTGACAAACAAAAATTTTCATTCTTTGAATTCTAGATGGATGCAATTAATTTGTAATGCCAAGTTGAGAACCTTCCTCTACTTGTAATATCCTCTATCAGGGGCAACCTTCACACCTCTACCTTATATCAACACTGACGAAGTTAGAAATCCCATTGGCCCATCCTATTTATCTGTCAAGACTCAAGTTTGAAGCATAAGGCAAAAGACTGGACACCGTTATTATACAATAAGCTGAAACATAAACTGAACTACAAGACAAGGCTATTTATCCTTAGTGGGGAGGATGAACCCAATTCTACCAATCCTATCATATATCCCTCTATCAAAGCAACATTCTAATGCAAACATCTCAAGTAATAGACAAACTAGTCTATGATTTTACCCGTCTACCAATTGGTGCACAAAGCACCTTAGATTCATATTGGAAGGAAAAAGAGTAGAAAAAAGGCAGAGAGAATTGTAGGTAGATGGTGGTATTTGTCTGATTTTCCTTAATGCCTCTTAAGGGAAACATATTCTATCAGCCTATGATGCAATTGATATTTGTGGTCTAACTTTTAAAGACTCTTAACTATGAGCATCGAGAAGGCTATGCTTGAAATTCCTCTAAGGGAGTCAACACAAGAGGATTGTAAAGAGGAAAATGAAACCTACAACTATCATTTCATACTGCTACCTCTAAATAATTCCTATTTTTTGCCTCAAAGGGAGGCCTCTATATGTTGCTATACCTACATTCATTTAATACATGGTGCATGTGGGAAGGGTCATCAAGTGTATACCCAATTATAAACCATTAAATAGGGGATTAATCTTGTAGTACATACAAGAGAGGTATTATGATAGAACAAAACCAATAACATGACAATCTTAATCTCATATCCGAGTGTATATAATTGAAATTCCTATTATGATCTACCATCCATGAAGCTTACCTTGTGAAATAAACATCAAAAGCACCATGGAAATTGGGGAAAGAAGTGACAAGAAAAGATTTATGATTTTTGAAATTCTAGATGGATGTAAACACTTTGTAATGCAGTGACAAGCAAAAAATTGAATTCTTTGAATTCTATATGGATGCAATCACTTTGTAATGCCAAGTTGAGAAACTTCCTCTACTTGTAATATCCTCTATCAGGGAAAACCTTCACTGAGTATTACAACCGAAATATTTTTATGCATATTCATTGTTGAACATATTTACTAGGAAGTGTATGTTATCTTGGCAGTGTTCGATAATTTTGAAGTTTCACCCTTGCTTTTTTTGTCAAAAGTCTCATACCTATCTGCTAATGATGGGAAGGGACTAGCTGCATGTGAAGGTCCCTGCCATTGTTGAGAAGGATTTGATCAAAATTTTCCATCGTACTTACGTGTTAAAATATGCTTCAATACTTGCTCAACAAACAAAGATACATAAACGATGTCTCCATCACTGGAACATGTAACTAACCTTCATCTTTGGATTATTTTTAACTTTAATATGCTTCTATTTCTGGAAATATTTGTTATTACCACCGAAAAAGAACTCTGGACTCACAAAATTGCAAGAATCCTGTAGCTTTCAAGGTCAAAATTGAGAACAATGCTACATTCACTTATCTACAAATTCAGTGAATTTTCAGACCTCATACTAACTGCAATAATGGAAAATATCACACCTCAGCAGCTTTCAAATTTTTTGAGACTCTACTATCCTTGGGTATTTTGAAGGTCACACCATTGCATTCAACTTCTAGGACTGGATTGCATGCATCTTGATGTTCCTGCATGCCAAGGTCAAGACAAATTTATGCCACATTTATTTTTAAGAAAATTCAGTATATCTTACACACACAGTAATATGCATAAGAGTAGCAAAGAATAAACAATCATATTGCAGATAAAGTTGCAATAATCTAAATATGTAGAAACAAAAACATTTTTTGCATTTATAATAGGCAAAATCATGCCAAAAATTACTCGTGATATTTTATAAGCATCTTCAGGAATCTTTATCATCAGTTTTCTGGGGTAAAAATAGACATTTTTCAACTATTATAAAGTATATTTTATTGCCAAAATAAATTTCTAGGTTTTAACCCTAGGGTAAATCAATCATTTTCCATTGCAAGTAGTTTCCAGATCATTGATAACAAAGAGGTAGATAACATTAAGGGGATCTTGGATAGAAACTGAAGGGATCAACACCCTAAATCTGTTATTAGATGTATCAAGCCAGAGCTCAATTTTGAGTAAGAATAAACAATTAAAGATGAGAGGGAAGCGTAATCGGCCATATTCTTAAATCGGCCTCAGACATCCAACCTATTTCGGCCCTATTTTCTTCTTAATCATCACTAGCCTAAATTGACATTGATCCTCTTCATTTATTTTTTCCTTGTTCCCCTAAGATTGATTAGGAGCAAAATGAGCATCCTGCTAGAAATTCCTAAAAAAATGCCCAAATATGTGGCAAATATTACACTTGAAAGGTAGTTGATAGTAATACAATTCTTGGAGGAAGATCCTCTCATCCAGCTATAGAGGAATGACCTCCACAAGACCTTTATCCAACTCGACTTTAACACAAATACAAGACACAAAAATTGGCATCCCTTGTGTTCTGCCACTTCAAGTAACTTCCCAAAGTCACCATAGATATCCTTTAGAATAGCCTTGTACAAAAATATCAACAAAAATAGGGGATGCAAACCCATAACAAAACGAGGAGAATTCCTCCATTAGATTGAAGTTTAGAGACCAATGATTTAGATACAGTGCAGCAGTGCCTGGAATCCTGTAAAATAAGGACCTGAGCAAAATATTAAATCCTAATCTTCTTCAGATATGAACAAGAAATCAAAATACACCTCTTCAAAGTGCAAAAACAGAGAGTTGTCCCTACATATTTGGAGCCCAACAATCTGAGATCCATAAATCTACTACAATTGGACTATGATGCAACCAGTGAATTTACATATCAATTATCATCCTGTGAGGATGGACACTTTCCATCAAGTTTCTGAGGTCTAGATCAACAGAGATGGGATCATTACCTTCTTCACAAATTGGCTTGTTGGGGGCAACTTCACAGGTATCAATAAGGCGGCTAACAATTTTTCAAGAAATGTATTTGGATGATCAAAAGAAAGGTTGGAAAAATTAGTAGACACACTCTAGACATCCATTAAAAACATACTCTCTATTCGTCAAATACTAATGGTGCCAATTTTAGACTAGAGTATTAGTCCAAGGATCCCCTCCTTTCCAAAACATCAAAACATTCATTGATTTTTTCATTAGGTGTAACATTCAAGATAGGGATAATATGGCAGAATTTTATATGGATAATTTAATATTTCTTTCTATGAATGTGTGGGACCCCAACTCTCAGCTAGGTGATGTGAAATTTATTTCTTTAGCCTCTTGGATGACCCGTGAAGAGACCATGGCAGAATAAATCAAACGAATCATGGAAAAAGAGATTAATAACCTTTGTGGATCATGGAATAACTACAAGGCCCTCGCATTATCACTATTAACCAAATGATTATAGTAGAAGATCGACTGATGACAGTTGTCTAAAAAAACAAATATGAATAGGAAAAACTTCATTTTGAAGATACCTTTAGATTGTTAGGAGATGAGAGCCTGCAAGCATGCATGGTGGCATACCTTGCCACACAGTTTGTGAATAAAGGAATATCATATACCAAAGAGGTTGAAGAGTGTTTTGGATAGAAGAAAGATTAACAAGCCAAAAAAGATGTAAATAATTCTAAAATATCTCTCGTTTGATTTAATATTCCACCACAAGGCCGAGAGTAGTAATTTTAGGGAATCATTTATGCCAAATAATTTATTTACCAGTTAGGTTGAGCCTATAATTTAAATCATAGTGATGCGATGTACCTTTATCTATTGATATAGATCATAGTGCTAAAGAATAATTTTCAAATCTGATAGATGGTTATGGAAAGGATATTGGACTAAAGAATGTTGGATAAATTCAATCCTTCTATAGTCCGATGTGGCATTGCTCCGGGGTAATAACTGATACTCAACAGAGTATCAGACATCAGTGATATGTCACTTGGTAGTACTTGATGGTTGTCATATTCAGTTGTGCTTGATGGGTGCTAGATACTTTTTCATATGTCAAAGAACTTATTTTATCACCTCAAGTTTGATCTATCTACAATGGCACCCTACTCAGTGATAACATAAGGATCCAGGATTTATGCATGCATGAATAAGACTAGTCCTTATACTTATTTTTCAACCCAATGAAAAGGACCACAACATTTTTCTATTAGATGTGTTCTAGAGGTTTGAAACCCGTTGGTTACATTTACAAGACTGGAAGGCTATGCTTGAAATTCCTCCAAGGGAGTCAACACAAGAGGATTGTAAAGAGGGAAATGAAACCTAAAACTATCATTTCATACTGCTACCTCTAAAGAAGTCCTATTTTTTGCCTCAAAGGGAGGCCTTTATACATTTCTATACCTGCATTAATTTAATACATGGTGCATGTGGGAAGGGTCATCAAGTGTATACCCAATTATAAACCATTAAATAGGGTGATTACTCTTGTAGTACATACAAGAGAGGTATTATGATAGAACAAAACCAATAACATGACAATCTTAATCTCATATCCAAGTGTACACATAATTAACATTCCATTTATGATCTACCATCCATGAAGCTTTCCTTGTGAAATAAACATCAAAAGCACCATGGAAATGCCAAGTCACAAAGGAATTAACATGTCCAAGAATCTTACCATATCAAGAATGGAATGTCTTTGTACTAGTGCTTAGCATGGTTACGCACTCAAGTGATGGAAATATCTCATTTAAAGACCAAATATATATGATAATCACACAAATTATACCAAATAGTCTTATGCTACCATTACAGTGTAAAAGACTCCATGACTCAACTATCTTTTGCAAAATTTTAAAGGAAAAATGCACAACTAATTTCAGTTGGTTAACACAAACACCAAAGTTGGATAATTCCACTAGTTTGGTGGTCAATAGGCAATAAGTTAGTGATGGTAATAGTGTTGAGCCACTAGATGTGAAGTTTAGTGATGGCCATTTCCTTGTTACTGTAGCAAGATATACTTCCTAGTAATTAAAACAGGGCTCCATTTCCTTGCTACTGTAGCAAGACACACTCCCCAATAATTAAAACACAACCACATTTCTTTGTTGTTGTAGCAAGGAAAACTGCCCAGTCATTAAAACACGACTCCATTTTATTTCTGTTGTAGCAAGACAAACTTCGCAACAATAAAACATGACTAAAAGAAGCACCAATCCAAATAAAGGGAAACTCCAAAAAGAAGCACCAATCCAATTTAATTAAGGTCCTCTTCTGGGCATACGGTTGATCCCTGTCAAGAATTCTAAACTTGTCAAAAGTCTAAAGCATAGATATTTCTATCTTTGTGATAGAATACATCTCTTCTTCAAATATGTGTCCTTGTGACACTAGTATTGTACTCTTCTTACAAAGTCAAAATCATGTGGTGACCAAGTACATATGGTAGTCACCAATCTCATATATATTTGATCACTGTCATGAAGTTTGAAAGATCCAAGGAAAACAAACCTGAAGCAATATAGTCATCAATCAAATGTTAAAGCTAGAAAGAAATAGTGACATGCTTATAGCTATTTGTTTTGCATAAGGACCTGTGAATTCTTAAGGACATCAATCCAAGGTCAGTGGCAATCATATACTTGAAAGAATCAGCAGAAAATACAGTCACCACATGCAAAACCTTGATAAGCCATGTAAAATAAGGGATAGTGATTTTTCACATGTCCACATTTAACATAGATACATTGATAAGAAAGCCAAAGAAGTGGAATATGGCCAGTTTTAATAAAAACAAATAAAGTGGCACCCATCTATACCTTAAATTGATAAGAAATTTCCTTCCATTTCTCCTTTGTTGGATGTACACCTGTGGGATTATGAGCACAAGGAACCATTGGGAGAATTATGTAAACAAAGAACAAATGACAAGAAGGGAAAAAACTTGTGAACTATAAATTGGCATGCTACTCTCTTCGTCCAAATGTTTGTCATTTGTGATGAATGGAATAGGTGAATAGAAGGAGGGAAAAAAATACTATCCTAGTTTGAATAATGTGAAGGCTTATACAGTGAATAATTTGAAGGAATAGTTTGAGGGAAGATATATCAAATATGCCTATTCCAGAAGTTCATATTGTAAGCCTTCAGGTCCTTGTCTCTAGTGACTACGTTAAGCCCTATTCAAAGGTTCAAGGTTGAGTTGGATCTACTTCAGAAGTTAACAAATGGAAGAAGAAGTCCTATAGAGTATGAAATCTCTAAGAGGGCTTCAAATATCTAAAGAAATAGGCTCCATACCTGTTGATTTGAGAAGAAGGAAATTTTGAAGCTAATAGCTTGAAACATTGTAGCAACATCTAAATTCATATTCAAAACAAGCTACAGTTAGTCACCTTGAGAATCTCTCTTGAATCATTCTGCACTTGAAGAATTCTTGGGAACCTCGCTCCTTCCTCATATCAAGAAGAAAATATCAGGATTAATTTTTTGGGTTGTAATTCCTCTCATTCAAGAAGAATCTAGGGTATACACTAAAGATTTATGTCCATTAAAAAATACACCGTGTTTAATGTTAAATTTAGACTAATACTTGACATCATGCCCAACTAGGATAGCCTATTTTCATTTATTATCAGTTTGTATAAATGATTCTAACAATGTAATGCATAACAATATCACACGATGGATACATAATTAGGAAGCTACAAGTATTTCATATTGTCTTAGGTTTCTTTTGGATTTGTACCTACAATTAATATAACTGAAAAAGTTTAGGTTCTATTAGAATTGGGAGATAGGAAAAATACTGGATTCCAAACTTCTCAGAATCAATTCCTCGACATGCGCTCCACATCACCTTCCACTTCCTCTCCATGTCAGTGCCACGTTAGTGCAATGTTTTCGCCATGTCATCACCACATCACCAATGATCCATGTCATGATGATACACCATCTACCACATAGGTGTGCCACATCATTCTACTTCAGTGCCACAACATTATGAACCAAATAACAATGACATGTTATCTTCCATGTGGGTATTCCACATACCAATGAATATATTACTGTTCTTCACTGCAAATTGAGATTGTGATCTTCAAACAATCTACAAACAAAGATTTTCGGACATCTTCTCTGATATTTTCAGTGACCTATCTCTGAGGTTTTTCGGTGGCAAGGTAGAAGTAGTAGGCCTTGACCCATAGGAGGGCACCTACAAGTAGACACAACAACCTTCGCCATCAATAGCATAACATGCTCCCATTTCCTTGCTTAGAAAAATGAGAAAACAAGAGCACATGGCAATGTGTTTTTTTGGAAAAATGTGGAAGAATTACGTGAAAAGGTTGACATAATTATATTTCATGGATTTTCCAAATTGAGACTTGTTCATGAGAAGGAAATATGTAGGCATTTTTGGCTCAATAATGCCCATGTGCGCTTATATTTTGAAAAACACCTTTGAGATTCATCTTTGACGGCTCAACGTTGTGTCTGTGTGTGAGCCAACACACATACACACACAAACATAAATGTAATTATTATAAATATTGATGTAATTCAAATAGAAAATATGCAACACTATGGACCTGTAACCAATACCAACTTTTTAATGTTATAAAATATATCCTAACTCGAAATTTTTTTTTTTAATTTTTAATTTTTTAATTTTTTAATTTTTTTCGTGTAGTGAATTCTTGGCATTAAAATGAATCGGTAGAGTGACTTTAGATACCTTGCGTAGAATAAATAGTTATTGATGATAGATTGATGTTTATAGGAAGTGTCCAGGCCAATTTTCCATCATAAAGCCATCCTTATTTTTGGGGTTTGTCCCCTAGCCTTCATTGTCAACCCCACTAGTTGGGGGTGACAAGTGTCCTATCCATCATTCTATTGGTCGGTGGCTTATCCCCTTTTAGGATGATGAGCATGAGGAGATAATATACGATGCAATAAGATGATTTTATTAGTGTCTAAGTGACCACAAAACTAGGTCAACCTAGCTAAAATTGAGATTGCGACCTTCAAGAAAATTTATCTTCATTTGAACGAGGAGGAGGTTATCTATAGATCTCATTTTGTTCACTTAGTATGATCAACCTTGTGTTGGGTGAACCCTTCAACCTTGCAAGACTGGGTTGAGTGGGGAGATTTGAATCCTAGGTGGAAATCATTTTATGTACATGGAGTAACCCCTAGAAAAAAACTCAAGGAATTAATGTAATTTTTTAGATCTAGGTCCAACTTTCTAACTTGCACCTGGACCTACAAATGAAGATTGGAAACTTGACACATATTATAACACCACCATACCAAGTAAATTTGCTGCAATTTTAAGCATTTTAAAATAAAATTGTATTTAATATTTATTTATTTTCCATATGAGATATAATATTTCAACTCTAAATAATTAGCATGTTTTTTGGAAATAAATGACCCACGGGAGTTTATGACCTAACAGAATAGACTTCCAGAAAATGGTGTTAGGGAGCAATTGACTGCAAATACTCTAGGTCCACTCCTAGGCTAATATAACAGATATCAATTACCAGAACATGGGTGCTCATTCTACTACAAAAGGGGTCATTGGGCTGGGGAACCCACATATATTAAATTTATGTTGTTGGCCAAGAGGAATGTGAGGGAATTGGAACTGGTTGGAGTTCCTTTGTACCTAAATACAACCCAAGGGAATGCGATAAGATGGATACAATACAATGGTGGTTATATTACCATAATAAGAACAAGCAAGTATAAAAATAGTATAAAAAAAAAGTTTCAATGTTTAGAAGCATGTTCAAACTTACAATCAAATAGATGAAAAAACACATACAAAAAACCAGAAAATAATCATGAACAAGCTTCATATTCAATTATGAATTGTAAAGGAACTTACAAAATGTGACACTACAAACTTGGTCAAGCACACAAGCAAAAGGATCCTGGACATGACCTTGGTTGACAAGTTGTATTGCTCATGATGCAAGAGGATTTGTACCTGCGTTTCCAAGTCATTCAAAATCCATAATTATCTATACAATAAATACAAGTAATTGATATAGTATTTTTTACTCTAAGATGCATTCTTATGATAATGTTAGAACATATGTTGACAATGTCAAAACATACCTGAATAAGCTCCTCTTCATTTCAAGAACAATTTATTGGAGTCGCCGGAACTTGGAACAAGCCTCCCACAATCTGAAAGAGTAGCAACTAAGTCAACAATGACTTTTTTGTTGCTACGTTGGATCGAGGGAGATTTTCTCCAAGATTAAATTGCTCCAATAAATTATTCTCTACTAAACAAGGTCAACCACGTGAAGGTGGAAGCTCTTATGGCCTCTCCCTCCCCTCCCCCCCTCACATCACACTCACTTCCCCCATACCCAATCTATATTTCATTTTTTACTTTCATGAGCAGAAAAAAAATAAAATTCAATAACTAATAAAAAAGCAATGCAACAAAAAGTACTCAAGAAAACATTGAAAGTGTTTGACATAAAAATAGTATGATAAATGAGTTTTTAAATAACGCAAAAAAATTTCCAAGTATGGTAACATTTGTCTTATAATAATACAATATTTTACATTATCAAATTTTATTTTTCTTATTCCTACTTCTAAAGCTCCTAACTACATCATGAACATCATTGTGATCTACTTCTGTTTCGTGTATTTCCCGCATAGCTGACCTAGTTGCATACTCACGATATCTGGTCTCATGCAGTGATGGGTCATCGCCTACAAAAACAGATAATATTAAATTTTAATTGTTAGTTTTTAAATATCATTGAACTAGTTTGGTAATATTAATAAAAAAAAATTGCAATGAGATTATTTACCTAGTGCACCTATTGTCACCATTGGAACCATTGCCCTGTGTTCCTCTCTGGTGGTAGGATGCTCAAGTACAACATTCTCTATTATGTATCAAATCTTTCGGTGAAAATCACATTGGAGAAATCTGTGTCGACGCGTTTCGAACCAACCAGTGTGGTTCATCATTAGGACAAGATACGAAATCTAATCTAGGACTCAGCTTAAACAGATAAAGAAGCTCCAACTAACCATTGTACAATAACGACTAGTTTGACCATAAAATAAATAAATAAATAAATTAAAAATAAATAAATAATAAGAAATAAAAATAAATAAATAAAAATAAAACTATAAAATAAAATAAAATAAAAAATTATAAAATATAAAAAACTAAAAACTAAAAACTAAAAACTAAAAATAAAAATAAATAAATAAAAAATAAACAATACAAATAACGGCTAGTTGGACCAAAAAACAAAAACTAAAAAAAAATAAAATAAAATAAAAAATAAAAATAAAATAAAATAAAAATAAATATTAAGAATTTGACTTCTGTGATCCATAAATTATGTATCAAATCTTTCGGTAAAAATCACATTGGAGAAATTTGTGTCAACGCGTTTCGAACCAAAATCAGGACAAGATGCGAAATCTAATCTAAGACTCTGCTTAAATAGATAAAGAAGCTCTAAGTAGCCGTTGTACAATAACGGCTAGTTTGACCAAAAAATAAAAAATAAAAAATAAAAATAAAAATAAATAAATAATAAATAATAATAAATAAATAAAAATTAATAATTAAAAATATAAAAAATAAAAATAAAAAACAATAAACACGTAAGAAAAAAATAAAAATAAATAAATAAATAAATAAAAATTAAAAATAAATAAATAAATAAATAAAAAATAATAATCAATAAAATAAAAAATAAAAAATAAGAATAAAAATATAAAACATAATAAATAAATAAATAGAATAAATATGAAAAAAAATAAATAAAAATAAAAAATAAAATAAATAAAAATATATTAAAAGATAAAAATATAAAATAAAAATAAAATAGCAAATTATATAAAAATACATTGCATGAACCCAATTCAATATATTATTCGAAAATAAATTAATTCCTTTATTTATTTATTTATTTATATTTTATATTTTATTATATTTTATTTATTTATTTTTATGTATATTTAATCAAAATCAATATATATATATATATATATATATATATATATATAGAAATAAAGGAATTAATTTATTTTCGAATAATATATTGAATTGGGTTCATGTAATGTATTTTTATATAATTTGTTATTTTATTTATTTATTTTAATATATTTTTATTTATTTTATTTTTTTCATATTTATATCTATTTATTTAATTATTATGTTTTATATTTTTATTCTTATTTTTAATTTTTAATTTTATTGATTATTATTTATTTATTTATTTTTTTTTTAATTTTTATTTATTTATTTTCTTACGTGTTTATTGTTTTTTATTTTTTAATTATATTTATATTTATTTATTTATTTTTATTTTTATTTTTTTAATTTTAATTTTTTGGTCAAACTAGCTATTATTGTACAACGACTACTTAGAGCTTCTTTATCTATTTAAACAGAGTCTTAGATCAAATTTCGCATCTTGTCCTGATGATGAACCACACTGGCTGGTTCGAAACGCGTCGACACAATTTTCTCCAATGTGATTTTTACCGAAAGATTTGATACATAAAAATAAATAAATAAATAAATCAATAAACAATAAACAATAAAATTAAAAATTAAAAATTAAGAATAAAATATAAAAATAAAAATTAATAAAAAATCAATAAATAAATAGATATAAATATGAACATTAAAGTAAATATAAATATAAAAATATTATAAAATAAAATATAAAAATAAAATATAAAAAAAAAGAAATAAAATACATTACTTGAACACAATTCAATATATTATTTGAAACTAAATTAATTCCTTTATTTTTATTTTTTAATTTTAAAAGGTAATTAATTAATTGATTAAATATACATAAATAAAAAACTAGAATAAAAACAAATAATAAACATAATTATGCTAAATAAATAATAATTAATTACATAATAAAGAATAACAGAAAGGAGAAAAGTAAAACAGTACTATAGGGAAGTAAACGACGAACCTCTGAAAAGAAAAAGGGAAAAAAGTCACATAAAAAAAAAAAAAAAAAAAAAAAAACTAAGAATGAAGGGCAGGGATCCAGCACCTGCTCACACTCCACCCATCATCTCTATTAAGGTTAGTAGGCCTCTTTTCAATCTCAAGGGCCTCCCTAAACTTTCGGTGGTGAAAATGGTCCACCTTTGCGATGACCTCAGCATCTTCAATGCAAATGTGATGCTTTGTCTTTTCAGCATGCTCTGCTAAGGCAGAGGAGCAAGATCTATTATGCTTTAGGTCAGTAGCATGTTCATGAATTCTTTGACTGATAGATCGACCAGTTTCAACAATATAAGGGGTCCCACAAGAGCACGGAATCAAGTAAACACCCTTACCCTCCTTAGGGCAAATTGAGTCCTTAACCGATCTGAGCGAATTCCGAATTGCGCGGAGGGGCTTGAAGGTTGAAGGAACACTATGTTTCCTTAGTATCCTAGCGATCTTATTAGTCATTCCCTAGATAAAAGGGAGGTGAACAAAAACAGACCTATCATAATTATCACTTTTAACCCTAGGACCTTTTTCCGCTTTTTGGAAAGCTCTACGACAATGAATCTTGCTATAAACATTTTTAAGGAAAACATTAAAAAGATGAGATTTCTCATCTTCAAGGTGGTGTTCATCAGCGATTCTCAAGGCCCGAGTGGCTAAGGTGCTGGGAACCCCTAATTTCTGAGCAGGGAAATGATGAGAGTCCACATGTAAATACTTCTCAGTATGCGTCTTCTTTCTAAAGACTTGATGAAAGAAAGAGCCTTCTTCATTCCTAGTAATAAGGACATCAAGAAAGGGAAGACTACCATCCACTTTGAATTCCATGGTAAACTTAATGGAGTTAGACTGATCATTAAGATGATGAAAGAAAAGGTCCAATTTTTCTTTTCCATGTAGCCACACCACACAGGTGTCATCCACAAACTGTTTCCAAAGCTTAGGTTGAAAAAGAGAGGAGGAGAGGGCTCTAGATTCAAAGTCTTCCATGAAAATATTAGCCACAACCGGGGACAGGGGGGAACCCATGGCCACGCCACAAGTTTGATCAAAGAATTCACCCTCAAAACTAAAGAAAGTAGAGGTAATATAGATCTCAACTAGATGAGCAGTATCATGATCCGTGATCCGAGAAACGACATCAATAGCCTCCCTAATGGGGATGCAAGTGTATAACGAGACAACATCAAAACTGACAAACCTGTCATCTGGGCCCAAAGTGATGCCTTTCAAATCTCTTTTTCAACCTAAGCTTTGGAAATGGTTTGTGGATGACACCTGTGTGGTGTGGCCGCATGGAAAAGAAAAATTGGACCTTTTCTTTCGTCATCTTAATGATCAGTCTGACTCCATTAAGTTTACCATGGAATTCGAAGTGGATGCTAGTCTTCCCTTTCTTGATGTCCTTATTACTAGGAATGAAGAAGGCTCTTTCTTTCATCAAGTCTTTAGAAAGAAGACACATACTGAGCAGTATTTACATGTGGACTCTCATCATTTCCCTGCTAAGAAATTAGGGGTTCCCAGCACCATATCGTCACCATTTTGACATTTTGTAAATGGTCTTTTCTATCGTGGCTATTCTGACGATCTCAATAGCCTATGTCACGCTTTTTTCGTTTTCTATCCATGTTGTTATCCCGACATTTTGTGAATGGTCTTTGTGAACGTGTCAGGGCTACCTAGGAAACGCGTTCGAGCGGGTCAGGTCTTGTGAGGGCGCCGAAGGAAATGAGTTCAGGCGAGTCGGGTCAGGTCGGGTCGTGTCGTGTGAGGACACCCAAGGAAACCCTTGAGTCTGTCATATTCAGATTTTTGTTGTAATAAATTTCCATTTTTTATATGGCCTCCCTCACACGATCCCACCTGAATGTGTTTCCTATCGCGCCCTCACACGACACCACCCGACCCGCCCGAACGAAGGCACGACGGAGATCAAAATGGAAAATAGATCGCACAAACATGTAGTACTACAAGGCACACAAGCGATCACAACTTAGAATTTTTTATACGACTGCCCTCACACGACCCGACCCACCCGAACGCATTTCCCTAGGCGACCTTAAATGACCCGGCGCGACCCAACCCGCCCGAACGCATTTCCTTGGGCGTCCTCACACAAACCGACCCAACCCTCCCCGACCCATGGTAAACACGTTTCCTTGTGCACCCTCACACGACCCAACCTGAATCGACCTGCCTGAACACGCTTCCTCAAGCACCCTCACACGACACAACCCGAGCAAACCTGCCCGAATGCGTTTTCCTAAGCGCCCTCACACAACTCGACCCGACCCAACCCGACCCGCTCGAACGCGTTTCCTTGGGCACCCTCACATGACACGACTCGACTCGACTCGTCTGAATTCGTTTCCTCTTGCGGCCTCACATGACACGACCCGATCGAACCCTGCCTGACCTGCCCCAACGTGTTTCCTTGGGTGCCCTCACACGACCCAACATGACCCAACTCGGGCGGGTTCCTTGGGCACCCTCACACGGCCCGACCTGACCTGACCTCACGCGACCCAACCCGACCTGACCCAACCTGACCTCACATGACCCGACTTGACCCGACCCGACCCGACTAGACCTGGCCCGACCCGACTTCACACGACTCGACCTAACCCCATAACCTCACATGACCCGACCTAACACCGCGACCTAACATGACCCCACCCGACTTGACTGGACCTGCTCAAACAAAGGCAATTGGGATGTGAAGCTTGTAAAAAGGCTAAATGGATGACATGCATGAACATAGGAGAGCGTAATATAAAGTTCGAGCAGAAGGCTATAGAGGGAGAGCTGTTGAAGGTATAGAATATTCATTCACCCAAGATCAATGTAAACTTTGATCAACTAATTTCTTGTATTGTTGTAAAGATATTTTAGTGTAGAACAGTGCCACAAGGCATTGCAATTAAGCAAAAAAGACTTTGATCTCAAAAATACATCATTTAATGCTTCAAAATGACCCTAAAAGTTTTTAGACCTTAATCCTCCAAACTAGGACTTGCTGTTAAAAATAAACTTGAGAGCTAATTCCTCTATTTTTTCTTACTTTGAAAACATCAAAATAAATAACAAAGTAAAAGAATTAATAAATGGACCTCTGAGACCAGAATCTATATTATAACGAGAGTAGTAAAGCTAACTTTGTCCTCACGCTTCCATCAACACTCTTTAAATCATCTTGTATATTATATCATTGCTAACATTTAATCCTTTAGTAATATTGATTTCTAGGTGCGGGGTTTCCTTTACATGTATTACTAAAAAACTATTAAACCGAAAATATATGAAAATTTAATCATTACTATGTGAGGTTCAGTTGCTGTATTTCCGGCATCAAACCCCCTTGAAAAGAGGTATTCCTCTACATTTAAATTTTAAAATTCAATTTATTAAAGAATAAAAATAACTACCCCCAAAGTTAATTTTTCCTTAGTTTGGATTAAATTAGACATTAAACTCGTTAGAATTAATGTTGGAGGATTATTAAAATTCTTAGCTTTAATAGATCAACTCAATTGTGAACATATAGGTTATTATAAACTTTGTAGTGTTGCTTTCTTCCTTTTACCAAAGTGGGTGAAAGGAACATATCAATGTGGGTTAAAGGAACATATTACAATACTCTTGAAGGTACATGTATTAGGGACTACATTGATGTGACAGATTTGGTGGATGCATACGTGAAGCCTTAGTTAATGTTCATCCTAGTGAAGTAGAGTTATGTAATGTTGGCTCGGGAAAGGGTATGTAAGCTATAACTATAGTTTTTGCATATTGTTTTTATTATGTCGAGTCTAATTTATTTTAGACCTTTTTCTTACCTATGCCATTTTGATGTGGACAAGAGGTTAAGGAGTGTTTGAAAATTTAAAAAAAAAATTAATATTAGATTAAAATTGAAAAGTTACAACGCGAGTTAATATTAGATTACTTAGTGATCCTTCCAAAATTAACCGAGAGTTAAATTTGACCGCAAAATATACAAATCTTATGGAAAGCCTTACTATGGCTTAGAAATGGAACAAATAACATTTTAATGGGTATTATAATGATTTGATATTTTTTATTTGGTAAATAGTGTGGTATTTATATGTTAATATTATATAGTGTGGTTATGATGTTTGGTGAACATGTCGCAACACCGACGATTACCCTCCAACCATTGCAATACCGACGGTTGTCCTGAAACCGTCGCAATACCAATGTTTGGTGAACACGTCGCAACACCGACGGTTACCCTCCATCCATCGTAATACCGACGGTTATCCTCAATTCGTCGCCATACCGATGGTTGTCCTCAAAGCATCTCTAAACGTCGCATTAATGACATTTTCCCAAACCGTCACAATACCGACTCATATTTTAGAAACTTTGCATTTTCAACGTTGTCTCCCAAAACGTCGGTATTCCGATGACATTCATAAATGTCGCAAAATCAACGAAGTCCCTAAACATCAGGATAGAGACAGTTGTTGGCGGGATTTGAAAAATTGATAAAAATTGGGGAAATTTCCGACAATACGTCAAAAGTGTCAGAATTTTGACCAAATGTACTAGTGCTGGAAGAGGACCATGGAAGGAAGCTGGGGGGTGGCTTTGTCTAAGTCAAAATCCATCAGGCGCGCATCGGAAGGGTCGATAGCGCCTAACACGGAAAGTAGGGCTTTCCGTTGTTTTGGGCATGCTTGTAAGACTTCCAAAGCTGACATTGTAGTAGGATATTGTGCTAAATCATCTATGATGCTATAATTATGGGCCGATTTGGAGTAGTTTCTTGCTCACCTATTAGGTCCCTTTGCCATATTTGGCAATGGTTCTATAGGCATCTTTGAAATGGTCAAAGGTGCATTTGGCGCACTAGTACTTTCCCCTGACGTATTGGTGTCTGGTGGGGTGTCATAGCTGTGATTTTGTATTTGGAAAAACATCTCTTCTCCAATCATGTAGATTTCATGGCTTCTTTTCCTAAAATCTTCTATATTTTTCTATTGATTGCTTACTGTCCCTTGGTTGGGGAAAGGTTCTTGCATCACGACGGGTTTTTGGGAAGATCCTCCTTGTCCTCAGTTACTCTGTAGCTTTTTTAGCTCAGGGAGATCGGGACAGTGGTTAGTATAGTGCTCGTAATCACCACATATCGAACATGAATGGTTTGTTTGACGAGGTGGCCTTTTGTTCTGTCGTTGGGAATTTCTTGGCTCCTGGTTTCGATTTCGGTTGGAGTTATCTCTAGCCTGGGAATGCGGTGGGCGCTGCTGGTTGTTTCCCCCTTATCCAGGGTTCCCTTTTGGCTTGTTTTTGGATTTTTTCTTTACCATGTTAGGAGAGTATTTCTCCTGGCTATATTGGTGAGGTTGGTTTTGGGACGGCTACACAAATTTCACCTGTGTATTGGTTTGCATAGGTGGGTTGTGTGCTGGGGACTGAGCGTAACTCGGTCCCGGGTTTGCACTTGACTGTTGGAGGGGAGTTCTTCCGTCAGTTTTTATTTATGCGTACTGATTCCCCTGAGCCAAAGGATAAGGTCCTCCTTGGTGATACGCTTGTGCCCTATTAGTCAAATTTTTCTGAGGCATATGATGACTTTGAAATTCGGGTTGAGACATGTTTTGGGTAGAACTATATGTGTAACTGGGGTTTTGACTATTGCTGCCTAGGTAACCCTAGGTCATTGACCCAATTAGCCCGTCTGCAGAGTTTGATGCACTTGGCACTTCTTGATAATTTTGCAGGTGTGGGGTGTTAGGTAGGATGTTATAAATTTATCCTGACTACGTATAAATCAGCTCAAGCTTTTGGGCTTTACTGATTGTGTCCTCTTCGGATGTGGGGTTTTGCTGTGCCACATCCTTTGAAATCTTCGCCGTCAGAGTTTTCAAGAACAAATATAAGAGAACCCGGTCGTCAAGTTTAGCTCTACATAAACTACGACGCTGCCTCCATTCATGGAGATGGTCTGATATATGGACGGTGGGGGTTTGTCTAAAATGCGTCAGTAATTTCATTCCCGAATCGTGGTGAATGGGTAACTGAAAATATGCTAGGAATGCGGTAGCAAGGGCGCTAAAGGTTCCATGTGTAGCTGAGGGTTTCTCCACATACCATTTCGCGACTACTCCTGTAAGAGTGCGTTGAAATAGCCTCAATCGAATAGTGTCGTCAATGATATTGTTCGATGAGCACCATAGGTGAAAGGTCATTACATGATTACCTGGGTCTTCTGCTTGCTTGCCTTCGAATTTTGGTATATCTGAAGGGAGCTTTGCGGGCATGAGAGGCCATGTAGGATCATGTGCGATGGGTTCATTCGTTAGTTTGGTTAAATCAGGTAGATTCAATGAAGCTAAGAAAGGTGACTGGGAGTTTGATGCCATTGCAATGTGTGAAGACACAAAGTTATGTTTAGAACGAGGGTTATTCTGCGACGTACCCTGTTGTGTATTTAGCTAGCTTCCTGAATGGGATGCACTCCTCTGCCCCTTAGGGGTCAAGGGAGGAGTGGTGTGTGGTGTGGTGTTGGGAGAACAACTAGGGTTCCCAACTACTACTGCCCCAATAAAGGACGAACCAATGATGGTGGTAGTGTTCTGTCTTTGATGCCTAAATGGCGAAAGACCTGGAACCCCTCATGGTAATGGGGGGAGGTCCAAAAGATTCCTAGATCGACGAGGCTCCGTTGGGACTGTTTGGGTGTCGAATAGGTTAGGTTTTGGAAAAATTTGAGAGGATAGAGTCTATGATCACAACAAATTCTTTTCACATACATAAAACAAAGCGAAAAATAAAATATATTTCCCTTTAAATTAATCTATGTGATCAAGCAATCAAAAAATGGTTTTTGTTCGTTTGCGTATGATACTCAAAATAATAGAAGACCTATTGCGTCCTCACACACTCAAAATTAATTGGGACTTGAGAATATTTCTTTTTGAGTGTTGGCACAACGTCTCGTAAGAGCTGGCGATGCCCCCAGTCAGCCGAAGAGAATCCACCAAGGTAAGGATAGAGGGTATGGCGCTTACCTGCACCGTCACCTATAGGGTAAAGGATGCCCTAGTTTTTGGCCACTAAGAACCACTGTCCCACGTGAGAATTCAAGTCTTGTGCTTCTTGGTAGTCATCTATCAGTACCAAGTATCAGCCGAGTCAGGTAGCCCCAACTGATACCGCACGCACTGCACCTAAGCCTAACCCCCTCTGAAACGGGTCTCTGTCGCGCTCGGTTTTTCTTTGCCGTGGGATGATAGGTGGATTTGAAGCTCCCTAAATACACAACTTCTATGTTTCAATATGAAGTATGATCAAGGCGGCTTATTGGATGCCTACCCCCTTGATCCTAACTTAAGCTATAAATTCTTTTGTGGCCCCCGTGGGGAGAATTTAGTGAGTTTGGTTAAGTTAGTTTTAGGTGTCTTTTCTTCGCTTAGTGGGTGAGTGTGTGCGATCATAAGGTGAACAAGAACACAGTTTTATTGTGTGGATATCGTTGATCCTTTACAAAATCCCCTATTTAAACTATGTTATATTGTTCCTGGCTCAAATGGAAAACATGTGCGGATAATGGGCCGCTTTCAAATTTTCCTAGTTAATCTATGTGACTAACTATAGGGAGATGGTGAATTGTGAATACGGAGTGTTTATATGCTTACCTAGGATCACCGGAAGGTGCAAAGGTGGCAGATATTACTTGCTCCTCTATAAACAATTCAATCCTAGTCCCGCAATTCCTAATGCAAAAATTGAACTAAACTAAAAAATTTCTACACTAGAAAAAAGAAAACTAACTATGCATGAGTGGTCTTGGGCCACTTACTTGGACTAGTTATCTAGCTGTGAATACCAAAATTTTCAAAACATAAATTGTTCAGAACACAAGTTAATTTTCCCCCTACTTAAACTATGTGAAGATTTTGCAAAAATCAACTTCAAGCAAAACTGACTCTAAGCCCGCAGAAAGCAGATAAAAGTGAGTTATAACAAGTTGTGGGGTACCAAAACAAGTGTTGGCAGATGCATTAGGGGATACCAAGCACCTTACAAGCAGAAAAAGACAGAATCTTGGGAGAAATTTCTTATTCTGTGAATTGCGCGCAAAAGGCTGAGACATGTGCGATTTCTGCGCGCGAGTCAGCAGTGAACGTACGCCCTGCGCGTCTGTGAGGAACAGACGCGCGCAAATTCCTGCAAGTAAAAAATTAGGAGCTACTCTTCTTCAGTCTGTCACTCAAGGTGAATCTAGGGACTGCAAGATAGATCAGAGGACTATTAGCTCCACTCTCCAGCATATACAAAGGTCTCTTGCAAAAGAAGGCACAACCACATAAACTTGGTAAAATGTTAGTGGAGTCACCAATCCTGTTGTGGTAGATTTGATGCACGGTTGTACAAAATCACACCAGTTTAAGGGGTGTGGTTTAACCCTTTAAACTATTGGTATCAGGCAGAAAGAAGTGGAGTTCATAAGAATACAATCTAGAGGAAAAAGCATGCAAATGTATACTCAAATTAAACTAAAAATAAAAGACAAATATACATAAGTTATTGAAGAGAGTCAAACGATAATAATGCAAACGGTGGCTCTAGGCCCCTTTTATTAAGCGTTTGATATGAAGAAGAAATTTTACCCACTTGCCAAAGGGCCCCTAGACAATGGTTCTAGGTCTCGATGCACGGATGTTGTTCTCCAAGCTCGCCTCGGTGTAGTCTCCCTCTCTCTCTGCTGTGTTGGACTAAAATTGTTGGATGGCCAACAATCGAGTCCCCTCTATCTCCAGCTCTGGGTCACACACTACTGGTATTGCTTGGAAAATTTTGGCCAGCATAATAATGTGATCACCCATTCTTCATCTCATGGTGGCTTTATATAGGGGATTTAAAATCCTCCTTCCCTCCCTTGGTACATTGTGGATGGTGACCCAAGGGAGAGGTATGATTCCTTTGTATGCTCCAAATATTCCATTGTGTGCTCACATAGTTTCTAAGGAGGCGTTGGTGGTTTTCCTTAGGCGGATTCATGTAAGGAGTAACTTTTCCTTTGCTCTGTGCAGTCCCAGATAGCGACATTTTTCCACTTTCAGGAATGCGCACTCATCGAGAAAAAATGTGCACAGAAGGCACTCTTATCGAAGGATAATGCGCGCAAATAGCATTTTATGACTAGTTCAAATTTTATTTTCTCAAAACCTTAGAGATTTTAAATAATTTCTAGATTCCATAATGTCTTCCTGCCCTGTAAATCCTTTGGCTTGACATTAATTAATGTCATCTTCAGTTGTATGATTTTCCAGTGTTAACAGACCTCTTTAACTTTGTGTACTTCTTCTCCCACAACGTAGTCCAAAACACACTGAGAAATATTTTCCATGTCTAAGACGATGCTCCTGGATATCCCAAAGTGCACCCAGACTTGTCTAAAGAAATAATTCATTAATTCTCCATTTATGGTCTTTTAACAGGGCATGATAATGCACATCTTATTGAACCTGACAACTACCATGAATAGGTAGTCATGTCCCTTCCTGGTTGTTGGTAAACCTCTAACAAAGTTCATGGAAATGATTTCCCAAGGACGAGAGGTTACATGTAAGGGATGATATAATTCTTATTTCATGTTACTAGGCTTGTTGATACAACAATGTATGCATCCTTTTATGGACTACCTACATATTCATGTGTGCTGGGCTATTACATGTTCCTCTACAAGTGGGCCATTGTATTCCCTACACAAAAATGTGTGAAATATTGGAGGTGTAATCCTTTATTATTAGTTTTAATCTCTCACCTTTATGTTCACATAACTTATCTAACCTGTAAAGTAGCCCATTTTACACATGGTAGTCAATTGTGTTGTCACCATTGTACACATGAATCTAGCATTATAATTGTTGAAATACCCCCATGAGGTCATCTTCCTCTATATATGCCTCTTTGTATGTATCATGGGTAAAAGGATCCATGTGCATAAGGGTTCCCAAAGTGTCATATCTGATGTGGGTGATATTGAAAGCATGTCGACCAACTTGTTTGTGTCTCCCTTTTGTACTTGATCGCTAAATGAAATGGTTGTAGAAACCTCATCCACTTATAATTTATTAGCCTACCATAGCTTACTCTTGGCTTGTAGGTACCATAACACATGGTGATTAGTGTGAATATTATCTCCTTTCCCATCAGATATTTCTTTCAATTTTTAACTTGTATGAGGGAATAGAGCTCCTTGTTATAGGTAGAAAGTTGCAAAATTGCCCATGAAATACTTCAAAATGGTAGTGTACAAACATTCCTCCATGCATCAAGACTGCTCCCATAACATACCCACTCACATTTATATTCACTTTGAAGGGTTATTGCAAGTTTGATAACGCCAGAACCAGTACTTGATTGATCATCTTCTTTAACTCCTTAAAGGTACTATGTTGACCCTTTTCCCACTAGAAACTATTGCTACTCATTGTTATGGCATGGAGTAGTGTTGTTGATCTGGATCTTGGGGAGGCTCCCACAATTTGAAAAATTAAAATGGCTGAAAAAAATAGAACACAATAAACAAAACCATAAATAAATTGTTTTATTAAAATAGATAAGAATTGTGACAACTACCTTGTGACAGACAATCTGTCCTTTTACAAAATGAGGCTTGTTACTTATAGCCATTTTAAGTTACAATACCATGGATAAATTCCATGGGTGGATAAATACCATGGGTAGATAAATACCATGGGTGGATGAATACCATGGATTGATGTCACTTTCCATTCAGATCATTCACCCCCCCTTAAGAAGAAATGGTCCCCATTGCGTGAAGTTCCATCTTAAGAAGTCTTTTTTGAACATGAATATCCACTGAAGAGAAGGGTTTTGTGTGGTTGACCCATGACTGTGATGAACAAAGATTCAAGGATAGATATACCTTGTAGTTGATATTGACAATGTGTGGCCTAACAAATGTACTTCGATGAACTGTGGGTTTGTGGATGCCCCGTAACCATGATGAACGAAGATCTGAGGATAGAGATACCCGGTAATGCTTGTGACCAACTGTGATACTGAAAATGTATGGCCTAGTAAATGGACTTCATTGACAAGGGTTTTGTGTGGTTGACCCATAATTCCCTAGCCTATTGTAGCTTACTCTTGGCCTGCAGGTACTATAGCATATGTCGATTAGTGTGATTACTATCTCCTTTCCCATCAGATAATGATTTCACTTTTTAACTTGTACGAGGTAATAGAGATCCTTGTCATAGGTAGAAATTTACAAATTGACCCATGAAATACTTCAAAATGGTAGTGTACAAACCTTCCTCCATGCATCAAGATTGTTGTTGGGTGATTTAATTGTAGGTTAAATCCCTGTCATTTAATTTGTCAACCCAGGGTTTCGTAAAATGACAAGGTATATATGTATTATATTTATTAGGTGGTTATTTATTAGAATAGATTAATCTAATGAAATTTAAAATAACTACAAATTTAATTAAATCAATCAAATCCAAACCATACATAACTGAATTGAAATCACACTTGCATAAATTAAAATCACACCATACTTGCATAATTGAAATCACACCACACTTGCATAAATGAAATGATGAATTGAAATCACACTCACACCTACTGAAATGAAATCACACTTTGCTTAAAGGAAAAAAACACTTGCATAAAATGGAAACATACTTGCTGAAAAGAAATGAAATACCATAACTATACTATGTTACCAATATGTACAAAGATGTGCAAATTGTGGTTAATGGGGGCCCTCCATTCCTCAGCAAGCACATTGAATCAACTATCACACCTTGGAGATCAAAGTAGTAGTATGTATTTCATAAAGCTGAAGTTACAAGATATTACAAGAATTATCTATCCTCACTTTACAAATTACATCTAGAACTTGGAACCTCCAACTATCAACTAGCCACTAGCTAACAATTAACAACTAACTACACCACCTACATTTTACAACCTACCATTGACAACCCTTTGTAAGAAGGGTGCACTCCTATTTATAAAAAAATTAAGGATAACTATAGAATAAATATAGATCCTTATATCTCTCCTAAATCCACATTTATCTCTTGCAGTTACAACCAATCTCCTAAAAATGTAAGATACATATCCTCTCAAAATTATCTTATCCATGATTCTTCTCTTTGAATTTGTTTAACTTAATGATCCACATATTCCTCAAATATTATACAAATCCTCATGAGTTGGAATTTGAAATTCGAATTTGTAGTTAGGTGGCCAAATATGATCCTTTTAGAATCTCCAAGTAGGACTACAATATCAAAAAACTCATAATACTTTTAGATATATATGAAAACATGTTAATTTCCTAAAATTTAATCACAAATTCACTTAAAATACTTAAAATTGATGACTTGGAAAATATTAATATTACTTAATGTAAGGTTATGGGGCTATATAGTTATGGAATGAGGGAAAAATGATGGAAATGAAGGTGAAAGTGGATGACATTTTGGAGGCCCAACATACCCCCAACTGAAGATATTGCATATCCTCATGCAACTATTGCATTAATTCTCTTAATCAAAAGTAGATCTTCTTGAAATGTTTTGCTTCTATATAAGCTTTGGCTTTGTATTGATTCTCTTTTAACTTTGCATAATCATATCATTTGACAATTTTATTCTTTTTTCAAAGTGTACTTTGAAATACATTTGATTGCAACATATATTTTTTATGGTTGGTTCTTTGTGTGACAACCAAAATTTTATGAGTATTGGTTCTTGTTTAACGATAATTTTGTTATTTTTTGTTGCATCAAAATACTTGAAAACATTGATAATTCTTTTTTTAAGTCCCATAGTAACTGCTAGCCATTTAATATGCTCATTGATTGATCATTTCAAAACACATAATCTTTTAGAATCAAAATGAAATAATAGTTGATCAGGAAAATATCTTGGGTAGGATGAAATGAAATGTGGCATGTGGCATGAAATGTGAATATCCCTTCCCCTCAACTTTAGGTGTTTTTAGTTTTCTTGCAAATGAGAAATGGAATATGAATGTGGTGAGGGATTTTCAAAAATCACAATTTTAGCATTTAAGGAATTACATGATTAAAAATTATAAAATTACATACCTACACCTACCTCAAAATTGCATAATATATCTATATCGAAGAGTGTGGCTGCTGATGTTGTATCATGGAATGTGAAGTAAAAGAATTTGATCTTGCTTCTTCTTTCTCTTGGTTGTATGAATAGAGGATGAGTTCGGAATATTTATTTCTATGGTTGCTGAATTGAGTCTTGTTGCAAACTGTTGAAATAATGTAGTCTTTAATCGTTCCCACTCGATGGCATAATTCTTATCTATGTGAATAGATGTGTCGATTTCGAACATAGAAAAGAAATTGTTGGATTACTGGCCATTAATTAATGTCATTAACCAACACGAGACGAATAGATGTGTTAAAGTCGAGTCACCTATAATATCTGACAAATAGGGGGAATTGATGTATTCCCAGTGTTTATTGGCAAGAGAACTTGCCATTAAGGCATGCAAGCCTCAATTTACTTGAAATATCTCTAGTTTTGATCCTAGATGATGTGTCAGAGTAAATGGGTCAAAACTTGTTAGAAGGGAGGCCCTAATGAATCCTTCATCATCTAACACAAGTATGAAATAATAATTTGAAGGACTATAGATAGAAAATTTACATTGAAGCAAGGTTTATTTGACAGAAAGGAAAAGGAAAATGGGGTGACTCAAATTTTTAAGGGAGTTGAATGACTTTATTTTTGGGTTAAGGGTGAGTTAAAATTAGGTAGGAAAGTATGAATATTGCAAAGGGAAATGAATTTTTGGTAGTAGGGAGATGGAAAATGATGCAACCATAAGGCTGCAAGTAACCAAAGATGTAGGGTTAGTAAAATTAACCCCACACTACCCACATTATCATTATGGATTCAATGTTATTCCAAATTCACCCATCCCTATGGGTTATCTCAAATATCTCTTTCTTCTTCCTTTGGACTCTTAATTCACCAACAGAACCCACTTTATAAATATTAAAATTTTATACACATGCGGAAGCTTATTTTAAAAGTGGTTCTTTGGTTCTAAAGCTCATACATAAACTTTACCTTTAAAACATTTATGGATTCTTTACACAAACCCACTAACCCGTGGGTCATGGGCCCACATATATTCGAAAGCACTCAACAACAGTCACTTTATGAGAAATTTAAATAAAGCACAATCGCTCCCAAACAACATGCATACATGCGAAACTGTGGTTCTAGGGTCCCACAACATGGTGATCAATCAGAAGCACATCGCACTTCGCAACTTATATAACTTAACTCCCGCAATGTCACACTTTGCACTTTTTAATGTTTAACCATAACTATACTCCTTATCCTATGCGGTATGCGATCGCATTGCATCAAATCCAAAATACTTTACCGCGTGATGTATTAATGCTAAACTCTAAACCTGCCGATGTGCAATATGCGCTGGATCACTGGTTCGACACATGACTCTTCCCTTTATCGCATCGCAAGTTATTTTGTTTGACTTGTGAAGTCCTTAACACATAAACTCAATAATTTTTGATTTGCGATGTGCACTTGCATCCTCCACCGACACGTTGCACTTCGCAGCTTTCCAAACTTAACTTTGCTATGTAATCTTTG
The DNA here is from genome assembly GCA_034641835.2 of Pinus albicaulis. Taxonomy (NCBI): domain Eukaryota; kingdom Viridiplantae; phylum Streptophyta; class Pinopsida; order Pinales; family Pinaceae; genus Pinus; species Pinus albicaulis. The sequence goes on along the minus strand of CM076575.1, from coordinate 240,283,955 downwards.
TTGTTTAATCTTAAACTTCAATTCTACGATTCGATCCTTGTCATCCAGTTGTCTCCTTGGGAAATCTTCTATGTGTTTTCTGCCTTAGTATATTTCTCTACTCTTTATTTTCACTGCTCTGTAACTCTGTTTCCTCCACGTTACTCATCCTGAGCTTTCTTCTTGTGTCTTATTCACTCCAACTTGGGATTATCACACTTACTGCACGCCTTAATCACTATTTCAATCCAGAATATAGACCACCATTCTGTATTACTTCTCTAAATCCAGAATTCGTGATTTGTTTCTTACTCGACCTGTACACACATCCTCTAGCTCCAGACTGGAATCACATAGATTCTACCCAGCTATTAAGTCTTATATCACTCAGAAAGAATTATACATTCAATTTGAATTCATTCACCATCGTTTATCACACATAAACCATAATTTCTCAGTTACGAATCACAGTCACAATGAATTGATTTCCTTGTTAATTAAATAAATGTACAGATACAAATAAAAAAATTGTTTACAATCTAGCTTTGGATTGATTTGCCTTTACATGGCCCTTTTTCTCTTCCTCTCTCTCTATGCCCGTAGGCTTACAATTAAGTTTTTCTCTCTAAGAATATATCTCCCTTGTTTCCCTATTTGTGCCTTTGAGGATTTAAAAATATATAAAAAAGGTTCTATAACCAATCCTGGTTTAGATCCTCAATCTTGATAACTAATTTCTAAGAATCCTCTAAGTCCTCAATTAATCCCTAAAAGCTCTTCTTTACCCCTTGGGGATATAAAAATTCAACTAAATCCTAAGGATCCTCTTCAAATCCATAAAACTATGAACTACTTTCTAATCTAAGATTTACAATATTTCTGAATATCTCAATCCACACTAATTACTCATCAATCACTCATGTTCTCCTACATTTGAGAACATTTACAAATATGCTTCTCAATATTTAATTAAATCCTATTCTAAATTTCTCACATAAAATCACTCAAAAAATTTAAAATTACGTTAATTAAATACTTAGGAAATCAACTCTTTTGAAAAACATAAGACCCCCTAGATTCTACTAAATGTACAAATTTTTTGGAACCATGATGCTCCTGCATCACCCTCCCAAGGTAGAAAATAATCATGATCTCCATATCATGTGTCTTTAATAGTTTTCCTCCTGGATCCCAGACTTTGTTCTGTAATCTGTCTTTGGTTGTTTTTGTTTTTGTTGTTTTTTTATGTTCTCCAGGTCTCCATACTTTATGTTGCATTGACCCACTGGATATACTCTCACAATCTACTACTGTCTTTCTCTTGTTGCTGTTGCTTCACTTCCTAGCTGATGTCTTCTTTTGAGACACATTCAACATCAACTTTCTTATTCTTTCAATCTCCATGTCCAGTTTATCTTATGACTGGTACTCACTTTTCTAATTGTTGATGCACTCTATCCATTCATCTTCAAACTGTTGTTTGTTACCTTCACTTTGAAGTTGTTGGATTCTTACTACCGCCCTTACATCCTTACCCTCTTGTTGCTTCTGAACTTTTTTCTCGTCTCCAAACAACCTCTATTCAATATCTTTGATAAAAACATCATCAATATGTTGCACATCTTCAGGATCCTTGATCTGAATTAATGTTGTAGATTTTTCTTTGGACATTGCTGCAAATATTTCTTTGGACATTGCTACTTCACAAACTTCCTGAATATCTTTTAAGATATCTCCCTCTACAACATCCCTCTTTTGCTCACTACCTGCAAATTCACTTTCAAAAAGTAAATTGTTTTCTGATTCTTTGATTGCAATAACATTTTCTTCCTCTACTGCAGATCCTTTGCATTCTTCATCATGTTCTTTCTTCTCTACTGGTGCCTTCAACCAATTCTCCAATACCTCTAATTATTTCTCCAATTTACTATCCAATTGTACATGTGATTTTCCTTGGCTATCTTCATAAGATAACATAGTCTCATCCTCCATCTTTATGACAGTTTCCAGTGACTATGTATCACCTGCAAAATCATCAAAACCTGCAATCACACACAATTTTTCAGTTGTAAAACCACAAGACTCAATTTTCTTATTTGATGATTCTGTCATCAAATCCTTTTTTTGTTCCAAGTCTTCTACATGACTCATAAAATCTTCAATGGTCTTCATCTCAAATTCCTCAAGCACTTCACTTGATTGCTTGATATCCCTCTCCCCTTCTTCTTGCTTTGGTCATCCTTGTGAGCAAAACTTCCTCTGTTTTCAACTTTAACATAATGCTGAAAAAAAATGTCTCCTCTCAACTATGTATGATCTTCCATATGAGATCTAAATATCTAAAAAATCAAATGTTGCTTATCTTCTTCATCTTATTTGACATCACCTGCAAACATCCACAAATTATTAATTTCAAAATCAGTAGACTCAATTACCTCAACTGATGTTTCAGACATCACTACTCCATATTCAAGTTCAAAAGGAACTTGTTTATCTCCAACAAGTTTGTCTTGTTGTAGTTCAACTCCTTCAAGCTTCTCTATCCTCAATTGAACATCTATAATCTGCTCAAGATTCCTCAGCTCTTCTATTAGCTGCATATTCACCTAATTATTTCTCTTCTCTTGTAGCCTATGCCATTTCACTTTCTTTCTTGTAGTCCAACCATATCTTCGGTCTACCTTATTTCTCTGCAACATATCCATCAATAATTCCAGTTGGAAATTTATCTCAGCTTTCTCTCTCAATTCTTCATCACTCATCTGTCTCCATATGCCATTTTATTTGGCATCTTCTTTCTTCACTTTTTGGCTGCTTCTCGAACCTCTACTATGACTATTATTAGTCATATTCATCTTCATGAGCTCCTCACTCACTATGAGTTGTACTTAAGCCTCTGCAACAGCAAGTCCTCCCTGCTATATTTACCTCACCAAGATTTCCTCTATACTTGGTCACTTGTCCCCTCTCTGGAACTTTCCTTGAGCATTCCCCTACTCCTTATAGGCTTCAACTCATCTGCACTTTTCAGAACACAACTTTCCTCTTGTATTTCAATCATAAATGAAATACTAGATTCTGGCCACACTCTTCTTTCGCTCAAAAATCCTTACCAACTTCTTTCATCACTGCTTCTTAAGGTTGTGATATTATTTTGTTGAGATACTTCATTAGCTACAATTATCAATCTTCAATCTGTCTTTTATCCTACAAAACTCAAATCAGAGTTAAACAAAACAATATCTGCATGATTTCACAAGAAATATCCATCCACTCTTCACATTCGATTGAATCTCCGTTCTCCTCAAGAAAACAACCATCACTTTGTCAGATTTTACTGTCTGAATTTTCTTTTTTCACTTGTCTCCACCTTTTCAAATTTATAATCTGACTTCTTCTCCTCTGATCTGCAATCATGTTGAATCGTATTCTGTTCTGCTGCCAATTGTCTTCTACATAGTTTAACTCTCCAATCTTGATTTATAACAAATTTCATTTACTCTTTACTCTAATACCAAATGATGCAACCATAAGGCCGCAAATAACCAAATATGCAAGGTTAGTGGCATTAACCCCACACTACCCACATTATCATTATGGATTTAATGCTATTCCAAATTCACCCATCCTTATGGGTTATCCCAAATATATCCTTCTTCTTTCTTCAGACTCTTAATTCACCAACAATAAAAATTAAAATTTTATACACATGTGGAATCTTATTTTAAAAGTGGTTCTTTGGTTCTAAATCTCATACATAAACTCTAACTTTAAATCGTCACCGGCTTCTTTGCAAAAACCTGCTGACCTGTGGATCATGGGCCCACATATATTCAAAAGCACTCAACAACAGTCACTTTATCATAATTTTAAACAAATCGCAATCGCTCCCAAACAACATGCATACATGTGGAACTATGGTTCTAGGGTCCCACAACATGGTGACCAATCAAAAGCGCATCACACTTCGCAACTTATACAACTTAACTCCTGCAATGTCTCTCTTCACACATTTTAATGTTTAACCATAGCTATACTCCTTATCCTATGCAATATGCAATCACGTCACATCACATCCAAAATACTTTACTGCGCGATGTATTAATGCTAAACTCTAAACCCCCCAATGTGCAATATGCGTTGGGTCACTGGTTCGACACGTGGCCCTTACCTTTATCACATAACAAGTTATTTTGTTTAACTTGCGAAGTCCTTAACACATAAACTCAATAATCGCTGATTTGCGATGTGTGCTTGCATCCTCCACCGACACGTGTCCACTTCGAAACTTTCCAAACTTAACTTTGCAATGTAATCTCTATCATTTAATCTTAAACTTCAATTCTGCGATCCTATCTTCGCCGTCTAATCGCCTCCTTTGGAAATCTTCTGTTTTTTCTGCCTTACTTGATTTCTTTGCTCTCTACTGTCGCCGCTCTGTAACTCTGTTTCCTCCACACTACTCCTCCTGAGCTTTATTCTTGTGTGCTATTCACTCCAACTTGGGATTATCACTCTTACTGCATGCCTTACTCACTCTTTCAATCCAGAATATAGACCACCATTATGTATTACTCCTCTAAATCTAGAATTCATGATTTGTTTCTTACTCGACCTATACACACATCCACTAGCTCTAGACTGGAATCACACATATTCTACCTAGCCATTAATTCCTTTATCACTCAGAAAGACATATACATTTAATTTGAATTCATTCACCATGGTTTATCACACTGAAACCATAATTTCGTAGTTATGGATCACTCAACACGTAAAAGGAATGACACACAGTCACAATGAATTTGATTTCCTCAACAATTAAATAAATCTACAAATATAAATAAAAAAACATGTTTACAATCTAGCTTTGGCCTGATGTGCCTTTACATGGCCCTTTTTATCTTCCTCTCCCTCTATGCACATAGGCTTACAATTAAGTTTTTCTCTCTATGAATATATCTCTCTTTTTTCCATGTTCGTGCATTTGAGGCTTTACAAATATATACACAAGGTTTTATAACCAATTCGGGTTCAGATCCTCAATCTTCTCAACTAATTTCTAGAATCCTCAATGTCCTCAATTAATCCCTAAAATATCTTCTTTATCCCTTGAGGATATCAACATTTAACTAAATCCTAAGGATCCTCTTCAAATCCATAAAATCATGAACTACTTTCTAATCTAAGATTTACAATATTTCAAAATATCTAAATCCACACTAATCACTCATCAATCACTCATGTTCTCCTACATTCGAGAACATTTACAAATATGATTCTCAATATTTAATTAAATTCTATTCTAAATGTCTCACATAAAATCACTCAAAACATTGAAAATTACATTAATTAAATACTTATGAAATAAACTCTTTTGAAAAACATAAGACCCCCTAGATTCTACTAAATGTACAAATTTTTCGGAACAATGATGCTCTTGCATCAGAAAATTATGGATCGACTATAGGCTTAAAATGTGTAGCAATGGTAAAATTGGTATGTGCTTAGTAGCAATGGTGTAGTGGATTTGATTTTACATTGAATGATCATGCTCTTCTGAAAGAAACTTGGTCTTTAAAAAAGTACTTGTGCATATAGTGCTCTTCTTTCATTGTCGTGGAACCTGCAAAAACTTAGCAATTTCTGCAATAAAATGTAAGATTATCAAAAGAGAGAGGTGATTAATCCCTCTTCATTTGATGTATACACCAAAAAAAACTTAGAAATAATAAACAAAATTCAAGGAAGAAAAATTAAATACACTTTTACCTGATCAATACCATGGATCACCTATTATTATTTTGTTAGTGACTTCTTCATTGTGTTTCTAATCAATTTTGAGCTTCAGACCTATTATCCAAAAACGTAATTATACATCAATAGATCATAAACCAAATTTGCATAATCTACTGAATTGTGTCGATTATCCAGCTACATTGATTCTCCAACAACTAAAAATCTGGATCATTGCAGTGCCTTGTCGTTTTACAACCTGCAATTAGAATTGGATGGTGTTTTTCAATTATCGCAGTTATATTTTTAAATATTTGCAAGTTTTATGAAAGTCTGAGTCTGTAACTACATTTTTTATTTTTCTCTAGCCCTCCACCCTTGCCCATGATCTCGTGGATCAAGAAAATGCTCAAAATTAAAAATTATTGGATCAACTTGAAACCAACGCCAAAGCATAGATCTCTTATTTATAAATCCAACACAATTCATTTTACTAAAATCTAACTTCGGATACTCTCAGAATCGTGTTTTGATAGTTTTTTGAAACAACTAAAAAAATGAATTTTGGGTTGCAGGAATGCCCAGTCAGCAGTTAGTATGCTAACTGGGCCTATGACGTGACAATTTTGATTGTACCTTCCTCTGGTCAATTTATGGTTGACACTTGGCTTGAGTTTATTGGTGACACATCATTTTTTTTCGTTGGTTATGGTGTTTTCTATGGTGGCCTAATGAAAGAGTGCCGCATGGACCAACCATTGGTTGCCACATGGCCTCTTCATAATGGAGAAAAAAATTTGTGCTAATTCAAATTACCTCCACAAGATTCAAAACCGAGACCTATAACCTAGCAGCAAAGCACCTTTACCAATCGGGCTACCATATTCCTTGTTAAATATATCCCAAATACATGTATTTAAGTGTGATGGGCGTGCATTTGGGGAAAGGGTCAGGGCTAAGCCCTAGCCCCTAGTCTCATGTAGCATACTATGACCAAGGGCATGGAGGACTTGGGGGCAGTTTTAACCGTCCTACAAATTTGATTGTCGATCGGGAAGGCCAGATTTGTGCATCGTTCCCGTTTTCTAGGTGCACTGGCCTAGTTTGGGTTGAGTTGTAGGCTTATTAACAATATAATTTGGTAGAAACTTAAAACAATGATATCTTACTCAATTTTTGGCCAAATGAGGTGCCAAAAGAATAAAAAAGGGGTTTTCGACATTGATGGATCAATTGGAGGCATTAGTTTTGTTGTTTGAGCTTTGTAAAATCTTGTAATTACACTTTTGAATACGAATTTAGATTTCATATCCAATTTTTATTGCAAAATTTTAAAAATAACTTTGTTCAATTTTCTTTACTGATCCTCCAAATCGCAGAGAGTGTAAGAAGAGAACATACTCAGCAACATTAAAACTCTTTATTCAAAATAAAGAAAAATGATTTGATCTCTAACTTCAAATTGTGGCTCTCAAAGCTCTTTATTATCCTCTTTTGTCAAATATTCCTTCGCTTTCTACATCTTCCTGCAAATGATTGGTGAGTTGGGTGGCTCTTACTCCATGAACAAAATAAATAAAATGAAATTTAACTTGAAGAAACTTAAACATCACCAAACGTGGTTTCATTTATTAATTCTATCCTACTCTACTCTACTGGAAATAGAAAAATTGATCAAGTGTAAGAATATTTACAGTGTAACCATGTCTGTAACAGAAGTAAAAATATTTCCATGCTTAGTTTTGAAAAATATGCATTAAAATACATCAAAGCATGAAAAACCTGCTATTTTGATAATCCAATTAAGAAGTAAGGAAGAATGGAAGAGTGATGTGACTTAATACTTGATTGGAACCATTTTTCAATAAGGTCATGACATTGATAATTCCTTTCATGGTTTAGATCACATTAAATATCCTCCTTTATTATGCATTCTTGATCTTAGATTCTACTGGTTTCTCCTCATTAAAATAATTGCATGATTATTTAGTCTCTTCAACCGATTGACAAGAGGAATCAAAAGAAACTTGAAGATCTTCTTTTGGAGGTGGAGAGATAGACAAGTTTCTGCATGCAGTAAAAGTAAACTCTTCCTGAGAGGCAGATATCCCAACTATTGCTAATATTCGAGAAATTTCATGGAAGAACATTCGTTAAACTCTTAATTTCCTGTGAATTACTCCAACTGGTTGATAATTCATGTCGTGCACATAGATTAGTACAACTTTTTGAAAAATTATTGAAATCTAATATGCATCCTAAATGATTTTAATATGTTTTTAACATGCATTTAAGAATGAATGAAACTATAATGAATTGTCTAAACTTCAAAATAAACACCTATGTATACCTCCTCAGTAATGATGCCAAAATGTTGGGTGACTTAATTGCGAGTTAAATCCATGTCATTTAATTTTTCAACCAAGGGTTTCATAAATTGACGAGGTATACATGTGCTATATGTACTAGGTGGTTATTTCTTATAATAGATTAATCTAATGCAATTAAAACTAATTGGAAAGTTGATTAAATCAATCTAATCCAAACCAAACATAAAGAAATTGAAATCACACTTGCTTGAAAATTGAAATCACACTTGCATAAATGAAATCACACCACACTTGCATAATTGAAATCACACCACATTGGCATAAATGAAATGTTGAATTGAAATCACACTCATGCCTACTAAAATGAAATCACACTATGCTGAAAGGAAAAACACACTTTCATAAAATGGAAACAAACTTTCTAAAAAGAAATGAAATAACATAACTATACTATGTTACCAATATGTACAAATATATGCAAATTGTGGTTGATGGGGGCCCTCCATTCCTCAACAAGCACACTGAATCAACTATCACATCTTGGAGATCAAAGTAACAGTATGCATTTCATAAATATGAAGCTATAAGATACTACAAGAATTCTCTATCCTCACTTTACAAATTACGTCTAGAACTTGGAACCTCCAACTATCAACTAGCCACTAGCTAACAATTAACAACTGACTATACCACCTACATTTTACAACCTACCATTGACAACCATTTGTATGAAGGGTACACTCATATTTATGCAAAATATTGAGGATAACTATACAATAAATAAATATCCTTAGATCTCTCCTAAATCCACATTTATCTCTAGCGGTCATAATCAATCTTCTAAAAATGTAAGATACATGTCCTCTCAAAATTCTCTTATTCATGATTCTTCTCCTTTGAATGTGCTTAACTTAATGATCCATATCTTCCTCAAATATTCTACAAATCCTCATGAGTTGGAATTTGAATTCGGATTTGTAGTTAGGTGGCCAAATAGGATCTTTTTAGTATCTCCAAGTAGGCCTACAATATCACAAAAATCATAACACTTTTAGATATATATGAAAACATGTTAATCTCCTAATATTTAATCACAAATTCACTTAAAATACTTAAAATTAATGACTTGGAATATATTAATGTTAAATCCATATAATAATGAAAATGGTTACTTAATGTAAGGTTATGGGTCTATAGAGTTACAGAATGGGGGTAAAATGATGGAAATGAAAGTGAAAGAGGATGACATTTTGGAGGCCCAACAACTACTCCCATAACATACCCACTCACATACGTATTCACTTTGAAGGGTTGTTGCGAGTTTGATAACACCAAAACCAATACTTGATTGATCATCTTCTTTAACTCCTCAAATGCCCTTTGTTGACCCTTTTCCCTCTAGAAAATATTTCTACTCATTGTTATGGAATGGAGTAGTGTTATTGATCCGGATCTTAGGGAGGCCTTGCATGATCTGAAATTTTCAAATTCTAGAAAAAGAAGAGAACACAATAAACAAAACCACAAAGATTTTTTTTATTAAAACAAAGAAGAATTTTAACAACTACATTTTGATGGACAATCTTTCCTTTTACAAAATGAGGCTTGTTACTTATTGATGAAAGCTTGACTAAACTGAGAGGGGGGGTGAATCAGTTTAGTCCATTCATGGACATTAAAATTATTTTCATTAAACACATTAACTGAAACATTACATGATCAAATTCACAAATAATGACCAACAAATTGAATATGTGAACAAAATTAATAAGAATACCAATATATCATATCAGCACATAATAAAAATGCATATGGACACTAGATAGAAGTGGAAAATCATAAGGGAGAAAACCACGATTTTATTATTGTTGTGATGCAAACGCAAGGTCCTACTCCTTATTACATTTTATTTTCTATAGGATCCAACCTACAGGAGGTTGCTACCTCAATTTTCAGCAAGCTACAACATGCAAGGAAGCTCCACCTCCCATATGTTTTCTGCATGCTACCACCCACAGGAGTCTCCTACCTAAACCAAATCCAATTAAATATTTATCGAGCTATTAACTTGAAAGGAGAACATATAGTCCCCTCATACAAATTGAAAACACAACAATGTGATGATTTACCTCAAGTTATCAATTCTACATACCTCCATCTTTACTTCCGCCTCTTCCCCTTCAACCGTTTCCCCACATTAGCTTCATATGTGCCGGTAACTAAAAACATAATATATCAACCATCCCTCACACATTATCTTGTTGGGAAAAATACTGAGGGGGGGGGGGGTGAACCAGTATTTAGAGCTTCCTGAAAAGATTTTAATTTTTTTTTACAGAATTCTGTACGTGGCTTTGATAAACCCAACTCGTGTATACACGCGCATATACTAAAAGAAACTAGCGTGTATTGATATAGTTTTGCAGAATAGAATTTTTTTTTAGGAACAATCTTTAACTCAGTTTACCAGTCATGCAACTGTTAGATAATCAGTAAAGATGTGCAGTAACAGCAGCATAAATCATCACACAAGAGAAACACACATGAACACCAATATTTAAGGTGGAACCCAATTCAGGAGACGCAATTCGAGAGAAAACCACCGCTACTATCGTCTCTGTCTTCAATATTTATTATATAGAAAATTGTTTACAATTTTGTACTGATGCAGACTCATATTAGTACGTAGGAATCTACCTGCACAAGGCTGCAACCTTCTCTCATTTTCTAGCTACTACTGGAAGGGAGCTGCAACCCCCTAATCTCGTTTACTAGTCACTACTGGAAGGGAGATTCAACTCCCTGATCAGAACACCTGATTCTACTGGTAGGAAGCTTCTACTTCCACACTGAAGGCTTCAACCCTCAGAAACACTGCAGACCATGTTTCATCAATTTTCATACTGGATCAAACAGCTTCAACACAACTCTTCATAAGAACAATAATAACCTTCACCTAATACTTCAATCAGAACAATGAGATCACTGTAACCAGAACTTAGAAATAACCCAGACTCCAGAATGAGTATGCAAAATCAAAATTAACCCTGAAAATTCATCATCTTAAAAAGCATATGCTACTTTTCTTTACTGAACCCGCATGTATATGCGCTTTCCTTAACACCAACCTGCGTATATATCTTTGAATACTGTTTTTCAGAATATTATTGTCTAAGATTCAGATCTGAGTCATTCAGTCAGATATCGTTTTTAGAATTGTAGGACCCTTGATCAGTCAGTCATCATAACACATATTTTCTCACTTATTGATCAGATTTGTACGTAATCAGCTTAGCATCATATACAACAATTAAGAAATCCAGATCTACATGAAGACTTCATTGACATAAAGCAGATAAATAGTAGCAATAACAGAAAAAACTCTGTAATAGGCTTCAGAAAACCATAACTTCCATACGCGCCTTTGCTGAAGCAAACCCGCGTATATACGCGCTTTTCCTGAGACGAACTAGCGTATAGATATGTAAGTATTAGATCAAAAAAAAATTTCATATCTGCAAAACTTACCCAGATTTCTTCACTCCACTTCAACAAACATGTGCCAGGTCTCAGATCGAATCATCTCTTCAATGGATCATGCAAGAACAAATTATTTTCAAGTTTATAGATCTTGATCCATCAATCTATCCAAGGGTGCATCATAACTTCAGATTTATCAATAAAACAGAGCTCATCCTATGCAGAGTGATGAAAAGCGAAACCCACTAAAAGCAGGTTCACTTCAAAACTTTCTCATATGGACCGGCAACCTCAAAATTTAAATTAAAGCTACATATTCATAATTCAAAAACCGATCCTGGGACCTATGGTTTATAGGCCCACTCTACCTACGCTATGATTCGACCTCACCTCTGTCGATTCAAACAAACAGATTCGATACAAAAATTTAACACGCGCAGTTGCACTCTTTAAACTCCGACTTTATTGAATCAAACTCCATCAAACCAGAGACTCAATATGTATTAATAACTAGAGATTGATATGCTGCATTCTTCATGAAAACAAACTCATCGATTCACATTGAGACCTTCACACAGGTTAAGACGCATTTGATTCATAAACAAGGATTATAAATAAAATGTGTTCAAATTAACACCAACAGATATAACCAATTAATTCTTCGATGGTAAGAACATCTTCTCTGCCACTGTGAGCCAAAAATTATGGATCGAGTTTAATCGATTTCAATCGGTGTTAATCAAGGAGGTTGAATTCGATTTCCATGAGTCTCATGTAGAGTTTAATATAACCAGAGACTACTATTACTATGCTCAATTAATAGAGCGAATCTCTTCGACCACTTCTGAATTTTCTATACAAGAAATAATTCATTCAATTTCTCGACAACATATAAACATTAGATTGCCATCGATCCTGTACAGATCGATGGTCAATAAATCACTAAAATTATGAAATAACAATCCACGCTAAGCACACAGAAATTCTACATAACCAACATTCCTATTATATATGACCATCGCAGAGATTCTAAGGCATTTCAGCCTCAGTACAAATCCCCTTTCGACTACATTGAATTCGCTCCTCCCTATCTCTCATGCACACTCAGATTTTCACTTATATAGAAATTTCCAAGATCATGAATCGGTCGAACTTCCTCAAATGAACCCCTTAAGCTTCTCGCAGATCATCAGTTACAAAATTTTAATTATGTTTTAACAAATTTTTCCCCACTTTCGCATGGTCGTTCGCATACCCAGCTCTTCAGCTTCGGATTCGAATTTGAATTCGAATCGCTCAGATGCCCCTGCATCAAACTCCCAGGGCACAAAAATTTATGACCTCCTGGTCATATGTCTTCTTTAATGTCAGCAATTCTACCCACGTCGTTTGTGGAACTGCTCCTTGTGATATTCCCGTAACAGCCTACTTGAAAAATTCTCACCCGCATCCTCTGCGGAATTGTCCTTTGCGAGCCGCAACAAAACCTCTACAATAGCAAGTCCTCCATACTACTAGATACCTCACCAAGCTTCTCTCCTGAGCTCTAGCTTTTGGAATCTCTCTGGTTCGCTCCTGTGGAACCATTTGAGCACTCCTGCTCTAGGCTGCTGCAGTCTTCTCACCTTCCTCCGCTGCTACCTTCACAATATAAAAATCACAAGCTCAAAAAAACTTCACAAAACTGTACCTCGTCTTCCTCTGTACGCAAACTCCTTTTCCTTCATAGGAAATCATTTCCCTGCTTTGATACCACTTGATGAAAAGCGAAACCCACTAAAAGCAGGTTCACTTCAAAACTTTCTCATATGGACCGGCAACCTCAAAATTTAAATTAAAGCTACATATTCATAATTCAAAACCGATCCTGGGACCTATGATTTATAGGCCCACTCTACCTACGCTATGATTCGACCTCACCTCTATCGATTCAAACAAACAGATTCGATACAAAAATTTAACACGCGTAGTTGCACTCTTTAAACTCCGACTTTATTGAATCAAACTCCATCAAACCAGAGACTCAATATGTATTAATAACTAGAGATTGATATGCTGCATTCTTCATGAAAACAAACTCATCGATTCACATTGAGACCTTCACACAAGTTAAGACGCATTTGATTCATAAACAAGGATTGTAGATAAAATGTGTTCAAATTAACACCAGCGGATATAACCAATTAATTCTTCGAAGGTAAGAACACCTTCTCTGCCACTGTGAGCCAACACTTATGGATCGAATTTAATTGATTTCAATTGATGTTAATCAAGGAGGCTAAATTCGATTTCCATGAGTCTCATATAGAGTTTAATATAACCAGAGACTACTATTACTATGCTCAATTAACAGAGCAAATCTCTTCGACCACTTCTGAATTTTCTATATAGGAAATAATTCAATCAATTTCTCGACAACATATAAACATCAAATTTCCATCGATCCTGTATGGATTGATGGTAAATAAATCACTGAAATTATGAAATATCAATCCACGCCAAGCACACAGAAATTCTACATAACCAACATTCCTATTATATACAACCATTGCAGAGATTCTAAGGCATTTCAGCCTCAGTACAAATCCCCTTTCGACTACATTGAATTCGCTCCTCCCTATCTCTCACGCACACGCATATTTTCACTTATATAGAAATTTCCAAGATCATGAATCGGTCGAACTTCCTCAAACGAACCCCTTAAGCTTCTAGCAGATCATCAGTTACAAAATTTTAATTATGTTTTAACAAATTTTCCCCACTTTCGCATGTCCGTTCGCATACCAGCTATTCAGCTTCAGATTCGAATTTGAATTCGAATCACTCAGATGCCCCTACATCACAGAGATACTTCAGAGAGAATTATTTTGCGATAGCCCTTCCACATGCACACTTTGCATTATGATCTACCTCTCCTTATATAGATTTAACGTTTCCTAATACCATGAGTCAAAACCACACAACATTCGATGGTATTCTTGGACGGAATCAAATGGACAACACAACGCTCAATACTGTGGGCTAATACCACGGTAATGCCCCCTAGTATCTTCTTTTTAGAGCGCAAAAAGGTATATGTGACTTGGATCATACTTCTCCACATGTATAAGCGGCTTGGCCTGAAAAAACCCGCGTATAGAATATTTAATATGAATTTTATCAATTCTTCTGCTAGATATTACACATTTCTTCTGATAGACTCCTGAGATTCTACTGAAGGCATATACTCCATATTTTACTAGAGAGTTTCCATCAAGGAAAACATATTAAGACATAGGAATCATATTGCCAACAATCTCCCCTTTGGGACTTGATGGAAACCATGATGGTGTTTGATCATCACAACATAACCATTATTCAAACACCCAAAATCCTCTCCCCCTTTTAAATCAAGGGCAAAGGGTAGATTAATACCAAAATAAGAGCTCTGCAGATCTGATGTGCACTGTATTGAAAATGCTCCCCCTAAGTTCATGCTGAATCTTCAAACATAATTTTCAATGAAGTACATGACTCTATAACTCAACCAAGTATGACCTTTCCTATCACCAAGGACTCATACTTACATCTAAGATCCAACCAAGTGGAATTACATATTTGACTCAACTGTTACACCATTTTTTGTACATCTAACCTATTATCATTAGATGAACCCAAGTACACCATGTAAGACCAATTTTACCCTAGGTAAAATTGCTTTCACTATGTGAAATAACTTAGTAAAACACCTTTATTAAGTTATTTATGGTCTAAACAGGAAACCCCAAAAGGAAATAATAAACAAATCCATATTTGGTTATATTTCCTCAAGGAATAATTAGTTAAACATCAATTTAATTATTATTCCTAGTCATATTTAACCTAAAACAAGGAAATCAATTAAATAAATCCTTATTTATTTGATTATTTCCTAGGAATAAGTTATTTAATCCTTATTTAAATAATATTCCTAGTTAAATTTGACTAAATCATTTATAAATAATTAAACAAATCATTATTTATTTAATTATATTTCCACCATTTCCTTAAAATAATAAATAAATCATTTATTTATTTATTATTTATAAATAAAGGATTTGACCCAAGTCAAAAATCCTTTTCCCTCCAATAAATATAATAAAATATTCCTAAAAGGTGGTTCTAGAATTTGATTAATAATATTTTATTCATGTACCAAGTTCTAGAAGACCCTAATATTTTGTTATAAATAGAAGGGTTTTCCCATTCATTTGTCACCTTTCATTTGAATATTAGATCACTCTGGATCTATACTCTTGGTCTGACTTTGAGCCATTATCATTGTCACATTCTCCATTATTTACTTTGTGAGCTCCCTTTGAGTTCTATGTTTGTCTGGGTTTTCTACACCAACAAGAGAGAGAAATTCTAGATTTGAAGTGCTGAGGACTTTCAAGAACCCATCCCATTGAGGAGAATTGGAAACACCTTTCTTGTTTTCCTCTCAGGTGCCCTATAATATAAAAATTCTTTCAAAAATATCGTTCTTGTCTTGTCTATTGGATGCATGGAGCAAAACTTTATTTCTACTGCTTAATGTCTTTTTATGCATAGATCTGGATTTGTGCAGCTTTATTTGGATCAACTAACTGCAGATTTGAAGATATTGGCAGCCGTAATTTATGTTAGGGCTATTAGTTATGCGTAGCTAAAGTGGTCTTTTTCTGACAAAAGATTCATACTAACAATTGTCGACTCCACACGGGTTTTATTTTGCGACCGTTATTGTTTTATCTATTCCTGCATATCCATCTATTTCAGACCCTAGGGTTTCTCTTCAGTTTTTTATTTTTCCTATTTTTATGGTGTTTTTCACCTATAAAACCCTCAAACATTAAAATTTTTAACTTCCATGTGTTTATGGCCCTATTGCGCAGGTGACAGACATTAGCAGCAGCTGAGACGACAAATTTTTTTGAAATCTGCCGCTGAGAGACCCGGATTTGTAGGTCGCACTTATTGGCCCCAAACCTGTGACCTGGCCTAGAGGGAGCACTTTTTTTCCCCAAAACTACGACCTGGACTAAAAACAGGTCAGAACCTGCGACCTGCACTTTTTTCTGCACTTTTCCAGCAATTTTTTTGGGTTTGTTTGAAGCTTCTTTCAGGGTTTTCCAACCTCTGTCTCCACCCATTTAGACTTGTTTCTTATCTGTTTCACTCAACTAAGTGGGAATATTTCCCCTTAGGGATTTAGTACCCTCCACTTTTTGTGGAAGAGTTTTAGCTATTTCAGATGTCTGAATTTTCATAGTTTCAGCCTTGTTCTTTTCAGATCTGATACCTCATTTTCAAATCCCTTTAGATCAGCTCTTCTCCCTTTCAAATCACCTCATATAGTTTTGTTTGGGTTTACCTCTAGGGTCACCTCCTTTTCCCTTCTACCTTTAGCTGATTTCCCCCTCTGTTGCAACAACCTTGCCTCTGCCTCTTTGCTGTTTTCGGCACCTATTTTCAGCAGATTTCTCCTTTAGATCCCTGTCCCTCCCGACCTTAGATCTATTGGCCTCTTTTTTAGTGTGTTTTGATTAGATTTTTTCCCTCTTTTAGATTATTTTTTAGAGACCCGCCTTTTTGGGTTAGATTGATGCATTGTTAGCTGTTAATTTTCTGTTATTTCAGCCTTATTTAATGTTCTCTGCAGATTTATTTTCAGTTACGCAGCACACTTTTTTCTTTTACTCTCAAAATGTTTGGGTTTAAAAATTAAAATTAACACACGCCACACAATGACCCTAAGTGAAGAAGAGCCTGGTTAACACCTCCTGGCAAAGACTTTAAAATCAATTGACACTGCACCTCTCTGCCCTTGTTTCGACATTGACCTCACTTGATTCTGCACCTCCCTGCCTTTGTCGATTATTCTTCTTCCTGTCATCATTTCACCTCCAAGGCGTTTATCCCAGAGACTTCTTGGCCTTCACCCTCAGTTTCTAGTTGTTATACTTACTCCCTCCCGCCATCATCGAGTTAGTCCTCCCCAGAGTCCGCACTCCGACTCTTCTTCTGATTCTTCGGGTTCTCCCCATACTTCTGGTTCTCCCCCTGTTACCTTCACCATGTCTATTTCAGGGCCTAATGCTAGTGGCAACCCCAGTCCTATTGCTGGGTATGTTACTAGCGGAACCACCATGGGAACTACCTCGACTGTCCCTTTGCTCCCTTATATGGCCAGTCTCAATCTCCCTGATTTCAATCAGTTGATCAACGACCCTATCCGCCATGATGTTAGTTGGCCTGCTATGCCAACCAAGCTCCCCTCCAACATTCCCAAGTTTGAAGGCCTTGCTAGTGAAGATCCCTCCAACCATATCCGATCTTTCCACATGTGGTGTTCACCCAATTCCATTACTGACAATTCCATCTGTCTTAGATTTTTCCAACACACGCTCACCGGCGAAGCTTCTAAATGGTATGTTAATCAGACCACCTCTTCCCATACCACTTTTGTGACCATTTCCCAAGCCTTCTTATCTTATTTCCAGCTCCCTCTCCGATACGACACTGGTACCGAACTCTTGACTTATTTTCGTCAATCATCTTCGACCTGCCTTTCTGCTCATGTCCAGGAATGGCGGAGAATAAGGAGCTTATGTCGAGCTCCCACCTTTGAAGATCAGGTCTATATGGACTGGTTCCTTTTCTCTCTCTTACCTACCATTGGCAAGGATGTCGCATCCCAGTTCCCTCAAACTGAAGAAGCTTCCCTCCAAATAACCTTGAAATATGACCTCATCTATGCTCAATTTGGTTATGTTTATATCGTCCTTCCTGACCTCCCCAAACCCGGTGGCGCTAACGCCCTGGGGGAATCTCACTCTGCTGACGGTATCATTGGAGCTCTTTCACATACCTACGCTCAACCTCCTATGGGCTATGGTTTCCCTCTGGGAGGGGCCAACACCTCCAGCACTCTCCCCCCTCTAGGTAGCATGTATCTAGGCTACGGAATGCCTCCTCCTTTTTCCCACCCTCCTGCTTACCTCAATGTTGCCCATCCCAACCCTTATCCTTACCCACAGCTGGGTGTCCCAGCTCCTCCAGCATTTGGATCTCCAACTCCCTTACCTTCTCAACCCCCGCAACATCAACTACTACCCCCTCCAGGGCAAGTATTTGCACAACAGGGCGCGACTAATCCTCCTTCTTCTCAAAGAAAGTGGAAAGGCAATAAAAATCAATCTGCCCCTGGTAATCGTGGATCCAATCCTCCAAGTATTGATTCTAACACTGCTAACCAGCCACAAGGCTCTCAGCCCAGCCCGGACAGGCCTCTTCGCACCAATAAGCCTTGTTCGTGTTGCGGTGTTTATGGTCATTACACTCACGATTGTCCCCTATTACCACAAATGT
This sequence comes from Pinus albicaulis, assembly GCA_034641835.2. NCBI lineage: Eukaryota > Viridiplantae > Streptophyta > Pinopsida > Pinales > Pinaceae > Pinus > Pinus albicaulis. The sequence goes on along the minus strand of CM076575.1, from coordinate 240,265,059 downwards.
GACAGATGTGGGAGTCTCAGGCCACATTGCGGGGACAACATATCTCCCCTACTATTCCCCCCAATGCAGCTACTTCTCAACTAGCCGTGTTTACCGATCCTTTCCCTCAACAAGGATTCGTGGCTACTCAACCACCTCATGCCTCGGTAACCACTCAACCTTTCCCTTCTGGTTCCTCTGATTACCAGATTCTCATGATGTCTTCTGACCAACCTCTCACCATCGACCTTAACCTTCAAACTCGGTCTCTTCAGTACCCCACGCCTCCCGCTCCGTCTGTTCCCGAGTCACCTTCTTTAGGTTCTACCGAGCCTCTTTCGACACCAAATGGTCCTTTACCGATCCCTCAACCAAAGGTTGAGGTCCCTATCAAGGTTCCTAAGGGCCCATTATGCCGAAATGCTGCTTCTGGTTGAGCTGCTCATTCGTATAGCGTAGTAGATGATTTGGCGCAGTCTCCTACCACCATTTCAACACTGGAACTCCTCCAATCATGTCCTTCTCAAAGGAAGGCTCTACTATCTGCCATGGGCGTTGTAGATCCTGCTGATGACCAATTGATTGTTTTCGACACCCGCCAGTCAGATCATCCTCCCCTTCCTGCTTCCGTCGCTTTCCAAATCCAGTCAAAATCTGAAACGCTAATGTTTCTCGATGTATTATTGATGAGGGGGAATCTACATGTGTGATGTCTGCTTCGGTTTGGAAACAAATTGGATCTCCTGAGCTGGCCCCTTCCACAATCACCCTTCGTGCATGGGATGGCCATGCCTCCCAGCCCATTGGCCTATTTAGTAACTGTCCTATCACCCTTGCGGGCAAGACTGTCTACGTTGACATTAAAGTCATAGACACCCCTCTTGACTATAACATTCTTTTGGGGCGTAGCTGCACCTATGCCATGTCTGTTGTCCCATTTGTGGTCCACCGCAAGATGTTTTTCCCTCACAATGGAAAGATAGTCACCATTGACCAGCTGACATTTCATGAGCCTAAATCTCAGAACTCCCCTGAGTCAACCATCTCTTCTATAGCCAATAAGCAAACCATTGATTCTTTGACTAGTGTTTCCCCTAACGTCTACAAAGACTCCTCCTTGCTTGGAACATTCCTTGGTCTTCCTCCTCCTCCTGTCTCTGATCCTAGCTTAGCGAATGTTTGCATGATGCAATCGTCTTGGGCTGACCTTAAACGGCCCGCTTCGGCTAGTCAACAACCTCTACCTCGCCCGCCGCAACCCGCTCCTACCCCTTCGCCTCAGCTGGTCGAACCTCTTCCTTCTGGACCTTCTCATCCAGCAAGTATACCTGAGCCTCTATTCCCTCCCGGGTCGTTCCCCCAGGTCTCAACAATCTGGGAGCTATCCCTCCTGGCCATTATCCCGCCGGTCAGCTACCTTTCCTTGCTCCCCCTCCCGGAGTCTATTTGGTTCCCATCATGGCAACCCTTTCCCTCCCTAATTTGACCCTGGGAATACTCGTCTGATATCTTCAGCCTCCACCTAAAACCCCACCAGGTCACCCCAAACCATACCTTGCTTTGACACCAGTTCAACCGCTTCCCTTAGCTTCTTCCGTCGCTACAGTGCCACCAGCACCCCAACAAGACCATCCTCCTACTGTGACAGCTACGTGAAAGAAAGGAAAAGCTCGCAAAGGGGCATCCAAAGACAAGGCCACCCCGCCTGACCCTACCCCTCCTCCACTCGCCAAGCCTTGTGCCTTGTGTGATGGTGTCGGTCATGCCACCCATACTTGTCTCGAGTTTCCCCGTATCAAACCCATGGTTAAAGTCGCGTTCCCTGAATCTACGGTCCCTGAATCCTCTGTTTCTTCCTCGTCCACAGCCACGAACCCAAAGACTCTTCGCACCAACAAACCCTGTGCTCTGTGTGGTGTCCATGGCCATTATTCTCACCATTTTCCTCACCTCACACATTACCGAGCCTCTTTAGAGGTCATTCGCGAGTACGAGGTCGAACAAAATCAATCTGCCTCTCCCATTCTCGCGCAGTATGCATCAGGCCAACTTGAGGATTCCCTTGCTACCATTGACATTCCTCCCCTTGATGTTGAGATGACGGAACCTACTGCCCCCCTCCTATACCTATCATCATCCATACGACCCTCGAAGTACATTCCCTCTAAATCCACTCCGTCTGTTTTGCTTGATCCCTCTTCAACAACATTCTTGGGCTCCACATCCTTTGACCATCTTCTTACTTGTTCTTCTGTCATCCCCCATGACGATCCGTATATGAGCCTTTCTTCCCATGCTGATGATTTCGGTAGCTTTGCAGCGTAATGTGGTTTCCCTAACCTTTTCTTCCCCATCCATAACCGGGATGATACCATCTGTATCTATGATGTTCTCCGCAGCATGAGCTCCAGCTATTCCTCCCTTAGCCCTCATACATCACCCTCTAGTCGGTCCATGAGTCACAACCATCCTACCCAGACTACTCCCTCCCATAGTCGTCATTTGATGTATACTCTACACTCATGCTGCCATCATTATTATTTCCTCCTCCCATTTCTTGTCTTGTGACACTATTTTGCCGGACCTCCCGTCCACACATTATATTGGCTATGCCGATGGGGCAAGTCGCTATTCCCGGAATCTAGCCTCGGCAGCTTGGGCCATCTTTACCCCCTTGCATACCCTCGTTCTTTCTAATGGGGTCTGCATTGGTAATGCCACCAATAATCAGGTCGAATATGATGCAGTACGTGGCCTCTTAGCCGATGCCCTCTCTCATCGCATCCTCCATTTGCACGTTCATTTAGATTCTCTACTTCTTGTCTTACAACTCAATGGTGTCTATCATGTGCATAACCCTATCCTATTTAGAAGATATTTACGAGTGAAGCTTTTGATACGTGAATTTAGATTCATTACTTTCAACCATGTACCTAGAGGTCAAAATCACTACGTAGATAGCATTGCAAACCATGTTCTAGACTGGAATTTATCACACACAAGACAATAACATTTCAAATCATCCACACAATGCATATGCATAATATATATCATATAACATGTTTTTAGATTCCATCTACTCTGATACCTATGACATGCCCATAGCATGTTACAAAAAACAAAACTCAAAACTGGGGGGCACCACTTTCCCCTACATACACACTAGGGGGCACCACCTGCCCTACATATAATCACTCTCTGGAGGATCCCGAGCCAATGGCTCTACTCCCGCATCTCGTAGATCACGCACAGTCTGACCAGCCATCGCCATGCGCCGCATGACACCTCACCATTCCGAGGGTAGCCCAATACATAGCTCTCTGTACTGGTCGTCTAAGTCTTTCCAACCCCGCTCCGAAACACCGGTTAGCAGCCCCTCACATCTACGACGAATGTCCTCTATAAGAGCGGTCATATCCTCATTCTGTGCCGTTCTCGATCCACTAGCACCTGTAGTTCCTTCTACTACGGGTCGTCCCATATATCCAGCCGATTTCACTAGAGCTATATCTGCATACCAAAAGTATAAGGATCAGTACCATAAATAATATTCACAAACTTTAACATGCACATAACAGATTAATGACTTTTCACTTACCATCAGGCCCCCATACTCGACCAGGCAGAAGCGACAAGTCTGGATCTCCCCAATAACTCATCCCACTATAGGGATAGTCATCTATGTACAACGACATCTGATCCCAATGGGCAAAGAACTCTGGTCAGAACACCCGTCCGACCGCTGTTTGGTCAATTTAGTGTGTCCTAAATTGCTGCATTTAATTTGTCAATCCGGGATTCATAAGTTGATGAAGTGCGGCGCACTATATGTGTAAGATAACCTATTTCTTAACTTTTTGTCGTTTTTGGTTTTCTAAGGTGAAATGGAAATTATAAAATGAAAACAAGTATGGTTATATTTGTTCAAGGAAATGATATCCCCTATAATGATTTACCAACTTGAAACTTTAAAAAGGAATTTGAAATTTTCAATGACAAAACTTGAAAGGAAATGAAAATGTACTGCTGAAATGAAAAGATGCTGTAAGTCTAATAAATCAAAAACAGTGAACTAGTGAGCATGAAACTAAACTATTCTTGTTGTTGTCTAAACAAAAAGAAACTATGCTTAAAGAAATTCAAAATTGCAACAAAGTAAATCTAAATCAGATTACATGAATTTATCTTCTGATCCTTCATCATTAGTCCAGCTATGATTTTCGGAAGTAACCATAAACAACTTGAGTAACTGATATCTAACTTGCAGAAAGTAAACTAATATAAAACCATACATTCATAATTCAATCCCTCACCATCAGTCCAGCTGTGGCTTTCGGAGGTAACTGAAGATGTCATGCACAATTTAACATTTCTAACTTGCAGAAAGGAAACTAATACTAAACTACACATTTCATAATACAATCCCTCACCATCAGTCCAACTGTGGCTTTCGGAGGCAACTGAAGACGTTATGAGCAATTTAATATATTTAAATTTGCAGAAGGAAAACTAATACTAAACTACACATTTCATAATACAATCCCTCACCATCAGTCCAGCTGTGGCTTTCGGAGGCAACTGAAGATGCTATGAGCAGTTTAATATATCTAATTTTGCAGAAAGGAAACTAATAATAAACTACACATTTCATAATACAATCCCTCACCATCAGTCCAGCTGTGGCTTTCGGAGGCAACTGAAGATGCTATGAGCAGTTTAATATATCTAAATTTAACTACTGAAACAATTAAGCAAAACTGAGTTAAACAAAGCAATACTGAAATGAAACAGAAACTAAGAAAAACACATTAGCAATAGAACAATGTTAATTCCATGTCATTAGTCAAAAAGCTATGAAAATGCCCGGGCTGCCTATCTATAACCTGAAACAAGAACACTGATCAGTGATTAACAACATAAAACATGAAAGACAGAAGTGAAATGGAAAGCAGGAAAGTTTATAAACAAAAATGAAAAAAAATTAAATGTATAAACATGTGAATGGATTATGGCACAATGAGCTTTAAAGAAATGAAATAAGAACTATACACTAATGCAAAAAACCTTAGCTGAGCAGGGGCCCTCTACACCAGCCTTGGCAACGATCTTCAAGTACGAATTAAGTTGGAAAACAGAGTCTTCTTATATTAAAATGCAGTCATAACAGTATGGTAGTATTACGGCACAAGTGCAGCGTAATTACATTACAGAGCAGACTAATAAAATATAACAGAGACTAATCAGGACTAACTCTATATGCGTATGCAACCGCGTTATATATAACAAGAGAAACATAACAAATTCCTAAAGTTTATGCTGGTGGAGAACACGTAGACCATTACGTCCACGGATCTAGGATCATGGCCGTGTTGGAAAGTAAATCTATGAGGAGTGGATGCTTGAATTCGACTGTGGAGCCATGTACAGATGTCGACTTGTCCTCCGCAACTCAGAAATGGCCATATGAACCTTTACGTGACACGGAACAGAGTCCTGTCACCGTAAGACTCTATGGTTGACTTCCATGTGGACGCCTTTGACCGCGGCTTCTTTAGATGAGTTTGCTCGAACCAATAGGACACGAACCATGTCCACATCATTCTTGACCTGCCCATGTGGCTCGTTTTCCTTGTAGACACCTGTAGCATAGAGTTTCACAAAATAGCTGCGGAAAGTTGCAGCAGCTGCGGAAAGTGGCAAGATTCCGCAGCTGAATGAACAAAATCTAAATCAAATAGCAAACACAAAAATATAATTAAAAACCATGTTAGATGCTCTTTTGAAAATGATATTGACAACTTGGGAGGTTCAGGTGAGTGAAAAAGGTATAGAAAAGTGTATGGAAAAGATGCAGAATTGAGACTCAACATACCCCCACTGTGAAGGTGTTGCATGTCCTCATGCAACCAAAATTTTAATGTTCCTTCCTTAGTTCATGTGCCTTGACACTTCAGCCAGCACATCCAATCCTCTCCTCCTCTTCCTTGGTGCTGCTAACATTCTGGGTTTCTTCATTAAGCACCTAAATTTGATATTAACCAGTGCTCTGCTAAACTTTTGGCATTTTCTTTTCAATTTCTTGTTCTTCTTTTGCCATATTCCTAGATGTAGCATAGTATTATCATGGATGATTTTGTCCAGTTTTCCTTGTTCCTTCAATGTCTCATTTTCATTTTTGATATGTTTATTCAAAAGCTCTAACTCAAAAATTTCCTGTTTTAGTGATTGGACTAAATCATCCTGTACTGTATGAGGCTGGATAGACGAAGTACTGGGACCTGTAGCTGCCTTTTCCAAAGATTATATATATTCATATACTTCCTGCTGCTTGGGGTCTATTTCAGGTGTCATTTTTATTGGGCTGTCCCCAAAATGCCGTGAAGGAGAATAATCTGGCTGAGGAGGGCTCACATCAATATCTTGCTAAGAATGGGATGGAGTATGTTCAATGTCTGATTGGGAATGAAATGAACTAGGTTCACTAACTGACTGAGATGGACTATGGTCAGCTGGGGACTGTTCAGATGTTTCCTCTCCCAAATCAATGAAATGAGGACCCTTCATTTGCGTTTTCCTCAATTTCCCCTTAAGTCTGCTGCTTCTTCTCACACGTTGTGGTGCACTATCCTTTTGTTTTTGTTTTCCTTTCTCTGTCTTCTTGGCCATAGAGGACTATTTTTGAAGATAAACTAGTCTTTCAGATAACACTTGATTATCTTCTTCTTCTTCAGAAGGAGTTTTATGTATAGCCTCAATAGTTTTTCTTTCTTTTGGTGTTATTGGCTTCTTACCCTTGATTTCTTTCTTCTTCCTCTTTGACAGTCTTTATTCCCTATCAGTTCTTTCAATTGCAGTAGTAGGAGTATTTTGGATTTCATCAATTGTTCTTTTTCTCCTACTTCTTCTTGTTGTGCTACCTTCAGGAATTTCCTGAGGTTCCTCAAAGAAATTTCTAACCAGAAATTGTTCCCATGTGTCTTTCTTTTCCTTTAACTCCTTTTCAATCAAATTTTTTATAAGGCCGTGGTGATATAGATGAGGTTCTACATCTCCTAAATGTTTCTGAACAGTCACAGACATTTTCTTCAAGCTATTTAATAGAAAATATGGGAGATTGAGAGCTTGATTATCTAGAAAATTCATCAGTAACCTGGTATGGTACATGTACATGGACCCAAAACGGCCTTCACATGTAATGAATTTCTGAACAACTAGCAGCAAAGTAGTCCATTCCTCTTTCAATGCATGCACAAGAATTCCTCTTTTAAAAACAATTATGTCCATACCTTGGTTTTGTAAGATTGTTCTCCATGGTTCATCACTGATACTTTTATTCTTAAACCAACGCTCACCCTCCTGAAGAAGTTCCGTGGCTGTTGCTATAGATGCTTCATTGACCGCAAACTTAAGGTCTCCAATTTCTGCTTCCAAGCCATTAAACGACCTTGCAAATGCTTTTGTAACTTCTTTGTGATAACCTCTGAACTTCTGGATAAAACACAACCATTTTGCTTTCTTCAATATCTCCCTTACTTGCGGATATCCCTCCATGAACTTCGGTCCTTCCGGTTCTGCTCTTAGCAATTTACCCATTTCTCTTTTTGCTCTTCAAAGACTTTCCTGTGTGGAGGATTCAAATGGAAATAGAACGGCTGAATGCACAGAAATGAGCTCAATGACTGTGGGAATATATTATAGAATGGGAATGAGCACAATGAACGGAATGGAGTGAGACTGTGGGTAGATATCCGAGAGTGGAAATGAACACAATGAACGGAATGGAGTGAGACAGAATAAAAAAAAGGTTTCGTGAGCATAACAGAGATACGACTGTGCAATTGACAGAGTATAACACATTCGACAGCGTTTTGAAATTTGGTGGCTGCGAAATAAATGTGAACACGTTTCAATCAACGGTTATGGATTTATGCGGCTGTAAGAGTCCTTGGTCAAATCAAATACGTCTCATTGTCACCGGTGGGATATTGTATCATGAGTGAAAATCGGGGGTTTAATGATGAAACCATTTGGGAATGAATGCGAGAGGATAGTATGGAGATTGTGAAAGGTTACGGAATTATCAATAATCATTGCACATAATGGATAGAGCTTATGGTTCATAACTATATAAAAATGTGTTTTCAATGCTATTTGAAATAAATTTTATTCATACCTTTGGAATCTTTGCCTTTTCCTTTGGTCTTCAACTAATTGCTCTTCATTGGTGTCTTGAATGGTCCATGTCTTCATTTTTGATCCTCTCACCTGCATTTTATTTCATGATTATGGAAATAACATCTGACTGTACATTCTTTTTGAAAATAGAGTAGTAGCTGCGGAATCTGCTTCTGGCTGCGGAAACTGGAGTCAGCTGCGGAAACAGATGTCAGCTGCGGAAATTGACACAGCTATTACTTGGATGAACGGAAATGAACAGATGACAAATGACCAGATGGAAATGGTCATGAAAAAGATTTTTATTAATTAAATGGAATGAAATGGATGAAATGAAGTGGAGTGGAGTGAAATGAAGTGAAATGAAATGGAATGAAGTGGAATGGAATGGAGTGAATGATCACAAAACTTGTGAAATGAAAGAGAGATTTTTTTTTGGAAAATATAGAGTGTCAGGTGTTCCTGATTTTCACCCTATATTTTCTGTATAAGACTGCCAATCAGTGATTGGTTTTCAGGCTTATACAAATATATATATATATATATATATATATATATATATATATTTTTATTTTATTTTATTTTATTTTATTTTATTTTTAACTGAAAAGAACAAAAGCTAGGCTGGTGGAGAAGAAGAATTCTTCTGTACCAGCCTGATTGCAGAACTTTCTTGAAACATTTTGACAAAATCCTCTTTTGAGAGTGGCTTATGATAAACTTTCAATCTATGTCCATTCACAATAAGAGGAGTTTGAAACTCATCAATGGTCTTGATTCTTACAGCTCCATTGCTAAAGATCTTGTCAATCTCATATGGCCCAAGCCAATGAGTCTGAAATTTCCCTTGAAAATCTTTAAACTTGGAGTCAAATAACAATGCCCAATCTCTTTCTTGAAACTTCTTCTCTTTGATATATTTGTCATGCCATTTAGCTCTTTGATATTGAACTAGATCAGTTCTTAGAATTGCTTCTTGTCTGATCTCATCTAGCTCATTCAACTACTCCATTCTATGCTTTTGGGCTTCTGATAAGTCCATCCCCAACTGAACTGCTATCTTGAAGGTCTTGACTTGGAACTCAATGGGGAGCAAGACTTCTTTTCCATAAACAAGTTCATAGGGAGAATGTCCTGTTGTATTTCTCCATGTAGTTCTGTAGGCCCACAAGGCTTCAGGAAGCCTTTCTGCCCAATCTCTTCTATGTAGATGAACAGTTTTGGTGATGATACTTTCAAGAATTTTATTTGTGGACTCCACTTGACCATTTTCTTGTGGGTGGTAAGGAGTAGATCTTCTGTTCTTGATTTTGTATTCTTCCATCAACTTCTCCACCAAATTGGATGTGAATTGGCTCCCGTGATCTGTCACAATTTCTCTTGGAACACCAAAGCGAGTAAAAATATCCTCATAAAGAAAATGAATAACTGAATTTTCAGTAGCAGATACTAATGCTTTAGCTTCCACCCATTTAGTAACATAATCGGTACAAACCAATATATACTTCTTTTGCTTAGATGGTGGATTAATAGGTCCAATGAAATCTAAAGCCCATTTTTCAAAGGGTTCAATGAGTACCTGTGGTTGTAATGGCATTTCATTTGAAAGGGTAGGTTTCCCTACTCTTTGGCAGCTGTCACACCTTTTGACATATTGTTTTGCATCTTTGAAGAGGGAAGGCCAATAATATCCTAAAGAAAGGATTTTATAGGCCGCCCTTTTGTCTGCAAAGTGTCCACCGCATGGTTCATCATGACATGCCTTAAGAATATCAGGCATTTCATCTTCCCTGACACATCTTCTGATCACAAGATCTGGCCCTGTTTTAAACAATTCGTTAGAAATCCATGAATATTTTGAACTCTCCTGAATATTTTTTTGTTTTTCACTTGGAAATAAATGTGAAGGTAGTTTCCCTGTAACAAAATAGTTAGCAATATCTTCATACCAAGGAGTTTTAATAGTTACTGCAAACAAGTATTCATCAGGAAACTTATCCTCTACAGGAGAATCTTCTTTAGTATTCTGAATTCTAGACAAGAAATCAGCTACTGTATTCTGTTTTCCTGGTCTATCCAACACAGTAATATTGAATTCTTGCAAAAGTAAAAGCCATCTTGTCACTCTGCCATTAGTAACGGGTTTGTTCATTAAATATCTAATTGCAGAATGGTCAGTATGAATAAAAGTTTCATAGCCTGTTATGTAATGTCTAAACTTTCATTATTTTATGAATAACTGACTAAGCATATTTTGAGTCTGATATAGTTCAAATCACAATGGTCTGAGATTTTTCAGACCCAACAATAAATATTACAAGAACTACAATCTTTTTAGGCCACTTCCAATCCTAGGTATATAGGCCGTCTTCTACAATAAGGAGTTTTGATTTTGATTATCTTAGATACAGTGCTTAGATCTTCACCTTTCAAAGTTCCAAAGTACAGTTATTGTCAGGATCCATTTATTCAGTCTTTTGTAAGAAATTTGAAGAGTGGAGATGCTATTTTAGTGAAGTTTTATATAAATCTTCTATAGTAACTAGTAAATCCTAGAAAACTTCTAACATCTCTTTGACAATTTGGAATAGGCAACTTGGAAATGACTTCAACTTTTGATCTATCAACCTTAATCCCATCTCCTGAAATATGATGTCCTAAAACAATCCCTTCAGTAAACATCATAAAGCATTTTTCATGGGTTAATGAAAGGTTTGTTTCTTTACATCTTATAAGAACTTTTTCCAAATTTTCTAATGCCTCTTCAAATGAATTACCATAAACTGTAAAATCATCCATATAAACCTCTACACAATCATGGATTAGGTCAGAAAAAATTCCTAGTACTGCTCTTTGGAATGTTGCTGGTGCATTACATAACCCAAAAGGAAGCACTCGGTAGGCAAAAGTTCCCCATGGACAAGTAAATGTGGTCTTATCTTGATCTTCAGGTGCTACCTGAATTTGATTATAGCCACTAAAACCATCCAAAAATTAAAAGTACTTTTTACCTGCTAATGTGTCTAATACCTTATCGATAAAAGGCAAAGGAAAGTGATCCTTCAAAGTTGCTTTGTTCAATTCCCTGTAATCAATGCATACCCTTCATTTACCATTCTTTTTAGGTACTATAACCAAAGGAGAAACCCATCGGCTATCTGAAATTGGATAAATGAAGTTTACATTGAGTAGTTTTTGGAGCTCTTCTTTCACTATCTCCTAAGATTTGGATTCATCCTTCTTTGAGGTTGTCTGATTGGTCTAATGTTTTCCTCAATATAGATGTGATGGATGCAAGTCTTAGGATCAATACCCTTCATGTCAATATACTCCCATGCAAATGCAGTAGAATGTTTTTGCAAGATTTTGGTTAGTTCTTCTTGTTGTGATTTTTCCAAATGTTTGTTGATATTCAATGTTTTTCCTGGAAAAATCTCAATGGTAGAACTACCAAACTCTTCGATAGAGTAAAGAGACATTTGTCTTGATGATAAATATTCTATGTCGGATTCCAACTGAAATTGTGTGGGGTCATATTCTGAAGATGTCTCAAAATTTTCTAATGTGTTCAGAATTTGACTATCCTCACTGATTTCAGAAATGGTAAAGACAGGTTATATAGTGTCCTCATCATCAACCCATTCATTGTCTCCTACTTCTGTGATTGCTTTTGCTGGAGGATACAAATTGAATTTCTTTGTCGAATTACCATTAGAAATGTACATGTCCCCAGATCTACAACTAATAAAAGCATCATTTGTGGCTAGCCAAGGTCTTCCTAAGATAAGTGGATGCCCTCCTAGATTACTCTTGGGAGTCAAAATCATAAAATCTACTGGATATTCCCAAGAATCTAAGGAGACTGAAATATCTTCTAATACACCATCTGGTTTAATAATTGATCGATCTGCAAGTTGCAGTAAAGAAGGTTAGGAAGTTTTAGCTGGTCCATAGTCTGTCTACTCATAATGTTGATAGCAGCCCCTAAGTCAATCAATGTGTTTGGAATTTCTATCCCATTTATATGTGTCTTGACAATTGGACTTCTTGGATCTACATACTTCTGCATGGTAATTTTTCCCATCATAATATCTGCAATCTTTCCTACTAGGTGGATTCTTCTTGTGTCTTTTAGTTTCCTTCCTGGTCTTTTGAAACTCAACTCCTTTATGGTTTTTGCTAGAATAGGAATCCCTCGAATGGCTTGTAGCAAGGGAATCTTGATACAAACATTCTTCAATTCATCTAGAAAGTCATAGTTAGGCAACAAGATTTGTTTTTCCACCCCCTTATCAATTTGTAGTCTTTCAGGAAAAGGAGGTGTAGATGAAGATGCGGGTTGCTCAACTATAGGAGTTGTGGGTGTCAACTTTTCTTTTTCTTTTTGAATATTTGAATTTTGAAGAGATTCTTCCTCAGAACCCTTATTGACTTGAAGAGAATCCTCCTCAGAGGTATCTTGCTCTTGGATATCTATAGAAGGTTTTTCTAAAACTCTACCAGATCTGAGTTGTACATCGTTGAGAGGAACAATCATATAGGTAGAAAATTGTTGTCCTTCTACCATGTAAGTATTCTGAGGATTTTTATTGTTAGGATTTGGCAATGGCTGAGCTGGAAGTTGATTTGTCTTTTGTTGGTATGGGAGCATGAGTTGAAGATTTGGATTTTGTTGAGAAGGTTGTTGTTGTGGAAATGGCAATGAAAGTTGTGGATTTGGGTTTGGAAGTTGTGGAGCTTGTTGATTTTGAAAAGATGGAGGATATTGATAAAATTGAGCAAATCTCCCATAAGGATTTTGCATCCCTTGTACCCATGGCTGATATGAGTTTTGATGTTGGGGCCAAGGTTGTTGCCAAGGATTCCAATTTGGTGGGGTTTGAAGATTCATAGGGTTGTTAAACCCTTGAGTTTGTTGTCCTTGCCAAGGTCTTCTTGCAACAAAACAGAGAGATTCTACTGAATTTGGGTCTTCTTGAAAAACAGCTTTGAGTCCAGGAATTGAAGGACAATCCTTGATCTCATGATTCTATGAGAAAATCATACATGTTTCTACAACTTTTGCATCCAAGGGACATTCCCTTAAAGCATGTTTCTTCCTACATTTCGGACAAAAGATGGCTAAAGCATCTGTTTCTTCTTTCTGCTTGTGTTGGATTTTAAGGGTGTCTAGTTGTTCACTAAGGCTCCCTAAGATATCAGTTTTGAACTCATCAAGCATATTACCAATCTCTGCCCTACTTACTGATCCAGTTGCAGATTTGTTAGCCCTAATAAGAGAAGGATCCTTAGGCCCTTTTCCTGTTTTAGATTTTCCTCTTGAGAGATGGACACATAGTTCTGTTATGTCACGAAGTGGGAGTTGAGAAATATCTCCTTTCCCCATCATGTTTAAAATATCTATACATTCATCTCTAATGGCTTTTAATATGAGGGCTTTCAAGGTTTCATCATCTAAGTTGCTCATCTTTGCTCTTTTCAAGTTGTATTGAAATCTTTCAAGTAAGTCTTCCAAATTTTCATCTTCTTTTTGCATCATCTTGAATACCTCATCCTTGTGATTGGTGGGCATACAATAGTCCAAGTATCTATCCAAAATGTTTGTTTCATATCATTCCAAGTCCTAATAGATTGAGTGGCTAATCCCATGAACCATTTCAAAGCAGATCCTTTCAAAGTTGAAGGAAACAGTTTGAGTTTTTGAGAATCTTCCATATAGTCATAGGTTCGGCACACAACTTCAAACTCAAACAGAAATATTTCAGGGTCCTCACTTCGCAATCCATAAAAGTTAGGGAGGACAGATGGTGAGATATTTTTCATTGTTGCATGAGTTTCCTCATCAACTATAGGGAATCCAAACAAGTTGTCTCCTTCCCTATTTATACCATTATTTCCTTCACCATTGTTGTCTCCATTGTTTCCTCCTCTTCTACCTCTACCTCTACCTCCATCTATTACTTCCTCCGCCATGATAGTTTCTTTAGAGTCCTTAAATTCCTCTAGTTTTTCTACCAAGGGAGAATGAGAGAAAGTATCTTTGTTTTCTAAATGGGATTGAGTAGGTGGTATAGGAGAATCCTCTAATTCAGCTGTTCCCTGACTTCCAAAAATCTTAAGGCTAGGGGTAGATGGTGGTGAATCTGGTCTATGCCTTGAAGAAGATGGAGTTGTGAAAATCGAACTCTTGGCTTTAGCTATAAACCTTCCCCTAGAATCTCTTGCTCTATACATGTCATTTTTTATTTTTTATTTAAAAAAAAAAAAAAGTTGGGCTAATAATTCTCTTTCTGATCTTCCAGGTCACACTAGGTGCAAGAAGAGAGCATACTTAAGAAATTACTAAACCAATAACTCTCTTTTCTGATCCTCCAGATCACACTAGGTGCAAGAGGAGAGCATACTTCAAGAAGTTATCAAGTTTTTCCCTTCTTTTATGATTTTATGTTTTTTTTTTTTTAAGAAATTGGCTACCTAGTTACACTTCCCCGGCAACGGCGCCAAAATGTTTGGTCAATTTAGTGTGTCCTAAATTGTTGCATTTAATTTGTCAATCCGGGAATCGTAAGCTGATGAAGTGCGGCGCACTATATGTGCAAGATAACCTATTTCTTAACTTTTTGTCATTTTTGGTTTTCTAAGGTGAAATGGAAATTCTAAAATGAAAACAAGTATGGTTATATTTGTTCAAGGAAATGATATCCCCTATAATGATTTACCAACTTGAAACTTTAAAAAGGAATTTGAAATTTTCAATGAAAAAACTTGAAAGGAAATGAAAATGTACTACTGAAATGAAAAGATGCTGTAAGTCTAATAAATCAAAAACAGTGAACTAGTGAGCATGAGAGAACTAAACCTATTCTTGTTTAACATACAACAAAAAAACTATACTTAAAAAATTTCCATTATAACAAAGTAATCTAGACTATGGAACCTCAATTTATCTTGAAGTCCTCATCGTCCAACCTGATTTGCAGATGTATAAACAACGAATGCTTGTGATATACTTTAGTAAATAATATAAACCATACATTATAATTAAAACCCTCACCCAGTCAAATTTTTTGGCTTCAGATGTAGAAGATGTCATGCACAATTTAACATTTCTAACTTGCAGAAAGGAAACTAATACTAAACTACACATTTCATAATACAATCCCTCACCATCAGTCCAGCTGTGGCTTTCGGAGGCAACTGAAGATGTTATGAGCAGTTTAATATATTTAAATTTGCGGAAGGAAAAATAATACTAAACTACACATTTCATAATACAATCCCTCACCATCAGTCCAGCTGTGGCTTTCGGAGGCAACTGAAGATGCTATGAGCAGTTTAATATATCTAATTTTGGAGAAAGGAAACTAATACTAAACTACACATTTCATAATACAATCCCTCACCATCAGTCCAGCTGTGGCTTTCGGAGGCAACTGAAGATGCTATGAGCAGTTTAATATATCTAAATTTAACTACTGAAACAATTAAGCAAAATTGAGTTAAACAAAGCAATACTGAAATGAAACAGAAACTAAGAAAAACACATTAGCAGCAGAACAATGTTAATTCCATGTCATTAGTCAAAAAGCTATGAAAATGCCCGGGCTGCCTATCTATAACCTGAAACAAGAACACTGATCAGTGATTAACAACATAAAGCATGCTAGACAGAAGTGAAATGGAAAGCAGGAAAGTTTATAAACAGAAATGAAAAAAAAATGAAATGTATAAACATGTGAATGGATTATGGCACAATGAGCTTTAAAGAAATGAAATAAGAACTATACACTAATGCACAAAACCTTAGCTGAGCAGGGGCCCTCTACACCAGCCTTGGCAACGAACTTCAAGTACGAATTAAGTTGGAAAACAGAGTCTTCTTATATTAAAATGCAGTCATAACAGTATGGTAGTATTACGGCTCAAAGGCAGCGTAATTACATTACAGAGCAGACTTAATAAAATTAACAGAGACTAATCGGGACTAACTCTATATGCATATGCAAACGCGTTATATATAACAAAAGAAATATAACTGTCTCCTAAAGTTTATGCTGGTGTAGAACACGTAGACCATTACGTCCACGGATCTAGGATCATGGCCGTGTTGGAAAATAAATCTATGAGAAGTGGATGCTTGAATTTGACTATGGAGCCATGTACAGATGTTGACTTGTCCTCCGCAAGCTCAGAAACGGCCATATGAACCTTTACGTGACACAGAACAGAGTCCTGTCACCGTAAGACTCTATGGTTGACTTCCATGTGGACGCCTTTGACCACGGCTTCTTTAGATGAGTTTGCTCGAACCAATAGGACACGAACCATGTCCACATCATTCCTGACTTGCCCATGTGGCTCGTTTTCCCTGTAGACACTTGTAACATAGAGTTCACAAAATAGCTGCGAAAAGTTGCAGTAGCTGCGGAAAGTGGCAAGATTCTGCAGCTGAATGAACAAAATCTAAATCAAATAGCAAACACAAAAATATAATTAAAAACCATGTTAGATGCTCTTTTGCAAATGATATTGACAACTTGGGAGGTTTAGGTGAGTGAAAAAGGTATAGAAAAGTGTATGGAAAAGATGCAGAATTGAGACTCAACAACCGCCCCTCCTCCTCCTATGCACAGTAGTCACCCCCACCGACGCATCCTGGGTTCTCTCGGACCCCCATCAGGTAGCTGTACACAAGGTCGCAAGGTTGGGATCTTCTCAAAAAAGAAGGAGCACAATACAGTCCCATAAGCACAATCATGGTTCACTTGCTGCTTAAAAATCGACAGTTGTCGTTTCAACGACACCAAAATCATCTGGGCCCACCCATATTAGGTCCTACTCAACACACTTTCTACAATCATCATCTGCCCTCCAGTGATGTGATGGAGCACCTGGCTGCCCAGGATCCGCAACACTGCTGCTGCCACTGCACAGGTCTCCAACCTCTCTAGATACCCAATTGATATCCAAGTCCCTTTGACTCGGACACCTGGTCGACAATGTCGCTCTATGAACTCCATGAAGTTACGCTCCCGTGGTAACACTGATTGTGTATTTCCCACCATCCCTAATGGTGGGAGTGTTGGAAATGTTGTCATTGATGGCAAAGGAGGTAGCAGATGCAGAGACAGGAACAGTTACAAGGAGACAAAGACAGACAATGGAGGCAACAAAGAGGAAATGAATATAAAGGAGAAAGGCAGAGGCAGAGGAAGAAAACACGGAGACAAAGCCATTATCACAACAGTAGAGGCAGAGGCAGAGTGACAGAAGCGGCAGAGGCAGAGCCACAACTGTTATTCCAAGAATATGTATATATAAATTTCGAGAATCTTTTATACAGTCGGGCGTTACACGTAACATTCCGGGCTTTATATTCAAATGTGCAGTGGAATGCAATGAGATTGGATATGCTTTGAATCAGTTGGCATTCACTGTTTGAATTATGTTTGAAATTATCCCTATTTTTTAACAGAGCACTTGTATTCGATTGACATGGAGGTTGTATATATGGTAGAACTGTGTGTTATATATATGGCAGGACCATGTTGAAATGCCAGAGACCAAGGCAACTTATAATGGAGCGGAACCATAGTTGTAAATTCATTCAAATAATCCTTGTGCATTTAACCCCACTCATAGAAGAACCCTGCGTGAAACCGTGGTCACTTAACTCTGTTTTATGATAATAGAATTACCGCTTTATAGAAAGAAATACATTTGTTTGTTCCTGTTAATTGAATTCCCCAACCGGAGATTAAACCCGGAGTTAATAAACGAGAATATACACAGGAGAGCACAAACCAGATGTACAACCACGGTTAATCACTGTAGAAAAACCGCGAGCAGGTTTACAAGGTGGGTTTCCCCTCTTCGCACCGCTTTAGGCGAGTAAGCGGTAATCTTTGGTTGGGCAGCGATTCCACAGGATTGTTGACACGTGGCATAGGCGAGGTTGGAAAATCGCCTGTTAAAGTTCGTCCATCGCTCATTATCATTCGCGCATGTTGGTTGAGCGAAATCCGTCGGATTGCATGAGGTAAGGGATCGTGGTAACGACCGTCGGATGGGCGCGTGAATTAACAAAGGTGCGGTGCATGCGGTTGATTGGTTATTGATTGCATGTGTGGGGCCCAATCAAACATGTATTAAGGTTTATGGGTTTAATCCAAAGTTGGGATTATATGTGATGATATATATAAGCGACGGTTAACCTTTTATTAAAGTCAGTATATATGTATGAGCGAATGTGCATATATGGCAACATTCGAATGCTGTGTGAATATTCATATGACGTCGTTGAGTTATACACAAGCGCATAATAATCAAGGTATGGTCTGGCATAACGTTGGGTTGCGGCTCTACTGCTAACTATAGTGAGGAATATATGCATTGATATAGAGCGCATAACATAAGGGACTCGGGATTAATATCTCAAATATTTGAGATACTAACACTCTCAGATTCAAATTTAATTGAATTTGCCAGCGTGGAATTAAAGAGAAGTGTGAGATTGCCCGGATTGGGAAAATGATTGGGCATGAAACTTGAATGCAATTATGGAAAAGGAAAAAGAAGAGGAGAGCATGCAGAGATGAAAGTTCGGTGAACAGGAATATGTACAGGAATGAGTTGGACAGGTGAATAAGCACAGAAAACAGGGAATATGCAGATGACAGTGAACAAAGTGTATGCAGAACAGGTTCTTAACAGCAGCAGAAAAAGACAAATCCAGTAAAGCCAAAATCCAGAAAAGGAGCTGAGTGAAATTGAAATGTGTAATTAAAAATGTGAATGTAAATGTTGTAATTATTTTTATTGTGTGTGATGCAAATGCAAGTATCCTAAAGAAAAGACAAAATCCCATTGTAGCATGGAAATTTGTACATATTGTAGTAATTCTAAAAATGAGTTGGAAAAAGGAATAAGAAGACAGAAGCCAAAGAGTCATGACTGTTCACTCCAAATTCCTTGTGAAATACAAACAGTCATGTGAGAATTTCTATATATAATATCAATTTGATAAGCTCAAAAGGGAGAGAGAGCAAATATATAGAATACAAAATATAGAAGAATAAAGCAGATAAGATTAAGAGAAGAAGAGCAGATACAGAACATAGCTGATATCTGGAGTAAATCAGTAAACATTCAGTTTGATAAATTGAGGAAGTTGGAGCTTCCCTATCAAGTTGCAGCTTGATAGATGTCAGTTGTAGCTGACTAAGGTTAAAGCCTCCTGTAGGTTGGTGCCTGCAGAAAATTGAAGGGAGTTGGTGCTTCCTTGCAAGTTGTAGTTTGCAGAATTGAGGTTGGAGCCTCCTGTAGGTTGGTGCCTGCAGAAAAACAGTGGTGAGAGGGAGTTGGAGCTTGCCTTTGCATCACAACAATAATGAGATGTGGTTTTCTCCCTTTATGGGTTTCCACTTATATCTGGTGTCTCTGTGCATGATATTTATGTATTGATCTGATATGTATCATCTTCTTAATACCTGCTGCTCTCATATTAAGTCTACTGCTATATTATACTAACACTTGCTGCTTAAATTCTAAGATTACTCACACATTAAATTGGATATGAAATGAAGGTGTAAATAAGTTTAATGAAAAGTTCTAAAATATCAGGAATGTGTTAAATTGATTCACCCCCCCCTCTCAGTTTAACTAAAGGTCCAACAATTGGTATCAAAGCAGGTTCCTTTGTTCAAGTCTAACAACTGAAAGGAGATCCTAGGTTCCCAATATGGCTAGTAAAGAAGGATGTTCAACCAATAAAGCCCCTTTCTTCACTGGTGAAAATTATGCTTTCTGGAAAAGCAGAATGAGAACATACATAATGTCTCTAGGAATAGAAGTCTGGGTTGCCGTGGAATTAGGATATGCCCCAAAGGAAACTGACACCGAAAAAGAAACAAAACAAGATTTTGTGGCTAATGCAAAAGCCATGAATGCCATCCTGAATGGATTATGTGAAGCAGATTTTATCAAAGTAATGCACAAAGACTCTGCCAAAGAAATATGGGATACTCTTGAGAACATACATGAGGGAGACAAGAAAGTAAAGACTGCCAAACTTCAAGTCTATAGAGCCCAGTTTGAGAACTTAAGAATGAATGATGATGAAGACATTTCCAGTTTCTTCCTAAAAGCTGCAGAAATTATTAACAATATGAAAGCTCTTGGAGAAAAAATGCCAGAAAGTATAATTGTGCAAAAGATTCTAAGATCTCTTCCATCCGGGTTTAATCCAAAGGTGTCTGCAATAGAAGAAACAGCTGATTGGGAGACCTTGACCATGAACCAGCTACTTGGAAATATAACAGCCTATGAAATGAGGCTCCCACAGAAAAATCCAAGTACGAGGGAAGCAACCTTTAAAACAAAAAAGAAGAAAGAAGAAGAGGGAGAAATATGCTCTTGCTCGGATGAAGAAGAGGCAAAGTTTGTCAAGAAATTGGATAGAGGCTCAGGTAAATACAAAGGTAAACTCCCCTTCAAATGCTTTAACTGTGGAAGAGTGGGACACTATGCTGCTAAGTGTCCTCACAAGAAAGTAAGGAATCAGGCTCAAGAGTCAGAGAAAAATAAATCGAAGAACTGGTAGAAAGGAAAGAAGTTCAGCAAAAAATCCTTCTATGCTCAACAAAACAACAGTACATCTGAAGATTCAGATGAATCCTCAAGTGAAGAAGGAACCTCTAAATTCTTATTGATGGCCATACAAGAACTTTAAGGTCTCCTGCTAGAAGATGAAGAAGAAGAAAGTGAAGTCGACCTTGAGGGGGAGCTAAGAAGTGCTCTAGAAGAGATTGATAGACTCAAACTGAAATGTAGAAAACAAAAGGAAATTCTCCTCAAATATGTATGAGAAGAACAGAATTTAGAAGTCCTTAAGCAGCTAAAAATAGAGCTTGAAGAAGCCAAGAAGATAGAGGACATGTTACTTAAGCAAATCAAAGAAAAAACTCAAGAACAAGAAAAGTTAGAAGAAGAAGTAGTATGTCTCAGAAAGAAATTAGAAAATTCTCAAAGGAAAGTGGTTATAAACTCTTCCCAAACAACAAGCTCTATTAATTTGAATGAAATTTTGGTTACTCAAAGATCCCCTATGATAAAGACTGGAATAGGCTACGAAGGAGAATCAAGTAAAGGAAAAGAAAAGGTTGACAGAGAGATTATTTTTGTAAAAGAAAAGAAGAATGATGAAGTAGCTCAAACAATTCCTACAAAAGAAGAAATCTGCAATAAGGAAGACAGAGATCAGAAGAAACCACTAGTAGCAAAGAATGTAATAGATACTAAGACCCCTGAATATGTAAAATTTGGAAACCATCAAAGAATATTCTTCCCTCCAATGAAGAATGCCACCTATTATGTCTGCCACAAGTTGGGACACATTGCTGCATATTGTCATGCAAGAAGGAGTAATTCAAACCAGCAAAAGATGAAAACATTGAAGAGACTGCCTCAAGCAAAAAAATGGAAGAGACAACCTTACATCAGGTATGCAAATAGCTTCTATGGTTTCTGCTTTTATTGTAAGGAATTTGGTTATAAAATCATTGAGTGTAGAAAGTATGGACAAAGATTGATGTTTAACACCTCAAGGAGGTTTATGATTCAAAGAAATTTTGTTCATACTCATAACTCTGCAAAAATTATGATCAAATGTTGTGTATGCAATCAAGTTGGACATATACCTTCCAAATGTCCTCTAAAAAAATGTATTCCATCATCCCACAAAAGATACCAAACAAAAGGGTGCTTCCAGTGGATAAAGAAGGAGAAAAAATGTGACTTGGCCCTAACTGCTCAAGACCTGAAAAGCCAATGGTACCTGGACAGTGGCTGCTCAAAACATATGACTGGAGACAAAAGTAAGTTTATAACTCTTGATGAAAAGAAATCTGGCAATGTTACTTTTGGCAATGATAAATCAGGTAAGATCAAGGGAAAAGGCTCAGTCAGCATAGATAATGGAAGAGGAAAGGCCCAAGATGTACTATTTGTAGATGGGCTGAAAGAAAATTTACTGAGTGTCAATCAGATGTGTGACAAAGGCTGTGAAGTTCTCTTTAGAGCACAAGATTTTGAAGTCAGATCAAGCACAACAGGAAAGACTCTGCTCAAAGGTGTTCGAACAAAGACTAATGTTTACATAGTAAAAGAGGAGGATGAAGCCTGCCATCTTAGCAAACTTGAGGAGTCATGGTTATGGTATAGGAGATTGGGACATCTCAGCTTCGACCATATCATCAGACTGAGCAAGAAGAAAGCTGTCAGAGATATGCCAGAAATAAAAAGGCCTTCAAATACCATATGCAAATCTTGTCAATTGGGGAAACGGACTCGTACATCCTTTAGATCTAAAGATGAGCTATCAACAAGAAGACCACTTCAGCTTGTGCACATGGAACTGTGTGGACCTGCTAGAACTAAGACACCAAGTGGAGAATCCTACTTCATGCTGATAATAGATGATTTCTCTAGAATGACATGGGTTGCTTTTCTCAAGAACAAATCAGAAGCACTGGAAAATTTTAAGACATTCAAAGCATGAATCAGGTCCTCAAGATCAAAGGATTAAGGCAAAATAACACCAAGTTATTATCCTAGAGCTATCTACATTATTAAAGCATCAAAGGGTCAATTACAGAGCAAAAGGATCAGTATTGTGCTTTGAAACATTATATTAAGAATCTGAAACATAAAAGATGAGTAGTGATTATCATTTGAAGCCTCTCATCATTTCAGTTGATGAATCCAATCATACATCTCTGACTAGATAAAGCTGATACAATGTATTCTATGAAGTATCATTATTCTCACTTTTAGCTCTATACAAGTGAAAGAACTGTATCAATTTATAGTATATATTCAAATTTGATAATCCTCAAAGTGTTCTCTCAACAATTCTTATACATCAATATGGAGCAGCATGGTATAAAGTCAGCAGAAGAGGGCCTAAACATAACTCAGAGAGAGGAAATGCAAAAAGCAACCCTTTGCCATTGATGTCAAAGGGGGAGGAAGAGAAAACAACAGGGGAAAGAGCAGGAAAACAGAGAAAATGTATTGCCATCAATGCCAAAGGGGGAGACTGTTGGAAATGTTGTCATTGATGGCAAAGGAGGTAGCAGATGCAGAGACAGGAACAGTTACAAGGAGACAAAGATAGACAATGGAGGCAACAAAGAGGAAATGAATATAAAGGAGAAAGGCAGAGGCAGAGGAAGCAAATATGGAGTCAGAGTTGTTATCACAGCAGTAGAGGCAGAGGTAGAGTGACAGAAGCGGTAGAGGCAGAGCCACAACTGTTATTCCAAGAATATGTATATATAAATTCTGAGAATCTTTTATACAGTCGGGCGTTACACATAACATTCCGGGCTTTATATTCAAATGTGCAGTGGAATGCAATGATATTGGATATGCTTTGAATCAGTTGGCATTCACTGTTTGAATTATGTTTGAAATTATCCCCATTTTTTAACAGAGCACTTGTATTCGATTGACATGGAGGTTGTATATATGGTAGAACTATGCATTATATATATGGCAGGACCATGTTGAAATGCCAGAGACCAAGGCCACTTATAATGGAGCGGAACCATAGTCGTAAATTAATTTGAATAATCCCTGTGCATTTAACCCCACTCATAGAAGAACCCTGTGTGAAACCGTGGTCACTTAACTCTGTTTTATGATAACAGAATTCCTGCTTTATAGAAAGAAATACATTTGTTTGTTCGTCTTAATTGAATTCCTCAACCGGAGATTAAACCTGGAGTTAATAAACGAGAATATACACAGGAGAGCGCAAACCAAATGTAAAACCGCGGTCAATCACTGTATCAAAACCGCGAGCGGGTTTACAAGGTGGGTTGCCCCTCTTTGCACCGCTTTAGGTGAGTAAGCGGTAATCTTTGGTTGGGCAGCGATTCCACAGGATTGTTGACACATAGCATAGGCGAGGTTGGAAAACCGCTCGTTAAATTTCGTCCATCGCTCATTATCATTCACGCATGTTGGTCGAGCGAAATCCGTCGGATTGCATGAGGTAAGGGATCGTGGTAACGACCGTCGGATGGGCGCGTGAATTAACAAAGGTGCGGTGCATGCGGTTGATTGGTTATTGATTGCATGTGTGGGGCCCAATCAAACATGTATTAAGGTTTATGGGTTTAATCCAAAGTTGGGATTATATGCGATGATATATCTAAGCGATGATTAACCTTTTATTAAAGTCAGTATATATGTATGAGCGAATGTGCATATATGGCAACATTTGAATGCTATGTGAATATTCATATGACGTCGTTGAGTTATACACAAGTGCATAATAATCAAGGTATGGTCTGGCATAACGTTGGGTTGCAGCTCTACTGCTAACTAGAGTGAGGAATATATGCATTGATATAGAGCACATAACATAAGGGACTTGGGATTAATATCTCAAATCTTAGAGATTTGAGATATTAACACTCTCAGATTTAAATTTAATTGAATTTTCCAGCGTGGAATTAAAGAGAAGTGTGAGATTGCCCGGATTGGGAAAATGATTGGGCATGAAACTTGAATGCAATTATGGAAAAGGAAAAGAAGAGGAAAGCATGTAGAGATGAAAGTTCGGTGAACAGGAATATGTACAAGAATGAGTTGGACAGGTGAATAAGCACAGAAAATAGAGAATATGCAAATGACAGTGAACAAAGTGTATGCAGAACAGGTTCTTAACAACAACAGAAAAAGACAAATCCAGTAAAGCCAAAATCCAGAAAAGGAGCTGAGTGAAATTGAAATGTGTAATTAAAAATGTGAATGTAAATGTTGTAATTATTTTTATTGTGTGTGATGCAAAGGCAAGTATCCTAAAGAAAAGACAAAATCCCACTGTAGCATGGAAATTTGTACATATTGTAGTAATTCTAAAAATGAGTTGGAAAAAGGAATAAGAAGACAGAAACCAAAGAGTCATGACGTTTCACTCCAAATTCCTGGTGAAGTACAAACAGTCATGTGAGAATTTATATATATAATATCAATTTGATAAGCTCAAAAGAGAGAGAGAGAGAAAATATAGAGAATGCAGAATATAGAAGAATAAAGCAGAGAAGATTAAGAGAAGAAGAGAAGATACAAAACATAGCTGATATCTGGAGTAAATCAGCAAACATTCAGTTTGATAAATTGAGGAAGTTGGAGCTTCCCTATCAAGTTGCAGCTTGATAGCTGTCAGTTGTAGCTGACTAAGGTTGAAGCCTCCTGTAGGTTGGTGCCTGCAGAAAATTGAAGGGAGTTGGTGCTCCCTTACAAGTTGTAGCTTGCAGAATTGAGGTTGGAGAATTGAGGTTGGAGCCTCTTGTAGGTTGGTGCCTGCAGAAAAACAGTGGTGAGAGGGAGTTGGAGCTTGCCTTTGCATCACAACAATAATAAGATGTGGTTTTCTCCCTTTATGGGTTTCCACTTATATCTGGTGTCTTTGTGCATGATATTTATGTATTGATATGATATGTATCATCTGCTTAATACCTACTGCTCTCATATTAAGTCTACTGCTATATTATACTAACATTTGCTGCTTACATTCTAAGATTACTCACACATTAAATTGGATATGAAATGAAGGTGTAAATAAGTTTAATGAAAAGTTATAAAAGATCGGGAATGTGTTAAACTAATTCACCCCCCCCCTCTCAGTTTAACTAAAGGTCCAACAGGGAGACCAGTCAGGAAATACAGATCCTGGACTGTCAGCTCAATCATGTGCCCCTGCACTATAAAGACCTCATGATCTGGATCCCAATAACTGACAATTTGGGCCAACAAGGGCTCCCCAGCTCTCATCAGAGGGTTCTCCACAAATTTCAGAACCCCAAACCTGGCCAATGCACGACAGACACCCTGATCCGCTTGGATTTCCGACTGTAATGTACCCAGGTCCCTCTCTCTCCACTTGATCCGTATATCTGCCATATCTGCACAAAACCATCATATTTTTCAGTCTACAAATAGGAAAAACTGCATTCAATTACACAAAACCTGAATCTCAACCCACAATAGCATTAAAATCACCTCCATATGATAGGTTTCACTTTTCAGGCCCAAACCTACTTCCCAGGTCACATTTTTTGCCCCAAATAGTGCGACCCGACAATGAAAATGATGGAGGATTTGTTCCTGAGATTTGGGACCCTAATCTAAACTTTCAATCCATTAAAAAGAAAGAGTAGGATTAGGCCTCTTACCTGCAACTGACGGATTTCGATTCCAACGGTCGGTTTGTCCGCTACGATCACCACAAGATTTAGGGCCTTCTCTCCTCTCCACATTCACCACAGCTACACAAGCAAATGAATGCATTTGGAAGGAAAATGCCTTATTAGAAGAGAAACCCCTGATTTTTATTTCGCCCGTTGCGACCAAACCGTAGCCCCGTTTGACACACCATCTGCACCGTTGGAAAGCTCTCACCGAGCACTCAAATGGGTATCTATTAGTTTTTCATGATTTGATACCTCACTAGGACACCTTTTCTCCATGGAGGGTCCATTCACCTCTCCTTCAAATCAGATTTCCTCACTTACAACACTTGTATTTGGGGCACCACTTTGCCTCCATACTTGTTCTTGTTCATGTTGATTTTTGTCATGAGCTACCCTCTTGTACCCATGTTTTTATGGTCCCCCATTGGATCTTTATTATGTGGCACCACCATCGCGTCGCCCTTATTTAGAGCATTCGAGTTGAGTCATCATTCCATTCATGGAGTATATCCCGAGTCTCTTTGTACCTTGATATAGTCCTCCATCCTTCAATTCCTAGTCCCTCTCTCATGTCGCACATGATGGCATTCAGTTCCATTGTCCCCTATCCGTCCTGATATTGTGTCAGTCGCTGCCAAGTCATCCATGCCCTTTATGCTCTAACAAGGGAAGTCGTCCATCTGCTACTCATTATCCCCCATTTCACCATCATTGTTAGTGTCAGTCTGTCAAGTTGTTCTACTATTTTCTCTCATTCCTTAGCTGCGGATCCTTTATTGCCTCACCTACGACGGACCTCCTTCTGTTGACATCAGCTCATTCACTCCAGAAGACAGGTCTTGAGGGCGGTGTACCTTGGTTCCAGCTTCTCCATTTGTTTCGGTGCCTCAGATCAGGCAAAGGGATTTCTCATTACCCTTTGACTTGATTGTTTCTCCACTCCAGCTCCTTTCAGCATGATCGAGATCCATATACTTGATGGTCCAGTGATGCAGCAGCAGCTATTGGTGATTCCCAGGTGTGTGTGAGATGTCTCAACCCTCATGAGGGGGTGGCCCTGCAGGTAGCCCCCCACATGCCCAGATGACCTCTTCATTCCAGCCTTTGATGCAGCTCCATATATTTGATGATATCGGCCTTAACCGCTTGCAACGCCTCTTTGATTTGCATGTATCAGTCAGATTTTGTGAGCCCTTACCCGTTTATAGGGGGAATTTCTGTTGTTTTTGTATCTCATGTACTCAGATATTTTTGTATAAGTACTGGTTGTTATCCCAGGCACAACATGTATGTGTGATCTGAAATTGTGTGAACAAAATATTTCTTATACAGAGATTGACAGTAGGGGATTTTACTGGTTATTTCACCTTTACTAGAAAGGATGAAACCAGAAGCTTCTGGCCCACATACTGGCTCTGCCTAAAGAAATATAATGTAAACACTAAATAGATCTGATCATTGAAAGTATTTGTTTACGTGCAAAGTATTCATTAATCAAAATTTTATGTGTGAATAAGCAAGTTCAAGTATTTTGCATTGGAAGTAATGTGGTTTGAAGTGAAACTAATGAGTTTTGTTCACTGTATAAGTATGATTGGGAAAAGTGAACTTATGAAAAGTTACTGTATAATGAAGTAGAATCTGAAATATAACAGCAAAAATGCACAGCATAACAGTAAGCATTTGTTTAAGCAGTTCACCCCTCTTTTGGGCTACCTCTGCTGGGTCCAAAAGCCTCTAAATAGGCTTTTCCCTATTTCATTAATGCTCAAATTAAAAATTACACTGTGTAGAAAGCCTCAAAAGGAAAAATTAGCTGCAAATTCAGAAACAGAGGACTGAAATCAGTATAAATCGACTATTCATTCACCTCCAATGGATGAGTATAGTCCAACACAGCTGATCTTTCACCAAGCCCTGGTGGCTCCATAACCAAAATCGCTGATAAAATCACTGATAGAGTGACCTGATGGCTCTGCAACCTATCCTACAGCTCCAGAATGCTTCAATACCCCAAAATGAAAAAAAATTCGTCCCAAATGGACTTCCCTAGCCAAAGTTATGGCTAACTGAAGTTTTGACCAGTGTCCCCTAGGAAAACTCCATTAAATGTGGAGAACTTCAGTTAATTCCGCTAAAATAAGGGCGGCGCTAAATTTTTTCCACTCCGCCATATCTCCGCCAGTCGTGGGTGCTAAGAAATAGGCCCATGGGAACATAACCGTCGGAGTTTGTTTCGGCATTGAGTAAGGTTTAAACCATATATATTAAAACCTCCCACCGGGTGCTACATTCACGGAACCATGACCTGACGTGTTACGCACCAATTCTTAACTCTGGGTTTAAATAAACTTCAAATAAAACTCCACCCCATTGATTATTAACAAGAACTACAGTGGCCCAATGGTCGGGCTGCTCGGTTGTTTCACTGTCGACCCGGGGTCAAACCCGTCCGCGACCAAAACAAATTTTTAACGCCCATTTCATTCCACCTTGGGGCCACGTGGCGGCCTCCGGGCTGGCCACATGGCACCCTTTCATTGGCTGCCTGGGGAATATTCTGAAGAATATTCTATGGAATATTCCACATAATATTCCCAGAATATTTTGTGGAATATTCTTTTTTTAATAAAAATAATTTTTTATAAAGTCAAATTTTGGCCATTTTTTAAACTGAAATTGGCAAACTTCAAAGCTGAATATCTTTCTCATATGGCATCGGTTTTTAGTGCCGTTCACGTCTACATGATCATTTTTCCCAGCTCTTTCCATTTGTTCTAGTTTGGACCAATTCTGAGCAACTTCATTTTTGAGTATTTTTCTACAAGAGACTTGATCCCCTGATCACACATCCCAAATGGGAAGATTTTGGACCCCAAAAGCTCTCTAATTAGTGAAACTGATAATCTGGAGACTGATTCTCCACTCTTCCACCCTTGAATAACTAAAATCTACCCGATTTCATCAAATGAAGCTTTTGAGAAAATGATAATTTGTCTCTGGAATCAACTGATCGACCATTGCTAAGATTGACGGAGTCATGATGAAAATGATTAAAATTTGTAGAACAACAATTGTAATTTGTAGAAAACAAAATTTTTCTACACTGATCAAACTTCCCAGAAGACTTAAAATAACTTTCACCTTGCAAACTGTTCCCATGGCGAATTCTACCATTTTAAAACCAAATTTTTCCCATGCTGAATTGTGTGTCCTTCTTGCTTGCACTGCTTTGCTTTGACACTTCATTCTCTGCATTGGCTGACCCAAAAGGTAGTTTGTGAAACATAACATCATTTTCTTTCAAAGACAAACTGTTATTAAATTGAGACATATTATTAGCAACATCATAAAAAGGTGAATGCTCAAAATCTGGTCATTTCAACATTAACAAAGTTAGACTTTGACTTGCATTAACCAATCTTTTCAATTGACTTGCATGGAGTAAAGAATATTCCAACTTCTTCTTGTGAGCTCTCACAATGTACTCTTTACCATCTTTGAACAAGTGATACTTGTTTTCATGGCGATGAAAGATAGCCTTCCTTTCAAATAAATAGGGACTTCCCAAAACAATACCTAAGATATCAAGCGGCACCACATCAAGTTCCACTGTGTCAATAAAATGTGCAGTTATTGCAAAGCACAATATGCACTTTCTTAAGACTTGCAAATTGGCATCCTTGCATATCCATCCAAATGGATAAGGCTTCAGATGTGGAATGGTCTCAAGTTTAAGTTGCTTGACCAAGTCTTCAGATATAACATTCGCTTGTGACCCACTGTTAAATAGTGTGTCAATTTTGGTATGTTTTGAAATTACCCTCACATGTAAAAGCTCTATCCTCCTCTGTTCTTCATGAGTATCTTTGTGACAATTCAAAGAGCTAGAACTGGGAATTGTGTCTTGCACCACTTCTTTCCCCTTAATGTTATTTAAAACCATGGCTATGCTTTTTGTCTCATCTCTTGAGTCTGACCCTAAGTCTTGCTCAACTGTTGCTATAATTTTCTCCTTTTCTTTGGTCTTGTTTTTGTTCTTATATTTTTCTGGTTTCAGTTCAGGATGAAGCTTCCAACAATGATCTTCATCATGACTTGTCTTAGAACAATTCTTGCAAAATAACTTTCCTTTGTCTTTTCTTGAATTTGCAACTCTCTTCTTTCCTTTGTTTTTGAAATTACTATCCTCATCAAAAGTGTTCTTTCCTCTAGCTTCTAAATGTGTAGCCTACACACAGACTTCATCTAAGCTGGTAGGATTAAACATTAGAATATTATGATGAAGGTAACTGTGCAAACCTCCTATGTATTTAAACAAGGTGTCTTGACTTTGTAAGTCTACTCCAAGTAGAAGTGCTCTCCTTCTAAACTCTTGGGTATAATATTGCACATTTTGACCCTTAAGTTGCCTAAAATTTTTCCAATTCATAATTTCTTTCTGAATATGAGCAAGAGGATAAAAATGTTTCTTAATAGTAGTAATAAACTCATTCCATGTTAGAGTTATCTTACCATGCTTTTTAATTTCCTCCCTAGTCTTGGCTTCCCACCAAACCAAAGCTGCTCCATCCATTCTCAAAGAGGCTAATTGGATTTTTGTGTCATCATCATGCAAATTATGAATTCTTAGATAGAATTCCAGTTTTCTAATCCAATTATCCAATTTTTCTGCATTCACATCACCATTAAACATTGGCAACTCAAACTTCACATCAAGCTTTAACAAAGGATTTTTAAGAGATGTTTTTGTTTTGTGTGACTGATTAACAGAAGTTGAAGAGGATGATGTGGAGGAAGAGGATGACGATGGAGATGAAGGATCACCATTTCCTCCATTCCCTTTCTTATACTCATCCTTGTCTTTCTTCCCTCCTGAAGAGTCTCCTTCTTCTCTTTGGTTTCTAGACCCTTCTCCAGCAATCCTATCATTTCTCTCCTGGTATAGGATCCTAACCATCTCAGTTATATCCAAGAAAGCTTTTCTAAAGACTCTTTCTTCTTCCTTGGGATCCATTTCCTCATGTAATTCTCCTTCTCTGGAAGACATGTTTGTGGCTGATTCTAAGGCTAATGATGATGAAATGGAAGGTGGAGATAACGGCACCCTAGCCCTCCTTGGTTGAGGATTAACTTGTGCTCTAACCAATTAACCTTCCCCTCTTTTCAATTTCAGTTTAGTAAGCATCAAATTTTGCAGAATAACACAATCTTCTTGCACAAATTTCAAAAACTCTTAAGCAAAACCTAGAGCTCTGGTACCAATCTGATCTGAAATTGTGTGAACAAAGTATTTCTTATACAGAGATTGACAGTAGGGGCTTTCACTGGTTATTTCACCTTTAATAGAAAGGATGAAACCAGAAGCTTCTGGCCCACATACTGGCTCTGCCTAAAGAAATATAATGTAAACACTAAATAGATATGATCAATGAAATTATTTGTTTATGTGCAAAGTATTCATTAATCAAAATTTTATGTGTGAATAAGAAAGTTCAAGTATTCTGCATTGGAAGTAATGTGGTTTGAAGTGAAACTAATGAGTTTTGTTCACTGTATAAGTCTGATTGGGAAAAGCGAACTTATGAAAAGTTATTGTATAATGAAGTAGAATCTGAAATATAACAGCAAAAATGCACAACATAACAGTAAGCATTTGTTTAAGCAGTTCACCCCTCTTTTGGGCTACCTCTGCTGGGTCCAAAAGCCTCTAAATAGGCTTTTCCCTCTTTCATTAATGCTCAAATTAAAAATTACACTATGTAGAAAGCCTCAAAAGGAAAAATTAGCTGCAAATTCAGAAATAGAGGACTGAAATTAGTATAAATCGACTATTCATTCACCTCCAATGGATGAGTATAGTCCAACACAGCTGATCTTTCACCAAGCCCTGGTGGCTCTATAACAAAAATCGCTGATAAAATCAATGATAGAGCGCCCTGATGGCTCTGCAACCTATCCTAACAGCTCCAGAATGCTTCAATACCCCAAAATCAAAAAAATATTCGTCCCAAATGGACTTCCCTAGACAAAATTTATGGCTAACTGAAGTGTTTCCCAGTGTCCCCTAGGAAAACTCCACTAAATGTGGAGAACTTCAGTTAATCCCGCTAAAATAGGGGCGGTGCTAAATTTTTGGCACTCCGCCATATCTCTGCCAGTCATGGGTGCTAAGAAATAGGCCCATGGGACCATAACCGTCGGAGTTTGTTTCGGCATTGAATAAGGTTTAAACCATATATATTAAAACCTCCGCACCGGGCGCTACATTCACGGAACCATGACCTGACATGTTACGTGCCAATTCTTAACTCTAGGTTCAAATAAACTTCAAATAAAAATTTGCGCCGTTGATTATTAACAAGAACTACCGTGGCCCAATGGTCGGGCTGCCCGGCTGTTTCACCGTCGACCCGGGGTCGAACCCATCCGCGACCAAAACAAATTTTTAACGCCCATTTCATTCAACCTTGGGGCCACGTGGCAGCCTCCGGGCTGGCCACATGGCACCCTTTTATTGGTTGCCTAGGGAATATTTTGCAGAATATTCTGTGGAATATTTCATGGAATATTCCCAGAATATTCTGTG
The DNA here is from genome assembly GCA_034641835.2 of Pinus albicaulis. Taxonomy (NCBI): domain Eukaryota; kingdom Viridiplantae; phylum Streptophyta; class Pinopsida; order Pinales; family Pinaceae; genus Pinus; species Pinus albicaulis. The sequence goes on along the minus strand of CM076575.1, from coordinate 240,232,053 downwards.
GAATATTCTTTTTTTAATAAAAATAATTTTTTATAAAGTCAAATTTTGGCCATTTTTTAAATGAAACTGGAAAACTTCAAATTGAATATCTTTCTCATACGGCATCAGTTTTCAGTGCCGTTTGCATCTACAGGATCATTTTTCCCAGCTCTTTCCAATTGTTCTAGTTTGGACCAATTCTTAGCAACTTCATTTTTGAGCATTTTTCTACAAGAGACTTGATCTCCTGATCACACCTCCCAAATGGGAATCTTTTGGACCCCAAAATCTCTCTGATTAGTGAAACTGATAATGTGGAGACTGATTCTCCACTCTTCCACCCTTGAATAACTGAAATCTACCTGATTTCATCAAATGAAGCTTTTGAGAAAATGATAATTTGTCTCTGGAATCAACTGATTGACCATTGCTAAGATTGACAGAGTCATGATGCAAATGATTAAAATTTGCAGAACAACAATTGTAATTTATAGAATACAAAATTTTTATACACTGATCAAACTTCCCAGAAGACTTAAAATAACTTTCACCTTGCAAACTGTTCCCATGGCAAATTCTACCATTCTGAAACCAACTTTTTCCCGTGTTGAATTGTGTGTCTTTCTTGCTTGCACTGCTTTGCTTTGACACTTCATTCTCTGCATTGGCTGACCCAAAATTTAATTTGTGCAACATAACATCATATTATTTCAAATACAAATTGTTATTAAACTGAGACATATTATTAGCAACATCATAAAAAGGTGAATGCTCAAAATCTGGTCGTTTCAACATTAACAAAGTTAGACTTTGACTTGCATTAACCAGTCTTTTCAGTTGACTTGCATGGAGTAAAGAAGATTCCAGCTTCTTCTTGTGAGCTCTCACAATGTAATCTTTACCATATTTGAACAAGTGATACTTGTTTTCATGGCGATGAAAGATGGCCTTCCTGTCAAATAAGTAAGGACTTCCCAAAACAATACCTGAGATATCAAGCGGCACCACATCAAGTTCAACTGTGTCAATAAAATGTGCAGTTATTGCAAAGCACAATATGCACTTCCTTGAGACTTGAAAATCGGCATCCTTGCATATCCATCCAAGTGGATAAGGCTTCGGATGTGGAATGGTCTCAAGTTTAAGTTGTTTGACCAAGTCTTTAGATATAAGATTCGCTTGTGACCCACTGTCAAATAGTGTGTCAATTTTGGTATGTTTTGAAATTACCCTCACATGGAAAAGCTCTATCCTCCTCTTTTCTTCATGAGTATCTTTTTGAAAATTCAAAGAGATAGAACTGGGAGTTGTGTCTTGCACCACTTCTTTCCCCTTAATATTCTTTAAAACCATGGCTATGCTTTTTGTCTCATCTCCTGAGTCTGGCCGTAAGTCTTGCTCAATTGTTGCTACAGTTTTCTCCTTTTCTTTGGTCTTGTTTTTGTTCTTTTGTTTTTCTGGTTTCAGTTCAGGATGAAGCTTCCAGCAATGATCTTCATCATGACTTTTCTTTGAACAGTTCTTGCAAAAGAACTTTCCTTTTTCTTTTCTTGAATTTGCAACTCTCTTCTTTCCTTTGTTTTTGAAATTACTATCCTCATCAAAAGTATTCTTTCCTCTAGCTTCTAAATGTGTAGCCTGGACATAGACTTCATCTAAGCTGGTAGGATTAAACATTAGAATAGTATGTTGTAGGTAATTGTGCAAACCTCCTATGTATTTCAACAAGGTGTCTTGACTTTGTAAGTCTACTCCAAGTAGAAGTGCTCTCCTTCTAAACTCTTGGGTATAATCTTGCACATTTTTACCCTTAAGTTGCCTAAAACTTTGCCAATTCATGATTGCTTTCTGAATATGAGCAAGAGGATAAAAATGTTTCTTAATAGCAGTAATAAAATCATTCCAAGTTAGAGTTATCTTACCATGCTTTTTAATTTCCTCCCTGGTCTTGGCTTCCCACCAAACCAAAGCTGCTCCATCCATTCTCAAAGAGGCTAATTGGATTTTTGTGTCATCATCATGCAAATTCTGAATTCTTAGATAGACTTCCAACTGTCTAATCCAGTTATCCAATTTTTCTGCATTCACATCACCATTAAACATTGGCAACTCAAACTTCACATCAAACTTTAACAAAGGATTTTTAAGAGATGTTTTTATTTTGTGTGACTGATTAAAAGAAGTTGAAGAGGATGATGTGGAGGAAGAGGATGACGATGGAGATGAAGGATCACCATTTCCTCCATTCCCTTTCTTAGACTCATCCTTGTTTTTCTTCCCTCCTAAAGAATCTCCTTCTTCTCTTTGGTTTCTAGACCCTTCTCCAGCAATCCTATCATTTCTCTCCTAGTATAGGATCCTAACCATCTCATTCATATCCAAGAAAGCTTTTCTAAAGACTCTTTCTTATTCCTTGGGATCCATTTCCTCATGTACTTCTCCTTCTCTGGAAGACATGTTTGTGGCTGATTCTAACGCTAATGAGGATGAAATGGAATGTGGAGATAACGGCACCATAGCCCTCCTTGGTTGAGGATTAACTTTTTCTCTAACCAATTGACCTTCCCCTCTTTTCAATTTCAGCCTAGTAAGCATCAAATTTTGCAGAATAACACAATCTTCTTGCACAAATTTCACAAAATCTTAAGCAAAACCTAGAGCTCTGGTACCAATCTGATCTAAAATTGTGTGAACAAAGTATTTCTTATATAGAGATTGACAGTAGGGGCTTTTACTGGTTATTTCACCTTTACTAGAAAGGATGAAACCAGAAGCTTCTGGCCCACATACTGGCTCTGCCTAAAGAAATATAATGTAAACACTAAATAGATCTGATCAATGAAAGTATTTGTTTATGTGCAAAGTATTCATTAATCAAAATTTTATGTGTGAATAAGCAAGTTCAAGTATTCTGCATTGGAAGTAATGTGGTTTGAAGTGAAACTAATGAGTTTTGTTCACTGTATAAGTCTGATTGGGAAAAGTGAACTTATGAAAATTTACTGTATAATGAATTAGAATCTGAAATATAACAGCAAAAATGCACAGCATAATAGTAAGCATTTGTTTAAGCAATTCACCCCTCTTTTGGGCTACCTCTGTTGGGTCCAAAAGCTTCTAAATAGGCTTTTCCCTCTTTCATTAATTCTCAAATTAAAAATTACACTGTGTAGAAAGCCCCAAAAGGAAAAATTAGCTGCAAATTTAGAAACAAAGGACTGAAATCAGTATAAATCGACTATTCATTCACCTCCAATGGATGAGTATAGTCCAACACAGCTGATCTTTCACCAAGCCCTAGTGGCTCCACAACCAAAATCACTGATAAAATCACTGATAGAGTTCCCTAATGGCTTTGAAACCTATCCTAACAGCTGCAGAATGCTTCAATACCCCAAAATCAAAAAAAAATTCGTCCCAAATGGACTTCCCTAACCAAAGTTATGGTTAACTGAAGTTTTGACCAGTGTCCCCTAGGAAAACTCCACTAAATGTGGAGAACTTCAGTTAATCCCGCTAAAATAGGATCGGTGCTAAATTTTTGGCACTCCGCCATATCTCCGCCAGTCGTGGGTGTTAAGAAATAGGCCCATGGGACCATAACCGTCGGAGTTTGTTTCGGCGTTGAATAAGGTTTAAACCATATATATTAAAACCTCCGCACTGGGCGCTACATTCACGGAACCATGACTTGACGTGTTACGCACCAATTCTTAACTCTGGGTTCAAATAAAATTCAAATAAAACTCCACACTATTGATTATTAACAAGAACTGTCGTGGCCCAATGGTGAGGCTGCCCGGCTGTTTCACCGTCGACCCGGGGTCGAACCCGTCTGCGACCAAAACAAATTTTTAATGACCATTTCATTCCACCTTGAGGCCACGTGGCGGCCTCTGGGCTGGCCACGTGGCGCCCTTTCATTCGCTGCTTGGGGAATATTTCGTAGAATATTCTGTGGAATATTCCATGAAATATTCCTAGAATATTCTTTTTTTAATAAAAATAATTTTTTATAAAGTCAAATTTTGGCCATTTTTTAACTGAAATTGGCAAGCTTCAAAGCTGAATATCTTTCTCATACGATGTCAGTTTTCAGTGTCGTTCACGTCTAAAGGATTGTTTTTCCGAGCTCTTTCCAGTCGTTCTGGTTCAGACCAATTCTGAGCAACTTCATTTTTGAGCATTTTTCTACAAGAGACTTGATCCCCTGATCAATGTGGGATTCATTTTTCTATATTTTATCTGGCTCGTGTTTATGCCAGCATGTACTTTATAGTTCGGTTCCTTGTTTACTGGACACACAATTATTTTGTACTTTGTATTAGCGGGCATAGGTATGCCTCCCCCGCCGCCTTTAGCACAGGTACCATCTCATAAAAAGAGACTTTTTGCACCTGTAAGTCTCGTCTCCTCAGGGTCTAGTCCTTTAGCACATTAGACTACCTTAAATTGCTCTCTCTGACTTCCCTCTCGATGTCTGGTGATTGAGTTCTTACAACGTACTTCGGTCATACGATTTGCTCCTAACACTCGTACATTGGAGGGCAATCTGTTACACCATTTTTTGGTCATCTAACCTATTATCATTAGATGAACCCAAGTACACCATGTAAGACCAATTTTACCCTAGGTAAAATTGCTTTCACTATGTGAAATAACTTAGTAAAACACCTTTATTAAGTTATTTATGGTCTAAACAGGAAACCCCAAAAGGAAATAATAAACAAATCTATATTTGTTTATATTTCCTCAAGGAATAATTAGTTAAACATCAATTTAATTATTATTCCTGGTCATATTTAACCCAAAACAAGGAAATCAATTAAATAAATTCTTATTTATTTGATTATTTCCTAGGAATAAGTTATTTAATCCTTATTTAAATAATATTCCTAGTTGAATTTGACTAAATCATTTATTTATTTATTATTTATAAATAAAGGATTTGACCCAATTCAAATACCTTTTCCCTCCAACAAATATAATAAAATATTCCTAAAAGGTGGTTCTAGAATTTGGTAAATAATATTTTATTCATGCACCAAGTCCTAGACTACCCTAATATTTTGTTATAAATAGAAGGGTTTTCCCATTCATTTGTCACCTTTCATTTGCATATTAGATCACTCTGGATCTATACTCTTGGTCTGACTTTGAGCCATTATCATTGTCACATTCTCCATTATTTACTTTGTGAGCTCCCTTTGAGTTCTATGTTTGTCTGGGTTTTCTACACCAACAAGAGAGAGAAATTCTAGATCTGAAGTGATGAGGACTTTCAAGAACCCATCCCATTGAGGAGAATTGGAAACACCTTTCTTGTTTTCCTCTCAGGTGCCCTATAATATAAAAATTCTTTCAAAAATATCGTTCTTGTCTTGTCTACTGGATGCATGGAGAAAAACTTTATTTCTACTGCTTAATGTCTTTTTATGCATAGATCTGGATTTGTGCAGCTTTATTTGGATCAACTAATTGCAGATTTGAAGATATTGGCAGCCGTAATTGATGTTAGGGCTATTTGTTATGCGTAGCTAAAGTGGTCTTTTTCTGACAAAAGATTCATACTAACATCAACTACCCAACCAAGTGAGTTTACAAATTTGGACAAGTCCTTACATGACTGAATATAAGAATTTTACATCATAGGTATCAACATGAATTTTTCAACAAATGAATTTTATAACCAAGACAAAAAAATACCTCAAGAGAGAGATCATATTTCAGAACCACCATAATGCCAACAATTCATCCTCTTCAATAAGGCAAGTGCTCCCCCTATGCTAGTGCACCCTGAACACTTTCAACAACCAATTTATCAAAGCATCTTCATCAAGGAGATAAATATCAGAGAATGGTACAGAAATATGAAGACTGGATCAAAACATATATTACCCAAAAGCACCACATCTGTTATGAATGTTGACCCAGATAATTTCTGTCAGCAAAACCCATACGCGGTTTATGCACAGAGACTCGCGTATATATGTGACTCGTCTTTATGAAACCCACGTATCAAATTTAAACTTTTGAAAATTAGTCAGATTTAATCTCAGAGACAGAAACAACTCCCAGCTTCTATCTAAGATATTTGAATGCTTCCCCGGGAATATTTTTAGTAAATATATCAGCAATTTGTTCTTGGGAGGGAACATACTCAAATTTCACCTTTTGTTCAAGCACTTGTTTACGTAGGAAGTGGTACTTGGATAGGAATGTGCTTGGTCTTTGAATGCATAACAGGATTCTTTGAGATGCTAATAGCACTTGTATTATCACATAAAATGGAGATGGGAGGTGAACATTTCATTTGAACGTCTTGTAGAGTCTACATCATCCAAAGAAGTTGTGTGCAAAAATATGCAACAGCCACATATTCTGCTTCTGTTGTAGATAAGGCAATAGAACTTTGTTTCTTGCTGAACCAAGATACTAATCGGGGCCCCATATAGAATGCACTTCCACTAGTTTTTTTTCGATCATCAACATTTCCAACCCAATCCGCATATGTGTAAGCATGAAGAGTGAGATAAGCATTCTTTGGATACCAAAGACCAAAGTCTTGAATCCCTTTTAGATATTTGAATATTCTTTTAATGGCCTGAAGGTGAGGCTCTTTTGGATTATCTTGGAATCGCCCAACAATCCCAACTGCATGCATAATGTCTAGTCTTGTCCTAGTGAGATATAAAAGACTTCCAATCATGGATCTATATTCTGTTTGATTTACCATGGGAGAATCATCATGTGAACTAAGGTTACATCCGGTTACCATTGGCATGCTCATAGGTTTGTAGTCTTCCATCTAATACTTCTTCAAAATTTTCTTAAGGTATTTTTCTTGTGATAAAAATATGCCATATGTTGCTTGTTGCACTTGTCAGCCAAGAACAAATGTTAGTTCCCAAAGTAAAGACATTTCAAATTATTTTTGCATAACAGAAGAAAATTTATGACTCATGGACTCTTCATTACTTCCAAACATGATGTTATCAACATATACAACTAGAATCGACAGTTTATCATTATCAATTTTTGTGTATAATTTATTGTGAGCAGATCCCTTTGTAAAACCTTGTTGATGAAGATATTTGTCAAGACGATAGTACCATGCCCGAGGAGCTTGTTTAAGACCATATAAATCCTTTTTAAGTTTGCAAACAATTTTTTCATCATTTCCCAGAATGAAACCTTTTGTTTGTTCTATATAAACTTATTCTTCTAGATCGCCATTGAGGAAAGTAGATTTAACATCCATTTGATAGACTTTGAATTATTAAAAACTCGAAAAAGCAAGAAACATTCTTATGGCTTCAAGTCTAGCTACAGGAGAAAATGTTTCTTCAAAGTCTATACCTTCTTGTTGAGCATACCCTTTATAAACAAGTCTAGCGTTGTTTCTAATGACATCTCCATTTTCATTTAACTTGTTTTTGAATATCCATTTTGTTCCAATAACATTTTTATCATGAGGTCTTGGAACCAATTCCCAAGTATGATTCTTTTCAATTTGATCAAGTTCTTCATTCATGGCTTGAATCCAACATTCATCTTTACTAGCTTGATTGACATTATGTGGTTCAATAGTGGATAGTAATGCCATATAGCTAGGAGATCCTACAAGAGTTCTTCTTGTTTGGACATCTGACCCATTTTCTTCCAAAATTTGTGATTCTGGATGATTCTTTTGAACATACCTGGATGGAGCTTTTTTAGATATATCATTTTCAGTTGCTTCATTGGGTTGCCCTTCCATGTTGTTGCTATTTTATGTAGTAAGATATACATCATCATCATCTTCATTTGTTGTTGGTATTTCCATTTTAGGAGCTGAGAGAGACTCGTCAATTACAACATCAATACATTCAACAATTTTCTGAAGTATTTTATTGCAACATTTATATGCTTTACTTCTAGAAGAGTAAACAAGAAATATTCCTTCATCTGCTCTAGGTTCAAACTTACCAATATTTTCATCATTGTTCTTGATAAAAAATTTGCTTCCGAAAACTCTAAAATGCTTTATGGTGGGAAGATTTCCATACTAGAGTTCATAAGGAGTTTTATCACTGTTTACCCGAACATGAGCCTTGTTTAGAATGTTTACTCCAGTATGAGAAACTTCTCCCCAAAAGGTATCGAGAGTTCCAGATTCATCAAGCATATCCTGAGCCATTTTTTGAACAGTTCTATTCATCCCTTCTGCCACGCCATTTTGTTGTGGGGTTCCAGCTGTTAGCAACCTATAAATATAGGATTCATAATTTTGACTTGACTGATGGTAGTCTTGTAAATATCTTCAAACTTTGCTTTCCGCAAGTTATTTTCCCATATATTTAAAAAAATAAAAAATCAAAAAATCAAAAAGAGGGTAAAAAGTCCTAAAATAAAAATCAAAGGACTTAGAAAAAATAATATACCCCAAAAGAAAAAAGATGAATAAAACATGAAAGTGTGCAAGTATAAATGCCACTACTTTAATTTTTGTAGATGATTATGGCAGAGTGTTAGTAAATGCCATAATCCATGATGAGTTGAACAATTTAATCTTGACTTATCATGTTTCAATTTACTTGTTTTAGATAGAGAATGAGGAATTGTCATACAGTTTAATCATGAAAATTCAGTAGTTAGGTAGAGAATAAAAGAACCCAATAGTTTAATCTGGATTCTTGGATGAAATAAGTTAGAATTAGATAGTTTTACTGCTTTCAAAAAGAATAAATGTTTTGAAGGTTGCTAGCTCAAATGCACTTGATTAAAATAGAAGAAAAAATATTAGAAGATATGACTGGGTAGGTAGAAGAAGGCGAGAAATCCATTGTAAATATTTTTCACCAGGATACAAATAACTAATTTCCCCTCCCCATATCTATTTAACATTCTAGACTATCAGTCAGAGAGGCTTAGGGCATTTCCCTGACTTCTGTTGGGACCGGACCCAAGGCTCAATGATTGACTAGTGGAAAGTGTTAAGTTTCTATATTAATCCCAGAAATCATATCATTTTCCATTAATGCATTCATTACCATGAAAAATCATAAGTAAAGACCCCATTTTTACTTAGTGGTGCTTAAAACCCTCATTTGATTAACTTCCTACATCTCATGAAGCATAAAACCCTCAAAGTAGCATTTTATCCTAAGTTAAAGTGATGAAATTATTACAATGAAAGCTTGGTTTTAATTTTCACTTTTCTTAGTTATAATTGTATATTTTGAGTATTCACTTTCCCTTTTCATATTAACACCTAACTTATTTTATTAACTCCCTATAGAAAATCCTAGTCCTATTAATATAACTCCTTTCTATTAATTATCCCAAAAAACCCCTTATTATAAGTTTTTTATGTCAAAGTTATTATGCACATGTTTAAATTAAATCCCTAAGCTACCCCTTTGACATGAAAATTATCCATAAACAAATATCCGGACTCCCCTATAGTTATTTAGCCTAATTGGTTTGGAATAACTATATAATAAGCTATAAAGGAAAGTTTCGGAATACGATGTATCAAATGAAAATTAAAAACCCTTTCTGATGCTTCATATATTGTTTCTAACCAAAGTTTGATTACATTAAGCCTTTGATTTACTACCCCTTCATTTTCCCTCTACACAGCGTAAACCTTAGGTATATATTTGCCACTTTACAACGTGCATATTAAACCTTGGTTAAAATCCTATTAACTTGCCCCCATGCATTCCACTCCATATATATAAACTCCTTTTATATATAAAAATCCTAATTATCCAATCAAATAACCCAACGCCCTCATGCTCATCCATCACCCTCTGATCATATTTATATACCTAATCTAATGGTACACACTTAGCGCGATCAACCCGACCCTATGCCCCACTATTCCCATCGCACTGATTTATAACCGTTGATCTTTGTTATCGAATCAATGGCCCATATTGAAGCCCGGTCCCACCTTGCTGTTCCCCGCTACTTCAAAATCCAATCCTGACCATTCGCATCAGTTAATCAGATCCGATGGTGTGCGTTTCATATCGCATGCCGAAATTGATCGGACGCAGTTTGGGAAAATTTACGCGATAAAAGTTGTTTTGAGAAACCACTGACTGCTACGTGTCCAATTTTAATTGGATTGCATTACAAAAGCCCAAAAATACTTACCATCTTAAAGTAACGTGATACCGCCGAATGGTTTTAACATTCAAAATTCCAAATTCGCCTCCCTCCTTTGAATGAACTTATAAAAAAATGCCAAATATGATGATGTTTATTAAGGTAAAAAATTTAATATATCATTGTTATATTTGTTAGTTGCATTCCTGACTGGTTAAACTCCTGCCTCGACTATTTTAAAAGATTTTCGAGCTTCTATTGACCAATTTATAGCCCCAGAGCTAAACTTTACCACTGTGACTACATCTGAAAGACCATTAAAGCTACCCTCTGCAGCATCAAAGATCCAATTTCAACTGAATATACCATGTTAACATAACAAAGTACATTGTTTCAACAAAATCAACAGAAGTCCAAATTCGACCACAGAAACTTCAGAAACCCTGTCAAAACATCAAAATACCTGCGAATAGAGGGATATCTGTGTTCTAGAGCCAGTCTTTTAAAGGCCATTTTCCTCCGTTTCTAAGCTCCAAAGACCAAAATTCAAATATTTAAAGGGTTGAAACTCTGAATATGCCTTGAAACCCTATTTCTCAGTCAAAAAAACTTAGAAACCCATGTTTTTTGTTTTATTCCAGTTTTCACACCCTCAAAATTTCTTTGATAAACCTAATTGAGCAGAAAACCCAAAAGAGATTATCCTTAACCAAAATTGCTCAATTATCCCTCAGTTGAAGTAAAAAACTCCTGCAAACAGTCTAATCTTGCAGTAGTTACCCAAAATGCCTAAAAAACAGAGTTAAACCTCCACAAACAGATCTCATTCCACATGTCTTTCAAAAAACCTTCAAATCACCTCCTTGTAGACCTGGATTTCATTAACAAATTGTTTGATTGTTGCAGGTTATCATCAGAATATGGATTTGGGCCAATAGTTTCAATACTAGTTGACAAAATTGTTTGCTCCAAATTCTCAGATTTTAATTCCAAAGCTTCATTCAACAAATAGTTTGTATACAAAGAAAGAATAAAATCAAGTTAGAGAAAGATCATAATGATGAAATGTGCACAATGAATGGTAAAAGTGAAATGAGAATTCACAATGATAGTAAAAACATAACAGTCAAAGAGTATCAGTGGTTAAAGTGTATCAGGTAAAAGTTAGAGTGAAAGTTAAAACAAAGTTACAAGAGCAGTCAAAGGTAAACAGTAAAAGTAAATACAGAGGCAGTAAAATGGTAAAAATAGATGAAAATAATTTCACCAACAATGAATTTTATCCAAAGTGAAAGTAAAATAATTAAAAGAACAAAAAGTTGAAAAGATGAAAAAGAGAGCAAGAAGGGACATTTTTTTCACAAATTTCCTGTTTAAGTCATTGTTCTGCAGAAAATATTGTGACCAATCCAACATGAATTTTGTAAACTTGAATGATTTTTATGTTCTTAAAAGTTTCATCTACAAAAACCTCTCTCACTTTTCTAACAGCCATTATGGATTGGGAAATATTAAACAATATTGGAGAGCACGTTTTTCAGAAAATTCCTGTTAATTCATCATGTTGTAGAGAAGATTGTAGCCAATAGGAAATACATCGTACAAAACTGAAGGGGGTTTTTGTTCTGAAGGAACCCATATACAAAAACCTATCTCACGTTTTTCCCAGGTGTTACAGAACAAGAGATACATGCACATCTTTAAAGCCTATTTTTCAAACTCTGTAAAACTCTATTTTACACTTATTTTTGCAGAGCCTATTGTGCCCAAATGGAGAGGAATTTTAGGAAACTGAGAGAGGTTTATTTCAAAAACATATGTATTTAAAATAACCTCTTTCACTTTTTACACATCTATTTCGGATTGAGAAATACAAAGGTATCATTGGACCCCAAGTTTGCAGAATTGATGGAGAAGAATGCACAAAGAAAGGAAACAATTAGTGACTTGGATGCCTCATCATCAACTAGGAGTTGGATAAAATTCGAATTCTCCTCTTTGTCATCACCTATCCATAAAAAATAGTGCCAAATAGATGCATTAGTTTTCAGTGTCCTTTAATTAAGTTCTATTTATGTAAAACAGTTGGAGATATTTGTAAACCAATCTTGATATTTTTCAAGATATTTTAGTTTAGAATTTGTATAAATACTTCACTCTTTAAAGTATTTTGGGTGGAATAAAATTTGTCAAGGCTACTATATAATTTTTTGCTGAATACATTGGAGTTTGTGTGAGTCGATTTGTGAAGCAGCTGACTGGAACTAAGTCAAACAGACATCATAACTCAGGATTCTTGTGCTAATCAGATAAGTCAAGTATTTTCCTGTTTTCACTATTTATCTTTCTAAGTTCCATACATAAAGTTACATGTTTTCTATCTTTAATGATTAACTAGGAGGATTTATACAGGATTAGTATTAAAAAGCTCCTTGTTTTTTACTAGTTATTCATTGATATGTTTTCTGCTGATAACCGGACTTAAGAATTCTTAAATGCTCTTAGTCCCTGTTTGACCCCTTTCTTTCATCTTCATTTCTGTAACTTAAGGATTCTTAATTTCCCATTTGTTCAGATCTTTCCATTTCATCAAAAATCCTATTCAAAACCCTTTGAAGGTCACCTACCCTGCCCTTAGTACATTTGCTTGTTTTGACCTTATTTCCTAGCTCTGCTTGCCAAGAAGTTGACTCCATAGCCTAATGGTCTAGTAGATCCCTTTGTGGTTTACCTTGAAGTACCTTTTATTCCCACCAAACTTTCAAAACAAACCAATTGTCCAATTGTAACTAGCCTAAAATCTTATAACAAAAATCAAGCTAAATCTTGAGGAGAGATCCCTCTTCTGAATTTAGGAAGGCTAGATCTTGAATTTCAAAAGAGGTTCTTGGTTACCTCTAGTAAGTTACAGAGTTTTAAATATTTCCGATAGAAAATTTACTAGAGTGATAACATAATGGCGACTCCGCTGGGGAAACTAATATTTTCTTCAGAAATATTTTACAGGTTCAGATCTGATCTATGATGGTGGACAGTGATCAGACACACAAAGGTTAAAATCATCCACCTAGCGACTCCAAATCAATTTCACAATCAAGACACCCCTAGAGGAATGAACCTCAAAGAAAAATATGGAAAGATAAAGCTTTCAACTTGGATCTTAATCTAAGACATCATGTTCTTTCTCATTAAGAAATTTTTTCAATGTATATTGTATTTTATAGAAGATCTTAGATTAGTTTTCAGTTATTTTCCTTTGAATATTGTAATTAATAATTCTCCTAATCTCTTTGAGCAGCTTTCTTCTGAATCTAATGATGATCATTTTCCAATTAATAAGCCTCAAATAATCAAGACTGATCTTACAATCCCTGTACATATTCTTGTACCATATAAAGTTCCAGATAGATATAAGCCCCTTATTTTACCTCCTATACTCCATGATTTTCCTAAAAACTACTACAAACATCTTCCTATATTTGATGGAGATAATGGTATCACTGCCCATAAACATATTCAAGGTTTTGAGAATTATGTGGATTTATTTGAGATTGATGAAGATGATGTTAAAATCAGACTTTTTGCTCTTTCTTTGAAAAATAGAATAAAGAGTTTGTTCAAAAATGTCCCTAATGCTAGCATCTCAAATTTCCAACAGTTTATCAAACTTTTCCTTGATAGATGGATAATCAAAGTTAATCATTTTGTGATCATGGAAGAATATAATCAGTTAAAAAGACATCCAAATGAAACAATACAACAATTTTCTGACAGGTTTAATCAAGTTTATTATTCAATGCCATAAAATATTAGACCTCCTCATGATTTAGCTCTCTTGCATTATCCAAGTGCCTTTGATCCAGAAATAGAATTTCGGTTAAGAGAAAGAGATCCAAAAACACTTGTACAGATGCAAAACATTGCAGTTGATGTAGAAATTAATCTGCAAATCAGACAGGAAAAGTTGAAAGCAGAAGAAGAGGAAAAGAAAAACATTGCAGAGGTAAAACTCAGCCTTTTGGTAAGAAAACTAGATGAAAGAACACAGGAGATCACTGTGAAAGATTAATTTCTTATTCAAAATCACCATGAAGAAATAGAAGAGGTTGATAGCCATGAACAAATTCCTACTAATTCCAATTATCATAGATCAGAAAATGAATTTACAGATCAATATGAGGAAGAGGAATCTGTTGATATAATGTGTATGATTGATGACATTCCTTCTTTTGATGATTTGCCTAAGTATGATCATTATAATGATAGTTATGTTCTCCAAACTCAAGCTAACTTTACAGAGCAATCAGAAGCTAGTTTGGAGGATGAAGAAATGTAGTTTCAGCAGATTGAAGACAGTGATCAGCCAATACAGATCAGCCATGAGAGTGAGGAAGAAAGAGCAGAAAATGTGGAAATAAGTGAAGGTTCTTTACCTCTTTGTTTTGCTTCATTTCAGTTCATTAGAGACAACTATCATGGCATCAATAATAAAAAATCTTTAGGAATTGTGATTGACAACAAAGAATATAATGAAACTATTGATCAAGATTTTTTAGTTTCACAATTGCAGTTATCAGTTCCCATTGAAATAAATGATCAAATGACACAAGAAAGTTCCATACCACTATGTTTTGAATCATTTCAACGTTTAAAGGAAATGTGGTATAAAATATTTAAAGAAAAGGATGAGAAACTTGTTGAAGTTTATGAAGTCCCATGGAAACCTATATGCCATAGGTTGCAGCAATTTTCCCAAGTTTTTCAGGATCCAATAGCAGATATGTTGAATATTGAAGGCGTTCAAAGCATTCCTCTATTAACTAAATATGAATTTCAGAATCAATATGATAAAGTTTTCAACAGTCAAACATTACAATCAGTAGGAATATCATCACAAATCTTATCTGAAAGTTTGCAGGGAGATAAAGACAAAAATAACATTTCAGATTCATGGTATGGAGGCCATCCAGAACAAATGTACAGTTGTTCAAATTAGTTAAACATCAGTGTATATATTTTGGAAGATCATTTTCTACAGTTTCTAGAGTCAACAAAGGAAATCAAGTATTTCCTTATCTTCTCATTTGTTGACAAGTTTTTAATAGGTTTCAGAAGTACAGTTTTGATAATCAAAAAGAAAATGCAACAAAATCTATCAAAGTACATAATGCTTGAATGGTTGCATTTGCTATTTCATTTTACCTAACCAATAGTTGGACAGATGATTAAAGTAAGTAGGTAGGATTTCAAATTATTTTAGTTTTCAGTTTTCAGCTAGTTTGAAATAAATCATTAAGGTTTGAAGATAAGGAGAAGATCCTAAAGATATTTAAGATCTAATCAGTTTGGTTTGAGAATTGTAGTATGTTTTTGTTAGTTTCAGATCAGATTTCAGTTTGCAGAAAAAGGACTATATTCAGTTCAAGATTTTCAGCCACAGCAAATACATTTTTGGGATTGGCCCAATGGATCAGGCTACTAGTCAATGGTGTTCTTGACATCTCACAAGGAGATTCCATCCCCATGTGAAGCCGATGTTAGCAACCTATAAATATAGGATTCATAATTTTGACTTGACTGATGGTAGTCTTGTAAATATCTTCAAACTTTGCTTTCCGCAAGTTATTTTCCCATATATTTAAAAAAATAAAAAATCAAAAAATCAAAAAGAGGGTAAAAAGTCCTAAAATAAAAATCAAAGGACTTAGAAAAAATAATATACCCCAAAAGAAAAAAGATGAATAAAACATGAAAGTGTGCAAGTATAAATGCCACTACTTTACTTTTTGCAGATGATTATGGCAGAGTGTCAGTAAATGCCATAATCCATGATGAGTTGAACAATTTAATCTTAACTTGTCATGTTTCAATTTTACTTGTTATAGATAGTGAATAAGGAATTTTCATATAGTTTAATCATGACAATTCAGTAGTTAGGTAGAGAATAAAAAGAATCCAACAGTTTAATCTGGATTCTTGGAGGAAATAAGTTAGAATTAGATAGTTTTACTGATTTCAAAAAGAATAAATTTTTTGAAGGTTGCTAGCTCAAATGCACCTGATTAAAATATAAGAAAAAATGTTAGAAGATATGACTGGGTAGGTTGAAGAAGGCGAGAAATCCATTGTAAATATTTTTCACTAGGCTACAAATAACTAATTTCCCCTCCCCATAGCTATTTAACATTCTAGACTATCAGTCAGAGAGGCTCAGGGCATTTCCCTGACTTCTGTTGGGACCGGACCCAAGGCTCAATGACTGATTAGTGGAAAGTGTTAAGTTTATATATTAATCCCAGAAATCACATCATTTTCCATTCATGCATTCATTACCATGAAAAATAATAAGTAAAGACCCCATTTTTACTTAGTGGTGCTTAAAACCCTCATTTGATTAACTTCCTACATCTCATGAAGCATAAAACCCTCAAAATAGCATTTTATCCTAAGTTAAAGTGATGAAATTATTACAATGAAAGCTTGGTTTTAAACTTCACTTTTCTTGGTTATAATTGTATTTTTTGAGTATTCACTTTCCCTTATCATATTAACACCTAACTTATTTTATTAACTCCCTATAGAAAATCCTAGTCCTATTAATATAACTCCTTTCTATTAATTATCCCAAAAAACCCTTATTATAAGTTTTTTATGTCAAATTTATTATGCACATGTTTAAATTAGATCCATAAGCTACCCCTTTGACATGAAAATTATCCATAAACAAATATCCCAACTCCCCTACAGTTATTTAGCCTAATTGGTTTGGAATAACTATATAATAAGATATAAAGGAAAGTTTTGGAATACGATGTATCAAATGAAAATGAAAAACCCTTTACGATACTTCATATATTGTTTCTAACCAAAGTTTGATTACATTAAGCCTTTGATTTACTACCCCTTCATCTACCCTCCACATAGCATAAACCTTAGGTATATATTTGCCACTTTACAATGTGCATATTAAACCTTGGTTAAAATCCTATTAACTCGCCCCCATGCATTCCACTCCATATATATAAACTCCTTTTATATATAAAAAGCCTCATTATCCAATCAAATAACCCAATGCCCTCACGCTCATCCATCACCCTCTAATCATATTTATATACCTAATCTAACGGTCCATACTTAGCGCGATCAAAACCCGACCCTATGCCCCACCATTCCCATCGCGTTGATTTATAACCGTTGACCTTTGTTATCGAATAAATGGCCCATCTTGAAGCCCAGTCCCACCTTGATGTTCCCTGCTAATTCGAAATCCAATCCTGACCATTCGCATCAGTTAATCAGATCCCACAGTGTGCGTTTCATATCGCGTGCCGAAATTGATCAGACGCAGTTTGGGAAAATTTATGCGATAAAAGTTGTTTTGAGAAACCACTGACTGCTACGTGTCCAATTTTAATTGGATTGTGTTACAAAAGCCCAAAAATACTTACCATCTTAAAGTAACGCGATACCGCCGAATGGTTTTAACATTCAAAATTCCAAATTCGCCTCCCTCTTTTGAATGAATTTATAAAAAAATGCTGAATATGATGATGTTTATTAAGGTTAAAACTTTAATATATCATTGTTATATCTGTTAGTTGCATTCCCGACTGGTTAAACTCCTGCCCCGACTATTTTAAAAGATTTTCAACCCTCTATTGACAAATTTATATCCCTAGAGCTAAACTTTACCACTATGACTGCATCTGAAAGACCATTAAAGCTACCCTCTGCAGCGTCAAAGATCCAGTTTCAACTAAAGATACCCTGTTGACATAAGAAAGTACACTATTTCGGCCCCAAAAAAATCAACAGAAGTCCAAATTCGACCACAGAAGCTTCAGAAACCTTGTCGAAACATCAAAATACCTACGAATTTAGGGAGCTCTGTGTTCTGGAGCTAGTATTTTAAAGGTCAGTTTCCTCTATTTCTAAGCTCCAAAGACCAAAATTCAAATATTTAAAGGGTTGAAAATCTAAATATACCCTAGAAACTCCTTCTCAGTCAAATCGACTCAGAAAAACCTCGTTTTCTATTTTATCCCAGTTTACATCCTCCGAAATAAACCTAATTGAGCAGAAAACCCAAAAGAGATTATCCTTAACCAAAATTGCTCAATTATCCCTCGGTTGAAGTAAAAAACTCCTGCAAACAGTCTAATCTTGCAGTAGTTACCCAAAATGCCTAAAAAACAGAGTTAAACCTCCACAAACAGATCTCATTCCACAGGTCTTTCAAAAAACCTTCAAATCACCTCCTTGTAGACCTGGATTTCATTAACAAATTGTTTGATTTTTGCAGGTTATCATCAGAATATGGATTTGGGCCAATAGTTTCAATACTAGTTGACAAAATTGTTTGCTCCAAATTCTCAGATTTTAATTCCAAAGCTTCATTCAACAAATAGTTTGTATACAAAGAAAGAATAAAATCAAGTTAGAGAAATATCAGAATGATGAAATGTGCACAATGAATGGTAAAAGTGAAATGAGAATTCACAATGATAGTAAAAACATAACAGTCAAAGAGTATCAGTGGTTAAAGTGTATCAGGTAAAAGTTAGAGTGAAAGTTAAAACAAAGTTACAAGAGCAGTCAAAGGTAAACAGTAAAAGTAAATAAAGAGGCAGTAAAATGGTAAAAAGAGATGAAAATAATTTCACCAACAATGAATTTTATCCAAAGTGAAAGTAAAATAGTTAAAAGAACAAAAAGTTGAAAAGATGAAAAAGAGAGCAAGAAGGGACATTTTTTTCACAAATTTCCTGTTTAAGTCATTGTTCTGCAGAAAATATTGTGACCAATCCAACATGAATTTTGTAAACTTGAATGAGTTTTATGTTCTTAAAAGTTCCATCTACAAAAACCTCTCTCACTTTTCTAACAGCCATTATGGATTGGGAAATATTAAACAATATTGGAGAGCACGTTTTTCAGAAAATTCCTGTTAATTCATCATGTTGTAGAGAATATTGTAGCCAATAGGAAATACATCGTACAAAACTGAAGGGGGTTTTTGTTCTGAAGGAACCCATATACAAAAACCTATCTCACGTTTTTCCCAGGTGTTACAGAACAAGAGATACATGCACATCTTTAAAGCCTATTTTTCAAACTCTGTAAAACTCTATTTTACACTTATTTTTTCAGAGCCTATTGTGCCCAGATGGAGAGGAATTTTAGGAAACTGAGAGAGGTTTATTTCAAAAACATATGTATATAAAATAACCTCTTTCACTTTTTACACATCTATTTCGGATTGAGAAATACAAAGGTATCATTGGACCCCAAGTTTGCAGAATTGATGGAGAAGAATGCACAAAGAAAGGAAACAATTAGTGACTTGGATGCCTCATCATCAACTAGGAGTTGGATAAAATTCGAATTCTCCTCTTTGTCATCACCTATCCATAAAAAATAGTGCCAAATAGATGCATTAGTTTTCAGTGTCCTTTAATTAAGTTCTATTTATGTAAAACAGTTGGAGATATTTGTAAACCAATCTTGATATTTTTCAAGATATTTTAGTTTAGAATTTGTATAAATACTTCACTCTTTAAAGTATTTTGGGTGGAATAAAATTTGTCAAGGCTACTATATAATTTTTTGCTGAATACATTGGAGTTTGTGTGAGTCGATTTGTGAAGCAGCTGACTGGAACTAAGTCAAACAGACATCATAACTCATGATTCTTGTGCTAATCAGATAAGTCAAGTATTTTCCTGTTTTCACTATTTATCTTTCTAAGTTCCATACATAAATTTAGATGTTTTCTATCTTTAATGATTAACTAGGAGGATTTATACAGGATTAGTATTAAAAAGCTCCTTGTTTTTTACTAGTTATTCATTGATATGTTTTCTGCTGATAACCGGACTTAAGAATTCTTAAATGCTCTTAGTCCCTATTTGACCCCTTTCTTTCATCTTCATTTCTGTAACTTAAGGATTCTTAATTTCCCATTTGTTCAGATCTTTCCATTTCATCAAAAATCCTATTCAAAACCCTTTGAAGGTCACCTACCCTGCCCTTAGTACATTTGCTTGTTTTGACCTTATTTCCTAGCTCTGCTTGCCAAGAAGTTGACTCCATAGCCTAATGGTCTAGTAGATCCCTTTGTGGTTTACCTTGAAGTACCTTTTATTCCCACCAAACTTTCAAAACAAACCAATTGTCCAATTGTAACTAGCCTAAAATCTTATAACAAAAATCAAGCTAAATCTTGAGGAGAGATCCCTCTTCTGAATTTAGGAAGGCTAGATCCTGAATTTCAAAAGAGGTTCTTGGTTACCTCTAGTAAGTTACAGAGTTTTAAATATTTCTGATAGAAAATTTACTAGAGTGATAACATAATGGCGACTCCGCTGGGGAAACTAATATTTTCTTCAGAAATATTTTACAGGTTCAGATCTGATCTATGATGGTGGACAGTGATCAGACACACAAAGGTTAAAATCATCCACCTAGCGACTCCAAATCAATTTCACAATCAAGAAACCCCTAGAGGAATGAACCTCAAAGAAAAATATGGAAAGATCAGGCTTTCAACTTGGATCTTAATCTAAGACATCATGTTCTTTCTCATTAAGAAATTTTTTCAATGTATATTGTATTTTATAGAAGATCTTAGATTAGTTTTCAGTTATTTTCCTTTGAATATTGTAATTAATAATTCTCCTAATCTCTTTGAGCAGCTTTCTTCTGAATCTAATGATGATCATTTTCCAATTAATAAGCCTCAAATAATCAAGACTGATCTTACAATCCCTGTACATATTCTTGTACCATATAAAGTTCCAGATAGATATAAGCCCCTTATTTTACCTCCTATACTCCATGATTTTCCTAAAAACTACTACAAACATCTTCCTATATTTGATGGAGATAATGGTATCACTGCCCAAAAACATATTCAAGGTTTTGAGAATTATGTGGATTTATTTGAGATTGATGAAGATGATGTTAAAATCATACTTTTTGCTCTTTCTTTGCAAAATAGAATAAAGAGTTGGTTCAAAAATATCCCTAATGCTAGCATCTCAAATTTCCAGCATTTTATCAAACTTTTCCTTAATAGATGGATAATCAAAGTTAATCCTTTTGTGATCATGGAAGAATATAATCAGTTAAAAAGACATCCAAATGAAACAATACAACAATTTTCTGACAAGTTTAATCAAGTTTATTATTCAGTGCCAGAATATATTAGACCTCCTCATGATTCAGCTCTCTTGCATTATCCAAGTGCCTTTTATCTAGAAATAGAATTTCAGTTAAGAGAAAGAGATCCAGAAACACTTGTACGTATGCAAACACAGCTTTTGATAGAAATTAATCCGCAACCGACAGAAAAGTGGAAAGCAGAAGAGGGCAAGAAAACATCATCAACATCAAGCAGAGGTAAAATAGGTAAAACTCAACCTTTTGGTAAGAAAACTAGATGAAAGAACACATGAGATCACTATGAAAGATGAATTTTTTATTCAAAATCACCATGAAGAAATAGAAGAGGTTGATAGCCATGAACAAATTCCTACTAATTCCAATTATCATAGATCAGAAAATGAATTTACAAATCAATATGAGGAAGAAGAATTTGTTGATCTAATGTGTATGTTTGATGACATTCCTTCTTTTGATGATTTGCCTAAATATGATCATTATGATGATAGTTATGTTCTCCAAACTCAAGCTAACTTTACAGAGCAATCAGAAGCTAGTTTGTGGGATGAAGAAACTCAGTTTCAGCAGATTGAAGACAGTGATCAACCAATACAGATCAGCCATGAGAGTGAGGAAGGAAGAGCAGAAAATGTGGAAATAAGTGAAGATTCTTTACCTCTTTGTTTTGCTTCATTTCAGTTCATTAGAGAAAACTATCATGCCATCAATAATCAACAATCTTTAGGAATTGTGATTGACAACAAAGAATATAATGAAACTATTGATCAAGATTTTTCAGTTTCACAATTGCAGTTATCAGTTCCCATTGAAATAAATGATCAAATGACACAAGAAAGTTCCATACCACTATGTTTTGAACCATTTCAGCTTTTAAAGGAAATGTGGTATAACATATTTAAAGAAAAGGATGAGAAACTTGTTGAAGTTTATGAAGTCTCATGGAAACCTATATGCTATAGGTTGCAGCCATTTTCCCAAGTTTTCAGGATCCAATAGCAGATATGTTGAATATTGAAGGCATTCAAAGCATTCCTCTATTAACTAACTATGATTTTCAGAATCAAGATGATAAAGGATTCAATAGTCAAACATTACAATCAGTAGGAATATCATCACAAATCTTATCTGAAAGTTTGCAGGGAGATAAAGACGAAAATAACATTTCAGATTCATGGTATGGAGGCCATCCAGAAAAAATGTACAGTTGTTCAAATTAGTTAAACATCAGTGTATATATTTTGGAAGATCCTTTTCTACAGTTTCTAGAGTCAACAAAGGAAATCAAGTATTTCCTTATCTTCTCATTTGTTGACAAGTTTTTAATAGGTTTCAGAAGTACAGTTTTGATAATCAAAAAGAAAATGCAACAAAATCTATCAAAGTACATAATGCTTGAATGGTTGCATTTGCTATTTCATTTTACCTAACCAATAGTTGGACAGATGATTAAAGTAAGTAGGTAGGATTTCAAATTATTTTAGTTTTCAATTTTCAGCTAGTTTGAAATAAATCATTAAGGTTTGAAGATAAGGAGAAGATCCTAAAGATATTTAAGATCTAATCAGTTTGGTTTGAGAATTGTTGTATGTTTTTGTTAGTTTCAGATCAGATTTCAGTTTGCAGAAAAAGGACTATATTCAGTTCAAGATTTTCAGCCACAACAAATACATGTTTGGGATTGGCCCAATGGATCAGGCTACTAGTCAACGGTGTTCTTGACATCTCACAAGGAGATGCCATCCCCATGTGAAGCCGATGTTAGCAACCTATAAATATAGGATTCATAATTTTGACTTGACTGATGGTAGTCTTGTAAATATGTACAAACTTTGCTTTCTGAAAGTTATTTTCCCATATTTTGTAAAAATAAAAAATAAAAAAGAGGGTAAAAGGTCCTAAAAGAAAAATCAAAGGACTTAGAAAAAATAATATACCCCAAAAGAAAAAAGATGAATAAAACATGAAAGTGTGCAATTCTAAATGCCACTACTTTACTTTTTGTAGATGATTATGGCAGACTGTCAGTAAATGCCATAATCCATGATGATTTGAACAACTTAATCTTGAATTATCATGTTTCAATTTACTTGTTTTAGATAGATAATGAAGAATTGTCATACAGTTTAATCATGACAATTTAGTAGTTAGGTAGAGAATAAAAGAACCCAATAGTTTAATTTGGATTCTTGGATGAAATAAGTTAGAATTAGATAGTTTTACTGCTTTCAAAAAGAATAAATGTTTTGAAGGTTGCTAGCTCAAATGCACCTGATTAAAATAGAAGAAAAAATGATAGAAGATATGTCTGGGTAGGTAGAAGAAGGCTAGAAATCCATTGTAAATATTTTTCACCAGGATAAAAATAAATAATTTCCCCTCCCCATAGCCATTTAACATTCTAGACTATCAGTCAGAGAGGCTCAGGGCATTTCCCTGACTTTTGTTGGGACCGGACCCAAGGCTCAATGATTGACTAGTGGAAAGTGTTAAGTTTATATATTAATCCCAGAAATCACATCATTTTCCATTCATGCATTCATTACCATGAAAAATCATAAGTAAAGACCCCATTTTTACTTAGTGGTGCTTAAAACCTTCATTTGATTAACTTCCTACATCTTATGAAGCATAAAACCTCAAAATAGCATTTTATCCTAAGTTAAAGTGATGAAATTATTACAATGAAAACTTGGTTTTAATCTTCACTTTTCGTAGTTATAATTGTATTTTTTGAGTATTCACTTTCCCTTTTCATATTAACACCTAACTTATTTTATTAACTCCCTATAGAAAATCTTGGTCCTATTAATATAACTTCTTTCTATTAATTATCCCAAAAAACCCCTTATTATAATATTTTTATGTCAAAGTTATTATGCACATGTTTAAATTAAATCCCTAAGCTACCCCTTTGACATGAAAATTATCCATAAACAAATATCCCGACTCCCCTATAGTTATTTAGCCTAATTGGTTTGGAATAACTATATAATAAGATATAAAGGAAAGTTTCGGAATACGATGTATCAAATGAAAATTAAAAACCCTTTCCGATGCTTCAGATATTGTTTCTAACCAAAGTTTGATTACATTAAGCCTTTGATTTACTACCCCTTCATCTGCACTCCACACAACATAAACCTTAGGTATATATTTGCCACTTTACAACGTGCATATTAAACCTTGGTTAAAATCCTATTAACTCGCCTCCATGTATTCCACTCCATATATATGAATTCCTTTTATATATCAAAAGCCTCATTATCCAATCAAATAACCCAGCACCCTCATGCTCATCCATCACCCTCTGATCATATTTATATACCTAATCTAATGGTCCACACTTAGTGCGATCAACCCGACCCTATGCCCCACCATTCCCATCGCGGTGATTTAGAACCATTGATCTTTGTTATTGAATCAATGACCCATCTTGAAGCCCGATCCCACCTTGTTGTTCCCCGCTACTTCGAAATCCAATCCTGACCGTTCACATCAGTTAATCAGATCCGACGGTGCGCGTTTCATATCGTGTGCCGAAATTGATCAGACGCAGTTTGGGAAAATTTATGCGATAAAAGTTGTTTTGAGAAACCACTGACTGCTACGTGTCCAATTTTAATTAGATCGCATTACAAAAGCCCAAAATTACTTACCATCTTAAAGTAACGCAATACCGCCAAATGGTTTTAACATTCAAAATTCCAAATTTGCCTCCCTCCTTTGAATGAACTTATAAAAAAACGCCAAATATGATGATGTTTATTAAGGTAAAAACTTTAATATATCATTGTTATATCTGTTATTTGCATTCCCGACTGGTTAAACTCCTGCCACGACTATTTTAAAATATTTTCGAGCCTCTATTGACCAATTTATAGCCCCAGAGCTAAACTTTACCACTGTGACTGAATCTGAAAGACCATTAAAGCTACCCTCTGCAGCATCAAAGATTCAATTTCAACTAAAGATACTCTGTTAACATAACAAAGTACATTGTTTCAAAAAAATCAACAGAAGTCCAAATTCGACCACAGAAGCTTCAGAAACCCTGTCAAAACATCAAAATACCTGCGAATTGAGGGAGATCTGTGTTCTGGAGCCAGTCTTTTAAAGGCCAGTTTCCTCCGTTTCTAAGCTCCAAAGACCAAAATTCAAAGATTTAAAGGGTTGAAACTCTGAATATGCCTTGAAATCCTATTTCTCAGTCAAACAAACTCATAAAACCCTTGTTTTATGTTTTATTCCAGTTTTCACACCCTCAAAATTTCTTTGATAAACCTAATTGAGCAGAAAACCAAAAAGAGATTATCCTTAACCAAAATTGCTCAATTATCCCTCTGTTGAAGTTACAAACTCCTACAAACAGTCTAATCTTGCAGTAGTTACCCAAAATGCCTAAAAAACAGAGTTAAACCTCCACAGACAGATCTCATTCCACGGGTCTTTCAAAAAACCTTCAAATCACCTCCCTGCAGACCTGGATTTCATTAACAAATTGTTTTATTTTTGTAGGTTATCATCAGAATATGGATTTGGGCCAACAGTTTCAATACTAGTTGACAAAATTGTTTGCCCCAAATTCTCATATTTTAATTCCAAAGCTTCATTCAACAAACAGTTTGTATAAAAAGAAAGAATAAAATCAAGTCAGAGAAATATCAGAATGATGAAATGCGCACAATGAATGGTAAAAGTGAAATGAGAATTCACAATGACAATAAAAACATAACAGTCTAAGAGTATTAATGGTTAAAGTGTATCAGGTAAAAGTCAGAGTGAAAGTTAAAACAAAGTTACGAGAGCAGTCAAAGGTAAATAGTAAAAGTAAATACAGAGGCAATAAAATGGTAAAAAGAGATTAAAATACTTTCACCAACAATGAATTTTATCCAAAGTGAAATTAAAACAGTTAAAAGAACGAAAAGGTGAAAAGATGAAAAAGAGAGCAAGAAGGGACATTTTTTTTCACAAATTTCCTGTTTAAGTCATTGTTTTGCAAAAAATATTGTGACCAATCCAAGATTAATTTTGTAAAATTGAAGGAGGTTTATGTTCTTAGGAGGTCCATCTACAAAAACCTCTCTCACGTTTCTAACAACCATTATGGATTGGGAAATATTAAATAATATTGGAGAGCACTTTTTGCAGAAAATTCCTGTTAAGTCATCATGTTGCAGAGAAGATTGTAGCCAATAGGAAATACATCTTACAAAACGGAAGCAGGTTTGTGTTACAAAGGAACCCATCTAAAAAAAAATATCTCACATTTTTCCCAGGTATTACAGAACAAGAGATGCATGCACATCTTTAAAGCCTATTTTTCAGACTCTGTAAAACTTTGTTTTACACTTCTTTTTGCAGAGCCTATTTTGGACAGCTGGAGAGGAATTTTAGGAACCAGAGAGAGGTTTATTTCAAAACCCTATGTATCTACAATAACATCTTTCACTTTGTACATATCTATTTCGGATTGAGAAATACAAAGGTCTCATTGGACCCCAAGTTTGCAGAATTGCTGGAGTAGAATGCACAAAGAAAGGAAACAATTAGTGACTCGAATGCCTCATCATCAACTAGGAGTTGGATCAAATTCAAATTCTCCTCTTTGTCATCACCTATTCATAAAAAATGGTGCCAAATATATGCATTAGTTTTGAGTGTTTTTTAATTAAGTTCTATTTATGTAAAACAATTGGAGATATTTGTAAACCAATCTTGATATTTTTCAAGATATTTTAGTTTAGAATTTGTATAAATACTTCACTCTTTGAAGTATTTTGGGTGGAATAAAATTTTTCAAGACTACTATAGACATTTTTTCTCAATACATTGGAGTTTGTGTGAGTCGATTTATGAAGCAGCTGACTAGAACTAATTCAAACATACATCATAACTCAGGATTCTTGTGTTGATCAGATAAGTCACGTATTTTCTTGTTTCCACTGTTTATCTTTCTAAGTTCCATACATACATTTACATGTTTTCTATCTTTAATGATTAACTAGGAGGATTTATACAGGATTAGTGTTAAAAAGCTCCTTGTTTTTTACTATTTTTACATTGATATGTTTTCTGCTGATAACCAGACTTAAGAATTCTTAAATGCTCTTAGTCCCTGTTTGACCCCTTTCTTTCATATTCATTTCTGTAACATAAGGATTCTTAATTTCCCTTTTGTTTATATCTTTCCATTTCAGCAAAAAGCCTATTCAAAACCCTTTTAAGGTCATCTACCCTACCCTTAGTACATTTGCTTGTTTTGACCTTATTTCCTAGCTCTGCTTGCCAAGAAGTTGACTCCATAGCCCAATGGTCTGGTAGATCCCTCTGTGGTTTACCTTAAAGTACCTTTTATTAACACCAAACTTTCAAAACAAACCAATTGTCCAATTATAACTAGCCTAAAATCTTATAACAAAAATCAAGCTAAATCTTGAGGAGAGATCCCTCTCTAGAATTTAGGAAGGCTAGATCCTGAATTTCAAAAAAGGTTCTTGGTTACCTCTAGTAAGTTACAAAGTTTTAAATATTTCTGATAGAAAATTTACTAGAGTGATAACACCAACTACAGAAAACTGTCTTTTTGTGCCATGATGTTCACAGAAATCAAAGAATTCATCTGATATATATTCTCCTCCTCGGTCAAATGTAAGACATTTGATTTTTAGATCTAATTCATTTTCAACCAAATCTTTGAAGATCTTAAAATTTTCAAATTCTTCATCTTTATGTTTTATTAAACCGATCCAACACATTCTAGAGAAGTCATCAATAAATAAGATATAATATTGTTCTCCACGAGGTGACTTTTTCCTTACAGGACCACATAGATCAGTGTGTATAAGTTCAAGAGGCTTATTTGTTGATCCTTCTTTAGCATTGAATTTCACCCTGGTTTTCTTACCAAATTGACATGATTTTCATATGGTACTTTCAGGTAGAGTGATGTTTGGAAGATCATGAACAGGTTTGAGTCTGTTGGATTTTCTTATTTGAGAGAACCTCAAATGTCCCAACCTTCTGTGCCATAACCAATTTTCTGAAGATTTACCCAAGTAGCATTGTTCTTGGCAACCTTTCAATATGTACAGATTGCTTGGCGTTGTGGTTCCTTTTATTACAGTTTTCCCTGTGTCAAGTCCACGAACTACACATTCTTTTGAACTAAAGACAACTTCATTTCCTTGATCACACATTTGACTGACACTTAACAGGTTGTGTTTTAATCCATCCACATACATAACATTGTTAGCTTTCACCTTTTCCTTTAGAAAAACAAAACCTTTTCCTTTAATGACAGTAGGAGAGTCATTTCCAAAAGTAACATTCTTTTCTTTCTCTAAAGCATTGTATCAAAAGGAGTTTATTTCTATCACATGTCATGTGTTTTGAGTATCAGCTATCAATTTACCATTGATTTTCTTCCTCTTTTGCTAATATATCTATGCCACAAATTTCAACTTGTAAGTCCTTCTTTCTCCATTCCTTGGATTTTGAAGGTATATAGTCTTTTGGCTGAAGTTTGCTCCTGCATTCAGATTCTTCATGGCCAAAGTTATTGCAATAAGCACATGCAATTTCATTTTGAAGAGGAGAAAAGTTATTATAAGTATTCTTCTTTATTCCTATCTCATTTCTTTGCTTCCTTGCTTCTCTGGTCATGATGGTTTTGTATGCAACACATTGAGCAGCCTTATGACCAAAATTGTGACATGAGAAACATTGTCCATTAAAGGAGAAATTTCTGCGATCATGAAACCTTCTATTTATGTTTACCTGTTGATTGATATTCTTGTTATTTTTCTTCCTTGTATTATAGTGGTCATGATTTACCTGTGTAGATTCTTTTTTCTTTTTCTGAGAGACAGAATGTTGCAGGCTGGCTTTAGCGACATTTATGTTGAAGATTGAGATGATTCTCCACCATATCCAAGACCTATATTTATAAGAGGAGAGCGTTGTACCTTGATAATTTCATCTAAGGTTTCATATCCTTTAGCAAATCTAAGATTTAAAGTTTTCACTTTCTCAATTTCCTTTCTTAGACTTACTATTTCACATTCTAATTTCTCATTGTGCTTCTCCTTTTCCATAAGCTGATTTTTTAGAGTATCTATGGAAATTTTGTTTTCTTCAAAACATATTTTGAGATGATTTATTTCTTCAAGAAAGTCATTTTATTCTAAAGCATCCATAAAAGTATCACTAGAGTCCTTTTCAAATGCCATAAGTAGTTTAATATCTTTATCATATTATCCTTCTTTACTATTTGATAGACCATCACTATCTTCATGAGTATAATAAATTTTTCTATTGGTAAACCATTTCTTATTTCCTTTAGCCACTTCCTTTCCTTTTTCATGACTATCTTTATGGGGACATTTGGGAGCATAATGACCAAATCTTCCACAAGAAAAGCATTTAAAAGGAAGCTTACCTCTGAACTTTCCAGTGCCAAGTTGTAGCTTCTTTAAAAAATTTACCTCATATTCTTCTGATACATACCCTGATCCTTCTTGTTCTTCTACTTCTTTTCCCTTTGCAGCAACTCTAAAGACAACTTCTTTGACTTCAGATGGACCTCCTTTTCTCATTTCACAAGCAGTCAGAATACCATGAAGTTGAACAATAGTAAGAGTTTGTATATCCTGCTTCTCTTCAATAATAGACACTTTAGACTCGAATTTGGGAGTTAGAGATCTTAAAACCTTTTCTACCAGAGTAGTGTCAGTTATGGTTTCACTCGGATTTATCATACGATTTATAATATCATCTAGACATAAAAATAAACTAGCAATACTTTCCTTATTATGTATCCTAAGATTTTCATATTGAATTATAAGAGTTTGGAATTTAGCACTTTTTACCTTGGTATCACCTTCATAGATTAGAATGATTTTTTCCCATATCTCCTTTGTTGTATTCAACTGCATGAGTTTGACAAATTTTGATTCAGTCAGGCTTCCCAATAATGCATTCACCGCCTTTGCATTGGTTCCATAGTTATTTCTTGTTGCCGCATCTGTTGGATCTGATGCTGGATATTGATAACATCCTTCAACTATAGCCCATACATCTTCTCCAAGAGACTGAAGATATGATCTTGTCCTTGTCTTCCAGAATATTAAATTGTTTCCGTTGAAGAGAGGAGGCCTAATAGATGATGTCCCATCTTGATTTCTCATCTTAGCTGATCTTCCTTCTGGCAATTAAGCTTCATCAGAAGGACCTGCTCTAAAACCAATTGTTGGGAAAAATACTATTGGGGGGGGGGGAGGGGGGGTTAATCAATATTTAAAACTTACTGAAATATTTAAATTTTTCTTTATTGAATTCCATACGCGGCTTTGATGAACCCAACTCGCGTATACACGTGCATATAACAAAAGAAACTAGCGTATACTGATATAATTTTTACTGTTTAGAAACACTTTTCAGAAATATTTTTTAACTCAGTTTATCAGTCATGCATCCATTAGATAATCAGCAAATATGTGCAATAACAGCAGAATAAATCATCACACAAGAGAAACACACATGAACACCAAGATTTAAGGTGGAAACCCAATTCAGGAGAAAACCACTGTTGTTGTCGTCTCTATCTTCAATATTTACTATATGGAAAATTGTTTACAATTTTGTACTGATGCAGACTCATATCAGTACGCAGGCATATACTTGCAGAAGGCTGCAACCTTCTCTCATTTTCTAGCTACTACTGGAAGGGAGTTACAACCCCCTAATCTTGTTTACCAGTCACTACTGGAAGGGAGCTTCAACCCCCTGATCAAAACACCAGATTCCACTGGCAAGAAGCCTCTACTTCTACACTGAAGGCTTCAACCCTCATAAACACTACAAACCACGTTTCATCAATTTTCACACTGGATCAAACAGCTTCAACACAACTCTTCATAAGAACAATAATAACCTTCACCCAATACTTCAATTAGAATAATGAGATCACTATAACCAGAACTAAAAAATAACCCAGACTTCAGAATGAGTATGCAAAATCAAAATTAACCCTAAACCTTCATCATCTTAAAAAGCATATGCTACTTTGCTTTACTGAACCTGTGTGTATACGCGCTTTCCTTAACACCAACCTGCGTATATATTTGTGAATACTATTTTTCAGAATATGATCTGTCTCAGATTCAGATCTAAGTCATTCAGTCAGATATATTTTTCAGAATTGCAGGACCCTTGATCAGTCAGCCATCATAACACATATTTTCTCACTTATTGATCAGATTTGTACATAATCAACTTAGCAACATATACAGCAATTAAGCAATCCAGATCTACATGAAGACTTCATTGACAAACAACAGATAAATAACAGCAATAACATTAAAAACTCTGCAATAGGCTTCAGAAAACCCTAACTTCCATACGTGCCTTTTCTGAATCAAACCCGCATATATACGCACTTTTCCTGAGATGAACTAGTGTATAGATCTGTAAATATTAGATCAAAAAAATGTTTCAAATCTGTAGAACTTACCCAAATTTATTCACTCCACTTCAACAAACATGTGCCAGGTCTCAGATCTAATCATCTCTTCAATGGATCATGAAAGAACAAAGTCTTTTTAGGTCTAGAGATCTTGATCCATCAATCTATCCAAGGGTGCATCACAACTTCAGATTTATCAATAAAACAGATTTCATCCTATTCAGAGATACTTTAGAGAGAAGTATTTTGTGATATCCCTTCCACATGCACACTTTGCATTATGATCTGCCTCTCCTTATATAGATTTAACCTTTCTTAATAGCATGAGTCAAAACCACACAACAGCTGATGGTATTCTTGGACGGAATCAAATGGACAACACAATGCTCAATACCGTGGGCTAATACCATGGTAATGTTCCCTGGTATCTTATTTTTAAAGTACAAAAAGGCACACGTGAATTGGATCGTACTTCTCCACGTGTACATGCGGCTTGGCCTAAACAAACCTGTGTATAGAATATTTAATATGAATTTTATCAATTCTTCTGTTGGATATTACACATTTCTTCTGATAGACTCCTGAGTTTCTGCTAAAGACATATACTCCATATTTTACCAAAGAGTTGCCATCAAGGACAACATATTAAGACATAGGAATCATGTTCCTAACAATCCCACTCTATAACCTCTCTTGCCCTCCAAAATCACATATTTTATAAAGACAATTTTCTGGTTGTTTGTATTCCACATAAGAATATGAATTGAACATACTTATCTCTTTTCCTTCCACTCATTCATATCCAGACTCTTCATATTAGAACATAAAAATAAAAAATCCATCCAATATTGATTTCATCCACATGTAATGATTAAATGCATCAACCTAATGGCAACACCAAATAACAATATTTACCATTAATTCTTCACAACAATCTTTGCAGCATCTTTGCCTTTGCCTTGGAGTCTTGCCTTTGCATCACAACAATTCAAATCAATCAAAAATTTTACATCACAACAAATTCTTCAATATAACAATCTTTGCAACATTATCAAAAAATTTCAATGTATCACAACTCCTCCTCCTTTTTCTGCTCCTTTGCATTGTTGATTGTGTTCATTAGTGTATACATTACCTTGTTGTTTCTCCTTTACCTGTTGCTGCTCCTTCATTTTTCCTTGTTGCTGCTCATTTTCTTGTTGCTTCTACTTCATTGTTCCTTCCTACTGCTCCTTCATACCTTGCTACTATTTTTGCTCATTTTCCATCAATGACAATATTTCCAAACATACCCCCCTTTGGCATTGATGGCAACACACCCCCCCCCCCACACCCCCTTTCATTATGAGAGGTGTCTCCCTACCTATGATTACCTCCCCATTTCAAATCAATGGAGAGGGGGTTTCAAATTTCTAGTAGCCTGTAAAAGAATCCTTATTTTAGTTGTCATCATTACATTACTGCTTCATAACATACAATGCCTTGTTCTACATAAACAATGTTCACACTATCATTGAATTAATTCCACTCCATATGGATTGTTAGGGTTGCTCCAAATTGAATGAATGTTTCTCCAAAATGAATTTTGCTCCATATGACATATAAACATTGCTCCAAATACACTTCATAATGTTTTAACATTGTAAGAGCGCTGCAAAATATTGTTGTGAGAACACTATGAAAGCAAGAATAATGTTGAGAGAACACTTTGTAAGGAAAGCATGGTATGCATGATAAATGAATTATATTGAGCACTACAATGGACATATGTATGCTAAAGGTACCCCTATCATGTGTAATCCAAACCAATATGATAACAAATTGTATTGAGTGGAACCTCACTGCTTGGGATGCCTGCACTTAAAATAAATTGACCAACGCAAGTATAGAATAGTTAATCAAATATAAGAAGGTCACCCAAATTCATTTATATTGGAAAAATACTTTGCCTATAATCATCAAGGAGTTAACATTTGGAATAAATATTCTTCTTTCTAGATTTAGCTAATTTACCAGAGCCTCTGGTACTACTAAATTTGTTGCACCTCCATTGATAACATCAAAAGGTGTTTCATCTGGAAAATACTTCTCTCCATCACCCACATGAATAGAAATAGCTCCTTGATCTAAAAAATGAGTAGCATGTCCCTTATTTATCAATTCTATAGACATGTCCCTTAGCTAAGAAATGACAAGTTCCACTTCCACAACTCTTCATGTTTGACTTGCAAGTGTGCTTCCAGAATAACATGCAATTTCAAATCTATTTAATGCCATGCAAGGATTCAAGAGAGCGACCAAATATCTCCTTATCAGTATTTTCTTGCACATACACAGTAAAGACTGTCGAACAAAATTGGATGACACTGATTGAATAAAGAAGAATAAGCTCGTCATTGAAAAGGAAATAATTCATCAATGTTCCACCATTAGAATCATTAATTTTGACTTCTATCAAATGCACAACACCTACAATGGAATGAGCAATAGAATCATCAGTTATGATTTCAAATTCTACCATATTGCCATAGTAAAATTCATCTTCTTGTCATAGTGTTAATACAATAGCATTCTTGTCATATTGTTATTATACCTGCCCATGGCATGGTATATATCGATCGATATCACTCCCATTAACAATATTTTTCACCAAAACAATAAGCTTAATACAAAGTTTTTTGGATTCATATCTTTTTGAAAAAATTTCTTCAAATCGGATATTGACAACTCCGCTCATATACTTCGGAGTCTTATTGCTAGTAATCCTTCATTTTTTTGCGTAACATTAGGGCATAGATCAAAACATCAATTAAAATTGGCGTCGTGAGGCTGATTAATGCTACTTTTCAGGGTAGCATTAGAGTATAACATTTTCATAACATTTTATGTCAAATACTTTCTGCATATAATTGGTATGCTTTGTAGCATGATGGTGTATTGCCGCCATCTGCCTCTTGCGTGTGTATGTGGTTGTTCGCATGTTGGCTGGCCAATGATGGGTGGCAAGGCCACGATTATTGTTAATTACAAAGGTGAGGAGATGCAAGTTCTTGCACAAGACTGCACAAGAGATCTCATCCATGGTGTTGATGAAGATAATATAGATTACAGAGCCTCATCCATGGCATTGTTGAAAAATGAGGGAGATTGCAGGGCTTCCCTTGGTGTCATGGATGGTGAAGATAAAAAAGATTACAGAGACTCATCCATGGCATCGTTGAAAATGAGGGAGATTACAGGGCTTACCTTGGTGTCACATTAGAGAATGTTGTCGTTATTTTTTATACCTATTTCGTTATCGTTTCTGCATATTTCAATGACTCCCAGAGGCAAGCTACCAAGGATATAGCATCATTTCTAGGTTGAATGTGACGGGTCAAAAAAACCTTCGTGCTAATTGAGTTGAATCAGTAGCAATGTTGACGGGTGACCCCGCATCAAAGGTAGCAAAGGTGCTTTATACAGAGGTGAATATGGGCACATATATAGGGAAAATCGAGCTCATTTTCCACTAGTTTAATACCAGGATTCGGTTCCATAAATAGATAGAGTCACATATGAAGAATACCAGGTACTTTGTTTGTGTCCCAAGGTTGTATATTCACATATATAATGAAATGATGGCTTGTGCAGTGAATTACATGAGAGGCTAGCTTTAGTAGGTGCATGCTTTGAATGAATGAAAGAACTCAAGAGCTCTTATTAATGAACTCTCTACACAGTCCATGGGGCTTGAAATTTATGGCTTAAGACTTCTTCTACACCTATATGATCAATATTTTGAGCAGGACATTAAGGTATTTCTATCAATAATGAGGTAAGAATCAAAATAATGATATGATGTCAAAGTTGAGGCTTTATACATTCAAAACGACAGTCGATGATCATAATTCACAAACCCCAAATTCAAATTCAGAAATTTAGAAAATATATGGAATGGAGTGGATCAAATTGTCGGTTACGGTTGTTGTTTTCTAAATAAGTATGAGCACCATTAACCAAGCTCCTATTACCTTCTACCACCTTAAACACATGCTACCACCTTTTTCCACCGCTTCACCACCCGTTACCAAACCTGCAGTAACAATTTATTACTTTATTAGATATTGCATGGAAAATTTTTCATTCATGCATCACATGAATATCTAGAGTAAATTTGAGGTAAGAAATTTTCTAGATACTTCCAACAACAACAGGCCATTCTACTACAAACATGGCCAGAAAAAGCTAACCATGTAGCCATGGACGAATCAGAGTTAGCATATTTAGCATATTGAAGCAATAGCAGGACACATATTGAATCAATAGCAGGACACATATTGAAGCAATAGTAGGACATATATATATGGCTCTAGGCAAGTTAATAGAATCTATTGGGTGCTCCAAGCATGTGTTTTTGGGTTGGTTTCTCTCAGGGAAGGTAATTTTTTATTTGAATTTACATATTTAATAACCATGATTTGAAATTACATGTTTATTAACACACTGATTTCTTCCAAATGATGAATTCCAGCAACCTCCAATAGGTGATCCAAGACATCCATTGTCAAACATACAAATATGGGGCAAAGGGGCACCCTTGAAAAAATGGATTGGTTCAGAAAAAATTGATGGGATAATGAGTTATTATTAGGGAGAAATGTTGATGCATTAGAGAGTAATTTGTTAACCTTGGCGACACATCGTGGTAAGAAAACTAACATGTCTGTGATAAAGCTCAAATCTACAGAAAACTACGGTGCTAGCCAATGTCTTGACCCCATCCAAGTATTCTCAAGTCTATATTAGGTGTCTAGAATAATTGGACTCTATACAAAACCTGTCTCCTCTTGTTGAACTAATCTACATGCAATTGAGTGTATTTTCAAAGCCATTGCTTTAGCCATGATCTTAAATGAGACACCCAGGAAGGTAATGAACCTCCAAGCTCTAATGGTGTGCTTATAGCTTCATTATTAGTAACGATTTTATTAAGGAGTTTATTAAGGCCTTGATTGAGAGATTTAGATTGTCTTCTAGAAGAGAATCCTTCAGCTATCTCACCCATTCATCACCCATTCTTTTACAAAGAAGAGATTTCTCATACCCATCCTTATTTTGTCTCTGCTTCTAGATGATGTCATATGACTTGATATAACATATTCATGCACTATAGTGATATTTTTTCTTTGAATTTACCCCATTAAAGTACTAGTATCATATATTATTAAAATTGGACCTACTTTAATAACAAAAATATAAACAAAAAATTAAGCACAATATCTCATATTTTAAAAGATTCAAGGGGTGAGTCCACAACTACTATCGTGAGTTTCCTTTTTTTAGATTACATAAACACTGTTTTCTTCTTGATTTTTAGCGTAGCACCAAGTATATTAAAGCTATGGTATCTTGACTAGTGCAATGGCTTAATATGTTCCTACTTTTCATTTTTGCAGCTGTCGTTTACCCCTTATTTCCTCACAACCATTTTGGACAAGTGTGGGGGACAAGCCTATGTTGGAGGCCCAATTATGCCTCAATCTTATCCATATACCTATCAGTAGGGAACTGCATATACTGGACCTATGTGCCAACCATTGATTACCATCAGATACAACTCCATTCTCCTAAAGGGATTTTTTCACCCCAAGACCACAATTCGATTTGGAAAATTTTGGTTCTTTATGTCCACCTTCTATTACCATGTATTGTTAATAAATATTTTTTTGAGCATCTTATTATGCTTATTATTAATTTCTGGATTTATCTTTGCATAATGTATACAATCCTTATCTTGCACTCCAATATTCTCATATATGCGTTAAATCTAAAATTGTTAGTCCTCTAGCATACCATTCCTTGTGGGCTTCTTCCTCTACAATTGTTGGATCAATTCAAACTGGAAAAGAGAAAAAAAGGAAAATAAACTTTCATTGTTCTGAAATCACAGGTGTGTTTCAATCTATTTATTATATGTAGATGATGCATGATGCTGATTTCTATGCATGCAACATCATATTTCTCTTGAAGTGAAAGAATTAGTTTTAATTTTTATGAAGTAGAACTAATACTATTAGGCATTGGGTTCTAGAGTTGGAGGATTAACATCAAGAACCTTGTTGCTAAACTACTTGTATTATGCCATCTCTCTTGCTTTCTAATATTTTATCAGTATAAATTTTGATGGTGAGTTTTAGCTCCATATTGAGCAGAGAACCAATTGGTCATTTGCAAAAAACAATCTCCTTGTGGAACTCTATAATCTGAGCTTCTGCAGAAACCAATCTTACCCAATTTGTATGCCTTTCATTATTCAATGAGTTACCATTGTTGGGACCCACTCTCTGGGAGACCGACAACTAAGAACCAGAGGGGATCGATGTGATGATTGGGGCATCACATAGACCTAGGAGGCAGAGCCTACAAGATTAACACTAAACTTTATCAGATTCACATCATATTTCTGTGTGAGTCAACCCTAAACAAAATGGAGATGTTCTCCTTGTTTAGCCATATTCTTAGCTATTGCATCTGAAATATTTTCCATTGTGCACAATATGCCTTGTCTTATTCTTGTTTGAAATCATCGATTATTGGAGAATATCCTATTAAAATCAACAATCAATTCAATTCTAAATATCATGACCACTGTTTCTTTCATTTATAGCTACATTTGAAGCAATCAACTCACTCGAGAGATACCTACAACATTTATCAATTTAAAGATGATGGGTAAATTGTAAGTATCTTTGTTTATTTTTTGTTGCATGTATCTTACAAATTCTAGATAGCTATAATCAAGTAGATAGAGTTTTACCAACTTGGTATATGTTGTATTTTCTGTTGCATGTATCTTACAAATTCAAGATAGCTATAATCAGATAGATAGAGTTTTACCAACTTGGTATATGTTATCTTCAAGTACCATTCAAAACTCATGGAGGCATCCCATGCGTGCATCCCATAAAAAAAATGGCATTGCCTATTCTTTGAAAGATTCCTCCGAAATTTATTTCTTGCTCATGGCCTTACATTTTCTAACTCGTGTCAATACCAATTCACCACCTCAAGCCAAGGAACGTACACATGCCTACTTGGACCAAAGAACTTTTGAGATTTCTATACTATTATATTTTGCAGGATTTTTCCATATTACCAATAAACAAACTCCAAGAAATAAACTTTGAAACTTGAACCCCCAAAAAAACTGACTTCTTATGTCCTACTTGGAATTATTTTTTTATGAACAAGAGATATCGATTTGCACTATTCCTTCCTCGTAGACTGTTCTCCTCACCTCCAAAAATTACTTATGTCATCTTGCGATATTTCCCAACCAAAAATATCTTCTCAATACCATGGTTTTCCCTCACGATCCTAGCTGAAACATGGACATCATGTCCTACATCATTTTAGCTTAGAAATAATTATGTTTTTTTTATTTGTACAATTAATAAATATATTAGGAACTTGCTCTGCAGACATGATATCTCTTGCACCTTCTTTTCTAGGATCTAAATGATATTGTAGACTTGGGAAGAGAGTTTCAACTTCGAAAATTTGCAAATGCTTGGGCCAAAATTTGAAAATTTGAAAATGTCTCTGGTCTTTTAATATCAAATTTAATGTACAGTTCAAGTGTATATTATGGTTTTGTTGTATACTGCATGTGTAATCCACTTTATAAAATCTCTGTACAAATTATGTAGGTGCATGGTATCGTGGCTGAGATTCTATGGATTTGAGGAGAAATAGAATCCATATGTTGACATTGTAATCACCATAATCATAATGTGATTTTACCATTGTCACAATCTATATGTCTTTCCAAGGGCTTTGGCCATTCTTTTCTTTTTAAGCTCATTCCTATAAGATAAATATAAAAGCCTGAAATATCGTTGGCTTAGAATCTATGCAATAGAATAGATAAAAAAACATAAAGTTGTCTCAATTATTTTTCAACATACATCTTTGTTAATTGTTTTAGCGACTGGCTAGTTTTGTACTTCAAGGTTGGGGTATTGGTGAGGATCCTCTAGACAAATAAACAAATCTCACCCAATCGAAGATTCCTTATCAAGAGTAATTTATGAGCCTTTTCTTCTAAACAAAATTAACCATTTTGTTCATTGTAAAATTCTGATCCAACCTTTCCAAACCAAACCAAAAGAAGGGTCAGGGAAGGGCTCGGAATGACCAATGCAATGGAAAAGGAGCAGGGAAACGCCTGGACCAATGTGGATTGAATTGCCAGAGCAGGAGTGGTACCGTAAGCAGAACCAAAGGCTAATGTGAAGGAACTAATATGGATGAATCGACCCTTAATAATTCCCACTAAAAATTACCTTCCTTACCCGGATTTAACTAAGAATTATTTACAACTACAACCTCCAATTTGACCTTCTGCTAGCTACAAAATGAAGGTGCTTCCCTTTGGAAGAAATATTGTATCATAGGAGTAGGTGGGGGGAAGAGAGAAGGAGGTACCCTTACGATTTTGAATAGAAGGAGACAACGAATACATAATGTATCCGTATCCCTTTACACCATCTAGATATCTAATGAAGATGCTCACTTTGCTTTGAGCCCACAAGGCCTTCCCATAATATTGAGGAATGGGGATCCATGGGTGTTATCCTAAAATGCAGAAATGTGTGACGTTCAATTGCATTCCACTTGGAGCTTCAAAGGGTGTCTTTTTTAAGGTTGTCCTTTCTTGAAGGATCTCTCTCTTAACCATTAACTGAAGGAAGGTACTTCATACCATCATTTCTCTTCTGGTTTCGTTCAGGAATCTAATTCACTTAAAGCGATCGGGCTTCATGATGGCTTGCTGTTAATCTGTGCCAATGATGGCTCGTTCCGTCAGGCTCCACTTGACAAGGGAAAGGGAAGGTTTTGAATAGCTACATCATGTTGGAATTTCTAAATACAATCAGACAGAGGAAATGTGTTTCCCCCACAACACAGAGACTACAAAAAATTAATGCGGAAAATACAAACAGTCATACACACAGGCAATGTTATACACAGGAGAGGAATGAAATTCGTTTTTGTATTCAACTCTCTATATCTCTCTCTGAAAACAAATGAAGTTACATTAGTTATACAAAACGACCGAAACCTGTAAAATGTAATCTAATAAATGAAATTCAATTGCCGAATAGACGTTCAACAACCATTTGTCCTTGATCTGTTAAAAGACCCATATCTTCATTTAATCAGCACACAGGCTGTATTCTGCTTATACACAAAAACACGCAAAGACGCGTTCAGATCTTCAAAAGGGTGGAATTCAGAATTTATATATTTCGGCTCTATGTCCTCATCGTAGATCGCATATTGGCAGTCTTAGTTCTTAACTGGTGCGAACACGAGTAAACATAAATCCTTGCGGGCGCGAAGTGCGATGGCGTGATCGTGTCGGAAAACAAACAACATATGCTATGGTACTTTATGAGAAAACATAAACGATTGCAAATGTGATGTGCGGTAGCACGATCGCATCGCATGTCAAATAACTTACCTTGCGACTGTGGAAAGGTAAGTGGTAAACATTATGAAATGTGCTCTGCAGACGACTTAAACAAAAGGTAAGTGCAGTAAGCAAAATACAAAGGATTGTGGTGGTTTGCAAATGCGGTAAGGTTTGGTGGGTCCAGTCGATATCTCATTGTTAGAGACTTAACTTAACAATGGAAAGGCTTATGGGTAAATGTTAAATGTTGCGACGAGCACCTGCGGGAAAAAAGGTAAGTCAATGCAATATATGGAATTAAACGTAGAGTTTAAGGCTCAGGTACTCTGTTGATATTTTGCATGGATTGCATGAAGACGCCTCCAGCTTCTTGGATCTACTGCTTGTCCTTATCTGCACAAAATTGATAGAATTGTGGGTTGATGCCACTTCTCATTCATGGAGGTGGTTGGGAATAAAATTCCAACACTCACCCTTAATCGCAATTGTCGCCATCGGTCATTCCCAGAAATTTTCTAAGATACTCAAAACTCTTATGTGCTAATGGCTTTGTGAGGATATCAGTAAATTGTTCCTCTGTACTACAGTGCTGCAAAAAAATCTCACCATTTTTAACCAATTCTCTTATAAAATGATATTTTGCATCAATATGCTTTGTTCTCTTGTGGAAAACAGAATTCTTCGACAATTCTATTGCTGAGCTATTATCACAATAAATTGTGGTTCCTTTGTCTTGCTCATGACATAAATCTCTCAGCATCCTTCTCATCCAAATAGCTTGACAGGTTTTTGTTATTGCTGCTACATATTTTGCTTCTGCTGTTGATAAAGCAACTATTGGTTGCTTCTTGGAAGCCCATGAGATGGCAGCTCTCGATCCCAAATGAAACACATACGTAGATGTGATCTTTCTATCATATACACTTCTAGCCCAATCACTGTCAGTGTAACCAATCAATTTAAAATTATCAGTTGAGGAGTATAGA
Source organism: Pinus albicaulis (assembly GCA_034641835.2). NCBI lineage: Eukaryota > Viridiplantae > Streptophyta > Pinopsida > Pinales > Pinaceae > Pinus > Pinus albicaulis. The sequence goes on along the minus strand of CM076575.1, from coordinate 240,189,881 downwards.
ACACCATACTCCTTTGTTCCATTCGCATACCTCAAAATTCTCTTGGTTGCTTGCCAATGAGTCTCCTTTGGTGTTTCCATGAATCTGGAAATTAAACTTACAACATACATAATATCAGGCCTAGTTGCAGTCAAATACCTTAGACTGCCAACTATGCTCTTGTACAATGTCAGATCAACATTTTGCTATCTTCCTTGCTTAACTTCAACCCCATGACATTTGGAGTTACTGCTTCTTTGCAGTGTTGCATATTAAACCTCTTCAACACTTCTCCTACATATTTTTTTTGGGAAATAAAAATTCCCTTTTCATTTTGCTTTACTTCTAGGCCCAAGAAGTATCTCAATAATTGTTGGGTATGTGTTATATTCTTTCCACGACTAGCCCCACGTGTTGTACGTTGCGCCGGGTGCAGCAGGGGGGTCACAGGGGGGGCGGCAGCGCCCTAGCGAATTTTTTTTTGGTATGCGGTCCCACTCATATGCGGACCCACCCATGTTTTGTGCGTGAGTTTGCACATGGTTTTGGGGTACGATGGTTTTCGGCCCCTGGTATTTTGTAGATCTGGTCAAGGGAACTACGGTTATTTTCTAATCCAATGTTAATTGATTGGGGTTTATGTATGCTTCAGCATGTATATATATGTGTTGTAACACTAAAAGGAATATAATGAAAAATAAAGCTGGTCGTCCCAATTTGGGATCCAGGGGAAAATCTCTGTGTTTATCTGTTTCATTTTTATGCTCTCGCTATTGTTTATTTTCTATTATAATATTCGTGTGTAGATAATTTATGTTCAAGGTTAAAACCTACATTTGGTATCAGAGCTGTTTCGGCTTCAAGGGGACGCCTTTGCTGCTGAGGGTTTTTTGCTTGGGCTTGAGGTAGACCCTGTTCAGTGGGAGATCTGCAGGATCGACTCTTGCGGTGAAAGAAGATGGCGAGCGGCGGGAAGATAGAGATCGAGAAATTTAATGGTCAGAGTTTTGAGTTATGGAAGCTCAAGATGGAGGATCTGCTAGTAGATAAAGATCAGTGGATCGCGGTAGATCCAGGTACTAAACCAACGGCAATGTCAGATGAAGACTGGAAGAAACTGGATCGGAAGGCTAAGAGCACAATACGGTTGTGTGAGTTAGATTCAGTATTGTTGAATGTATCTAGGGAAGCTATGGCCAAGAATTTGTGGGAAAAAATTGGGACTTTGTGCCAATCTAAGTCTCTGGTGAATAAGTTGTTCCTGCGGAAAAAGCTGTATAACCTGAGGATGAAGGATGGAGACTCGGTGACAGAGCATCTGAACGCCTTCAATACTGTGGTAAGTCAGCTGTCATCTGTTGATATTAAAATCTCGGATGAAGATAAGTGCATCAGTTTGTTGTGTTCTCTACCAGACTCGTGGGATAGTCTGGTTATTGCAATAGGTAGCAATACAACTACCTTGAATTTTGATGACATTGTCTCAGCCTTGCTGTCGGAGGAAATGAGACGGAGAAATATGGAGGGTCAAAATGGAGATGCCTTATCTGTACGAGGAAGGTCCCAGAACAGAAGCAAGAATAAGGTTTCGAGTGGGAGATCTAAATCTAGAGGGAGATCTAAATCTCCTGGAAAGTTTGTAAAGGTGTGCTGGAAATGTGGAAAGGAAGGGCACTACAAAAAGGAATGTAGATCTAAAGCTCCTGAGAAAGGAAAGGGATCTGATGAAGCTCCTTCTGCAGAGGCAAAAACCACCTCGGATGAAGGTGGAGATGTGTATTTAGCTTCTTCTTCAAATACACATGTAGATCATGAGTCATGGTTGATTGACTCAGGTGCATCCTTTCACTTCACTCCCCATAGGGAGTGGTTCTGCGAGTATAAGAAATATGATGGTGGTGATGTCTTCCTAGGGGATGATAGGAAGGCCAGAATCGTCGGACGTGGAAAGGTCAAGTTGAAGCTGCAAGGTGGGAGGATTAGAACACTTCCTGGTGTTCTGCATATTCCTACATTGGCCAGAAATCTGATTTCTGTAAGCAAGATGGATGATGCAGGTGTAAAAACAGTGTTCGAGAAAGATGCCTGCAAGATGGTTCGGGGAGCATTGGTATTAATGCGGGGAGTTCGGACTGGAACTCTGTACAAGCTACAAGGTAGCACTGTTATTGATGGGTGTAATAGTTCTGTGGTTCCTGAAAGTGGGACGGAAAGCCTAGCTGTGTTTGGAGAAAAGACCATGCTATGGCATCAAAGGCTTGGACATATTGGAGAGAAGGGCCTTCGGATACTGCATAGAAATGGTATGGTAGAAGGTATGTCTAATTTATCTCTGGATTTTGATTTCTGTGAACATTTTGTATATGGGAAGCATAATCGGGTGAGTTTTCCTTCTGGTGCTAAGAGGGCGAACAAGATATTAGAACTTGTGCACGGTGATGTGTTTGGACCTGTGTCAGTTCCATCACTGGGAAAGTCTGTGTACTATGTTTCATTCATAGATGACTTCTCAAGGAATACATGGATATATTTCTTGAGGAAGAAATCTGAAGTCTTTGACAAATTTAAAGAATTTAAGGCTCTGGTGGAAAACCAGACAGAGAAGAAGATAAAGGTGCTGAGGACAGATAATGGTGGGGAGTTCTGCAAGAAGGAATTTGAAGAGTTTTGTAAGAAGTGTGGTATAGCACGACAGAAGACTACTCCATACACACCTCGACCAAAAATGGAGTTGCGAGAAAGAATGAATAGAACAACGATGGAAAAGGCAAATGGAAAAGGCAGAAGCATGCTCAGTGAGTAGGGTTGGGACAGGTGGGTAGAGCGTTAGGCCGCATGTTACTTAGTTAATAAGATCACCTCCATCCGCGTTGGAGGATAAGACTCCACATGAGGTATGGACTGGTAAGAAACCCTCTCTTTCACATCTAAGGGTATTTGGATGTGATGCATATGTAGATGTTCCAAAGGAGAAAAAGAAAAAGTTGGATAATAAATATGAAAGGTGAATTTTTATTGGGTATAAGCATGGTTTAAAAGGTTTCAATATTTGAAACCCAGAAACAAGGAAGGTTGTGTAGAGTTGAGATGTGGTGTTCATAGAGGTGAAAGGTGTTGCTAAACATGAAGTCCTACCAAAGGAACCTGAGAATATAGAGTTTGAGCTAAAGGAGGATGAATCAGACTCTACAACAGAACAAAGACTCGGAAGATAAAAAGGCCACAAACTCCGACTTTGAGAAGATCGGTTCGGAAAGAGAGAGCAGCAGTATAGTCCATCTGCTTTCTGTTCAGGTTTTGCCTTAAATATAACTGATGATGAACCCAGAACTGTCAGGGAGGCAGTAGATTCAGAGGATGGAAAACTCTGGAAGGAGGCCATGGTTGATGAAATAGCATCCTTGCACAAAAACAATGCATGGGATCTGGTGGAGTTGTCGGCTGGAAGGAAGCCCATTGGGAGCAAATGGGTGTTTAAGAAGAAGATGAATGTAGAAGGCAAGGTGGAGAAATACAAAGCTCGGTTGGTAGCGAAAGGTTATTCCCAGGTGCCGGGAATTGATTTTGGTGATATTTTTCTCCTGTTGCCAAGGTTACTTCTATTAGATTACTTTTATCTGTTGCTGCTGCATTTGATTTTGAGATAGAACAGATGGATGTGAAGACAGCATTTCTTCACGAGGATCTAGAAGAGGAGATCTACATGAAGCAACCTGAAGGCTTTATGGTGAAGGGTAAGAAAGAACTGGTATGCAGGTTGAAGAAGTCTCTGTATGGGTTAAAACTGTCACCAAGGATGTGGTATCAGAAATTTGATACCTATATACGGGGACTTGGCTTCACCAGAAGCAAGGAGGATCACTGTGTTTATTTTAAATTAATTGGTGATAGTGTTATTTATTTGGTCTTGTATGTGGATGATATGTTGTTGATTGGAAATGACAAAGAAATTATCCAAGATTTGAAGACCCAACTGTTCTCCATATTCGACATGAAGGATCTTGGTGCTGCAAACTATATTTTGGGCATGGAAATTAAGAGAGATCGGGCAAAGAGGAAGCTCTGGTTAAACCAGAGGAAGTATGTCAAGACTATATTACAGAGGTTCAATATGCAGGATAGTAAACCGGTGAAAGTTCCTATTCCTGTAGGTGTAAAGCTATCTGCTGAACAGTGTCCCAAGACACAAGAAGAAGAGGAGGATATGTCTCGTGTTCCATATGCAAGTGCAGTGGGTAGCCTGATGTATGCAATGGTCTGTACTAGACCAGACATTGCACATGCAGTGGGAGTATTGAGCAGGTTTATGTCAAACCCGGGGAAGGAGCATTGGACAACAGTGAAGCGGGTTTTCAGATATTTACGTGGCACTAGTGATTATGGCTTGTGCTACCAGGGAAGACCAGGATTGGAAAGAATGTTGGACATTCGTGGTTTTGTTGATGCAGACTGGGCTGGAGATCTGGACCAAAGAAGATCTACAAGTGGGTATGTGTTTAGCCTATTTGGAGGCGCAGTCGGTTGGATGAGTAAAAAGCGATGCAGCAGTAGCATCATCAACTACAGAGCGGAAATACCGCCATGACCACTCATGCGAAGCAAGGAAGGATTTGGTTGCGGAGAGGGTGTGTTGAAAGTATGGGGTTGGTACAACAAGCTATAAGGATGAAGTTTGTGATAGCCAAAGTGCAATTTTCTTGGCTAAGAACCCTGCTTATCATTCAAAGACAAAGCACATTGATGTTTAATATCACTTTGTTAGAGATATGGTTGGGGCTAAAAGGGTGTTGCTAGTAAAGGTGGACACTTTGAAGAATGTTGCAGATGTGTTGACGAAGTCGGTGAGCACTCAGAAGTTCTCTTGGTGTAGAGAAACAATGGGTGTTGAAGAATTGGCCAAATGACTAAGCTCTCCTGTGGCCCCTTGTGGAAAGAAAAGAACAAGTGGGAGAATGTTGGGTATGTGTTATATTCTTTGCACGACTGAACCACGTGTTGTACGTTGCACGGGTACGACGGGGGGGGTCATCATGGCGGGGCGGCGGCCCTGTCGGGGGTCGGGGTAGCCCCGACGAGGTCCCACGGGTATGCGGTCCCACTCATATGTGGACCCACCCATGTTTTGTGCATGAGTTTGCACATGGTTTTGGGGTTCGATGGTTTTCGGCCCCTGGTATTTTGTAGATCCGGTCAAGGGAACTACGGTTATGTTCTAATCCAGGGTTAATGGATTGGGGTTTATGTGTGCTTCGGCATGTATATATATGTGTTGTAACACTAAAAGGAATATAATGAAAAATCAAGCTGGTCGTCCCAATTTGGGATCCAGGGGAAAATCTCTGTGTTTATCTGTTTTATGTTTTATGCTCTCGCTATTGTTTATTTTCTGTTATAAGATTAGTGTGTAGATAATTTCTGTTCAGGGTTAAAACCTACAATAATCTCAAATCAGTCATTTCAAATTCACTCTTCATGATTGATTTAAAATCAGCAATGAGAGAAACTTCATTGCCAGTAAAGATTAAATCGTCTACATATAAAAAAAAATAAAATAAGAATCTTACCACCATTTTCTTTGATGTAGAGTGTGGGTTCACCATCACATTTTTCAAACCCATTTTCTATCAGGTAAGCATCTATCCTGTTGTACCATGCTCTTGGTGCTTGCTTCATCCCATAAATAGCTTTCTTCAACTTGCACACTTAGTGCTCTTGGCCTTCAATCTCATAGCCTAGAGGTTGTTCAACATATACCTCTGCTTTCAATACTCCATTCAGAAATGCTGATTTCACATCCATTTGGTAGACTTTCCACTTTTGTTGTGCTGCAATGGAAAACATTGTCCTTACTGTTTCCATCCTTGCAACAGGTGCAAAGGTTTCTTCATAGTCTCTTCCTTGTTGATACTTATAGCTTTTACAACAAGACTGTCTTTGTGCCTTTCTATTTTGCCTTCAGCATTGCACTTGGTCTTATAGACCCATTTTACTACAATGACTTCTTTACCTTGTGGGAGGTCCACTAACTCCCATGTATCGTTATTTTCAATTGCATAAATCTCTTCATTCATTGCTTCAATCCATTTTTATTCTTTTACTGCATCTTCAAAATGAATTGGGTCATAAACATGACAAAACAAAGAAAATAAAGAGTTCATACCATTATTATTATTAGCTTCTTGCTCATTAATTTCACTCAAATTTATGAATCTTGGTCTTCTTGGTGTGCTTGGAGTTCCACTTGAACTTGAGGGAGTTTCTAATCCCTGTGGTGTGCTTGGAGAAGCACTTCCTTGATTTCTAAAGGTTGTTCTGTTTCTTGCTTGTGGTGTGCTCTGTTGTGCTTATGTAGGTGGAGGAGGAGCCACCGTGGAGGAATTATTTTCAGCAATCAATTCCTCTTGCTCTTCATGAGACATGCATGTCTTCATGTTCATCGTTTTCTCTAGACTTCCATCCCAACCTTCTTCTTCAATAAACTGCAGATCCCTGTTGATTATAACTTTCTTGGTGGATGGATTATAGAGTTTGTAGGCCTTAGATTCATCACTGTATCCAACAAAAATACACTTCTCCCCCTTGCTTCCCAACTTCTTCCTTACATGATCTGGGACATGTGCATAAGCCACACATCTAAATAATTTCATGTGAGTGTCAAACTTCTTTGTTCCACTCCATGCTTCTTCTAGAACTCTATTCATAACAACTTTGGTTGGGAATCTATTCAAAATATACGTTGTACAATTGACAGCTTCAGCCTAATACTCATTTGTCAAGTGTCTTGCCTTCAACATACTTCTGACCATGCCCATGATGGTTTTGTTCTTCCTTTCTGCAACATCGTTTCGCTGTGGTGTATATCTTATGGTAAATTTCTTGTGTATGCCATTCTCCATACAAAAACGTAGGAAATCTTTGGAGATATATTCTCCACCTCTGTCAGTTCCTAACAATTTGATGTAGTGCCCACTCTGCTTCTGAACAAGAGATTTTAAGTGGTAGAACTATTCAAAAACTTCACTCTTATGTTTCAAGAAGTACACCCATGCCTTTCTGGTGTAATCATCTATAATGTCAAGAAATATTGGCTGCCAGCTAAAGATGGCGTTTGCATTGGTCCATAAAAATCTGAGTGGACAATCTCTAAGGGTGCCTTTGACCTTATACTCTTCCCTGTTGGGAATGATTCTCTATGTTTTTTTCCCAAGATGCAGCCTTCACATAGGATGTTTGATTTCTCTATGAGTGGTAATCCTTTTACCATCCCTTTTCTATGCAAGAGGTTCAAACCTCCAAAATTGAGATTTCCAAATCTCAAATTCCATAATCAGTTTTCGTCTTTCACTTATTCTTAAAAGACCTCTTGTGTGACTGATGCTACCACACCTCCTTCCTTCAAGTCTGCTCTGAGCTTGAGACGAAACATCACATTCTTTGTCATATGCACTTCTGCAACGACCCTCTTACTTGGAGGTATGTCCATGATAGTACACACATTATTCTTAAAAAATACATTGTAGGGGTTCATGAGCTGTCCAACGCTTATAAGGTTACATTTCAGGCTAGGTACATAATATACATTTGGCACAAACTTATTTTCTCCCTTGTGACTATTGATACTCTTCCTTTTCCCATGACAGAGACTTTCCTTTTAGTCCCCGTTGTCACTTCAAACTTCACATTTTCATCCAGATTGGAAAACATTACTATGTTTCCAGTCATGTGGTTAATACAACCTGAGTCTAAGAACCATACATCTTCTTGTTTTTCTTGTGCTACATTACATGTTAAAAGCACATTACTCTGGTTCTTACTTTTTTTAGCGAAATTAACATTTTGTTTATTATTCATGTCATTTTGTTTCTTTCTACATTCATAGGCATAATGCCCATACTTTTTATGAAAATGACATTGGACTTGGGATTTTTCATACCTTTTTCCTTGTGCTTGGTGTTGGCTTGAGCCTTCACTTTGATTCTGGTTGCTAGCCCTTCCAATTGTGCTTGCAAGGCTGTTTCTTCCACCTCGTTGTGGGCTTCTTCCTCTTCCTTGGTAGTTTTATCTTCCTTGACCTCTACCTTTTCCAAAAGACATCTGTGTCTTGAAAGCATGCTCCAATTAGGAGTTCGTTGTTCTATTCAGTCTATCTTCATGAGACATCAGGGATGCACAAAGCTCATCCACTGAAAATTGTGAGAGATCCTTTGTCTCTTCTATTGCCACTGCTATGGCATCAAATCTTGAGGGTAGACTTCTCAATATTTTCTCCACTATTATTCTTTCCTCAAGTGTATCTCCATGAGACCTTATCTGGGTAACTAACCCAATCACATGATTGAAGAATGAGTCTATGTTATCAGACTCTTTCATACAGAGAGTTTCAAAGTCTCTCCTCTGCATTTGTAGCTTTACTGTCTTCACCTTCTCCATGCCTTGATAGGTTGTCTTGAGAATATCCCATGCCTCCTTAGACTTTGTTGCTGCTGCAATCCTTGGGAAAATACTCTCGTGCATTGCTTGATAGAGATAGAAGAGGGTTTTGGAGTCATTCTACCTATTATCTCTCAACAAGTCTCTTTCTGCTGCTGTCAAAGAAGCTAGAGCTACTGCATCTGCTGGTTCTTGGAAACCTTATTCCACCAACTCCCATATATCTTGTGAAGCAAAGAGGCCTTCATTGTAATGGTCCAATAATCATAATTCTTCCCATTAAACTGTGGTAGTTGGGGATTTGTTAGGCTTGTGCCTGCTGCTGCCATTCTGACTGTGTGAACAAACAATCTTCTTGACTGTGTCAAACATAAGCTTTCTCACTGCTAGATAAATCTTCTTCTCAAACCAATCTTACTACTTCTACAACAAAGAAAGCGAGCGCGTGCTTCTTTGACTGAGAGCTTAGACCTGCTCTGATAACATGTTGGAATTTCTAAATACAATTAGACAGAGGAAATGTGTTTCCCCCATAGCACAAAGACTACAACAAATTAATGTGGAAAATACAAACAGTCAGACACACAGGCGACGTTATGCAGAAGAGAGGAATGAAATTCGTTTTTCTATTCAACTCCGTATATCTCTCTCTGAAAATAAATGAAGTTACATTAGTTATACAAAACGGCTGAAACCTGTAAAACCTAATCTAATCAATGCAATTCAATTTCCGAACGGACATTCAACAACCAATTTTCCTTGGGTTTTTAAAAGACCCATGTCTTCATTTAATCGGCACACAAACCGTATTCTGCTTATACACAAAAACACGCAAATATGCGTTCAGATCTTCAAAAGAGAAAACTTTAGACTTTATGTATTTCGGCTTTGAGTCCTCATCACATCCGGCTCCTAATTGCAGATCACAGATCGGCAATCTTAGTTCTTAACTGGCACGAACACGGGTAAACCTAAATCCTTGTGAGCGAAAAGTGCGATGGCGAGATCGCGTCGCAAAACAAACAACATATGCTGCGGCACTTTATGGGAAAACATAAATGGTTTCGAATGTGATGTGCGGTAGCACGATTGCATCGCACGTCAAATAAATTAACTTGCGGCTGCGGAAATGTAAGTGGTAAACGTTGCGAAATGAACTCTGCAGGCGGCTTAAACAAAAGGTAAGTGCGGTAAGTGAAATACAAAGGATTGCAGTGGTTTGCAAATGCGATAAGGTTTGGTGGGTCCCGCCGATATCGCATCGACGAAGACTTAACTTAACAACGGAAAGGCTTATGGGTAAATGTTAAATGTTGCGACGTGCGCTTGCGAGCAAATGGAATTAAACGTAGAGTTTAAGGCTTTGGTACTGTGTTGATCTTTTGCGTGGATTGCGTGAAGACGCCTCGAGCCTAGAGCTTCTTGGATCTGTTGTTTGTCCTTCTCTCCACAAAATTGATGGAATTGTAGGTTGCTGCCGCTTCTCATTCATGGCGGTGGTTGGGAGCAAAATTCCAACACATAAAATGTTTTTGGCACTATATTCAGTAAGAAATGGTAATGAAAGGATGGAAAGGTAAAAATTGTTTTAATTTAAAACGGATATGTATAACATCGAGTTACTAATTTTGGTTTCCTTTCCTTTCTCAACTTTTTTATCAACAACATTCTATTCCAGAGTGGGCAAGTATTCCATCTGCCATGCAGACTTGTTACAATAGCGTTGTGCAACTATAGTGTTCATGTATGGTCGATATATCATAACCATGCCATTGCTAGAGCTAATAATTTGAATCATCGTTCTGCCTTCCAACCAAGCATTTGGAAGAGTGATTGCTCGTCCTAAGTTAATGCTTCTCCCTTGACTCGGTTGCAGTTCCTCTATATTTCGATACGGTTACCCACCACCATTGTGTACTCCAATAGATATACAATAAAATATAGAGTGTACAACATATACAGTTGCAACGATCTCCTTTTGTATGCGAGTATTTGCATCACTTCTCAACATTGCAAATATCGAATCTAGTGTTATGATTTATATGGATGGGTTTGGAAAATTATCAATATCAACCCAAAACGTGTGGAAGAAAACCATTTTTCAAATACAATAGACACCAAAACCATGAGGTAATGTGCCAATATATTGTTTTAATATATCGAACTGACCATATTTTTTGGAGTATAACAAAAAAAAATTAATATTACATCGGATGACCACTTGTGTTTTGTAAGTTTAACACCATAGACCTAATATTATGGAGACTCAAGACAAGGCCTGAACACTAAATATTCCACATCCATGTTGGAATTTCTGAATGATTCCAAACAACAGAGAAATAAAAATTCCCTAACTTCAACACATAGATTCAATGTAAAATTGTGGACAGAGATGATGCACAAAAAAAAACTTCTTTCATTAAACTTGAAAGGGCTATTACAAATATGTCACAGAATTGTTATTCTGGAATTTACAAAAAAATTACAACTGCTTCACACACAATGTTGAAATTTGCTCTCTATCCTCTATTTCAATTCTATCTTTCAGCAATAAAAAAAAATACATAGTCTTGCATACAAAATACTCTCTCTGTTTCTCTCTTTAATACAGAGTCTCACACTCTCTATATTAAAAAATACGCACACACATTGTTTTTATTTTTGTTTTAGCCTTCGAGCATTACAAAATAATACAAACCCATTCATTTCGTTTTGGGCCTTTTCGTATATATAACATAATAAAAATAAAACTAAACTTTTATATATATATATTTATATATTATAAACATTTGAAAAATGTTTATAATATATATTTTACAACATATACATATCCACTCTAAGTCTAAAAAGACTTTAATTAATAATTAAAACATTCGTGCAGCCATATTAAAACCAAAAAATAAACCTAAGTCTAAAACCTTTATCATTGATGTCAAACACTAAATTAAACCTCATTTCATAAATTTATGGCATTCCAATTTGGGCTGTAGTGACGTCACCCTTCGGAGGCGATAAAGTAAATTGTGTGTTTTAATTTTTTTATCGGATCCGAATTGGGGTTGGCCACGTCAGCCTCTCTTCTATGCCATTGCTGATTGGTGATTGACTTGCTGTGTTGGCGGTGGTGGGTCAAGGCCCATTCAAAACAGTTCAAAGCACCGTAAATGCAACGGTGGTTGGTGGTGATTTAAATGGCCCGAGGACAATGCTTAAATGGTAATTGCAGAGTTTGAACCCTGGTGTTCCGTGGTCAAACCACGGAGTTTAATTGCTGAGCATGGCTACGCCCATTATGTAACAAAATGGTTTAGCAGGCTTTGACTTCGAAAATTTGCAAATGCTTGGGCCAAAATTTGAAAATTTGAAAATGTCTCTGGTCTTTTAATATCAAATTTAATCTACAGTTCAAGTGTATATTATGGTTTTGTTGTATATTGCATGTGTAATCCACTTTATAAAATATCTGTAGAAATTATGTAGGTGCATGGTATCGTGGCTACGATTCTATGGATTTGACGAGAAATAGAATCCATATGTTGACATCGTAATCACCATAATCATAATGTGATTTTACTATTGTCACAATATGTATGTTTTTCCAAGGGCTTTGGCCATTCTTTTCTTTTTAAGCTCATTCCTATAAGATAAATATAAAATCCTGAAATATCGTTGGCTTAGAATCTATGCAATAGAACAGATAAAAAAACATAAAGTTGTCTCAATTATTTTTCAACATACATCTTTGTTAATTGTTTTAGCGACTGGCTAGTTTTGTACTTCAAGGTTGGGGTATTGGGGAGGATCCTCTAGACAAATAAACAAATCTCACCCAATCGACGAATCCTTATCAAGAGTAATTTATGAGCCTTTTCTTCTAAACAAAATTAACCATTTTGTTCATTGTAAAATAATGATCCAACCTTTCCAAACCAAACCAAAAGAAGGGTCAGGGAAGGGCTCGGAATGACCAATGCAATGGAAAAGGAGAAGGGAAACGCCTGGACCAATGTGGATTGAATTTCCAGAGCAGGAGCGGTACCATAAGCAGAACCAAAGGCTAATGCGAAGGAACTAATATGGATGAATCGACCCTTAATAATTCCCACTAAAAATTACCTTCCTTACCCGGATTTAACTAATAATTATTTACAACTACAACCTCCAATTTGACCTTCTGCTAGCTGCAAAATGAAGGTGCTTCCCTTTGGAAGAAATATTGTATCGTAGGAGTAGGTGGGGGGAAGAGATAAGGAGGTACCATTACGATTTTGACTAGAAGGAGACAACGAATACATAATGTATCTGTATCCCTTTACACCATCTAGATATCTAATGAAGATGCTCACTTTGCTTTGAGCCCACAAGGCCTTCCCATAATATTGAGGAATGGGGATCCATGGGTGAGATCCTAAAATGCGAAAATGTGTAACATTCAATTGCATTCCACTCGGAGCTTAAAAGGGTGTCTTTTTGAAGGTTGTCCTTTCTTGAAGGATCTGGCTCTTAACTACTAACCGAAGGAAGGTACTTCATACCATCATTGTTCTTCTGGTTTCGTTCGGGAATCTAATTCACTTAAAACGATCGGGCTTCATGATGGCTTACTATTAATCCGTGCCAATGATGGCTCGTTCTGTCCGGCTCCACTTGACAGGGGCAACGGAAGGTTTTGAATAGCTACATCATGTTGGAATTTCTGAATACAATCAGACAGAGGAAATGTGTTTCCCCCATAACACAGAGACTACAACAAATTAATGCGGAAAATACAAACAATCATACACATAGGCAACGTTATACACAGGAGAGGAATGAAATTCATTTTTGTATTCAACTCTCTATATCTCTCTCTGAAAACAAATGAAGTTACATTAGTTATACAAAATGACCGAAACCTGTAAAACCTAATCTAATCAATGCAATTCAATTGCCGAATGGACGTTCAAAAACAATTTGTCCTTGATCTGTTAAAAGACCCATATCTTCATTCAATCGGCACACAGGCCATATTCTGCTTATACAGAAAAACACGCAAAGATGCGTTCAGATCTTCAAAAGGGTGGACTTCAAACTTTATGTATTTCGGCTCTATGTCCTCATCGCAGATCGCAGATCGGCAGTCTTAGTTCTTAACTGGTGCGAACACGAGTAAACATAAATCCTTACGAGCGCGAAGTGGGATGGCGTGATTGCGTCGGAAAACAAACAACATATGCTCTAGTACTTTATGAGAAAACATAAACGGTTGCGAATGCGATGTGCGGTAGCACGATCGCATCGCATGTCAAATAACTTAACTTGCGAATGTGGAAAGGTAAGTGGTAAACATTGCGAAATGTGATCTGTAGACGGCATAAACAAAAGGTACGTGCAGTAAGCAAAATACAAAGGATTGCGGTGGTTTGAAAATGCGATAAGGTTTGGTGGGTCCCGTCGATATCGCATTGTTGGAGACTTAACTTAACAATGGAAAGGCTTATGGGTAAATGTTAAATGTTGCGACGAGCACCTGCGGGAAAAAAGGTAAGTCAATGCAATATATGGAATTAAACGTAGAGTTCAAGGCTCAGGTACTCTGTTGATCTTTTGCATGGATTGCATGAAGACGCCTCCAGCTTCTTGGATCTACTACTTGTCCTTATCTGCACAAAATTGATAGAATTGTGGGTTGTTGCCACTTGTCATTCATGGAGGTGGTTGGGAGTAAAATTCCAACACTCCCCTTTAATCGCAACTGTCGCCATCGGTCATTCCCAGAAATTTTCTAAGATACTCAAAACTCTTATGTGCTAATGGCTTTGTGAGGATATCAGTAAACTTTTCCTCTGTCCTGTAGTGTTTCCAAACAATCTCACTATTTTTAACCAATTCTCTTATAAAATGATATTTTGCATCAATATGATTTGTTCTCTTGTGGAAAACATAATTCTTTGACAATTCTATTGCTGAGCTATTATCACAATAAATTGTGGTTCCTTTGTCTTGCTCATGACATAAATCTCTCAGCATCCTTCTCATCCAAATAGCTTGACATGTTGTTGTTGTTGCTGCTACATATTTTTCTTTGGCTGTTGATAAAGCAACTATTGGTTGCTTCTTGGAAGCCCATGAGATGGCTCTAGATCCCAAATGAAACACATACCCAGATGTGATCTTTCTATCATCTACACTTCTAGCCCAATCACTGTCAGTGTAACCAATCAATTTAAAATTATCAGTTGAGGAGTATAGAACACCATACTCCTTTGTTCCATTCGCATACCTCAAAATTATCTTGGTTGCTTGCCAATGAGTCTCCTTTGGTGTTTCCATGAATCTAGAAATTAAACTTACAGCATACATAATATCAGGCCTAGTTGCAGTCAAATACATTAGACTGCCAACAATGCTGTTGTACAATGTCAGATTGACATTTTGCTATCTTCCTTGCTTAACTTCAACCCCATGACATTTGGAGTTACTGCTTCTTTGCAGTGTTGCATGTTAAACCTCTTCAACACTTCTGCTACATATTTTTTTTTGGGAAATAAAAATTCCCTTTTCATTTTGCTTTACTTCTAGGCCCAAGAAGTATCTCAATAATCCCAAATCAGTGATTTCAAATTCACTCTTCATGACTGATTTAAAATCAGCAATGAGAGAAGCTTTATTGCCAGTAAATATTAAATCGTCTACATATAAAACAACAATAAGAATCTTACCACCATTTTCTTTGATGTAGAGTGTGGGTTCACCATCACATTTTTTAAACCCATTTTCTGTCAAGTAAGCATCTATCCTATTGTACCATGCTCTTGGTGCTTGCTTCATCCCATAAAGAGCTTTCTTCAACTTGCACACTTTGTGCTCTTGGCCTTCAATCTCATAGCCTAGAGGTTGTTCAACATATACCTCTGCTTTCAACACTCCATTCAGAAATGTTGATTTCACATCCATTTGGTAGACTTTCCACTTTTGTTGTGTTGCAATGGAAAACATTGTCCTTATTGTTTCCATCCTTACAACAGGTGCAAAGGTTTCTTCATAGTCTCTTCCTTGTTGCTACTTATAGCCTTTTACAACAAGACTGTCTTTGTGCCTTTCTATTTTGCCTTCAGCATTGCACTTGGTCTTATAGACCCATTTTACTCCAATGACTTCTTTACCTTGTGGGAGGTCCACTAACTCCCATGTATCATTATTTTCAATTGCATAAATCTCTTCATTCATTGCTTCAATCCATTTTTATTCTTTTACTGCATCTTCAAAATGAATTGGGTCATAAACATGACAAAACAAAGAAAATAAAGAGTTCAGACCATTATTATTATCAGCTTCTTGCTCATAAACTTCACTCAAATTTATGAATCTTGGTCTTCTTGGTGTGCTTGGAGTTCCACTTGAACTCGAGGGAGTTTCTAATCCCTGTGGTGTGCTTGGAGAAGCACTTCCTTGATTTCTCAATGTTGTTCTGTTTCCTACTTGTGGTGTGCTCTATTGTGCTTGTGTAGGTGGAGGAGGAGCCACCGTGGAGGAATTATTTTCAGCAATCAATTCCTCTTGCTCTTCATGAGACACACATGTCTTCATGTTCATCGTTTTCTCTAGACTTCCATCCCAAGCTTCTTCTTCAATAAATTGAAGATCCCTGTTGATTATAACTTTCTTGGTGGATGGATTATAGATTTTGTAGACCTTAGATTCATCACTGTATCCAAAAAAAATACACTTCTCCCCCTTGCTGTCCAACTTCTTCCTTAGATTATCCGGGACATGTGCATAAGCCACACATCCAAATACTTTCATGTGAGTGTCAAACTTCTTTGTTCCACTCCATGCTTCTTCCGAAACTTTGTTCATAACAGCTGTGGTTGGGAATCTATTCAAAATATACGCTGCACAATTGACAACTTCAGCCTAATACTCATTTGGCAAGTGCCTTGCCTTCAACATAATTTTGACCATGCCCATGATGGTTCTGTTCTTCCTTTTTGCAACATCGTTTCGTTGTGGTGTATATCTTGTGGTAAATTTCTTGTGTATGCCATTCTCCCTACAAAAATGTAGGAAATCTTTGGAGATATATTCTCCACCTCTATCAGTTCTTAACACTTTGATGTAATGCCCACTCTGCTTCTGAACAAGAGCTTTTAAGTGGTAGAACTATTCAAAAACTTCACTCTTTTGTTTCAAGAAGTACACCCATGTCTTTCTGGTGTAATCATCTATAATCTCAAGAAATATTGGGTGCCAGCTAAAGATGGCGTTTGCATTGGTCCATAAAAATTTGAGTGGACAATCTCTAAGAGTGCCTTTGACCTTATACTCTTCCCTACTGGGAATGATTCTCTGTGTTGTTTGCCCAAGATGCAGCCTTCACATAGGATGTTTGGTTTCTCTATGAGTGGTAATCCTTTTACCATCCCTTTTCTATGCAAGAGGTTCAAACCTCCAAAATTGAGATTTCCAAATCTCAAATGCCATAATCAGTTTTCGTCTTTCACTTCTTCTTGAAACACCTCTTGTGTGACTGCTGCTACCACACCTCCTTCCTTCAAGTCTGCTTTGAGCTTAAGACAAAACATCATATTCTTTGTCATATGCACTTCTGCAATGACCCTCTTAAAAAATACATTTTAGGGGTTCATGAGCTGTCCAATGCTTAGAAGGTTACATTTCAGGCTAGGTACATAATATACATTTGGCACAAACTTTTTTTCTCCCTTGTGACTATTGATACTCTTCCTTTTCCCATGACAGAGACTTTCCTTTTAGTCCCTGTTGTCACTTCAGACTTCACATTTTCATCCAGATTGGCAAACATTGCTATGTTTCCAGTCATGTGGTTACTACAACCTGAGTCTAAGAACCATACATCTTCTTGTTTTTCTTGTGCTACATTACATGTTAAAAGCACATTACTCTGGTTCTTACTTTCTTTAGAGAAATTAAAATTTTGTCTATTATTCATGTCATTTTGTTTCTTTCTACATTCATAGGCATAATGCCCATACTTTTTACGATAATGACATTGGACTTAGGATTTTCCATACCTTTTTCCTTGTGCTTGGTGTTGGCTTGAGCGCTCACTTTGATTCTAGTTGCTGGCCCTTCCAATTGTGCTTGCAAGGCTGTTTCTTCCCCCTTGCTATGGGCTTCTTCCTCTTCCTTGGTAGTTTTATCTTCCTTGACCTCTACCTTTGCCAAAATACATCTGTGTCTTGAAAGCATGCTCCAATTAGGAGTTCGTTGTTCTATTCAGTTTATCTTCATGAGACATCAGGGATGCACAAAGCTCATCCACTAAAAATTGTGAGAGATCCTTTGTCTCTTCTATTGCCATTGCTATGGCATCAAATCTTGAGGGTAGACTTCTCAATATTTTCTCCACTATTCTTCTTTCCTCAAGTGTCTCTCCATGAGACCTTATCTGGGTAACTAACCCAATCACATGACCGAAGAATGAGTCTATGTTATCAGACTCTTTCATACAGAGAGTTTCAAAGTCTCTCCTTTGCATTTGTAGCTTTACTGTCTTCACCTTCTCCATGCCTTGATAGGTTGTCTTGAGAATATCCCATGCCTCCTTAGACTTTGTTGCTGCTGCAATCCTTAGGAAGATACTCTCGTGCATTGCTTGATAGATATAGAAGAGGGTTTTGGAGTCATTCTTCCTATTATCTCTCAACAAGTCTCTTTATGTTGCTGTCAAAGCAGCCAACGCTACTGCATCTACTGGTTCTTGGAAACCTTGTTCCACCAACTCCCATATATCTTGTGAAGCAAACAGGCCTTCATTGTAATGGTCCAATAATCATAATTCTTCCCATTAAACTGTGGTAGTTGGGGATTTGTTAGGCTTGTGCCTGCAGCTGCCATTATGACTGTGTTAACAAAAAATATTCTTGACTGTGTCAAACATAAGCTTTCTCACTGCTGGAGAAATCTTCTTCTCAATCCAATCTTACTACTTCTACAACAAAGAAAGTGAGCGCGTGCTTCTTTGACTGAGAGCCTAGACCTTCTCCAATACCATGTTGGAATTTCTAAATACAATCAGACAGAGGAAATGTGTTTCCCCCATAGCACAAAGACTACAACAAATTAATGCGGAAAATACAAACAGTGAAACACACAGGCGACGTTATGCATAGGAGAGGAATGAAATTCGTTTTTCTATTCAACTCTATATATCTCTCTTTGAAAATAAATGAAGTTACATTGGTTATACAAACCGGCTGAAACCTGTAAAACCTAATCTAATCAATGCAATTCAATTGCCGAACGGACATTCAACAACCAATTTTCCTTGGGCTGTTAAAAGACCCAAATCTTCATTTAATCGGCACACAAACCGTATTCTTCTTATACACAAAAACACGCAAATATGCATTCAGATCTTCAAAAGGGAAAACTTTAGACTTTATGTATTTCGGCTTTGAGTCCTCATCACATCCGGCTCCCCATTGCAGATCGCAGATCGACAGTCTTAGTTCTTAACTGGCACGAACACGGGTAAACCTAAATCCTTGCGGGCGCAAAGTGTGATGGCGCGATCGCGTCGCAAAACAAACAACATATGCTGCAGCACTTTATGGGAAAACATAAATGGTTGCGAATGCGATGTGCGGTAGCACGATTGCATCGCACGTCAAATAAATTAACTTACGGTTGCGGAAAGGTAAGTGGTAAACGTTGTGAAATGCACTCTGCAGGTGGCTTAAACAAAAGGTAAGTGCGGTAAGAGAAATACAAAGGATTGCAGTGGTTTGCAAATGCGATAAGGTTTGGTGGGTCCCGCCGATATCACATCGACGGAGACTTAACTTAACAACGGAAAGGCTTATGGGTAAATGTTAAATGTTGTGACATGCACTTGCGGGAAAATGGAATTAAACGCAGAGTTTAAGGCTCTGCTACTGTGTTGATCTTTTGCGTGGATTGCGTGAAGACGCCTCGAGCCTCGAGCTTCTTGGATCTGTTGTTTGTCCTTCTCTCCGCAAAATTTATGGAATTGTGGGTTGCTGCCGCTTCTCATTCATGGTGGTGGTTGGGAGTAAAATTCCAACACATAAAATGTTTTTGGCACTAGATTCAGTAAGAAATGGTAATGAAAGGATGGAAAGGTAAAAATTGTTTTAATTTAAAACGGATATGTAGAACATTGAGTTACTGATTTTGGTTTCCTTTCCTTTCTCAACTTTTTTATCAACAAAATTCTATTCCAGAGTGGGAAAGTATTCCATCTGCCATGCAAACTTGTTACAATAGCGTTATGCAACTATAGTGTTCATGTATGGTCGATATATCATAACCATGCCATTGCTAGAGCTAATAATTTGACTCATCGTTCCACCTTCCAACCAAGCATTTGGAAGAGTGATTTCTTGTCCTAAGTTAATGCTTCTCCTTTGAATCGGTTGCAGTTCCTCTATCTTTCGATACGGTTACCCACCACCATTGTGTACTCCAATAGATATACAATAAAATATAGAGTGTACAACATATACAGTTGCAACGATCTCCTTTTGTATGCGAGTATTTGCATCACTTCTCAACATTGCAAATATCGAATCCAGTGTTATGATTTATATGGATGGGTTTGGAAAATTATCAATATCAACCCAAAACATGTGGAAGAAAACCATTTTTCAAATACAATTGACACCAAAACCATGAGGTAATGTGCCAATATATTGTTTTAATATATCGAATTGACCATAATTTTTGGAGTATAACAAAAAAAAATTAATATTACATCGGATGACCACTTGTGTTTTGTAAGTTTAATACCATAGACCTGATATTATGGAGACTCAAGACAAGGCCTGAACACTAAATATTCTGCATCCATGTTGGAATTTCTGAATGATTCCAAACAACAGAGGAATAAAAATTCCCTAACTTCAACACATAGATTCAATGTAAAATTCTGGATAGAGATGATGCACAAAAAAAACCTTCTTTCATTAAACTTGAAAGGGCTATTACAAATATGTCACAGAATTGTTATTCTGGAATTTAAAAAAAAATTACAACTACTTCACACACAATGTTGAAATTTGCTCTCTGTCCTCTATTTCAATTCTATCTTTCGGCAATAAAAAAAATACATAGTCTTACATACAAAATACTCTCTCTGTTTCTCTCTTTAATACAGAGTCTCACACTCTCTGTATTAAAAAATACGCACAGAGTGTTTTTCTTTTTGTTTTAGCCTTCGAGCATTACAAAATAATACACACCCATTCATTTCGTTTTGGGCCTTTTCGTATATATAACATAATAAAAATAAAACTAAACTTTTATATATATATATATTTATATATTATAAACATTTTTCAAATGTTTATAATATATATTTTACAACATATACATATCCACCCTAAGTCTAAAAAGACATTAATTAATAATTAAAACATTCGTGCAGCCATATTAAAACCAAAAAATAAACCTAAGTCTAAAACCTTTATCACTGATGTCAAACACTAAATTAAACTTCATTTCATAAATTTATGGCATTCCAATTTGGGCTGTAGTGACGTCACCCTTCGGAGGCGATAAAGTAAATTGTGTGTTTGAATTTTTTTATCGCATCCGAATTGGGGTTGGCCACGTCAGCCTCTCTTCTATGCCATCGCTTCCTGATTGGTGATTGACTTGCTGTGTTGGCGGTGGTGGGTCAAGGCCCATTCAAAACAGTTCAAAGCACCGTAAATGCAACGGTGGTTGGTGGTGATTTAAATGGCTCGAGGACAATGCTTAAATGGTAATTGCAGAGTTTGAAGCCTGGTGTTGCGTGGTCAAACCACGGAGTTTAATTGCTGA
The DNA here is from genome assembly GCA_034641835.2 of Pinus albicaulis. Classification (NCBI taxonomy): domain Eukaryota; kingdom Viridiplantae; phylum Streptophyta; class Pinopsida; order Pinales; family Pinaceae; genus Pinus; species Pinus albicaulis. The sequence goes on along the minus strand of CM076575.1, from coordinate 240,168,665 downwards.
GCATGGCTGAGGTCATTATGTAACAAAATGGTTTGGCAGGCTTTGAAGACGGCTCTTCAATGCACGGTGCACGGTGGCGTGCTGACAAAAAATCACTGCTGCTGCTGCATTCTTCGTCCTCCTGCACTGTTGCAGTTGAATTTAAAAAATTCAACATGTAGGTAGAACATTATCGATTACGACTTCAACATCGATCCCATTATCATAAGAAGAAACTCGATGATCAGGACGAGGTGAGTTAACAAGCTAATAATTCATCTATGTTTAGGTATGTAGCTTCGGTGTCTTGGAGAGTGACTCCTACGAGAATGACACTCATAACTTGGGTTTCACTGATGCCACATAGGACATTCTTTCTAGACAGAAACATTTCAGAAATCGATGATGTGTTTGCTGCATTTAGGCACATGTTTAACGTAGGCCCGTCTGTCCGTTATCAAACTTATACAGTTGCCATTTGAGAAATACATGCAACACTATTTTACCTCCGTCGAATGAGTGGCTCAGGTGAATGCATAGCATCAAATCGATGGCTCACTTGACTGAGAAGATCATGTTTTCACCAACCGGAAGTTCATTCGCTAAGGTATATAGGAACCATACTTTCATTTCTATGCATTGTTACAACGCAACGTCCTTTGCCTCCATAATGCATTATTCATCTTGTAAAATCAACGCCTGTATATATAACACTTGCCACCATAATGCATTATTTGTCTTGTAAAATCAACGCCCGCATATATAACATTGCCACCGTAATAATAATAATTCCACCTATAAATTGATGCCACCACTTTGTTGTAATGAATATTGCCAATATAATATTCATTGTGCCCTTGAATTAGGGCATCCACCAATGATTGGGTACCAATTCAATTCAATAACCTGCAAACATAATATATTCAAGTGGTTAATGCTATATTATATTTATTCTTTAATTCTTTTATGTGTCCATGTTTGAGTTATTGGATTAAATGTTAAATGATTAAAATGTTTTAGGTCATTAAATCAGATAAATATTGGTTTTGGTGACTTTTAAGTTAAAATGTTGTTATTAAAAATTTGTTAGATTTTAATCTCATTTTTTTTTAATAAAATTTAAATTAATAACTTAATAAAACTAGATTTAACATAAATTAGTTTAATGAATAATTTTTTTTGTAAAATATATAAATATTAAATTTTTGGGTACATAAGCATAAAATTTTTATTTATAATAAAATTTATATCATGAAATTAAACTCCACAAAAACCAATTAATTTATATTACATGGATAAAAAACAATATAAAAAAAAGGAAAATAACTATCTATATATTTAAATATTACATTTTTGTGCTACTATGCTCTCCAACAAAGTATGATAGAAAGGTTGTAATGTCATGTTTAACATTTTGACTATGTTAAATTACACAAAATTAAAAATAAAAATAAATTAAATAAAAAGATTGACATAATATAATGAACATTTTAACTAGGTTAAAATACAATAAAAAATAATAATAATAAAATAAAATAATGATAAACTATAAATACAACCCATGGTATTTACTCATGGTATTAATGTGGAATGTAGTTTCTTTAAAGGGGGAACTAAGATGGCCTAAATCAATCTTAACTCTTGATCTAAACTAAATGTTTAATAAAATAATTTTTAAATGTTTATAACCATTATTCTTTTAAAATTTTACTTAATAAAATGTATCTAAATTTTCATACATCCAAATATACATAGTTTTTCTTGTTCTGTATTATTTTTGTTACAACTATTTTATTATCCAAAAAATACATGATTTTTTTGTTATATATTATTTATGTTACAACTGCTTTATGTAGAAATTTGAATGACTGATATGTTATCCACCGAGATTCTCCTGATCACACACTATTTTAACTTCATGCACAATACAGAATCTCTTCTACCTTTGACCATTAATTGCGGAAATAAAAACAATCGCATGCGCACATTAAAACCATAAACAATCACACATATGAACACAATATTTCACGGGAAAGCTTAAAGCTGAAAACCCCCAACTATCTGTATATTATATGTCATAGATATCATGTAACAATCATCATACAAAGCTCCTCACAAGCTCTCATTACAATCTCCAATTGCTACACACTAATCAAGCTAGATCTAGAAAATCACATGCTCCAATCTCTGCCACCTGATAGCCTGCCTCTACTGCGCAATCAATGCTGAAGAATGGCTCATAAATAACTTCAAACCACCTGGCTTGTACAGCGCAATCCTCATTGGCATCTCCAATCACTGGTTGTTGCAAATCATGCAACAGTATAGTCACAATTGATAGTCACACTGCTCTTTCACCTATCTCTTCACTGGTCTCCACTGAAACTATCCATTCACTGAAGTTAACTGATGTATTCTTTAGTTGATTAATGAGTTTATAATTAGTGAATAAATTAATAATTAATTCACACCACTCTCACTAGTGTATCAATCAGTTAGACTAGATACAACTAGCTCAACTATGTTTAGCTTAGTTAAACTGAACACAACTCCATTAACTTCCTCAATCAACTCCACCAAAATCTCTCACATGAGTTCTAACTGAAGTATCCATGCAATAGCTCCACTTAACCCTCAGGAATAGCGTAATTCCTTCTGTCAGCTCCTGTGCCACATCTGTGCACTTAACTGAAGTGCTCCAAGAGAATAAGATAATTTTTATAGTCCAAATATTATTAAGAGCTAATAATATTCGACATATCTATTTTTAGACTGGCAATCTAAAAATAGATTTTGCCCAATATGTCTAAAAATAGAAGTCCATCTATTTTTCCAACTTGACCAACCATCCACAAATAGCATCCTGCAACTCATAGAATATGATCCATATGTCTAATAATAAACATAGTCTAAAAATAGACTTTGCGCCAAAAATAGCTTGCGGGCCCACTTAGTGAAGGCGACTTCTTTCCACTAAGTTCATCATCTTGTTGTAATCTCAACACTCACTCTCAACAAGATAAGGATTATCTCCCACCCCTATCCTGCCTCTGTGGTATTCGAATTTGCTCTTGGTGAGCGCCTTCGTCAAGATATCAGCATCCTAATCCTCCATGGGAATGTATGAAAGTAACATGATCTTCCGCTGCACACAATCTTTGATATGATGATACCAGATGTCAATGTGTTTAGATCTATCATGAAATACTGGATTAACCGAGAGTTTAATGCAACTTTGATTATCACAATAAATCACAGTAGGATCTAAGTGTGAACCGAACAACCCGACCAGGATCTTCCTCATCCATATAGCCTCGCAAACATATAAATGAGCTTCGACATATGTGATCAGCCTGTTGAGCCGGGTGTGAGATCTCTACTTCCCGGCCCCACGGCAAGAAATTGTTGTCGACCCGATACTGAAAATCCCTCCAGATGTGCTCTTTTATAACGTTGGGCTTCCTGCCAATCGCATCAAAACATTGCTGCAACTTCTGCCTCATCGACCCCATGCGGCCACCATAATCCATATCCCGATGTGCCCTGCGATATCTCCAATACATTCTTTCACATGACACAAAGAGCTTGGTAGGCTTAACCAACTTATGGTGGTTAACAGCATAGCATATATCGGGTCGTGTATTGACCAGATACATAAGCGACCCCACCAACTGTCAATAAACAGTGGCATCCACTACCTCCGCCAAAGTAGCATCCTCCTTCCTCCAACCTTCAGGAAGAGGAGTATCAACAGGCTTGCAGCCATGCATGTTGAACTTCTCCAATATCTCCCGGGCATACTTACCTTGAGAAACAAATAGTCCATCACTGCGCTGCCAAATTTCCAATCCCAGGAAATAATGAAGGAGGCCCAAGTCCTTCATCTCAAACTCTTTTGCAAGATCCTCCTTGCATGAGAGTATCAACAGCTCATCACCTGTCAAAATCAAATCATCTACATAAAGTACAATGATCGGCAACTTACCCTCCACCACAATCTGGTATAGGTTAGGATCCGCCTCACTCTTGGAGAATCCAAGTCCGGTGAAATAACTGTCTATCCGTGTGTACCAAGCACGAGGTGCTTGTTTCAACCCATACAACGCTCTCTTGAGCTTGCACACATGCGACTCGCTGCTGAAGATCTCGAAACCTTTGGGCTGCTCTATGTACACCTCCTCCTCAGTCACTCCATTGAGGAACGCAGTCTTCACATCCATCTGATGAATGTGCCACCCCATCTGCACTGAGAGAGAAAGAATCGTCCGTATGGAAAAATACCTTGCGACAGGTGCAAAGGTTTCCTGATAATAGATCCCCTCAATACGCAGAAGCCTCGTAGCTCGTCTTGCCTTGTGCTTGTCCCACCTCCCGTCGGTACCTTGCTTCCATTTGCAGCAGATCCATCTCGAAATCACCATTGATTTCCCTTGACCTTGGGGACAATCTCCCACTAACTACTCTTTCATTGCGGCAGTGAATCATACTCTTCCACCATGGCATCTGCCATGCGGGATCCTCCTGACTTCTCAAAATAGGATGGCTGCGTCACGATACACTTCTCATAAGAGCCATGTATCCGATGTCTCAATCAGGTATTTGTCTCTGTGTTGTGATGTAGGTGCTCCTGCAAACCTTCTCTGCATCTTCGACGGTCGCTCGACTTCGTAGTGCACTTGGCCTCGATGGTTGTGCTTTGCCCAAATGGTCTCTTACACTCCATGAACCTCCTCTTGTGGCTGATCCACATCCTGAGGCTCATCCTTAGGAACTAATAGCTCCTCATCTGCATGTAAGTGTGGCTCCCTCTCAAGCGAACACTTCATGGCTTTCTCCTCATGAAATTTGATATCCCGTCGCACAACAGTCTTGCGACTGTCTGGAAAATACACACGATAGTTGTGGGGTGTATCAGTGTACCCCAAAAATATCCCAACCTCTGCAGTCGGCTCTAGTTTCTTCCTGGCATCCTTCGTCACATGAATGTAAACAGGTGAACCAAAAATCCTCAAATGGGAAATATCAGGCTTCTTACCAAAAAACACCTCCTCAGGTGTACTCATGCCAAGTATCCTGTGAGGACAACAATTTTGCACATAAACCGCAGTATTGAATGCCTCAGCCCACAAGTGTATGGGAAGGCCCTGATCATACAACATCGCCCATGCAGCACCCACGATCATTCTGTTCTTTCGCTCTGCAACCCCATTCTGTTGTGGGTTATGAGGTGCTATGAGCTCTCTTTGAATTCCTTCTGTGCTTCAAAAGTCCTTGAATTTTCCAGAGATGAATTCACCACCATTGTCACTCCTAAGAGGCTTCACTTGCTTCCCCGATTCTTTCTCAACCAGTGCCTTGAACTCACAGAACTTTGAGTATATCTCGCTCTTCTTCTGCATGAAGAAGATCTAGCACTTACGAGAAAAATCATTAACAAATATCACATAGTACCTGTGCTTTGCTGTCAAAGCTACTGAGAAAGGTCCACACAAGTCTGTGTGAATTCTCTCAAGGATCTTCGTGGCACAACTATCCTTCTCATGAAAGGTGGCTTTCACAAATTTTCCCAAAGTATATCTCTTGCACTGATCTGACTGCGCAAGTGTACCTTTGGGAAGCCCAGTAGAAATCTGCTGCAGTATCTTCAAAGCTCCATGGTGAAGGTGGCCCAATCTCCGGTGCCACAGCTCGCCATCATCCCGGCTCACCACTCCTTTTGCCTTGCCTGCCATTGCCGCGCAACCATCTACCTGCAATTGATAAAGGTTCTTAACTCGAACCCTTATCCTCCGAGTCTCATCAGTTGCCTTACTGCGCAGGAAATCCTTTCCCTCGCTAAAGACAACATCATATCCCTTGTCTTCTAACATGGCCACCGAGATCAGATTCTTCTTCAATCCTGGAACATGCATCACTTCCTTCAACACGAAGGGTTTACCAGACTCCCTCTCAAATGAAATGGTACCGATACCAGTCGCAGTATATCTACCATCATCGCCCATCTCGATGTGCACTCCAAGATCTTTCTCATCCAGATCAATAAACAAATCTTTGTCTCCGGTCATATGAAAAGACGCACCACTGTCAAGAAACCACATTGAACCCATCACACTTGAGACCAAGCATGCGATCAGCGAAAATCCCAGCTCAAACTGCGAGGCTAAGGCCTCTCCAGCTGCAGATCCAGTAGCCTGCTTATTTTTCTTCTTCTATGGACAATTAGTGGCGTAATGTCCATGTTGGTGACAGTGAAAGCACTTCACCTTGGACATGTCCTGCTTCTTGCCTTTCACACCGGATTGAGAAGCATTCTTCTTGCTCTTCCCCTTCCTTGCTTCGGTAGCCAAAGTGCAATTTTCTTCATCTGTGTTCTTTGATGAAGATCCGTCCCTGGTACTCTGCCTTATCTCCTCTTGCACAAGATCCGACCAAAGTCAATCCCATCCTGGAAATTTCTCCCGACCATTGACAGAGTCCTGATAGGAATGCCAATTCTTTAGAAGCCCAAGGAGAGCCAACCTCACCAAGTCCTAGTCATCAACAGTAACCCCCACACTTCCCAGCTCATCCCTACATTGGATGAACTTCGTGAGGTACTTGGGCATACTGTCGCCTTTCTCCATTTTTATGTTTCTGAGTTTATCCTTGAGCGCCAACTTCCTCTGGTCGCTCTTGCTTTGAAATAAATTTGTCAAAGCTTTCCACATCAAGAATGGAGAAGCTTTACCATCAAGGCTGGACACTATGTGATCCTTCACCCCTTCCAATAGAATCCTTCGACACTTTGTTGTCTTCTTTTGCCATGCGTCAAGTATGGCAGCATCACTAAAAGTAGGTTTTGGAATTTCTGCATCTATGAACTCCTTCAACCCATTTTCATCCAGCACAGCCTCCATCATGTCCTTCCATGCAATATAATTCGAGTTGCCCTCAAGGGCATACTCCAATCGCAATCTGTTGAAATACATCTCAACTTCGACACCAAGAAAACACTACTGCAAATTCGAATTCCACCAGCTCAAAACTCAACTGCTTCAATGTTTTGCAATTGCTCCAATGATCAATATCGCTCTGATACCATGTAGAAATTTGAATAAATGATATGTTATCCACCGAGATTATCCTGATCACACACTATTTTAACTTCATGCACAATACATAATCTCTTCTACCATTGATCATTAATTGCGGAAATAAAAACAATCGCATGCGCACATTAAAACCATAAACAATCACACATATGAACACAATATTTTATGGGAAAGCTTAAAGATGAAAACCCCCAACTATCTGTATATTATATGTCATAGAGATCATGTAACAATCATTATACAAAGCTCCTCACAAGCTCTCAGTACAATCTCCAATTGCTACACTATAATCAAGCTAGATCTAGCAAAACACATGCTCCAATCTCTGCCACCTGATAGCCAGCCTCTATTGCGTAATCAATGCTGAAGAATGGCTCATAAATAACTTCGAACCACCTGGCTTGTACTGCGCAATCCTCATTGGCTTCTCCAATCACTGGTTGTTGCAAACATGCAACTGTATAGTCACAACTGATAGTTAACCTGCTCTTTCACCTATCTCTGCACTGGTCTCCACTGAAACTGTCCATGCACTGAAGTTAACTGATATATTCTTTAGTTGATTAATGAGTTTATAATTAGTGAATTAATTAATAATTAATTCACACCACTCTCACTAGTGTATCAATCAGTTAGACTAGATACAACTAGCTCAACTATGTTTAGATTAGTTAAACTGAACACAACTCCATTAACTTCCTCAATCAATTCCACCAAACTCTCTCACATGAGTTCTAACTGAAGTATCCATGAAATGGCTCCACTTAACCCTCAGGAATAGCGTAATTCCTTCTGTCAGCTCCTGTGCCACATCTGTGCACTTAACTGAAGTGCTCCAAGAGAATAAGATAATGTTTATAGTCCAAATATTATTAAGAGCTAATAATATTCGACATGTCTATTTTTAGACTGGCAATCTAAAAATAGATTCCACCCAATATGTCTAAAAATAGAAGTCCATATATTTTTTCCAACTTGACCAACCATCCACAAATATCATCCTGCAACTCATAGAACATGATCCATATGTCTAAAAATAGACATAGTCTAAAAATAGACTTTGCGCCAAAAATAGCCTGCGGGCCCACTTAGTGAAGGCGAATTCTTTCCACTAAGCTCATCATCTTGTTGTAATCTCAACACTTTATAATTCATGAGTGTTATTTCTTAATATCTAAAAAATTAAATTGATAATGAATTTTTTTTAAATATGTCATCTTTTTTAAATTTCCAAATTATTTCAGAGGACATGGTTTATCTTGAGCAATAATGATGAATGTTCATAATTCTCATTTCTTAAATAACACTAAATTTACCTTTAAAGGGGTGGGTAACAATTGTTTGTATCAAAGTCAAGGATACAGAAGAAAGGAGACATGGTGAAGAGAAGCTCCCAACCTTACAACAAGCCCTAAAAAGAAATAACTTTGAATGTATAGAATCTATTTTTCTGATACACATGAGAAGTGCAATGAAAAATCTTGGAATTTGGAAAATGTCACGAAGCTTATCTCATGTTCCATTCATTCAGATTTGAAGTATATGGAAGAAGAAAAGCAAGACAATGGATACTTATCAAGAATGTATGATTCTTTAGAAGGAAAGGATGTTGACAAGGCTATGGAGGACCAAATAGCAGAATTAAAAACAGAAGAGGACTCTTCATAAAATGGGTTACTCAAGGATTTGGGAATCTAGATGAGCTACATTATCTCACCGATTCAAGCAAGCAATCAAAAATAGATAGGCAATAGTGATATACAGACAATTTATTCATAAACAAGAGAAATCTAGAATTATAACCCAAGATAAAGTTATGGGAAGAGAAACATTCCAATTGTAAGGAGTAGTCAAAGTTACATGAGTAGTAGTTCACTCAACATAATTCTCCACCGCTTATTTTGGAGGAGAAAACTCCTACTACCTCATCAATTGAAGAAGGCCCACATGAGAAAATTAAAGAGATTCCTCAATGTTATTTTCATTTGAAATTCAATCACTCTGCTCTTTTTTGTCTAGTAGTCTCTTTACCTCTGCCCTTAAATTCAATGACTAAGAAAGTACTAGACAAAACACACTTACCTATTGCAATCAGTTGGAAAAAAAAAGGTATCTCTAAAGGGTCACTTGGGGAGGAATCTATTATTTAAAAGATCGGGAAAATAATTTCATTTCAAAACAAAAATGTATTATCACTAGGGAAGGGATTTATTACATTTATAATTTATTCCCATTCTTGTCATTACAAAATTTGATTGTTGTTTTTTATTTGATGGGAAAATAAATGATCATTAAAAGGCACTAAAGTCTTGAATTATGATCCTTAAAGAAGTCACTAGATTCCCTAATTATGAGCTGATTTTTTCTTCTTACTTTTGGGTCTTCATGATGTTTGTTATTCTGACGGAAGTGAAAAGTGCCAAAGAAGTGGAATATTGGTCGTTCAAAGAGGAGTTATGGAAATATGATTGTAGATAATTTATTAATATAAATTATATGAACTGAGATTAATTAATCATCCCCAAGGGTTAAAAAGGGCCCAAATGTCTCTTATCCATAAATTTGACAATTAAGATAACTCTATGATCTATGTTCAAATGACAGGTGAAGGTGGATTTACCATACTTAAGCTTCTTAGTAGCTCTTATGAAGTACAACATGTCATAGTGATAAGTTTTTATTCCATTAAATAATTCTAACTATAGAGCAGAGTTAGAGTTTTAGGAGTAGTATCAGAGGAATTCAACATTATGAATGTGATAGAATCAAATAATTTCGTGGAAGGGTGAAGTCTGCCCAACTTGGTCATAAAACCAAGTGCATCCTTCATGCAGGAAAAAGAAAAACAAAAACAAAAAAAACAAAAAACAAAATACAAAAAAAAACAAAAAACAAAAAAATACAAAACAAAACATGCAGATTTCGTCATATAGAGGTCTTGAGTACTTTGGCCAAAATGTCTCATCCATTATGAAAAAACACATCTTACATGCAATTAATAACAAAGAATTTGTTCCACATCAATTACCCAATACGAATATTTTGATTTGAGGTCTAGTAAACATAATTCTCCACCCCTTATTCTCGAGGATCAGTTGGAGCCAAGAAAGTTCCTACTACCTCTTCTTTCTTATATGTTATTCTTTCCTATACCACAACCTTACGACGTTTCCTTTGCAACATATGGTGCAATTACTAGTTTATGATGTTGTGTTATCTATCCCTCTAACTCCTGCCTTCTATGTTGCCTCATCGCTGGAAAACAATGTAACACTCCGAGAAGTTATGCCAAATTTTGTGTGAGATGTTGTGCCATAAATTAATAATGACGATATGCCAGACCGTAATAGTGACACTTCCAGAAGTTGTGCCAAACGTTATGCCCGACGTTGTGCCAGAAGATAATAATGACGCTGCCAGAAGTTATGCCATGCCAGTGGAGATAGGCCATTATGAGCTAGGGTATAATAATAAACAGGATTATTAAATGAAATAACGTGGAATTATTGATAAACATCGTAGCGCCAATGAAAAATCAATGCCAAATTCGTTCATGAATATACCAATAACATAATTCAATCAACAATATGTTGTAATGTTTCCAATGAAAATAACGTAACGTCCACGGCCAATAATCAACCATATCGAACATAACGCATATGTCCCACATACCTTTGTTCTGATGCGATTTCTGATCAATCAAGTGCCTATGACATACAATAATTAATTAATGCTCTATTTTCAAACCCGATTTTATTTTTCTGGATCCTTTGTCGAGGCAACATATTTATGATTGGTATGGCCATTCTTTGCGTTCAAGGTGCATTCAGAGCACCTCAGGATATTTTCATGGAGGAGAAGTTTACAACAAACAGTCTCATATCTATCATCACAAATGTCTTTGCATGTCTAACTGGAATATTAAAGTATTTTCTTTATTTTGTAATTGGAGCTTCATTCCATATGCACCAATTCATAAACTCAGAAAGACAATCCTCACGAAAAATAAAATATTTGATTTCTTCAGATCCATATATATTTTTGTTCACCTTTGCCTCTAATATATTTTTGTAGTGCCAAATTTACCTGGTTGTACAAACATTAATATGGTTGGAATTTCCAAAATAAATTCAAATCTCCTTTAGCTTTGTGACAACTCTTGCAACTCTTCAAAACTTCAGTTCATATGAAAATAAAGATAAGCAAGAGTATTGACATTTTCATGATGGGATGTAGCAGATGACTATGTTCTTTGTTTTTGGTGTTGTGAAAAATGTTGGACCTGATTCATTAGGTAGATTTGCTTTTCAATGTTGGCTTAACCACATTTTCCAACTGGTTGCATTTCCGAGTAAAACATTGCTATTTTCATATCTACTCCATTCAGGTTAATTTTTTTTTTACCCTTTTATTAAATATTTGTTATAGAGACATTTCAAGAAACTATTGGCACTTCTCTCCACATGTGATGTTGCTTATCTTATAAAGGTGAAAAATTCTTCTTTTCTTTCTTGAGTTGCTATGAGGTTATGATTATTTCAATTTTCTATTTAGGTATGAGGCCAGTCCTTTTTCTTTATTTTCCATAATTTAGTAGGCTTCCTTCTACTATATGTATTTATTTTTAATTTAGAGTTTGGTCTACTTTCATTAGCTTTCATCATATGTCTATAGTTCTTTGGGGTATTTGGAAATTTACAATATTTGGCTTTGTGTTCAAGGTTTCTACATAAATAGTACCTTATTTGACCAAGATATGGCTGATATTGTGTGTGTATTCTTGTGCTCTTCTTTACAAATAATTTACATGCATCAGCTTTATGTCCAAATTCCTTGCACAAAAATCAACAACCATAGAAATTATTTTTGTACCTGGTCTATGATTGTCTTCTCTACTTGCACACTTGAGGGAGCCTTCTTATTTGTTGAATTTCATGCCAATAGATCTTGAATTTCTTGTTCTTACAATCTTCTGCCACATGACCATGTTCATGGCAAGAAAAACATGTGATGATTTTCCCAGTAGCAAATAATCTCCTTTTATATCTTTTGAACTTGTTCAACTCATTTTTAGGAGAGAATGGTCTTCTTGCAGTGAATCCTTTCTTCATCTCATTCATTGGCTTTTGATGTTGTTGTTTGTTTTTGTTTTCTTATTTATTAATCATGGTACGTTTCCCTTCTCCTATGGGTATTTTTAGGAAAACTTCATTATCATCGTTCTTCATGGAGGAAAACTCCTCTTCTAACTGCTCACACAACCCGTTCTTTTCACCTAACTGTCTTCTAGCTGAAATAATCTCATATTATAATCTTTCAAATTGTACCACGTTCTCCTTTAGTTGGTTATTCATCATCCCTTCTGTTCTCCTTTCTTCTTCAATCTGCGTCTTCAAACCGACAATTTCCTCCTTATATTTATGCTCTCTCTCATCACATATTTGCACCAGTTTCTTTAAATCTTTGTTTTCATTCTTCAATATTTCTATTTTTGTCAAGGATATGTCAAGCTTGGCTTGTTATTGTGATGTATTTTCTTCATGGAAATAAGGTCCATTCACACTAGCATATATCTCATTTGACTGAATACTTTCCTTTTGACAAGATTTTTTTTTTTTTTTTTAATTTATTTATTTATTTATTTATCTTCTCCTTCTTGACAGTGCAAATACTAGTGTCGCCTTTATGCATGAGATTCAATCTATACCATATTTATTTTTCAATGATTTAAGTCCATTACTGTATCAAGATTTTTATTATTAATATTATTAAACATAACACATTTTCCCTTAGCATTCCATTGTTGTTCTTGTGTAGAGGGAGAGTCTTTATAGTAGCCATCACATACTAGTTTCCACACACTAGGTCCATAACCTACCAGTTCATAATTTACCTTATCTCTCAATTCATGAAAGTTTGTTGCACTCAACACCGGTACACTTTGATGGCCCATCACTCAACCAAATCTCCTTCAAACTATCAGGCTTACACCAAAGGAACCAAATCTGATAGAATTGATGAAAACTTGACTAAAATCAGAGGGGGGTGAATCAGTTTAGTTCATTAATGGACATTAAAATTATTTTCATTAAACTAATTAACTGAAACATTACATGAGCATATTAACAAATAATGACCAACAAATTGAATATGTGAACAGCGAGTAATACGCATACCAACACATCATATCAACACATAATAACAATGCATATGGAAACCAAATATAAGTGGAAACACATAATAGATAAAAACAAAAATTTATTATTGTTGTGATGCAAAGGAAAACTCCTACTCCTTATTACATCTGATTTTTTGTAGGCTTCAACCTACAGGAGGTTTCTACCTCAATTTTCTGCAAGCTACAACATGCAAGGACGCTCCAAATACCACATGTTTTCTATAGGTTACCACCCACAGGAGGATCCTACCTCAACCAACTCCAACTGAATATTTATCAAGCCACAAATTGAAAGGAGACCACAATCCCCTCATACAAAATTAAAACAATATGCTAATTTACCCGGTCATCAATTTTACATAACTCCATCTTTACTTCTACCTCCTCTCCCCTTCAAATCCGCTTCACATTAGCTTCATACGTGCCAGGTAACTAAAGCATAATATATCAATCATCTCTCACACATTATCCCACTCTCTAACCTCTCTTACCCTCCAAAATTACATCTTTTATAAAGATAATTTTCTAGCTGTTTGTATTCCACATAAGAATATGAAGTGAACATGCTTGACTCTTTTCCCTCCACCCATTCGTTTTGAAACTCTTCATATTAGAATGTTATATCCCTATATTACTAGTGTAGTCCCTTATTATTGTTAGTGTAGCCCCTTTATTGATATTGTTGTACCCCTGTAGTCTCCATATTGTTATTACTGTGCCCCATAAAATCCCACTATTGTTATTGTTGTGCCCTTACATTATTATTGTTAGGTCGACTAGGATTATATTATGAACCCATTGACTCCTATATATAGAAAGGAGGTTTTGTCATTTGTATCATCCAAGAATTGTTCATTTATGTAATGAAAAGGAGGTTTCCCCCTCGAAGGGGTGATTTCTAAGGTGTTGATCTATCTTTTATTCTATTTTGTGAGCTAGTTTCATAACATTTGGTATGAGAGTTTTGGATTCTAGGGTTTCGCTGCTTCAAACAGGTCATCGTGGAATTTGTGCTATAATTTTTTTTCTATGAAGGTTCAGAAGCTTAAAAAAACTCATTTGCGAAGAAATCCATAGGAACTTTGTGTAAAAATTTCAGATCTCGGTTCACAATATTTTTGGACATATCATCCGTGGAAGGTATGGCTTTTGCAGGCTCTCGAATTGCATCTCAAAGAGGTGACCTTGAGAAAATTGTCATAACTCTCTCTCTGAGCATCAGATTGGAATTATGTAAAAATTAGCTAAAAGTAAACAGACTTTAGTTTCTTGTGTATCGATTTCAGAGCTGAAGGAGGAAACAGTGACACATGGCATGCATTAAAAGTTCACTCTACTGAAACAATCATAATTAGTTCATTGTGGGAGAATGGGAAAAAATTTGTCTTGAAAAATCCAAATCAGGTCGGTCATGTGGCATTGGAGATAATATTCATAGGGCTACTAAAAGACCAAAGATAAAATTTTAGGGATCCAAAATTACAGAGATACATCAATTTCAATATCGAGCCCTCAAAAGTAAGAAAAAGGTGTGTCTTTTTTTTAAAAAATTACATAAGTCTTGTTTGAAAAATTAGTTTGAAGTGATTCCAAGGGAATATTGAAACATAGATATTAATATTGGGTTCTAAAATGGCCCCTAAAAATAATTCAACACCCATTAAGATCTCAGAAGGCTCTATTATGACTAATGAAGAGGAAGAAGTGCAACATGATATATCAAAATTACAAGACCAAGTGCAAAAAATTTCTCTCTCGTAGAGAGTAACAAAAAATGAAATGGAAGCAAAGATGAATGGTTTGAAGTAAGGCATGGAAGCTAAGATGGATGGTTTAAAGAATGGCATGGAAACTAATATGGATGACATCAATGAAAAATGAAAAGCAACATGGAAGACATGAAGAATGATCTAAAAGCACACATGGAAGGTTTGACAACGTTGATACAAGAAATTATTCCTAATGGCGAAAAGGTAGTTGATGAAACACATGATGAGAACAAAATAAACGTTAATCGTGATTTCATAAACTCTAATGTTCGATTGAAGACCCATCATATTCCAAAGATCAATATGAGGAAGTTTAATGGAGGTCGGACCTATGGCATTGGAGATAAGATTCAGAGGGCTACTAAATGACCGAAGATAAAATTTTGGGGATCCAAAATTACAGAGATACATTAGTTTCAATATCAAGCTTTTCAAAAGCAAGAAAAAAGTGTGTATTGTTTTAAAAAAATTACACAAGTCTTGTTTGAAAAATCAGATTGAAGGGATTCCAAGGGCATTTTGAAACATATATATCAGTATTGGGTTCTAAAATGGCTCCTAAAAATAATTCAACACCCATTAATACCTCAGATAAAATGGCTCCTAAAAATAATTCAACACCCATTAATACCTCAGAAGGTTGTACTATGACTCATGAAGAGGAAGAAGTGCAACATGATATATCAAAATTACAAGACCAAGTGCAATAAATTTCTCTCGCAAAGAGTAACAAAAAATGAAATGGAAGCTAAGATGGATGGTTTGAAGTAAGGCATGGAAGCTAAGATGGATGGCATCGACGAAAAAATGAAAGGCAACATGGAAGACATGAAGAATGATCTAAAAGCAGACATGGAAAGTTTGAAGGAAGGTTCGAAATATTTGATACAATAAATTATTCCTAATGGAGAAAAGGTGGTAGATGAAACTCATGATGAGAACAAAATAAATGTTAATCATGATTTCATAAACTCTAATGTTTGATTGAAGACCCACCATATTCCAAATATCAATATGAGGAAGTTTGATGGCAAGGATCCCCTAACATGGATACTACAGATGAAGCAATATTTTGATCTCCATAATGTTCAAAACACACAAAAAGTACGCATTGCAACTCTATATTTATAACAAAATACATTTGTATGGTATCGATGGCTTTTCTCTTGTAAAAAATTGTCACTTGGTAAAATTTTATGGAGGAAATGATAGCACATTATGAGGGTACAAAGAGCAAAACCTTCTTAGCCAATTGATAAATCTCAAACAAAAGGTTCCAATGGTGGAGCAAATTGAGGACTTCTAAAAATTGAATATAAGGGTAACTAATATTCCAGAGGAACACATGATTGTTGTCTTCATAGAGACTTTAAAGGATAACATCCAACATGAGGTTCGCCTTTGGGAACCCAATTCATTGGAGAAGGCATTCAGGTTGGAAAGAAAAATTGAAAGTAAAATTATGAAGACAAAGAAGCCTACCACTCACATCTATAAAGATGGAAGTGTTGCTACTCCTAGACTTCCACAACCTACAAGGTTGACACCACAACAATTGGAATAAAAAATATCAAAAGGGATTTGCTACAGTTTTGATGGAAAATACATTAAATGTCATAAGTGTGCTGAGAAAAAATTATTTTTCATAGATTGTGAAGAGGAGGAATAAAATGAACAAGAAACTTCAAAATAAGTTGATGTACACCAGGAACCAACCCTAGAGAAAGAATAAATGAGTCCGACCATATCCTATAATGCATTGGCAGGAATTACCACTCCTCAAACTCTCAAGATAGAAGGAAATATCAAGAAGAAAAATGTAGTAGTTTTGATTGATTCAGGTAGGACCAATAATTTATTTATTGTAAGATAGACAAGGAATTGAATCGCTTCATATACCCAACACTATAGTTTCAAGTGATGGTTGAAAATGGAGGAACTATAAATTTCTCTAGAAAGTGCCATAATATAAAGCTAACCATGGGGGAATATGTATTGAATATTCAATTGCTTTCCATTCCAATGGGAGGTGTTGATGTTGTACTAGGAGTACAATGGTTACAATATTTGGGGATGGTAGCTTTTAATTTTCAAGAAATTTTCTTGAATTTTTTTTCGGAAGGAAATGAAGTTGAATTACGAGGTATCGTAGGGAAGTCGAGAAATATAATAAGCTCTAATGTCATGAAAAATCTTCTGAAGAAAGAACAACAAGGCATAATTTGACAATTATGCTCACTAGAAGTTCCAACATCAAAATAATCGATTTATCCAGATCTCAAAAAAGTATTAGTCAATCACTCCAAGGTGTTTGAAACTCCCAAAGGACTCCCACCTATTCATGATCATGATCATGCTATTCATTTGATTCTAGGAAGTGTTCCTCCAAACATCAGACCTTACAGATATCCTTATGTCCAAAAGAGTGAAATTGAACATATGATTGCAAAAATGTTGAAGGTTGGTATAAGTTATTTCTCTGCTCCAGTAGTATTGGTGCACAAGAAGGATGGATCATGGCGCATGTGTCTGGATTATAAGGAGCTCAATAAAGTCACTATTAAAGATAATTTTCCCATTCATGTGATTGATGAATTATTGGATGAATTACATGGAGCAATTTATTTTACCAAGTTGGATCTTCATTCAAGATATCATCAAATTAGAATGAAGTCTGAAGATATTCTGAAAAAAACATTTCGAACTCATGAGGGTCATTATGAATTTTTGGTCATGCCTTTTGGCCTTACCAATGCACCTTATACATTTCAAGGGCTGATGAATTCCATTTTCAAACCCTTCCTTAGAATTTTTTTTTTAGTATTTTTTGATGATATACTAATCTACAATAGGTCTTGGAAGGATCATGTTCAACATGTTGACAGGGTGCTCAAACTATTGGAGGAGAAACAATTATATGCAAAAAAATCCAAATGTTTCTTTGGAGTACAAGAGTTGGAATATTTGGGTCATATTGTATCTTAGGAGGGTGTTAAGATAGACCCTAACAAAATTAAAGCCATTAAGGTATGGAAAGTCCCCACAACCATAAATCAGTTGCAAAGATTTCTCAAGTTAACATGGTATTATCACAATTTTTTTAAGAATTATGGGATAATAACAACACCTCTAACAACATTATTGAAGACAGATGAATTTTCATGGAATCCAGAAGCAAATAAGGCCTTTGAACATCTTAAAGAGGAAATGTTTCAAGCACGAGTCTTAGCTATGCTAGACTTCACAAAAACCTTTATTGTGGAATGTGATGCCTCAGGAAATGGATTTGGTGACGTTTTAATGCAAGAAGGAAGACCCATTGCTTTTGAAAGTCGTCCAATCAAAGGAAAGTATTTACAGAAAGCAATTTATGAGAAGGAAACATTGACAATAGTACATGCACTAAATAAATGGCGACCTTACCTAATGGGAAGATACTTCAAGGTAAAAACTGGTCATGATAGTCTCAAATACTTTTTGGAAGAAATACTATCTTCAGAAAAGAAAAAAAATGGGTCACAAATATGTTCAGTTATGACTTTGAAATCATCTACAAAAAAGGGAAGCTAAATGTTGTTGCAGATGCACTCTCAAGGAAGGATGAAGAGGTGGAAGTATTGCTTTGTGCCATTTCTATTATCCAACCAGATTGGATAACCAAAGCAAGGGAGGAATGGAAGAATGATGAAGAAGTGTGGACACTCATTCAAAATTTGCAACAAGAACCCAGTGCATTTGATACATTTAGTTGGAAATGATTCCTTATGGTACAAAGATCGCTTATATATTTGTAAGAATTCCCAACTAAAAACAAAATTTCTTTTGTAATTGCACACCTCTCCCTTAGGAGGACACTCGGGATTTTTAAAAACTTACCACAGTGTGAAGAAAGAATTTTTTTGGGATGGCCATAAATTTTATATTCAAAAGCTTGCGGCAGAATGTTTGGTTTTCCAGAAAAATAAAGTTGAGACAATTAAGACCTCAGGTCTGCTACAAAATTTATCCATTCCAAGTCAACATTGGAAGGAGGTTTGAATGGATTTTATCACAGGTTTACCTAAGTCTGAAGGAAAGAGTGTCATCATGGTGGTAGTTGATTGACTTACCATGTATGCACACTTTTGTGCATTATCTCATCCATATGAGAAAGTATAGTTTCTACTGCATTTATGGATACAATTCAAAAGCTACATGGAAACCCAAAGATTATTATAAGCGAAAGAGATCCCATTTTCACTGGAAATTTTTGGACGGATTTATTTTCTTGTTTGGGTACTCAACTAGCTCATAGCTCATCTTATCATCCTCAACCGATGGGAAAACTGAGATAGTGAACAAATGTTTGGAAGGATATCTTTGTTGTTTTGTATCTGATAAAAAAACACAATGGGTTAAGTGGTTACCTTTGGCTGAATGGTGGTATAACACTTTCTTCCATACTGCAGAAAAAATGACCCCATTTATTGCACTTTATGGATATCATCCACCGTCCATCACATCATCTTTAAGAGAAAATTCTAAGGTTCAAGCAGTGGAAGATCACATCGAGCATCAACAACAAGTTCTCCAACTCTTAAAGGATAACCTAAATTTTGCACAAACTCAAATGAAACAACAAGCGGATCAACGTTGCAACGAGAGAATTTTTGATGTAGGATAATGGGTATTTTTACAACTATAACCATAAAAACAAATGTCCCTCCATCAAGCTAAGAAGGATAATAAATAATTTGCAAAGTACTATTTTCTTATAAGGTGTTGCAAAATATTGGTACTATGGCATACAAATTGGATCTTCCTACTTCTTCCCGAGTGCACCTAGTTTTCCATGTGGCATGCTTAAATAAGGTTATAGGTCACAAACTTCCAGTTCAAACAATATTTCCAGAACTTGATGAGGAAGGAAAAATCATATTGGAACCTGAAGAATTCACGAAAACAAGAACTCGAAAACTATGAAACTGATCAATTTTAGAGTATCTCATCAAGTGGAAGAACTTATCCACTGAAGATTCCACATGGGAGGATGAGAATTTTATATAGAAGCATCCAGAACTACTCAAGCGTTGATGAAACATTTTTTTGAAAGAGATGGGCATGTTAGGTCCTTATATTACTAATGTATTCCCTTATTGTTGTTAGTGTAGCCCCCTTATTGTTATTGTTGTACCCTTGTAGTCCCCATATTGTTATTATTGTGCCTAATAAAAGCCCACTATTGTTACTGTTGTGCCCTTACATTATTATTGCTAGGTCGTCTAGGATTATAGTGTGACCCCATGGACTCCTATATATAGAAAGTAGGTTTTTTCATTTGTATCATCCAATAATTGTTCATTTATGTAATGTAAAGGAGGTTTCCCCCTCGAAGAGGCTGATTTCTAATGTGTTGATCTATCTTTTCTTCTATTTTGTGAGTTGGTTTCATAACATAGAACATAAAAATAAAAAATCCATCCATTATTAATTTCAGTCATGTGTAATGATTAAATGCATCAACCTAATGGCAACATCAAATAACAATATTTATCATTAATCCATGACAACAATATTCTCAACATATTTGCCTTTGCCTTGGAGTCTTGCCTTTGCATCACAACAATTCAGCTCAATCAACAATTTCAGATCACAACAAATTATTCAATATAAAAATCTCTGCAACACTATCAAAAAATTTCAATGTATCACAACTCCTCCTCCTTCTTCGACTCCTTTGCATTACTGATCTTTTTCATTAGTGTATACATTGCCTTATTTTTTCTCCTTTACCTGTTGTTGCTCCTTCATTGTTCCTTGCTATTGCTCTGCTTTTTTCTTCTCCTTCATTGTTCCTTGCTATTGCTCCTTCATACCTTGTTGCTATTGTTGCTCCTTTTCCATCAATGACAATATTGCCAACACTTATAACATTTTTAAGTTACAATACCATGAGTCAATTTCATGGGTATATAAATACCATGGGTGGATGAATACCATGGATTGATTCCACTTTCCATTTAGATTATTCCTCCCCCCTTAAGAAGCAACGTTCCCCATTGCATGAAGTTCCCTCTTGAGAAGTCTTTGTTGAATATGAATAGCCACTGAAGAGAAAGATTTTGTGTGGTTGAACCATAACCGCGATGAATGAAGATCCAAGGATAGAGATACCTTGTAACTTGTGACCAACTGTGATACTGACAATGTGTGGCCTAGAAAATGGACTTCAATGAATTGTGGGTTTGTGGATGCCCTATAACCATGATGAACAGATATCTGACGATAGAGATACTCGATAATGCTTGTGACCAAATGTGATGCTGAAAATGTATGGCCTAGTAAATGGACTTCGTTGACAAGGGTTTTTTGTGGTTGACCCATAACCTCGGGTTTGTGGGTGACCCATAATGATGTTGAGATAGTTAACTTTCTAATTCGCCTAGTAGAGATATGGTGGCTTATCTTTATAAATTCTCATGATCCAATGAGATGTTGTAAAGGCTTCGGCCATGTACTCAAGTTTCACATTTGTGATTCTCAAAGTTGTGATTTGATATTCCCACCATGAAATTACCTTGACATCATGAGAGGTGCTTTACAACCAAAATTATGCTTTAGTATAGTTAGTAATTTTACCCCAAACACCATGGGAAACTGTAGATGCCAAATGCATAGCTAGAAATGTAGAATACAAAGGTCCAACAAGCCCAATATAGCTTGCAAACAGATGATGTATCAAGAACTTGTATGATGATTGGATATTCATTACTAGATTGCCCACAAAGAAAAATGGCACAAAAATTCCAAACCATAAAAGGACCAAAGAAAACATAGTCCCAAAGGGAATTGCACCAAATGATTTCTCAATGCATAGAGAATAGATCAAATGCAAAAAAATAGTCCATGGAAATAGGAATGTTTTCTTTAGCTTATTATTCCCCATTTTTGTGCCTTTGGACATATTATATAGACATGATGATGCATACTCTGTAAACAAACCACTAAATACCCATAATAGGAACCTAGTTGTCATTAACCTCCACAGTTCATAGGAGAAATAAAACTAAGGACCAAAAATATCATTGTCACTGGTGTTATGGAAAAAAAAATTCCCTCGAGCTCCCACATAGACACAAAGGAAGTTTGCATTGATTAGGGTACTAAACACATCTCCATGGACCAACTTCCCATTCGGTTTCATCTTGATACTCATCCCGTGTTTCTAATTGGTTGTATTTTGAGACATCCATGTACAATGATCACGCCATGGTCATTGCAACCATTCCATAAAGAAATAAAAAAATCATCAATTAGTTGATAATGGAAAACCAATGGATTTGATCATCTATCATAATAAGGTAAGTATCCCAACCTGATGCCCATTTCACAGGTCTCTCCTGGAAATTAACATCATGAGTTAGTATAATTTATATATCTTTCAAGGCTGCTTGAGTAATCCCAGTGCATCTGTTTTGGGTTTTCAATCCCTCCCAATGCTTTAGAGATTGGAGGCGGTGTTGAAATAATGGAGTCGAACATAGCTACTACTTTCTAATATGGTTTTCCATATGTGATCTCCTAGAGTCTTGCAGTCTCATGGAGATCTTCATCAAACATATTATTTGGTCCTCATGATATTGCGCCTCCCCCAAATAATCTGTCTATCCACTCCACATCTCTCACATACGCCACTGGTGAGTTATGATGGGCTAGCCACATTAGAATGATATAAAATTTTGGGATGCAATATTTGAATATTTCATGGTACTTTTTTACCAAATGAAAAAAAATCATGTGTATCGCTCTTTGGCTGCCACAAGGAATGAATTTTCCCACATAAATGGCTACAAAAATTGTTGTTGGTATACAGATATTTGAGTGACAATAGCAGTGACAAGGTCAATATCATCATCTTCGACTTTTCTTTCTGAAACTATACTAATAGGATGCACCATGCCATTGTCTAAACCTAGCCTTGTTTTAACTCGCAGATCAAAAGGCTTTGAAGGAAAACTTTTACTCCATAGTTTCCAACACCTATACAACACATCAACCTTGCTTTTTGACTCAAGAAGCAAAATCTTATCGATTATTCTTGCAAACTGATAGACACAGTAACGATGGTATGTGTTTGGTAAATTAATTGTCTTTTAATTTACTTCATTAAATGTCAATCAAGATACATGTACTTGTGAAATGTATGTGCACAATACATGCTAGGATTTTTTCTGTAAATTAATTGATCTAAAAGATAAGACTAATTATGAAGATGAATGAAAGTCTTGATACAATTTTGAAACTAACAACACACAAGTTCTTTCAATCCAAAGTCCTAACTAACTAAATCAAATTATTAAGATAAAGATATATCTGGATTATGAAAATCCAAAACTAAAAATAAATGCTTGAAAATCAAATCATGAAAGAGGAACAATTGAATTCTACTGCTATGAAACTAAACCTATACTGCACTAATTATTTGAAAACAATCCTTAAACTAAATTGTAATTGGAACAAGATTAATCTAAACAAGGTGAGAAACTGATAATGGACTCTATTTTATCCAAAGTAAAATTGTTTCTAAAAGGAGATGATGACAAAATCTAATATATTCAAAGTAAATTTTCTTTTAAAAAGAAACTATAATTAAATATAAAACTAATTTTTAACAAGAAACGATAACGAAATCTATTCTATTCAAATTAAACAAGAAATGATAACAAAATCTAATTAGAATTATATTCAAGACTAATTACTGTTGTGAACAATTAATTTCTAAAATGTGTCTTCAAGGTTTAATATATCATAACTTAATAGAAACGGAATGGAATGGTAAAGCAACTAACTAAAACTGGAACTAAGTGAAAAACTTTAAGTACAGAAACCAAAAATTCATTTGTATCACTAATTATTTTTGGTGTTTTATGGTTTATGAGTACTCTGGAACAAAATCAAATAATTGTAATGAAGAAGACAAATTGAAAGTAAGAATAATAATGCTAAAAGGAAAAACTTAAACAAAACCTCACGCTCGTAGGGGGGGGGGCTCGTGGATTGTAGGGTTGATCACTCAATCAGAACGCTTTTATGCACATATTGAAAAGCAACAACATCTTGTATTAAAAGAGAAATGGATCATTTTTTTCACATATAAATGATAGACTTAATAACAATAACCATGACTTTGTTCACTGTCCTACTTACTGTTATTTATACAAATAATGAAAACAACTCACAAGAGTTTTAAGCCGATCAACTACAATTGATCTTGACACCTATGAAATTTCTATTAAGAGTCTTGTCTCGTTATGACTTGCTATTGCACAAGAAATTCAGAAAAGATTTCTTATTTCATTAGCTAAGTGTCTTGCTTGCTTGATTCTCTGTCTTTAGTGTGCAATTGTGATAGACAATTGCTTGGTTTGACTCAGCCTTTGACTTTAAGATTTCTCATTATGTTTGGCTTGTCAAGTAATTCCAGTGGGTGGATAACCATATGGAACCCAAATGTCATATTTTGGCAGTCTTATTTCTTGTTCTAGAGCGCCACAACCTATTGAACAATGAATTTTTCTGCAAAACCAGATATTGGTTGCAAAATGAACAAATTTGATATTGGTAAGATACTTTTGTTATAATTTCATTAAAAACATAGAATTTTAAAGATGGATGATTATACCTGGTATGTATTGACCTTGACCTTAATATGCTGAGTTTTTTTGGAATGGTATAAAAAAGGTAGGCTGAAATGGTAAAAAGGATCGTTAAGAAGAGACATTTCTAAACTTCAACATTCTCCCACATCGAGGGTTTTTCATGTCCTCATGCTCCAAAATTTCAAAATTGATTCTTTTCTTTTCTTTCAATGCATGATCTCTGATTCTTGCACAAGTACATCCAAATTAACACTCTGTTTCTTTTTTATGCCAAATATAACTCTTGGTTTCTTCATTAAAATTCTTCCTTGTAATCCTCTGACCTTATTTTTAAGAAGCTTATTTTAACCCTTAAGCTTCTTGTTATTTTTATAGCAATGAAAAATATATAACAAGATGTTGTCATTATGAGTCCTTAATATTTCACTTTGAAATCTATATGCTTCCCTTTCGTGAATAAAATGTTTATTAATGACTTCTAATTCAAAAGCATCCTGATTCAAATTTTCTTCAATGTTATGTTCATGTTTTGTACTTGATTTTGCTGATGAATTTTCCCCTATTTCAAATTGAGATGACTTTGCTTTCTGTTTTTCCTTCTGCTCTAGAGATTCTACATAATCTTATATTTCTTGTTGTACTAGGTCGATTTTTGGGTTTTTCCTTGTCGGACTACCTATTGGACTTGCAATTGGATTGTCAATTGGGCTAGCAATTGGACTGGTTGTTCGAGGAGGTGTATGAAATCCTTCATCTACGAGGTCTACCATTTCTGGTGGCTGAGGATTTGATAATTTTGAAATTCTCTTACTCCTCCTTAGACTAATCCCTGAGCTTTTGATTTTTTGTTTCCCTATTTTGTTGTCCTCTGTTTGCTTTTCCCTTTCAAGTACTGGTTGGCTTGAGCTAGATTTATTTCTTCTGAGGTCTTGTTTATCACCTTTGTGTTTGAGCTTTTCAATAAATTGAGATAGTGGAGTATTGTCCCCAAGTGGGTTTTCTGGAATTTTATTGACATTTTCCTCTTGAATTTCTTCTTGACCTTTCTCTTTTCTAGGGTTTAATTTTCTTCTACTTCATTTGACCCTACTATTTGGTTTTGGTTCTGTGGATTCTATAAAATGATTTATTACCAAGAAATCTTGCCAATTATCCCCTTTCAATTTAAAATGTGTTTATAATAAAATCTTGATGAGCCCATGATGATACAAATAGTTATCTATGGACATGGATTCCCTTTAAATACTAGATGTCATTTTCTTCAAACTTTGCAGTAAAAAGTAAGGTAAATTTATTTCAAAACCATCAATGAAGTGCATCATAATCCTAATATGATCAAAAAAAATTGTTCCAAATCGTCCTTCACATGTTATGAATTTTTGGAGTACTAATAATAGATTATGACATTTTCCCTTTAATGTTGTCACAAGAATTCCTTTCTTGAAAATAGAAAAGTCCATACTTGGTTCTTTTAAGAAGTGCACCCAATCATTGTCTTTGATTTTCCTATTTTTAAGCGAGCTCTTCTCATTCCTTGGTAAGCCTGTTGCTTCAGCTACAATTGACTATGTAAGGATGAGCTTAGTATCCCCAATTTCAGCGTCTACTCTATCAAATGCCAGAGTGAATGCTTTAGTAACTTCTGGTTCATATCCACTAATTTTTTCAAAGAATTGAAGCCAACCAACTTGTTGTACTTGTTCCTTCACTCTGGAATACGATTGGATATATTTCACACCATTTGGTTCATAGAAAACAAGCATACCCGCAGTGTGGATAAGTTTTCATCCTAGAATTCTCTTTTCGACTGAGACATGGAAGGGAGTGAAAGTAATGAATGGAAATTTGAAATGAGGACCGTGGATATGGAGCGAATTTGAAATGATGATGAGCTAAGATATTAATGGATATTTATCGAAGAATTCAAGTTTTTTCAAACTTGTACTTGCACAACCCCCCAGATTCGATTTAAAGGGATTGGTGTTACGTGCTTGTTTTATTTATCGAACTTGATGTGACAAGTGTTATAATGATGAAGGGTTAAGATCATAACGGTTAGCATACTTATAAGGTCTTAAATATTTTAATATTTCATCCATAGTTTAAAAACTTAGTTTTTAAATAAAACATAACTGAAGCAATCTTACATACCTTAGGATTTCTTGCTTCCTTATTACCTCTGATTTTTTTTCTTTGTTGTGGAATTGGATCTCGATTGTAGAACTATGATTTCGTTGCGTAATTACAAGAATTTTGTCTGTCATCTTTTGGACCTTTTGTAGAATACTTATTTCTTGCTGATATTTTTTTTGATTAACTGACCACCTAAAAATTTGAAGACAAAAAGGGATGGAAAAGAAAACAATAATGGAAGAGAGTTTTTGAAAATATAAAATGCCAAGAAATATTGGTTTTCAATTACGATTTTCTATACAAACATTACAATGAAGTTTTTTTTCATGTTTATACTTATTTTATTTATTCAATTTTTTTTTGTAGAGAAATTAAAATGAAGTTTAAGAATGAGGAGAAGATTCTCCTTTCTTGATCAACTTAAATTCAGAATTGTCTTGTAAATATCTAACAAATTCTTCCATTTTTAGTGGTTTATCATAAAATCTCAATCTATGACCATTAACAAGGAATGTAATTTTTTCATCATCAATAATATTAATTTTGATTGCTCCATTGTCAAAACTAGTATCAATCTCATAAGGTCCAAGCGAATGAGTTTGAAACTTTCCTTCGAAATCTTTAAAATTGGAATAAAAAAGAAGTGCCCAGTCACCTTGTTTGAACTTCTTATATCTGATGAACTTGTAATGCCATTTTGATCTTTGTTTCTTCACTATGCTAGTCATATGGATAACATCTTGTCGAATCTCATCTAGCTCATTCAATTGTGCTATTCTTTGCTTCTAAGCTTCTGACAGCTCAAGGCCCAATTTAGCAGTTGTTTTGTAGGTCTCCAGTTGGAACTCAATCGGAAACAAAACTTGTTTCCCATAGACAAGCTGATAAGGAGTATGCCCAGTTGTATTTCTCCAGGTGGTCTGATATGCCCATAATGTTTCTAGAAGTTTTTCTACCCAATATTTTCTATTAAGATGCACAATTTTGGTAATAATTGCTTCAAGAACTTTGTTAGTAGATTCCGCTTGCCCATTGGCT
Source organism: Pinus albicaulis (assembly GCA_034641835.2). NCBI lineage: Eukaryota > Viridiplantae > Streptophyta > Pinopsida > Pinales > Pinaceae > Pinus > Pinus albicaulis. The sequence continues at coordinate 240,140,839 of CM076575.1, read as the reverse complement.
TGTGTATGATATGGAGTGGACTTTCGATGCTTGATTTTATACTTCTCCATAATTTTATTTACCAACTTGGTGTGAATTGGGTCCCTTGATCTATTATAATTTCTCTTGGAACACCAAAACGAGTAAAAATGTCATCGAAAAGAAATGAAACTACAACATTTTCAATAAAAAATAAAAGAGGCTTAGATTCTACCCTTTTTATGACATAATATGTGCAAAACATTATGTACATTTTCTGCCTGGATGGAGGATTTATTGGTCCTACAAAATCTAAAGCCCATTTCTCAAGAGGTTCCATAAGTACCTGAGGTTGTAGAGTCATTTCATCTTAAGGTACTGGCTTTCCCATTCTCTAATAACTATCACATCTTTTTACATATTCCTTAGCATATTTGAAAATATGTGACCAATAATATCCCAAAATAAGGATTTTATATGGAGTCAGTTTATCAAAAAAATATCCTACAGATGGCTCATCATGGAAAGCTTTTAAAACATCTAGTACTTCATATTCTCGAACAAATCTTTGAATGATCAAATAAGGTCCAATTTTGTACAATTCTCCATCTATCTAGGAATAGGATGTACTAGTTTTGATAACTTTTTGTTTTTCGCTTGCTGAAAATTGTGGTGGAAGTTTTTTGTTGGGTGTGGAGCCTGATTATCTTGTTTACTTTGTATCACAACATTGGACCCATGTACCTTAAAAGGGGCAGCAATGCCACCCATAATTAATCGCTGCCGTGGGGGGTCCAGGGGGGGGGGGGGTAGCGCTTTTCGGAGCCCCCCCCTGGCAAGGGTTTTCGGGGGCAGCGCCCTTGAAGCTAAAAATAGATGTAAAATTGCCTTGTAAAAGTATAGTAATTTCAAGTCAATCTGGGCCGTTCATTAGGCAAATTATCTGACGATAGAATTTATGTTTAGATTAGGGTTTTTTTCCCTAGAAGGCATCCCCTCGCTTTTATGAGGGCATTGTATTGCAGCTGTGCATTGTATGTGTATTCTCGAAGCGAGAAACAGAGAGGGAGACTGTGAGAAAGAACAGGGGATATTAAAACGGATCTGTTGTAGGTTTTGTCTTTTCATTTTGCTAGATAATAAAAAGGAAGGACTGGCTGTTCGGGGTGGACGTAGCCCAAACTGGGTGAACCACGTATATCTGTGTCTCTCTGGTTTTATGTGTTTTGTGTGCTTGTATTTTTCCGCATATTTTATGTGTTGCATTGCTCCATAATATATAATTTTCTAACAACTGGTATTAGAGCCGAAGGTATATTTGGCTGATAAATTCGCAGGAAAGAAGGGTTCCTGGTTCAAGTGGGAGCAATGGAAGATGATGGTAAGTTTAGGGTCAAGAAATTTAACGGCCAAAAATTCCCACTGTGGAAGATGCAGATGTAATATTATCTGTATCAGAAAGATCTATACCTACCATTGAACGGAAAAACAAAGAATTCGACGGCCATGACAGACGCGGAATGGAACATTCTTGATAGAAAGGCACTCGGAACAGTACGTTTGTGCCTTGCAATGTCAGTCGCCTTCAATATTTCGAAGGAAACAACAACAGAGGTCTTGATGCAGACATTGGCGAAACTATATGAAAAACCCTCGACCTCAAACAAGGTATTTCTTATGAAACAACTATTTAATATGAAGATGTCAGAAGGTAGATCTGTTGCAGACCATTTAAATGAATTTAATACAGTTACCAGTCAATTAAGTTCTGTAGGGGTAAACTTTGATGATGAACTTAGAGCTCTGTTATTCTTGTTCTCATTGCCAGAGAGTTGGAATGGTTTAGTAATGGCGATTAGTAACTCCGTCTCTAGATCTAGTACTTTAAAGTTTGATGATGTTGTTGGTGCTATCCTTAGCGAGGAAATGCGACAGAAAAGCTCCGGTGAGACATCAGGTAATGCTTTGAGTGCAGAGTCTAGGGGAAGAAGAATGGAAAGAGGAAAGAGCTTGAGATATCGCAGTAAATCAAGGAAAGGCAGATCCAAGTCCAGATCGGGGATAGTGTGCTGGAATTGCGGAAAGAAAGGACACCTAAAGAAATACTATAGATCTCGGAAGGGAAAAGAAGGAGACACACAGCAAGAAAACAATCATGAAGCAAATGTGACAGGTGATGTGTTACAAGATGCTTTGATTCTTTCTTTCAAAAATATTACTGATTCTTGGGTTGTAGATTCAGGGGCTTCATTCCATGCCACACCTGATAAGAAATATTTTCATGACTATGTTCAAGGAGATTTTGGACAAGTTCGTTTGGGTGATGATAAACCCTGTAAAATTTTTGGAATGGGTAAAGTTCTTGTAAAACAAAAGAATGGAAACCAATGGCTACTAAAGGAGGTAAGGCATGTTCCAGATCTGAAGAAAAATCTGATTTCAATAGGGCAGTTAGGCAGTGAAGGTTGTGTGACAACTTTCACAGATAAAACTTGGAAGGTCACCAAAGGAGCGTTAGTAATAGAAAAAGGTGAAAAGGTTGGTACATTGTATTTATGCAATGGTATTTCTAACTCTGTTAATGCTTTAATTTCCAAAGGAGCAGATGCAGCATTATGGCATCATAGGCTCAGACACATGAGTGAGAAGGGAATGAAGATTCTTCACTCAAGAAATTTGTTGCCAGGTTTGAAGAATGTTGATTTGGATTTCTGTGAGAATTGCATTTATGGAAAACAAAAGAGAGTCATATTTCTCAAAGTTGGGAAAGAAAAGAAGAGCGAAAAATTGGAGCTTGTGCATACAGATGTATGGGGACCTGCTCAGGTATCATCTCTCAGTGGCTCTCGTTATTATGTTACTTTTATTGATGATGCAACTAGAAAAACATGGATTTATTGTATTCAGAATAAATCTGATGTATTTGATACTTTCAAGAAATGGAAAGATTTGGTTGAGATTGAGACAGGAAAGAAGTTGAAGCGTCTCAGATCAGACAATGGAGGTGAATATTGCAGCAAAGAGTTTGATAGGTATTTTTCAGAGCATGGAATTCGTAGAGAGAAGACAGTTCCAAGAACACCACAAGAAAATGGTCTGTCAGAAAGGATGAACAGAACAATCATGGAGCGTGCAAGGTGCATGAGATTGCATGCAGGATTGCCTTTACAATTTTGGGCAGATGCTGTAGATACTGTTGTTTATGTAATAAATAGAGGGCCTTCAAGTTCCTTGGAAGGTGGTATTCCAGAGGAAGCATGGACAGGTAAAAAGGTAAACTACTCTTTTTTAAAGCCTTTTGGTTGTGAGGCCTTTTTCCATATTAATAAAGAAAACAGAACAAAGCTTGAGGCAAAATCAAAGAAATGTACCTTTATTGGATATAGTGCTAATGATTTTGGTTATCGCTTATATGATTATGAAAATCACAAAATCATTAGGAGCAGAGATGTAATATTCAATGAAAAGGTCTTGTATAAGAATCAATTGCAGGAAAAGAAACAGGAAAAAGAAAGCAAGGAATACACGATTCTTGATGAGATATCTGAAAAAGTAAAGGTGCTTGAAAATAATAATAATCAACAACCACAGCAGCAACAACCACCACAACAGCAACAGGCACCTCAAACACTTGAAAGTGGTGTTAGAAGATCTACCAGGATAAGTAGACCCCCTGAACGATACTCTCCTTCATTATATTATTTATTGTTGATTGATTCTGGTGAACCTGAATGTTATGAAGAAGCAATGCAGGTTGAAAGCAGGAAGAAGTGGGAGCTAGCCATGGAAGAAGAGATGGACTCATTAATGCATAACCAGACTTGGGACTTAGTCAGGTTTCCTGCAGGTAAAACTACATTGCAGAATAAATGGGTTTACAGGCTGAAGGAAGAAGATGGAGGAAAACAGAGGTACAAAGCTAGACTTGTGGTGAAGGGGTTTGCACAAAAGAAAGGTATTGATTTTGATGAAATATTTTCTCCTGTTGTTAAGATGAATTCAATCGGAACTATCTTAAGTCTTGTAGCAGCGGAAGATTTACATCTTGAACAGTTAGATGTAAAGACAGCATTTCTCCATGGAGATTTGGAGGAAGAGATATACATGCAGCAACCAGAAGGATATGAGGTAAAAGGGAAAGAAAAATTGGTGTGCGGGTTAAAGAAGAGCTTGTATGGTTTAAAACAGGCTCCAAGGCAGTGGTATCTAAAATTTGACAAGTTCATGTCTGAACAAGGTTATACTAGATGTCACTCTGATCATTGTGTTTATCTAAAAAGGAAAAATGATGGCAGCTATACTATATTGTTATTGTATGCAGATGACATGCTTGTTGCGGGGTCTAACATGCAGGAAATAAATGTGCTCAAAAGAAAATTGGCAAATTCATTTGCAATGAAGGATTTGGGAGCTGCAAAACAAATCCTTGGTATGAGGATAACTAGAGACAGGAAAAATCGCAAATTAACAATGTCTCAGAATGAGTACATAGAAAAGGTGTTGAAAAGATTTAATATGCAGAATGCAAAACCAGTTAGTACACCTTTTGCTAGCCATTTCAAACTTAATAAGGAGATGTGCCCCAAGACCCAAGAAGAAATGGACTATATGTCTAAAGTTCCATATGCATCAACAGTTGGAAGCTTAATGTATGCAATGGTCTGCACAAGGCCTGATATTGCACATGCAGTGGGAGTTGTAAGCAGGTACATGAATAATCCGGGAAAAGAACATTGGATGGCAGTAAAATGGATTCTCAGATATTTGAGAGGTACCACAAATCAAGCATTATGCTTTGGTGGTTCAAACATTGCTCTACAGGGATATGTTGATGCAGATATGGCAGGTGACAGAGATAACATGAGGAGCACTACAGGATATGTATTTACTGTAGGTGGAACAACTGTCAATTGGGTTTCAAAAATCCAAAGTGTTGTTGCACTTTCAACAACAGAAGCAGAGTATGTTGCTGCTACAGAGGCTAGTAAAGAAATTATTTGGTTACAAAGGTTTATGGATGAATTGGGTAAGAAGCATGATATGGGCACACTATACGGTGATAGCCAAAGTGCTATTCATCTTGCAAAGAACTCAGCATTTCATTCCAGGACTAAACACATACATCTCAAGTACCATTTCATACGGTTAGTATTGGAAGATGGAGAGTTGAAGCTGGAAAAGATACACACTAGCCAGAATCCTGCAGATATGCTAACAAAAGTTGTAACCGGGGAGAAACTGAGAACATGCTCAGTTTCAATTGGTCTTCAAGGATGACGATGAAGATGAGAAACAGCCAGGTCCAAAGAGGAGTCATTGTCCAGCAAATGAAGCAGCGATGGAGTTGCTACAATCAGTCTCCAAGTGGGAGATTGTTGGGTGTGGAGCTGATTATCTTGTTTACTACTATCATGACATTGTACCTATACATAAAGGCGGCAACGCCACATGATGTCATTGTGATAGGGGTCGGGGCGGCGACTCTTAGACCCCCCTGGCGAAGGGAGTTTCGAGCGTGAAGTAAAACGGATGTAAAATTGACTTGTAAAAGTAGTAATTTCTAGTCATCCAGGCCATTCATTAAATAAATCGTCTGATAGTAGAATTTATGTTTAAATTAGGGTTTACCACAAAGCGACCTCGCTTTATGAGTGCAGCCTTGCAGGTTGTGCATGATGTGTATTCTCGGAGGCAGCTTGAAGAGAGAGGAAGGCTTGTGAAAGAGCGGAGGATATTAAACTGAGATGTGTAGGTTTTATGACTCTCATTTTGCTAGATAATAAAAATGAAGGACTGGTTGTTCGGGGTGGACATAGCCCAAACTGGGTGAACCACATATATCTGTGTCTCTCTGGTTTTATGTGTTTTGTGTGCTTGTATTTTTCCGCATATTTTATGTGTTGCATTGCTCCATAATATATAATTTTCTAACATTTTTCTGTAGCTAAATAATTGGCAATATCTGCAAACCAAGGTAATTTAGTAGATATTGCAAAAAGATATTCATCAGGAAAATTTTCTTTTACAGGAATATCAACATTATTATTTTGTATTATGGAAAGGAAATCAACAACTGTGTTTCTTTTCTGAGTCTATCAATAATAGTAATATTGAATTCTTGTAAAAGTAACAACCATCTTGTAATTCTTCCATTGGTAATTGGTTTATTCATTAAATACCTAATGGCAGAATGATATGTGAATAAAAGTTTCATAACCAATAATGTAATGACGAAACTTATTAATGGCATGTACAACAACTAAAAAATCCTTTTCGATTATAGTATAATTTAACTCTGCAGGAGACAAATATTTACTTGTGTAATAAATGGGATAAGAAGTTAGACCTTTTTGTCCCAATACAGCTCTGAAGTTGTGTCTGAAGCATATATATATATATATATATATATATATATATATATATATATATGGAAAGGGAGAGACCAATTAGGTCCTCTTAAAATTGGTGCTTAAGTTATTCTTTGTTTCAATGTTTCAAATGTTTTGACAATCAGGATTCCATGCAAATTCACAATTTTTTGTGAGCAGTTTAAAAAGTGGAGACGTTATCTTTGTGAAGTTTTATATGAACCTCCTATAGTATCTAGTGAATCCGAGAAAACTACTCACATCTTATTTACATACAAGAATTGAAATTTTAGAAATAGCTTCTACTTTAGATTTGTCTACCTTAATTCCATCTCTTGAAATATGGTGTCCTAAAACAATTGTTTCATTAAACATCATAAAACATTTTTCATGACTTAATGAAAGGTTTGCTTCTTTACATCTAATAAGAAATTTTTTCAAATTTCCCATGGCTTCTTCAAAGGAATCACCATACACAGTAAAATAATCCATGTATATTTCTACTCATTCTTGTATTAGATTAGAAAAAATGCATAGGATTTCTCTTTGAAATATGGCAGGGGAATTACATAATCCAAAAGGAAGTCACCAATAGACATATGTTCCCCAAGGACATGTAAAAGTAGTTTTGTCTTGATATTTTGGTGCTAGTAGGATTTGATTGTATACACTAAAACCATTTAAAAATGAAAAATACTTATTTCCAGCCAAGGCATCTAATACTTGATCAATAAAATGTAGTGGGAAATTATCTTTCAAAGTTTATTTGTTTAATTCTCTGTATTCAATGCATACTCTCCATTTTCCATTCTTCTTTGGGACAATGAATAATGGTGACACCCATTGACTATCTGATATTGGATAAATAAAATTCACATTTAGCAAAATTTTCAATTCCTCCTTAACAATTTCCCTTAAATTTGGATTCATTCTTCTATGAGGTTTCCTAATCGATTTGACATTTTCTTTAATATAAATGTGATACATACAATTTTTAGGATCAATTCATTTCATATCAAAATATTCCCATGCATAAGCAAAGGAATGTTTTTGTACCATTATTACTAATTTTCTCTTTTGAAGCTCTTCCACGTTATTGTTAATATTTAATGTTTTACTGGGAAAGACTTCTACTTGAGAATTGCTAAATTTTTCCATAAAATGTAAAGAAAATTGATATGATGATAATTTTTAATATTACATTGTTCCTGAAAACTCTGATCTTTTTCACAATAAGAAGAAGAATCATTATTATCATCAAATTGATTAATTCATTTTCTTCATCTAATTGAGAAAAAGTATAAACTAGTTGCATTTTATCAAAGTCTTCATCACCATCATCTATCCATATTTCACTTTCTACTTCGGTTATAGTTTTTGTTGGAGGATAAAATGTGAACTTTTTAGTGGAATTTCCATTAGATATATACATGTCTCTTGATCTACAACTTATAAATGCATCAGTTTTAGCTAGCCAAGGTCTTCCTAAGGTCAATGGATGGCCTCCTAAATTGTTCTTGGGAGTTAAGATCATAAAATATATAGGATATTCCAAAGAATCTAAAGAAACAGAAACATCTTATAATACTCCATATGGATTAATAACAAATCTATCTACTAATTGTAATAATGTTGGAGTATATTGAAGATTTGAAAGTTTAAGTTGAACCGTAGTATGTTTACTCATGATATTAATGGTTTCTCCTAGATCAATTAAAGTATTTGGAATCTCAATACCATTGATGTGAATATTAACAATGGGGTTTCATGGATCTAAATATTTTTGAACAATAGTCTTCACCGTCATAATGCCAACAATATTTCCTATCAATCGAATCTTTTTATTTTTATTTTATTTTTCTTCCTGGTTTTCTAATACATAGCTCCTTGATGGTTTTTGCAAATATTGGTATTTCCTTTATTTCTTGAAGTAAAGGAATTTTAATGCAAACATTATTATGTTAATCTAAAATGTCATAATATGGTAAGAAAATCAGCCTTTCTACTCCTTTATCAATTTTAAGTCCCTTAGGAAACGATGGTTATTGTAAAGAGATAGAAGATTATCATTTTAGAGGAAGTGTTAGAGCTTCTTTTGTTTGATCATCATTTGACTGTGTAGGAATACATTTACTTAGAGGAATACTTTCTTGATTAAGACTTTCATCTTTCTCATGAATCTCATCCTCTTTAGATTCTTAAATGATAATTGTTGGTGACTTCTTTTGTAAGACTCTACCAGATCTAAGTTGAACATCATTTAGATTTAGTGGGTAATCATACAAGCTTGAAAATTTTATCCTTCGACATTATAAATAACTTGTTGATTTTTATTATTTGGGTTGGGAACACGTTGGGAAGTGGTTGAGAAGGCAGTTGATTTGGGTTTTGCAGAAATGGAAATGAAAGTTGTTGGTTTGGATTTTGAAATTGAGAAGGTTGAACAGGCTGAGAAAAATATGGTGGAAAATAAGAATAAGGTTGTTGGAATTAAGGATATTGGGGATAATTTCCATAAGTATTTTGCCAAACTTGCGCCCAACATGGATTTTGAGGTTTTTTAGGCCAAGGTTTCCAAGACATAGGTGCAGTCCAATTATTTTGTTGTTGTGCATATGTTTGAGTGTTGAAACCTTGAATCATATTTGGCTGTGAGTTTTTCCATGGTCTCTTAGCAACAAAACAAAGAGATTCAGCTTGGATTGACCCTGCTTCCTCTTGATAAACATCTTTAAGACCAGGTATCAAAGGACATTCCTTAGTATTATTATTTTCTACGAATATGACACAAATTTCTACTCTGTCAAGGGGGAATTCTCTTAAGGCATGTTTCTTTCTACATCTTGGACAAAATATAGATAATGCGGCATTTTCAGTTTTTTGTTTGTTTTGTATTTTAAGGATATCTATTTGTTCAATAAGACTCCCTAAAATATTTGTTTTAAAATTGTCAAGAAAATTGCCTATTTCAACTCTACTTACTGTCCCAATTGCATATTTATTAATCCTAGACATAACAAGGTCTCTTGGATTTTTCCCAGTTCTAGCCTTACCTCTTGAAATATGTGTACATAGTTCACAAATTTCTCTAAATGATAACTGAGAAACATCTCCCTTTCCAATTAAATTGAGAAGATCTATCCATTCATCTCTAATATATTTCAACAAAAGAAATTTCATAGTTTCATCATCTAGATTATGCATCTTAGCCCTTTTAACATTATAAGAAAATCTTTCAACCAAATATTCAATATTTTCATACTCTTTTTGCATCATTTTAAATACTTCATCTTAAGGTTATGAGGCATAAAATAACCTTTGTATTTATCTAAGAACACATTCTTAATTTCTTCCCATGTTCTAATAGTATGTGTTCCTAATTCCATAAACCATTTAAGTGCTCTATCTTTAAGAGTGTCTGGAAACAATTTTATTTTTTTAGAATCAAGAAAGTAGTCATAAGATCTGTTATCGCTTGTCACCTACACCTACCTACAAGTTAGTGTGAAAAGACTTTAACCCCATAAGGTGTGGCTGGTGGCAAGGAACTCAGAGAAAGGGTTATCACACTAATCCCGACTCTCTCTGTTTAAGCTATCTCCTAGGTTAGCTATGGGGAGTGGTCCCTAAATAAAAACTGAGTTAAATATGTGAGTTTTCTAGGAGAGTTGTTAGAGTTAAATAGATTACTTCTTCATATTTATAAGAAAAAACATGATATGAGCTATAAACATCAATATATAAGATAAGCATGAAACATATGAGAAACCAGTGCCTTCAGAGTATTGCTCTTAAAATGAAATTGTATTTGCTTAAATGAAGTGAATTCTTTTCAAATGGAAAGCAAAAATAATCCTGAAAAGTGAAACAAGAAACTGTTCGCACAAGAAATTATAAATGCAAGATACAAGAATGATTTTAAGATATATAAATTGGTGAATCAAAACATGTGAAGATATCTTGCGAAAATACAAAAAATTAGTAATCTATTTTGGAGAATGTAAATGAGATGATAAAAAAACTCAAATGTTAGACCAAGATAACAACATGCAATTAGCCTTGCAACATGAAATAAGAGTACTTGAAAATAAAATGAGACTCATTAACCATTCATGAACATAATGATATTTAAACATGAAAGGGAGTTTGCTAAAGTACACAATGTTCCAAGTACAAGAAAATTAAATTAAACTTGTTACAAAATATATTACAATAATTGCATGAAAGGAAATGCTTCTTGAAAATAGGAAATGATGTTGCATGTGAGACTCTAAACCATCAAGAAAGCAAAAATTTAGAACTTGCAAGTAAGGTAAATTTGATGAAAAAAATCTTGGTTTATTTTATTAATTAGTTCTAAAGCAAAGCTACAATTAAATTCTTCAAACCTCAGACCTCACCCTCACCCAAATATATGGATCTCACAGTGAGGAGTCAATAGAGGAGTAGAGGGTCCCTAAAATGTCTATTCAACCAACTTATGTTGGAGGTAAAATTTTAGTCATTGCTTAGGGAATGCAAGTGAATTAACCAAACATGAAAATTAACTTTAACTTGAAATGTACTTGCTTGACATGAAATAAAATGTTACTTTATGGAGAAATCTTGCCCAAATACTTGATGAATGTAAGATGTAATTAAAGGTGAAGCATAAGTAGACTTGGAACAAGATTCATGGTAAATTAAATTCAAGTTAAAAGTGCATGCATGCAAAAGTTTGAACTTGCTATGAAAGTGAAAAGACTTAAAACTTGTAGCAAATTAAATTAAAGTGCATGCAAAATGAGTGTAATGCATGCAGTGTTAATTTCACATTTAGATGTTATGCATGAAAAATAAAATAAACCAACAAAATCACAACATCAATCCTTTCCAAAAAATGGAGAGATAATGATACCAATGGGTAAAACACACGCTCCCAAAACCAATAATTTTATTAGTTGTTACAAGAAGGAGAAAATTATGAAGTCTTCTCTAAAATCTAAGGAAAGTCTTCACAATTTAGACTTGAGCCATAGACCTTTCCTTACTGAAAAATTCTGCAATTTGAGGCCTACAAAAGCTCAACAAAATGCAGATTTTTTGAGGAATAAGAAGAGATGCAAAGCCTCTTTGAGTTCCACGGCCAAGAGAGAGAAATAATCTAGATGTTGGAGCCGCAAGGTCCTGCATGCAAAATTGTAAGTAGTTTTATGAAGATGAAACCTGCAAGTAGCTGCAAGAGAACAAGTTAGAGAAAATCTACAATAAAAAAATGTTAGCTCAAGAAATCACAAAGTATATTACAAAAATAATCTACAAGAGGCTAGGTCAAAGAGTATGAGCAGGCTCCTCTCTTTGACTAGCCATGACTTAGCTCTTTGAAATAGCTAGATATGATAAATGAAGTGCACTATGTGAAAAATAATTTTTATTTATATAATTTTGATGCAATAAATAAGAGCTTAAAACTTAAGAGCATGCCTACAAATCAAATAGAAATAGATGAGACTTTAGAATTAAACACATGCAGGTTCTCCTTGAATATTTTCAAGAATGGGTTGGTTCCACCAAGAACTTCCCCTCGCGCTTGAATGCTTGGCCAAAGAATGATTCATCTACAAAAATTCACCACAAATTATTAGATCCACATGAAATTAAATAAGTGCAATGGAAAGAGTTCCTAGAGATATATTTGACATCAACTAGAAGATTTATATTCCTGGAGAAGTTAAGTAATTTTTATGCTAATATGAGATAGTTGCATACTAACATAACTTGAAACAAGCATGAAAGAAACAATAGCATGAAAAAATAAATATAAGCATATCAAAAAGTCAAGAATTTACCACATATGCAAGGAGAAGAACACCATCACAAGTTACTCCAAATACTGTTGCATTATATTGCAAGTAGTGAATACAATTCTACAGCATCTCCTCAAGCCCAATAGCTCGTATTACATGATACAATATGAGAGGCCATGGCTCCATTATATAGAAATTTGGAAGCAAATCTCAATGAAAAACAAAATTTCAAGTGGTGAGAAGGAGGAGATCACAAGGCAAATTCGAATTTGATAAGTGGTGCTCCATTGCCAAGTGTAAAAATCGAATTCTGGCAAGTGGACATGATTTACTTCTTCTCTTAAGTGATGAATTCGAATTTTATGGTGGAATGACAAGTGTATATGGATGGTAACCCATGTGGGGACAATTTCCCACAAAAATCTCCACCAAATATTCTCCCAAATCCTCTCAAATGTGCATTAACTTCACAAATTCGAATTTCCAAGTAAGCAACTCTCGTTTAATGCCAGAAAATCGATTTCATTTGAGCACATGTCATTTCCTTGATTTTAGGAGTCCACATCACCTCGTGACTTCACTTTAACTCCTCCATAATTTTCCACCTCATTTAGCATGTGTGGATATTTATTTTTCTCCATTTATTTAATTTCGGGCTTAATTAATTGCCATATTTCCCACTGAACTTAGGAAAAATGGATTTTGAGGGTTCAAAACACATTTTTAACCCCTCAAAGTGTGTCATAGTAGAAATTTGAGGGTGAGAGGTGTAATTTTGATTACTCATACCCCATACAACTTCTCTAGGAAACACTTATTACAATTCAATTACAATTTTTATTGTTATTTTCGACTTGCGAGAAATTTGAAAAATTAAAAAATCACTACCTAGACCTATCCAAAATCCACGAATTTTTTTGTGTGATCTAGTATGGTAATATTCATTGACTTTAGACACTAGGACTCACCCAAGGACTCACCATCAAGCCGTACTTCAACTTGGGGGTAAATTTGGAGGAAAAAACTCAAAAATTTATTAACTCCTGGTAGGGTTCAGATGATAATTAACCAAGTGAAAAAAAACTCCCAGAGTAATACTCACTTGTTGGCAAGGTCCCAAGCTATCTATTCCTATTACAGACTCAATACTGACTCAAATTCACCATTACTAGCATCACTTATTACAATTCCCCGTAGGGCGTGGAATCTGGGTACAAGAGAAAATGATAAGAAGAAGTAGAGTTTAAAAACTCTGTTGAGCTGATGATATCTAATTATAAAAGTGTCATTTGGTTCATCCTTTGGCATGTGATCTTCATATAATCATCAGGTTCGACTCCAGTGCTCAGCATTTTCCACCATATGAGGATGCATGCTAGATATGAAGTGATATTGTGCAAAAACCTGGAATCTGCATCCACAGACCAAAGATAAATATTAGCAGTATCCATTCAAAGTATAATCAAACAAAATCAAGTGCATAAATGAAAATTTTATTTTAAGAGCATAATTTATTCATGAAATAAATCTACTTAAACAAAATTTACAAGGGATAAGGTTAGAAATATGATACAAAATAATTTCCCATGGCATCAGATGTCCTCAATGAAGTTCATGCTGAGAACCTGACTACGTTCAGGCAGATCCATGGGCAGCTTTTTTTATGTGCCCTGTCCAATTCTAAATATCTAAGGACTTTGATTCGTCCCAACACTATGTTGTACATGGTCATCAGATTTACCAAATCCTTTTTTGATTTTTTCTTTTTTTCTTAATAGATTGTGATGTTGATGCAATAAAAGTATACCTTTTTGCCCGATCTTAAAGATGCTCAGATGGAGAATTTGAAGTATCCAAGACTTCCATGACCTTCCTTTCTCCATTTTGTACCAACTCTATCATGAGTGATGGACCAATCTCATAAGTGTAAACCCGATTCCCCTTAGTTTCCTTTTGATCCGATTGACCTTCAGTCAACCATTTTTCAATGGAAGAAATGACCTCCTCATAATAAGATGAAGCTTGCTTCAATATATCGGGAGGCTTGTGAGCTGTTTCTTTGTTCTTTTCCCATTCATCATCTGATCTAAGTTGGAATTTTTGTACCTGCGATCTTTCCATTTCCTCCAACCTATTCTAAAAAATGATTTGATTATCCTTCATAACATTTATTTCCTTAGCTTGGTTTGTTTCCATGGTGTTGATCAATTTCACTTGTTTTTATTCCATGGCGAGCAACCTGTTTTTAATAGAGGTCATCTTATTAGAATGATTGACCTCCATGGCCTTTATTGTGTGTGCATGATTTACTATTAATCTTGTTTGATTGAGTTCTATATTTTTAATGAGTTGAGCTTGGTTGAGTTGCATATCCTCAATCATTTGAGTCAAATCCCTAATGAGATCCCTATCATTCTCATTTGCTTGAGTTTTCGCTTTGATCTTTCTTTCATCTCCATATTTTTCTTCAAAGGCTTCAATGATTGATTCTATAGAATCAAAATTGTTTGCAAGTAAGTCTATGAACCAATCCATAGCATGCCGTCTAATTAAAATATGAAAAGTTTCATTTTAATGTCCTCATGGTTAATATCATGGCTCCATTCGCTCACACAAAGGTGGAAATTCCTAAGGTGAGTTTCAGTGGTAATGGCATTGTTACCTAGAAAACTAGGCAACTCATCAATGACCTCAATGGCTTCATCTGGAATAAAATTTGGGTAGCCTATAATTTTAGTAAAATCACAAGGGGCGAAAATATCATTCATGATGTCATGCTCACTTGACCCTGAAAGAGCAAATGCATATCAGAGAGAGGCTCCTATCCAAGGTTAGCAAGAATTATATAAGAAGAAGGCTTCAAGCAGAAATAGTTGCAGAAAATTAAATAACTGGACTTGTCACTTAAACAAGAATCTAAATCTAAAATCCAACATGAAAAAAACAAAAGTTAGTCGATTTCCCAGGTACAAGAAAGCTTGTCCCTAGCAACGATGCCAAAAATGCTATTGCTTGCTGCCTACACCTACCTACAAGTTAGTGAGAAAAGCCTTTCACCCCACAAGGTGTGGTTGGTGACAAGGAACTCAAAGAAGGGGTTGTTGTCACACTAATCCAAAATCTTTTTGTTTAAGCTATCTCCTAGGTTAGCTATAGGGGGTGGTCCCTAAATAAAAACTAAGTTAAAGATGTGAGATTTCTAGGAGAGTTGTTAGAGTTAAATAGTTTACTTATTCATATTTATAAGCAAAAACATGATATGAGCAATAACCATCAATACATAAGATAAGCAAGAAACATATGAGAAACAAGTGCCTTCAAAATATTTCTCTTAAAATGAAATTGTATTTGCTTAAATGAAGTGAATTGTTTTCAAATAGAAAGAAAAAGTAATCTTGAAAAGTGAAACAAGAAATTGTTCGTACAATATATTATAAATGCAAGATAAAAGAATGCTTTTAAAATATATAAATTGGTGAATCAAAACATGTGAAGATATCTTGCCAAAATATAAACAATTAGTAATCTATTTTGGAAAATGTAAATGAGATGATAGAAAAACTCAAATGTTAGACCAAGATAACAACATGCAATTATCCTTGCAACATGAAATAAGAGTACTTGAAAAGAAAATGAGACACATTAACCATTCATGAACATAATGATCTTTAAACATGAAAGGGATTTTTCTAAAGTAGACAATGTTCCAAGTAAAATTAAATTAAATTAAACTAGTTGAAAAAGAGATTACAATACTTGCATGAAAGGAAATACTTCTTGAAAATAGGAATCAATTTTGCATGTGAGACTCTAAACCATCAAAAAAGCAAAAATTTAGAACTTGCAAGTAAGGTAAATGTGATGAAAAATGCTCTTGGTTTATTTTATTAATTAGTTCTAAAGCAAAGTTCCAATTCAACTATTCAAACCTCAGACTTCACCCTCGCCCAAAGATATGGATCTCACAGCGAGGAATCAATAGAGGAGTAGAGGGTCCCTAAAATGTCTATTCAACCAACTTATGTTGGAGGTAAAATTTTAGTGGTTTCTTGGGGAATGTAAGTGAATTAAACAAACATGAAAATTAACTTTAACTTGAAATGTACTTTTTTGACATGAAATATAATGTTACTTTATGGAGAAATCTTGCCCAAATACTTGATGCATGTAAGATGTAATTAAAGATGAAGCATAAGTAGACTTGGAACAAGATTCATGACAAATTAGATTCAAATTAAAAGTGCATGCATGCCAAAGTTTGAACTTGCTATGAAAGTGAAAAGACTTGAAACTTATAGCAAATTAAATTAAAGTGCATGCAAAATGAGTGTAATGCATGCAGTGTTAATTTTCCAATTAGATGTTATGAATGCAAACTGAAATAAACCAAAAAAATCACAACACCAATCCTCTCCAAAAGATGGAGAGATAGGGATACCAATGGGTAAAACCCACACTCCCAAAGCCAAGAATTTTATTAGTTGTTACAAGAAGGAGAAAACTATGAAGTCTTCTCTAAAATTCAAGGAAAGTTTTCACAATTTAGACTTGAGCCATAGACCTTACCTAGCCGAAAATTTCTATAATTTTAGGCCTACCAAATCTCAACGCAATGCATATTTTTTGAGGAAGAAGAAAAGAAGCAAAATATCTTTGAGTTCCATGGCCAAGAGAGAGAAATAATCTAGAAGTTGGAGCCCCAAGGTCCCGCATGCAAACTTGTAAGTAGTTTTCTTTAGATGAAACCTGCAAGTAGCTGCAAGATAACAAGTTAGAGAAAATATACAATAATAAATGTTAGCTCAAGAAATCACAAAGTATATTACAAAAATAATCTACAAGAGGCTAGGAAAAAGAGTATGAGCAAGCTCTCCTCTTTGACTAGCCATGACTTAGCTCTTTGAAATAGCCAGATATTGATAAATGAAGTGTAAAATGTGAAAAAAATTCTTTTTATATATAATTTTGATGCAATAAATAAGAGCCTAAAGCTTAAGAGCTCACCTACAAAACAAAATGAAATAGATGAGACTTTATAATTAAACACATGCGGGTTTTCCTTGAATATTTTCAAGAATGGGTTGGTTCCTCCAAGAACTTCTCCTCACGCTTGAATGTTTTACCAAAGAATGATTCATCTACAAAAATTCACCACAACTCATTAGATGTTGATCAGTGGTTGTCATTGATGTCAACCCAAGTAGCACCAGGGGCTACCCCTATCTTGCATGTGAATTTTGACTTGACAACTTACTCTATTCCAAGTCAAGGATATTTTGGATGGTTTCTACTTGTCGAGATGTTTCCATTGATATATGGCATGACACGTAATTCTTCACGGTTTGAGAGATATTTGTGTTTGAAGTTAGTAACCTCAATTAGTGGGCTAAAACCCCATGGGGTTGTATCATGACACTAACCATTGGTTGTGGTCATTGAATATTCAAAAATTAATAATTTTTTAAACTCTTAAAATCCCTCCAATGTTCACTTGTTGAAGACCCTCTCAACCTAAGAATTTATATAAATTGTGACCCTCATATCCTCTTGATGCAAGGATTTCGCTACTTAAAACAGGTAATTATGGCATTATCGCTATAAAAAAAATTCTGCGAAGCTTCATATGCTAAAAAAAAAAAAAATCCATTTGAGCCGAAATCCTAATGAAGCGTGGGACCGAATTTCAGATATTGGTTCGCTATATTTTCGGAGATATGATCTGATGAAGTTAGGGTTTTTGCAAGCTCCCGAATTTCATGTCAAACATGTGACCTTGGGAAACTCATCATAACTTTATCTCTGAGCATTGGATTCAAATTTTGTAAAAAGCGACAGAAAGAGTACGGACTTTAGTTTGTTGGATATCGTTTTTAGGACCAAAGGTTGAAACAATGACATGTGGCACTTCGTACAAGTTCGCACTATTGAACCAGTCTATAATCAGGTCATCGTAGGAGATTGGGCATAACTATTTCTTGAAGAATCAAATATTGATCAGACCTACGAGGTTGGAAAGAGGACTCAGTGGGCTACCATAGGATGAAATTTCATACCTTGGAGATCTAAAATTACATAGATACAACAGATTCAATATCGAGCTTCTAGAAGGCAAGAAAAAATATGCATTCAAGGATCACTGCAGTAAGGACAACACATCAACAGTCAAGGGTAAGTTTGCTGCAACAAGGTATGTATGATTAGTGTTTGAATTTTAATTTGAATATCATATTTGACATGTGTTTTTGAATGACAGTGTAAGTATTTTGTATGTATGTTTGATTGGGTTTTGTTCATAAATGTTGAACGTATTTACATTTGAATTTTGTATATTTCTCTAAGATATGGTTTGCAAGACAGTGTAAGTATTTTGTTTATATATTGGTTTGGGTCTTATTCATTAATGCATGTGCAGGAAGGAGGACACAATAGGACAACTCAGACACATACTAGAAGGAAAATGCAACCCCAAAGTACCATTACTTGAAGCAAGCACAAAAATACCTCAACAACTTCTAGTGTTCAAAGAAGCAGTGTCAACTCAAGTATCAGGTCGTTTCAAAATTCAGTATTGTAAAAATCATCATTGTAAAATTGTAAAACATTCATTATTGTAAAAGAACCAATCTTCCTAGAATTTGAGAGGCATTGTTGTGAGGTATAAGTGTCATTGTTGGATAATGTTACGGTTGGGTTGCAGGTCATAGTGTGATTGGGTGATTGGTATAGTTCAAGAAAATCATTGTGAATCATATTGTATTGTGGATCATTGTCCCTGGTACGGGAGTCCACACTCTTGTATTATTTATGATCATTATAGGGTGGCAAGGAGGTACTATTTTGGTGCATGAAGTCACCTACAGGTTGGAGCTTGTGAACACTTCAAGGTGGTAGGTCGGTCTAGGATGTCGGGGCATCCATTCAGTTGAATATTGAAGAAACCAGGGCGTTCGGGTGTCCTTCCAATGGGAGCTGGAGAAGAATGATTTTCTAGAATTCTAGGAAGTTGTACCTTTCATTTCAGTTGGGGTTGAATATTGAAGAATTTATTAGAAAAAACGTTTAGTGGTTTTTTACACGGAGGGGGTTTTCCACCTAAAATTCATGTTGCTATTGTGTTCTATTATTTATTGTTGTTACTGGATAAATATCAAGAATAATTGAAGATTAAATAATGCTCTGAAAATATTTAAAAGTGCTATTTTATAAGAAATATTGATTCACCCCCCCTCTCAATATTTCCAACAATTGGTATCAGATCTTGGTTTCTTCAATAGTATTATAACAACTGGAAGATGATCATGGAGTGTACTAAGTGATCAGGAGATCATGTGTTATGCTCAAAATTGAAAGTGTTCGAAACTGTTCCAAACCTGAGCGATTGGAAAGGTATCTTCGTTGTGATTCTGGCACCGTGAACAGTTTGAAAAACCGATGTTGTATGAGGAATATATCGTGTTCTGTTCGTTTTCCCAAACAAACAAAAAAAATTGTGATTGGGATGCCCAGTCAGCAGGCAGGTACAGTCAGCAGGTGGTATATTCCAGGAATATTCTATTTTCCTAAGTTAATAGGAATTCGACACATGGAATGTTGTGGATTGTTGATATGAGATGTGTTTTTGATCGTTGATGTTTTTTGAAATGGTCCATTGGATGAGCGACACGTGGCAAGCCTAGAGGCTGCCACATGTCCTCAAAAGGTTATTATAGAATTTTATTGGAGTCTGAGGGGTCGACCCCGTGACCTCCATAGCGCCCGTGAAGACCTCCGACCATCTCACCTACAACATGTTTCTTAACCCTTATATCTTCTGCATTCATTTATGGTTTAAATGTTTGACATTTGAAGGGGAAATGTGGTCCCCAACACCATTTGATGGCCCCCAAAACAATGGTCACATGATATAACAACCCGCAACATCAAACATTGTTAACCGACAGTAATACACCGTAACCTCTGGCGGAGATTTAAACCAGTCACATGGCGCAGGGTTGTTATCACACATAAATTTTTAATTTTTGATGGGTAGGGTCATCATAAGCTTCACCTTGTCTCATTAGGTTAGATCATTCATTTGATGAGAAATTCACTTAATCATGTTTATTATAGGTCATAGACACTTCATAAGTCTTGTCATTAGCGTCATATCCACAATAATCCACCTTGGGTTCACTTGCATAGCCATAAAATTTTTAAAAAAGAACTAGTAGCCAGTTTTACAACTTTTCTTAGCAAATTCAGTGTAAAATAGGTAGAAAACGCTACGAAAAAACCTGATAATTTTGTAGCGAATATGAAGCATTTCTTTGTTTTTTGACTTTGAGTAGTCAACTTCAAGGGCGGTTTCTGGGAAAACAAAGAAGTATTTTAAGAACATGAGAGAGGTTATTTTCAAGAACATATCAACTAAAAATAACCTCTTTCACTTTTCTCAAAGGTGCTACAAATTGGGATATACAGGGATGTCTTTCAGCCCTATTTTTAGAATGCATAATTTTCCTATTTTATACATTTTTTGTGAATGTCGATTCTGGATAGATGGAGATGGTTTTAAAACAAACAAGGGAGGTTTTTCTTCATGATATATTTACCTACAAAAACCTCCTTCAATTTTTCAATATCTATCAAGGCTAGGGAGATACCAGCTCATCTCTGAATCCTATGTTTTAAAAAAAACAGAGTCAGTTTAGTGATGATTAAACTTGCTAAAGGTGAAAATGATGTTTTTTTAAGAGGGTAAGAGGTAGGTTTGCATGATCATATTTCATTATATCACTTTTCAGACATAAAAATTAAATTTTGAAGATAAAGGAAGATTTTGGGATTTTCTCCATTATCAGGTAGTTTCATAGCGTGCTCCAGGCTTGAAGGCCAAAAAACGCTACGAAAATTCCTATAGGTTCTTTTTTGCTTTAAAATCCAATTTTGGCATGTTTTATGGGGGGAGATTGATGGTTGAAAAGTGTCATGACATAATGAAGGTGTTGGAACAACAAAGAAGTCAAGAAGATTGATGGAAAAGCCAATTTTCCCACGCTACTAAAACTCGCTACGAAATTTTCTGTACATGATTGTTTTAGTAGTCAACTTCAAGTTTGATTTCAAACCAAATGAAAAAGTATTTTGGATATCTGAAAGACTTTTTTCTTTAGCACAGTTCCATCTACAAAAGCCTCTCTCAGTTTCTACAAAGCCATGAGGGTTTGGAAATTATACACTCATCTTTGAAGCCTATTTTTCATAATTTTCACTAACTAGATTTGTGAAAAAATTGTAAAAATTTGACTTGGAGGTGGTCCAACTCAGCATCCACGTGGCATAATGACACATCATCACTCTAATACAATTATAAAATTATTTGGTTGCAGTTGATAAGGGTTATTAAATTGATTTTTTGAACAATTAATGAAAGAAGAGTCCTTTTTCTATTCAAACTCTGCAAAACAAAAATATCCCAAGGAAGTCGCCAAGTGATGGAATCATGTTTGAAATAGGTCTCTGAGGTGGGAATTTGAAGCTAGCAAGGTGGCATATAATTTGGATGAGTCGTCATTCTATAAATGAGATAGTTTTAGAGTTTGAAAGAGTTGGAAGATGGTGACTTGACACTGCTACTATTGTAATTTTTTAAATCAGTAATATAGATAGACTTTGTTTCTACTTCACCTGAGATTCTTGAATGTTTCAATGTGCTTATGTTTTATGTCTCTCTTTATCTTACTTACGGTATATTGAGGTTGAATTACTCAGATTCATGTCACACATGCTCTGACTTCCTTTTAACATTGAGCTACTGAATATTTCTGTGTTAGTATTGTCCTTCCATTGAAACAGTAAAAGCCTCAGCTTCCACAAGTAGATCCATTTTGTCATTGAATTCCTTATTACTGACTCCATGAGCCAAATGGTAGTGAAATATATCCCATTTTTCACCTGCAATCATATAAAATCTAGTCAATATCATAGAGTTAGCCATCTAATAGAGTTTTCATTGCAAATCCTTTGATAAGTTGAGAGAACCCTCTCAGGCTGAAGAGGCTAATCTTTAGTCAAAATCTGGTTTGAAATAGTTACTCCAAGTTGACCATTGCAGCAACCCAACAAGACTCAATTTGGTGATAACAGGGGTAGTGGAAACAAATGCCACGGGTGTGGAACAGGGAGTTATGGTTCCGCTCCAAACTCAACGCAGATTTTTAAAAGTGTGGTTTTAGGTAGGGGGTCGGCTTGTGACCACCCCGACCTAACCACTAACATTTAATCCAAATGGTCTTTCCATTGGAAGTTGGAATGTGCCCCTAATTTTAGGTCACTCCATTAATTTAACTTCAGTTAAGTGCCAATCTCCACTTTTAGTGGAGCTTTTCAAGCTGACATTCGGAAAAATGCATTAGGAGGTCAATTTTCGACCAATTTGGGTGAAACAAGAGTATACCTAAACTAATTTGAGAATTCTTGAGCCATTGGTGTAGAGAAAACATCCATTAGAGGCTTGTAAACACATGTAATTTTCATTTTTGAGCATAATGACAAAGAGGGACATGCCATTGGGAGCTAGACCAGCAGATGTAGCCCAGGAGGGGTAAACTGCTTCATCATGCCAACTGTGTAAAACTTATGTGTGATTATATTTCTCTGTTATAAATTTTCGTATGGTGTTATTGAGGATTATTTTTATGCTTAAAGTTCACAAATTCATCTATGTTTCATGGCTAAAACATTCATTCCTTAAGCAAACAAATGGAGACAAATTGTACATGTTTTTAATAAACACTGTTACCGATGAAATAGGTAACCGCATTGTTACTTACTTTTTTTTGGTAGCATAAAAAGCACCCAATTTTGAAAAGTGGTGATGCAGAATCACCTTTTTTGTTTTTTTAGCACATTTCTGACACTCTAATATTTTTATTTATGAAGTATGAATATTTGTTTTAAAATGTTAGTGTTTTTCATGCTAATTTTGAAACGTATTGATGCAGCATCAACTTTTTTTTATTACAGTGGTGATTTTCATGCTAATTTTGAAACGTATCGATGCACCATCAACCTTTTCTTTTTTTAGAATGGTGATTTTCATGTTGGTAATAAAACACAAAACTTAGATAAAAAAAATATATATAAAAACAATAAAAATGTAAAAAAAAAAACAAAATTGACTTGTAAAAATAAAAAATTTAAACAAAAATAAATTTAAAAAAACAAAAAAAACAAAAATATTCGAAAATTTATATCAAAAGAAATGACAAAATTTGGAAAAAAAACACATAATTTAAAGAAAAAGAACAAAAATTAACAAAAAAAATTAAAAAAAGAAATATCAAAAACATTTTTTTCTAAGTTATTAAAAAAAACCATATAATTAAAAAAAAGAAAAAAGAAAAAAAGCAAATAGACAATTTAAAAATAATTTAAATTACAAAATTAAAATTTAGATAAAAAAATAAAATACAAAAAAGAAAAAATTAAATTTAAAAATTAAAATTAAAATAATAATAATAATAAGAAAAAAAAATACAACTTAAAAAAAAAAAATGAACATAGAAAAAAAAATTCAAATAAAAGAATTCAAATAAAAAAAAACTATCATTAAAAAACAAAAAAACCACGTGCAAATAATTAAAAAACAAATATCCATAAATTCACTGTTCTTTTTTAAATGAAACAATTTTAAAATTTTAAAAATGAAAAACTAAATAAACTAAAAGATTAAAAAAAAATTAAATTAAATTAAATTAAAATTTAATAAATAAATTTTAAATTTTAAAAAATAATTAATCTAAAATATTAAATTTAAAAACAAAATTAAAAAAAAAAAAACAAAAAAACAAAAACAAAAAAACAAATTAAATTTAAAATAAAAAATTTGAATTAAAAAAATAATTTTAAATTTTTTGAATTTATAAAAAAAAAAAAAAAAGAATATTTTTTATCGTTGTGGCGCCGCCAATCGGCCTCGAGCCCAAGTGGCGGCGAAGGCCGACCTCCGTCGCTACCTGGGCAGGAGGCCAATTCCAGGAATCGCCCTCCCACGGCGGGAGGGCAATTCTGGGAATCGGCCTCGAGCCGCGGGAGGCCGGTTCCGGGAATCGACCTCCCGCGGCGGGAGTCTGATTCCGGGAATCGCCTTGAGGCCGATTTTGGGAATCGCCTTGAGGCCGATTCTGGGAATCGCCCTCCCGCGACGGGAGGTCGATTCCGGGAATCGCCCTCCCGCCGCGATAGGTCGATTCCGCGAATCGCCCTCCCGCGGCGGGAGGCCAATTCCAGGAATCACCTTGAGGCTGATTTCGGGAATTGCCCTCCCGCCGCAGGAGGCCAATACCAGGAATCGCCCTGAGGCCGATTTGGGAAATCGCCCTCCCGCGACGGGCGGGCAATTTCCGGAATCGGCTACCCACTGCGGGAGAGCGATTCCCAAAATCACCCTCCCGCCGCGAGAGGCCGAATCGGCCTCCCGTCAAGCGGCCGGCCTCCGCGTGCCACCTGGCCGGGAGGACGATTGGCGGCGCCACCACGATCAAAAATTTTTATTTTTTTTTATAATTTTTTATTTTTTATTTTTCAATTTGATTTTTTTTTAATTTTTTTTTTTTTAATTCAATTTTTTTTTTCTTTTTTTTCTTTTTTTTTAAATTTAATTTTTATATTTGAAATTTATTTATTTATTTTTATTTTTATTTTTTTTTAATTTTATTCATTTTTTTTTTAATTTTTTTTTTTTCTAAATTTTGTTAATAATTTTTATTAAATTTTGCATTTTTTTTTTAATTTAATTGATTTTTTTTTTAGTTTTTTAATTTTTCTTTTTATGATTAAATTTTATGTTTAGTTTTTTCATTTAATTTTTTAAATTTTAGTAAATTTTGTATTTATTTTTTAATTTATTTGAATTTGATATTTTTTTTATTTTTTTTAATTTTTTATTATTATTTTTTTAATTACATAAAATTTTATATATATATTTTTTATTTCAATTAAAATTGTGTATTTAAAATTATATATATATATTTTAATTAAACTTAGTATTTTCAAATTAATTTGTTTTTTATTTTATTTTTTATTTAATATATTTTTTTCAATTTTTCAATTTTAATTGATTTTTAAAGTTTTTTAACTTTTTATTTTAACAATGTTTTTTTTTTCTTTATATTTAAAATTTATTTTTTATTTCAAAATTTATTTGTTTATTCATTTATTTATTAAAATTTATTTTTATTTTTTTAATTTAATTTGTTATTTTAATATTAACTTTTTTTTTTTTTTTTTAATAAATTTAATAAAATCTAATATATATATTTTTAATTTAAGTTCATATATATATATATATATATATATTATTTTTTATAATTTAAATTTAATTTATTTTTTAAAATCTATTTGTTTTTTTAATATATATTTTTTTAAATTTAATATTTTTATTGTATTTTATTTTTCATTTTTTATTTTTAATTAATTTTTCATTTTTTTACTTTTAATTTCAATAATGTTTTTTTTTTAAATTTTTATTTTAAAGTTTTAAATTTATTAAAATTTAATATATTTCTTTAAATTTGATTTTTTATTTTAAAATTTATTTATTTATTTTTTTAATTTAATAAACATTTTATTTTTCTTTTTTTAAATTTAATTTCTATATTTTATTTTTATAATTTCTTTCTTTTTCTAACTTGTTTTTCTTTTTAATTTAATATTTTTATTTTGTTTTTATTTTTATTTTTATTTCTATATATTTTTAAATTTTAATCTTTAATTTACTTTTTATTTTTTATTTTTTATTTTTTTCTTAAATTTTAGGTTTTTTTTAATGTTTGAATTAAAATTTTATTTAGTTTTTATTTTTATTTTTTTATTCCTATATATTTTTAAATTTTAAGCTTTAAAATGTTTTTATTTCTAAAATTTATTTTTTTCTAAAATTTTAGGTTTTTTTTAATGTTTGAATTTTAAAAATTAAAAAATGTTATTTCTATTTTTAAAAATGTCAAAAATATGACACAATTTTTATTTTTTTTGTTATTCCAACATCAACTGGTTTTGTTTTGAGGGTGTTTTTTCAATCCTTTTTTTAAGAAACAATTTTGTTTTTAGCATAATTTTATAAAATGTTGAAATTTGACCTTCAAAAAAAACCAAGTGCGTTCTGGAATACACTTTTTTTGTTTTTTGGGTGTTTTTTCATGTTTTTTGAGTCTTTTTGGGCTAGAGTACCCGTTTTGAGGCCAGGTTACCTATTTCATCGGTAACAGTGTTAATACTGAAAGGACACTTAGCACAACCAAACTAATACACTCCATTCAAATAACTAAGAATAGATTTCCTCTGTTCAATGGAAATAAATACGCACTTTGGAGTGGAAGAATGCAAGTTCATTTGTTGGTGCAAGGTTACGAAGTATGGGAAATCGTTGAAAAGGGCTTTACAACGACCCAGGATGAACAAGGTAAGAAAAATATCGTATATGATGCAATGGATAAAGATATAATTATCAGTGGGCTTATTGAATCTATCTATCTTAAGGTACCGAGTTGCAAAATTGCTAAAGAAGTATGGGGCAAGCTTGAGAATATATATGCAGGTGACTCAAACGTGAAAGAAGCAAAGCTTCAAATTTACAGGGCACAATTTGAGCAACTCAAAATGAAGGAAGATGAAAATATTGCTGCATACTTACAGCGTGTTGATGAAATAGAAAATGCATTGTAATTTTTAGGAGAACCTGTCGACATGAAATTTTTTGTCCGAAAGATCCTTAGAACCTTGCCGGTAAGATTCAACCCAAAGGTATTTGTCTTGGAATATAATTCTAATCTAGCCAATCTCAACAATGATGAATTGCATGGAGTGCTTATGGCATATGAAATGAGGATTGAAGAAGAGGACAACACATCTCACCTAGAAACAACATTCGCCGCATCCAAGAAAACTAGTAAGGACATGCATACTCCAAAAGCAAAAACTTGTAGTGCTAAGGAAGAAGAAAAGGAAGAAGATGAAAAACAATTTTTAGATAAATAATTTGCCTACTTCATGTGAAAAATGAGAATAGATACAGGGAAATTCAAAGGTAAACTTCCATTGATATGTTTCGATTGTGGTGATGTTAGGCATTTTGCAGCCAAGTGTCCTCACAAAAATGAGGTTGTTAAGAAAGGAAAGAAAGGTTTGAGGAAGTTCAACACGGAACACAAGAAGAAATGGTTTAAGAAGAGTTTATTCTCCAAAGAAGATAGCTCCTCATCTGGTGAAGACAGTGATAACGAAGAATAAATCAACGAAAGAGTATTATTTATGGCCAAGCATGATAAACAAGAAGCATCTAACGAAGAAGAAGAAACTACGGAGGTTGAATTTCAAAACGAAGTGATCAGGGTTATCAAAGAGCTCAAGGTCGAGAAGAAGCATGTCAACACTCTTGAAGACAAATTAAATATAGAAAGGGAACAGGTCCTAAATCTTAAAATCAAGGTTGAAGAATACAAATGAGTTGAATAACCACTCAAGGAAGAATTAAAGGAAAGCAACAAGGAAAGAGAAGCATTGGAAGCTGAAATAGTTTCTCTATGAATGAAAGTAAAAAATGGAAAATATCTTCAAAACTACACCAACAGATCCAAGGCATTGGAAGAAATCATCAACAGTCA
The DNA here is from genome assembly GCA_034641835.2 of Pinus albicaulis. Classification (NCBI taxonomy): domain Eukaryota; kingdom Viridiplantae; phylum Streptophyta; class Pinopsida; order Pinales; family Pinaceae; genus Pinus; species Pinus albicaulis. The sequence goes on along the minus strand of CM076575.1, from coordinate 240,113,083 downwards.
ACGATCAAACAATGACAAGGCTGGTCTTTGTTACAAAGAAAAATTTGAAAAGGAGCCAAGTCCTTCTATGATAACAAAAGAAGATGGATATGCAAAATATAACAAGCAGGTAGACCTCTGAGCCAACTCAAGAGATCATGACTCGCAAGAAGAAACATGGAAGGAAATTCCTCGAAGAATATTTCCTCCCGGGTATCAACTTATACTATATGGTCATTTTTATTCATGTGGAAGGTTTTGACATAGAGTTATAGAATGTTGCACGTATGTTTGGGATAAATACAATTTTGGGAGATATTTCAGAAAGGGATATTCTGGAACTCATCAGAATATTAACAGATTTGATCATTTGAGAGATGATGTTGAATGTTACAAATGTAACAATTTGGGACACCTAGCTAAAGATTGCAGACTTGGAAGTTCTTCAAAGGAATTCTCGCAAAATCAGAATGAACAAATATGGAAAAAGAAGACTGAAAAATGTGTTATCGCTCTCAAGGCTCAAAGAAACATAAATGTTTGGTATGTTGATAGTGGTTGCACAACTCATATGACTGGAGATAGGAATAAGGTCATATCCTTGAAGGAAAAGAAGGATGGAACAATGTCTTTTTTAAATGACGGGTCTTCAAACGTCATAGGAGTAGGTACAGTCACATTTGGAAGCAATAATGCATTAGAGAAAGATGTGTTGTTGGTTGAAAATATGAATCACAATTTTCTCAGTGTTGGACAAATGTGTGATCAAGGGCACACGATGTTATTTAACTCTAAGAAATGTGAAATCAGGAAAGGCAAGTTCGGTAAAATTGTGGCTAAAACAAGTAGAGCTCCAAATGACATATATATTTTGGATGAGACACCTAAAGGGTGTTTTTTGATGAAGGAAGACGAAATTTGGTTATGGCACAAACGAATGTGACATATAAATTTCGACAATTTGGTCAAGATCAGCAAGAAAGAAGTAGTAGTAGAAATGCCTAAAATTTCAAAACCTACCAATACAATCTGTGAATCTTGTCGGCACGGCAAGCAGACAAAAGTTGAGTTCAAAATAAAATAACACTTTACATTACATCCATTGGAATTAGTACATATTGATCTATGTGGTCCTATGAGAACAAAAGGTTTAGATGGAGAATTATATTTTATGCTAATGATACATGATTACACCAGAATGACAACCATCAACTTCTTAAAGAAAAATATAGAGGCATTCGACTGTTTTAGAATCTACAAGGAATTGGTTGAAAATGAAACTAATTTGAAGATCAAATGTCTGAGATCAGGTAATGGCGGAGAATTCACTTCCAAGGTATTTCAACAGCACTGTGATGAAAATGGAATAAAAAGGCCATTCTCAACAGCAAAAACACAACAAAAAAATGGAGTTGCTGAAAGAAAAAATAGAACTGTACAGGAAATGGCCAAAAAATTGTTAAATGACTCAAAATTAGAACATAAATTCTGGGTTCAATCAATCGGTAGAGTTGTATTCGTTATAAACAGAGGTTTTCTAAGGAACAATTGTAACATGACTCCATACGAATTATGGAAAGGAAGACCAGCTAACGTCAAATACTTCAAAATATTTGGAATAAAATGCTATATAAAAAGAGAAGATAAAAAATTGGGCAAGTTCGATTCCCCTGTCAATGAAGTAATTTTCGTTGGTTATTCACGCAAAGGAAAGGCTTATATATGCTACAATCTGAGGCGAAAACAAATAGTGGAAAACATAAATTTTACTTTTGATGAAGATTGTGTTACAAAGGATGACGATGAGATTGTCCCTTCAAGAAAATTTGAGGGATCTGAGGGTGAATCCATGAAGGATGAAGAAGAATCTCCAGAACAAGACCAATCAAATAAAGAAACAACAATCAACTAAGAGGAAGTAAGTAATGATCAGTAAGATTTACAAGAAAATTCTCCAAAAGATTTAAAATAATGGTGTCAAAATAATCATCCGTCAAATCAAATCATCGAAAACATAAATGAATGAATTGGAACCAGAAGAAGTCGACAGCTTCGTTCATCACCACAAGCCCACCTTGGTTTTTTAGCAACTTTTGAGCCTAGCAATTTTGAGGAAGCTAGTCAAGATGAACATTGGGTAGTAGATATGAATGAAGAGTTGGATCAAATTGAGAAGAATGATACTTGGGAATTGGTTCCATAACCAAAGGATAAAAATGTTATTGGAACTAAATGGGTCTTCAGAAACAAATTGAATGAGGATGGAAGGGTTACCAAGAATAATACAAGATTAGTCTGCAAAGGATATGCACAAGTTGAAGGAATTTATTTTGAAGAATCATTTTCTCCCATTGCCAGAATGGAAGCTATCAGAATGTTTCTCGCTTATGCATGCTTGAGAAAAATCATGGTCTACCAAATGGATGATAAGTCAACCTTTCTAAATGGTGAATTGGAAGAAGAAGTTTACATTGAACAACCTAGAGGTTTTCTGCTCTCTGAAAAGGAAGACTATGTCTGCAGATTAAAGAAGGAACTATATGGTCTCAATCAAGCTCCTAGAGCTTGGTATGCTCATCTTGATGGATATATACATCAAAGAGGATTCAAGAAAGGAAGCACTGACTACAATCTCTATGTGAAAGTGGATCAAGATAACCTAACAATTATCGAGGTATATGTAGACGACATAATTTTTGGAAGCAATGATGGAAAATTAGGTAAAAAAATTGCCACAAAGATGCAAAGTGAATTTTAAATGTCTCTATTTGGCGAGGTGACATACTTTTTAGGGCTTCAAATAGCTCAGAAGGATAAAGGAATATCTATATATCAAACCAAGTACATCAAGGAAATTCTCAAGAAATTCAAGATGGAAGATTGAAAACCTGTCCTTACCCCAATGGTAACAGGTTGCAAGTTAATTTTAGATGATACGTTAAAGGATGTGGACCATAGGTTGTATAGATCTATGATTGGAACTCTTCTATATGTGACAGCTTCTCGGCCAGATGTAATGCAGGCAGTTGGACAAGTAGCAATATTTCAAGTAGCACCAAAAGAATCTCATATTATTGTTGTCAAAATAATTCTTCAATATCTTAAGGGCATAACAGAATATGGTTTATGGTATCCCAAAGGAGATAATCTAGTTATCCAAGCTTATACAGATGTAGATTTGGTAGGAAGTGTTGATCGAAAGAGCACCAGTGGAGCAGCATTCTATCTAGGTGCTTGCCTTGTTTCATAGTTAAGTAAAAATCAGTCTTCAATATCATTATCTACAGCAGAAGCAAAATATATCACGACAACAACTTGTTGTACTCAAGTTCTCTAGATGAAGCAAACATTTCAAGATCTTCAAGTCAATTTTGATGAGCCTATTCCCTTCTTTTGCGATAACACCAGTGTCATCAGTATCTCCAAGAATCCTTTGATGCATTCCAAAACAAAGCACATTTCAATCAAATATCATTTCGTTAGAGAGAAGGTCACCGAAAATAATATCAAGCTTGAATATGTTGGCACAAAGGAACAAATTGCTGACATATTTACCAAACCATTACCCTATGAAGAATTTGAGTATCTTCGCCTAAATCTTTGGATTCTCCCAAGTTCTCATTAGACTCTTTCTCTTATCTAATTAAGTAAAAAAAAGGGGAGTTGAGGTGTGTATAGGTCTGTAGGATCATGTAGGAAGAGGTGTCATGATTGCAAGGGGAGTACTTTTGTTTCCATCAATGCCAAAGGGGGAGATTTTTGATCAGTGGTTGTCATTGATGTCAACCCAAGCAGCACTAGGGGCTACCCCTATCTTGCATGGGAATTTTGACTTGATAACTTACTCTATCTCGAGTCAAGGATATTTTTGGATGGTTTCTACTTGTTGAGATGTTTCCGTTGATATATTGCATGCCACATAATTCTTCACGGTTAGAGAGATATTCGTGTTTGAAGTTAGTAACCCCAATTAGTGGGCTAAAACCATATGGGGTTGTAGCATGACACTAATCATTGGTTGTGGTCATTGAATATTCAATAATTAATAATTTTTTTAACTCCTAAAATCCCACCAACTTTCAATTGTTGAATACCCTCTCAACCTAAGCATTTATATAAATTGTGACCCTCATATCCTCCTGATGTAAGGATTTCGCTACTTCAAACAAGACATTATGGCATTATCGCTATAACTTGTTTTCTGTGAAGCTTTAGATGCTGAAAAAAACCCCATTTGAGCCGAAATTTTGATGAAGTGTGTGACTGAATTTTAGATATTGGTTTGCCATATTTTGGGAGATATGCTCTGAGGAAGTTAGGGTTTTTGTAGGCTTCCGAATTTCATGTCAAACATGTGACCTTGGGAAAATCGTCATAACTTTCTCTTTAAGCATTGGATTCAAATTTCGTAAAAAGTGACAGAAAGAGAATGGACTTTAGTTTGTTGGATATCGTTTTCAGGACTAAAAGTTGAAATAGTGAAATGTGACGCTTCTTACAAGTTCTCTCTACTAAACTAATCTATAATCAGGTCATCAAAGGAGATTGGGCATAACTATTTATTGAAGAATAAAATATTGATCAGACCTATGGAGTTGGAAAGAGGACTCAAAGGGCTACCACAAGATTCAATTTTGGACCTTGGAGATCTCAAATTACATAGATACAATAGATTCAATATCGAGCTTCTAGAAGTCAAGAAAAAATATGCATTCAAGTATCACTGCAGTAAGGACAACACATCAACAGTCAAGGGTAAGTCTGCTACAACAAGGTGTGTATGATTAAATTTTAGTTTGAATATCATCTCTGACATGTGTTTTTTTAGGATAATGTAATTATTTTTTATGTATGTTTGATTTGGTTTTGTTCATAAATGTTGAACGTATTTACATTTGAATTTTGAATATTTCTCTAACATATGGTTTGCAGGACAATATAAGTATTTTGTTTGTATATTAGTTTGGGTCTTGTTCATTAATGCATGTGTAGGAAGGAGGACACAATAGGACAACACATACACATACTAGAAGGAAAATGCAACGCCAAAGTACCATTACTTGAAGAAATCACAACAATACCTCAGCAGTTGCTAGTGTTCAAAGAAGCAGTGTCAAGTCAAGTATCATGTCGTGTCAAAAGTTAGTATTGTAAAAATAATCATTGTAAAATCATAAAAGAGTCAATCTGCCTAGAGTTGGAGAGGCATTATTGGGAGGTATAAGTTTCATTGTTGGATAATGTTATTGTTGGGTTGCAAGTAGTAGTGTGATTGGGTGATTGGTCTAGTTCAAGAAAATCATTGTGAATCATATTGTATAGTGGATCATTGTCCCTGGTACGGGATTCCACACTCTTGTCTTATTTCTGATCATTATAGGGTGGCAAGGAGGTGGTAGTTGTGTGCATGAAGTCACCTACAGGTTGGAGCCTGTGAACACTTCAGGGTGGTAGGTCGATCTAGGATGTCGGGGCATACATTCAGTTGACTACTGAAGAAACCAGGGAGTTGGGGCATCCTTCCAGTGGGAGCTGGAGAAGAATGTTTTTCTAGAATTATAGGAAGTTGTACCTTTCATTTCAGTTGGGGCTGAAGATTAAATAATTTATTAGAAAATCATTTGGTGGTTTTAGACCCCGAGGGGGTTTTCCACCTAAAATTCATGTGCATATTGCGTTCTATTGTTTACTGTTGTTACTGGATAAATATCAAGAATAATTGAAGATTAAGTAATGCTCTTAAAATATTTAAAAGTTTTGATTGATAAAAAATATTGATTCACCCCCCCTCTCATTATTTCCAACATTAGATCCACATGATATTAAATAAGTGCAATGGAAGAGTTAATAGAGATATATTTGACATCAACTAGAAGATTTATTTTCCTAGAGCTGTTAAGTAATTCTTATGCTAATATGAGATAGATGCATATTAACATAACTTGAAACAAGCACAAAATAAACAATAGCATGAAAAAATAAATAGAATCATATCAACAAGTCAATAATTTACCACATATGCAAGGAGAAGAACACCATCACAAGTTACCCCAAAGACTGTTGTATTATATTGAAAGTAGTGAATACAATTCTACAGCGTCTCCTCAAGCCCGACAGCTTGTATTACATGATACAATATGAGAGCCCATGGCTCCATTATATAGAAATTTGGGAGAAAATCCCAATGAAAACCCAAATTCCAAGTGGTGAGAGGGAGGATATCACAAGGCAAATTCGAATTTGATAAGTGGAGCTCCATTACCAAATGTAAAAATCAGATTCTCGCAAGTGGGCATCATTTTATTCTTCCCTTTTATGCAAAATTCGAATTTTATGATGGATACCACCCATGTGGGGACAATTTCCCACAAAAATCCCCACCAAATATTCGCCCAAATCCTCCCAAACGTGCATTAACTTCACAAATTAAAATTTCCAAGTAAGCACCTCTCATTTAATGCCAAAAATTCAATTTTATTTGAGCACATGTCATTTCCTTGATTTTAGGAGTCCACATCACCTTGTGACTTCACTTTAGCTCCTCCATAATTTTCCACCTCATTTAACATGTGTGGATATTTATTTTTCTCCATTTATTTAATTTCTCGCTTAATTAATTGCTAGATTTCTCACTAAACTTAGGAAAAGTGTGTTTTGAATGTTCAAAACACATTTTTAACCCCTCAAAGTGTGTCATAGTGAAATTTTAGGGTGAGAGGTGTAATTTTTATTACTCATACCCCATACAACTTTTCTAGGAAACACTTATTACAATTCAATTACAATTTTTATTGCAATTTTCGACTTGCAGAAAATCTAAAAAATTAAAAAATCACTACCTAGACATATCCAAATTCCATGAAATTTTTTGTGTGATCTAATATGGTAATATACATTTACTCTAGACACTAGGACTCACACAAGGCCTCACCATTAAGTCTTACTCTGGATTTGGAGTAAATTTGGAGGAACAAATTCAATTAATTACTAACTGCTGGTAGGGAGATGATAATTAACCAAGTGAAAAAAACCTCAAAGAGTAATACTCACTTGTTGGAAAGGTCCCAAGATACCTAGGCCTATTACAGACTCAATATTGACTCAAATTCATCATTACTAGTTCTAGCAGTGAAAATGTTAATGGTGTAATCGCCATTGTGTCACTGTTTTCAAATTTTTATTGTGTCCTAGTCCATGTCCAAAGTTTGAGTCATTTCCAATAAAAGTTAAAAAGAGTCCCAACATCAAGGTATTTTTAAGTGAATATGTGTCATAGTGTTTTAGAGTCCTAAAATAAGTTAAAATATCTGTTTTGACTTATGATTAATGTTGAAGGTTAGTCGTTGTTTTAGTAATAAAATTGCAGTCATCCGGACTGGAATAACAGCTACCTTTGTTGCAAATTCATTGTCAAAACAGTAATGCAGTAAAAGGCAGTTATTTCTCAGAAATGAAATTCATATATTCCACATAGTAAAAAGTGCAGCTATTTCACTGAGATTTTGGTTATCTCAATAAAGAGGCTACAGGTAAACAGGTAATCAGTTTTCAACACAGGAAAATTAAGGCTTCGTGGGCAGCATTGCAACCAGAGTTCTTTAAAAGAAAAGTGTGGCTTGAAGAAAATAGATTAACCAACAAAGTGGGAGATCTGGAGAAGAGAAATAGAGAATGTTTAAAGAAATATATCCAAGAATTAGATTAATGAATGAAGCAACAAAGAAGAACCACGTGCAGGATGAGCGAATGGCCATGATCCAATCACAGATCCGAAGGGGAAGAGACCGACGGCTGAGATGATATCACAAATCGCAGTTTTTAAAGTTTGTCGTTAACACAATCGCGTGATATGTTAATTGATTTGTGATGCGATGCAACTAAGGAGCAAGCAAGGAAGACTGTCAGATCTAGGTGTAGATCAACGGTGGAGATTAAAGCGCAAATGGAGCGATTTCACAAATCGCAGATTTTAAAGTTTACCATTAATGAAATTGCATGGTATGTTAATTGATTTGTGATGTGATTAGGCGAAGGGGCACATGTTGGTCTAGCGCAATAGTGCATTTCGCACATCGCATAGTTTATGGTTTAGTCGTTATCAGTGTAGAGTTAAACTTGCGGGCATCTAATTTGCAATAAAACTGAAAATTGTGATGTGCGATTGCTTCCGATTGGTCGCCAAGTTGTGGGGCCAAGAACCACATTTTTGTATGTAATGCATGTTAAAGTGAATTTTCGTGTTGCATTAAGATTTATACAAGGAAGAAAGCATGGCACGAGTAATCTGACACGTAATGATAAGGTGGAAGTATTAAGCTTAGTGAGATGACTCGGCGCTAGTTTTTGAATCACTTCAAAGACATGTCATTACTCCTTGACATAATTGCAGGAGCGAAATTAGAGAAGAGAGCTTGGTGATCACTCAACCTGAGGCCTTTGTGCATGATACAGGTAAACAAAAAACCATACCTCCAGGAAGCAGTCTCAGGTTTCTTGGACAACATTGCAACTAGAGTTCAACATTTGTATTCGTAAGCAGTTTAGCTGTCGGAAAATGGGGAAAGGAGGAAAGTTAAATTGGTCAGAGATTGCTAACACAAGATCTATGGATGCAAGGTAAAAATCACAATTCAAATCTGCAGGTTGGTATAAATTCCTCAAAAAAATTTCTAGGGAGAATGTGGCACTAGCTCAAGCTTTCGTTGAGTCTTTCTATGGCGAAAAGGTCAGGTTAGGCAACAAAAAATTCAGAATTTTTGAGGCTATCATAGCCTGTCCAACCCAGTATTCTGCAACCAGTGAACGTTGGATTAAAATAAAAGCGTTGCTTGAAGAAGTAAGTTCTTACCTTAAGCCTGAATATGCCGATATGAAATGGAATTCAACTGCTCACATTTCTTGTTTTAAAGCCAAGTGGCAGAATGTTATTACCTCATTCCAGAAATACATCACAGGCGAAGGGATGTTTTCTTTTATTCATCGTTATCAGTTGCTGGCCCACATCTCAGGAGAAAAACCTCTGAACCTACCCTATTTTCTGTATAAATATCTGCTTAAAATGTCCCTAAAGCTACATAAAATTCAAAACTACCCCTTGCATAAGTTGTATCACAGACGGCTAATTAAAATTTTAGTTGTCTATCATCTTAGAAAGAAGAAAATTACTTGGGATAGGTTTTTAAGAGAGGAAGGGTTTGGCGGTATTAATTCCAGAAGAAATGTAGGGAGGCAAAAGAAGAAAGACATCCATGAGCAAACCAATGTTGCCCTTGTTTCACATAGTTCACCATCTTCTCCTAAGAAACCTATGTCAAAGAATAAAGAACAAATTGCCTCCTCTTCACGAAGCCGACCTAAGAAGAATCTTTTCATGGCAGAAGAACAAGTGGAAGTCAACCCTAGTCTTCTTGCACCTAAGATTATTTTCTCACAGTGAAAGTCAACCCTGGTATGAAAATTTCGAGTCATATTCCTGAGTCATCTCATCTAGTGTAGCCAAATAGTGGCACATCTCTCACTGAGTCCACCCTCTCACAAGTTTTTCTTTCTCTCAAGAAAGGCAAATAAAAAATGACAAATCCTACCATTGAAGAAGAGCCTACCTTGGTTGAATTGATATCCTCCATTTATTATTCGAACAAGAAGAGGAAGAAAAATGAGATACATTCCTATTCCTCGTTTGAAGACAATAGTGATCCTGAGTACACAAAGTCATAAGATGAGGAGGTAGAGTCTAATAAATTTATACATGGAGGAAAGAGGTCCAAATTCATCCCTAATGCTTATGTCAAAAGACCTCATACTATACCAAGAAACAAACTCATGCTAAACATCAAGTTGATTGCCAATCCTAAACTGAGGGATGAAATTATTAACATTGAAGAAAGTCTAGAAGACAAAATTGAAAGGAAGAAGAAAGCTCATTCAAAGAGCCAAGCACAGAAAAAGAGGTTTGATAAAAGGGTAACTAAAGCAGAAGCCATAAGAATATTTTCTTCTATTCTAGACCTTTGATGAATGAAAAAGAGGGCTGACTTAGAGAAATTTTTTTGGGTAAATGTTCCATTTTTTTCGGTTATTGCTACCTTTTCTGCAAAAGTAGCAATTATTTTGAAATATCAGCATGTGATGGAAATGGGCTAATTTTTTTTTTGAATCATTATGGTGACATTAAATAGATGACGTAGAGAGGTTACTCAGTTGCAATGGATGCTTCCAGATGTCTTATATCCAACCTTCTCTGAAATATCATGTTTCTGTTTTGCACATTTAATAGGAGACAACCACATGTCATTCCCACTATTTGTACACTTTTTGCTAAAGATTGGTTGCACTGAAACAAAAGGGTGGTATTTAAATAGTCTGCCACCTCCCACAACCATTTCGGAGTGACAGCCTTCATGATGCCTTCATGATGTTTATCTTGTTTTTAATATAGCACTTTGTAATTAAGATTAAGGGTTAAGCCTCACCTCTTGCATGAGGTTGTAATGAATTTTGAAACAGATTTACCTTTTTTTATGGAAGATGACAATATCATATTTTGTATATATATGCCAAACTGATATGAAGTCATGGTTGGTTGGTGTTTATAAAATTTTTACTTATATGATCTGTAATATTTTTTTTGAATGAAATGGAATGATACTACTAAGGACTTATTACCAATTTGATGTGTGTATTGTCTACTTTACTTGTGTTTCCATATCTCCTTTCTTCCAGTTCCAGTTTGCAAATCATCATACTGTTATGTGTTTTTATTAGTATCTTAAGCATGTTATGTGTTTTATCAGTTCTTGTTAGTCCCACAAAGTGAGAATTCCTGATAAAATATATGTTATACCAGTGAAGAGCATCACTCATGATAGTTATTCTTCATGATATTTCAATGAGAATCTTGTCAGACTAGAAATAGCTTTCTCTCAATGGAATATTGTCAAACTACTACTTTTTTGAATTTCTACTAAATGCAATAGATTTCTATTTTATAGACCTATCTTATCTTCTCTCATCTCACAATTTCCTCTCCTCATAGACTACAAACTTGCACCTTTCTACCACATCAAGTTACAATACCCTCATTAGTACAATTGTGGATTTGACTAAAATCTCTTTTCAGTGAATCATAGTTTGTACCACCTACCAATCTCATAAAACAAATCATTAAATTGCTTTATATTTTAAGATGTTTGTGGTCAGGCACTTGCTTCATTCCAAGTGTTGATTCCAGTGCAAACATCTTTTGGTGTGTCTTCTAGGAGACGAAGGCCTTCTAACAAAGTATTCCCTCGAGTCTATTGTTATGAATTGCTGATAATCAGTTCTTGATGGAGAACAAGAATTGGTGACCTGAAGAAGACTGCAAATTTATTCACCTGACGACTCCACAAAGAGGATGAGGGGTTTCAAGACCTCCTTCTACAAGGAGGAATCAGAGATCTCCAACTGTGACTCCAGTTGCTAACCCAGAGAAAATCATCAAATATGCTAAAGTAAAACAGAGATCAGTTGAAGCCACATCTCAGTCAATGAAGAAGATACACAAAAAGTACGTTCCAAAGCAAAAGGTACCTTTATATAATTTATAATCTAAATAGGTTTTAGTTTCAAAATGTTCTATTGAAAAATATCAAGTTGAAGCTACTCCCCTAGAAAATGAAGTGGATGTTGTTAACCTAGGTTCAGCTGAAATTTTTTCTTACTCATCACCTAGTAAATTTGAAATAAGTATTGGTCTATTCAAAGAGGAAGAAACTGAATTTCTACGTGTTGAAAAGAATTCATAAGAGTTTGTGTTGAATTAAGGGGAGTGAGAACAAGTATTGGCTATTGCACCTTTCCTTGATAGGGATATTTTCATTGAAGAAGACTTCAAGACTATTTTAAATTTCCTTCATACTCATCCTGAATACCAGTTTCTTATTACCCCTTAGCAAGAGTATTTTCCTTTTTCTCCAAATCCAATTGTTGCGTCATCTTCCTCTCATCCTTTTGAAGAGTCTCTACCTGAAGGTATTACTTTTAGCTTATCTAATTTCCTTGCTCATAAAAATAAGGTTGAATTAACTCCATCCCCTCAAGAGACAACTTTAGATTCTGATTCTTCTACTGAAGGATAAGTCAAGACATCCTCTATTCATCCTTTTGAAAACCCAGTCTTCTCAGTTCCAAAGCCTGAAAAATTAGCTCAAGACCCCCAATTTTCTGTTTTCCTAAATCAGAATCAGAATTCACCAATTGCAATTCCTATTTCTCAAACAACTACATCAGTTGTACATCAAAAAAATATGGCCCAGCCTACCCTTACAAGGATGCAGCAGATAGTGGTTGCGAGATATGCACCACTTGTTCTCCCTCAACCCTTGCATCCACTTCCTCAAGGAGAATACTTGAAACATCTTCCAAAATACACTAGGGAGGGAGAAGGAGTTTCTGCTGAAGAACATTTAGTGGCTTTCTATAGTTATGTTGACAATCGGAATATTGAACATGAAGATGTCTAGCCAAGGCTCTTTTTTCAGAGCTTGGATGGTGAAGCTCGAAAATGGTTTAGAAGTTTGGCTCCAAGTTCAATTACAGGAATTGATGAATTAGAAGAGATATTTGTAAAGCAATGGGGTGATAGGAAATACTATGTTTATTATCTTATAAAATTTGGAACTCTGAAGAAGAAAGCAGATGAGTCTTTAGTTGATTTTACTAAGAGGTTTAATAAGATTTACCAAAAAATTCCTTTAGAGATTAAACCCACTGAAACCACAACTATGATAAATTTTTCAAATGATTTAGATTCTGAGTTTTCCTTATGGTTGAGGGCTGAAAAAGCACAGACACTGACAAGTATGCAAGAGGCTGCAATTGGAGTGTAGTCTAATCTCATGGCTTCAGATAAATTAAAAATGAAAGAAGAAAAGGCAGCAAAATATAAAAATAAGATGAAAGAAGAAAATCCTTCTTCTTCCAAGTCTCTTTCAGCAGAAGAAAATATCGATCAAATATCCAATTTGATCAAGGAACTTTCCTCTAAGATGTCAAAATTAGAGGTAGAAAACAAACCAGCTGCTAGAGCCAATCAAAACAAAGCTAATAAAAAGTAGGCTCCCTTCAGGAGGCCTTTTCAGCCTCAACAAATCCTACAACGCCCAAGGAGGAATTCTGATGATCAAAATGTTCAGCCTCCTTTGAATAATTTTGCTGAAAAAGAACAACAAGGAAATGAAGAAGAAAATGAAGAAATAAACCTTGTAGGAGATACATCACAGTCAACATGTTTGACATTGCAGGAATATGAAGATAGATCAAGTATTTGTTTTTTTTGTGATTATATGAATGCTCAAATTTATACACATAATGATAAAAAACAACAGGAAGTTCAAAACATAAATTACCCTTTGAGATCCAAAGGCCCTATTCAGCAGCCTCAACAAAAATCATATTCAGATAAACAAGCTTCTAAACAGAAGGCCAAGGTAAATGAGGTTCCTCCACCTTAAAATTCTACTCCAATGGTCAAAATTACTACAGAAAATAAGGAATTACTTCCAATTTATTTCAGTTTCAAATCTGAATTGAATAAAATCAAAATTCTAGTTCCACTCCTGGAATTATTGAAAATTCCAACATATAAAGAGTCTTTTAAGATTCTGTTGCAGCCTCCTCTTGCTCCTGATTTAGTCAACCTTGAGGATGAGCATCCCAATATTTATCTAGGTTGTCATGTCCAAGATCAAAATGATGATAACTCACCGCCTTTTTACTTGTCACTCAATATACATGGAAAATTGCTGCATAATTTGCTATTAGATTTGAAGTTTCCCAATTCTCATGCAAAAGAAAGTGATGGATGAATTGGTATTAGAGATCACCAAGCAATACCATGACCTTTACACCTTGTGACTCCAAAAAATTCAAGTGTCTAGGAGTGATTAAGGATTTTGTTATTTCCCTTACCCAACTGCCTATGAAGAGCTTAGTGATGGACATTGTGGTTGTTGCCATTTCCTCTAGATTTGGGATGTTACTTTCCAAATCTTGGTCTACGAAATTGGAAGGTACCCTTCAGATGAACATGTCATATGCTACCATCCCAGTATTTGGAGGGGAATTCAGAAGGTTGTATAGGGAAACTCAAATGGCCTACATCATTAGTAATCAACACAATCCATAAAACCATCCCATTTATGCTAAAGAAAAGGAATTGGGATCATCAATTCTGCACCTTGCTGCTGATGATAATGATTTCTAGCCAGAAATAAGTGAAAAATAACGCTTTCAAGGTGCAAATGAGCAACACTCAGGAGGACAAATCTAGAAATTGTAATTTGATGGAGCCTCTTCAAGAGAAGGATCGGTAGCCGATGTATTCCTCATTTCTCCTACACAGCAGAAGGTTACCATATCATACAAACTAAAATTTTCTACCACTAACAACATTGTTGAGTATGAAGCACTTGTGTTGGGTATGAAGGCAGTGAAATATTTTGGAGCATAACAAATAATTGCCTTTGGTGATTCAAAGTTGGTGACTAAGCAAGTGAGAAACAATTACCAAGTGAAAAATTCCAAATTGAATAATTATAAGAACAAAGTCTGGGATTTGATTGATCATTACTTTTTAGCATTTAATATAAATTTTGTCACTAGAGAAGAAAATAAAATTGTTGATTCAATATTTATTGCTGCTAGTAATTTCAAAGTTTCTCTAGATGTCAAGGCAGTCTATTATGTTCAAATAAAAAACAAACCTTCAATTCCTGATAACATCAAGCACTGGCAAGTGTTTGAGGATGACAGAGAGATTTATAAATGTTGTGTAACCAGCTCCAAAAATAGAAGAAGAGAGATATCAACGCCTTAGAAATAAGCCACTTCGAGGGCGAAACCTCCAATACATTACATAAATGAACAATTCTTGCATGATACAATTTACAAAACCTCCTTTCTATATATAGGAGTCCATGTGGCCATAATTTAATCCTAGTGGGCCATAATGTAATCCTAGCCGACCTAAAAATAATAATTTAAGGGCACAATAATAACAAAATGGGGGTTACAAGGGTACAATAATAACAATAAGGGTGTTACACTAATAATAATAAAGGACTATACTTGTAATATAGGGACCTAACAAGAAATTTTTAGAGTGTGTAGAAGAGTTTGCAGACATACAAACTGATGATGAGCAGGAGATTCTTGAAAACCAAAATAGCAGCCCTTTTAAGAAAACTATGGCTGGGAAAAACATTATAGATGTGAAAAAAAACTTTATTCCTAAGGGTTTAGTTCCTTTAGAAAGATTGTTTGATAATAATGATGTTTTTCTCAAGCCTTAAAGAAAAGTTGATGGAGAGAGTACAATAGAATGTAACATTGGTACAGAAGACTAGCCAAGATTAGTCAAAGTGTCCAAATTCCTTCCTTTGGAAACCAGAACAAAATATATCAAACTACTGAAGGAATTTGCTGATATTTTTGCATGGTATTATAGTGAGTTGAAAATTTATGATAGGAGCATAATGGAGCACAAGATTCCTTTGAAAATAGATGCAAATCCAGTAGCACAAAAAATCAGACTTGTCAATCCCATGCTACTCCCAATCATTGAGAAAGAAATCAAAAAAATATGGGAAGCAAAGATAATTCTACATTTGAGATCTTCTAACTAGGTAGCTAATATAGTCTCGGTCCAGAAAAAGAATGGAGGGATAAGGATTTGTGTCGATTTTCGCAACCTGGATCGGTGTTCATTAAAAGATAACTATCCACTACCTAAGATGGATTATATCTTGCAGAAGGTTGTAGGATCCAAAAGGTTGTCAATGATTGATGGCTTTTCAAACTATAATCAGATTTCAGTTGACAAGCAAGACAGAAAAAAGATAGCATTTACCACACCTTGGGCACATTCATGTACAACAAAATGACGTTTGGCTTGATGAATGCAGGTGCAACCTTTCAAAGGGAAATGGGTATTGCCTTTGCAGGAGAAAAGGAAAGATTTGTGGTCATCTATTTGGATGACATCACAGTATATTCAAAATCTGATGAAGATCACTTGAAACATTTGAACCAAGTGTTTGACAAATGCAGAAAGTTTGGTTTGTCCTTAAACCCAAAAAAGTCATCTTTTTTTTGTCCAAGAAGGTAAGTTATTGGGACATATTGTAACAGAAAGTGGCATCTTTATTGATCTAGGAAGAGTAGAAGCTATCTAGAAGATTGGTTTGCCAAGAAATAAAAAGGAATTGTAGTCATTTTTAGGGAAAATCAATTTTCTGAGGCGTTTTGTTCCTAACTTTTCAGATCTGATCAAACATATAAATGTCTTACTGAGAAAAGATGCAGAATTTTAGTGGCGAGATGAAGCAAATAATTATTTTTCATCAATTAAGTCCACCTTGATTGAAGCACCACTTTTGATTAGTCCTGATTTTGAAAAGGATTTTCTGATTTTTTCATATGCTTCAGAAGAAACAATTGTAGATGTCTTACTATAGAAGAACAAGGAGGGTTTGGAGCAGCGAATTTCATTTTTCAGTCATGCTTTAAGGGATGTTGAATTAAAGTACAACTTGACTGAAAAAAAAAAAAAAAAAAAAAAAAAAAAAGCATGTGCACTAGTTAAGGCTTTTGAAGTCTTTTCGAGTTTATGTGTTTCATTCAAAAATAATTTCTTCTGTGCCCGATATCACTGTTAAAGATGTATTGCTATAGCTAGATACAGATGGCAGAAGGGGACGATGGCTGACCAAGATTCGAGAATTTGATGTTGAAATCAAACCAACTAAATTAATAAAGGGTCATGGCTTGGCTCGCTTGATGGCTAAATATAATTGAAAAGCTTTAAATATGAATGTAGAGGCAACTGAAGGAGAAGATGGAGAAGGCATTCCTAATGATCCTGAAATATTTAATTCAGATTGGTACAAGGATATTGTTTACTTTTTGTTAAATTTCAACTGTCCACCTGAAATGGAGAAATCTAAAAGAAGAGATTTTAAATTGAGATCTGTGAAGTATTGCATTTTGGAAGACCATATTTACTGGAAGGATCCTGTTGGAGTCTTGTTAAGATGTGTAGATGAAGCAGAATCCCGGGATATTATGACAAAGATAAATGCAGGAGTATGTGGAGGGAATTTTTATTAGAGAGCAACTATAAAAAAAATCTTAAGAGCTGGCTATTATTGGCCAACTCTTTTCTCTGATGTTTTTGCCAAATTCGGGAGCTGTGTCAAATGTCAAAAATTTGATGCTAAACAAAAATTGCTAACGTTACCTCTCATTCCTTTTTCATCAAATGTTCCTTTCCAGCAGTGGGGGCTACACTTCATTGGTGAAATTAATCCACCTTCATTAGGACAACATAGATGAATTCTCACAGCTATAGACTATTTCACTAAATGGATTGAAGTTGTACCAACGAGGAATGCTACTGATACGGTAATTATCAAATTTCTGTTGGAAAATATTATGTCAAGATTTGGTTGTCCACAGAAATTAGTAACTGATAACACAATGGCCTTTAATTCTGCTAAGATGTACAACTTTTGTCAACAATATGGGATTGAATTGACTCATTCGACGCCTTATTACCCTCAAGATAATGGGTTGGCCAAGTCATCCAATAAAAATTTGGTAAGGATTATTAAGAAAATGTTGCCTGAAAATAAGAGGAATTGGGACACTCAGCTGATACATGCTCTGTGGGCAGATAGAGTAAGTCGTAAAAAATAAATTGGAATGTCTCCATTTCAGCTTGTATATGGTACTGATGTTGTAATTCCTTTACAATTAGCTCTTCCTGTGATGAAGTTCCTACAAGATGAAGTTGATCATGAAAACCCAATCCAAAGGAGAATGCTACAGTTAATAGAGGCACACCAAATCAAAGAATCATTGTTGTAAAATTTCAGAAGTATCAGGTTAAAGTCAAATATGTTTTTGATAAAAGAGCAAATCAACAGTTGTTTTAGGAGAATGATTTGGTGTTGCGTTGGGATGCTAGGAGAGAATACCATGGAAAAAATGGTAAGTTTGACAATCTATGGTTTGGGCCATTTAGAATTGTTGAAGTTTTGGAGAATAATACTTTTCTGCTCAAACATCTGGATGATGATCAGCTGACTGGAGGCCCAGTCAATGGTAATTTTCTTAAAAAATTCTTTATTTAGTAATTCATTTGAGTCACTCCATTATAAATATCCAGTGTGATCTGTCAATAAAATCCATGCCCAATGGTACTTATGTCTGTATATAAGGTCAGTCTTGAGTCCAATATGTCAATGGTCAATCCTAGTCTTCTTTTTCAAGAAGTCTTCTAAGTTTCAATATTTTTTGAGGCACCGAGTCTAGAGTCCTTGAAGCCTCACAGGGAGGACTTCATCCCCAATAGGAGCCACTGTTAGCAGTGAAAATTTTAATGGTGTAATCACCATTGTGTCACTGTTTTCAAATTTTAATTGTGTCCTAGTCCATGTCCAAAGTTTGAGTCATTTCCAATAAAATTTAAAAAGAGTCCCAACATCAAGGTATTTTTAAGTGAATAGGTGTCATAGTGTTTTAGAGTCATAAAATAATTTAAAATCTCTATTTTGACTTATGATTAGTGTTGAAGGTTAGTTGTTGTTTTGGTGATAAAATTCCAGTCATCCGGACTGGAATAATAGCTACCTTTGTTGCAAATTCATTGTCAAAACAGTAATGTAGTAAAAGGCACGTATTTATTATAAATAGAATTCATATATTCCATACAGTAAAAAGTGTAGCTATTTCACTGAGATTTTGGTTATCTCAATAAATAGGCTACAGGTAAACAGGTAATCAGTTTTCAAAGCAGGCAAATCAAGGCTTCGTGGACAGCATTGCAACCATAGTTCTTTAAAAGAAAAGTGTGGCCTGAAGAAAACAGTTTAAACAATGGAGTGGGAGATTCAGAGAAGAGCAACAGAGAATGTTTAAAGGAAGCTTGCCAGCAATTAGAGTAAGGAATGAAAGGACGGAGAAGAACCGCGTGCAGGATGAGCAGACGGCCATGATCCAATCGCAGATCCGAAGGGGAAGAGACCGATGACTCAAATAATATCGCAAATCATAGTTTTTAAAGTTTACCGCTAATGCAATCACGTGATATGTTAATTGATTTGTGATGCGATGCGACTAAGGAGAGAGCAAGGAAGATGATCAGATCTGGGTGTAGATCAACGGTGGAGATTAAAGCGCAAATGGAGCGATTTCGTAAATCATAGTTTTTAAATTTTACCGTTAACGCAATCGCATGGTATGTTAATCGATTTTCGATGCGATCAGGCAAAGGGGCACGTGTCGGCGTAGCGCAACAACACATATCACACATCGCATATTTTATGGTTTAGCCGTTATCAGTGTAGATTTAAACTTGTGGGCGACTGATTTGTGATAAAACTGAAAGTTGCGATGTGTTATTGCTTTTGATTGGTCGCCAAGTTGTGGGCCCAAGAACCACAGTTTTGTATGTAATGCATGTTAAAGTGTAGTTTTTTGTTGCATTAATATTTATACAAGGAATAAAGCATGGCACGAGCAATCTGATACGTAATGATAAGGTGGAAGTATTAAGCTTAGTGGGATGACTCGGTTCTAGTTTTTTAATCACTTCAAAGACATGTCATTACTCCTTGACATAATTGCAGGAGCGAAATTAGAGAAGAGAGCTCGATGATCACTCAACTTGAGGCCTCTCTGCATGATACAGGTAAACAAAAAACCAATCCTCCGGTAAGCAATCTCAAGTTTCAGAGCAAGCAATCTCAGGTTTCATGGATAGCATTGCAACTAGAGTTCAACAGTTGTATTCGTGATCAGTTTAGCTATCAGAAAATGGGGAAAGGAGGAAATTTAAATAGATCAGAGCCTGCTAACACAATATTTGTGGATGCAAGGGAAAAATTACAATTCAAATCTGCAGGTTGGTATAAATTCCTCCAAAAGTTTTCAGGGGAGAACGTGGCACTAAAACAAGCTTTCGTTGAGTCTTTTGATGGCGAAAAGGTCAGGTTAGGTAGTAAAACATTCAAAATTTCTAAGGCTATCATAGCCCATGAAACCCAATCTTCTGTAAGCAGTGAACGTTGGTTTAAAAGGAAAGAATTGCTTGAAGAAGTAAGTTCTTACCTTAATCCCGAATATGCTGATATGAAATGGAATTCAACTACTCACATTTCTTGTTTTAAAGCCGAGTGGTAGCATGTTATTACCTCGGTCTAGAAATACATCACATGTAAAGGCAGGTTTTCTTCTATTCATCATTATTAGTTGAGATTCCTAGCCCACATATTAGGACAAAAACCTCTGAACCTACCCTATTTTATGTATAAATATCTGCTTAAAATGTCCCTCAAGCTACAGAAAATTCCCTACTACCCCTTCCATCAGTTGTATCACAGAGGGCTGGTTAAAATTTTAGTTGTCTATTATCTCAGAAAGAAGAAAATTAATTGGGATAGGTTTTTAATAGAGGAAGGGTTTGGAAATATTAATTCTAGAAGAAAGTTAGGGAGGCCAAAGAAGAAAGACATCCACGAGAAAACCAGTGCTACCCCTATTTCACATAATTCACCATCTTCTCCTAAGAAGCCTATGTCAAAGAATAAAGAACAAATTGCCTCCTCTTCACGAAGCCAGCCTAAGAAGAAACCTTTCCATGGCAGAAGAACCAGTGGAATTCAACCCTGGTCTTCTTGCACCTAATCATGTTTTCTCACTAGTGGAAGTCAACCCTCGTATGAAAAGTTCAAGCTAGATTCTTGAGTCATATCTCACTGAGTCCACCCTCTCACAAGTTTTTCTTTCTCTCAAGAAAGGAAAAAAAAATCACAGAGCCTACCATTGAAGAAGAGCCTACCTTGGCTGAATTAGTATCCTCTATTTTTTCTTCGATCAAGAAGAGGAGTAAAAATGAGATACATTTCTATTCCTCATTTGAAGACAATAGTGATCCTGAGTACATAGAGTCAGAAGATGAGGAGGCAGAGTCTAGTAAATTTATACATGGAGGAAAGAGGTCCAAATTCATCCATAATCATTATGTCAAAAGACCTCATACTAGACCAAGAAAAAAACTCAGGCTAAACATCAAGCTGATTGCCAATCCTAAGCTGAGGGATGAAATTATCAACATTGAAGAAAGTCCATAAGACAAAATTGAAAGGAAGAAGAAAGCTCAATCAAAGAGCCAAGCACACAAAAAAAGGTATGATAAAATGATAACTAAATCAGAATCCATAAGAATCTTTGCTTCTATTCTGGACCTTTGATGAATGAAGAATAGGGCTAACTTGGAGAAATTTTTTTGGGTAAATGTTCCATGTTTTCCAGTTATTGCTACCTTTTCTGCGAAAGTAGAAATTATTTTGAAATACCATCATGTGATGGAAATGGGCTACTTTTTGTTTTGAATCATGATGGTGACATTAAACAGATGAATTGGAGAGGTTCTTCAGTTGCAATGGATGCTGCCAGGTGTCTTATATCCAGCCTTCTCCGAAATATCATGTTTCTATTTTTCACATTTAATAGGAGACAACCACATGTCATTCCCACTGTTTTTACACTTTTTTTTGAAGCTTGGTTGCACTAAAACAGAAGAGTGGTCTTCAAATAGGCTGCCACCTCCCACAACCATTTCGAAGTGACAACATTCATGATGCCTTCATGATGTTTATCTTGTTTTTAATATAGCACTTTGTAATTAAGATTAAGGGATAAGCCTCACCTCTTGCACGAGGTTGTAATGAATTTTGAAACAGATTTACCTTTTTCTGTGGAAGATGGCAGTATCATATTTTTTATATATATGCCAAACTGATGTGAAGCATGGTTGGTTGATGGTTATAGAATTTTGACTTATATGATCTGTAATATTTTTTGTGAATGAAATGGAATGATACTACTGAGGAGTTATTATGAATTTGTTGTGTGTATTGTCTACTTTACTTGTGTTTTCATATCTCCTTTCTTCTAGTTCCAGTTTGAAAATCATCATACTATTATGTGTTTTTATAAGTCTCTTAAGCATGTTATGTTTTTTATAATTTCTTGTTAGTCTCACACAGTGAACATTCCTGATAAAATATATGTTATAATAGTGGAAGAGCATCACTCATGATAGTTATTCTTCATGATATTTCAGTGAGAATATTGTCATACTAGAAATATCTTTCTCTCAATGGAATATTTTCAAATTGTTACTTTTGTGAATTTCTACTAAATGCAGTAGATTTCTATTTTACAGACCTGCTAATTATTCTCTCATATCACAATTTCTTCTCCACATAGACTACAAACTTGCACCTTGTTACCACATCAAGTTACAACACCCTCATTAGTACAATTGTGGATTTAATTGAAATATTTTTTAGTGAATCATAGTTTGTACCACCTACCGATCTCATAAAACAAATCATTAAATTGATTTATAGTTTAAGATGTGTCTAGTCAGGTGCTTGTTGCAGTTCAAGTCTTGATTCCAATGCCAACAACTAGCATCACTTATTACAGTTCCCCATAGGGCGTGGAATCTGGATACAAGAGAAAATGATAAGAATTAGAAGTAGAGTTTAAAAAAAATTTTGAACTGATGATATTTGATGGTACAAGTATCCTTTGGTTCATCCTTGGGCATGGAGTCTTCATATAATCATCAGGTGCCACTCCAGTAGTCAACATTTGGCTCCATATGGGGATGCATGCTAGATATGAAGTGATAGTGTGCAAGAAACTAAAATATGCATCCACTGACCAAAGATATATATTAGCAGTATCCATTCAAAGTATCTTCAAACAAAATCAAGTGCAGAAATGGAAATTTTATTCTAGGAGCATAATTTATTCACGAAATAAATCTACTTAAACAAAATTTACAAGGGATAAGGTTAGAAATATGATTAAAACAAAATGCCCCATGGCATCAGATGTCCTCAATGAAGTTCATGCCAAGAACCTGCCTACTTTCAGGCAGATCCATGGGTTGATTTTCTGATGTGCCTTGTCCAATTATAAATATCTTAGGACTTTCATCTGTCCCAACGCTATATTGTACATGGTCATCATATTTACCAAATCCTTTCCATTTTTTTTCTTTTTCTTTTTTACTTAATAGATTGTGATGTTGATGTGATCAAAGTAGAATTTTTTTCTCGATCTTGAATATGCTCAGATGGAGAATTTGAAGTATCCAAGACTTCCATGACCTGCCTTTCTCCATTCTACATCTCCTCTGGCATAGGTGATGGACCAATCTCATAACTTTAAACTCGATCCCCCTCAATTTCCTTGTGATCCGGGTCACCTACGAGCAACCATTTTTCAATGGAAGAAATGAACTCACCATAATAATATGAAGCTTGCTTCAATGGATCCGGAGGCTTGTGATATGTTTCTTTGTTCTTTTCCCATTCATCATTTGACCTAAGTTGAAATTTTTGTACCTGTGATATTTCCATTTCCTCCAACCTATTCTAAAAATTGATTTGATTAGCCTTCATAACATTTATTTCCTTAGCATGATATAGGTGGATGTTGGTGGCCACCCAAATATTCCACTTGGAGCTCCACCATTGTTTCTTTCATTTTTTTAGTTTTCTTAATTGTACCACAACTTACTATTTTTAGCATTTTTTAAGGTTTTGAACTTCTGGAGTCGTTTTGAGGCCCTAAGCAACGTTTTTTGGGGAAAACCAGGAGAAAAATGGGTGCATGGATCTATGTTGCTCACTCAAAAGTTGTAGTCCTTAGATATATCTTTCTAATGAGGTATGGTGTGCGTAAAATGAAGATCGTATGCCAAAGTTACGTCCCCGAGAAGTTGATGTACCAATTTACCCAAACAGGGCTCATATTTTTGGCAGTTCATCTCCTAGGGTTAGGTTTTTGGATGATTAGGGTTTTCCATTGTTTCTTAATAATAAATAGGCCCTCGAGCTTCATTTTAACACAGTTCGTAGGCCTGTATCCACCACATATCTTCTCGGAGATAACCTACCAACACCCTAGCTAGTTTATTTCTATTATGTCTGTAAACAACTTTAAGTTATTTGATAGTAATGAAATGAAGTATTATTTACACTGCATTTTTGTATTTATGGTTATATGTGTATTATGTTTCATTCTTGCATATATCTAGATCAGTGGTATCAGAGCAATCTACTCTTTCTCGATCCTTCTTTGCATGTCCCCAACGAGGTCGGGGTATAAGGAGTTAGGGCTCGATCTGGTGGAACCTTTGCAAGATCAGCCTCACAAACCTCGACGGCTGCCCATGGGGGATGAAAAGAAAGATGAGGGAGCAGGATATCTTATCAAAATATTGCTCGAGGAGGCCCTCGAAAACAAAGGAATACGAAGATGGATAATTTTGCATAGATCCTTCAACGACTGCCCACCGGTGGCACATCTGCATCCAACAGCCACTCTGGAGGTACAACTCCTTTTAAGTTACAAGTAAAATTTGACACTCCCATATTTGAGGGTCAAATAGATGAAAACACAGTAGATAGATGGTTGAATCTATTAGAAGGCTATTTCTCATTTCATGACTTTTTCGACCGGTAGAAGATTATTGTTTCACTCCTTAAAGCTACCCCCCATGTCAAGCACTGGTGGGAAACCTAATGTGAGGAAAGGGACGAGGGGGGAACCTCTCTGTTCTTGGCCGTACCCACTTGGAATTCTTTCCAAGACACCATCAAGGAACAATATTATCTCGTGGGGAGCTATGAGGACACATACATACAATGGAATATGCTACAACAACAAAGGGATCAAGACATGCATGAGCTGACGAATATGTTCCATACCCTACACACAAAGTTGGGTATCAAAGATTCGGAGAAAAATTTGGTGTTGAAGTACCACAGTTGTCTGAACAAATACATTCAGGAGGAAATGGAGTTCCTTGACATCTCCTCGCTTGGTACGACATACCGGTATGCTGCCAAGATCGAGCAAAAAATCAAACAAAAGAAACGAGACTTTGGATCTACGAATCAAAAGCAAGGGAAAGGTGCCCCCAAACCCCAGAACAAAGGACAAAGCCAAGGCATGGTGGCCCAAGAAAACCTGTCGAAGCTGCAAGAAAAGAACAACACCGTGAATCCGAAGAAGGACACAGCAAAGTGGTGTCAGTTCCATAAGAGCTCCACTCACAACACAAGTGAGTGTCGGGCCAAGCAGTCACTAGCGGCCGAGATGAGGGCTTCTGAATCAGATGCATGCTCTAACTCTGAATCAGAACCCAACAAGGTGAATGAAAAATGGAAGCAGATTATTGATGCGGATCCCAACGCCACCGTTGCTACTTCGAAGACCCAGAAGGAGGAACTGGAAGATCCAGAGGAGGAGGAGCACCTCTTCCACTCCCAGATGTGGGTAAAGGGTTCCCCGCTACAGTTCATTGTCGATAGTGGGAGCCAAAAGAACCTCATTTCATCAAAGGTTCTGAAGCAGTTTGGATTTTTGATGACAACACACCCACATTCGTACACAATCAAGTGGCTTCACCAAGGACGGGATCTTCGCGTCAGCCAGCAGTGCTGCCTCCCCTACATCATCAAGCCCTTCACAGATGAGGTATTATGTGACATTGCTCCTCTTGATGTTTGTGATGTATTATTAGGCCAACCATACTTATGGAAAAGGCATGTTGTATATGAGTCCTGGCCTCACGTTGTTATTGTTACTTCGGGAAATAAGTTGTATAGGATACCAGAGGTACCATTGCATGTCGCTATCTCTTTGGTTACTGCAAAAAAATGCAGTAAGCTCATTTCAAAAACTGGGAAATTTTTTTTCCTGATGATCCGCCCCCAGGGCAAGAAGAAGATTGTGGTCATGACCTCTAGAAAAGGGCTCCTCTGCACAAAAACAAAAATGGACAAGCTCGTGGAGGAGTACGGGGACATCTTCACCTCACCCACACAAGTGCCTCTGCACTGTCAAGTCAAGCACCCCATCGATCTGACCACAAGTGTGTCGCTACCCAATGGACCCATCTATTGGGACTCTGTTCTGGAGAACGATGAAATCAAGAGGAAAATTTAGGATTTGTTACATAAAGGTCACATTCAGCCAATTTCGTCGCCCTATGGGAGCTCGATCATGTTGGTGCAGAAGAACGATGGGACTTGGAGACTCTGTAATGACTATCAAGCACTTAACAAGATCACTGTCCAGAATAGGTACCCGATCCCACGGATTGATGACCTTCTAGAACAACTCAAAAGGGAAAAAAATTTCAGCAAGATTGACTTGAAGTCTGGGTATCACCAGGTACCAATCGAACCCTCCGATGTGTGGAAGATTTCCTTCAAAGTAAAGGAGGGTCGTTTCGAATGGTTGTTCATGCCTTTCGGGTTGACAAATGCTCCCGCAACCTTCATGAGGTTGATGGAAGACATATTGTGGCCATTCACCAACTCATTTGTAGTAGTGTACTTGGATGACATCCTGATCTTCACCCAAAGTTGGGAAGAGTACCTCCACCACATCCGACAGGTCCTCCAAAGACTGCGGCAACACAAGTTGTGTGCCAATTTTGAGAAGTGCACTTTTGGCATGACCCAGGTTCAGTATCTGGGATACATTTTTGATGAATGAGGGACGCATGTGGATCCAACCAAGATCCAAGTCATTCGGGATTGGCCATCCCCAACCATTCTAACAGAGCTTCGCAGATTTATGGGTCTTGCTAATTTCTACCGCAAGTTCGTGTTGGGATTCTCTCATATCACTTGGCCCTTGAGTCAAGTCACCAAGGGAGGAGCGAAAGAAAATTTCTTTTGGTCGAAATCTCAACAGAAGGCATTCATATAATTGAAACATCGCCCCTGCTCTATCTCAGTGCTCACATTACTAGATTTACAATAACCATTTGAGATCGAGACATAGGCTTCTGACTATGCTATTGGGGAAATTCTTACTGAACAGGGGAATCTAGTAGAATATCATAGTCATACACTTTCCGACAAAGTCCACAAGTATCCCACTTATGACAAAGAAATGTATTCCATTGTGCAGGCTTGACGACAATGGAAGCATTACATTTTGGGGAAGGAAATGGTCATCCACACAGACCACCAACCCCTGAAGTTCATATATGTTAGAAAATTAAATATTACAGAGCAATGCAACACATAAAATATGCGTAAAATACAAGCACACAAAACACATAAAACCAGAGAGACACAGATATACGTGGTTCACCCAGTTTGGGCTACGTCCACCCCGAACAGCCAATCCTTCCTTTCTAATATCTAGAAAAATGAAGAGACAAAACCTATAGTAGATCCACTGTAATACCCTCTGTTCTCTCTCACAGTCTCCCTCTCTATTTCTCGCTCAGAGAATACACATGTAATACACAGCCGCAATACAATACCCTCATAAAATCGAGGAGTTTCCTTCTAGGGAAAAAAACCCTAAACTAAACATAACTTCTACCATCATATCATTTGCCTATTGAATGGCCCAGATTGACTAGAAATTACTATATTTTTACAAGGAAATTTTACATATGTTTTTAGCTTCGGGGGCACTGCCCCCGAAACCCCCCACCAGGGGGGGCTCCATAAAGTCGCTGCTGCCCCCCCCCCCTGGACCCCCCACGGCAGCGATTAATTACGGGTGGCGTTGCCGCCCCATTTAAGGTATAGGGGTCCAATGCTGTGATACAAAGCAAACAAGATAATCAGGCTCCACACCCAACAATCTCCCACTTGGAAACTGATTGTAGCAACTCCACCGCTACTCCATTTGCTGGACAATGACTCCTCTTTGGACCTGGTTGTTTCTCATCTTCATCATCATCCTTGAAGACCAATTGAAACTAAGCACATTCTCAGTTTCTCCCTAGTTACAACCTTTGTTAGCATATCTGTAGGATTCTGGCTAGTGTGTATCTTTTCCAGCTTCAACTCTCCATCTTCCAATACTGACCATATGAAATGGTACTTGAGATGTATGTGTTTAGTCCTGGAATGAAATGCTGAGTTTTTTGCAAGATGAATGGCACTTTGGCTATCACTATATAACGTGCCCATATCATACTTCTTACCCAATTCACCCATAAACCTTTGTAACCAAATCATTTCTTTATTAGCCTCTGTAGCAGCAACATACTCTGCTTCTGTTGTTGAAAGTGCAACAACACTTTGGATTTTTGAAACCCAACTAACAGCTGTTCCACCTATAGTAAATACATATCTTGTAGTTCTCCTCCTGTTATCTCTGTCACCTGCCATATCTGCATCAACATATCCCTGTAGAGCAATGTTTGAACCACCAAAGCATAATGCTTGATTTGTGGTACCTCTCAAATATCTGAAAATCTATTTTACTGCCATCCAATGTTCTTTTCCTGGATTATTCATGTACCTACTTACAACTACCACTGCATGTGCAATATCAGGCCTTGTGCAGACCATTGCATACATTAAGCTTCCAACCGTTGATGCATATGGAACTTTAGACATATATTCCATTTCTTCGTGGGTCTTGGGGCACATCTCCTTACTAAGTTTGAAATGGCTAGCAAAAGGTGTACTAACTGGTTTTGCATTCTACATATTAAATCTTTTCAACACCTTTTCTATGTACTCATTCTGAGACAGTGTTAATTTGCGATTTTTCTTGTCTCTAGTTATCCTCATACCAAGGATTTGTTTTGAAGCTCCCAAATCCTTCATTGCAAATGAATTTGCCAATTTTCTTTTGAGCACATTTATTTCTTGCATGTTAGACCCTGCAACAAGCATGTCATCTACATACAATAACAATATAATATATAGCTGCCATCATTTTTCTTTTTTAGATAAACACAATGATCAGAGTGACATCTAGTATAACCTTGTTTAGACATAAACTTGTCAAATTTAGATACCACTGCCTTGGAGCCTATTTTAAGCATTACAAGCTCTTCTTTAACCTGCACACCAATTTTTCTTTCCCTTTTACCTCATATCCTTCTGGTTGCTGCATGTATATCTCTTCCTCCAAATCTCCATGGAGAAATGATGTCTTTACATCTAACTGTTCAAGATGTAAATATTCCGCTGCTACAAGACTTAAGATAGTTCTGATTGAAGTCATCTTAACAACAGGAGAAAATATTTCATCAAAATCAATACCTTTCTTCTATGCAAACCCCTTCACCACAATTCAAGATTTGTACCTCTGTTTTCCTCCATCTTCTTCCTTCAGCCTGTAAACCCATTTATTCTGCAATGTAGTTTTACCTGTAGGCAACCTGACTAAGTCCCAAGTCTGGTTATGCATTAAGGAGTCCATCTCTTCTTCCATGGCTAGCTCCCACTTCTTCCTTCTTTCAACCTGCATTTCTTCTTCATAACATTCAGGTTCACCAGAATCAGTCAACAATAAATAATATAATGAAGGAGAGTATCGTTCAGGGGGTCTACTTATCTTGGTAGATCTTCTAACACCACTTTCAGGTGTTTGAGGTGCCTGTTGCTGTTGTGGTGGTTGCTGCTGTTGTGGTTGTTGATTATTATTATTTTCAAGCACCTTTACTTTTTTAGTTATCTCATCAAGAACTGTGTATTCCTTGCTTTCTTTTTCCTGTTTCTTTTCCTGCAACAGATTCTTATACAATACCTTTTCATTGAATATTACATCTTTGCTCCTAATGATTTTTTGATTTCATAATCATATAAGCGATAACCAAAATCATTAACACCATATCCAATAAAGGTACATTTCTTTGATTTTGCCTCAAGCTTTGTTCTATTTTCTTTTTTAATATGGGCAAAGGCCTCACAACCAAAAGGCTTTAAAAAAGAGTAGTTTACCTTTTTACCTGTCCATGCTTCCTCTGGAATACCACCATCCAAGGAAATTGAAGGCCCTTTGTTTATTAGATAAACAACATCTACCCAAAATTGTAAAGGCAATCCTGCATGCAATCTCATGCACTTTGCACGCTCCATGATTGTTCTGTTCATCCTTTCTGACACACCATTTTCTTGTGGTGTTCTTGGAACTGTCTTCTCTCTACGAATTACATGCTCTGAATAGTACCTATCAAACTCTTTACTACAATATTCACCTCCATTTTCTAATATGAGACACTTCAACTTATTTCCTATCTCAATCTCAACCAAAGCTTTCCATTACTTGAAAGTATCAAATACATCAGATTTATTTTGAATACAATAAATCCAAGTTTTCCTAGTTGCATCATCAATAAACGTAACATAATAGTGAGAGCCACCGAGAGATGATACCTGAGCAGGTCCCCATACATCTGTATGCACAAGCTCCAATTTTTTTCTCTTCTTTTCTTTCCCAACTCTGAGAAATCTGACTCTCTTTTGTTTTCCATAAATGCAATTTTCACAGAAATCCAAATCAACATTCTCCAAACCTAGCAACAAATTTCTTGAGTGAAGAATCTTCATCCCCTTCTCACTCATGTGTCCAAGCCTATGATGCCATAATGCTGCATCTGCTCCTTTGGAAGTTAAAGCATTAATAGAGTTAGAAATACCATTGCATAAATAAAATGTACCAACCTTTTCGCCTTTTTCTATTACCAGGGCTCCTTTGGTGACCTTCCACGTTTTATCTGTGAAAGTTGTCACACAACCTTCACTGCCTAACTGCCCTGTTGAAATCAGATTTTTCTTTAGATCTGGAACATGCCTTACCTCCTTTAATAGCCATTGGTTTCCATTTTGTTGTTTTATAAGAACCTTACCCATTCCAACAATTTTACAGGGTTTATCATCACCCAAACAAACTTGTCCAAAATCTCCTTGAACATAGTCATGAAAATATTTCTTATCAGGTGTGGCATGGAATGAAGCCACTGAATCTACAACCCAAGAATCAATAACATTTTCTAAAGAAAGAATCAAAGCATATTGTAACACATCACCTGTCACATTTTCTTCATGATTGTTTTCTTGCTGTGTGTCTCCTTCTTTTCCTTTCCGAGATCTACAGTATTTCTTTAGGTGTCCTTTCTTTCAGCACACTATCCCCGATCTGGACTTGGATCTGCCTTTCCTTGATTTACTGTGATATCTCGAGCTCTTTCCTCTTTCCATTCTCCTTCCCCTGGACTCTACACTCAAAGCATTACCCGATGTCTCACCGGAGCTTTTCCGTCGCATTTCCTCGCTAAGGATAGCACCGACAACATCATCAAACTTTACAGTACTAGATCCAGAGACATAGTTACTAATGGCCATTACTAAACCATTCCAACTCTCTGGAAATGAGCACAAGAATAGAAGAGCTCTAACTTAATCATCAAAGTTTACCCCTACATAACTTAACTGACTGGTAACTGTATTAAAATCATTTAAATGGTCTGCAACAGATCCACCTTCCGACATCTTCATATTAAATAATCATTTGATAAGAAATACCTTGTTTTAGGCCAAGGGTTCTTCATATAGTTTCACCAACGTCTGCATCAAACCCTCTGTTGTTGTTTCCTTCGAAATATTGAAGGTGACTGACGCCGCAAGGCACAACCGTACTGTTCCAAGTGCCTTTCTATCGAGAATGTTCAATTCCACATCTGTCATGGCCGCCGACTTCTTTGTTTTTCCGCTCAATGGTAGGTACAGATCTTTCTGATACAGATAATCTTCCATCTACATCTTCCATGGCGAGAATTTTTGGCCATTAAATTTCTCGACCCTAAACTTACCATCTTCCGCCATTGCTCCCACTTGCACCAGGAACCCTTCTTTCCTATGAGTTTATCAACCAAATATACTTTCGGCTCTGATACCAGTTGTTAGAAAACTAAATATTACAGAGCAATGCAACACATAAAATATGCAGAAAATAAAAGCACACAAAACACATAAAACCAGAGAGACACAGATATACGTGGTTCACCCAATTTGGGCTATGTCCACCACAAACAACCAGTCCTTCCTTTCTATTATCCAGCAAAATGAAGAGACAAAACCTACAGCATATCTGCTACAATATCCTCTGTTCTCTCTCACAGTCTCCCTCTCTGTTTCTCGCTCAAAGTATACACATGTAATACACAGCAGCAATACAATACCCTCATAAAAGAGAGGGGTTGCCTCCTAGGGAAAAAAACCCTAAACTAAACATAACTTCTACCGTCATATCATTTGCCTAATGAATAGCCCAGATTGACTAGAAATTATTATACTTTTACAAGGTAATTTTACATATGTTTTTAGCTTCGTGGGCGCTGCCCCTGAAACCCCCCGCCAGGGGGGGGCTCCATAAAGTCGTTGCCGCCCCCCCTGGACCCCTCACGGTAGCGATTAATTACGGGTGGCGTTGCCGCCCAATTTAATGTACAGGGGTCAAATGCTGTGATACAAAATAAACAAGATAATCAGGCTCCACACCCAACAATATAGACATAAGGGAAGTTGCAGAATGATCGCCATTAGAAGTGGTCCACATATCTACAACAGTTTCATTTGGACATCAAGTACAAGAAGGGCAGCGCCAATAATGTTGCATGGTTGCCTTAGTCGACCACCGATCGTGGCGCTAACCACCATTTTCAACTCTTGAGGGCACGAGACTTTTGATTGGATGCTTCTCTACAAGAGAAACCTAGAATTTGATCTTACATACAAGACACTCTTGGAGGGTATGCAAGTTTCAAATTTTCACCTCTAGGATGCACTGCTATGTCACCTCGGACATATTTGTGTTCCTTCAAACGAGCATGCCAAGATGATTTGGAAAGCACACTACAGTCGAGTCATTGGGAATTTTTAGGTCAAGAAAACAGTGGCAGTACTGCAAAAGTATTTGTATTAGCCGAACCTTCGAGATGATGTCGGGAAGTACATCAGATCCTGCACTTCTTGTGCCATTGCTAAATCGACCATCAAGAAGCAAGGCCTCTATACTCTGCTACCTACCCCTAGTCGACCTTGGAAATCCATCTCCATGGATTACATGTCGGGCCTTCCTTCTACTAAGCATGGAAACGTTTGACTATGTTTTCGTTGTCTTCGGTAGATTCTTGAAGATGGCCATTATGGCGGCCTGAAAGAAGAATATCACAGCAGAAGCCACTACTAAACTCTTCTTTGAACGAGTGTGGGTGAAATTTGGGATACCACAGTCTATCATCTCATATCGGGACAACAAGTTTCTCAGTACATTTTAGTCCAGCCCCTGGTCAATGTTGGACACCAATCTCACCAAGTCCACAGCTTTCCATCCCCAAACGGATGGCCAGACAGAGGTCGTCAACAGGATTATTGTACAGATTTTGTGCATGTACAATTAAAAGAATCCACACACATGGGATGAGAGCCTTCCCTATGTACAACACAGTTATAACTGGGCTCTCCACAACTCAACCAACCACAGCCCCTTTCAGGTGGGCTTGGGATTCCAGCCACTATGTCCAATTGACGTAGCCATGCCATTTTCGGCTACTCAAGCCGATTCAACTCATGTCTAGTCTGAAGCTGACAAAGCAAACAACTTCATTGAGAACATTCAGCACATCCGCCAACATGTTCATGATATATTGGACAGAGCCAATGCTAAGTACAAGCAACAACATGATCAACATCGGGTACCACACAACTTCCATGTGGGCGATAAGGTATGGATACATTTGCAGAAGGAGTGTTTCACTGGACCCCACTGCAAGCTTCACCCTCTTCGATATGGGTCATACACCATAACCAAGGATGTAGGGACCAATTCCTTCAAGCTCAATATTCCACCTTTCCTTGGTCTACACCCAGTATTCAATGTGGACCACCTTCGGCCCTACTTCCCACCTACTGGACACCTCTGACATTGCATAACAACTCACGCCAATAGATTTAAACCTAGACTGCATGGAACAGGCCACCACGGATTGTATCATGGACATGCAAATCAAGATCACTCACTAGTAGAAGATCCAACTATATTGGGTTGTCAAAGTTGGCCAACTCCTACACCAAGGAAAGTGGTTCACCAGGGACCAAGTTAAGCAGAATTTTTCTCATCTCATGGAGGAACTCCACACAATGGGAACCATTGCTTCCTAAGGGGGGATGAATGATCTAGGTGGATATTGGTGGCCGCCCACCTATTCCACTTGGGGCCCCACCATTGTTTCTTTTAGTTTTTCAGTTTCCTTAATTGTAGCATAGCTTACTATTTTTAGCGGTTTTTTGGGTCCTGAACTTTTGGAGCCGTTTTGAGGCCCTAAACGACATTTTTTGGGAGATTCGAGACCAACATGGGTCCATGGACCAATGTTTATCACTTAAAAGTTGTAGTCCTGGGATATATATTTCCAACAAGGTATGGTGCACGTCAAACAGAGATTGAATGCCAAAGTTACGTCCCCGGGAAGTTGATGTACCAATTCACCCAAACGGGGCCCATATTTTTGGCAGTTCATCTCCTAGGGTCAGGTTTTTGGATTTTTATGGTTTTTCATTGTTTCTCAATAATAAATAGGCTCTTAAGCCTCATTTTAACATAGTTCATAGGCCTGTATCCACCACATCTCTTCTCAGAGGTAAGCTACCAACGCCCTAGCTAATTTATTTATATTCTTTTTGTAAACAACTTTCAGTTCTTTGATATTAATGAAATGAAGTATTATTTCCACTGCATTTTTGTATTTATGGTTATATGTGAATTCTGTTGTGTTCCTACATAAATCTGGATCATAGCATGATTTGTTTCCATGGTGTTGATTAATTGCAATCGTTTTTCTTCCATGGTGAGCAACCTGTTTTGAATAGAGGTCATATGATTAGAATGATTGACCTCCATGGCCACTATTGTGTGTGCATTGTTGACCTCCATGGCCGAAATACAAACAATTAGTAATATATTTTGGAGAATGTAAATGAGATGATGGAAAAACTCAAATATTAAACCAAGATAACAACATGCAGTTAGCCTTGCAACATGAAATAAGAGTACTTGAAAAGAAAATGAGACTCATTAACCATTCATGAACATGATGATATTTAAACATGAAAGAGAGTTTTCCAAATTAGACAATGTTCCAAGTACAATAAAATTAAATTAAACTTGTTGCAAAAGATATTACAATACTTGCATGAAAGGAAATGCTTCTTGAAAATAGGAAATGATGTTGCATATGAGACTCTAAACCATCAAGAAATCAAAAATTTAGAACTTGCAAGTAAGGTAAATGTGATGAAAAATGATCTTGGTTTAGTTTATTAATTAGTTCTAAAGCAAAGTTACAATTCAACTCTTCAAACCTCAAACCTCACCCTCGCCCAAAGATATGGATCTCACAGTGAGGACTCAATAGAGGAGTAGAGGGTCCCTAAAATGTCTATTCAACCAACTTATGTTGGAGGTAAAATTTTAGTGGTTTATTGGGGAATGTAAATGAGTTAACCAAACATGAAAATTAAATTTAACTTGAAATTTATTTGCTTGACATGAAATAAAATTTTAGTTTATGGAGAAATCTTGCCCAAATACTTGATGCATGTCAGATGTAATTAAAGGTGAAGCATAAGTATACTTCGAAAAAGGTTCATGACAAATTATATTCAAGTTAAAAGTGCATCCATGCCAAAGTTTGAAATTTCTATGAAAGTGAAAAGACTTGAAACTTGTAGAAAATTAAATTAAAGTGCATGCAAAATGAGTGTAATGCATGCAATGTTAATTTCCCAATTAGATGTTAGGCATGAAAAATGAAATAAACCAACAAAATCACAACACCAATCCTCTCCAAAATATGGAGAGATAGGGATACCAATGGGTAAAACCCACGCTCCCAAAACCAAGAATTTTATTAGTTGTTACAAGAAGGAGAAAACTATGAAGTCTTCTCTAAAATCTAAGGCAAGTATTCACAATTTAGACTTGAGCCATACACCTTTCCTTGCTGAAAATTTTTGCAATTTTAGGCCTACAAAATCTCAACAAAATGCATATTTTTTTAGGAAGAAGAAGAGAGGCAAAGCCTCATTGAGTTCCACGGCCAAGAGAGAGAAATAACCTAGAAGTTGGAGCCCCAAGGTCATGCATGAAAACTTGTAAGTAGTTTTCTGAAGATGAAACCTGTGTGTAGTTGCAAGACAACAAGTTAGAGAAAATCTACAATAACAAATGTTAGCTTAAGAAATCACAAAGTATATTACAAAAATAATCTACAAGAGGCTAGGCCAAAGAGTATGAGCAGGATCTTCTCTTTGACTGGCCATGACTTAGCTCTTTGAAATAGCCAGATATTGATAAATGAAGTGCACTATGTGAAAATAAAAATAATATATATATATATATATATATATATATATATATTTGATGCAATAAATAAGATCCTGAAACTTAAGATAACGTCTGCAAAACAAATTGAAATAGATTAGACTTTAGAATTAAACACATGCAGTTTCTCCTTGAATATTTTCAAGAATGGGTTGGTTCCTCTGATAACTTCACCCCACACTTGAATGCTTGACCAAATAATGATTACTCTACAAGACTTCTCCACAAATTATTAGATCCACATGAAATTAAATAAGTTCAATGGAAAGAGTTCCTAGAGATATATTTTAAATCAACTAGAAGATTTATTTTCCTATAGTAGTTAAGTAATTATTATGTTAATATGAGATAGTTGCATACTAACATAACTTGAAACAAGCATGAAAGAAACAATACCATGAAGAAATAAATAGAAGCATATCAACAAGTCAAGAATTTACCACATATGCAAGGAGAAAAACACCATCACAAGTTACCCCAAAGACTGTTGTATTATATTGCAAGTAGTGAATACAATTCTGCAACGTCTCCTCAAGCCCAATAGCTTGTATTAAATGATACAATATAATAGCCCATGGCTTAATTATATAGAAATTTGGGAGAAAATCCCAATGAAAAACCAAATTCCAAGTGGTGAGAGGGAGGATATCACAAGGCAAATTTGAATTTGATAAGTGGAGCTCCATTGCCAAGTGTAAAGATCGGATTCTGGCAAGTGGACATCATTTTCTTCTTCCCTTATGTGCAAAATTTGAATTTTATGATGGAATGACAAGTTTAAATGGGTGTTAACCCATGTGGGGACAATTTTCCACAAAAATCTCCCCCAAATATTCTCCCAAATCCTCACAAATGGGCATTAACTTCACAAATTCAAATTTCCAAGCAGCTCCCATTTAATGCTAGAAATTCAATTTTATTTAAGCACATGTCATTTCCTTGATTTTAGGAATCCACATCACCTTGTGACTTCACTTTAACTCCTCCATAATTTTCCACCTCATTTCCACTTCATTTAGCATGTGTGGATATTTATTTTTCTCCATTTATTTAATTTTTGGTTAAATTAATTGCAAAATTTCCCACTAAACTTAGGAAAAGTGTGTTTTGAGGGTTCAAAATACATTTTTAACCCCTCAAAGTGTGTCATAGTAGAAATTTGAGGGTTATAGGTGTAAGTTTTATTACTTATAACCCATACAACTTGTCTAGGAAACACTTATTACAATTCAATTACAATTTTTATTCCATTTTTCAACTTGCAGGAAATCTAAAAAAATAAAAAATCACTACCTAGACCTAACCAAATTCCATGAAATTTTTTGTGTGATTTAGTATGGTAATATACATTGAATCTATACACTAATACTCACCCAAGGCCTCACCATCAAGCCGTAATTCGGCTTTGGGGGGAATTTGGAGGAAAAAACTCAAATAATTATTAACTCCTAGTAGGGATCAGATGATAATTAACCAAGTGCAAAAAACCTCCCAGAGTAATACTTAATTTTTGGCAAGGTCCCAAGCTACCTAGGCCTATTATAGACTCAATACTGAATCAATTTCATCATTACTAGCATCACTTATTACAATTCCCCGTAAGGCATGGACTCTGGGTACAAGACAAAATGATAAGCATTAGAAGTAGAATTTAAAAACTCTGTTGAACTGATGATATCTAATGATATCTGATGGTACAAGTGTCCTTTGGTTCATCATTTGGCATGGAGTCTTCGTATAATCATCAGGTGCCACTCCAGTGGTCAACAAGATCTACACAAGACTTCAAACTCAAAAAAAAAATGTTTTAGGATCCTCATGTATTAATCCATGGAAATTAGGGAGGATGGAGGGTCAAATATTCTTGATTGTGGCTGTGGTGTCTTCATATAAAATAGGAAATCCAAAAGGTTCTTAATCTCCTATATCGCCTCTTCTTCCTCCACCTTCTCCTCTATTACCTCCTCTAGCTCTTCCTCCTCCAATCCTAAGTTCACCATTTACACTATGTACTTCACATTCACCTTCCCTTTCCATTGTATATTCCTCAGAGCTAATATATGGTTCTATTATTGGATTTTCTAGTTATTCCTCTGGTTCTTCTACCAATGGAATGTTAAAATAAGTTTATTCTTCTTCTTCACTAGGTACTTCTAGTTCTTGTCCTAGAAATTGTTCTCCAGTTGAAGATAAAAAAATTACTCCTTCTATTGGGAATGTGGGTTATTTGACTAGAACTTTAGTAGAGGAAGTTGGGGAATATTTAAGTTGGATTTTGGATCTATGTACCTCAGGAAGTCTATGCCTGTCTAAAAATGATGAAATACGATTTTTGGTGGATGGTATGGCACTACGAGGTCTTGGTAGGGTGAGTGGGGATGTTGGAATCGAACTCATACCTCTACTTACAAATATACCACTAGAATATATTTCCTTATGCATAAATATTTTTTATCATTTTTCAATTTTATAAAAGTGAAAAGAATCCTAAATAATGTACAATAATAAATCTTATATACAATTCCTCATAAAAACGCCAAAATGTTTGGTAAATTAATTGTATTTTAATTTATTTCATTAAATGTCAACTAGTATACATGTACTTGTGAAATGTATGTGCACTATATATGCTATGATTTTTTCTACAAATTAATTGATCTAAAATATAATACTAATTATGAAGGTGAATGAATGTCTTGATAGAATTTTGAAACTAACAACGCGCAAGTTCTTTCAATCCAAGTCATAACTAACTAAATCAAATTCTTAAGATAAAGATCTATATAGATTATGAAAATCCAAAATCGAAAATAAATGCTTGAAAATCAAATCATGAAATAGGAACAACTCGATTCTAATATTGTGGAATTAAACC
This sequence comes from Pinus albicaulis, assembly GCA_034641835.2. NCBI lineage: Eukaryota > Viridiplantae > Streptophyta > Pinopsida > Pinales > Pinaceae > Pinus > Pinus albicaulis. The sequence continues at coordinate 240,073,947 of CM076575.1, read as the reverse complement.
TATTGTGCACTAATTATTTGAAAAGAAATCCTTAAACTAAATTGGAATTGGAAAAATATTAATCTAAATAACGTGAGAAACTGATAATGGAATCTATTTTATCCAAAGTAAAATTGTTTCTAAAAGGAGATGATGATGAAATGTAATTTGTTCAAAGAAAACCTATTTTTAACAATAAACGATAATGAAATCTAAAACTTCTTTTTAATAAGAAATGATAACAAAATCTAATCTATTCAAAGTAAACAAGAAAAGATAACGAAATCTAATGAGAATTATATTCAATATTGATTACTGATGTGCATAATTAATTTCTAAAATGTGTCATCTAGGTTTAACATATCATAACTTATCATAAACGAAATTTAATGGTAAAGCAAATAACTAAAACTAGAACTATAGTGAAAAAAAATTAATACAGAAACCGGAAATGCATTTGTATTGGTAACTCTTTTTGGTGTTTTATGGTTTATGAGTACTCTGTAAAAAAATCAAATAATAGTAATGAATAAGACAATCTGCAAGTAAGAATAATAATGCTAAAAGTAAAAACTTAAGCAAAACATCACGCTCTCAAGGGGCCCTCCTGGAGTGTAGGGTTGATCACTCAATCAGAATGCTTTTATGTACACATTGAAAAGTAACAACAACTTGTATTAAAATAGCAATGGATCACATTTTTCAGAGAGAAATGATAGAATTAATAGCAATAAACATGACTGTTTTCTCTGCCATACTTATTGTTATTTATAAAAATAATAAAAATGACTCATAATAGCTTTAAGCCGATCAACTACAACCGATATTGACACCTATGAAATTTCTATTAAGAGTATTGTCTCATTATGACTTGCTATTGCAAAAGCAAGTCATATGAGATTTCATATTTCATCCGCTAAGTGTCTCACTTGCTTGATTCTCCATCTTTAATGTGCAACTATGAGACAGAATTCCCTGGTTTGACTCAACCTTTGACTTTAATATTTCTCATTTTGTTTGGCTTGCCAAGTAATGCCAATGGGTAGATTACCATATGCAAGCCAAATGTCAACTTTTGACAATCTTCTTTCCTCTTTTACAGTGCTGCAACCTATTGAACAATGAATTTTGCTGTAGAACTGGATATTAGTAGCAGAATGAGAAAAATTAAGTATTTGTAAGATACATTTGTCATAATTTCATTAAAAAAAAAGAATTTTAAATATGGATGATTATACCTGGTATGTATTTACCTTCACCTTAATATTATGAGGTTTTTTTGGAATGGTATAAAAAAGGTAGGATGAAATGGAAAAAAGGATGGTTAAGAAGAGACAATTTTAAACTTCAACAATATGTGCCCTAAGCACACAGTGAAAATAAATTATTGTGTGAGCGAGATTATAAAATTCCAACAAACTTCAGGTCGCAACGCTTGTAATTTTAGGTTTCATTTTCCAGTTCCACCCACTTGACGAGTCAAAATTCTTAGGCACAGAGAGGCGCTTTCCCATGGGAAACATCCAAGAATCCAATGGCAGTAATCTCCTAACCCTATCGCTTGAGTGTGAAGGCCTTATTGTCATATATCAAGGAGAAACTTATAGTTGCATAGCAACATGATAAATTTGAGGTTTTTTTTAATGGCCGAGGAAGCCATTCCACTTCTTCCATGTTGCCTTCACTCCCTCTGAGATATTTGTTAGATATGTCATAAAATATTAGACTTCATATAATCCCCACAACATTGTCTTCGATGCCAAGAGACTTATTGGCCGATTCATTGATTCCTCTATGCAGAGTGACATTGAGCTATGGCCCTTCATTGTTGTTATCTAAGTTGAATGAAAGGGCAAGAGAGGATGCTTATAGTCATGGCCAATGAAGAAAACATAAAAAAGCTCTAATAACAATAATTTTTTGATCATAGTGTCAACCTATTTTAGCGATTCTGAGAGAACTGTTATTAGAGGCGCACTATGAAAAATATTAATGAACCCACGACTTTTCCAGATGCAGAAAGAAGGATTATGAGAAAATCCAAGGACTCTCACTAGAAACCCTTGAGACCTTGATTGCCATGGAATAATAATCCGCTCTGATACCACTGATCTGGATCTTGGGGAGGGCCCCACGAAATAAAAATTTGAAATTCCAAAAAAAGAGGAGAACACAGTAAACAAAACCACAAAGAAATTTTTTTATTAAAACAGAGAATATCTATAACAACTACATTGTGGAGGACAATTTGTCCTTTTATACAAAATGAGGATTGTTACTTATAGCCTTTTTAAGTTACAATACCATGGGTATATTACATGGGTGGATAAATACCATGGGTAGTGTTCTATCTTTGTAAACAGTTCTAGGTTGGGGAATTGTGCCAAAGCATCTAAGTAAGGTTTTAATTGAATTAGATGACCAATGTACTAAACGTTTAACAATTGTAAAATCTAAGTATTTCTGAGAAGCTCAAAGGGTTGATTTTCATTTATAACAAAATAAATCTTTAAGTTATTTTGAAAGAATAATTTAAGAAGATGTATGATTCTTAAACATCCATAGTGAATATTTAATTTAATGTGACACAGAAGATGTGTGCAGAAATTTTATACAGCTAAATAATACATGCTCAAGAGATGACAGAAGGAAACAATTAAAAGATATAAAGGAATTAACTTAAACAATTGTTTAGTTAAGAAATCATTTTTAATGATTATAACTTTGCAGTGGGTTGTCAGGGAGATTGATATTCAGTCTAGCCTTGCCTAAACTCCTATGTTACCTTGCACATGTGCAGAAATAAATATGAAAAACATAATGAATAACAAGAAAAAATAACACGAATACAAAATATGTTAGGAATGAATCCAGAATCCTTTGATTATCTTTGGAAATAGCTTAGAACATTACAATCATGTCATTGTATCATCACAAGGGTTCAATACTTTGTTCTTTTAATTAAAAAATACTTATAGCCTGTAATCCAAAAATATCTATATCTGAAATAAAATTGATTACAAAATGAAATATTATCCAAAACTAATTTGGATATTACAAAAATAGAACAGAAAAATAATTATTCTAAACTGTTTTGAGTAATCAACATATAATTCGAGGGTGTTGTTTGATGACTACTGCTTGAAACTAAATTTTTTGTTTTTTCCCCTGCTATCTTGCTTTCTGCTCCTGTTTCTCTGCCTTCTGGTCAATGAAATTTTGCATTTTTTTACTCAGTGATTTCAAGTAACTTATCCCAATTTTTATCATCTGGGATAGGAAATTGTGTTACCTTTGTATATGCCTCATTGACTTATGTATATTTCTCAAAGGTTGGCCTAGTAATAAATAAATGTTGAACCTAATCATGTTGTATTAAAAGATCATATTCTAGGCCTTCCATGAAAGCTTTACTAGTGATCATTCCTTTAAATTTAGAAAACTCAGTTTTATCTGCTGTTATCTCATGCAATTTGTACTACTAATTTTCTAGTCGAATCAATTGGCCACTAGAATCTCATAGATCTGGAAACCCTTTCTGACACATAATTTATTTATTTTGTGAAATTTTCTAATTTGTACTTCTAATTGTTTACATTTGTTTTCTAATTGCAACATTAAATTTCTCTTTGTCAAAACTTTCCTTGCTTCTAGGACTGCATTAATCCTTTCTTCAATTCCAAATTCTTCCACCTCTTCTTTTGTTTTAGAATTTAACACCTTAATAATAACGGTTGGTTCCCCTAGCTTATGATTCAAGCCTTCTTTGATCTCTATTACTGTTGATTTTGACTTCTGCAATAATTCCTCCTGCTTAAAAATGATTTCAATTGATGGCCACAATTTAGTCAATGTTGCATTAATATCAATCCAAATTTTTTCTTTGGCTTCACATAATGTTTGTGCAACTAATGATTCATTCTCATATTTCTCCAATTTGCTTAGTTAATTTAAATTTTTTCTGCACTTCAGCCAAATATACATTATCAACTTAATTAGATTACCTTGGGTTTTTCCCAATTAGACTTTGATTTTTTCAATCTCCATGTCCTTTATTGACAAATACCCCATATATTTATAGAATTGTTCTGTTGGATTCTGACTAGTAGACTATGTTTCTGTTGGGAACATCGTTGTTGTAGATGTTCCTACTTCAGTGTTGATTTGGAGTTCTCTTTCCTTGATCAATTTCTCCATCTCTGCTTCCATTTTCTGAATTTGTATATTCTGTTGAACAATCATCCAAAGCATATTATCCTTTTATTTTTCTAATTGACTTACTTCTTGTGCTTTTGGATGTTCGGTTGTTGGAAATTTCAAATGTTTTCTCAATGCTTGGATATCTGAATTTCTACTTTTAATTATTTATTTAGTTGCATTTACATCATTAGGATTTGATCCGAAATTCAAAACCAAATCTTCAAGTCCCTTAATTTTTGCATCCTTTGCTAGAGAAGACATCTTTTATATCTTTAATTGAGAATGAATATTGTTTAAAGATGCTTGCATCTTAGAAGCTGTTATGGAAGAACTTTTCAAATATGTATATATCATTTCTCATGCTTGCTTGTGAAGATCAATTTGATCTATGGGATGAATATGTTTAGTATCAAAATAAAACAAAGAATTTTTTGTTGAAGTTTGCAACAAGAAATAGTGAAATTGGCATCCAGAAACAAAATTCAACACCCATGATCCTAGTGAAATTAAGCACCTACACTAGGGTGGGGCCCACATAGGCTATTTTTAGGTGAATGTCTATTTTCATTATCCCTTAATTTAGATGGACATTAAATTTTAATCTATTCTAAATGTGGACTTGAAATAGTTAACTGAAGTGGAAAAATTAGTTAGCTATGTGAATTTCGAGTTAGAGGTTGGTTGGTGGGACATGCAGAGTAATTTTAGTTGTAACAGAGTGATTCTAGTTGTAACGGAGTTCGAAGTGCAGTGGTACATTAGTTAATGCCCGTTGTAATCAGTTTAACTCAATTAAGTGAGTCAAACTCAGTTGTGCTAGTTGTAATTGAAGATACACTAGAGAGAGATCAAGTTAATTAAATATTATTTAATTCACAATCAATGATCTCACGTCCAACTGAGGATTTACTATTATTAGCTGCATGCATGTCAGTTCCAGTGGAGACCCAATTGAGATCTAGGTGAAAGGGAAGTGTAACTATCAGTTGTGATATTAACAGGCTACCCAGGTGTAGTTAAAAACCACAGTATGCCCATGATACTCAGCGCAGTTGAGGAAGGCTGAAATTATTTGTGATTAAGGATTGCATTCATTAGGGATTGCGTGAGCAAGGCAGGCTGTCTAGAGGCAGAAAATTGGCTGAGTATTGGCCCAATTTTATCTGAGACAGTGTGAGACAATTAGTTGAATACAAGAGGATTATTATGAGAAGAATTGTATGTAATTGTTTCATGATTCCTTGTGGAATATACAATATATGATAGAGGGGTTTTGAGCAGTAATATTTCCCCCAGGAATATCTGGTGTTGTGGTTTTGATGTATTCTTCTTTGCTTCATGTGATTGGCAATTGTGTTTTTTTTAATTCTGCAAAATATTTATAGAAGTGATTCAGTATTAAACTTTAGTACATTGTTTGATCGGGTAAATCCAAGATATACAAGCATGTTGTATAATTTCTACATGGTATTATAGCACAATAAATTGTATAATTTAAGCAGGAGTTGATTTTGTGACTGGATAGAATTTGAATTTATAGAAAGACTTTCTTGGTGCTACAGCTGATTATAGATCGAAATGGCTTTCAATGGCTTGATATTGGAGTATGCACTACAGGGAAGCTCTAACTATATTTCTTGGAAATACGGGATGGAAGAAGTGCTCGAAGACAATGGCTTGAAGGAATTCATTGACAAAGATGCTCCTAAGCCAGATGTTGTAGCTACTGCAAATCTTGGTGCATGGCAAAAGAAAGTGGCAAGGGTGAGGAGGATCCTGTTAGAGGGAGTACGAGACCACATTGTCTCAAGACTCCATGGGAAAGCCACACCATATGCAATGTGGAAGGCTTTGACAGATCTATTCCAAAGCAGTAGCGACCATAGGAAATTGGCGCTCAAGGATAAACTCAGGAAGATTAAAATGGAAAAGGGCGACACTATTCTGGTATACTTAAAGTTTTTTGAATGTCGGGATGAGCTTGGGAGTATAGGAGTTATTGTTGTTGATGATGATTTGTTGAGCTTGGCTCTCCTAGGACTTCCTAAGATTTTTCACAATTATGAAGGATGTGTCAATGGACGGGAAACATTTCCAAATCGGGAATGACTGTGGTCGGATTTGGTGCAGGAGGAGTTCAGACGGAACACCGGAGATGGATCTTCATCTAAGGAATATGATGAAGAATATAGTGCTTTGGCTATCAAGGTGAAGAAAGGAAAAGGAAAGAAATCCTATTCTGAGATCGGTGAAGGCAAGGAGCACGACATGTCCAAAGTGAAGTGCTTTCATTTTCATGAGCATGGACATTTTGCCACAAACTGTCCACAAAAGAAGAAGAACAAAAAGGTTTTTGGATCTGTAGTTGCAGAGGCTTTGGCCTCGCAATTTGAGATTGACTTCTCACTTATTGCATGCATAGTGTAAAGTACAATGAGTTCGATGTGGTACTTGGATAGTGGTGCATCTTTCCACATGATGGGAAACAGAGAAATTTTCAGTAACTTGGAGGAGAATGACCTCCAGATGCATTTCGAAATGGGTGATGACAAAAGGTATAGTGCTACTGGGATTGGTATTGTTTCTTTCCAGAGAAATTTAGGTAAACCCTTCTTTTTAAAAGATGTAATGCATGTACCAAGCTTAACGAAAAATTTAGTTTCAGTTGCAATGTTGGAAGATAAAGGCTATGATGTGGTCTTTAGTGAAGGTAAAGCCTTCCTTCAGCATAAATCCACAAAGAAAGTCAATAATATTGGGATTCGTGTGAATAATATCTATAGACTTGATGTAGATGTGATTTCTAAAGAGCTTCCAACCATGGGGAAGTGTGAGAAAGCCATGCCATTGACCCTTGAGAAGGATTTGGATTTTCATGCAGGTAAGAATGAACCTAAATTTGTGGAGTAGCCACATGCAGAGGATCATGGAGTGGGAGCAACCACTCATGCAGAGAAATTTTGAGCCAGATGGGCAGAGGGAATGCATGCATCTATACCACCATATATGAGGTGGGGTGACATGCATGATTAATCCCAAGAAGAACTTTTGGGCAGGATTCATTGAGAGGGTGCAGGTCTCATTAATCAAACCTAGCTACGAGGAGCCCACAGAGAAGCATTAGTTGGATCAGTTAGATTGATGCAGTCAGATGTCAAGAGGACATGAAATCAAAGTGACAGTATCGGATACAGGAGCGCAAATCAGAGTTGGAAGCAAGTGCAGAGTGCATGGATGCAGATTGCAACAGCGCAGAGGATCCAGTAGACATGTGCAGTAGGTACCAACAAGTCAGAAGAATTAGATGACAGATGCATTATACGGATTCAGTTGTTTGGAGGCTATTCAGTTTCGCAAGTGTTGCATGCAAAGGTTGCATGCGCGATAAACACTAGCGAAGTCTTGCGTGCGAGGGTTGCATGTGCAAGAAACACTAGAGAAGTGTTGCATGCATGAGTTGCATGTCTCATGCATTAGGTTTCATGTTTCATGCAAGGGTTGCATGTCACATGAATGGAGTTGCATGTCGCATGCAAGGACATTCCTTTCTTGTTGAGAGGGAGTGTTGAAGTTTTCAACAAGAAATAGTGAAATTAGCATCCGGAAATAACATTTAGCACCCATGATCCTACTAACATTAAGCACCTACCCTAGGGTGGGGCCCACACATGCTATTTTTAGGTGCATGTCTATTTTTATTATCCCTTATTTTAGATGGACATTAAATTTTAATATATTCTCAATGTGGACTTGAAATAGTTAACTGGAGTGGAAAATTCAGTTAGCTAAGTGAATTTTGAGTTAGAGGTTGGTTGGTGGGACATGCAGAGTAATTCTAGTTATAGTAGAGTTCGAAGCACAATGGTGCATTAGTTAATGTAGGTTGTAGTCAGTTTAACTCAGTTAAGTGAGTTAAACTCAGTTGTGCTAGTTGTAACTGAAGATACACTAGTGAGAGATCAAGTGAATTAAATATTATTTAATTCACAATTAGTGATCTCACATGCAACTGAGGATTTACTATTATTAGTTGCATGCATGTCAGTTCTAGTGGAGACCTAGTTAAGGTCTAGGTGAAAGGGAAGTGTAACTATTAGTTGTGATATTTATAGGCTACCTAGGTGTAGCTAAAACACCATAGGATTCCCATGATACTTAGCGCAGTTGATGAAGGCTGAAATTCTTTGTGATTAAGGATTGCATTCATCAGGGATTTCATGATCAAGGCAGGTTGTCTGGAGGCAAAAACATTCGCTGAGTATTGGCCCAATTTTATCTGAGACAGTTTGAGACAATTATCTGAATACAAGAGGATTCTTGTGAGAAGAATTGTATGTAATTTTTTCATGATTCCTTGTGGAATATACAATATATGATAGAGGGGTTTTGAGCAGTAAGCTTTCCCCAAGAATATCTGGTGTTGTGGTTTTGATATATTCTTCTTTGATTCATGTGATTGGCATTTGTGTTATTTTTAATTCTGCAAAATATTTGTAGAAGTGATTCAGTATTTAACTTTAGTATATTGTTAGATCAGGTGAATCCAAGATCTACATGCATGTTTTATAATTTCTACATGGTATCAAAGCACAGGAAATTGCAGAATTGAAGTAGGAGCTGAGTTTGTGACTGGATAGAATTCGAATTTGCAGAAAGACTTTCTTGGTGCTACAGCTGATTCCAGATCGAAATGGCTTTCAATGGCTTGAGATTGGATTATGAACTGCAGGGAAGCTCTAACTATATTTCTTGGAAAGACAGGATGGAGGTAATACTCAAAGACAATGGCTTGAAGGAATTCATTGACAAAGATGTTCCTAAGCCAAATGCTGTAGATGTTGCAAATCTTGATGCATGGCAAAAGAAAGTGGCAAGGGCAAGGAGGATGCTGTTGGAGGGAGTACGCAACCACATTGTCTCAATCCTCCATGGGAAAGCCACACTATATGCAATGTGGAAGGCTTTGATGGATCTATTCCAAATCAGCAACTACCATAGGAAATTTGAGCTCAAGGATAAACTCGGGAAGATTAAAATGGAAAATGGCGACACTATTCCAGTATACTTAATAAAGTTTTTCCTATGTCGGGATGAGCTTGGGAGTGTAGGAATTACTGTTGCTAATGATGATTTGGTGAGCTTGGCTCTCCTAGGACTTCCTAAGAGTTGGCAGAGTTGTGAATACTAAGTCAATGGATGGGAAAAATTTCCAGATTCAGAACGACTGTGGTCAGATTTGGTGCAGGAGGATTTTAGACAAAACACGAGAGATGGATATTCATCTAAGGAAGATGATGAAGAAGATAGTGTTTTGGATTCCAAGGTGAAGAAAGGAAAAGGAAATAAATTATATTCTAAGACCGGTGAAGGTAAGGAGTGTGACATGTCTAAAGTGAAGTGTTTTCACTGTCACGAGCATGGAAATTTTTCCACAAACTGTCCACAAAATAAGAAGAAAAAAAAGGTTGTTGGATCTGCAGCTGGAGAGGCTTTGGCCTTGAAAATTGAGCTTGACTTCTCACTTGTTGCATGCATGGTGTCAAGTGCAATAAGTTTGATGTGGTACTTGGATAGTGGTGCATCTTTCCACGTGACGGGAAACAGAGAAATTTTCAGTAGCTTGGAGGAGAAGGACCTCCAGATGCATTTCGAAATGGGTGATGACAAAAGGTATAGCGCTACCGGGATTGGTACTGTTTCTTTCCAGAGAAAGTCAGGTAAACCATTCTCTTTAAAATATGTAATGCATGTACCAGGCTTAACGAAAAATTTAGTTTCAGTAGAAATGTTGGAAGATAAAGGCTATGATGTGGCCTTTAGTGAAGGTAAAGCCTTCCTTCGGCATAAAGACACAAAGAAATTCAAGAATATTGGGATTCGTGTGAAGAATATCTATAGACTTGATGTAGATGTGATTTCTACAGAGCTTCAAACCATGGGGAAGTGTGAGAAAGCCATGCAAATGACCCTTGAGAGGGAGTTGGATTTTCATGCATGTAAGAGTGAACCTAAAGATGTGGAGCAGCCACATGTAGAGGATCATGGAGTGGGAGAAACCACTCATGTAGAGAAATTTCGAGCCACATGGGAAGAGGGAGTGCATGCAGCTATACCACCAGGTATGAGGTGGGGCGACATGCATGATTAATCCGAAGAAGAAATTTTGGGCAGGATTCATTGAGATGTTGTAGATCTCATGAATCGAACCTGGCTACAAGGAGCCCACAAAGAAGTAGTATTAGGATCAGTTAGATTGATGCATTCAGATGTTGGGAGGACATGAAATCAAAGTGACAGTGTCAAATACTGGAGCACAGATCAGAGTTGGTAGCAAGTGCAGAGTGCATGGATGCAAATGTCAATAGTTCAAAGGATCTAGTAGACATGTGCAATAGGTACTAGCAAATTAGAATACTTTGATGACAGATGCATTATATTGATTCATTTTTTTGGAGTCTATTCAGTTTTGAAAGTGTTTCATGCAAATTTTTCATGTGTGATAAACATTAGTGAAGTGTTGCATGCAAGATTTGCATGTCAGAGAAACATTAGAGAGGCGTTGCATGCATGAGTTGTATGTCGCATGCATGGAGTTGCATGTCGCATGAAAGGGTTACATGTCACATGCATGGATTTGCATATCGCATGCAAGGACATTCCTTTCTTGTTGAGAGGGAGTGTTGAAGTTTGCAACAAGAAACATTGAAATTGACATCCAGAAACAACATTCAGCACCCATGATCCTAGTGACATTAAGCACCTACACTAGGGTGGGGCCCACACAGGCTATTTTTAGGTGCATTAAATTGTAATATATTCTCAATGTGGACATGAAATAGTTAATTTAAGTGGAAAATTTAGTTAGCTAAGTGAATTTCGAGTTAGAGGTTGGTTGGTGGGACATGCAGAGTAATTCTAGTTGTAACAGAGTTCGAAGTGCAGTGGCGCATTAGTTAATGTAGGTTGTAATCAATTAACTCAGTAAAGTGAGTTAAACTCAGTTGTTCTAGTTGTAAATGAAGACACACTAGTGAGAGATCAAGTGAATTAAATATTATTTAATTCACAATCAGTGATCTCACATGCAACTGAGGATTTACTATTATTATTTACATGCATGTTAGTTCTAGTGGAGACCCAGTTGAGATCTAGGTGAAAGGGAAGTGTAACTATCAATTGTGATATTAGTAGGCTACCTAGGTGTAGTTAAAACACCACAGGATGCCCATGATACTCAGTGCAGTTGAGGAAGGTTGGAATTCTTTGTGATTAATGATTGCATTCATTGAGGATTTTGTGAGCAAGGCAGGTTGTCTAGAGGCAGAAAATTGGCTAAGTATTGGCCCAATTTTATCTGAGACAGTGTGAGACAATTAGCTAAATACAAGAGGATCCTTGTGAGAATAATTGTATGTAATTGTTTCATGATTCCTTGTGGAATATACAATATATGATAGAGGGGTTTTGAGTAGTAAGCTTTAACGAGGAATATTTGGTGTTGTGGTTTTGATCTACTCTTATTTGCTTCATGTGATTGGAAATTGTGTTGTTTTTAATTCTGTAAAATATTTGTAGAAGTGATTCAGTATTTAACTTTAGTACATTTTTAGATCGGGTGAATGCAAGATATACATGCATGTTGTATAATTTCTACAGTTTTATAGTCTTCAACACTTTTAGGCATAGGGACCTTTGGTTCCAAAATGCTAATTGGAACTGTCCTTTTTCACTACCCAAGGCAGAAAGAAATCTAGTTTGAGTTGTAGAAGATTGTTTCCAAAATTCTGCATAGATAGAATTTTTCATTGCTTCATTATTCTTCTTCATCTCTAAAAATCTTGAAAAAATACTTTGTAGCCTTGAAGAAGAAGGAGAAGAAGGAGAATATATTGTAGTAGGTTCTTCAAGTTGTTTTAAAGAAAATGTAGATTCTCCTGAAAGTATAATGGTAGTAGGTTCTTCAGAAGTCTAAGCTTCTGAGGACTCTTCTTCAACATGTGTTTCCTTCCTTCTCTTGATTACTTTGAATGTTGTTTTTTGCAACTTTGATTCAGCTGGTGAAAATATTTCTCTCAGCCTTTTTAATTCTTTCTATGTCATCCTTGGTGTTTTTAAATTTTTCTGGATAGAGACTAACTCCTCAACTTCCTGCAATGTATTTTCCTCCCATTATTCCTTATTGGCATATTTTTCAATTTCTGGTTTTGCCATATGGACATAGGGTGCTGAATTTTGTGCAACTCTGATTGATGATACAATTCCTAATGGATCATAATACCAATTTAAACTCCACTTAAACTTCATACCGTGCATGGATGAATACCATGGGTAGATAAATACCATGGGTGGATTAATACCATGGGTCAATGGCACTTTCTATTTTGATTAGCTGCTACTAATGAAAACAAGGCTATGAATTTCCTCAGGTACAATGTTGCCCAAAAGTATCTCATAACCTCAAAAAGATTAGGAGGCACTTGCCACTTCATGATTTTATCCATCTTGGAAGGATATATCTTTAGCTCTCCCCCACCTATGACATATCCCATATACACCAAATACTATTACAAAAACTCACACTTCTTGAAGTTTTCAAACAATTGGTGCTACTTTAATGTCTCTACCACTTGCATCAAATGTGATAAGTGCTCCTCCAAGGTAGCATTATATACCAATATATCATCCAAATAAACAATAACAAATGAACCTATAAAAGAGTGCAATATATCATTCATTAACCTCATGAATGTTGTTTGTTCATTACATAGGCCTAACAATATGACTAACCACTCATACAAACCTTGTCTGCTTTTGAAGGCGGTCTTCCAACTATCTTATTCAATGCCCAAACCCGGTGATATAGTGACTTTAACTCCATCTTGGTGAAGTATTTGGCTTGTTGCAATTGATCCAACTAATCATCTATCCCAGGAAGGGGGTAATTGTTCTTGAGATTTTTTTTTAATGCCATGTAATCAATACACATCTACCAAGTACCATCCTTCTTTGGCACAATGATGATAGGTAACCCACATGGTGAGGTACTTGGTTGAATGGCACCCTATACCAGTTTTTGTTGCAATTTCTTTTTTACTCTGATTACCTCTATTACGAACTACATGTATAACCCAATGTTTGGCAATAGAGAGTCTAGAAACAATTGGATCTCAAGCTATACTTCCTTTTTAGGTGGTGCCCATTTAGAATATTGGAATACACCCGTGTACGCCTATACCAACTCTTCCCATTTTCATTTATATTATTTAGTACATCCCTCCATGGATGACTTATCTCTTATGGACTCTTCAACATACTTTTTTTCTCTTAAAAATGATAGAACATATTTCTTACGAAATCTAATCAAATTTTTGGCCTAGTTAGGACTTACCAATGAGATATTTGACTTTCCCTTATGCACATTGATGATGAAGGATTGAGCATCCTTGATGTGGCAGTATTTTTTGGCTCTCCACGTGAAAATGATATCCTACATGTACATCTAGGGACTCCCAATATAACTCCACATACATCCATTGGAACTATATACAACTCTACTTCATCAATAACATAACCAATAATAGAAAATTTGACGTTGTACTATTTATTTACCTTTATCTCCACCTCCTTCTTGACCCAACGCAATGGATATGGTCTAGGATAGTCATGAGTCTCCAATCCTACTTTCTTGACTAGATCCAATGCTATGAGATCCCCCTATGATCTTGAGTCTAATTGAGCATCAATGTTTGTCTTCTTGAATTGTATATTTATATGCAAATTTCTGGTCATTTCCTTCTCATATTCTTGCTTAAGGATACTCAAATTCACTCCTTTTTCCACTGATGTACAAACAATCTTGTCATCCCTGCCTGAGCTACTTTCCATTTGATTAGTTAACGTAGTTTCCATGATATTTTTCATTGTACCATATTTTTTTTCATTTCTTTGGGTTGATATTTGGATGCATTAGAGGAATTTTGAGTTCTAAAATGGGCCTCCTAGGGAAATTATAAAATAATAGTGGAAATAACAAAATAATATTAGATTACATCATCAAATTAGAGGGAAAAAAGAAAAAAAATATTTTTGTCAAATCGTATTTTCAACTTATCTCCTTATGGATTTACTAAAATTTCGAGCAGGAACACTCGTTGGATGCAAAATTTAATTCTTCATCCAAGGAGTACTCATGTTGCATACTTTTGATGGACCTTGATACACGAAAAATGAGAAATACATGAAAAAACGTGATTGCAATCATGTTTTTTCATGTATTTATCATATTTTGTGTAGCAGGGTTCATCAAAAGTATGGAAAATGGGTACTCCTTGGATGAGGAATTAAATTTTGCATCCAACGAGTACTCTCGCTTCAAATTTGAGTAAAACCTTAGGGAGATAAGTTGGAAAAATATTTTTATTATTTTATTATCTTTTTACTTTTTTACTCCAAAAATGGTGAATCATCCCCCTTGGTTGACATCAACATATTGAATCCTATTGGTTCTTATAAAGTTTATTTTGTTTATACATTTTTCTTAGGAGGCCCATTTTAGACCTCAAAGTTCCTTTAATGCAACTTCCATAACTTCTCCTCTATGTGACCATCAATGTTACAGTGGTTGCAATTGTTGCTATAATATTTGTAATGGTGTGTTGCTGATATTTTCTTTTTTTATTTCTCACCATTTCGCTTCTACTTGCCCTCCTTGGAAGCTTCATGGTTCTCCTTTTTCTTTGACCCACTTAATTCCCTTTTTTCTAGCCTATGTTCTTCAAATTATATTCCTATACACAAGCATCGTCCATTGTTCTAGATTTAAGAAACATCAATTGATTTTGCAAATAGTTTTGTATACCCCCTAGATAATTGAGGAGTACGTCTGTTTTTTTGGGGATATCGCAACATTATGGCCATATTTCTAAATTTCGTGGTGTAATCTTATACATTCATCCTCTATCTTTGTCTCAAGTAATGTCATCAGATGCATTGGTCCTCTACATACCCAATAGGGTATAACTATGAATTTATGAGAATTTTTAAATCCTCAGACTTAGTAACTAGAGGATCTCCCTCTAGCCTCAGGCTTTCCATGTGGCTTTCCCACTAGGTTAGGGCATGGCCTTAAAATTTTAGATGAGCAAACAAAATTTCTTATTCTTCCTTTTATATGGTGAACACTAAAATAAACCAATAACTACAACCAATGATTTAACTTCAAGCATAATTCTTACCTTTATATTATTTGATGTCGATCGTTGCTTCCATTTTGAATAGGGACTATGAATGGTTCATAGCACTTGAACTGGGTTTTTTCTCTTTGGGATCTTTCTTAGGATCGCTCTCTAGTTCTTCTCAGTCCCCTAATCTCCCCTTTGATCTCACCTCTATGTTAGAACCTCCATCTTCTCCAAATAACTCAATCTTATTGGTCAGGGCCACCATGAGGAGACTCATATTATGGTCTATATCTGTGAATTCTGGTTCCAAATGAACAAACCTATCTTATGCAATATCTTGAGGGTTATTAACAGATTCATCATCCATGGTTGGGGTTCTTTGACTTTCCATTTAATGAATCTGGATCAAACACAACTCCCCTCAACATATCCAAAGAAAACTTCCCTAATACCAATGTGATATGTAAACTATCGTAGATATCCCAATCGATAGTTCGTCAAAATTGTCTACTAAAATATATTTGAAAATCCAAAATCTACACTATGAGGGTTAATTTCTCCTTAGATTTTTGGAGTTGATAATTATTGTGTTATATTTTTGAATCCAATAGATAAAATATGGAAAATTGATAACAATGAAACAAAACTCACAAGATACAATGAACACAAAATATGATCTGGAAAACCCTTATAGGAGAAAACCCAATGAGAAGGGGAGGTTGATTTTCTTTCTCTTTCTATGAATGGAAATCGATTCAAGCACGAAGGAGTGAGATTTGTGGTTTTTGGGTTGCTACAATATATAAGCCATCACTTTTTTCTCTCTCTCCATCCACTCTTGTCTATTTTTCTCATCTATAGAACAAAATTCAATTGAATAGAATGGAAACCCTTCTCCTCCCAGTGTCCTAGTTATAACACAACCATATAGCCAACTAGGAATTAAATATGTTACAACTTGACCCTTATAGATACATATTCATATTTCCCTGTGGCTAGCCCCTTTTCCATGACTAACAAAAGTTAACATGGCATCCCATTGAATTATGGTAGTCAATTTCAATAGGTCAAATTTAGACTCATACAAGTTCGAACTGAGATGATTCTTGTTCCATTAGAAAGGTATCAATGTGTATATTAAGGAATCTACATACATAGTAATTTTGGGACCAAAAAAAGTGGTCATAATTTAATGAATCAAAATGGATCACACACTTTTTTACCCAAACTTTTCCAAAATAGGACCACCAATAAATATGACTCTGTAAGTTAATTTCTTCAAATTTTCTACTCTAAAAGCATTGAAATTGATGAAAAATAATATATTGGTCAATTTTCTTATACCTCACCATTTTGGGGTGATTTCAGTCCCTAATATCTTTTACTAAATGAGATGAGGAAATCTTTCCTCTACCTTCTCTGGGGTGTATTGCTTAAAATTTTCTGGAAGTTGTCATTTTAACCAAATCTACCAAAGGTCATGCTACCCCTATTTTGTAGTCTTGGACCTCTTCTGTAAAATTATATTCTTTTCCATATGTGCTTGAGAAGTTAATGCAAAATCTCCTAGAGAAAGTAGGACTTGTTACTCTTCCTTATACAACATGGAAGTTGTTGTAACATCATTTTATTTTTACATGTTTTTGTTGAAAGAAATAGAAAATATAAAAATTATATTAAAAAAAGGGGGGATAGTTAAAATATGGTGCACGAACTGAAGAATTTGTTCCATACCCTGCACACAAAGTTGGGTATTAAAGATTCAGAGAGACATTTGGTGCTCAAGTACCGCGGCTGTCTACACAAACACGTTCAGGAGGAAATGGAGTTCCTCTACATTACATCGCTTGGCACGGCATATCGCTATGCCGCCAAGATCGAGCAGAAATTTAAGCAGAAGAAGCGAGACTTTGGATCTGCGAATCCGAAAGGTGCCCCTGAACCGAAGAACAAGGGGCAAGGCCAAAGCAGTGCAACTCATAACAACACCACAAATCAAAAGAAGGACATAGGTAAGTGGTTTGAATTTCATAATAGCCCCACTCACAGCACAAACGAGTGTTGGGCCAAACAGTCATTGGTGGCCGAACTAAAGGCACCCGAATCAGATGCATTTTCTGATCCTGAGTCAAAACCAAACAAAGGCAATGACAAAGGGAAGCAGATCATTGATGCTGATCCCAGTGCCATTGTTGCCACCACCAAGATCCAGAGGGAGGACCCATAGGATCCAGAGGAGGGGGAGCACCTCTTCCATTCGCAAATGTGGGTGAAGGGTTCTCCGCTGCAATTTTTTGTTGATAGCGGAAGCCAAAGGAACCTCATTTCAGCAGATGTCGTGAAGCAGCTCGGCCTACTGACCATAGCACACCCGCAGCCATATACCATCGGGTGTGTAGAAATTATATAACTAATATGTTATACATCTGAGATTCTCCTGATCACACACTATTTGACTTCATGCACAATACAGAATCTCTTCTACCATTGATCATTACTTTCGGAAATAAAATCAATTGCATGCACACATTAAAACCATAAAAATTCACACATATGAACACAGTAATTTATGGGAAAGCTTAAAGCTGAAAACCCCCAACTATCTGTATATTATATGTCATGGAGATAATGTAACAATCATCATACAAAGCTCCTCACAAGCTCGCAGTACAATCTCCAATTGCTACACACTAATCAGGTCCGATCTAGCAAATCCCATGCACCGATCTCTACCTCCTGCTAGCCTGCCTCTACTGTGAAATCCATACTAAATATGAGCTCTAAATGAACTCAAATTGGTCCAGCCTTTCTCACGCAATCCTCATTGGCATATCCAACCACTGTGTGCTGCAAATCATGCAACACTATAGTCACAACTGATAGTCAACCTGCTCTTTCACCTACCTCTCCACTGGTCTCCACTGAAACCGTTCTGTACCGTAGTTAATTACTTAATTTTCAAACTTGATTAATGAGTTAATAATTAGTGAATTAACTAATAATTAATTCACACCACTCTCACTAGTGTATCAATCAGTTAGACTAGATACAACTAGCTCAATTATGTTTAACTGAGTTAAACTGAACACAACTCCACCAAACTCTGTCACATGAGTTATAATTGAAGTCTCCATGAAATAGCTCCACATAACCCTCAGGAATAGCATAATTCCTTCTGTCAAATCCTGTGCCACATTTGTGCACTTAACCGAAGTGCTCCAAGAGAATAAGATAATGTTTATAGTCCAAATATTATTAAGAGCTAATAATATTCGACATATCTATTTTTAGAATGGCAATCTAAAAATAGATTCTGCCCAATATGTCTAGAAATAGAAGTCCATCTATTTTTCCAACTTGACCAACCATCCACAAATAGCATACTGCAACTCATAGAATATGATCAACATGCCTAAAAATAGACATAGTCTAAAAATAGACTTGCGCCAAAAATAGCCTGCAGGCCCACTTAGTGAAGGCGACTCTTTTCACTAAGCTCATCATCTTGTTGCAATCTCAACAGGCTTCACCCAGGGAGAGATATATGCATCCGCCAACAGTGTCACCTTTCGTACAGCATCAAGCCATTCAGGATGAGGTATTATGTGATGTTGCTCCACTTGATGTAGCTGATGTATTATTGGGCCAACCATACTTGTGGAGGCGACATGCTGTGTATGAGTCTAGGCATCATGCTGTTATTATTACTTTGGGAAAAAACTTGTACAGGATACCAGAGGTAGTACTACCTCCTGTCATCTCTTTGACTACTGCAAAACAACGCAGTAAGATTGTTTCCCAAATGAGGAAATTCATTTTCCTTACAACTCGCTCACAGGGAAAGAAGAATATTGTGGCCACAACCTCGAAACAGAGCTCCCCTGCACGGCTGCAGCAGATGGACAAATTCATGGAGGAATACGAGGACATTTTCTCCTCACTCATAGAGGTTCCTCTACACTGTCAGGACAAGCACTCCATTGATCTTACCCGCAATGCACCGTCGCCTGATGTTGCCATACCTCCTGAAAATACACATACATAATTCACACAAGTACTATCTGAGGCTGATAAAGAAACCAAATTTACTAAACGCATCCAGCATGTCTGCCCACAAGTCCATGACGTCTTCAAAAAATCTAATACCCAGTTCAACAGAATTTGCTTCATCTCAGGAAGGATCTCAACGCAATGGGGACCATTGCTTCCTAAGGAGGGAGGAATGATCCAGGTGGATATCGGTGGCCACCCACCTAATCCATTTGGACCCACACCATCAATTCTTGCAACTTTTCACATTCAGCACCACTTACTATTTTTAGTAGGTTTTCGGGCCCTGCACTCCCGGAGCTGTTTTGGGGCCTTAATGATCCAGGTGGACATTGGTGGCCACCCACCTATTCCATTTAAACCCCCACCATCAGTTCGTTCAGTTTTTAATTTGCATCACAACTTACTATTTATAGCATTTTTTCGGGTCCTGAACTTCTGGAGCCGTTTTGAGGCCCTAAACGATGTTTTTTGGGAAAACTGAGAGAAACATGGATCCATGGACCGATGTTTCTCACAATGAAAGTTTTAATCCTTAGATATATCTTTCTAACGAGCTATTGAGCGCATCAAACGAAGATCGGATGCCAAAGTTACGCCCCCAAGAATTTGAAACACCAATTTACCCAAACGGGACCCACAGTTTTGGCGCTTCATCTCCTAGAGTTAGGTTTTTGGATGTTTCAATTTTTCCATTGTATCTCAATAATAAATAGGCCCTCAAGCCTCATTGTAAAATAGTTCAGAGATCTGTAGCCACCACATCTCTTCTCAGAGATTTGCTACCAGCGCCCTAGCTATTTTATTTCCATTATGTCTGTAAGCATATTTCTGTTATTTGATATTAATGAAATAACGCATTATTTCCGATACATCTCTATGTTTATGGTTATTTTTGTATTCTGTTGTGTTCTTGCATAAATCTGGATCAGTGGTATCAGAGCGGTCTACTCTTTCTTTGTTTTTCTTTGCATGTCCCTAATGCATTCAGGGTATAAGGAGTGAGGGCTCGATCTAGTTGAACCCTTGCAAGATTAGCCTCACAAAACTCGATGACCTCCCATGGCAGAAGAAAAGGAAGACGAGGGAGCAGGAGATCCTATCAAAATATTGCTCGAGGAGGCCCTTGAGAAACAAAGGAATGCGATGATGGATAACTTTGCTCAGATCCTTCAACGACTGCCCACCTACGGCGCATCTGCATCCAACAGCCATTCTGGAGGCGCCACTCCCTTCAAGGTATAGGTAAACTTTGATATTCCTATATTTGAAGGCCAAATAGATGTAGACACCATAGATATATGGTTGAATTTGCTGGAAGGGTATTTCTTGGTCCATGATTTCTCTGACCGAGAAAAGATTATTTTTGCACTCCTCAAAGCCGCCCCTCATGTCAAAGATTGGTGGGAAACCTACCGTGAGCAAGAGGATGAAGGGGAACCCTCTTTGTTCTCGACCACACCCAGTTGGAATTCATTCCAAGATGGCATCAAGGAATAATATTACCCCGTGGGGAGCTATGAGGACAAATACATCCAATGGACCACGCTGCGGCAACAAAGGGATCAAGATGTGCACGAACTGACGAATCTGTTCCATACCCTGCGCACAAAGTTGGGTATTAAACATTCAGAGAGACATTTGGTGCTCAAGTACCATGGCTATCTACACAAACACATTCGGGAGGAAATGGAGTTCCTCTACATTACATCGCTTGGCACGGCATATCGCTATGCCGCAAAGATCGAGCAGAAATTTAAGCAGAAGAAGCGAGACTTTGGATCTGTGAATCCGAACGGTGCCCCCAAACCAAAGAAAAAGGGGCAAGGCCAAGGTAATGCGACTCAGAACAACACCACAAATCAAAATAAGGACACAGGGAAGTGGTGTGAATTTCATAACAACCCCACTCACAGCACAAACGAGTGTCGAGCTAAACAGTCATTGGTGGCCAAACTAAAGGCACCCGAATCAGATGCATTTTTTGATCCTGAGTCAGAACCAGACAAAGGCAATGACAAAGGGAAGCAGATCACTGATGTGGATCCCAGTGCCATTTTTTCCACCACCAAGATCCAGAGGGAGGACCCAAAGGATCCAGAGGAGGGGGAGTGCCTCTTCCATTCGCAAATGTGGGTGAAGCGTCCTCTGCTGCAATTTCTTGTTGATAGCGGAAGCCAAAAGAACCTCATTTCAGCAGAGGTCTTGAAGTGGCCCGGCCTACCGACCATAGCACACTCGCAGCCATATACCATCAGGTGGCTTCACCCAGGGAGAGATATCCGCATCCGCCAAGAATGCCGCCTTCTGTACAACATCAAGCCGTTCATGGATGAGGTATTATGTGATGTTACTTCTCTTGATGTAGCTGATGTATTATTGGGCCAACCATACTTGTGGAGGCGACATGCTATGTATGTGATTCGGATTTATGCAAGAACGCAATAGAATAAACACATAACCATAAATACAGAGATGTAGCGGAAATAACACTTCATTTCATTAATATCAAAGAACTGAAATTTTCTTACAGACAGAATGGAAATAAAACTAGCTAGGGCGCTGGTAGCTATCTCTAAGAAGAGATGTGGCGGCTACAGGCCTCTGAACTGAGTTACAATGAGGCTCGAGGGCCTATTTATTATTTAGAAATAATGGGAAATCCTAAACAGCCAAAACCCTAACCCTCGGAGATGAAGTGCCAAAACTATGGGCCCCGTTTGGGTAAATTGGTGTTTCAACTTCCCAAGGGCGTAACTTTGGCATACGATCTCCGTTTGACGCGTACCATACCTCTTTAGAAATATCTATCCAAGGAATACAAATTTTTAACAAGCAACATCAATCCATGGACCCATGTTGCTCTCCGTTTTCCCAAAAAACGTTGTTTAGGGCCTCAAAACAGCTCCAGAAGTTCAGGACCCGAAAAAATGCTAAAAATAGTAAGTTGTGCCGAAACTGAAAAATTGACAGAGACAATGGTGGGGCCCCAAGTGGAATAGGTGGGTGACCACCAATATCCACCTAGATCATTCCTCCCCCCTTAGGAAGCAATGGTCCCCATTGCGTTAAGTTCCTCCATGAGATGAGAAAATTTCTGCTGAACTTGGTCCCTGGTGAACCACTTTCCTTGGTGCAAGAGTTGGCCAGCTTTGACAACCCGATACAGTTGGATTTTCTGTTGGTGAGTGTCCTTGATTTGCATGTCCATGATACAATCTGTGGTGCCATGTTCCATGCAGTCTGGGTTTAACTCTGTTGGTGTGAGTTGTTCTGCAATGTCTAAGGTGTCCAGTAGAGGTGGGAAGTAAGGACGAAGGCGATTTACATTGAAGACTGGGTACAGACCAAGGAATGGTGGAATATTGAGCTCAAAGGCATTGTCCCCTATAACCTTGGTAATCGTGTACGGCCCGTATTGGAGCGACCGAAGCTTGCAGTGGGGTCCAGTGAGGCACTCCTTCTACAAATGTAGCCATACTTTGTCGCCCACCTGGAAGTTGTGTGGCACCTGGTGTTGATCATGGCGTTGCTTGTACTTGGCATTGGCTCTGTCCAATATATCATGAACCTGTTGGCAGATGTGTTGAATGTGCTCGATGAAGCATTGCTGTCAACTTCAGATCGGGACATGAGTCAATCGCCCTCGAAGTACCGAAATGGCATGGCTACGTCAATGGGACATAGTGGCTGGAATCCCAAGCCCACCTGAAAGGGGCTATGGCCGATTGAACTATGGAGAGCCCGATTATAACTATGTTGTACATAGGTAAGCTCTCGTCCCATGTGCGTGGATGCTTTGAATTGTACATGCGCAGAATGTGTACAATCATTTTGTTGACGACCTCTGTCTGGCCATCTGTTTGGGGATGGAAAGCCGTGGACTTGGTGAGCTTGGTATCCAACATTGACCAAAGGCTGGACCAAAATGTGATGAGGAACCTACTATCCCGATCTGATATGATAGACTGTGGGATCCCAAAGTGCACCCACACTCATTCAAAGAAGATTTTAGCAGTGGCTTCTGCTGTGATATTCTTCTTGCAGGCCGCCATAATAGCCATCTTCGAGAATCTGTCGATGACCAAGAAAACACAGTCATTTCCCTGCTTAGTAGAAGGCAGGCCCAACATGTAATCCATGGAGATGGATTCCCAAGGTCGACTAGGGGTAGGTAGCGGAGTATATAGGCCTTGCTTCTTGATGGTCGGTTTAGCAATGGCACAAGCAGTACAGGATCTGATGTGCTTCTCGACATCCTTTCAAAGGTTCGGCCAATAGAAAAACTTCTACGGGATTGCTACTATTTTCTCGACCCCGAAATGTCCAGCGACTCGACTATAGTATGCTTCCCATATCATCTTGGCATGCTCGCTTGAAGGAACACAAAGGTGTCCCAGGTGACATAAAAGAGCATCTTGGAGGTGAAATTTTGGAACTTGCGTACCCCCCAAGAGTGCCTTGTAAGTGTGGCTGAATTTTGGGTCACTCTCGTAGAGAAGTGGCCAATCAGAAGTCTCGTGCCCACAAGAGTTGAGCACGGTGGTGAGCGCCACGATCGGTGGTCGGCTGAGGCAGTCTGCAACATTATTGGTGCTACCCTTCTTGTACTCGATGTTCAAATGAAACTGTTGCAGATATGTGGACCACTTCTGATGGCGATCATTCTGCAACTTCCCTTGTGTCTGTATGAACTGCAGGGGCCGGTGGTCTGTGTGGATGATTGTTTCCTTCCCCAAAATGTAATGCTTCCATCGTCGACAGGCTTGCACAATGGAATACATTTCTTTGTCATAGGTGGGATACTTGCGAACTGTCTCAGACAATGTCTCACTGTGATATGCCACTGGATGTCCCTGTTGAGTAAGAACTGCCCCAATAGCATAGTCAGAGGCATCCGTCTCGATCTCAAATGGCTGCTGCAAGTCTGGTAAGGTGAGCACTGGGGCAGAACAGAGGCGATTTTTCAATTCTTTGAATGCCTTCTGTTGAGGTTCCGACCAAAAGAATTTTTCTCTCGCTCCTCCTTTGGTGACTTGATTCAAGGGCCAAGTGATATGAGAGAATCCCAACACGAATCTACGGTAGAAATTAGCAAGACCCAGAAAGCTGCGAAGCTCTGTTATAGTAGTCGGGGCTGGCCAATCCCGAACGACTTGGATCTTGGCTGGATCCACATGCACCCCCTTTTCATCAATAATGTATCCCAGATATTGAACCTGGGTCATGCCAAACGTGCACTTCTCCAAATCGGGACACAACTTGTGTTGCCGCAGTGTTTGGAGGACTTGTCGGATGTGATGAAGGTGCTCTTCCCAAGTCTTGCTGAAGATCAGAATGTCATCCAAGTACACCACTAAAAATGAGTTGGTGAATGGCCGCAAGATGTCGTCCATCATCCTCATGAAGGTTGCGGGAGCATTCGTCAACCCGAAAGGCATGACCAACCATTCGAAAAGGCCTTCCTTGGCTTTGAAGGCAGTCTTCCACACATCGTGAGGGAACGAATTCCACTCCGTGATACCCCGACTTCAAGTCAATCTTGCTGAAATATTTTGCACCTTTGAGTTGGTCCAGAAGGTCATCAATCCGTGGGATCGGGTACCTATTTCAGACAGTGATCTTGTTCAGCGCCCAATAGTTAATACAGAGTCTCCATGTCCCATCCTTCTTCTGTACCAACACGATCGAGCTCCCACAGGGCGATGAACTTGGTCGGATGTGACATTTCTACAGCAGCTCCTGAATTTACCTCTTGATTTCATCATTCTCTAGAACAGAGCACCGATAGATCAGTCCATTGGGTAGCGGCGCACCTGGGGTCAGATCAATCGGGTGCTTGACCTGACAGTGCAAAGGAACCCCTGTGGGTGAGGTGAAGATGTCCCCGTACTCCTCCACAACCTTATCCATTTTTTTTTGTCGTGAAGAGGAGCCCTGTCTGGAGGTCGTGGCCACAGTCTTCTTCTTGCCCTAGGGGCGGATCATCAGGAAAACAAATTTCCTGGTTTGGGAAATGAGCTTACTGCATTGTTTTGCAGTAAACAAAGAGATAGCGGCAGGAGGTGGTACCTATAGTATCCTGTACAACTTATTTCCCAAAGTAACAATAACAGCGCGAGGCTGAGACTCATACACAGCATGACACTTCCACAAGTATGGTTATCCTAATAATACATCAGAAACATCAATAGGAGCAACGTCACATAATACCTCATCCGTGAAGGGCTTGATGCTATAGGGAAGGCGGCACTGCTGGCTGACGCTGAGATCTCGTCCTTGGTGAAGCCACCCAATGGTGTATGGATGTGGGTGAGCTGTGGTCGGAAAGCCCAACCGCTTCACAGCTTATACCGAAATGAGGTTCTTTTGGCTCCCATTGTCGACAATGAACTATACCGGGGAGCCCTTTACCCACATCTGGGAGTGGAAGAGACGTTCCTCCTCCTTTGGATCTTCCGGTTCCTCCTTCTGGATCTTCGTAGTGGAAACATTGGCATTGGGCTCTGCATCAATAATCAGTTTCCCTTTGTCATTCCCCTTGTCAGGTTCTAATTCAGAGTCGGAGCATGCATCTGACTCAAAAGCCCGCATCTTGGCCACCAGCAATTTCTTGGCCCGACACTCACTTGTGTTATGAGTGGAGCTCTTATGGAACTCACACCACTTTCTCGTGTCCTTCTTTGGCTTTGCAGTGTTGTTCTTTGCTTGTGGCTTCGATAGGTTGTCTTGAGTCGCCATGCCTTGGCTCTATCCTTTGTTCTGCGGTTTGGGAGCACCTTTCCCTTGGTTTTGATTCGCAGATCCAAAGTCTTGCTTCTTTTGTTTGAATTTCTGCTCAATCTTGGCAGCATACCAGTATGTCATACCAAGCGAGGAGATGTCTAGGAACTCCATTTCCTCCTAAATGTATCTGTCTAGACAACTGCGATACTTTAGCACCAGATTTTTCTCTGAATCTTTGATACCCAACTTGGTGCGTAGGGTATGGAACAGATTCATCAGCTCATGCACATCTTGATCCCTTTTTTGTCGCAGTGTGGTCCATTGTATGTACTTGTCCTCATAGCTCCCCACGAGATAGTATTGTTCCTTGATGGCGTCTCGGAAATAATTCCAAGTGGGTACGGCCGAGAATAGAGAGGGTTCTGTCTCGTCCTTTTTCTCACAGTGGGTTTCCCACCAGTCCTTGACATGGGGGGCAGCTTTGAGGAGTGAAAAAATAATCTTCTCCCTGTCAGAAAAGTCATGAACCAAGAAATATCCTTCTAATAGATTCAGCCATCTATCTACGGCATCTGCATCTATTTGACCCTCAAATATGGGAATGTCAAAATTTACTTGTACCTTAAAAGGAGTCGCAACTCCGCACTCCACGCCGCATGCGCATGCGCCGCGTCGCATTCTCTCTGTTTAAGGACTTGGGCAAATTTATGTATCATCGCGTTCCTTTGTTTTTCGAGGGCCTCCTCGAGCAATATTTTCATAGGATCTCCCCGCTCCCTCATATTTCTTTGTCCCCCCATGGGCGTCCACTTCCGGCTCGTGCTATCGATCTTGCAACAACCACTGTGACGAGCCCTAACTCCTTATACCCCAACCTCGTTGGGGACATGCAAAGAAGGATCGAGAAAAGGGCATCGCTCGATACCACCTAACCGCATTTATGAACACAACAGTAATAAAAACATAACCATAACACAGAGATGCAATGAAATAACACTTCATTTCATTAATATCAAAGAACTGAAATTTTCTTACAGACAGAATGGAAATAAAACTAGCTAGGGCGCTGGTAGTTATCTCTGAGAAGAGATGTGGCGGCTACAGGCCTCTGAACTGAGTTACAATGAGGCTCGAGGGCCTATTTATTATCTAGAAATAATGGGAAATCCTAAACAGCCAAAACCCTAACCCTAGGAGATGAAGCGCCAAAACTATGGGCCCCGTTTGGGTAAATTGGTGTTTCAACTTCCCAAGGGCATAACTTTGGCATACGATCTCCGTTTGACGCGTACCATACCTTGTTAGAAATATCTATCCAAGGAATACAAATTTTGAATGAGCAACATCGGTCCATGGACCCATGTTGCTCTCCGTTTTCCCAAAAAATGTCATTTAGGGCCTTAAAACGACTCCGGAAGTTCAGGACCTGAAAAACTACTAAAAATAGTAAGTTGTGTCGAAACTAAAAAACTGAAAGAGACAATGGTGGGGCCCCAAGTGGAATAGGCAGGTGACCACCAATATCCACCTGGATCAGTATGAGTCTAGGCCTCATGCTGTTATTATTACTTTGGGAAATAACTTGTACATGATACCGAAGGTAGTACTGGCTCCTGTCATCTCTTTTATTACTGCAAAACAATGCAGTAAGATTTTTCCCAAATGAGGAAATTCATTTTCCTTACAACTCGCTCACAGGGAAAGAAGAATATTGTGGCCACTACCTCGAAACAGAGCTCCCTTGCACGTCTGCAGCAGATGGACAAATTCATGGAGGAATACGAGGACATTTTCTCCTCACTCACAGAGGTTCCTCTACACTATCAGGACAAGCACTCCATTGATCTGACCCGCAATGCACCACCACCTGATGTTTCCATACCTCCTGCAAATACACATACAGAATCCACACAGGTACTGTCTGAGGCTAATAAAGAAACCAAATTTACTAAACGCATCCAGCATGTCTACCCACAGGTCCATGACATCTTCAACAAATCTAATACGCAGTTCAACAGAATTTGCTTCATCTCATGAAGGATCTCAACGCAATGGAGACCATTGCTTCCTAAGGAGGGAGGAATGATCCAGGTGGATATCGGTGGCCACCCACCTAATCCATTTGGACCCACACCATCAATTCTTGCAACTTTTCACATTCAGCACCACTTACTATTTTTAGCAGGTTTTCGGGTCCTGCACTCCTGAAGCCATTTTGGGGCCTTAATGATCCAGGTGGATATTGGTGGCCACCCACCTATTCCATTTGAACCCCCACCATCAGTTCTTTCATTTTTTAAGTTGCAACGCAACTTTCTATTTTTAGCAGTTTTTCGGGTCTTGAACTTCCAGAGCCGTTTTGAGGCCCTAAACGACGTTTTTTGGGAAAACCAGGGGCAACATGGGTTCATGGACCAATGTTTCTCACATTGAAATTTGTACTCCTCAGATATATCTTTCTAACGAGCTATTGATCGCGTCAAACGGAGATCGGATGCCAAAGTTATGCCCCTGGGAAGTTGAAACACCAATTTACCCAAACAGGACCCACAGTTTTGGTGCTTCATCTCCCAGAGTTAGGTTTTTGGATGTTTCAGTTTTTCCATTGTATCTCAATAATAAATAGGCCCTCGAGCCTCATTGTAAAATATTTCAGAGGTTTGTAGCCACCACACCTCTTCGCAGAGATTCGCTACCAGCACCCAAGCTATTTTATTTCCATTATGTCTGCAAGCATATTTATGTTATTTGATATTAATGACATGACGCATTATTTCCACTGTATCTCTACATTTATGGTTATTTCTGTATTCTGTTGTGTTCCTGCATAAATCCGGATCATAATAGCCACAGATATAACCAAATTTTCCAAGATCAGAGGGACCATTACAGGGAAGGCATTCATTGAAGGTTTGACTTTTGATTTAATGATTCAACATGAAATCAAACATTTGTTTGTAATAAAACCTAATTTTCATAAATAAATTGAAGTGGATGACACTTACAGAAATTTAATCAAAGTCACCATTCCTGATGAGGAAAGATGGGAGAAAATATGTTTACTCATTGATTTAACTAGCAAACAAGTTTACATTAGTAATTTCGAGTTTTCAGCATCAACAAGCAATTTTAGAGGAAGAAGTGGACATATAATTAGAAAAAGAAAAAAACAACAATTTTTTAGGCCCATTCATTAGTAGAAGCCTCAAATTGAGTGCCAAACAACTTAAGCAGTTTTATTTTCCTATCTTATAGATCTATTTTTATGAACAATTTTGAAATGTCAATGTAAATAAATCTTGATATTTAATCAAGATGTTTTAGAAAAAAATGTATAAATACTTTGTAGACCGAAGTATGATGGGTTGAACCATTGTGATAGAATTTTGAGTAGACTTCTACCCTTAGAATTTATTTTTGAAGTAATAAAAGGATTCTGGATTCATTTCAAAACAACTTGTGTCCTTTTAAGTTCTTCTTTTTCAATTATATTTTCACTTTATTTTTCTACATGTGTTTGAATTTTATGGGTGTTTTGGGTATGATAATATTGAATTTAAATTTATCTGAAACCCCACATGAAGTTACAATCCTTTACAAGTATTAGTTAATTAAATTGTTTGTTTGATTCAACTCCTCTACATCATTAAATGGGCATCTTCCCATAAAGCTTTAAATATATATTGTTTGGATGTAAAATTATTTTGCACACATCCAATGTATATGAAAAGTTAAATAATCAATTTGATGTTTAAAAAATCATATAATTTCTAAAGCTTCAACCTTACACATCTCATCAAAGCTAAATTACTGTTAGAGGTGAAGAATCAACCATTCTAGTACATCATAAGTAATTAAGAATTGCACCTGTTTAAATAGTTTACAGCTTTGGTCATCCAACAAATTTAAAATCCAACAAAACATTATATATGCTCTGGCATAATTCCTGACCTAGAATTATCTACAGAGGTCCAACATTAGATTGGCGTCATTTCCGGGGAACAAAAATTTTGAATTATTTTCCCTGGGACAGCGATTAAACTCTCCTTTTAATGGTGAATAAAAGGCTATTAGGTTAAAATATTTCACCTGCTGACCCCACATACTAAATCTAGCTTCACCAAAGCACACCATATCTCACTCAGATCCTCCTCTCTATTCTCCATTTTCAGATCTAGAGAGGCTAGTGAGAATTGCCTCTACGAGGAGAATACTGGAAGCTTAAAATTCAACTTCTGCCTCCCTTACACCTGAAATTGTTTTAGAATTTGATCCCTTTAGTCCCACTTCAATTCCTCCTGAATTATGAGATCTACCACCAAAAGTGTTGGAAAATTTATCCAAAGGTGTTGATTTGAAGTTAGCTCTTATTTTTTATCAATTAGAGTCTTATCAAATTCCTAAAATTGTTTCAAAATATACTAAGTCATAAGCAAAATTAGGGATAGAATTACCCGAATTAAAACCAAGTAATTTTATCCCTTCTGTCATTCGCACTTTTCCAACAATTTCTAAAAAACCTGAATAAAGTTTTTCTGTATATAAAAATCCTTTATTTGAAGGTGAAGGAAAATTTGATCCAGAACTATAGAAGCTATTGATCCTGATGACCTACCAAGTCTATGACTCCACAACAGGTAGCTCTAATTAAGTAGGCTACACTACAAGTCTCAAGAAAGAGACTCCAACCCTTCCCTCTTTACCAATTTCATTAAAACTTTGTGCTCATATCAATTATACATAAATATGGAAGGATTAGTTTCATATTTTTTCACAATATGGAAGAACTAAGTGTGATTAAGGGAACATATGAGCATTTCAACCCTCTGATGCTTAAAACCCATGTGCTCGTTTACCTTTAGTGCAGCTTGATGTGTGAGAACGTTGGAGGTGCGAACAGGAATCCATTTGCCAGAACAGGAACCAGAACTAAACTTCTGGAACTGGAACAGAACTCTGTGAATAGTAACATAAATGTTTTTTCAAGAACATAACATCCTTCATCTCCTACTCCATCTACTTGTGTGGATCATGCCACCCTTACAGCATTTTTCATCTCTGTGTTAATGCAGATACGCTTGTATTTCCAAACTTGTAGCCACTTTCCTTTCAATCATTGCACAACAAATCACTCATTGATAGAGGATGTATTCCTTTCTTCTATGCGGGTTAATTTCTCAATTACGGCCCTCATTTCTATGTCAAAGAAACGATATGCAATCTCTTATGAGAAAAAATTTCATTCGATCTCTTGAAACGATGGACGGTGGATCGAAGGATGAATACTTCCATCTGCAAATGCTGCAACTTTAAACCAGTCGTGGCTCAATAATGAGCTTGATTTTATAACACAGGCTCTGGCACATTCCAACCATGCATACTATACTTTGTTTCACTACACAGAAACACTCCTGATATTTAATTCTGATCACAAACAACACAACACTTTTATAAACATAGCAAGTCATTTTCAGTTACGCAGTTTGCAAAAACACAATTTAAACATCACTTTGGAACTCCTCAACCAAAGATATTTTTGGAAAATTACTCATGATTTATAAATTAGACCTTTCTCTGCACAAAACCCAAATGGAATAATTTCAAATTTCGTCTTCCTTTGATCAGAAACTGACCATCAAGTTTGATGACATTTTTTCCTTACGAATTTCCCTTCGATATTGAATTCAACATTTGACCTCCTTGAGTTCACTTCATTCGAACTCCATGAGAAATATTACTCATCATATTCATTATAAGCCTCGTCACACATCTCTCCAGGTATTTTGCGCTCATATACCAGTAGCTATTAGAATCTACAACAATATATAAATTTTCTATATTCATAAAGAAATTGATATACCTCTGAGACAATTTGATTCCATGACCTCTACAAAAAGTGTTTCAAAACCTGAAGACGAATTCAAATTTTTGGCTCCCTCTCCTTGATTGATCCCTTAAATAAATAGATTCATACAGAGACTTATGCAGAATCGAATATACACAGACAATTCTGGTACTGACATAGACTGCACACGATGTCAGTTAATTAATCCACGAGATTCGTAAGAATGTTCCCATACATAATTCAAGCATAAATCCTGGGAATTTAAAATTTATTGTTCATCGACCGAATGGATTAACAATGAAATCATTTCAATAATGCGTTAACCTCCATTATTCTGGAACGCTTTGATCCTCCTCCCATAAATAATTTGTCACCATTGATAGCTACACAACAAAACATTATTAACATGTATTCCTATTACAACAACAGGCATCTCCAAATAATGCAACACAGGATCAACTAACATTTTGGACAGAAGTAAAACCACCAAAAATATTTTAAATCATCATGCTTATGACAAACTCCTACGATTTTTCATCGTTTCACAGAGGCAATGCAATATAACTTGAACAATATTTCATTCATACAAATTATGTACATGTATATATACTCATAATTTCTCCTCTACCATATATCTATGGCCTGATTTTCTTCATTTTAAATGGCCTCCCCTAATGCCTTTGAGGCTTACAAATATATACAAAAGGATTCTACAACCAATTCTATTTCAGATCCATAATCTTCTCAACCATATCCTAAAAATCCTCTAAATCCACTTTTGACTCAACTAAATCCCTATTCTAGGACTTCCTAATCCCTAAGATCTTTATGATATCTTCACAAGTCTAATATCTCTCGTATTCTCACATATTTGAGAATATTTACATTAAAAAACTCACACACCTATTTCTCACTCAAATCATAAAAATAAAAAAATTTCTTATTAATAAATTAAATTCTTTAACAAACATTAGACCCCCTAAGTCAACCAAAAATACAATGATTTTTTTCGAGCCAGATGCTCCTGCATCAAATCCAGACACCATTTCCTAAAACATTTACAAGTTCTGCTTATCATCTCAAAGGAATTTTATCCACACCTTCATCATCATCTTCTACTTCAAGTTATTCATCATCTTCACCTCATTCACCTAATAGAATGGTTGGTTTTCAACCCATCATTCAGGCTCGTTTTGTTGCACTAATTCTTCTTAATCGACTTAATGATTTTCCATATGCATATCTTAAACACCTACCTACGTTTTATGGAGATACTAGTTTGTCTGTTGAATATCATTTAGCTGCATTTTTAGATTTTGCTGATAATATGAACATTGAACATGAAGATGTATACATGTGACTTTTTGTTCAATCCCTTGAAGGAAATGTAAGAATATGGTTTAGACAATTACAGCCAAATTCAATTCGAACATGGAACAAATTAACAAATATTTTTTAAAACCAATGGGGAGTCAAAAAGGATCTTGTATATTATCTTACTGAATTTGATGATTTGAAAATAAATCCTAGAGAGCTTGTTCATGATTTTATTAAAGATTCAATAAAATTTACAATAAAATTTCACCTGGCTTTAAAACACCAGTAGTTGAAACCAAGGTTAGATTTTCAAAGGGATTTGACGATGATTTTGCTGTCATGCTTAGAGAAAGAATATTTTTCACTTTGGCATATATCCAAACAAATGCTATTGAGGTTGAGGAAAATATATCTACATAAAATAAAATTAAAGCAAAGGCTGAAAAAACTGAAAGAAAGATGAAAACTAGAGAAGAAAGTACTTCTTTTCAAAGGGTAAGGATGAAGATCATAAGTTAGATGAAATTACCTCTTTATTGAGAAATGTTTCAAATATAATTTCAAAAATAGAAGCACAACCTAGGGTAACTCAACCAGTGACAAATATACGTCAAATTCAATACAAAATATCTTTCCAACCTCAAATCCCGCAAAGACCAAATACTTGCCAACAAGTCCAGCCTCCATTGTTAATTGATGATCAAGAACCCGAAGAAACTAGTTCATCAGTTACCAATCACATTATTTATCTGGGTGACATATCATTAAAAAATATCCTAGTCCAAATTTCTTCTGATCAATCTTCAACCCAAGATCAAGAGGCTTCCCAAGTTTCAAAGTACCAAGAATTTTATGAATATCTTATTGTTATGGGATGATGTACCCTAGGGTATGGTTTGGGAACCCCAACAGAGCAAGAAGCATACAAATTTATAGTTCTAATGCTTAAAATAGTAAAATGGGAAGAAGGGGTAGTACTCGTAGGTCCTATGTTTGAAGGCGATATTGCAGGGTTCAAACCCTCTACTTCTCCTAGTGCTCCAAAACCTGCAACTCACTCAAGAAAAGCACATATACTAGTAATAATTGAAAGCATGTTCAAGATGTTAGTGTTAGATCATGTAAGCATATAAGCATAAAAACATGAATTCATTCATAACAGAATCACAACATGTATAACGAATTAAGATCCTATGAACATCAAGAATGGGACAAAGCTTCTTTATTTATGAATGTATAGAAGTGTGGAGGAATACCACCTGATTCAGCCACAACTCCAATTTAAACAGTCCTCCGGATCCGTCGAGCCCAAGCCTCGACAATCTTCTTCCAAAAGAATACACATGGATGTCATTTAAGAGGAATGAACATCTCTAAGAAGGAAACAAGGGTTTACTCAATCTGGGAGTGCAGGAGGCACAGGGATAA
Source organism: Pinus albicaulis (assembly GCA_034641835.2). Lineage (NCBI taxonomy): Eukaryota > Viridiplantae > Streptophyta > Pinopsida > Pinales > Pinaceae > Pinus > Pinus albicaulis. The sequence continues at coordinate 240,039,222 of CM076575.1, read as the reverse complement.
ATAAAACTTGATCAGGGACTAAATGGCTATAATATCAATACATATATCTCTCCTCCCTTTAGGCCTTCCCATGAGGTGTATTTATACCACCCCAAAAGAGTTGTTTCAGTTGGGATACAGTTAGGCCACGGGCTGTTGTAGGTAGGTTTCCGATCTAACCTGTAAACCCTGCCCAGAAAATAGGGATTTTATATTTTTTTAATATTTCAAATTATATATTTGGGTTGGGTATAGATGGACCCATGTGTGCACGCACTTTTGAGAGGGAAGAGTCACGTATGGAATTCAAAATAATGTTTTTTAGATAAAATACCAATTCTGAAGGGAAAGGGATGCCCAAGGCCATAACTAAGAGCATCAATTATACAGAGGTGGAAAATGATGCTATAACATATGCCCCCTAATATATGACGTCAAAAGGGGTACATGATGGCTGAAATATATTAATTTTATAAGAATAATCATGCGAGGACTTGGGAAGAGTTCACCATATTTCAGCCTGTCAAAAACCAATGGAAGAGATCAGAAAGTAAGCTCATGTCTGAGGCAGGCATACCGATGCTTAGTGAAAGTAAAGCATGTTCACATATCAAGTATAGAGGGGATACAATATGTGTACAAGTAAAAAGGAAATTGTGAATTACATAGTGGATCATCTTATCACAGCCTCAAAATTACATATTAAGATCATTTCATAGTATCACATATAGAAGAACTAATCAATGATGCCGAGAAAGATATTTGATCACTGAAGTCACATAACTAAATCTCCAAGTACAAAGCCATAAAGAGTGGAATAATGATACTACATGCAACTCGGGTGCCAACATATAAGATGTTGTTGTGATGAACTGCGACATATAAGGTGGATGGTGTCACTGGCAGAAAACTGAAGGAGTTTCCAAATGAACCAAAACATGTTGATGCAAACTCGAGGTCTTCACCAACCACCATGGTACATTTCTACACTATGGGAATAAATGAGCGGAAGTCGACCATGTGCGAAATTGTTTGATTACTGTTCATTGATGTATATAGTTAACAAACACGAGACAACTCACCGATAATGATAGTCAGAGTCAAGGAACCCCAGTAAAATCTAACAAGTGCAAATAAATGAGTTGAAGTCTAACACTTGAGAGAATCTACCAATCAGGAGACATTGATGTATTCTCACTGTCGATGGAAAAGGAGTCTACCACTGATGACTAAAAACCCTAAGGTACTCAAAAAGGACTCTTGTCCTTGTTCCCAGAGCAATGATTTGGATTCGATCGGAAAATATCTGTTGGAAGGAATGCATTAAGGAATCCCACATCAATCCAGCACAAGTGTAACCCGCAGGCCAATAATTTAGAAGGAATTGGATGAAGAAAGATGAAGCAACCAACCCGAAGTATATTTCTGGCGTACACAAAATGTGGCTAGTGCACGAAAAAAACCCTCGAAACCAACTAATAATGAAGTTGACACGGAGGCAAGGAATCCACCAATAGGGTCAAATGGAAACCAAGGTATTGCAGGAATCCTAATGTGTGATATTGAAATATGACGTCAAACACAAGGGAAACCACTCAGTCAAAGACCCATGATGTTGATCAATGCCGATCACAAGGTCACCTATCAATGATGAAAATAGGGCCAGGGTGCATCTCTAGGCATACTCTCAAAGAAATTTGTCGAAGTCGATAAGAGAAAACCCTCCAGCAAGAAGTCAATGGAGAATTTCTTAACTAGCACGAGAAAAGGACCAAATATCTGATGTGATAGAACATAACTATGGCAGAACGGGTATGGCTGACTAAAAAATGAGTCAAGCGACACCACAAAAAGGCCGACTCAAGTTTACTTCCCTCGAACAAAAGCACGACTCAAATGTGACTATATGGAAGCATGTGATAACTTTGTATAAATTCGTCATGCAGGAGGCATAAAAAAACCCTCCATATGATTGGAAGAGATAACGAGCCGGGGTAGTACTGACTCAAAAACAAGGTTATGGATCTCCTATGTAAAGCCCATCCCAATGGAGAAAAGGCTTTGATTTTGAGTGCTTTTTTCAAGGGAGACACAACTGATTCTAGTCGCCATCAATTTTGGAAGTAATATCTCATTCCCACTCTTTTTTTGAATATATAATTTTTTTGTCTTTTTCACATTAAAATCCTGAAAAAAAAATAAAATAATTCCTATATTACAATGGAAAGAATGAGTGTCAGGGTAAATATGCACTAGTTCCTGGGGTTGGAACATTCCTATGCTCAATGCAAGGTGGCAAAACTGATCAATGACACTTAAAGGAATGTTCTCTCCATGGGAAAAGGGTGTCAAGTTGCAGATGCTAAGTGATTGCAGGGTTGATTTTGCAGAAAGACATGGTCAAAAGGTGGCTTATGCACGAGTCCAAGTGAAGTCGGTTTAAGGCCAAAGGATACAAATATTCAACATGAAATGTAGTAGAAAAACTCAACAAGAGGGAGAATCTAAGGTCTAAAGCTAGAAATATAGTGAAGAAGAAGGAGAATGAAGCTTCATCGCAAAGGTCATGGCAGGACTAAAGAGGACTCTCGAGCCTACACAAATTTTGCAGCATGGAAAACATATGCTAGCGAGGATCTAACTAGGAATCCCATGTAAAGGGTGGCTCTACCATCATGTCATGATTTTATAAGTCGATGAGTGAAAGTGGTTTAAAATTCATAACATGATGGGATCGAAGCTATGGCAACATATCACATTATGGAGGCTAGAATGTAGAATGAATCAGAATAGTGGTTTTTCCTAACCTATATGCTAGTGTTGAAAATTATACTTGCCATGATGGGTCGGAAGTCATGGAATCGAAGTGGTAAAAAAAGTCTCAAAGTATTCAATTTGTCCATAAAACAACCTATCCCGACACTTGAAGCCAAAAAGGTCATAAAGTTTAAAAAATTCTGAATAAAGTTTAAAAAATTCTGAAAAATAGACATAAAATTTATAAAAGTGGGTTTTTGAAAATTTTAAAATTTCAATATAAATACACCTTTTTTATTTACATTTTTTGTTTTTGTTTTTGTTTTTTACATTTATAAAAAAGAGCTCTAGAGAAAAAAACTAACAACCTCAATCCGCTCAATTTTTCAGCCGGATCACCGTGAATCTTCTAGGTAATCCCCTCAATCACTTTCTCAGTGAATTGTTTTTATCATTTCAAGTTATTTCCATGCTACTTGACCATAGAAATCTCATTTTTGGATTTAACCTCTACGTATATGTGGGTTAATAATATTCAAGTCATGTGTACACGTGATTGTGTATGAAGGTAACTCATGTATGCACAGTGCAATTTCTTGAAACGCGGTTTTAATGAAATGAAAACTATTGAATGATACAAGATGTTTATCAACTAAAGGGAAAGGGAACATAGTACAATTGAAAATTAATTTATGGAGGATCCATTGGTACTACATTCCCTTAGATGATGCGGTTTATTGAAATTATTCAAAATGTCGAATATGAAAAAAATACAAGGTTGCTAGAAATGGTTTTAAATTACTGGGATCTAGAAGAGGATGCTTTTATGATTGATCAGATTTCCCTGCACATCAAGGTATAGGATATATATTTCATTACTGGAGTTTCCTTAATAGGAGAGCCAAATAATTTGCAAGGGAAGGCCCCAGGAGGTCTCAATGTCGATGACTACATTCGCCTTTACTGTTCAGTAGATACCTAGAAGGTAGGGACACAAATACCAATAAAAGATATAGAGGGACTACATATGAGAATTATCCTTTTCACAATTGCCAGGGTAGCTAGATCATCATATTTTCATCAATCATCACATGCTACAATGAGTTCGGCAACAGATTGCCTAACCACATTATATGACTGGTTCACAACTCTACTAACCAATCTGAAAAAGCAATTAACTTCTATCCAGAAGAACAAGATCAAGCACTTTGGATATGGTAAAATACTTTGTTCTTTATTTTTTGAGATATTACCAGGTCTTTGACCGAAGTTTATTTCTACCATCAACAACCCAAGAGATATTTGCATAGCAAGGTGCGATGACTTGATGAAAATACTAGCAGGTGGCAAGGTCCCTAGAACTACCTTTGATGACGAGTTTTTCCTTTGGAGGGGAGAAAAATTCATCGTCATCGAGGACTACCCCTACACAGACATGGACTTCAAAGAAAATTGAGATCTTTCACTTCCACCTGATGTTGAATGGGGAACCATTAGTAAGATTTTTTTAATATTTTGATATCATATGATTTTTTTGGATTTTTTAAAATATGAATTAAATTATTTTTTATGAGACAAAATTATTACAAAATTGTTGATCATGACATAGATGTGGGACTAGTAAGACCTAAGGGTCTTCCTAGGCATAGGCACCACAAAAGAGACACAGAAAATTCCACTGCTAATACTGAAAGAGTCCTTCATGCTGTAAAGAGGAACCTAGAGGGTTTAACTCGCCAAGTTCCTATGGCAACAGTGGAGGATCTACCATAGGCTATGCAGAGGCGCGTGGTGGGTATACCACGGGAGCGAGTGAAACTTTTCTGACGTGTGGAAACTACCATAGTATTTTTCTGGGATACACATCTAGGGCAGGGCTCTCAGACATAGGTTAAGGATAACTTGATATTTTTGTGATAGACATGATCGAACTTAAGCCCTAATTTTGTAGGACATTTTTGTCCCAATTTTGTATAATATTTTGAACATATGAATCCTATCTATATAGTTTTGTGATGTGACACTCATATATACAAATGATGATTGATGATTTTTTATTTTTAATATGATGAATGAATTATATACCAATCTAATGTCTGATTAGCTATTGAATCAACAAATGAGTTTTATTAGCATGGAATATGAATAAACATGATAGAATTAAATGATCTTTGTAATAAACAAACTCTCAGAAATTGGAAATATAAATAAGGATCTCTGACACGATAGATATTATCTAATTGAGACACCTCCAACTGTGAATCCAAATATACTACTAATGAATCAACGCCCAGACATATTGCTTCATATAGTAGATTAACAATAGTAGTATATTCAGCAACATTATCTGAAGTAGGCCCGATACATATTCCCCTTAAGACTAACAACTCACCAGATGGATAGTAAATTACCAAAGCCGCGGAAGCCAAATTCCAGGTATGTCGACTAGAACCATCGGAAAATCCTAGATAGATCATATCATCCATCTATTCCTGCCAAGGCAGATCAAAAACATCAATGTCACAATGAAACCTATAGATAGATATGCACAAAATCTACAATATATAAAAAACCTAAGTAAATGTGAGGCACAAGCCTAGGCATAATACTTGTTAAGATAGAGCCCATTTCTGGGCTTCGCCAGCTCATTTCCATTAAAATCAACCAATTCGTAAGCTCCCTTTTTCAAGACTCTTTTAACGATGAAAAGAACGTTCCACATGGATTTAAACTTACCTGCCCCCAAGGCATCCTTGTCTTGGTCATAGACCAAGACAAGGTTTCCTTCAGAGAAAACCCCAGGGAATAGAACCCTATCATACTTAACCTTCACCCTCTTCTTATGAGGTTCGTTAATCGTGGCAGCGTCTCGATGCTTCTCATGAAGACGTTCCAAATAAACTAGGTGTTCTTCAAGATGGGTAGTGTCTCAAAGAATTTCAAAAACTAGCTTAGGACAAGGAATTTCACATTCCATAGGGAAGATTTATTCCAATCCATAAATTGGTTGAAAAGGAGTGAAACCAGTTGTAGTCTTAACTGACATCCAATATGCCCAAAGCAGAGGATACAACATAATGTGCCAATGGGATCGAGCTTTATTAATTGTCCTTTGTAGGATAACCTTCAAGGATTTATTCACAGCTTCCGCTTTCCCATTGGCCTGAGGATAGAGATGAATGCTCCTACCGGAAACCTAACTTGAGAGCCAACTCAGTCACCATGATGTTCTGAAAATGACTGCCATGGTCAATGACAATCTCTTTAGGAATACCAAAACGAGAAATGACTTGGTTGAAAAGAAACAGGATTTTTGTTTCACCATCGTTCGCAAAGGTAGGCATAGCCTCAACCCACTTAGTGAAGTAGTCCACTGCTACAATGATATAGTTATGACCCTTTGCCGAAGGCGGGCTACAAGTTGTAAAATCGATTCCCCACTTTGTGAACAGACTGATGGTAATAACAAGAAAGAGCAGAGTTGGATGAGCGCGCATCTTCCGGGTATAGACTTAACAAGGATGGCATTTCTTAATCGCTTCAACACAATCTTTAAAGGTAGAAGGCTAAAAATAGTCGACACAAAAAAAAAATTGGGCTGTAGCAAGCCCAGATAAATGACCACCACAAGCTTCACTATGGAAATCATTCAACACTAACTCAGCTTCTTCTAGGGTAAATAAATTTCTAAGGATTGAATCAATCTCACGATGATATAAAGTGTCACCAATGATAACATCACTTTTATCCAAGTGACTCACTTTTATTCACTCTATTATCATTCTATAATTTATGAGGTTGTGAGAATAAACACAGAGGAAAACATCAAAACCACTTAGGAAGTTGGGATCTAGCCCTGCCAGATTCAGAGAGGAATCTCTCTGTAAAAATTAGCTATGTTTTGTGTGAATTTTAGGCTAGTTATTACTGTATTGATGGTTTGTTTGATTTGGATTTTTTGGTTGATTAAATTGTTATAATTCCATTGGGCTATGGATTCTAAATATTAACTGGATTTGCTGCAAAATTTTAAGGAGTTTCACAGGACAAACTAGGTTGCACTAACTGGACCTTTCAGGATTTTAAATGAATTATGAAATGGAATAAATATAGAGTTCAGTAGAAATTAAGGAGAAATTAAGTATTCCTCAATTTGACTTCAGTAGAAAACATGTAAATTACAAACAACCAGAATAGGGTGCTCTTAATAACATATCTTATTCGTCACAGTTTATGTTATGTAATTAAGCTTTTCAGAAATTACAGAGAAAGAAAAATAATGAATAACACATTAACAGAAGAAAAAATCACCAATTGGTACACCACATGAATCCTGTGAAGAATTTCCTTGTATTATTGATGCTTCCAGCAACCAGAAAATTACAATGCTTAGCAAAAATTATACTCAAAAATCAACCCTTAATACTTCAAACTGTGAAGTATTTATACTAAATTACAAAATGATTTACAAAATCGTTGTCTCAACTGACAATGTATTATTGGAATTATCTCAAACAATAAAATCGATCTTTTACAAAATAATAGGAAAGGTGTACAATAATCTGAAAATTTGGCTCTATTTTGGAGGAAATAGTTGTTGAATTGACCTATTCTTATGTTGCGATGGCTAATGTACTGGCTGATGTGTTGGCCTGTGCTAACTACCTCCAAAATACTGCTTCGGTCCTGTAACTCGTAGAGTTTATTCCAACTATCTTCATCTGGGATGATCAATTTAATTACCTTCTGGTAAATCTCATCAACCTCTACATATCTGGAAAAAATGGGTTTTACAATGAAAATATGATTTACTTCATGTTGGATGAAGAAATCATTACCGATAGCTTCCAAAAATTCTTTCCATGTCATGTTGCCTTTGATGCTTTAAAATTTGGAGTTGTCCCTGTCTATCTCTTTCAGTTTTTTGACATAATCTTCATAAGTGATTAAATTATCATTAATTACAAATAAATAAGGTAGCCCTTTTTGAGTTAAAGGCTCAATTCTGGAAAAAAAATCTATTGGTTGATATCTCCAAAATGTGACACTTCTCTTCTAGCTGAACAACTAGATTCTTTTTGGTAAGAATCCTCTTCACCTTCAGAATCATGTATGCCCTGCCATCAAATCCTAAATCATCAAGTTCATATATGTTCTTAGAGTTTAGGAATTTGATGATGTTTGTTGTTGTGGTAGGCATTTATCCCAATTCTTATTTGATCTTTGTTATAGCCTATGTTTCTCTTTTGATCAACTCTTTCTGCTCAAAGATAATCTATATGCAGAACCATATTTTAGCAACGCAGTTCATGATGTATGTCCAAATGATTTCCTTGGCTTGGACCAAGGTTTGTCCTATTTTTGACTCTCTTTCATACTTCTACAATCCTTCAATCAATTTTTGAGCTCTTTGTGATTCTAATGAGTGAGAAGCCTCACTCCTTGTCTTCTGGTCCTGTAAAACTTTGACTTGGTCCTACAATTTCTTGATTTTTTCTATCTAAATGGACAAATCTTCAATTGCCTTAGTTAATTGTTCAGCACCAACGGTTGTCTGCGTAGTCTCTGGAGTAGAAGTTGTAGTTGTTGTTGTAGGAATGGATGTAAGAGGTACAACATCTAAAGGAATCATAGACAACTTTGAATTATGTTCTCTTTCTTTGATCATCTTCTCCATCTTAGTATCCATATGCCTTATTTGTGCATTATGTTCCATGATGAGCTTCATCATGTCAGTCTTTTGGGTCTTTGTCTCTTCAATATCCTTGGTAAGGGGATCTTTAGTGGCTGACAACTTCAACTACTTTCTCAATGTTGTTATGTCATCGTTCTTATTCTTGATTATCTCCTCTACAAATTTCATTTTTGCAGGTTCATATCCCATCTTGACCACTAATTTTTCTAAGTATTTAATCCATGTATCCTTAGCAAGAGAATAAATATTCTCCATTTTCAACCGTGACTGGATATTTGATAAGGAAACCTGAAATTTAGATAGATTCATGGTAGTATTAGTCTTAGTTGAAGAAATCATTTCACATGCCTGCTTATGCATCTCCATTTGATCAGTGGGATGAATATCCTTTATGTCGAATTCAAATGTTTTCTTCTTGTAATCGGATGTTGACTTTAGCTGTGGAATTTGGGCCTCAAGGAATGAAATCTGCATCCTACCCTTCTCTGAATCAAATACTGATAAAAACCTGCTTTGAGAGCTGGTAGTTTGCTTCCAGAATTGTGCATAGGTGTTGTTCTTAATAATTTCATTCTTAAGCTTTATCTCCCTGAACCTATCAAATACCGTCTTCTCCTTCTCACCTTGGACAACCTTGGTTGTTTGAATAGTTTATTACTGGTCATGAGATACTGAAGAATTTGTGGGAGAAACATTAGATTGGCCACCTCCCTGAGAGGAGGAAGGTGTTTCTTTAATCACCATAGCAACTTCTTGCTTTGAATTCTTATCTGTTTTAACCTTAGGATTTAGCTTTGTTCTTTTCCTATACATTATCTTAAATTATTTACCTGCACTATCAGTCACCAAAGGTGACTCTTCTTCTCTTTGTCTTTTAACTAATTTTTCCTGTGGGACAGGAGTCTGTGTTTTTGATGTAGATACCAGCTGCTCCTTAGTTTCCTACAATGTATTTTCAGCCTATACTGAATGGTTCATATATCTTTCTATCTCAGGCCTCTGGGTGAATGTAGGGAGTAGTTTTGTTTTCTACTCTCATATTTGAAATGATTCCCAGAGGGTCATAGGACCAAGTGAAACTCAAGCTAAAATTCATCTCTTTCAAAATTTTATCTGCCTCTTCCCCTACTGACCTACTATTGTAAATGAAAGACCTAATCTATGTCTTGATTCTGAATTGGGACTTCTTCTTAGCTAATACAAAGTGAATTTCATCTAAATTCGGCATCTTTCTGATATATTTGAGAGAAAAAATCCTCATTGGGAGGAATTTTGGGAGCTTATAAGGTGCAAGCTCACATCCATAGACTCTGATCTCGATGTAATTCTAGTATAGGTACCAGTCTCTTATTTTAGCTTGATCTGTCAAATGAAGTATCCTCTTAATGTCATCACTTATCCTGGGTTCAGTTGTAATGCTTAGGACACTCATAGAAGGGTGAAAAAATTGTTCAATGAGTTGTTTGTAAGAGAATTCCTTTTGTTCCTTCATCACTAAAGATGTTTAGAATATTACCGATTGCTGGTTGCCTTCTTCGTCAAGCTTCTACATGGAAAATTTGAATCTATTTGCCAGATAATATAAAAACATATATACCAAAATGAAAGAGTATTTAAACACTTCTTCAGTCTAAAACTTGAGAAAATTCTCATGAATGTTGTCTGCTAGGAATTGGCTGAAATTGAAGATAATAGATGGTTTTCTATATGTGGAAAAGATAGAATGGAAGCCTAAAATGGTTTCATCTACCCACTGATCAGAATAATAACCAAGGATGTATGAAATTACTGTTATTATCTATTTAGATTGATCAGGGAAGATGGAGGAAGGATATGGAGGGTTTTTCTTTGGCAATTGAGTGTTTTCTGGTAGAAATATGTCGAAGATCTTAGCTCTTTTAAAGAAATAAAGCTTTTGGTTATTTTCACTAAGGGCTTCTAAGGAGAAAGGAGCGATATTTTCCATAGAGGGAGCTTGCATCATTTGGTCTATTGATTGGGCAGTGATGGTGAAAAGGATTTCACCAGTAGGGGAAATAATAGCTCTTTGATTGGGAATGTAATAGGCTTGGCACTTTCTGATGAATTCAGGGGCATGGAAGGTGTGAGGGAAGATATAGTGCGGGAGATCGAACTCCCAGAGTCCAATCTCATCTGATTTATCAATAAATGTGTCTTCTTGCCAGCAATATAGTTCAAATAGTTCATATTCACACGGTGTTTCATTTATCTTATAGTCCCTATCTACTAGAGGAATGTGGTCTAAGTCTATGGGAGGGTGGACCAAAGGATTCAAAGGATCCTCCTGGTTTTTCTTTTTAGGAGACATAATTAATTCTGAAGAATTTATTTGGGATTGAGATGAACAGGGTTACCGGGAACACATAGCAGTTGTTTGATTGGTTGGAGAAGAAAAGGAAGGTGTTGTCACTTGGTTGCAGATTGATCAGCTGATAAAGATTGGGCACAATGTAAAACCTGTAAAAAAAAATTATTTTCACAAATAATGTATCAGTAAAGGTTAAAAAGATGGATTGCAAGGTTTATATAGAAAATACAAGTATTCTGTTGTAAATGGCACAGGCTCGTTGGATTAACGGTCATCCAATTGGCAATTAAATGTCTAACGGATAACTCAGGAAGTGATTTGATTAGCAACAGTTTAGCAACGTGGCATGATGGTAATGGCGGAGGTGATGGGTAGGGACAGTGGTAATTAGAACAAGGGGGAAGTGGTTTTCCGGGGGGTGGTAGGCGATTAGTGGTTTAGGCTGGGGGGGTGTGAAGCGCGGAGGGGAGGCCATGTGGTAGTGGGACTAGGCAGAGAAAAAAAAAATAGGACCCCCCCCCCCCCACCAGCAATAAAGCGAGAATGGAGAGGGGGGGGGGAATCTAACAAGCGTCGTCGACCGATGGAGTGGAGATATCATAAAGTAGATAACTGCAAAGTATTTAACCTTATGTGACAAGACATTTTTTCGGGTTGTGCTTTTTTTTTGGGTTGGAACTTAGGATAAAATGGGCATAAATCATATGTACCCCTTTATGCATTCAATGCTTTAATGAATTTCAAAACATAGGATAAAGCAATTTTTAATCCTTTTTCAAAATAAACTTCTACCTACCCTTTTACACTTACATTATTTTTTCTAAACTAACAGTTTAATTTCTTCTAGGGATGCATTTATACTAACAAACCCATATTTTTTTTATAAATAAACTATTATATCCTATCACTTATCTCTCTTGTTGATTCAGATTAAACATTTGAACCAATTTCATTTTCTACCTAACTATTGATTTACCAAGATTAGACTATTTGGTAAATCTTTATTCTCTAACCTAATTTACAAAAATTCAAAATTGTTCGACCATGATTAATTTGTATGGTTTAAACAAATAACTAGTCATTGTGGCATTTGAATTTGTAGCACTTTCAGTGTTATTTTATTTTCTTTTCTTTTGTGACATATTGATTTCATTTTATTATTTATCTTCTTTTTCTCTTTATTCATTTTTTTAGATATACCCTCTTTTAATTCTATTTATATATATTTTTTGGAAATAATTTGCAGATTGAAAATTATATACAATATAAGATTACTGAGATTAAATACTCAATCACCTTGAGATCCTATAAATTATAGAACCCTAACAGTGGCTTCTGTTGGGGATGGCACTTCTCCATGTGAGGTTCCAAGAACATTTGATCAATAGCCTCGAGTGTTCCATTTCAACCATGTCTGCACCTAATTTCATTTTTTTGTTGGAGTAAATATGGTAGCCTATCAATCAAAAGCCTAGGGCCTTCTCTATGGGCTTCAAATTCTATCAATAGGTTACCAAATCAAAATAATAAATACAATGGTATTTACAATGATTTCATGTAAGAAAAATCTCTATTTCTTAAGAGACGTGATGCTTCAGCATTCTGCCATTCACAGGCTCACCAGGCATTTCTGCTCCATCTAGGTATTTAAGAAAGAATGCATTGTGTCCTCTGAAAGCATAAATGATGTAAGGATTTTTCCAAATATTGTCAAATTTCCATGTTTGCCTTTTTCCTCTCTTCTAGAATCCTACTTGAAAACTCTGTCACCCATATTGAAATCATCTGCTTTAGTTTTTCTATCAAAAATATTCTTGTCATTCTCCTCGATAACTAGTGTTTTATTGTAGACTTCTTCCTTGTATTGCTGCAATTGAATAGTTTGATTAATCCTCCTCTGAAGGTCATTTGGCTCAACCTGCAATTCCTGAATTATCTTCATAATAGGAACTCCCAAAGAGGATGGAAAAATATCATCCATCCCATAAACCAATTGGTATGGAGACATGCCAATTCAATTCTTTGCAGTAAGTCTATCAACCCAAAGTGCATTAGTTAACTTGTTGTGCCATGACCTTTTGTTGTCTTCTAACAGATTTTTTATGATGTTGACCAAACTCTTATTTGAGGATTCAACTAACCCATTACCCTGAGGGTAATAAGAAGTTTAATGTCCCAAATTAATATGATATTTATTGCAAAAATCTATCATTTTCTTGGATTTAAAGGTTGCAGCATTATCTGTAATGAGCTTGTTTGGATAGCCAAATCTAGAGAGGATATTGGTTTCCAGAAATTTAATAATAAAAACATCATTGGCTAATCTGGAAGGTGTGGCTTCAATACATTTAGTAAAGTAATAATTAGCTGTGAGAATCCATCTATGTTGGGTAGAGGATGGTGGATGGATTTCTCCAATGAAATTGAAACCCCATTGTTGGAAAGGACTTTCAACATATATGGGCTTTAAAGGCATAGGAAATAGTTTTTTTTCCCTCAAATATTTGGCATTTGTGGCAAGAGGATACTTTCTTGTGGACATCAGGGAAAAGGGTAGGCCAGTAAAAACTAGCTCTAAGGATCTTATTAGCAGTGGTTTTCCAATATATATTTCCACCACAATCACCTTCATGGAATTCCTGCATGGTTATTTCTACATCATCCTTCAATAGACACTTTAGTAAAATACCACCAACGTCTTTCCAATATAAAATATTATCTATGATGCAAAATTTTACCACTTCTAACTTTAGAAATATAGACTTTGTCTTTGTTAAACTAGGAGGAGCATTTAAATTGAATAAAACAAATATGAGGTCTGCATACCAGGGTGAGGTTGGAAAAGCCTCATCGATTTGTGGAGTCACCTGATCCTCTTGATCATATAATGCAGCAACAAAGTTGATATCCAATGCATGAAAATTAGACTCAACCACCAATTTGGCTAGTCCTTTTCCTTTAATAAGCTTAATGGGTTTTATTTCTCTGTCATACTCAAGAATGATAGCAATCCATTTACCTTGTTTACCATCTGGTCCATTTTTTGGTTAAAATATCCTTGACCGCTGAATTTGGTACATAAGCAATTATATGGGAATGTAGGATATACACTCTAAAATATTTGATTGCTTTTATTAATGAAAATTCCTGCTTTTGCATTATGTTATATTTCAATGCGGCATCCCTTAAAGCTTTACTAAATAATGCAATTGATTGTTCAAATCCTTCATTGTTTTTATGTAATAGAACAACTGCAACAGTGTGTTCTAATGCAAAAGAAAATATTATAAAAATTTTAGTGAAATGTAGACTGATCAGGACTTGTGCTTTTGTCAATGCTTGTTTAACTTGATCAAATGATTGCCTAGCTTCAGTATTCCATCTTATTTTTGAATCTCTTTTCAACATATTTTTTATATTTCTGAGAATTTTTGCAAGGTTGAGAATGAATCTTCTTAGGAAATTTATCTTGCCAAGAAATGATTGAAGCTCCTTAATGTTTCTAGGATGACCAATTTTCAAAATAGCTTCGATTCTACTGGGATCAATCATAATACCATCTTTAGAGATGATATGACCCAGAATTTTTCCTTCTTCAAGGACAAAAAGTGTTTTCTTGGGATTTAATGAAATTCCAAACCTTCTACATTTCTCAAATACTCTTCTCAGATGTAACAAATTTTACTCATCAGTTTTTTTATAGACAGTATTATCATCTAGATAGATCGCAATAAACCTGCCAATTTCATCAGCAAAGGAAATATCCATTTCTCTTTGAAATGTGGCTCCAACATTCATTAATCCATAGGGAATCTTCACATACATGAAGGTCCCTCATGGAGTATTGAAAGTTGTTTTATCATGATCATCAGGATGAACTAAGACTTGGTTGTAGCCTGAGAAACCATCTAGTAAATAAATCCTACTAGATCCAACTACCTTATGTAATATGTGATCCATTTTTGGCAAAGGGTAGTTGTCTTTTAGGGAAACTTTATTAAGATTTCTAAAATCTATGCATAACCTTATTTCTCCTATTTTCTTCCTAGTTGGTACTATTTTAGACACCCATTTAGAGTACCTAAGAGGAACTATGATTTTAGCATCATACATATTTTTAATTTCTTTCTCAATCAGAGGCATCAGAACTGGATTTATTCTTCGAATTTTTTTCTTAAATGGTTTCTGATCCTCTTTAATTAGGATTTTATGTTGTATAAAACTAGTATCATAATATTTGAGGTCTTCATATCTCTAGGCAAAGATATCAATGAATATTTGAATAAAGTAATGTATTTTTGTTTTTCAGTAGCTGGCAATGATTTGGACAGCTTTATCATTTTAGTATCTTTTTCACTGCCTATATTACACTCTTCTACATCGGCCCCTATGGGCTCAATCTTAGGCTTATTAGCTACATAATTGAAATCAATAATTCTTCTAATGGAACTAAACCTCTAGGTAAAACATTATCCTTTAATTGAAGTATTTCAAGCTCTTCTCTCTCTGGATCTATTTCCAGAAAATCCAATTTATTTACAACTTTATCAACATGAATATTTACATCTGAGTTATCTAACTATTTTTCTACATTGGAATGTACAACTATTTGATATTCTAATTCACACTCGAAATATATACTATCTTCTTCATATTCATCCTTAAACTACAGAAAGTTTTCAATTTGTTTGTCATTTCCAAACACTTGCAAATACCTCATATTATCTAGTACAGTTGGTTGATCTTTTACTTCCACTATATATTGTCTATTGGGGTGACGCATTTTACAGTTACTGGCTGAAAATGCCAGGCCATTTGCAAGGATATTCTGATTTCTGGGAATTGCTGCAAGATCATATTCTACAAAAATTTCTAGAAAATAAAGCACATCATTTCTGTATGCTCATAATCTAGGATGCTTTGTAGAGTATTCTCCTTTAATTTTTTTTATGATTAACTCAGAATCCCCATGAATGGAAATTATTTTGGCACCCAATTTTTTCAAAAATTGCAATCCTAATAGAAATGCTTCATACCCAGCTCTATTATTGGTACATTGAAACTTGAGCTTATATAAGTGTTGGAGCAGGGTCCCTGAGGACGGCATTTTTGGAGTAAATAAGAGTATTTTTTGTAGTTTTAAGTCATGCGTGCTAAGAAATTCACAGTCAAGGGGCTTTGGGGTGGGTCAAAGTCCCTTCATGAGTTGTAATGGGCTAAAGGGTAAATCCAGGAGTCTCAAACCACAGTTTGCGGACCTTAGGATGAGCGCAGGCTAAGGTATAAGTAGAAGTCTAGATCGAAGTTTTATATATGATTAAGGTATGGAAGTTTTATATATGATTAAGCTATGAAGCGAATTTGTGTAAGCGTCTGTGTCTAAAAGCCTCCTGCTGGCTATGTGCGTGGATACCTTAGTTCAGCTGGGTGCGGACCCCGCTGGCTGTGTGGGCGAATACCTTAGTTTGGCTGTCTGCGGACCCTGCTGGCTGTGTGCGCGGGTAGATCGGATTTTAAGGGTTTTGTGAACTGTTGATGAATAAAGAAATGGTTGGGTAACTATGAGTACTAATGAATCTGTAATTTGTTTCTGTGATATTTTTCCGCATATGATTTATGTTCATGCTTATGAGTTATATTATCGGTGATTGGATCGGTTGCATACCTATTTTATTGTTTATATGAATGTTAATTTCATAGATCTAGTTTTGTAAGGGTTGAATATCACATTGTTAGAATTGTTATCACCCAAAAATTCTCAAAAACACATCATTGTGTCATGTTTGTTTTTGTTCATGGTTCAAATAAGGTTTAGAAGTCAATTTACGTTTTTATCAAGGGTATGTTAGATTTTCATAAGTTCAAAGCCCATCCTTAAGTTCAACTAAAGTATTTTTAAGGTCCATTCATTGTCAAATATCCATAATTTCCATTTGTGAGACATTTCCTAAAGTCTCATGTCAAAACTAGTCAAATTAGCTAAGAAACCTTACTTTTGTAGCGCTACTAGTTCAAAAAAGTTGACTTTCGCTACGAAACTGCTGAAAGTGATGAAGCAAAAACTCTGTTTTCTAGTTTTGAGTAGTCAACTTCCAGGGAGGTTTCTGAGCAACTGAAAACGAATTTAGGAAAACTGAAAGAGGTTTTCCTTTCTAACAAACCTAAATACAAACACCTTTCTTAGTTTCTTCAAATTAATTAGGAGGTGGGATAAATTCATCAATTAAAATGCACTACAAAATTGTTGTTACAAAATTGTCTTTTACATGACTTTTTAGCAGTCAACTTCAAGTTCAATTTATGGCCAAATGAAAAATTATTTTGGAATTAAGGAAGATTTTTGTCTTCCCCAAAGCCATAGATACAGTAACCTCTCTCACGCGTCTCACAAGTGTTATCAGTTAGGAGATACAGGGCTTTCTTAGAAGCCCTATTTTCAGCAAAATAGAATTTTCCTGTTTTACACATGTTTTTAAAAGGAAGTTTCTAGATAGCAGGAGATGTATTTCAAAAACCCAAGAGAGGTTTTTATTCAAGACATAATTTTTTACAAAAACCTCCTTCAGTTTCAAAAAATACATCATGTATTAGGAGATATAGGCTCTGTCTCAAGACCTATTTTTCAGGAAAAAAACAGGGGAAATCTACAAGAAGTTAAGAAGTCATAAAGGCTAGAATGATTGTGTTTTTCACTTGATATGTTTTTAAAATGATGGAATCAGGTTCATTTTGAGTTTTTGGCACATTTTCATTCTCCACTTTATGAAATCTTTGGCAAAACTACTCACTCAGTAGTTTTGTAGCGCAAACA
The DNA here is from genome assembly GCA_034641835.2 of Pinus albicaulis. Lineage (NCBI taxonomy): Eukaryota > Viridiplantae > Streptophyta > Pinopsida > Pinales > Pinaceae > Pinus > Pinus albicaulis. Next base: position 240,021,651 of record CM076575.1, on the reverse strand, counting down.
GTGTAAAAAGAGTGAAAAGCGCTACGAAACTGTTGTAGCAGCTTTTTTCACTCTTTCTCATAAATTTTTGAAGGGAAAAAGTGTGGGTCATTACCTAAAATTTCTAGGGTATTTGTGTTTAATAACAATGAAGATAATCCTAGAGGAAAGAAACGAAAATTTTGAAGGTAAAAGGGTAAAAATGTTGCGCTATGAAAAGCACTACGAAACTGTGTTATTTTTGTAGCGCATGTCTACTTCAGCTAATTTGAATAGTTTAATGATGGTTTTGGACACCTGGAGCTTAGGGAGGATTCTTTCAGGTGTTATTTCAGTTTCCAACAGCAAAGGAACTCGAAATAATGAGTTCATGGTGATCAGAATGTTTCAAGAAGTGCAAGGAACCCTTTGCCTAGAAAACAGGAGACTGTTCCTATTTTGATGGAGGTCAGCATCATGGTCATGAAGAGGTTATGTCTATCCTCTGGATTCGACCATGTGTTAGTACACTTGGCAAAGGATGTAACTTAAATAAGATAAGGTGGTTATAGATAAGTGATTAATAGTTTGAATCCTATTTGTATTAGGACTATTTAGTAGATTAGCTGTCTTTTTGTAATAAATCCCATGTAATATGGTTATGCAAGGTGTCAAGAGTTAGGAATTCGAAGTATCTAGAAAAATATGAGTTCATCTCATGTTGTAAAGGTATATTTAAGACCAAGAAATCAAATTAGTGAAGGATTGGACATTTTTAGCAAAAGATAGTGTTTATTGTAAGTGACTGGTTTTCAGCTTAATACAAAGATTTCTACTTAGCCAACTTGAGATTCATAAAGATTTCTAGTGTGTTCTTGTTCTAATTGCATCTTTTTACTATCCTATTGTAGTGGTGTTTTCTTATGTAACTCAGAATTCATCATTGATGCTCTGACTTCCTTCATAGATAGACTAGCTATGTATTTTACAGTTTCATATGTGTATCTCTTGACTAAAACTTTGATATGACTTGACTTCCATGCTAAGTATATTTTTTGGTTTTACTGAAGCTATTTTGACTCCATAATCCCAATGTGCACTTGCTAATGTTATTTACAACCAATATCTATCATTTATCTGCTTATTACCACACATAGAGTTAGCCATCTATATTTCTATCAAAAATCATTAACCCTTGAGAGAGCCCTCTCAGGTTGAGGAGACTAAGCCTCAATTAAAAAATTGGTTTGAAACAGTTACATGAGATTGATTTGATTAGCAGCCTATCAAGTCTAATTTTGTGACAACATTTTGGTGCATATGCTAAGAGCTTGAAGACTATACTTTCCCAAAATTTTGAAGCTGAACTTCTGAAGGTTGCAGGAGCTTAGGAAGATTTTCGAGGCTGCATATACCTTGGAGACTCTACACATCAAATAATCAATTGGAAGGTGACTCCACTGCTTGAATATCAGTAGCTTGATGAAGTTTCAGAATGAGTTCCATTGCAAAAATAAATGCCAGGTATGACCCTATGAATTGGTCTCATATCCCTGGTTTTCCAAATCCTATGCCAAAGGTTGAATGGTTAACCGATCTTCCTATATTCAAAGATGAAAAGAAATACAATGTTGCTCTTCATTTGGTTAGATTCCATATGCATGTACACAGTCGTAAGGTTTGGTTCCCTAAGGATTGTCTCATGAAGATGTTTATGGCCACTTTGGAAGGAAAAGCACGGTATTGGTATGAATGCTTGCCAAAGGTCTCATTATATTCTCTTGCTGATTTCCATGTTGCATTTTATGAGATGTATGAAGAGTGTCATCCATCCTTATTTCTGGTCAAAGACTGTTGTAAACACTGTGTGAGTTTTAATTAATATTTGGAGAATTGTTATGAAGATGATGAGTTCATGGATGAGGAAATTTTAGAAGCCCTTCATGACAATCCCTTTCATCACCAAGAAGAAAGGATAGCCTTTTTATTAGATAAAAATGAAACCCAGCAGGAGTTTATTTATGAAAATTATGATACATCCTCTAAATTTGATGAAAATTTGTAGCAAACTTGTCAGTCTTTTGATCATCAAGAGTATGAGAATCCTTGCAAACAACAAGAGGAAATATTGGAATATAGTTTCTATAACCCTCAAGTTAAGGAAAGTGTTGATTTTTCATGTCTTTCCTTATATTAGCCTACATCAAATAATGATCACACTAAGGAAAAAGTGGGTGAAAATTTTTCTTTATCCTCGTCTTATAATCTGAAATCATTTGAGTGCAAGTCAGAAGATAAGATTCAGTTTGTGGATGAAGTTGCAAAGAAAATTGAAAAGGACATTCAAGTTTCAAAAGATAAAATTCAATCTCATAGTATTCATGATCAAGATCAGTCTTTTCAAATGATTTTAATGCCAGAACACAAAGAGAGAGTGTTGTTACCTTTCTCCTTTGAGATTGAGGAATAATACACCGTTTTTGAAAATAAATTTGAAAATAAGTTTGAGAGCACACAACTGAAGTCTTATGTGGTTAATCAAAGAATGTATGAGTGGTCCAAAGTTGCAGAATTTCATGAGAAGCTTCAAACAGATTATGTCTTCTATGATTCTATAGCTTACTACATGGAAAAAATTTACAGTTCATATTTCCAGCTATATTTTCATTTTGAATATCAGTTACATCACATGTTGCCTTGCTTATTTCAGTATCATGTTTACTTTTGGTTCAAGTGCAGTAAAGAGGTTCAAGCATCAGATCAGATCAATGATTGGCTTCATTGGAAGTTTCATGTTGCTTGAGTTAAAAATGGAGATTGCAGCTGATAGGGTAGGTAGGAGTATGTGAATAAGCTCACAGTTGACTGAGCATCTTTTCAGTAGGTATAGATTTGGTTCTTCTACAGTGATCATCAAGCTTGAGCCTGAGGTGAAGGCTATAAGAGCTTGATGAGAAAGCTTGGCAGTTTCAAAGTTTTTTTTTTCTGTTTTGATCAAGAAAATGGATAGCAGCACTGGAACTACTAGTTCTTAGTGTATGACAGGGGCACACTATCCCAAGTGGAGCCTCTATTATCACAAAATTAGACCTGATAGGTTGCTAATAAAATCAATCTCATGTAACTGTTTCAAACCAATATTTTTATTGAGGCTTAGCCTCCTCAACCTGAGAGGGCTCTCTCAAGAGTTAATGATTTTTCATAGAAATATAGATGGCTAACTCTATCTGTGGTAATAGGCAGATAAATGATAGATATTGGTTGTAAATAACATTAGCAAGTGCACATTGGGCTTATGGAGTCAAAATAGCTTCAGTGAAACCAAACAATCTACTTAGCATGGAAGTCAAGGCATATCAGAGTTCTAGTCAAGAGATACACATATGAAAGTCTAAAACACACTGTTAGTTTGTCTATGAAGGAACTCGGAGCATCAATGATGAATTCTGAGTAACATAAGAAAACACCATTGTAATAGGATAGTAAAAATATGCAATTAGAACAAGAACACACTAGAACTCTTTTTGAATCTCAAGTTGGCTAAGCAGAAATCTCTGTATTAAGCTGAAAACCAGTCACATACAATAAACACAGTCTTTTGCTAAAAATGTCCAACCCTTCACTAATTCGACTTCTTGGTCTTAAATATACCTTTACAACATGAGATGAACTGATCTTCTGTTAGATACTTCGAATTCCTAACTCTTGACACCTTGCATAACCATATTACATGGGATTTATTACAAAAAGACAGCTAATCTAAACACAGTCTTTTGCTAAAAATGTCCAACCCTTCACTAATTCGACTTCTTGGTCTTAAATATACCTTTAAAACATGAGATGAACTGATATTCTGTTATATACTTCGAATTCCTAACTCTTGACACCTTGCATAACCATATTACATGGGATTTATTACAAAAAGACAGCTAATCTACTATACAAATAGGATTCAAACTCTTAATCACCTATATATAACCACCTTATCTTAATTAAGTTACATCCTTTTCCAAGTGCACTAACACATGGTTGAATCCAGAGGATATACTTCAACTCTTCATGACCATGATGCTGACCTCCATCAAAATAGGAACAGTCTCCTATTTTCTAGGCATAGGGTTCCTTGCACTTCTTGAAACATTTCGACCACCATGAACTCATTATTTTAAGTTCCTTTGCGGTTTTAAACTGAAATAACACCTGAAATAATAATCCCTAAGCTCTAGGTGTCCAAAACCATCATTAAACTGTTCAAATTAGCTGAAGTAGACCTGTGCTACGAAAACAACACGGTTTCGTAGGGCAGCCTTTTAACCCTTTTACCTTCAAAATTTTGGTTTCTTTCCTCCGGGATTATCTTCATTATCAATAAACACAACTCTAGCAATTTCAGGAAATTACCCACACTTTTTCCCTTCAAAAATTTATGAGAAAGAGTGAAAAAAGCTGTTACAGCAATTTCGTAGCGCTTTTCACTCTTTTTACACTGTTTGCGCTACAAAACTGCTGAGTGAGAAGTTTTGTCCAAAATTTTCTAAAGTGGAGAATGAAAATGTGCCAAAAACTCAAAATAAACCTTATTCCATCATTTTAAAAACATATCAAGTGAAAAACACAATCATTCCATCCTTTATGACTTCTTAACTTCTTGTAGATTTTTCCTTTTTTTTACCTGAAAAATAGGTCTTGAGCCAGAGCCTATATCTCCTAATACATGATGTAGTTTGAGAAACTGAAGGAGGTTTTTGTAGGCCATTATTTCTTGAATAACAACCTCTCTTGTGGTTTTGAAATAAATCTCCTGCTATCCATATTCTTCCTTTGAAAAACATGTGTAAAACAGGAAAACTCTATTTTCTAAAAATAGGGCTTTAAAGAAAGAATTGTATCGCCTAACGGATAACACTTGTGAGAATAGTGAGAGAGGTTATTGTATATGGGGCTTTTATTAAGACAAACCTCTTTCAGAATTCCAAAAGACGTTTTCATTTGGCCAGAAACGAAACTTGAAGTGGACAGCTAAACAGTCATATACAGGACAGTTTTGTAACAGCAGTTTCGTAGGGCATTTTAATTTATCAATTTCTCCCACCTCCTAATGAATTTGAAGAAACTGAGAGAGTTTTTTGTATTTAGGTCTGTTAGGAAGGAATACCTCCTTCATTTTTCCTAAATTCATTTTCCATTGCTCAGAAACCTTTTTGGAAGTTGACTACTCAAAACCCGAAAACAGAGTTTTTGCTTCATCACTTTCAGCAGTTTCGTAGTGCAAATCAACTTTTTTGAACTAGCGGCGCTACGAAAGTAAGGTTTCTTAGCTAATTTGACTAGTTTTGACATGAGACTTTAGTAAATGACCCACAAATGGAAATTATGGATATTTGACAATGAATGGACCTTAAAAAGACTTTATTTGAACTTAAGGATGGGCTTTGAACTTATGACAATCTAACCTAACCTTGATCAAAACCTAAATTAACTTCTAAGCCTAATTTGAACCATGACCAAAAAAAACATGACAGAATGATGTTTTTTTGAAAATTTTTGGGTGATAACAAGAACTATTAAAAGGAATTGTGGATCTTCTGTCTATGCACACGTGGAGGAGTAATCTGTGATAATTGACCTAGGTTTTCTGGTTAGGGTTTCTGGTGCGCAAGTCAGACTGTGTAGTAAAGCAGATTTGAGGACACCCACTTCATTTAATTCTCTCTTAGGGTGTGGAAACCTGGTTCCATCACCCCCCCATACCACTTCTAGTGAGACTTTGGCCTGCACAAGCAGGTCATTGCCGAAAGGGCTAGTAGTAAGAGGGTTTTGTTGGTTACGCGCTAAATTTGAACCTGGGTCAAGACCCCTCGAGCCAGAAAAAAAAAAAAATTTGTCGGAACCGGGATCATTTTGAGAGGGATTAGGTGATGTGGCAACCTTAAAAAACTGAATTAGAAGACTGGTTTGAGAAAAAGATACAAGAATTTCCCATCAAGAAAACAGAAGTAAGAAGCTATCTACTGAAGACTGAAAACAAAAGTACATTTTCACAGAGGTTCGCAAAATATCATTTGTGACCTTGGCACGTGAATTTGCAAGAGGTTTTGTTAAGATTAGTTGAGTTTCAACCCTGTTGGAAGGATGATAAGATCACTCAGTGGACGCCTAAGTTGATCCAACAGTTAGAGCAGACTGATAACTCCATCACCCGCATTGTAGATCATTAGGTTGACAACATTCTGGGTGGGTTTGTGATCGAGTTTTCAGTAGATCAGTTTGTGTCATATTATGGAGTAGAAAGAAGGTTTTTCAAAGGACCAAGAGGTAGGTTCATATGCTCTCTGCCTTTGCTGATTAAGATTATGTTGTGTGAAAAGGGTATTCTTTGCAGTCACACCGAGTGAATGACCCCAACTGGAGTTGAAAGCACTACGTGCAACGGAAAGTGCTTTTGGGTTAACCAGAAAGGAGATAGATCTATATACAGCCCTCTAAGAAACCCTCCTAATAGTGATACAAAGAGTGGTGAGGCTACGCACGCCGGAGGTAGCCCTCCAGCTACCCCATAGTTGAACTTGCATAGGGGTAAGTCATCTCCTACTCCACCTCCACCACCACCAGGAGGCGATATGGTTGCGCACATGAAGCTACCCACCTTCAAGGGTGTGGGAGATGAAGACATGGATAGGTTCTGGTTTGTTTCAATGCAGTATGGACTGTGCATAACGTTAACACCGATGTTGTCAATAGGGAGCATCTAGATATGGCATTTAAAGATCATGCACTAGATTGGTTTATGGGATATCTAACTCAGCATGTTGACCCTACTGTTGATGAGATCAAGAATGCTTTGAAGCAACAATTCAGAAAGCCAAAGTCCTACTCACAGTGTGTAGCAGAGTTAAAAGAAATCAGACAAGAGCCAAATGAATCTGTTTGGGAGGTAGATCAATGGCTCAAGCGCACTATTAACGATGGAGGATTTATCTATGATGGTAAGAAGCATAAGGAATGGATTATTTCCATGCTCTTACCACACCTATTTAGGCCCATGAATTAGCAGAATATTGACTCTCAGGCTGAAGCTCTTGACGTTTCCATTAAACTAGAAGCTGCGCCCAGAGCTGATGACCAATTTGAAACTCTGCAAATCTAGAGGCAGTTAGAAGCAATGCATCTAGAAATTCAAAACCTATGCAAGGATAAGGGGAAGGAGGCTTGTGTAGAGGTATGGTGTATATGCTATAAAGGTTTCAGTCACATAAAAGACCAGTGCGCCTTGCTTCAGGATTATATGCAAGCGGGAGGGCCAAATCTATTGTGACCTAGGAATACTGCAGGACCGAGCAGTACCCCCACCTTGGGGCACACTGATTTTCAATTATCTATTCGACATGACACAAACATGTGCCCTCGATTATGAATTTATGTTCCAGAGCTGAAGCAGTAATGGTGGAGGTTATGTTCTTTGGTTGGCCATGATGAGCACCATTACCGCACATTCGATTTGATGATGGACAATGCCAACCTCTATAGAATGCAAATCGACCCAGCCTCACTAGCATCCCCCTATGGACGTGGTGGATCTCTAGCCAGAGGAAGGGGAGGGGGGAGAGGTGCAGGTGTAGGTCACGGAAGAGGACAACTGCGAAGATGCTAGGCACTATGCGTGTGACTGTCTGAACCCTGCGCAAAATTCTTGTAAGTATTGTAGATAATTTGATCATGTCATTGAATATTTCCCTATTTTGATAACTAAAATGCAGGAGAAGAACCCATAGACACCTACATAGAATATACAAATGGCTAGAACTGAGATGAGAGAAGAGGATCCAAGTGTAAACATAGTTACACGAAGTGGGGCTACCACTAGAGAAGACAATGGAAAGAAGGCCGATGCAAAGCCTTGGATCACGAAGGCTTTTGACAAGAAGCAAGGATTCGACTTGCATAAGACAAAGGAGACTTTTATAGAAGCTAGAAATTATTTTTCTACTGCAGGTGCTTCCACATCCAAGTCAGTCCCTGAGGTAAAGATCGGTGACGGGGTCAAACCCTTCTTGCAAGCATGCATCAAGTTGTTGTGCAACCAGACTGTAGTAGATAACCATCAGGCCCTGATAGATAAGTGCGTGGATAAAGAATTTCCTCGAACTGAGAATAAGGTTTTAAACAAGATCTACAAGAATAAGAAAAGAATCAGGTGAGAGATGTTTATCAAAGTGCATATTGGGGAATATGAGATGGATTAGGTCATTCTGGACTTGGGATCTGATGTGAACGTCCTACCTAAGCAGACCTGGAAGAAAATGGGCGAACCAAAGCTGGAATGCTCCAACATTCAGTTGCGCATGGCCAATAACCAGAAAATTATTCCATTGGGAAGACTCCCATGGGTTATGGTAGACATTGTTGGATTCCAGGTACGTGCAGATTTTGAAGTAATACAAATTTTTGATGATACAGACCCCTTCCCTGCGTTGTTATGGCTGGATTGGGATATCGACATGGGAGGTATCATCAACTTGAAGCGTATGAGTATGGTTTTGAGAAAAATGTTACTCGAGTTATAGTACCATTGGATCCTTTGGAAGGGGAGAGATATACAGAACCAATGTATGCAGAAGATGATGTAGAAAATATCTACAAATTAACCACACAATATGAGGACTGGACCAACCCAACTACTGATGGGATGCTGAATTGGGAAAAGGTTAGTACATGCTTCTCTGATTCGGATGAGGAAATGGAAAACTAGAAAAATATCTTGCATGATGTCTCTGCATTGTGATGTCTCTGAGTCACTAATAATATATGATGCATCTCCTGATTGGTAAGAGAACTGCCCTATTTTGATGGATATGGTAATGTTGTCTTTTTTGAAAAAATTGGAAAAATTTGTCCCCGAAGAATGAAGGTTTTGGGCTCTTGATCTTTTCATGCGCACAACTCCATCCCACTGGTGGGATACGCACAAAGGAAACTTTGAGGATTGGAAAGAATGCAGCAAAATGATGAGGTTGTGCTTTGAGCGGCCCACTGACTAGCTGACTCAGGTTTTTGGAGGCCGAGGTGATCCGCGCAAGCACCTAGCTACATGGATGGAGGTCTGGGATAAGAAACCCAGGGCTGAATGGGTTAATATGTGTGTCCATACGTTGGGACCAATCCCTTCTGTGTGGTATTTGGAGACAGAGTTGCGCCAAGGACTCTGAACTAGGTTACAAAGAGTGAAAGCTTTCTATTAACCTTTGGCATGGTTGGTGGATTAGAGGGATTGGACAAAGCCCTGCAGGATATAGAAGCAATTGTATTTGATGATTCACAACCTCAGATAGAATGTGTTGCGCTAGCATGGGAAGCACAGATGCAGAATATTGCTAAATGCAGAAATCTATCAGTAGAAGATAATTATGAGGATCCAAGAAATGTCAATATCCCTGATTCCAAGGGAGAGCGCGTAGTTGCAGGGCCCATATTAGGATTGGTGGAAATAACTAAACCTTTAAAACTAAAGGAATTCAACATTGGGATAGAGGAGCAGCCCAATTTGGCCAAAATAGGAGACTATTGGGATTATGACACAGTGGGAAATATTGCGGAGCTGCTAACTAAATATCAGGATCTATTCCCCACGAATTGTTTTGAGCTAAACTGAATTGTAGGGGACATGGGGGTTATGAAAATCACTCTGAAACTAGATGTGTGCCCCGTCAAGCAGTGACCATACTAGTTAAATCCAAAATATAAACAGAAAGTAAAGGAATAATTGGAGAAAATGGTTTTCGCAGGTATCATTGATCCTGTTGTCGCTCCTAGAGACAGCCTAGAGTTGTGATAGACCAGTGCCTAGGACATCTTAGCATAGCAAGGAGCATATAATATAATGTATGAAGTTGTGAACTTCAGCTCACCTGCTATCTCCTGTAAACAGGGAAATAAACTAGAATGGGACCAAGACCCTCAGAAAATGACACAGTGAAAGGGATACTGCAGAGGCAAAGTGCATAAATCTAATATGAAAGCAACAGACAATTCAGAGACAGTTTACTGCAAAGCGAGCCGATTCAGAAATACTTCACAGACGTAAGTTATCAGAAGGTGTATGTAGTGAATGAAATGTAGAGGAGATATTAGTTAACATTGAGCTGATACCCAGATATACAATACCACCATGCATGGGCTTACCAATTTAAGAATCCATACATGATAATAGCATTTTAAAAGCACCCTCCCAAAGAAACTAATATAGCAGAAATACGGTTTAGCTGAATAATGGAACAGAATATCATGCATGAGCCATATTTAAAGCGCTTGACTGATCCGAGCATGGGCATCAACTAGGATGAATCCATACCAAAAATCAGTGAGCCACTCACATTCCAAAACATGATATAGGAAATATGGATGAAATGAAATGATCTATTAAATAACACATAAGAGAGAGTTACAGACTGTGAAATACCAAAGACCAGAATCCTCTTTAACATATGGAACTCCTCCTCACTGAGACCCTATGGGCTCTGAGCCTTCATACAAGAATTTTACAAAATGTATACAAAAAGCCTTTAACTGCATAGTTTTCTGATAAAATCTAGAACCCTAAACTATCTGTTCTTCGTCAGCTTTATTGGAGAATAAGAGAGCTCAAAAAAGGGAGTAGGTGGTAAACATTTAACTGTCTCATTAAAGGAAAATGGTGAAAAATTGCCCGCCCATACTGCTTGACGGCTCTGTAGGGCTGTATGTACTATGTTGCCTGCTTTCTAAAGTAAATGCACTGGGTAAAAATATCTTCAGGAGCACGGTATAGAATTAAAATCACATGGACATTCTGTCCTTTCCTGGAGAAAAAAATCCTGCTGAAATAGAACCTGGAGGGTATTGTTTCTTGTGCACAAATCTTTGGAGTGATTTGTAGGATCTTCAATCTGGTACTGCGCCTTCAAAAGGTTAGATCAAAGCCCTAAAATCCTCAATTATATGTTTTCAATTCCCTATCTTTCACTCATATTCTCTACCTACTCCATTAATGTTTCCATCTACAAAATCTGCATATTTTAATAACTTTGGGGGGGTTTGACAGATTTTCACCCATGCTTCTTTAATGAAAGTCATGTCGTAATAGCTTCCCAGATTTCCCTCATAAATTCTACCTCTGAAAGAATGTCCTTTGATGCGTTCTCGACTTCTTAAATAGAGGCTGTGAATCATGGCAACTTTCCGCCGTTGTAACCCTGCAAAATCCACAAACTTGTTACATGCACGGGAGGGTGAATGCGATGGGGAATAATGAGAAATGACAGCGCTGCATGGTGGGCTGGTGGAAAAATGTAGGGCGATGGTAGGAAATGCAGCGTAACAGTGTGGGATGGCCATGGAGAAAGATAGTGGAATGCGAAAATGATCGTGAAAATATGAAAGAAACGAAGGAATGAACCAAATATAGGTCTGGGGTGATGGAGAGCAAGTGGGGAACAACTTGAGGATAGGTGGCACGATACTAAGGCAGTGGGAAATGGACGACGTGGAATGCTGACAGTGGGACCGGTCAACGGCGGGGATGATGAAATCTTGACCGTCCGATCTCAGGAGGATATCAACGATTGATAAAGTGTCGGAAGCGATGGACAATGGGCCAGGGGTGTATTTGCCGTGGATTAAAACCTGTGCAGCTTCGATGTGCAACGACCGTTAGATGAAGATCTCCAGATCCGACGGCTGACAGCGATATCGCTATGCATCTTTTTCCGAATAATAGTGTGCGATGAACGGCGGTTTTGGAGCCGTACACGGGGACACGCGGCAGACAATGTATGGAATCGCTAGCCAAATGAGAATTACCACCCACCGTCGAAGGGCGATGCGATAGATACCACCTGGTTTTGGAGTATCATGTTGCGGGGACCACCGGGGCAAGGGAGATACGGACCATCGGATTTACGGGTGAAAGGATGGTTGAGATGTGATTTGGGCGACGAATGGAGTGGGCCACGGACGTAGTGGAGTATTGCGAATGCCGTTCGATCTATACAGACCAACGGCCGAGGGCGCGCCCGATATTCATATGATAAGAGCTTGTAGAGCTAGCACTCGGTTCTGGTTTTCGGTCACGTGGAGGAAAGGAGCAGAGGCTTGGCCGAAGGGGCTAGGCCTAATAGATTTTCGGATTTATGATCTGTGGCCTTTTATAATGTAATTTTGGGGCGGGAAAGGAAACGATAGGCACAAAAATGACTCCTTTAAGGCTGAAAGAGGGGATTTGAGAGGTTTAAGTGAAATTGCTTATGAAAATTTTTATAGATAGCTGATTATGATCAACATTAGCTCCATCTGGGGATGGCACGTTCATCCCTGAACGTGTCGAGAACTTCGCAGATCATCAGATACTCTTCTGTATGAACTCTGCCTTTCGCTTCATGATCAATCATGACACCCACATCATTCAAACAAAAACAAAAAGGAAACTAATATACAATATAATACATCAGGCTGTCTTTGCCTGAATCAGAACTAAAAGTAGGGCTTGAGAAATTGATCATTTACAGGGGCATCAAGCAAGTCACCCTGTAAATTTTCCAACTTGAAAGTATTGTTACGTCCCTGCTCCACAATCTTGAAAGGACCGAACCAGAGTGGATCGAATTTACCATGTTTTCCTTTTTCATCTCTTTGGATATCCCATCCGAGCACTAGATCACCAATTTGCAGATTCCGGTCCTTAGCATGCTGATCAAAAAGGCATTTCATCTTCTCCTGATACTTTGTCAGCCTTTGATTTACCTGATTGCGTGTTTCTTCCAATTCCACCAGCTGGTTTATTCTCCTGATCATATCATTAGGCTCTTCTTGACTTTCCTGCATGAATCGGGCTACTGGTAGGGCTAATTGAATAGGAAATATTGCTGCCCTCCCATATACCAGTTCATATGGGGATTTCCCAGTTGCTCTCTTGCTCTTAATTCTATTGGCCCACAAAGAAAATTTCAATTGGGAATCCCAATTCTTCTGATTCTCATTTATAGCCTTCTTCAATGCCCTCACCAGGGTTTTATTGGAAGACTCTGCCAAGCCATTTCCCTGTGGATAATAGGCTGTAGAGTGACTTAGTGTGATGTTATACTACTGACATAAGTTTACAAACTTTGTAGACTTGAAGGCCTGTGCATTATCAGTCACTATTCTGGCAGGGCAGCCAAACCTGGATATGATGTTTTCTTCCATGAACTTTATGATCACAGTATCTGTTGCATTCCTCGTAGGTATGGCTTCCACCCATTTGGTGAAATAATCAGTGGCCGTTAAAATCCACTTATGTTGACCACTTTATGGAGGATGTATTTCACCTATAAAATCGATTCCCCACTGTCTGAATGGTTCATCTACATGCACAGGAATCATGGGCAGAGGTGCTAACTTCTGCCTTTCAGCAAATTTCTAACATTTTTCACATGCTCTAACCTGGGAAAAAACATCTCCAAAAAGCTTGGGCCAATAAAAACCAGCCTTCAGAATTTTATGAGCAGTGGCCCTCCCACTGTAGTGACCCCCACAGATTCCCTCATGAAATTCAGCTATAATACTTCCTACCTCATCCTCTGTGAGACATAGGAGCAGCATACCTGAGGGATCTCGCTAATATAGCTGGCCATTTGTGACTATGTACTTTTGTGATTTCAATCTCAGCGTTCTGTATTTAGCTTTATCACAGCTCAGTGGGCATCTGAGTGTGAGGAGATATTCTACTATCTCTTTGTACCACTGACTGGTGAGGTACTTTATATGTGTTTCTGGAGTAGCTACTCCAATTCCCTGTCACTCGTCTTTCTCTTTAGATTCCTCACCTGCTATAATGGACAAATTTATGCCCAGAGCTTGATAGTTTGATTCAGATAACATTTTGGCAAGCCCCTATCCTTTGATCAGCTTAGTAGGGCGGATGTCTAAGTCATACTCCTGTATTTTGGCAATCCACTTCCCCCTTTTTCCTTCACTATCCCCCTGAATAAGGATATCTTTTACAGCAGCTGCAGGCACAAATGCAGTGATGTGGGACTGTAAGACATATACACGGAATGCTTTGAGGGATTTTACTAGGGTGTATGCTTGCTTTTCCAATATGTTGTACTTTAATTCTGCATCGCGGAGCATGTGACTGAAAAAGGCAATAGGTTGCTCATACCCTTCCTAATTTTTCTGCAATAAAACTCCTGCTATTGTATGAGGTGATGCAAAAGAAAAAATCATGAAAGGTTTATCATAATCTAGTCCAGCTAGCACAGAGGCTTCTGTAAAAGCATTTTTAATTCTAGTAAATGCCTCTCGTGATTCCTGGGACCACTTTACCTCATTATTCTTCTTCAGCATGTTTGTTATATGCCTAACTATATCAGCATAGTTAGGGATAAACCTCCTTAGAAAATTGATACGCCCCAGGAATACTTGTACCTCTTTCTTATTTCTGGGAAAAGCAATACTATTTATAACCTCTACCCTCTTGGGATCTATCTTCACCCCATATTTAGTCACAATATGGCCCAAAAGATTTCCCTCTTCTAATGCAAATAAAGACTTTTGATGATTCAGAGAGAGACCATATCTTCTGCATTTCTCAAAATTTCTACGCAGATGCTCAATGTGTTCAGTATCATTCTTGGAAAATATAGTGATATCATCGAGGTAGACCACCAGGAATTTATCTTGCTCCCCGACAAAAGCAATGTCCATCGCCCTCTGAAAAGTGGCCCCTGCAGTAATCAATCCAAAAGGCATCCTGGCATACATAAATGCACCCCACGGTGTGGTGAAAGCAGTCTTCTTTTGATCCTCTGGAAGTACAGCCACCTGGTTATAACCAGAGAATCCATCCATCATTGACACCCTAGAAGCTCCAACCACTTTTGGCAGGATATGGTCCATCTTAGGTAGTGGATAATTATCCTTTAAGGATGCTCTGTTTAAATTTCTAAAATCCACACACAGCCTTATTTCTCCATTCTTCTTTCGTACAGGGACAAGGTTTGCCACCCATTCACTGTACCTCAATGGTACAATTATTTTGGCTTTTAGCAGCTTCTTGATTTTCTTCTCAATAGAAGGCAGCAGCAGGGGATTTATTTGTCTGAGCTTCTGCTTATGGGGCTTTGCATCTGCCTTCAATGGAATTTTGTGCTGCATAATACTGATATCAAAATTTTTCAAGTCCTGATAGGACCATGCAAACACATCTCTGTAAGACTGAAATAATTTCTAATATAGCTTTTTATATTCTTCTGGGACCCTCTTGGACAGTCTTACAATTTTGGGGTCAGCATCAGTTCCCAGATTCAGGTCTTCTACCTTATTTTCTTCTACCACTTTGCTCAGCTGCAATGAGACATCATTATTGTCAAATAATCTTTCTAGAGGCACCAGCCCTCTAGGTATCACGTTTCCCTTCAATTGCAACACTTTATTACCTGCCACTTTCTCCTCCCAATTTCTTTCTGAAGTATTTTCAGACTCAACCTCTTCTTCGTCAGCATCAATCTCCATATTGGATAATTCTCCTACTGCTTCTAGGAATCTTTTCATCTATTCTTCATCTTAAAATACCTACCAGTGTTTGATGTTATTTGGGATTGAAGGCCGATAACGCACCTCAACTTCATATATTAAAAGAGGGTTCTGAGGTGGTCGAAATGTACTAGCAACTAGAGCAAGGGAATCAGCCATCCTATTCTGTTCTCGAGGCATGAACTGGATATTAAATTCCAAGAAGAAATTTTCTACCATTTCCCAAACTTCATTCCTATAAGCCCTTAGCCTAGGATGTTTGGTCTGACACTGATTCCTGACTTGCTTGACCACCAGTTCTGAATCTCCTAGAACTTTTAAGCTTTGTATGTTCATATTCTTGGCTGTCTGCAATCCTAATAGAAGTGCTTCATATTCAGCCACATTATTAGTAGCTTCATATTCTAGCTTAAAGGACAATCGAACCCACCTTCCTGTGGGAGAAATCAATAATATTCCAGCCCCATTACCTTCCTTTGAATTTGCCCCATAAAAATGGAGTGTCCAGATTCCTACTTCATGGCTCTCTGCGAGCTGTTCAGTCTTGATCTGACAGAAGGATGGTTCATGAGCATAATCTTGATCTTCTTCCAGCATCAAGCATGAAAAATCTCCTTCCTTACTGTAGACTGGTGAGTTTACAGAATTGTTAGCCTTAGTCACCATCTTGACAAATCTAGTCTCTCTGTATAACCTCCTCTCTTGGCCACCAAAAACTGGGATTGTGGCATATGTTAAATCCATCTTGAATGATCCACCGATTTTTTTTCCCCAGGACCTTGACAGCAACATACCAAAACGAGCTGGGATGTCAACCACCACGATGTCCATTACCACACTTTTTGCTGGGATTTGGGCCAAATTGACCACCAAATCCTTGATCATCCCCAAGAATTTAACTATTTTGGAGTCAAATGAATAGAGGTCTTTGTATGGACGGGTGATTTGTAGTCCTAATTGTTCCATGACTGACAAAGGCATAAGATTGTGGGAAGCTCCAGAATCTAGCATACAGTTATGTAGTAGCAGGTCATGAATCACTAGAGACACATAGAAGGGAGGAGTAGAGGGATCTAAATCCTCAACATGTGGGCCAAAGACTACCATGGGT
This sequence comes from Pinus albicaulis, assembly GCA_034641835.2. Classification (NCBI taxonomy): domain Eukaryota; kingdom Viridiplantae; phylum Streptophyta; class Pinopsida; order Pinales; family Pinaceae; genus Pinus; species Pinus albicaulis. The sequence continues at coordinate 240,005,036 of CM076575.1, read as the reverse complement.
CTTTCTTCTTGAAGGTTGAGACTATCAGGAGTGAGTGCTGCTTCTGGAGGGAGCATGAATGAGGTGACTTGAGATTGATATGCTGGTTGTTTCAACAGTTCAGTCAAGGGGACCGGGATTTTGACCTTTTCGAGTTCCTTTTGCAGACTGAAAGCAGGAGGGGACTTTTCTATCACAACCTCTTTCGATTCTTTATTTTTAGCTAGGGGCTTGACTTCTTTAGACACAGACTTGACATTGGGGGGAATGACTGCTTTTGAAGAGGAAGAAATTTGATCACTAAACTGCAAAGGTTTGTTTAGAGGTCCCTTACCTTTGTCTATGGATTTATGCATTGTTGACTCCTCCTGAGCAGGTGCTTCCTTCTGATGTGGCTCTTCTTCCTTCTCTTGAGTACGAGTTATCTTCTTAGAAGATCTAAGGTCATATATTCTATTGAGTTGTGCTTGCATGAGGTCAACCAATTGCTTACAACAGTGATCGATCTCTGAGTCTTCCGTGTCTCTAGCCTTTTCTTCTTCTTGCAATGAGCATTCCTCTTCTTATCTATCCGAGAAAGCAAGATTTGCATCCTCCCGTCCATAGGCAGTATCTCCAGTGGGATCATCTTCTGGACCTTCCAGGTACAATGGGTGTGGTACCTGATCCTGTTGCTCTTTTGATTCCCTTGGAAATATTTGCAGGGGTGGTCCTCTGTACTGAGGATTGTAACCTCTGTTTGGAGCATTCTGGAAATTATTGAAGACTGAGTTCTTGGCTTCCAATTCAAGCTTGACCATTTTCTTAATCAATTTGCTCATTTCTTCCATTTTTTCATTGGCTAAGTCTCTGTCTTAGTTAGAGGTAGATGCCTCTTCTTTGCCCCTTCTTCTGGTATCTTGTTCAGATCTTCCTTTTGATTTGCCAGTGGAGGCAAAGTTGGCTTCCAACTCTAGTGCATCTATCTGAGCATCATCCAGAGTAGCAGGCTTTCTTTCTCTGAGAGAGAAACCAAATTCTAAATCAAAGGCTACTACAAAAACAACTTTAGCAGTAGTTTGATGGGGTTTCATATCAGCAGGGAGACTCAGGTACAATTTATTAAATCTCTTGATAAATTCTGACACTCGTTCATTTTGTCTTTTCTTTAATGTATTGAAATCAATGAGACAATTTCCATGATCTTTCTTCTCTCCCCATTTCCTGAGAAAAGTGTCTTCCATGATATCCCAAGTGGTAATAGAACGGCCAGCCAGTGTCTTAAACAATTTTTGAGCTTCACCATCAAGAGATTGCACAAACAGTCTTAAGACCACATCTAAATGTTCAACATTGAAGTTCTCTGCAAAGGAGCAGAAAGTCTCAAGATGTTTTTGAGCGTCAATCTCGTTTTCCCCATTAAATCTGGGCAAGATCTTCAAATAATCCTAGGGCATATCATTCAACACTTTGGGTAATGCCAGGGGAGCGTATTTATTCATCAAGAAGGCCGGAACATTGGCCATTGGAGGAGGTGGAGGTAGTGCAATAGTTTGATGCGTAAGAGGAGGAGGAGGAGGTGGAAGTGGAGTATGAATAATAATAGGAATATACTCAACTGCAGCTTGAGGGGTCAAGGGGAACAAAGGTCTGTTAACAGCAGATACTTCGGTTACTTCCTTGACCTCTTCAACCTCAAGAGTATGATGAAGACTGTCTTTATTTCTGATACCCTCTCGCGGTGGACTATCTGAGTAATATTCGGGATTTTCGTTAGTGTAGTAGGGATTTTCTCCTTGGACTTCTTGGGAGGAAGAGAATGGATAGTCTTCCTCAGAGAATTCGGGAATCTCAGAATGGACTGATTTTCTTTCCCTCCAATTTCTTCTATGTATGATATTTTCAGGGTCAGACACTGAAGGTGTCTTTGGCTTAGACGTACCTGACCTCAGGTGTGGCTTACGAGGAGCCATGACTGCAAATAGATTTATCAAATGAACAAATGTGGAGTCTCCAAGGTGAGGGATCTACAAATCTCAACTCTCCATACTCACCTACTTAGAGAGTGAATAAAAGTTTGTCGAGGCCCAGGGATTCTAAAATTTCTCAACTTCGTTCCTCGGCAATGGCGCCAGAAAGATGTTGTCGCTCCTAGAGACAGCCTAGAGTTGTGATAGACCAGTGCCTAGGACATCTTAGCATAGCAAGGAGCGTATAATATAATGTATGAAGTTGTGAACTTCAGCTCACCTGCTATCTCCTGTAAACAGGGAAATAAACTAGAATGGGACCAAGACCCTCAAAAAATGACACAGAGAAAGGGATACTGCAGAGGCAAAGTGCATAAATCTAATATGAAAGCAACAGACAATTCAGAGACAGTTTACTGCAAAGCAGGCCGATTCAGAAATACTTCACAAACGTAAGTTATCAGAAGGTGTATGTAGTGAATGAAATGTAGAGGAGATATTAGTTAACATTGAGCTGATACCCAGATATACAATACCACCATGCATGGGCTTACCAATTTAAGAATCCATACATGATAATAGCATTTTAAAAGCACCCTCCCAAAGAAACTAATATAGCATAAATATGGTTTAGCTGAATAATGGAACAGAATATCATGCATGAGCCATATTTAAAGCGCTTGATTGATCCGAGCATGGGCATCAACTAGGATGAATCCATACCAGAAATCAGTGAGCCACTCACATTCCAAAACATGATACAGGAAATATGGATGAAATGAAATGATCTATTAAATAACACATAAGAGAGAGTTACATATTGTGAAATACCAAAGACCAAAATCCTCTTTAACATATGGAACTCCTCCTCACTGAGACCCTATGGGCTCTGAGCCTTCATACAAGAATTTTACAAAATGTATACAAAAAGCCTTTCACTGCATAGTTTTCTGATAAAATCTGGAACCCTAAACTATCTGTTCTTCGTGAGCTTTATAGGAGAATAAGAGAGCTCAAAAAAGGGAGTAGGTGGTAAACATTTAATTGTCTCATTAAAGCAAAATGGTGAAAAATTGCCCGCCCATACTACTTGACGGCTCTGTAGGGCTGTATTTACTCTGCTGCCTGCTTTCTGAAGTAAATGCACTGGGTAAAAATATCTTCAGGAGCATGGTATAGAATTAAAATCACATGGACATTCTGTCCTTTCCTGGAGAGAAAACTCCTGCTGAAATAAAACCTGGAGGGTATTGCTTCTTGTGCACAAATCTTTGGAGTGATTTGCAGGATCTTCAATATAGTACTGTGCCTTCAAAAGGTTAGATCAAAGCCCTAAAATCCTCAATTATATGTTTTCAATTCCCTATCTTTCACTGATATTCTCTACCTACTCCATTAATGTTTCCATCTACAAAATCTGCATATTTTAATAACTCTGGGGGGGTTTGACAAATTTTCACCCATGCTTCTTTAATGAAAGTCATGTCGTAATAGCTTCCCAGATTTCCCTCATAAATTCTACCTCTGAAAGAATGTCCTTTGATGCGTTCTCGACTTCTTAAATAGAGGCTGTGAATCATGGCAACTTTCCGCCGCTGTAACCCTGCAAAATCCACAAACTTGTTAAAGAAAAACATGCACGGGAGGGTGAATCTGATGGGGAATAATGAGAAATGACAGCGCTGCATTGTGGGATGGTGGAAAAATGTCGGGCGATGGTAGGAAATGCAGCGTAACAGTGTGGGATGGCCATGGAGAAAGATAGTGGAATGCGAAAATGATCGTGAAAATATGAAAGAAACGAAGGAATGAACCAAATATAGGTCCGGGGTAATGGAGAGCACGTGGGGAACAACTTGAGGATAGGTGGCGCGATACTAAGGCAGTGGGAAATGGACGACGTGGAATGTTGACAGTGGGACCGGTCAACGGTGGGGATGATGAAATCTTGATCATCCGATCTCAGGAGGAGATCAACGGTTGATAAAGCATCGAAGACAATGAACAGTAGGTCAAGGGTGTATTTGCCGTGGATTAAAACCCGTGCAGCTTCAATGCGCGACGACCGTTAGATGAAGATCTCCAGATCCAACGGCTGATAGCGATATCGCTGCGCATCTTTTGTCGAAAAATAGCGTGCGATGAACGGCGGTTTTGGAGCCGTACGCAGGGACACGCGTTAGACAGTGTATGGAATCGTTGGCCAAACGAGAATTACCTCCCACCACCGGAGGGCGGTGCGATAGATACCACCTGCTTTTGGAGTATCACGTTGTGGGGACAACCGGGGCAAGGGAGATACAGACCGTCGGATTTACGGGTGAAAGGACAGCTGAGATGCGATTTGGGCAACAAATGGAGTGGGCCACGGGCGTAGTGGAGTATTGCGAATGTCGTTCAAGCTGTACAAATCAACAGCCAAGGGCGCGCCCGATATTCATATGATAAGCGCTTGTAGAGCTAGCACTTGGTTCTAGTTTTCTGTCACGTGGAGGAAAGGAGCAGAGGCTTGGCCGAAGGGGCTAGGCCTAATAGATTTTCGAATTTACGATTTGTGGCATTTTATAATGTAATTTGGGGGCAGGAAAGGCAACGATAGGCACAAAAATGACTCCTTTAAGGTTGAAAGAGGGGATTTGAGAGGTTGAAGCCAAATTTCTTGTGAAATTTTTTACAGATAGCTGATTATGATCAACAGATCCTGTGGAACAATCTGCCATTGGGTAAGACCTATGGTTGTTTAGGAAAAGAAGACTAAGGGAGAAATATGGATTTGTGTGGACCTGTGCAAGCTAAATGATGCATGTGTACATGACCCCTTTCCTACTCCTTTTTCAGATGAGATATTGGACAATGTGGGAGGACAAGAGGCCTACTCTTTCACTGATGGATTTTTAGGGTACCATCAGATAAGGATTGCACAAGAGGACCGAAGTAAGACCACTTTTGAAATAGAATGGGGATCCTTCCAATACAAAATCATGCCTTTTGGCTTGAAGAATGCACCTGCTATATTCTCACGTGTTGTAGTATTTGTATTCAAGGAGTTCATGCATGAGTTTCTGGAGGTATACTTTGATGATTGGACTGTGTTTGGACTACTGAAGAAACATGTTTCCAACTTGTGCTTGATGCTCAATACTTGCAAGAAGCATCAAATCTCTCTTAACTTGGAGAAGTGCATATTTTGTGTTCCTTTTGGGATCTTGTTGGGGCATATCGTTTTTCATCAAGGGTTGATGGTAGATCCAGCCAATATTGCAATTATTATCAATTTAGAGGTTCTTGCTAACATAAAACAGTTGCGCTCTATCTTGGGACACACAGGATACTATAGAAAATTCATTCAGGGCTATGCCCTGATCACTGCACCCATGGAAATTTTTTTGAAGAAGGATGTGTCCTTTTGTTGGGATTAGGAATTACATAAGATCTTTGAGCTGTTGAATGAATGTTATTGCGCCTATTTTAATATTCCAGGAGAAGGAGATATTGATCACCTCGTTGCCTTTGCAAGTAGGAAGCTATCCATTTCAGAGCATAACTATTCAACCACAGAAAGGGAAGGATTGGATACGGTCTACGCTTTGTAGAAGTATAGCCATTATCTGCTAGGAGGGCACTTCAAGATGTTCATTGATCATTTTTCTTTGAAATACCTGGTCAACAAGCCTGTGTTGGGGGGGAAGATTTGTAGATTGTTGTTGCTATTTCAAGAATAGGATTTTGAAATCATTGTTAAGCCTGGTAGATTGAATGTTGGACCTGATCACCTAACACACATTGATAATGGGGAAGAACTGACAAGTATGGAGGATGGATTACCTGATGCGCAGCTCTTTTCTATCAAGGTGATTGATGAACACTTTGCAAATATAATTCACTTTCTGACTACTAGTAGTGTGTCTTCTGAAAACTCGGTGCAATAAATGAAGGAGTTGGTTTCGTACGTAGCTAACTTTACCTTGATTTTTGGTCAACTATACAAGGTGGGAGCGGATGAAGTGTCAAGAATGTATGTCTTAGAACATGAGAGACAATACATATTTTTTGAAGCTCATGGGGGAGTGGTAGGAGGCCACTGTGCACAGAAAGCTACTGCGCAGAAGGTGTTGCGTGTTAGGTTATGGTGGCCCACACTGCACAGTGATGCACATAACTACTATCGAGCTTATGATGCATGCCAAAGAACATGGAATCCATCACGTAGAGATGAGATTTCATTGCAGCCGCAGATGGCCCTGCAACCTTTTGATAAATGGGCCATATAATTTGTTGGACCTATTAATCCTCCTGGGAAAAAGACTGGCATGCGCTACATCATCATTGCAACAGACTATGTAACAAGATGGGTAGAAGCTAAGCCAGTAAAATATTGTGCTACAAACACTAATGCTCACTTTGTTTTTGAAAATATCATGACTATATTTGGGTTCCCGAAGATATTAATGAGTGATCGGGGTACGCACTTTGTTAATGAAACTATTGAAGCTCTGATAGAGGAATTCCATATACATCGCCAGAAGAGTACCCCCTATCACCCTCAAGAAAATGGTGCGGTCAAATAATTTAACAAGATCCTGGAGAATGTGCTCACAAAGATCTACAACACAGACCAGAATGATTGGGATGTGCGCATACATGTTGTCTTATGGGCTTATAGGACTACATGCAATAAGTTGACTGGAAAAATGCCATTCAAGATGGTTTATGGACAAGAAGCAATCATGCCAATGGAATATATCGTCCCAAGCCTGAGCATCGCAGCATTCACTATTATTGTTGAACCAAATATCATGGAGGAACATCTATCACAATTGGTTGCCTTAGAGGAGGATCATTTTATTGCTAAATTTCATCATCAAGTGCAAAATGCGATCGAAAAGGCATGGCATGATAAGCACATCCGGAAAAAGGCATTCAAAGAAGAAGATATGGTTTTGTTATGACAGTCAGTTTGCGCGCCACCCAGGGAAGTTCAAAAAGCATTGGTTGGGACCGTATATTTTGAAGGAAATCACTAATGGGGGTGTGGTGCGCTTGGCCACGTTGCGTGGTGAGAGTCTTCCTGGGTACATCAATGGAAGCTAGTTGAAGCCGTATAGGGATAACCCTATGCCTACCAAATAACTATATGACCGGAGAAATGAAATCCACTTGTTTGCGCATTGCGCAGAGGACATAGGCAGGCAAGTGCGACATGAGCACAGGGGTTGTGCGTAGTGGAAAAAACTAGTCGTTGGAACAGTAAATCTGGGTGAAAAAATCGATTTTACCATTGGATGGAGCGGGTTTACTACATTTAATGAGTAGATCTTATGGGATTTTTGACCGTTTTTATGAGGATAAGGTTCCGTTAATGAAGCTCTGACCATTTTTACCATGGATCACCTATAAAAGAAGGGGAGTGAGTCGCATTTCGTTCCTTTGTTGTTTGAGTGAATTGAGCCCTGTAATTATCTTTGTGAACTATATTTCTAGCCATGAGACCCCTGCATTGGATGTGAGTAACCCTAAATTTATTTTCAAGCCCAAAATGACAACCACTAACCCCGCTGTTGAGAGTATGCAAGTTGAGGAGCACTTTGTGCCGCTTACGGCATCTGCTGATCCAGGCTTCGATGATGTGCATCAATTTATCCCTGAAGTGCGAAATTCATGTCCACACCTGCCAAAGGAAAGGGAAATATGACCAAGGGATCATCCTCAAATTCGCAGACGTCACCTAGACAGATAGGTCCCCTATAGGTGACCTGAAAAAGAGACCCATGAGCGCAACTGAGGAGGTTGTGCCCTTCGTCGAGCCCATCTCATGGCTCCCTAAGTATGTTAATCCATGCCGACCCTCTATGAAGGCATAAAAATATTTGGACATGGTGGGCAATTACTTTAAAATGCCACTGATCCCAGAAGTGGTCACGTTGGAGGGGGATATGTTTGGGAATATCCTTGCAGTCAATTTTTATGATTATTATCTGTAGAACAAGAAAAAATTCCCTGAACTGGTGCCATAATTATATCTTGATCATTTTTTCTACGTTGGAGTTGTGAAGGTAGAGACCATGCCTTGGGTGCGCGGGTTGAGTAATGCAAGAATTCTCAATATATTGAGGATTCCTCACTTTAACCGATATCCCATCATGGACATATGTGTGTGCCAACTACTGGAATTAGTACATAATGTGTGCCTTTGGATCAAGAGCCAAATTCCAATAGATGTCGCGTTGATCCACCAAATCACTGACCTGTCAAAGAAGGGACCTAATCCCATTGCTAATTATGGCAAGAGACATCAGCTGAAGGTAGATGCATAGGTTAAGAAGGACTACAAGGTGGGGCGGGATACCCGGGGTTTCCTGGTGCAGCAGCTTGAGGATCTAGCGGTGCGCCTTGGCACCTTAGTGTTGAGTTGTAAAATGATGCGTAAATGCAGGCCTAAGGTGGTCCCTACACACGTCATCACACTGGTTGGGAAGTGCAAGTAGGGCATAAGTTTTAATTGGTCACAATTCCTTTGCACCAAATTATTAGAGAACGTGTGCGAGGTGGAGGAAGAAGGAAAGAAATTTTGTTATTCATGGTTGATCTTATTAATTTCTCTGGTTGCATGGGAGATGCCAGAGAGCGCAGTCCTCCCGGATGTCGAACCTGGTGTTTTTGAAGGAGTACGCTACGCCAATTTGTGGGACTCAACCGACCCAAAGCGCATCATGGAGAATAAGATCTTTTGGGTCTTGTTCGAAGGTGCATTAGCCATAGCCATTGACTCGCGTCCCCAATTGTCCCCAACTACACACAATAAATACAAATCCATTGTGGACTTTGTTATCACCCTAGTAATTTCTTAAGTTGTGGGATTTGAGTTTTTAGTCAAAGAACACTAGGGGTAACCACAAATCTACTTCAAATCCTAGAATCTAACCTTCCTATAATTCAGAGAGGGCTCTTTCTTTAAGATTTTTCTTTTTCTTTTTTTTTATGTTTTTAAGCTAGTTATGATAGAACAATTGGTTTTGTTTTTAAATTTTTTGGTGGGTAAAAATCACTTAGGATTAAACTATAGAGAGATCTAATTGTCCATTGGGCAATGGAGTCTAAGTCTAGATAACAGTACTAGAAGGCAAGGCCAAAGGGGTACAAATGTATTCAGGGCAAGGTAGATAACCCTCAGAGATTTGGGGAAATGTTTTTTATGAAATGGTATGATCAGGATAAAGGGCAATGAAGGATCCTTTGATCTGAAAAATGGAAGGAGGCAGGGGTCAAACGGGAGTAGGAGCAATGAAGAATTCCTAACACCGGAAATCAGCAGAAAACATTTAAATGGTAACTTAGTTAAAAACAGGGAGAAAAAGGCTAGTCCTGTAGTAATATTCCTAGTTACACATTAATATAGATCAAACACATAATGAATTTCATGAAACTCAGAAAAGAAACAATGACAAGAAGAGATGTACTTCACTCTTCAACTTATCGCAAGAATCCTGAATTATGATGCCACTTTAGCTTTGTCCAGTCTGCTACCTTGAATTCAACACATGAGAGCCTCCAATGTATCAGCAAAAGTCTATATTAATATTAGAAATTTTATTCCACCCTAAAATACTTCAAAGGGTGAAGTATTTATACAAATTCTAAATTAAAATATCTTGAAAAACTATCAAGATTGGTTTCCAAATATCTCCAACTGTTTTACATAAATAGAACTTAAGTAAAGGACACTAAAAACTAATGCATCTATTTGGAACTATTGTTTATGGATTGGTGATGACAAAGAGGATAATTCGAATTTGATCTCAACTCTTAGTTGATGATGAGGCATCCAAGTCACTAATTGTCTCCTTTATTTGTGCATTTCGCTCCATCAATTCTGCAAACTTGGGCTCCAATGATACCTTTGTATTTCTTAATCTGAAATAGATATGTAAAATGTGAAAGAGGTTATTGTATATGAATATGTTGGTGAGATACACCTCTCTCAGTTCCCTAAAATTACACTCCAGCTATTCACAATAGGCTCTGCAAAAATATGTGTAAAACAAAGTTTTACAGAGTCTGGAAAATAGGCTGTAAAGATGGACATGTATCTCTCATTCTGTAATACCTGTGCACAAATTGAGATAGGTTTTTGTAGATTTGTCTCGTAGGAACAAAAACCTCCTACAATTTTGTAATATGTATTTCTAATTGGCGATAATTGTCTATGCAAAATTATGACTTAACATGAATTTTCTGCAAAAAGTTCTTTCCAATATTGTTTAATACTTCCCAACCCATAATGGTTGTTAGAAAAGTGAGAGAGGTTTTTGTAGTTGGACATCTTAAGAACATAAACCTCCTTAAGTGTTTCAAAATTCATCTTGGATTGGTCACAATATATTCTGCAAAACAATGACTTAAATAGGAAATTTCTGCAAAAATGTTCCTTCTTGTTGTGTTTTCATCTTTTAACCTTTTTGTTCTTTTAACTGTTTTTACTTTCAATTTGGATAAATTTCATTGTTGGTGAAAGTATTTTCATCTCTATTTAACCATTACTACCTCTATTTTTACTTTTAATGTTTTACCTTGATTGCTCTGTAACTTTGTTTAACTTTCACTCTGACTTTTACCTGATACACTTTAACTTTGATGTTCTTTGACTATTCTGTTTCACTGCCATTGTGAATTCTGATTTCACTTTTACCATTCATTGTGCACATTTCATCATTCTGATCTCTCTCTGATTTGATTTTATTTTTTCTTTTTATACAAACTGTTGGTTGAATGAAGCCTTTGAATTAAAATATGAGAATTTGGAGCAAACAATTTTGTCAACTAGTATTGAAATTGTTGGCCCAATTCCATATTCTGATAATAACCTGCAAAAATCAAAAAATTTGTTAATGAAACAGAGGTCTGCAAGGAGGTGATTGAAGGCTTTTTTGAAAGACCTGTGGAATGAGATCTGTCTGTGGAGGTTTAACTTTGTTTTTAGGCATTTTTGGGTCACTTCTGCAAGATTAGACTGTTTGCAGGAGTAATTTACTTTAACAAAGGGATAATTGAGCAAATTTGGCCAAGGATATTCTCTTTTGGGTTTTCTGATCAATCAGGTTTATCAAAGGAGTTACGAGGCTATGAAAACTAGTCTAAAGCAGAAAATAGGGGTTTTCTGAGTTTCTTGATAGAGAAATAGGGATTCAGGGTATCTTCAGAGTTTTTTAGCCTTTCAAATCTTTAAAATGGATTCTTAAACTCTGAAAATTGATAAAATTTGCTTGAAAAGGCACGCAGAGGATAAAGGGTTTCACGATTCTTGGTTGAAATGTTGGCTTCAGCAGTTTATCTGGAGCAATGCACAGCTCCTCAACAGTGTTCACAGGTATATTTTAGCAACTTCAAAGGTTTTGGGCGTAACAATGGCAACAAGGGGCTTAAAAGGCTTTATACAGAGCTTTTTTGAAAGTCGAGAGGCAGTGCAGAGGGTTAGAACACGCAATAAGGAAATAATGAATGTTGTTCAAAGGTTTTAACCATACATATTGGTCGTGTTTACTCAGCATTGAATTCACATTGCATCGGGCGAGATGCGGTTTTGGATTTAAATGCAAAACCAAAAAGTGGTTATCGCACAAGGTTCAAGAGGTAAGCTATTTGGAACAAAACGCACGCAATCGAATGAATGTAGGCCACGTGGAGGGGAAAGGTATCGCGAAACCACCCATTTCGCGTGCATTTGGAGGTCAGGTGATCGATCACTTTTTCAACACGATATCGTATATCTGTCGTTGGATCTGAGGGATGAATGCGAAGAGTCAGGATTGAATGGGAAGCTGCGATAAAATAAAATGGTGGGACCGGGGAACTTATATATGCGCAGATGGGTAAAAAACATTTATATAAGGTTTAACTTATATATTGTTTAATGAATATGGATGCGGGGTTTAGATATACGGGGCGAGGGTTTTGATTTTATTAAATAAACCTTAGTTTATTTCAAGAGATTTTGGGTTACAAGGTATGCAAGGGAGGGGGGAGAGGGGGTGGGGGGGAGGTGGGGGTAATATATCATTACAAAGGCACTTTAGACAAGGTTGTTACACCTTAAACCTTGGGAAAATACAATGCGTGTTGGGTTCAATTATATGCAGCGGTGGGATAAATGTCATGTATTCTCCTTTTTTCTTTTTTTTTAATTTGTAAAAACGTTTTAATAAAACATATACAGGTGCAGTTTATTATATTTATATGGTATTTAAACCTTTTTGAATAGTTTAAAAACCATAGGGGCAGGATATTTATTTAATGATACGTTTAGACCAAAGGGCTTCTAATTGGGGTTTTTATTTATGCACGTGGATAATTAAACTTTGGTCTAAAACTTTATAATAGTGGGTTTTTGAGAATATTTAGATATAGGGATTTATATAAATAGGATAAGGTTTTAGTTAAGGATTTAATAACATAGGTTAAAAGTTAATATGAAAGGGAGAATGGAATGCACACAAAATACACAATATGACTAAGTAAAGCAAAGCTTGTCTTTTCATCATTTCACCAATTTACCTAGGATAAAGCTTTTTTGAGGGTTTTTGTATGTTTCTGAATGAAGGAAGTTAATCAAATGGGGTTTTATGTTTCATTAAGTAAGAATGAGTCTTTACTTATGAAAATGAGTTAAAATGTATGAATAAGGGATAAATAATGATAAATGGGTTTTAACATAAGAATTTAACATTTTCAACTAACCAGTCATCGAGCCTTGGGTCCGGTCCCAACAGAAGTCAAAGAAATGCTTTGATCCTGTTTGACTGATAGTCTAAAACACTAAATACTTACAGGGGATGGGAAATTAGTGATTTTTTCCCGATGATGAATATTACATGCTTTTTCCCACTTCTTTCTACCTACCCAACATTACTCTATCATTTTTTTCTTCCTTTTAGCAGGTGCATTTAAGCTTGCTACCTTGAAACATCTTATTCTTTTGAAAGAATAAAACTATCTAATTCTACCTTATTTCATCCAAGGGCTCATATTAAACTGATGAGCTCCTCATTATTCTCTACCTAACTAATGATCTTTCAGGATTAAACTGTTTGACAAATATTTATTCACTATCTAAAACAGGGAAATTGAAAACATGACAAGTCAAGTTTAAATAGTTTAACTCATCATGGATTATGGCATTTATTGACACTGTGCCATAATTATTTGCAAAAAGTAAAAAGTAGTGGCATTTGGACTTTCACACTTTCATGTTTTATTTTTATCTTTTTTCTTTTGGGGTCTATATTTTTAAGTCCTTTGATTTTTATTTTAGGAATTTTTACCCTCTTTTTTTTTATTTTTTTCTTTTAGTAAAATATGGGAAAACAACTTGCAAAAAGCAAGGTATGTACATATTTCACAAGACTATCAAAATAAAATTCAAAATTATGAATCCTATATTTAGAGGACCCTAACAACGGCTTCACATGGGGATGACATCTCCTTGTGAGATGTCAAGAACATCTTCGACTAGTAGCCTGATTCTTTGTGCCAATCCCAAACATGAATTCGCTTTGTTATAAAATCTCTTTGACTGAAACTCTTGAACTGAATTTAATCCTTTTCTGCAAATTGAAATCTGTTCTGAAACTAAAAGAACATACTACAATTCTCAAACCAAACTGATAGATCTTAAATATCTTTAGGACCTTCTCCTTGGCTTTAAATCTTAATGAATTATTTCAAAACTAGCTGAAAATTGACTACTGAAAAAAATGCTCAGAGCTTTGTGCTTATTTGCATTCATCTACCTACTCTAATATACTATTAATTTTGTTGAATCAGGTAATACAAAAATGCCAATGAAACCAGTCAAGTAGATGTAGAAATGAATGGATAACTCGACTGCTTGTCATCAAACTTGGAAGTATAACTTTATCATGTGTCTTCATGATCAATGATATGGTGTGAAATGGCAATTGCTGATATATTTGAACCTCATAGATAAAACATGTTTGCGGAATTGAGCTAAAAATAGTCTCCATATAATTTGCTATAGGATCATCAAAAGCATAATGTATGATTTGTGCTTCTAGGCCTTCAATGACTAGTTGCTCAGTTGTATTCTGAATATTAATCCCTGAAACTATTTCTTCGGTTTTGTGCTTGAAAGAATAATCATCCTCAAACTGCAAGTCAAAAGGTAGTACAATTTCCTCTTGCTTTGGAGAAGGAAGATTTTCCAAGAATTCTTTAGGATCTCGGAAATTATATGACTGAATTTGAGAATGCAAAAGTTTAATTTCATTTTCATATTTTTCAGAAACTATCTCAAGAACATATATTTTAAGTTGTGGAGAATATTTTCTTGATTTCAAAACAAGAAGGACAGCTGCTAGAAAATCTTTATCAAGTTGAAATTCAAATAACTCATCCCACAAACTAGCTAGTGATTGCTCTGTGAAGTTAGCTTGAATTTGGAGAACATAATTATCATCAAACTGATCATACTTAGACAGATCTTCAGAAGAAGGAATGTCATCAATTATATACATTAGATCAGCAGATTGTTTTTCCAGTAATCCTGATATATCTTGATTAGATTGGTTGCATTCTATTTGAAAGTCATCATTTTGCTCAATAGGAGTACTATCAAGCAATAAGCCTTTTTGGGAAGGTAGAACAACATGAGCATCAACCCATTCTTCTGTCTCTTCATGGATAAAAACTTTAGTACATTCATCAACATTAGAATAAGTCGAAATAATTTCTTCATTATGTAAATATTTTGAGGATGATTGCATGTTTAGAAGAAAATTGATTTCTTCTTCGGTGAGGGGGGGTGGGAATCTCTAAATTCCTAGATTTGAATAACAATTGTTTTTTCGCTTATGTAAAAATTGATCATAAGGTTGAATATTTTCTTTAACTTCATTCAAAACATTATATGAAACATCATTTGTTACTACAGAGGGGCTTTGTGGATCTTGATTCATCTCTTGATCTATTTCATATTTGTTTAACTCCTCTTGATTATTATGACATTTAACTTGAGAATGAAAGTTCTGGAATTCTTCTAATAAATCTTCAGGATGCCAATTTCCAAAATCTTCATCAATATTTTTAAGGTAATGTACAATATCTTCAGCTTGATCACAAAAAATTTCAGCTAATGATAAAGATGGAAAATCTTCTTTGTAATGCTCATAAAATACCTTGTGAAAAACTTTTAAAGAAAATAAAATAGCAAGTTTGAGAGCTTCATACCATTCCCTTGTTGGTCCTTCTAAGGTTGCCATGAATAGCTTCATGAGGCAATCCTCATGCCAATCACACTTCAATCTCCATGAGTGTATATGAAATTTAATGAGATGTAACAAAGGATCATCAATATTCTCATCTTGAAACATGGGCAGATTTTTATCCCAAATTACCTTTGGTAGTTTGTGTGGAAATCCAAGTATGTGATCTCCGCTCATGGGAGCATACCTGCGTTTTATTCTTGGGTCATCTTGTAAATTAGTCATAAAGAAAGGCCACTATATCTATAAAACCAAGTTAGATCCTTATATAAAATAAAATATATATTGAAAAACTTTCTTACTGAGAAAGAACATAATGTCCTGGATTAAGATCCAAGCTGAAAGCCTGATCTTTCCATATTTTTCTTTCAGTTTCATTCCTCCATTGGAGTCTTGATTGTGAAATTGATGTGGAGTCTCCAGCTAGATGATTTTGACCTTTGTATGTCTGATCATTGTCCACCATCATAGATCAAATCTGAACCTGTAAAATATTTCTGAAGAAAAGGTTAGTTTTCCCCAGTGTGGTCGCCACTATTTTATCACCCTAGTAATTTCTTAAGTTGTGGGATTTGAGTTTTTAGTCAAAGAACACTAGGGGTAACCACAAACCTACTTCAAATCCTAGAATCTAGCCTTCCTAGAATTCAGAGAGGGCTCTCTCTTTAAGATTTATCTTTGTTTTTTTTATGTTTTTATGCTAGTTATGATAGAACAATTGGTTTGTTTTTAAAGGTTTTGGTGGATAAAAATCACTTAGGATTAAACTATAGAGAGATCTACTTGTCCATTAGGCTATGGACTCTAAGTCTAGATAGCAGTACTAGAAGGCAAGGCCAAAGGGGTACAAATGTATTCAAGGCAAGGTAGATAACCCTCAGAGGTTTGGGGAAATGTTTTTGATGAAATGGTATGATCGGTATAAAGGAAAATGAAGGATCCTTTGATCCGGAAAATGGAAGAAGGAGGCAGGGGTCAAACGGGAGTAGGAGCAATGAAGAATTCCTAACACCGGAAATCAGCAAAAAACATTTAAATGGTAACTTAGTTAAAAATAGGGAGCAAAAGGCTAGTCTTGTAGTAATATTCCTAGTTACACATTAAGATAGATCAAACACATAATGAATTACATGAAACTCAGAAAAGAAACAATGACAAGAAGATATGTACTTCACTCTTCAACTTATCGCAAGAATCCTGAATTATGATGCCACTTTAGCTTTGTCCAGTCTGCTACTTTGAATTCAACACATGAGAGCCTCCAATGTATCAAAAAAATTCTATAGTAATCTTAGAAATTTTATTCCACCCTAAAATACTTCAAAGAGTGATGTATTTATACAAATTCTAAATTAAAATATCTTGAAAAAATATCAAGATTGGTTTACAAATATCTCCAACTGTTTTACATAAATAGAACTTAAGTAAAGGACACTCAAAACTAATGCATCTATTTGGAACTATTGTTTATGGATTGGTTATGACAAAGCGGAGAATTTGAATTTGATCTCAACTCTTAATTGATAATGAGGCATCCAAGTCACTAACTGTCTCCTTTCTTTGTGCATTCTGCTCCAGCAATTCTGCAAACTTGGGGTCCAATGATACATTTGTATTTCTCAATCCAAAATATATATGTAAACCATGAAAGAGGTTATTTTATATTAATATGTTGATGAGATAAACCTCTCTCAATTCCCTAAAATTCCACTCCAGATGTTCACAATAGGCTCTGCAAAACGATGTGTAAAACAGAGTTATACAGAGTCTGAAAAATAGGTTGTAAATATGTGCATGTATCTCTCATTCTGTAATACCTGTGCACAAAGTGAGATAGGTTTTTGTAGACGGGTCTCGTTGGAACAAAAACCTCCTTCAATTTTGTAAGATGTATTTCTTAATGGCCACAATTGTCTCTGTAAAATGATGACTTAACAGGAATTTTCTGCAAAACGTTCTTTCCAATATTGTTTAATATTTCCGAACCCATAATGGCTGTTAGAAAAGTGAGAGAGTTTTTTGTATTTGGACATCTTAAGAACATAAACCTCCTTCATTTTTTCAAAATTCATCTTTTATTGGTCACAATAGTTTCTACAAAACAATGACTTAAACATAAAATTTCTGCAAAAATGTTCCTTCTTGCTGTGTTTTCATCTTTTAACCTTTTTGTTCTTTTAACTGTTTTTACTTTCACTTTGGATATATTTCATTGTTGGTGAAAGTATTTTCATCTCTGTTTAACCATTACTGCCTCTGTTTTTACTTTTACTGTTTTACCTTGACTGCTCTGTAACTTTGTTTAACTTTCACTTTGACTTTTACCTGATACACTTTAACTCTGATGTTCTTTGACTATTCTATTTCATTTTCATTGTGAATTATGATTTCACTTTTACCATTCACTCTGCATATTTCATCATTCTGATCTCTCTTTGACTTGATTTTATTTTTTCTTTGTATACAAACTGTTTGTTCAATGAAGCTTTTGAATTAAAATATGAGATTTTGGAGCAAACAATTTTGTCAACTAGTGTTGAAACTGTTGTCCCAACTCCATATTCTGATAATAACCTGCAAAAATCAAACAATTTTTTAATGAAGCAGAGGTCTGCAAGGAGATGATTGAAGGCTTTTTTGAAAGACCTATGGAATGAGATCTGTCTGTGGAGGTTGAACTCTGTTTTTTAAGGCATTTTTGGGTTACTTCTACAATATTAGACTGTTTGCAAGAGTAATTTACTTTAATAGAGGGGTAATTGAGAAAATTTGGACAAGGATATTCTCTTTTGGGTTTTCTGCTCAATCAGGTTTATCAAAGGAATTATGAGGCTGTGAAAACTGGTCTAAAGAAGAAAACAAGGGTTTCTGAGTTTCTTGATAGAGAAATAGGGATTCAGGGTATCTTCAGATTTTTTTAGCCTTTCAGATCTTTAAAATGGATTCTTAAACTCTGAAAATTGATAAAATTTACTTGAAAAGGCACACAGAGGATAAAGGGTTTCACGATTCTTGGTTGAAATGTTGGCTTCAATAGTTTATCTGGAGCGATGCACAACTCCTCAACAGTCTTCACAGGTATATTTTAGCAACTTCAAAGGTTTTGGGCGTAACAATAGCAACCAGGGGCTTAAAAGGCTTTATACAGAGCTTTTTTTGACAGTCGGGAGGCATTGCAGAGGGTTAGAATGCACAATAAGGAAATAATGAATGTTGTTCAAAGGTTTTAACCATACATATTGGTCACATTTACTTAGCATTAAATTTACATCGCATTGGACGAGAGGCGGTTTGGATTTAAATGCAAAACCAAACAGTTGTTATCGCGCAATGTTCAAGTGGTAAGTTGTTTGGAACAAAACGCACGCGATCGAATGAATGTAGGCCACGTGGAGGGGAAAGGTATCGTGAAACGACCCATTTGGCATGCATTTGGAGGTCGGGTGATCAATCACTTTTTCAACGCGATATCGTATATCTGCCGTTGGATCTGAGGGATGAATGCAAAGGGTCAGGATTGAATGGGAAGCTGCGATGAAATAAAATGGTGGGACCGGGGAACTTATATATGCATAGATAGGTAAAAAACATTTATATAAGGTTTAACGTATATATTTTTTAATGAATATAGATGCGGGGTTTATATATATGGGGTGAGGGTTTTGATTTTATTAAATAAACATTAGTTTATTTCAAGAGATTTTGGGTTACAAGGTATGCAAAGGGGGGGGGGGGGTTATATATCATTACAAAGGCGCTTAAGACAAGGTTGTTACACCTTAAACCTTGGTAAAATATAATGCAGGTTGGGTCAATTATATGCAGCGGCGGGATAAATGTCATGTATTGTCTTCTTCTTTTTTAAACATTTGTAAAAATGTTTTAATAAAACATATACAGGTGCAATTTATTATATTTATATGGTATTTAAACCTTTTTGAATAGTTTAAAAACCATAGGGGCTGGATTTTTATTTAACAATATGTTTAGACCACAGGGCTTCTAATTGGGGTTTTTATTTATGCACATGGATAGTTAAACTTTGGTCTAAAACATTATAATAGTGGGTTTTTTGGAATATTTAGATATAGGGATTTATATAAATAGGATAAGGTTTTAGTTAAGGATTACTAACATAGGTTAAAATTTCATATGAAAGGGAGAATGGAATGCAAACAAAATACACAATATGACTAAGTAAAGTGAATAAGTAAAGTAAAGCTTGTCTTTTCATCATTTCACCAATTTACTTAGGATAAAGCATTTTTGAGGGTTTTTGTATGTTTTTGAGTGAAGGAAGTTAATCAGATGGGGTTTTATGTTTCATTAAGTAAGAATGAGTCTTTACTTATGAAAATGAGTTAAAATGTATGAATAAGGGATAAATAATGATAAATGGGTTTTAACATAAGAATTTAACATTTTCAACTAACTAGTCATCAAACCTTGGGTCCAGTCCCAATAGAAGTCAGAGAAATGCTCTGATCCTGTTTGACTGATAGTCTAAAACACTAAATACTTACAGGGGATGGGAAATTAGTGATTTTTGCCCAATGATGAATATTACATGATTTTTCCCACTTCTTTCTACCTACCCAACGTTACTCTAACATTTTTTCTTCCTTTTAGCAGGTGCATTTAAGCTTTCTACCTTGAAACATTTTATTCTTTTGAAAGAATAAAACTATCTAATTCTACCTTATTTCATCTGAGGGCTCAAATTAAACTGATGAGATCCTCATTATTCTCTACCTAACTAATGATTTGTCAGGATTAAACTGTCTGACAAATATTTATTCACTATGTAAAACAGGGAAATTGAAAACATGACAAGTCAAGTTTAAACAGTTTAACTCATCATGGATTATGGCATTTATTGACACTTTTCCATAATCATTTGCAAAAAGTAAAAAGTAGTGGCATTTGGACTTTCACACTTTCATGTTTTATTTTTATCTTTTGGGGTCTATATTTTTAAGTCCTTTGATCTTTCTTTTAGGACTTTTTACCCCCTTTTTTTGATTTTTTTGATTTTTTTTTAGTAAAATATGGGAAAACAACTTGCAGAAAGCAAGGTATGTACATATTTCACAAGACCATCAAAATTCAATTCAAAATTATGAATCCTATATTTATAGGACCCTAACAGACTTCAAGGTGTCGATGCACAATGTGCAGATCCGGTCGTTCAAAGATCCAATATGGTACAACCTGCCTTATATGGTGACAGAAGTTGAAATCAACTAGGTCATTGCGACTTGTTGGCAATCTGAGTTTTAATGGACCAGAGCAATGGTAATCACAGCATTGCAAAAATGTGCTTCCAATTTTTTATTGCAATCTATTTGTTTCATGATCCTTTGAAACTCTATTTTTCTCACTAATTGTGGCCAACGAACTTTGAATGCATATTGGAGGGAAAGGTAGAATAATAATGGCTAGAGAAGCGGGAATAGGAGAAGCCATCCTACGAATCTTCACAAAGCATGGAGCCAGAGTCATAATCGCAGACATTACAGACGAAGCCGGAAAATTTCTCGCCAAATCCCTTTCCCCTCCGGCCACTTACATGCATTGAAATGTGAGCAAAGAAGAAGACATCAGCGCTGCGGTGGATTTAGCAATGGAAAAACACAAGTAGCTTGATATCATGTTTAAAAATGCAAGAATAGTCGTTGCAGGTAAAATCATAGCGCAATATGAGATGGAATAACTTGATCGAGTGATGAAAGTAAATGCGAGAGGAATGATGGTGGACCTTAAGCACGTAACTCGCATGATGATACCGCGGAAGAAGGGTTGAATCATCTCTACTGCTAGCATTGTGGGTATTTTAGGAGTTTCCACATACTCATACACAACCTCGAATCATGCAATCACAGGGTTGACTAAGAACAGCACAGTTGGGCTTGGGAAATACGGGATCCGAGTTAATGTTGTCTCTCCATTTAGTGTGGCCACGACCCTTGCAATGAATTACATGAAATAGGGAAATTCTTATGTTGTTTCAGAAAAGGTAAGGCCGCCATGGAGCCTTCCTACAACAGTGTTTCCAATTTACAGGGAACGACTCTTAAAGCTAAGGATTTTGTGGAGGCAGGGCTATACTTGGCGAGCGATGAGGCTAAATATTTTATCGGGCATAATCTTTTCGTGGATGGCAGAATCATTGTTGTTAATCATTCTTGGAGGCTGTAAATATGTTAGTGGGCATAACCTTGTCGTGGATGGAGGAATCACTATTTTATAATTATGCATAGTTTTTTGTACTAGGCCACATTTTGTCTTAAAATGATGATCATAATTTAAATATAAGACTACCCCTCAATTGCATTTGTCATTTTGTGTTGAGCCATCAAAAATTTCCCAAAGCATGGAATGATCAATATGTTCAGCCGCATTCTATTTCTGTATCTGGGTTCTTCATCAAGTAAAGCAATATATATCCTCATTACTCGTGCCCCAATCATCTCTGGAGAGATGGCTTTGTCTTGAAAAATTATACTATTTCTCCCTCACCATATGCCCCCAACAATCTGGATAGATGGCTTTGTCTTAAAAATTATACGATTTCTTCCTAACCATATGCCCCCAAAATATTAGCGAAGGAAGATTCCATAATTTGTTTGGAAAAGCCTCACTCCACCAAGATCTCCATGCCTCCTTTAAAGACTCGTCTTGCCATCTAATACGAACAACTTACGAATGATAGATCATATTCCATATCTGGACAGTTATCATTTCACAAGAAACAAATATATGATTTATAGATTGCTTTGGAGATTTGTAGAGAGCACATCATAATGGACCATGGAAATATCTCATTTTTAAGTTATCACCTGTAGGGACCTTATTCTCCAAAAGACACCATAAAAATAATTGTGCTTTTGCTTGGATTTTTAATCTCCATATGAGCTTCTACCACCAAATATGTTCATTTGGTTCTTTTCCTGCATAGACATGAATATATCCTTCTTTTGGGGAGTATCTCCCAATCCGTGAATGGCTCCATATAATTTCATCTTCCTTTCCACTATCCCGACATGCGAATTTTTGAGAGCATTGGTGCAATTCATCCACAACTGATGCCACTCTATAGATAGATCTAAAGCATGTGCTCATAGCCAACATTGCTCCCAAATAAAAGTATTTTCTGGATCTGCTATTCGGTTTAAATTTATTATACCTTATTTGTCCAAGAAATGTACGTCTTCAGGTGGAAGGATATGCTTATTCCCACAAGCTGACAATGGGACTAGACAAATTCAAACCCAATTACCTAACCCCACTCTCCATGCCATACCAGAACTGATTATATTAAATGAATCAATCACTGCCTTCCATATAGTAGATATATTATGTATTCTATTATTTTGATACCTGGTCCATTCCTCCAGGGGTAAAGGGGCAACATATTTTCTAGATACCACTTATGTCCATAAACTATCAGTGGTCACCAATTTGCAACCAAACTTTGCAGCTAGCGCCTGTGAGAAGTAGTGTAAAGTTTTTAGTCCCTATCCTCCCCATTTTTTAGAAAGTGAAATCTGTTAGTGCCCCAAAAAAAATATTTCCTTCTATTTTTCCTCTCCATAAAAAACCACAACAACATTTTTAATCAAATTCAAAATTCCCTTGGGAATCCAAGAGAAGAAAATCTAGAATATTGGAATTACCTCCAAAACTGATTTTATGAGAACTACACAAGATAACCATCTATGGCTCCTTATTTTGAGTCTCTTTTCAATTTTCACCAATAGCCATGTCCAATAAGTTTTTTTTTTAATCATTCTGCTTCAGTTGAAAGCCCAGATATTTTAGCTCATCATCAAAATTCAAGAATTGAAATTGAAATTGTTTTTTAGCTTCTGCCACCTCCTCCTCTAAACACCCCATCACAAATAAATTTTATTTCTGTAAATTTATCTCCATACCTGTAGCTTTGCTAAATAAAATGACAATGTTTTTAATGATATCAATGTCCCTTCGAGAACCATCAATGAAAATGAGGACATCGTCTATGAAAAGTAAATGAGTCAGGACTACCCCTACTTTTCGTCTCTATGATGAATTTTCTTATACCTTCCACTATCAACAAGAAAATTAGTGGGAATAGAGGACACCCTTGTCGAAGTCCTTTGTCCACATGAAAAAATTCTGATGTTGCCCCATTAATTAATACAAAAAAGAGACAAATGATATGCAAGCCATAATCCAGTTTATAAAAGTAATATTAAAACCCAAATGAGTAAGTAACAACCTGATATACATCCAACTAGATCTATCATAGGCTTTGGATAGGTCAATTTTAAAATCATACGTTTCAATTTTTTTGCCTTCAAACTATGAAGCCCTTCCTGAACAACTCCAATAGCTTCATGAATTTGTCTATCCTCCATAAAGGAAAATTTTTCTTTTGAAACATGTTGGGATGGGATAGAATTTAACCGATTTGCAATGATCTTGCAGTGATTTATAAATGCAATTGCATAATGATATAGGATGAAATTCATCGAAGGATTTAGGAACATTGATCTTTTGGATTAGTGCAATAAAAGTAGTGTTGAATGCATCATACATCCAACCTATAGACCTATTTTCCTCAATAACCTTTAAGACATCCTACCCTAATAGTTCATATAATTTGAGAAAAAATTCAACAGGCCATCTGCCTGACCCCCGACTTTTGTATTTCTTGAACTAATGTAAAACTTCCTCTAGTTTACTGGATGTAATGAGAGCCAATAACTCCCTATTTTTTTCCTTGTTAACAAAACTTGGAAATAATCGAGCAACCTGAATAATCTCATCTCGTGAAACTTCTCAATGAGAATAGAACAAAGCTAAGAAATGTTGTATACCCATCCTATCCATTTCCCTAAATGTCGTGTCTTGATCTCCTAAATGATTTTCCAAAGACCGGATAATATTAGATGTTTTTTCTTTCCCCGGAATATTGTGGAAAAAGTTTTATGTTGTCATCCCCCACCTATAATGAAATAGCTCTGCTCTTAAGTCTCCAAGTTTGTTCCAACTCAGACTCAATCTTTTTTAATGTTTCATCATCTTTCATCCATTTTTATTTTCCCATTCAATAGTCGCCCTTTTTAGTCTCAGTAAATTTTCCTCAAAATGACTTACCATTGATCTATCTTCCCCAATACTACATAGATGCCATATATTACAAACTAATGATCTAAATTTCTCATCCTTCCATGGAATTAAATTTGAAAAAGGATCTAGGCTTATATAGGTTCCAAGAAAGCTCCAGATAGATTGGATGATGGTCGAAAATACCCTTCGTCCCAACCAATTGCTTGAAAAGAGAAAATTTGTCTAGCAATAACTCTCTAATTAGGAATATGTCTAGTCTTCTATTTTTATTTTATTTATTTTTTTCTATATTAACACATCCTCTCTTACGCATTAGAAACCTTTGAGGTTGATTCTTTCCTCTTGCATGTTCTCACTGAGTGACCAATACACCCTTATCGCTTCTTTTCCACATGTATGGTCTAAGTGTCTCCACCATAAGAATTTCCTGTCGCCCTATTCCTACGCTCGTGTAAGGAAACATACCAAGAAAACCATGACCAATCTCATGAATTTCCTACCTCGAACGCATAACCACTTTGGCACCATGACAAGTTCCTTCCTCGGCTAGCATATCCAAGGCGTCATTGCTGACGATTCTTACTCTGCGCTCGGATCTTTGAATGCTCCTCACGCCGAGACTTACCATTGTGGACTTCACAGACCTGTGACTGCACTAGTCCATAAAAATACCTTCACGTTACACTCGTCATTTCCTAAACTGCCACATACAACTCCATAGCCACTATTAACTCATTCTTTGACCGTCGATGCTACCACAGCTCCATGGCCACTGGGCCTCCATATTCGACACGTTTCTCGCACCACCTGCATTATTTCTAGTTTGTTGCCTTCATTCCGAGAGATTAAAATGCTACCACCCACCTAGCCGCCCTCACCATCGCATGTGAATAATGTTTGTCTTCTATGATCTTTGTCCAAAACTTGTATCGGTGTCTTCGCAATATCATCTCCATGTCTCACTCAACTTTGCACAGCTCAATTCGCCATATCTGGCTCCAAGAACATCGTTAATTCATCATCCTGCACCTTTAGACGTTGGCACACCTCCAACGATACTCGTCTCTCCTTTTTCCACAACATCCCTTCATATCTACCATAGGTGAAGATCCACACCACACCCATCGTTGTTCACCCAAAAATTATTTGCAATTTGTTGCGTCATTCTGATCTCAACGTATCCCTTTACTCTACACCTCGCGTCATTGGTTTTGGGTGTTTGCAACAACTCTTACGCACACTGGTGCATAATTCATGGGCTAAAAATACTCACGAACATGCCTTGGACCTTCTCTTCAGCGCTCAGATTTGATGGACCTTTTGTATTGATCTCTGATATGTGGTCAGATCTCGTTTTCAAACAGAAATCGTGGATCTAACAACAGATCCTCTACTCCTGCTGCTCAGGCCCATGACCTCCGCAACTTTCCTCAGTGCGTCGTGGCCTGTCGGCCACACATAATCGTTGCTCAACCCATGCTAAGCCTCCTAGTATTTTCTTCTACTGGATCTTGCAGCATGACACCTTCCTCAACACGTGCTTTTTTTTCATGTGAATCACACTGCGTAGCCCTAGGCTCTACTTTTCACGCCCATCTCCTTGGCCACGTCGAGAGTTGCCCTGATCACCTTCTGTTTCTCCAACGTCGATCTTCAACGTGGTGTGTTGAGAATGTTCATCTATTTTCCCAACAGCAGAACCTCTTATCACATCCAAAAGTGATGTGATCACTTCATCGATTTTATATGGCCATAGCCTTGAAACCCTTTCTGGGATCTCAAATTTGTATAGCTCAGACATGCCCCAAGGATATCCCAGGATGGATTAACTCACCAAGTATTATACGCCAATCTCTCTTTCCATCAACCCAATACAAAACCTTGGCAATAGAAGTGTCCCTTTAAAGCCAAATAATGAAGAAAAATTAACAAGAACATAAATAATTTCGAGAGGAATAAACATAAAATAATCAGCAACAAATATAAACCATAAACACGCACGTTTATCTAAGAAAAATCCCAACTCTGGGAAAACCCACCCTAATGAAATTTCATTAGCCTTGACCAAGGCCAAGTGACCCTTCACTGCTCACCTCCAGGCCCTCCTTACATTGAAGTCTTTTCAACCTTTTATAGGATTTGTTACATGCAATACAACAGGAAGAAAACCATGGGTGCGCAATACCATGTTCCCCAAAACCATCACTGTTTAGCCTGGTCAATTTTAACTATATCCCCGAGTCAAATTTACCTAACACTAGCAATCATGGCTTCTCTAATAGTCCAGGTAAGCTTAATGCTAGTCAAATCTATATCAACTAAATTATGGGAATCTAGAAATTGAGAAAATAAATGCGAGAGAGAGTCCACATGGGCATAGACTCCCCAACTCTCAAGCATTCCCAAAGAGATGTTTAAATCTCCACCTAGTATAAAATTTTCTACTCTCATAAAATATCGCTCCATTAACTTATTCCAGAAAGTGGCCCACTCCAGACAAGGACAATAATCATTTACCACCTGAAACTCCATACCAAATTCTTCTAAGAAGATATTTGGAGCAATAGTCCCTTCACACACACCCCCAAAAATTTAAGATTTTGATAGATTTGCAGTTTATGCCTAAAGCTAACCCTCTAGATCTCCCACAAGCATCTAATGCAAAGAATGGCCAGCCTTAAAAGTCAACACTCGATCCCAGAGTCTATTGAAAAAATATAATAACATGTATTTCGAACAAAACGAGGTGCTTCAAAGCGAGTTTCTTGGAGGGACTAGCTAAACCTTTGCAATTAAAAGATAACCATTTCATTTTTTACCAAAATCCGGGGGAATGTTTGCTCTAAGGACCCCATCTAATGTTAAATGTCTTCCCACAACAATATCTTGACAAGCTTGATGGATATCTTTCGACATGCGGGACTGTTAAAGAATTAATCATTCGGTTAAGCTTAGAAGTAGTTCTAGATTAGTTAACAATCAGTTTCCAGATTCAGTTTATGCATAACTATTTCTGAGTTGTATAAATATACATTTCTCCTTTCAATATAGATGTATGTAGTTCCGTTGTGCTCTGCCATTCTCTGCTGTCTCCTTTGTTAATTTGACATGGTATCGGAGCTGAGAATTGATCTTGTCGATCTTTTTTGTAAATCTATTTTTCTGTTTGTTGTTTGATCGTTGGAGTAGCAGAGACAGAGACCAGGGCACCGGAGCCAAGCTTGGAGAGTTGTGTTGTTGTTGCCGCCAGTGATCACTCTTGTGGGCAGTTTGATTTAAATCGCTGCACTGGGCTGAAGGCTCATATGCGAGAGGGCACTGGAGCGCTAATCCTTTCTGTCGAAATCCCTCCAGATGTGGCGGAATTAAACCCTGCAATGGTTCATGTAAGATGAAACCATGCGATTGGGGCGATATAACATGTCGAAACTTGAGGTGAGCGCGAATTAATTCCCAGCCAACAGAGTTTTAAGTGAACAGTTTTAAGAGCCCAAAACCAGAGGTTTCTCATTGGTTAAAAATGGGTGGACGAATGTGATTGTTTCTGGTAAACATTGCTTGGACCTGTGATCGTTTCTGCATATGTTGTTACTGTAATTTCTTAAAGGAAATTCATGTAATATTTGTTGACGTGGTTCGTTGAATAACAAAAATGGAGACACTGTACTTTGACACCCCACAACAATGTTTGGAGAAATGGAATCCGGCCTGTCCGAACGCGTGTCAGAAAATTGTGTTAATAAATGTTGAGCCGGAACATTTGTATTTGCTGGCGCTGTTGGACCAGTCAAAGGGTTGAACCTTGCTGACACAGTGGAATTGAGAACACAATCTGTTTTAACAGTTTTAGTTTTATGGGAAGTCGTTGTGAAAGTTCAAACCGTTCGATTTGATTAGGTGACATTATAAATGAAGTTGCCCAGATTTAGAATTTAACTGGGCCTTAATTTAAAATGCATTACTTTTAGATGCATAAAGTGGTGAAGTGGTGAATAAAGGAATTCCTCTAAAAGCAGTGAAGCCTGTAGACATAAAGCGGGACATGGATATCCCAGCATTTGAATTTTGGTAATTTGTCCAACGATTTATACTTATACATTTCAGTTTAGAGATTTAGAAGGAATTAATTGAATTTGAATATGGTTGAGAAATACATTTCAGTTTAGAGATTTAGGAGGAATTAATTGAATTTGAATATGGTTGAGAAACGGAATCATGTTTTTTAATTTGAATATGGTTGAGAAACGGAATCATGTTTTTGTGGTTAATTTAAAATTCGAAGAGTGAAAAAGTGAGTGAGAAAGTGAAAGTGTTAAAGCCTGTCAAAGTATTGTTTTAGTACAGAAATTTTGGAAGTTTGAAAGCTTTGTTTTACTATATGAATTTTGGAAGTTTTTGGAAGCAAGGTATTTGATGCATATGTAGGCTTGTTTGTTTGTGGAAATCAAGCAACGAGGTCATGGGAAAAGCCAAGAGGCTAAAGCAAAAACAGAAGATGTTCCAGACCTTTTTAGATCTAGAAATAAATAGGCAAAAAGACGCTTATGCATTAAAATGCATAAAAGAATCAGTGGATGAAAGTATGCTTCCCTTGATTTCAGATGCCAAGACAGCCAAAGAGGCTTGGGATACCCTTGAGAGATGTTTTGGTGAAGTTGAAAATGAAGGTGGATCTGTAGCAGCGGATCTAAAACGAGATGCAGAGTTTGTTGAATCCCACTGTGCTCAGTCACAGGTGGATGATGTCTGCGAAGAAAGTGTAGAACGAGATGAAGAGTTTGTTGAATCCCACTGTGTTCAGTCATGAGTGGATGATGTATGCGAAGAAAGTGCAGAAGCCGCAGAGAGAGAACATGAATATTTTTGTGAACCCCACTGTACACAGTTACAAGTGGACGAAGATTTGTTGATACCAGCAACATGGATTGTTGATGAAGATTTGGTGATTCCAGCAACAGAGCTTGCTGACGAAAGTTTGATGAAACCAGCGACACAGTTTGCTGATGATGACTTGTTGATTCTAGCAACACAACTTGCTGATGATGAGATGGTGAATCCAGCAATGCAACTTGCTGATGAAAATTTGATGGTTGATGTTAACTTTGATCATGAATTTTTGACTAATGATGACTGGTTGCAGATGATGCAACAAAAATATGTTATTGACATGATGTTATTTGGTGATATTTCCTCACTGCAGTTAGTGGAAGACAATTTGTTCGCAGCATTACAGGTTAGTGGAAAAGAGACAAAGGCAGAAGCAAAGAAATAATTCTGCAAAGAAAAAGCAGAAACAGAGATGGATGTAGTGCCGGAAGCAGAGAAGGAAGCGCAACAGCAGAAAGCTATCACTGCAGAGCAGAAGGAAACAGAGATAGAGGCAGAAATAGAGAAAGAAGCACAACAGGAGAAAGCTCTCATTGCAAAGCAGAAAGACCAGAACCAATGTCATTATGAAAATATTTTGGATTCTGATATTGATTTTCAATGTGCAGGTACACAAAATGATTATGAAGAAGAGTTAAAGTTTATTGAAACATGGCTTGCAACACCATGTCTGGATGAGATCTACACAAAATATGTAGAAATGAATGTTGAAGATGACATGCATGATGAACATGTCAATGAAATTTTCACGCATTGGAGTTTTGAAGAAATAAAACATTATTCTAATATTATGTTGCAGCAGATTGATCATGAAAACCATAATATGGAAGACAGTATGTGGCAGCAGCCCACATTTCTTGAAGATGTCCAGGACATGCTTAGACAACCTGGAATAGTAAAAGACCTGCACCAGCAAAGTCTGAAGTTTAAACAATACAATAAGATGAATATGAGGAAACAATTTAGAGGCTACAGAATTTGGAAGAAAAGAAGAAGAAAACCAAATCTAGTTGAAAGTCAAGAGACTTCTCTCTGACTTCGGAAATATTTTTCAATGTCAAAAGTTAGGAATAAAATAATGTAACCCTCAAGATTAAGAGGGGGTGTTAAAGAATTAATCATTCGGTTAAGTTTAGAAGTAGTTCTAGATTAGTTAACAATCAGTTTCCAGATTCAGTTTATGCATAACTGTTTCTGAGTTGTATAAATATACATTTCTCCTTTCAATATGGATGTATGTAGTTCCATTGTGCTTTGCCATTCTCTTTTGTCTCCTTTGTTAATTTGACAGGGACTGCCTCCCATGGGAGGCTTTTGGAACTCGAGAAGGGGAAAGAGGCCCTAAACCCCACCCAAAGGCATCGAGAGTTTCATATTTAATCAGATTTCTAGTAGAGGAGCGGAGATAGTATTTGGGTTTGTTACCCATCTCCGAGTAGTCTTCGTCTAAGGAGGACAAGGATGGAGAAGGGGTTGGATAGCATATAGGTGTAAAACTAATAGGTCAATATATTATCCCGTAATCCCTATCATCCATAGATGAAGGAAAAATAGATGAAAAAAATTTCGTAGAACATGAAGATTCATTTAGGAAAATAAAATCAGAGGAAGTGGTTAGAGTACCCGACAATAACAAGACCATCAGAGTTCTTACACTAGAGTCCTTTTGGGTCGGTCCAACTGCGCATTCTGACCTGTATCCTGATGGGGTTTTCCGGACAGTGACCCCTTATAGCTAATCCACCACCTGATGAGGAAGAAAATTTTGACCATCCTCGTCAAAGCAATATTTTGGTGTCTGACATCCATCTCCCATAACTTATTTTCTTATTTTTTCAAATTGATTTAGCGGGCAATATTTATAAATGTGGCCAACCTCATCGGATTTCCTACATCAGAAAGAAGCCCCCTCATAATATAGTTTTTGGAAATGAAAATAATACTTGTAATGTAAATTTAGACTTGCCAGAAGTCCCTCTCTAGTGTCTCGGAAAACCAAAATCCGAGTAAAATCCATCTTACTTGACTCTAAGTATGATCTACCATAATCCAAATAATTCCCCAGATCATCCCCAATTCTTTGAAATATATCCTTCGACCAAAGCTGAAGCGGAAGCCCGGGTAACCTTACCCAAATCGGTCTAGCCCCCAATATTTCTTTTTCCAGTTGGAAAAGTGGATACCATCTATTGAGCATAATCAGAGCCATCTCAATATTCCAAGATCTAGAGAGAGCCCAGCTTGCATTATCTTCCCATTAAATTTTAATATAATACATCCTCTTGATAATGTACAAATCACTGGAAGTTTGTCCAAAATCTGATCCCATACCTCCTGAGGCCAGTTTTGTAATCGCGTGTCAGAGTGATTTCTGCTTCGAACTCTCCCAACCAAAACTTCTCCAGTTGTTTCCATAATTTCATCGAATTTCATACTATCCCCTAATATCAAATTTCTCCCATTTTCTTTTACCTTCGTACATTTGACCTTTTTTCCTTGATACCTCAGCCCATTTACTTCAAAACTCCTTTCGTTTGTTTGAAATGGATGACGTTCTATAGTTGATGAGGAAGAGCCCCATCAACCTTCGACTATTGATGGCCTGGAAAAAATCTTCTCTATTGTGCCAATTCCCTGAATAAACCCATATGATGGAACAAAGCCATTACTCCAGGAAGAAGGCCTCCCGCTCGTATACCCACACACCAGCTTCTAAATCGACTTCCTATACCTTTATAAATAAGGAAGAAGCTAAATCTGGGACAAACCGGAGCCGATTTGACGGCCTCCGGAGTCCCCCTTCCGACAAGTTTCTATTTACGGGTCTCCTCCTCTCCATGCCATTGCATCACGTACGGATTTGTATCAGTCATCATACGGAGGCAGCATGGTTGGGCATAGCAATACGGACGAGGAAGAATTTTATGGCCATCGCCACCACTACAGTGTCGTGAACGCTGGGTATACAATACAGTATATACAAAATACGACATTTAATGGGACGCACATTTGAATTTGAAACCCGCGCAATTTTTGGTATGAATTTGAAACCCCCCCAAACGAAATTTCAATTTCTATCATACTAACAGCTCAGCCTGATGTTTGCTAAGGCGATGCCTAGATCAGAGCGCAACGAAAGGACATGCGGCGAAGCAGAGAACGAGAGAGATGGAAGTTGTTCCATCGCTATACACAAATTTCTTCTCGACAAAACTGCCGACTCTGAGAGAAGCATACGAGAAGCCTGTGGTGACACCACCGATACTAGCAAAGCCCTCAGATTGTAAGCGACATATTTATATTTAGTTTAACCAATTTATTTTCTTTTAACCCCGTAGAGTTAGGGTTAAAGATTCGTGCAAATGCAGAGTTGATATACCTATTCATTATGCTCATGTATTCTTTGCAAGTTAGTGAAAGAAAACAGAGTTAAAAGGTTTGGCAGTGGCGGGCGAGCTGATCCCTATGTGTATATTGTCAGAATTATTATAGGAAATTAAATATTTTTGGTCCTAATCGCCTAATTTAAAATATAAAAAGTCTCCAGTGTGATTTTCTTGCTGGTGCAGGCTCTGGTTCTGCTTCCCCTTTGCGACCTCCAACTTCTAAAGGAAGCTTCCTTTAGAAGTGGTTGGGAATGGGAGCTGTTTTGTATAAACAAGAGCCAATGCTAATGAACGAGATAACCTCATCATGGTATTTCAACTGTGGGCGGCCCGGATTTCCCAAGAGTGAGAGGATATTGGGAGATATCCTATCATCGCCAAATATTGGCTTCATGGGCGTCGGATCATTTGACTGGCGCTTAAATCCGAAAGTGCCTTGAATATCCTGTTTTCATCTTAACCTAGTAATACAATGTTTGAGACGCGATTAAACTAATTTAAGAGATTTGCGTGGCGCTTAAAGCCAAGTTCCATTTTAGAGTGGTTTTTTTTAAGGTTGAAAGTTGAATATTAGATGACCACCATCAACTGAGTATTAAATTTAGATCGAGTTGATGAGTGTTTATGATAGAGGCAGTTAATTAGTGTTTTTTACTTAATTGTAAATTTTAAATTTTTTAACATTTTTTTAAATTAAAATTAAGTGGAATTAACTGTCATTTTTTAATTACTATTTTTATTTTTATTTTTATTTTAAATTAAAGTTGATTAGAGTTAGGATTAATAATGAGTAAAAGCTCAAATTTGTTAGATTATATTAGTAAATCTAATCTTTCAATTGGTATATATAAAATATATCTTTAATATATATCATGCATATATGTTTGTAGAAGTTATATGAATTTTTGTAGAAGTTATATGAATATCTTATTTTAAATATATTGTTGTACATTATTATAAGTATTATTAAATTTTTAAAATATTTTACTTTATTTCACTCATGTATTTTTTTTATATATGTTTTTGGATTATTAAAATATTTCATTATATATATATATATATATATATATATCATTTGTATATGTTTTTAAAGAATGTTAGAATTTAGATTTTTGTGATCTATAATGATAATGAGATTATCTTTCAGATTAATCACATTATTAATATTTGGTGGGCATTTGGAACCATCTAATGTAGTAATTTAATGTGGTTCAT
Organism: Pinus albicaulis; assembly: GCA_034641835.2. Classification (NCBI taxonomy): domain Eukaryota; kingdom Viridiplantae; phylum Streptophyta; class Pinopsida; order Pinales; family Pinaceae; genus Pinus; species Pinus albicaulis. The sequence goes on along the minus strand of CM076575.1, from coordinate 239,971,232 downwards.
CCTCAAGATGAATCACATTAATCACATTAGATGGTTCGAAATGTCGACCAAATATTAATAATGTGATTAATCTAAAAAACAATTTCATTATAGTTATTAGAATATTTTGTTTAATTAATTTATTGTAGTACATTAGTATAATTATTGTATATTTTATGTTCTTGGAAATTACTAGAATAATTTATTTACAATTACAATATTATAGTTATTGTGCATTTTTATTAGATTATTTGTGTATTTCACTTTACCAATATAAAAATACTTTATATATGTTTGAAATTATATATATATATATAGTTATACCTTTTTAAATACTCATAAAATAGGTCACTCTTTTTAAAATAATTTAGAATAATAGAAATACATTACTCTAATAATAAAAATATTTTATTTCAATTATACATTATTGCAAATTAACATATTTTACATTACCTTTATACATTTTTTAAAATAATAAAATTATTATTCATATTAATTCAATATTTTTTTTTACCTAATTTAAATAACCACTATACCCAATTAGCAACTACATGCCACATTGCAAGAGTACTTTATTGATAAGAATACTTTCTTAATTTATTTTATAAGTTTATTACCGTTTTATGTGGGTACAAGGAAATCTCTCCTTAAAGAACTTTTAAATTCTCCAGTTGTAAATAGTTTGTGAAAACATTTACCTTCTCTAATTGCAAATGACATGTAAAAAAATCTTATTCATGAAATAACTTTTAAAAGTCTTGAATAAAAAACCATTGCTGGGAAAGAGATAAATAACCCGTCCTTGAAGTGGACTGTGATGTTAACATAATTGAAACCCCTTGACAGGATGAAGTTGAGGTCATGGAGATAACCAGACGAGCCCATCATCACAACAACCAATAAATTGTACGCTATAGGAAATTAAATGTGGTGGGCTTGTGTTTTGGCTTTCTTCATTAAACAACACACAGAACCTTGTACGCCGGACTTGAAATCCTTCAAGTTTTGGTTGTGAACGATATCGCATCCGTGCGCATATCGCATATCATACTTCAGCGGTGACAACATTTAACTTGGGCACTATCCACTTGAGCTTGCGAAATACGGTGTGTGCAAGTCGCAATGTTTGACACTTAACTCTCGGCAACTTAACGGAAAACATAACAACTTGCGATTTCGATGTGCGATGAAGATATCACATCACACCATCGCAAAGTTTTGGGACGGAGCACAAAAGGTAAGAACAAAATTTTTCAAAGCGCGAAGTGCGACGCGCTAAACCGTGGGAAGTGCAAAAAGGCGCGGGTAAAGGGAAACAGGAAATACAAAGGTTCGTTTGCCGAAACGGTAATGCATATAGGTTGGATGGGTCCCACTAATATTTCATCGGCGGTGATTTAAGATTCGAAAATTCGTTAAGTGGAATGGCTAAAGTTTTGTGAAGTACGCGGTGCATTAAAGAGGTAGGTGAATACGACGGGAAAGGAATTTAACGTAGAGTGATGGTCGGGTACAATTTTCTGAACATTACGGAAAATTGCTTGAAGTAAGTAGCTTGCGGATTTTCCATGCTTGGAGCTTGTCCTTCCCTACAAAAACATTTAACTGATGGTGTGGATGCTGCCATTTTATTCAAGGCGGTGGTTGGGAGAAATTTCCAACACACGACACACCCAAAGGCATGCAAGAGTGTTAATCCCTTGCAGATTAAGGATATTGATGATTGGGGCCAAAAGGAGATGACAACTGGGCATACCTTTAATGGCATCCAACCCAACTTGGATTTTCCAACCAACTCACGGATATTACTACATAGCCATGGGATCATGTGCCTAAGGCTTCACCAGATAATTGATGCACATGAATTTGACGGTGCCCCTGCAGCTACCCAAACTTCTAGCCCCTGATGTTTTATGTATTTTCCAAACATAATACTCTGCCACAACCCTCTTTCATTGACAACCCTCCAAAGGTTCACATCCACCCATCTTGACAGGCCTAAAGATCGAACTTAAACCAATGAGTTGAATCTTTCTATGGAACATGGATTCCATTTTGTGTATGATTTCATGGGGAATATGGAATACGTGCATCCAACACTACAAGGAAAACACCCTATAGCGGATTTTTTTAAGGAACCCCATAGAAAAATACCCTATACATCCGTTTTTAGCGGAGGTTACTAGAGGAGGTTGGCAGGCGGAGGGTTTTGCAGATGTTTTCCGCTTGGTGTGCTTATCATTAAACGTCGCCCCGGTGCTTTGCAATACCGAAAGCACCGGTGCGCACAAAAACATTGGCACACCAGACACCGTGCACTCCGTACACACCTGACCAGTACGTTGTATTATTCTATAGCACCGGTGCGTCTCAACTCTTCCGCTCCAGTGCATTATAAAACACCGTGTCAAAAACCGAAACCACCCGGTGCAGTAGAAAGAAACCGCACCAGTGCATCATAAGACAACGCGCCAAAACACAAACCGACCGGTGCGTTTGTAAGAAAAAGAACAGGTGCGCCTATAAACCACGTGCACCGATAAAGGGTTAAATTAAAAAAAATTACGGCAAAAAACCCAGATTTTTCATTTTCTAGTGCTCCTGAGCTCTCAATTACCGGTGTGCGCTCTACCATAGAATGCACCGGTGCGCACAACACATTGGCACATCGAAAAACGTGCGCGATGTACACACCCACCTGGGGCCTCCTATTATGGTCACACACCGATGCTTCAGTACTCTTCCACGCCGATGCATCATAAAACACCGCACCAAAATAGAAACGTGCCGGTGATTTCTTATCTAAGAGCACCGGTGTGCCTATAAAAATCACGCACCGGAATAGCGTTAAAAAAAAAAGAAATTAAGGCCAAAAAATCGGTGCTTTAAGACTATTCCGCACCGATGCGTTACGAATATTCCGCCCCGGTGCATCATCAAAACATCGTGCCAAAACTGAAACATCCCAGTGCGGTGTTAGTGAACTGCCCCAGTGCCTTATTAACAACGCGCCAAATCCAACACTGCCCGATGCGGTTTTAAGCAAGCGTACCGGTGAAAATCATTGAAGAAACATTTTGGCCATTCTTTTAAGGTAGTCGTCATAGGGGGAAACTGTGTCTTCCATTTTCATGTTTTTGATGAAAATATATTTTTCAAATTCTTTATTTTCTTCCTAGATGTTGACAACCAACTTAGCATTCTTCTTATTTACCTTGGAAAAAGTAATTAGCCATGTATCAATATGTTATGCAGTAAAATCAATGATGGTATCAAACTCTGCTGCCATTTTCTTTTCTTTTTTCATGCAATTGAATTTGTAACATGTCCCATGCAATTAATCCAAAATATTGCAGCATGCTCAGACGGTCTAAGCCTTTTCTAATGTGCATTTCCCTGAAACAAGAATCATATCTCCTTTTGGATAGTTCACTACAAGCATACTTGATATTCTCAAGTGTAATGACTATTTCCACCCATCCAACTTCTAATTGCTTCATTCATTCAACATTTGGTAACTGTTTGTTTTTATTTTAGAAATCAAAGAGTATTGTTATCCTACGCTTAAAAGTATTTAATTCATTATCAATGAATTGCTTGTATTATGTAAGATTACTATTAACCAAGTATGTAAAAAATTTTATTTTCTCTTGCAAATGCAGTAAATCAGAAACTGCTTGTGAGGCATCTTCAATAATTTCTAATATTTCACATATGTTATCGAGGATATATGTCTTGACTGAATTAATCAGGTTCACAACCTTATTTAATGTTTACGATGTTGCAACAACATGACTTGATGATGAAAGTCACAGTACTTCCAGTGGAATAATTAACATAGGAGCTAAATTTGTAATTTCTTGTAGGTCTTTTAATTTCCTTTTCAACATATCATTTTATGCAACCACGTTGGTAACACTTTGAGTAATTGCATCATTGGTAGATTCTTGACATACCCCGAGCCCCATCATCTCAATTCTAGACAGATCAATATCTATGTGTTCTTGATCAATAATATTTTCATTTTCGAACCTTCTTTTTAACTGTCAATTTTTTGTTGTTATTTCCATACTTTTCATTTCGCAATGTGACAGGATGTTCATCGAAAATAATTTCCTCTTCTACAATTTCACCATTATTTTCTTATTTTCTGCTAAATGAGTAACATTCAAGTTTGGATGTTCACTTCCATCACTTTTTAAGTCTATAGCCTCTTCAATGCTTTCTCTATTGATGACACTTTTGGACTTCGGTGTTGGAACTTTATGCATTTTATCTAAAAATTATTAGTGAAAATTATCTTGCTAAGTGACCAATAAGTAGTTTTCCAATACAAAGTTTTTTTGTTTTTTCTTGAATCATGGATGAGGTTGGACCAGTAACAGTGTGGAAGGTGAATATTATTGTGCAGGATTTAGCTATTTTGGTTTCTTTTTTTTCTCAGCGATTCTTTTGGCATCCATTATCGATATTTTATATCTGAGTTCCTACAAATATAATAAAATATGTGTTGTGTAAACATATTTGCTTGCAGATTATGAGATGCAAAAATTACACTAGTTCTTTCTTTGCATGTAATTATGCCGTAAGGCGTTATTATTTGAAAACAACTTTCCTAACTGCCTTTCTGTCTTAATATGTACCCTTAGATCCTATGTTAGACGATTAGATTATGCACAGCCATTGATTAACACTAACAGGTGGCAACGGTTGCAAAGCAGTTGCAAGATAGTTGCTTTGCCATTCCAAAGCTCCTCATGTCGATATTTTTATTTGTTCTCTGGTTGTCCATACCCCTCGGGCTTCAGTTACTTTCTCTGCTTTATTCTTAATAACCATTTGCAGAGCGCTTTGCAAGATAGTTGCTTTGCCGTTCCAAAGCTCCTCATGTTGGTAGTTTTATTTGTTCTCTGGTTGTCCATACCCCTCGTGCTTCAGTTACTTTCTCTGCTTTATTCTTAATAACCATTTGCAGAGCTTCACCAAACTGATATTGTCAGCATGCTGCTGTAATAATAATGCTGTGTAGCTCAGCAGGCGATATTTGGTCACTCATCATTGCAGAGACGAAGAAAAAATTGAAAGTGACATAAGCTATATATATATATATATATTGAATATATCGGTAAAGTCGGAACTAGAAGTGAGAGAGCACATTCTGCATTGCAAGATTTGCTGTGAGAACATTGAGAAGTTGAAATTTCAATTGCATCATTGCAATATTGCACTGGATGTGCCATCTGTCTTCGAGTTCCGGCTCTCCCGATTCAAAACGTAGAATAGCGTTCTATCAACTTAGGTATGTACCATTTTAACCTACCGGCATAGCTTTGTTTATTTCTATTCAAGGTAATTCATTCAATTTGTCATAGTATCATTTAGGTTTAGTTTGTTTTGTTGAATAAGCTACAGCACTCACAATTATCTCACAAGTAGATTTATTTCACTTTTTTGCGTGCACTGGAACCCCGTGCATACGACCATAATTGTATTTCAGGTATTATTTGGACATGAGTATATGCGAGTGACAGGGGCTAGAGCATTAAAAACAGCTGCGGCGCAGAGATAATGGTTGGGCATTGTGAGATGAGCCTAGCAGATGTAAATAATTGTTTCGCTGGTTTTTTTTACACAGTGGGAAAATTAGTTAGTTAGTTAGTTTTTTTTTTAATATTTCAGTATCTTCAAATTTATGGTAATGTTAAATAATAAGCTTTTTATGTAGTATTGCAAAATATACATATTTTTGTAGACTTAGTAGTAAAATGGTTATTTTTCATTTTCTTATTTTTTAAACTATCTTGTAAAAGTTTATCTACTTTTTAAGTTTTATAAATAGTTTAGAAATTAAACTAAAATACCAGTAATCAAATGATCTTCTTTAAGTTTTATAAATAGTCTAGAAATTAAATTAAAATTCTAGTGTTCAAACCACTAATTTAAACTTTATAAATAATTTATGGTAAATTAAACTTATTAACATTTAAATATTTTACATTTTAAAGTGTTTATTTTTCAGTGATTTTTATGTTTATTGTTGATTTAAAAAATTTGATGAATATAAGTGAGAATGACTATTTCACTTCACTCATATCTATCAACAACATATAAAACAAATCATTCTTCAACAACATATAAAACAAATCATTTATACATCGAAAAATCAGTTCTATATATTATAGTAGTTCTAGCTCAAGAGCAAACTTTCAATTTGGCATTCAATTCTTTATTAATAAAGTTGTTTTACTTAGTAGGGAGTACAATAATTTTGTAATCAAATAATAGGAGAAAACATATTCACAATATAATCTATTTGAATAAATAGATGTGTGTAAAATAATTTAATAAGAAATTAGATTTGTAATTATAAAATATAAAGCTATAATTTAAAATTGTGAAATTACATTGTATTTTTTGTTTCTTATGTATATAGAGAAAGAATAAACTAAGTTTGGAGTTAAGAAAATAAACCATAACATAAAGAACAATATATCCTTCCAAAAATGTCTCCACATTAAAATGACATTCACAATATAATTTATTTGAATAAATAGATGTGTGTAAAATAATTTAATAAGAAACTAGATTTGTAATTATAAAATATAAAACTATAATTTAAAATTGTGAAATTACTTTGTATTTTTTGTTTCTTATGTATATAGAGAAAGAATAAACCAAGTTTGGAGTTAAGAAAATAAACCATAACATAAAGAACAATCCCTCCTTCCAAAAATGTCTCCATATTAAAATGACATTCACTTTCTTGTATACCAAGACTATTGTTATTCATATACAATATACAATTTCTGACAAGCATGAAATTAGCACTGGGATATGTAGATGAACTTGGAGTAAACTCTATTTCTATTAATAAAAATTCTTTTTATTTACATCTATTCTAGATAGATTGTACTTGAATGTATTTAAAATATCTTATTTGAGTTAGCTACTCATTTCATGTTTGTTTCAGAGGATTATTAATCACCAAAGAATTTTCACCCCCAACTTCCTATTTCAATACCTATAACAAAAGTTTTTGGTTCAACAACTTATTTCTTCTAGATTAATCTTTCCTATGGTATTTCCTTACGGCGTTTCTTTTGCAACATGTGGTGCAATTGCTAGTTTAAGTTATTAGGGAACAAAAAATTAGCATACCATAGGAAAAAGAGAAATATATAATGAATTGATAAAATGCAATGAGAAAATACAAATCCCTAAAAAATTTCTAAAAAATTGGTAGACTTCATGTTTTCATAACATGCATAACGAGAATATACAAATCTGTAAACAATTCTACACAAAAAGAAATATGTTGTAGAGAAAATTGTGAAATAACTTGATGAATTGAGAAAATCAATTGTTGAATATTGCTAAGTGAGCTCAGAAGTGAGACTAGGAAACTATTCGCTAAAGCAATTATCGGTTGTATAATTGCAAATAGCTTGATTCATTTACTCCTACTTATATCTGTCTTCAATGTTGCATAAATTTGCAATGTGTTTTTGTAATGGAATTTTCAAGTTGTTACTATTTTTCATGTGCAAAGTAACAAATATGCCACTCTTAATAAATAATAATTGAAAATATCAAAGGCAACATTTACAAGAAGTAAAGAAATAAGTATCGATATTACAAAACCATTTTCTCTACTAACTGCATATTTATTTATTTATTTAATATCACTGAAATATGTGTCTTAGAAAAAGAAATTGTGATACCATCTAAGACCATTGTGTACCTTTACCATGTTCTGAAAGTTTTTTCGATGCATTTCCAGCTTAAATTTCCAAAATTTGTCAACGATTTCTTGACAATAGCACAAGTTTTTGAAATGGTAGATGCATATCTGTAGTAATAATAGAAAACTTCATGACAATTATGACAATTTGATCTGAAACTTCCCACAATAACCATTAGCAGTCATAAATGAATATCATGTGTAGACGGGTTCCACTATTTCTATAACAAATTGATTTAGTTACTACGTTCACTCTCGCTAGTAAATCATTAAAGATTTGTTTTTTTTATACTTACAAAGCTAATTTTCTACCGAGGCCACAAATTTGCATGAAAGTTAATTTGTGTAGGATTTTTAGAAAAATCGAGAATTTCCACAACTTCCAAGTGAATTTGTCGCCTTCTCACAAGGATTTCTATTTACTAAATCCAGTAATCATGATTAATAATGCGATGCCAATATTCCTCACCTCCATTATTCCATATCTACTACCAGATCCAGTTATGATTTATTGACACATTTAACACTTTGAATAAATAAAAATTGAAAAATTCAAAGAAAACATTAGTGGTAGATGGTGAAATAAATATCGAAATACAATAAACATTAGCAAAAGAAACCATATAGGTAATTAAATCCTTAAATTTTATAGCATGCTAGCGCCGACATAGACATATAAGTAGATAAAAGTAATAAATACACTTGGTAATTGACAAATGTCGCTGCCATAATACTAGTGTGAAACTCATGGCAACTGGTTTCCATTAAAAACAAAAAGAAATTTAATTATTACAGATTAAAATACAAGTGAATTGCTTGTGTCATAAAGTTCTAAAAGAGATGAGAGCATTCCATTTCACCCATGACTATTAAGGGACTGTGTGTACTTCCTCTGCAACGAAATCACTAGGAAAAGAGAAAAGTGCACGGACCTGGGACTCTTCAAGAATAATAGAGGGTTAATAGACACATCACTATCACCTTTCAGCAAGGACGGTTGAGTAGTGATCCAAACTAGCACATACCTACACGCCGACAACAAACAAATTTATATTAAAACATCATACAATTTAAACATTGAACAAAAGACAAGGAAAAGGTATTACAAAGCTAAGGTTATATTCACCTACTATTATGGTGGAAATCATGACTGTCGTCCTGGCACCTAAGCATGCAAAAGGAGATTCAAAAACAGTACATAAAAAAACGTGAGGGAGTGAGGAAAAAATGAGGAAGAATAATTCTATTTGAAACAAGGGCTTTACCTTTAGATGGAAAACCTGTGAGAAGGTGCTATAATCCCTGTCCCATGGCCAACCACTATGCACTGGAGTTGAACTGAAAGGGTCTTCCTATCCTCCCTGGGAAAAGAGAAGAGCAAACAAATAAAAAATAAAAAATAAAAATAATTGTCAAATAAAAACACTAAGACTTGAGACATGTCAACGAGAAATAATAAAGAAAGAAATTGAACACTGTAACTATTAACTGTGAGGAAGAAGATTCCATGGTACCTCAGTTGAAGAGGAGCCGAGGAAGCAATGAATCCTTGCACAATTCAACATGCATTAGATTAGCTATGGAGATAAGAAGCAAATAAATACCAAAACTACAAGAAATGGAAACGAGGGAGATTATAACCATGATAAGAGTACTAGAGGGAAAAAAATGTAAATTTGTGAGAGAAAGTCCAACGTGATGTAGAAGGTGGGGCTCATGAGACCTTACATAGGGTTCACACAGTAGCTGTTTGTCCACGATGTTAGACCTAATTTGAACCCTCCACATCGTTGCCGTAGCGTAAACGGTGAAATGGTAAGGAGTGGGAAATGGAAAAGGGGAAAAGCAAAGGATTAGGGTTTGCTAGACTAATCTTGACCGTTGATTCTTCGTGGAAATCCTAACCGTTGAACAATCCCTAAAAAAACTTAAATGTGTCATGTGAATTCCGTTGCGACCCATGTGATTGAGGCCGAGGTTTCAAATGAGAAATGGTGCCAGCAAATAGCAGTCGGTACTCGTTGTATCTAAATACTCACCATGATTACCCACCATATTAAATGCGATTTTGAGGGTTAGTCTAGGAGTGGTCACATTGTTTATATGAAATGTATAGATTCACAACTTAGTAATACATAAGATTAATACCAACATCGCCACTCTTAAGGATCCTAAATAGATTAAATGTTTGGGGCACGTAGGTTTTAATTGGTAATTAAGTTACATAGAGGTACATTCATATTGTTACATTAGCATAGCTAAATGTGGAGATACGTATATATATTTATATAATATGGTTTTTCCATTAGGATCTATGGTGCCTAGGTTTAAGGGTAACAAAATTAGAAATCAATGTGTAAACCTTATAACCATTCAGCAAGTCTGCAAAGAAAAAAATGTAATTAATTTTAATACAATGGTATGTGTATATATACTGTAGAAGGTCGAAATTTCAGTTCTTTATATTGGTAGAAATGAAAAAAAAAAATTGATCTAATTGTATAAGATGGGTGTGACAGATGGTATGAGATTCAATGTTCTTCACTCGGTCTTGATGAACCGCCACAGTCAAAAAAAAATATTATATGTTTTATCTTATGCTGAAAGGTGAACGAACCACGAAGATAGCTGATATATATATATAGATGAACCACCACGGTAAAAAAAATTATATGTTTTATCTTTTATTGAAAGGTGAACGAACCACTAAGATAGTTGATATACAAAAGAAAGAGAGAGAATTTTTATTGTCTACGAGGTTAAAAATAGCCTATTGGACATAAACAGTTGGCAGAAGAAACAGTGGTTATCATTGGAGGGGTTGCCAATGCATTTGGCAGGTTTTATGTTGAATTGGGGGGAGGAGTCACTCAACCCTCCAATCAATTTATGGCAATTACACGAACTCTAAAAATAGAACTGACATAGTTGTGGAACACTAATGAACGTTTATTACGGGGCAGCGAAGAGCAAGAGAAGATGATTAGAGGATTAATAGAAAAATCAGGCCATCGGAAGGTGGGACCAGAAAGAGAGGAGGAAAAAGAAATCGCATCATAGAAATCAGAGAGTGAAGGATGGTCAGATAAAACGTATCCCTAGAAGTCTAAGTCAAAGAAACAAACAGAGTTCCAAAGGGAATTCTAGAAGGTCAGACCTCCTACGTTGGACGGGGAGGAGGAAGATCATGTTGAAGCTTGGTTGCTGAATATGACCATGTATTTCCAATTTTATGATTATGAAAGAAATATGAGAGCTATATTATCTATGTACCAGTTGCAAAAAAAAGCCTTTTTGTGGTGGGAAGAGGTGAAAAGTGAGCATCTGCTGGATGAAAATATGTTATCCCAGGAGAAGTTATGTAAACAATTTAAGAATCACTACCGAAATGAATAGTATTATGATGATCGTGCCAAAGAGTTTCATGAATTAAGATTAGGATAGCTCACGATAGATGAGTTAGTAATGAAATTTACAAATTTATTAAGATATGTTCCTTATATTAAATAAGAAAAAGCCAAAGTGCAATTCTTTTTGAATTGTTTTCCTAGTACAACTTAAAAGGATATGATCGAGTTTGATAATCCAAAAAAAATGGATGAGGTTGCAAAAAAGGCAAGATTATGCTACCAGCACTTTAAAGACCAAAGTGAAAGCTGTAAGGGTTGTATATGAAAAGTATTGTTATGACTTCATTCTCTTGCACTACCTCCATTTGTATGAAAAATATGGTACTTACATAACTTTTAAATTTAACCAAGTTAATAATATAGATTTATTAGAAAAAAATACCATGTGGATAACTATCTCCCTAATTTTCTGCAATGATGTATAAAAACAATTGCAAATTTTTTTTCATTATACTATTTTGATACTTTCTAATATTATCTCCAATCTAACAATGTTGATTATGGATAAATTTGCTAACCAATTTTAATTTGTTACTGAAACTATTGTTAAAAGGGAGAAACCTGCACTTCCTACTAATTGTCACATATGTTGGAATATTTGAAATTTCAGAATAATAAATGGAGAATAAAACTCCCCTCTTCAACACAGAGAAAATATTAAAATTTCACTTAAAGGAAACAGAGTTACACTTCAAAAATTCTATTTCATTCACTGTAAAAATCTATTACAATAAAAAAAACTTCTTCCTCTATGAGGGATTACAAGATGCTGGACTGTTACAAGACACAGTGCCAAGCAAAACTCTTCTCTGTCTCACACAGAAAATACTCTGTTCACTCTTCAATAAAAATAAACGCACTTCTGTGCAATTCAAACTTTTACACTCTGCTGCGTGTAAAAAAACTTTCACACTGCTGTGCATACACTTGTTTTTTTTTTTTTTTTAATTACACTCTGTCTTTTCTTTTTATACACACTGTTGTGTAAATAAACTTTTAATAAAAAAATTACACAGTAAATAAAAAAAAAATTACATTCATAGCCATTTTTTTCTGTTTTGGCTTTCGAGCCCTTTAAAACTTTCTAGAACATTACGTTTAAAAATAAAACACTACTTATATATATTATAAATATTTATAATATTTATAATATATATTAACCTTAGTAAAAAAAAACTTTTACTCAAGGTTTTAAAACTTTTATGAAATTTTCACAAACTTCAATGATAAATCAAACTCTATTTTAAAAAAAATTCACATTCCAAAATGGGATGATAACATAGGCCCAAAGTGTTATGCGAAAACTCCATAGAATCTGCCTTATAAAATTTCGGGTCCGATAACCATCTACGTGAATGCATGAGAATATGTGCAATTCTATAACCATCTAATTGAATGCATGAGAATATGTGCACTTCAAGTCGCTAGTTGTTATCTGTTACACTGATAGCATGCATGTGAAGGGATGCTTTTAATTTTTGTGCCTTCTCAATTGAGCAAAAGGATTTGAAGCATGGAATTGTTTTCCAGTTCTTGCACTGTAGGGCTTGTGGAGCAAGGAATTGTTTTCCCAGTTCTTGCAGTGTAGAGCTTGTGGGTGATGATTTATTTCGTTTTCGGGAAACCATAATCGGCTGGTCGACATCCTATGTGATCAATTCTGCTTATCAGTGCTTGACTTTTAATGGCAGGTGGTTGTCAAATGTAATGATAGACGCTAAAGACTATTTATTACAATATCTCCATGGCCACGACAAATGTTCCTATCTACATAAAATGAAGGGTTAATTTGACTGTCTCGAATGGACCGTGTTTTGTGAAGATCAATAAATTTCTACACTAAAAACCTGCAAATCCTGCAAACCGTCGTAGTTAGAGTAGTTGTAGATTACCACTCCTCGTATTTTCTGTCCGCCATGTCACCATTCTAGATTCCGTTATATAGTACTCTATTATATACTGTACGTTATGAAGTGATAGAATACTGCACATTAGTCGATCGATCAACTAAACCAAGCGTATGTGATTTATGAAAACATGGGATGAATTTTCTTTGTAGATCCAGTTGTTTTTTCCCTGAAAATTCCATTGCTATGACATCCTAAACCTGGTTTTATATGACCAAATGTTATGGCATGTCTCTATATGGCTTATTATGTACAATTAACACTCAATTAAAAACACTCTATATTTGTAATGAACTTTAGTTGCTAACGCCTCAAGTACAATTTTAGAAATAAAATTTAACATATAATTATATTTTAATTATAGCCTTCCTATCCCTTAGCTAATTGCCACGCCTTGAGTACAATTTTAAAAATAAAATTTAACATATAATTAACATCCTTCCTGTCTGTCGCCTATCAATTTTTAAATTTATAATAATAATAATAATTTATTTTGAAATTTAAATTAAATTTGGATAAAAATTATTTCAATTTTAAACATTTACATACCTACTTAGTGATATTTGATTGTAGTTACCTACATAAAAAAAATGTAAAATTTGTACCCGGTTAATCTTCAAAGAAAAAAAACCGTGAACTCTGTTATTTTAGTTGATCACATGCTTTATACTTGACCCTTTGCAAAACCAAAATGTTTGTGCTCAGAAATGAAATATTATCTTTTAAGCTGAAATTTCAAAATACTTCTTAATAGAATATACTAGCACTCACCTCATGCAAAGAAGTGTTGAATTTTTTAAGATTAGATTAAGTGGTTGCAAAGAGTTTGGTCTGCTAGATTATGAGACATATCATTATAACAATGGGTAAAATGTGTCTTTTTTAAGATTCGTGCTTTTGAAGGAGACAAAGAGAGATTAGACCTAAGAAATAACATTTATTTAATATTATTTTAAAGTTTTAAAAGTAATATCAGTGTTAATTTAGTATTAATTTAATATTGTCAGTACAAATTATAATGAACATTTACATGAAAATATTTAAAAATTAAATTTATATAAATGATATAATTTTTTTCTTATAAATGCACTGGTCGGTTTGTGTTTTGGCGCGTTGTCTTATGATACATTGGTGCGGTTTCTTTCTATCGCACCGGGTGGTTTCGGTTTTTGGCGCGGTGTTTTATAATGCACCGGCGCAGAAGAGTTGAGACGCACCGGTGCTATAGAATAATACGACGTACTGATCGGGTGTGTACGAAGTGCACGGTGTCTGGTGTGAAAATGTTTTTGTGCACACCGGTGCTTTCAGTATTACAAAGCACTGGGGCGACATTTAATGATAAGCGCACCGAGCGGAAAACATCCGCAAAACCCTCCGCCCGCCAACCTCCTCAAGTAATCTCCGCTAGAAACAGATGTATGGGGTATTTTTCTGTGGGGTTCCTCAAAAACATCTGCTAGAGGGTATTTTCCTCATAGTGTTGGATGCATGTATTCCATATTCCCCACGAAATCATACACAAAATGGAATCCATGTTCCATAGAAAGGTTCAACTCATTGGTTTAAGTTCGATCTCTAGGCCTGTCAAGATGGGTGGATGGGGAGTTCTAGACTTTAGGAGATTCAACCTTGCTCTATTGGTTACGAACCTTTGGAGGGTTTTCAATGAAAGAGGGTTGTGGCAGAGTATTATGTTTGGAAAATACATAAAACATCAGGGGTTAGAGGTTTGGGTAGCTGTAGGGGCACCATCAAATTCATGTGCATCAATTATCTGGTGAAGCCTTAGGCACGTGATCCCATGGCTATGCAGTAATCTCCGCGAGTTCGTTGGAAAATCCAAGTTGGGTTGGATGCCATTAAAGGTATGCCCAGTTGTCATCTCCTTTTGGCCCCAAGCATCAATATCCTTAATCTGTAAGGGATTAACACTCTTGCATGCCTTTGGGTGTGTCGTGTGTTGGAAATTACTCCCAACCACCGCCTTGAATAAACTGGCATCATCCATACCATCAGTTAAATGTTTTTGTAGGGAAGGACAAGCTCCAAGCATGGAAAATCCGCAAGCTACTTACTTCAAGCAATTTTCCATAATGTTCAGAAAATTGTACCCGACCATCACTCTGCGTTAAATTCCTTTCCCACCGTATTCACCTACCTCTTTAACGCACCGAGTACTTCACAAAACTTTAGCCATTCCACTTAACGAATTTTCGAATCTTAAATCTCCGCCGATGCGATATCGGTGGGACCCATCCAACCTATATGCATTACTGTTTCGGCAAACAAACCTTTGTATTTCCTGTTTTCCTTTACCTGCGACTTTTCACACATCCCACGGTTTAGCGCGTCGCACTTCGCGCTTCGAAAACTTTTGTTCTTACCTTTTGCGCTCCGTCCCAAAACTTTGCGATGGTGCAATGTGATATCTTCTTCGCACATCGAAATCTCAAGTTGTTATTTTTTTCGTTAAGTTGCCGAGAGTTAAGTGTCAAACATTGCGAGTTGCACACACCGCATTTTGCAAGCTCAAGTGGATAGTGCCCAAGTTAAATGTTGTCACCACGGAAGTATGATATCTGATATGTGCACGGATGCGATATCATTCACAGCCGAAACCTGAAGGATTTCAAGTCCGACGTACAAGGTTCTGTGTGTTGTTTAATGAAGAAAGCCAAAACACAACAGAATGATGTTTGGTTGTTACCTGCCCGATCCAACATTCAATTAGCATTAAATTTTCTAGGCTCCGCCATTTTGTATTAAATGCTATATTTCATATGAATCCAAAGATGAATGGAAAAATCATCTTGTGCTTTTTGTCTCTGTAGGTGTGGCACTGTGTAAATCTTTGAGCAACTATGTTGTCATTGTTTTAATTTAACTTCCACATTCTGTATAAACTATGTATTGAGGGAATAAGAATTTCCCCTGTTCTTTTGAGCCTCTCGTATTCATGGATTCTCCAACATAGTATCGGAGCATCCCATATTTTCCAACATGGTATAGAAGCATCCCATATTTTCCAACATTATGCAATGCCTTTTATTGTCCCTACCTTACCTTGGTAGATTGACATCCCAGATTTCTTGGAGGGCGAATGGGAAGGCTATCGCAATCTCCTTTGTGAGGCTGGTATCTTCTTCTCTCATTGATAGGATCGACAGGTATGGGGAGGTCATATTGTGAATGGAAGGATTGTTTCCAAAGAAGTATATGACTATACTACATCAAACATTCATTCTTCACCCTATGCGTATTGTACTTCTTAACTATGGAGTTGGGACACCCCATTAAATATCAAATGTTTCACATGGTTAGTTATTCATAACCAGAATTTAACATGGGACAGAATTCTTAAGAAGGGATTCGTGGACCCTCACATATGCTCGATTTGTGGGGTGAATTCGGAGGAATGTAATCATCTATTTTTAAATCTCCCTTTGCAGTTGCTATTTGGGAGGAGGTATCCACTCTCTTAGGTGTCTATGTTATGAGATATTTTTCCTCTATTCCTACTTGTATTATAGTTTATGTATCATATGCTTTGATCATTTGTGTGTTTGTGTCTTTGAAGGTCTCTTCTTGGAGCATTGAGAACGAGAATGAAAGCTACATCAAACAAAAACTAGGATAATCATCAATCATTTCAAAAATTTTATGACACATTCATCATGCTTACATCTATTATTCGATGATAAATTAGGGAATGTTTCTAAGTATTTGTTTGTTTTGTACTGGAGACTTATCATCAATATAACAATTTTCCACCAAATAGAGAGATTCGATAGATTGATCTAGGATAAAGATCCCACATCCACCATTGAATATGTTGAGTCTCATTATTAAATTCATGAAAAGTTTTTTCATGACTAAATATTTCTAAATGATCAAGCTTCCCCTCAATATTTTTAGTCGCTCATCAAAATTTATCATAATGATATGCAAATTAACTTGATGAAAGAAAATTTCATAATTTACCGCATTTACACTCGGAGATAGAGGTAAGTGTGAACTTTTCTGCACCCAGGTTTGCCAGATATATTTTCATGAAAAGTTTTTTCACGACTAACTTTGTCTAAATGATCAAGCTTCCCCTCAATAGTTTTAATAGCTCATCGAAATTTATTATATTGATATGCAAAATAACTTGCTCATAGAAAATTTCATAATTTACCGGATTTACACTAGGAGATAGAGGTAAGTGTGAACTTTTCTGCACCCAATATTTTCCATATATCTTTTGCTTGAACCTGCTTATAAGCTTAGAACTAAAAAATATAGTGAAGTCTAAAGTTTTATGTCACATGAATGCTTCAAGTTTCGGCAAAAAAATTTATTTAACATTTTTTTTTTTTTTTTTTTTTTTTTTGCAATTACTCGATTTCATCAATAAAGATGAATAATCTCGTATCATACACGGAATTGAAAAACATAGAGACACATCAATTTCAGACTCTTTTTAGGAGATCCAATGAACCCAAAAACACTGTATTATAAAAAATGGGCTTATTTATAAATTACAATGGACACAAGAAACTACAAAATTTTCAGAATCCGAGTGAATGCCTTCTATCATACAATCTCACTCTCTTCTTTTGTTCCCGTTGTGCTGCAATATAACCAATATTGATGCCCTATTGTTTAATCCACGTACTCCTATCAGTGTAGTCCATGGTCAAATAATTTACGACCTGTGCACCAGTAGTGAGTTTTTGGGACCACGAATATCGTTGTTTTTGCGATGCTCCAATATTTTGGAGCTCGCCATAACTCATAGTCTTGCACATTAAAGAAAACAGATGAAAACAATAAAATTAGATCGAGATGCAAGGGAGGTGTGGGGATAGATGAACGCTCATAACATAATCCAATAAGATAGATGCAATGACTTACTTTTGTTTGTAAAATTCCTTATCCAGTCTTGCCATCATGCTGGGTAGATAATGTCCTCCATGTAAGTGTTAGCAAACACTACTGTGGAGTAAGGTCCCCAGGGCTTGCCCAGATAATTTGGTCCTTTGTCCGTTAACTTGCAATTCAAAAAGACGAAGCGTCTTCCGACGCAGACATTCTAAGTCGCAAATACACCAAAATGTACAGGGACGAAATGTAGTTCGCATCTCTACCATCAAAAAATAGAAAAGGATTACATTAATATTTAGTAGCTACAGGACTATGAAACGTGAAAAAAAATAATGAAAACATTGTTCATGAGTTGTACCTCATACACAGAGTAAAATTTCCATATATTCAAGCTTTTCAAGTTTTCCAATGAATGCTGGTATGCGGTACGTGAGAAGCCATTCAACCATCTATCCTGCTGCCACCATAATCTTCACCCTCCATTCTTTGGTTTAGTAGCCCGTCATTCCCTGTGTATTTGCACTATTAAATAGAAGTTTTAAAAGTTTAAAATAAAGTGAGGCAATTTTGAATTTCAAAATTCAAATTTCCATCATGATTCATGAAAGACATGGCATGGTGCATGGAAAATCATTGATGGTGTTAAATTGAAAATTGTGTTTACACTGGAAACGGACTGCCCAAGTAAATCATGTTTTTTAGATTTGTCGTGTCGGAGAAGGTCATGCCGGAGGGAGTCACCGGAGGTTGTCAAATTAACCTCCGGTTTGTCCCAGAGTTAGCTTATTCCTCATACTATTGCTTGTCACATCTGACTTGTCTGGTCTGACTCTCAGAAAGAGTGGGTACATCCTCATGGACCACTCCGAACGATCGCCATCTGCAACCATAATTAATCCGACATGAGTTATGATCAACTCCCATACATGAAATTCATCTAAAGCATATATAGCAGATTAAGAACATCAATTATGTTCTTAATGTGTAGATGATGGATCTCCAAAACCTTTGCTCTGACTCCATTCTGTCATGGGAGATTCAATTCTGATAACATCAATGTCCAGGTCAAGGAAAATTTAGCTATCACTATCATGTCCTGTTGTGATCTGCTCTCACTCTGTCCTGTCATGGGAGATTCAATTCTAATCAATGTCTAGGTCAAGGAAAATTTAGTTATCACTGTCCTGTCTTGTTGTGATGATGGGAAACCAATAAATTGTAAGCTATGGGAAATTAAATGCGGTGGGGCAGTATATGATCACCATTAGATTTAAATTCACCCTTAGATTTAAACAAATTTAAATCTAACTGTGGGCATAGTGCCCACCGCATTTAATTTCCTATAGCGTACAATTTTTTGGTTGTTGTCATGATGGGCTTGTCCGGTTAGCTCCATGACCTCAACTTCGTCCTGTCAAGGGGTTTCAATCATGTTAACATCACAATCTAGGTCAAGGACAAGTTATTTATCTCTTTCCCAGCAATGGTTTGTTATTTAAGACTTTTAAAAGTTATTTCATGAACAAGATTTTTTTACATGTCATTTACAATCAGAGAAGTTAAATGTTTTTACAAACTATTTACAATTGGAGAATTTAAAAGTTCTTTAAGGAGAGATTTACTTGTACCCACATAAAACGGTAATAAACTTATAAAATAAATTAAGAAAGTATTCTTACAAATAAAGTACTCCTGCAATGTGACATGTAGTTGCTAATTGGGTATAATGGTTATTTAAATTAGGTAAAAAAAAAATATTGAATTAATAAGATTAATAATTTTATTATTTTAAAAAATGTATAAAGGTAATGTAAAATATTTTAATTTGCAATAATGTATAATTGAAATAAAATCTTTTTATTTTTAGAGTAATGTATTTCTATTATTCTAAAATTATTTTAAAAGAGTGACCTATATATATAATTTCAAACATATATAAAGTCCTGATGATGAACCACACTGGTTGGTTCGAAACGCGTAGACAATGTTCATTTTAATGTGATTATTACCGAAAAATTCTTCATAATATATAAAGTATTTTTATATTGGTAAAGTGAAATACACAAATAATCAAATAAAAATGCACAATAACTATAATATTGTAAATAAATTATTCTAGTAATTTCCAAGAACATAAAATATATAATAATTATACTAATGTACTACAATAAATTAATTAAACAAAATATTCTAATAACTATAATGAGATTGTGTTTTAGATTAATTACATTATTAATATTTGGTCGACATTTCGAACCATCTAATGTGCTTCATCCCGAGGATGAACCACATTAAATTACTGCATTAAATGGTTCCAAATGCCCACCAAATATTAATAATGTGATTAATCCTAAAAATAATCTCATTATCATTATGGATCACAAAAATCTAAGATCTAACATTTCTTAAAAACATATACAAATAATATATATATATATATATATATATATATATATATATATATATATAATAAAATATTTTAATAATCTAAAAACATATATAAAAAAAATACATAGTGAAATAGAGTAAAATACTTTAACAATTTAATAATACTTATAATAATGTACAAAAATATATTTGAAATAGAATATTCATATAACTTCTAAAAAATTCATATAACTTCTACAAACATATACACATGATATATATTAGAGATATATTTTATATATACCAATTGAAAGATTAAATTTACTAATATAATCTAACAAATTTGAGCTTTTATTCATTATTAATATAACTCTAATCAACTTTAATTTTAAAACAAAATAAAAATAAAATAGTAATTAAAAAATTACAATTAATTCCACTTAATTTAAATTTAAAAAAAATATTAATAAATTTAAATTTTACAATTAAATAAAAAATACTAATTAACTGCCTCTATTATAAACACTCATCAACTCAATCTAAATTTAATACTCAGTTGATGGTGGTCATCTAATATTCAACTTTCAACCTTACAAAAAACCACTCTAAAATGGAACTCGGCTTTAAGCGCCACGCAAATCTCTTAAATTAGTTTAATCGCGTCTCAAACATTGTATTACTAGGTTAAGACGAAAACAGATATTCAAGGCACTTTCGGATTTAAGCGCCAATCAAATGATCCGACGCTCATGAAGCCAATCTTCGGTGATGATGGCGATGATAGGATATCTCCCAATATCCTCTCACTCTTGGGAAATCCGGGCCTCCCACAGTTGAAAGACCATGGCAAGGTTATCTCGTTCATCAGCATTGGTTCTTGTTTATACAAAACAGCTCCCATTCCCAGCCACTTCTAAAGGAAGCTTCCTTTAGAAATTGGAGGTCGCAAAGGGGAAGCAGAACCAGAGCCTGCACCAGCAAGAAAATAACACTGGAGATTTTTTATATTTTAAATTAGGCGATTAGGACCAAAAATATTTAATTTCCTATAATAATTTTGACCATATACACATAGGGATCGGCTCGCCAGCCACTGGCAAACCTTTTAACTCTGTTTTCTTTCACTAACCTGCAAATAATACATGAGCATAATGAATAGGTATATCGACTCTGCATTTGCACGAATCTTTAACCCTAGCTCTACAGGGTTAAAAGAAAATAATTTGGTTAAACTAAATATAAATATGTCGCTTACAATCTGAGGGCTTTGCTAGTATCGGTGGTGTCACCACGGGCTTCTCGTATGCTTCTCTCAGAGCCGGCGGCTTTGTCGAGAAGAAATTTGTGTATAGCGATGGAACAATTTCCATCTCTTTTGTTCTCTGCTTCACCGCATTTTCTTTCGTTGCGTCCTGATCTAGGCATCGCCTTAGCAAACATCGGGCTGAGCGGTTATTATGATAGAAATTGAAATTTCGTTTGGGCGGGTTTCAAATTCATACCAAAAATTGCGCAGGTTTCAAATTCAAATTCAAATTCAAATGTGCGTCCCATTAAATGTCGTATTTTGTATATATCGTATTGTATACCCAGCGTTCACGACTGTTAAAATATATAATTACTTCCTCATGCAGAAGTTAGACAGATAGTTAAGTGAATTAGTTGAGTTGAGTTACAGTTAGATTTGGTGAGTGAGTTAAAGAGTGAGTTAAGCGAGTTGATCAAGTTCAGTTATGAGTGACAGTGTGTGCATGTTAATTAGATTAAATACCCTTCATGGGTTCATTGTATTAAGAGAAAAAGAGAGTAAGAGAGTTTTATGATTCAGAGTTTTAAATTAATTGAAGAGCCGCAGCTCATTGTTCATGTGTGAAATCTTTGCGTTATTTATGTGATTGAATCCTCTGCCTTTCCAACAGATTGGTATTAGAGCGAGGTCACAGAAAACGGAAGAAAAACGAATTAGCAATCATCCGTGGGTGAGAAGGAAAAAAAAAATTCCGCGTTTTTACGCTATAACGCAACTGTTAATCACTGACAGAACATTATAACGCTGGATCCCACTGTCTAGAACCGCGGGCCACTTGAAGTTCCGTTGCATTAAGGCACTAACGCAGCACATAGTGTCGAGGAGAGCGTTAGCACGCGGAGGTATTGAATCTCGGACGCGTTACTCTTATAAAAAGCACGAAATTTAATGAAGTTCGGATTAGAAGTATTTCAAACAAGGGTATCTTAACTTAATACGACTCTCTCTTAATGCACGTGAGGTGAATCTTTTTTTCAAAAGGCTAATTTCAAAAGCTATTTGCAAACGTTCCTTTTTAAGTGGGGATTATAATAAAGTATTTTTTTTAAAGGGGCCTTTTCATAAGTGTATTACAAAGAGGCTTTTAAAGAGGCTTTTAAAGGTGGAGTTTTTATAATAAAGTTTTTTTTTAAGAAAGGATATTTTTTTATATAAAGATTTTTTTTAATAAAGAAATTTTTATATAAATAAATAAAAAAAAACAATAATAAAACCTAGGGTTTTATTATAAGGATTGTTTTTGGAGCTTTGCAAAGCATATCAAAAATTTTAGGGTTTCAGCAGTGAACTTTTGTTTGAAGAAATATGGCTACAAGCAGCTTCCAACCACAACTTTCGTCTTTCAATGGGAAAGATTATGATGTGTGGGCCATTAAGATGGAGACTATGCTAAAAGCACATGATGTCTGAGATCATGTCAAGTATGGATTTGCATAACCTCAAGATGAGGCAGAAGAACGAGCCCTCAGTAATGCAGAGAGGGAACAGTAGAAGAAAGATAAGCGGAAGAATGCGCAAGCGTAGCTTTTGATCCAGCAGGGAGTAGATCGAGCCGTGTTCTAGAAGATCATGATAACCTCGTCAGCAAAAGAGGCATGGGACACCTTGGCGACAAGCTATCAAGGTATGGCAAAAGTTAATATTGTTAAATTCCAGAATACTAGGAGAGATTTCGAAGTTCTGCAGATGAAGGAGACAGAGGACATTGATTCCTTCATGAATAGGGTCATGTCTGTCGTCAATCAGTTAAAAATCTATGGCGAAGATATTAAAGATCGAACAGTGATCGAGAAGGTTCTTCGATCCCTGTCTACCAAATTTGATGTTGTGGTAGCAGCCATAGAAGAAGCAAAGGACTTGGAAAAACTCACAATTGATGAGTTGATGGGATCTCTTCTATCGCATGAAGCAAGGATAGACAGAAATAAGGATTCCACTTTGGAAACTGCCTTCCAAAGTCAAGTCTATATTTCAAGAGGTCGAGGAAGAAGTCGATCGAGAGGCAGAGGACGAGGCAACAACTATGGCGGTCACAGAGATGGCCGAGATGATCATGAGCATCAACGTGGAAGCAGCAGCAGCAGAAGCTTTCATAACAATCAAAGGTCTGACAAATCAAAGGTAAAGTGTTATTACTGCAGTAGATTTGGTCATTATGCTCGTGATTGTAGGAAGAAGATTGCAGATCAAGGCAATCAGAGAGCCAATGTTAGTACAGAAAATACTGACTCTATGTTTCTAGCATGCAACACCATGCATGCACCGTCTGATAAGGTCTAGCTATTAGACAGTGGTTGCAGTAACCACATGACAGGCAACAAGGATTTGGTTGCTAATTTGGATGTCTCGGTGCAAACAGAGGTAAAGTTGGGGACTGACAAGACCGTGGTTGTACATGGCAAAGGAGTGGTCAAAATTGTGACCAAGCAGGGGGAGCCAAAGACCATATCAGAGGTATACTATGTCCCTGGACTCAAACACAATTTGATTAGTGTTGGTCAACTGATGCAGAAAGGATACAAAGTTATCTTTCAGGGGCAACAGTGTGTTATTTACGACAAATCCCCAAGCAAGCAGTTGATTGCAAAGGTGCAGATGACGAGGAACAGACTTTTTCCTCTCATTATGAACTACAATGATCAGGTTAGTTCTTTTACAACTGCATGTTCTGATTCATACTGGTTATGGCACTTTCAGTTTGGACACTTGCATTTTCCGGTTTAAGATTGTTGCAGCAGAAACAGATGGTTAGAGGTTTACCTCCCATCAAAGAACCTGCTAGCACTTGTGAGTGTTGCATCTTGGGAAAGCAACACCGTGACAGTTTTCCGAAAGGAGTTTCTTACAGAGCAAAGAAACCACTTGAATTGATGCATACCGACTTGTGTGGACCTATGAGGACACAGTCGATTGGTGGAAGTTGTTACTTCCTCACCTTTATTGATGATTATAGTAGGAAGACTTAGGTTTACTTTTTGAAGCAGAAGTCTGAAACTTTTGCAAAGTTCAAAGAGTTCAAAGCTTTGGTAGAGACCCAAAGTGATCGACAGATCAAGGTATTAAGATCTGATCGTGGTGGCGAATACGATTCGAAGGAATTCCATGAGTACTGCAAACAACATGGAATCAGAAGACAGTTTACGACTAGATACACACCACAGCAGAATGGTGTAGCAGAGAGGAAGAACCGAACAATCATGAACATGACAAGAAGCATGTTGAAAGCGAGACACCTGTCTAATGAGTATTGGGCAGAAGCAGTTGCATGTGTTGTTTATGTGATAAACAGATCTCCTACAAAGAGCATGATGAATAGAGTTCCAGAAGAAGCATGGTCAGGTATGTCTTGCAATGTATCTCATTTTAGATTTTTTGGATGTGTAGCCTATGCACATGTGCCTAAGCAAATAAGAGGCAAATTAGATGATCAAAGTGAAAAATGTATATTTACTGGTTATAGTGAGCAATCAAAAGCTTACAAACTATATAACCTTGTCACAAAGAAGACAATCATTAGCAGAGATGTTGTGTTCAAAGAACAAGAGTCATGGAATGGGACTGTAGACACACTAACCGATGCTCAAACAACATTGATAAAGGATGCTCTTGTAGAAGAAGAGGAGCAGCAAGAACCAAAAGAGCAGACACCAAACAGAGTCACACTAGCAAGGACTCCCAGATTTTCAGAGCAGCATGGATCTTCAAGCAGATCCACAGATCAGAATTCTCCAAGCAGCGATTTAGGTAAGAAAAAGATGAGAAGTTTGAAAGATATTTATGATGATTTGGATGTTAGTTCAAATTTTTCTTTGTTGGCATTCCAACCTTCTTCATTTGAAGAAGCAATCAGAGATGACAATTGGGTGCAAGCCATGGATGAAGAGATGAATTCAATTGAAAAGAATGATACATGGGATTTGGTTAATTTGCCAAACGATAAAAATCTCATTGGTGTGAAGTGGGTATACAAGACCAAAGTGAATGAGAAAGGTGAGATTGACAGATTTAAAGCAAGACTCGTAGCAAAAGGATTCTCGCAGCAACCGGGAATATACTTTGGAGAAACTTTTTCTCCAGTCGCCAGATTAGATACTGTAAGAGCAGTTCTAGTGACAGCAGCTCAGAACAAGTGGAAAGTATATCAGATGGATGTCAAATCAGCCTTCTTGAATGAAATTTTAGAAGAAGAAATTTATGTGCAGCAGCCTCCAGGTTATGAAGTTGAAGGACAAGAAGATAAAGTTTACAGATTGAAGAAAGTGCTCTATGGACTGAAGCAAGCACCTAGCGCATGGTATAGCAGAATCGACAGTTATATGATCAAGAATGGATTTTGCAGAAGAAGCATTGAGCCTACCTTATACACAAAGGTAAATGAGCATGGACAGATTTTGAAAGTTTTCTTATATGTTGATGATATGATTTTTACAGGTGATCTTGAAATAGATGAATTTAAAGCAGCCATGATGAAAGAATTTGAGATGACAGATCTAGGTCTCATGAAATATTTTCTTGGCATTGAAGTTGAGCAATCTGAAAAAGGCATTTTTATTTCACAAAATAAGTATGCAACAGATTTGCTGAAAAGATTCAGGATGGATAATTCCAAACATGTACCTACACCAGTTGCAACAGGTACAAAGTTGAGTAAGGATGGTGAAGGGGCAGATGTCAATCCAACTCTATTCAAAAGATTGGTTGGCAGCCTCATGTATCTCACAGCGACAAGACCAGATATTATGCAGGGAGTGAGTCTGATTTCCAGATTCATGGAGACTCCAAAAGACACACATTGAAGTGTTGGAAAAAGAATTCTGAGATACATAGCAGGAACCAGAGATTATGGCATAATGTATGCAAGTACAGAAAAGAAAGAATTGATTGGTTATACACATAGTGATTTTGCAGGAAGTTTGGATGATCAGAAGAGAACATCTGGTTATGTGTTCCATCTCGGTTCAGGAGTGATAGCATGGGCATCTAAGAAACAACCTATTGTTACACTATCATCAGCAGAAGCAGAATATGTAGCAGCAACTTCAGCAGCATGTCAAGCAGTATGGTTAAGAAGAGTATTGGATGGACTCAAGCAGAAACAACAAGGATCAACAACGATATACTGTGAAAACACATCAGCGATTGCACTATCCAAGAATAGTGTGTTTCATCAAAAGAGCAAGCATATTGATACTAGATATCATTTTATTCGAGAACTAGTGAACAATGGAGAAGTTCACTTGAAGTCTTGTAGAACGAGTGATCAATTGGCTGATATCTTTACAAAGCCATTAGCAGTAGATTTTTTTGAGTTTCACAAAAGAAACTTGGGAGTTGTAAGCCTAGCTGAGACATAGACCAGCAGGCATGTTTGAGTTGTCATGAGTTATGTTTTAGTTTAGAGGTCGTAATTAAGGGGAAGTGTTAAAATATATAATTACTTCCTCATGCAGAAGTTAGATAGATAGTTAAGTGAATTAGTTGAGTTGAGTTACAGTTAGATTTGGTGAGTGAGTTAAAGAGTGAGTTAAGCGAGTTGATCAAGTTCAGTTATGAGTGACAGTGTGTGCATGTTAATTAGATTAAATACCCTTCATGGGTTCATTGTATTAAGAGAAAAAGAGAGTAAGAGAGTTTTATGATTTAGAGTTTTAGATTAATTGAAGATCCACAGCTCATTGTTCATGTGTGAAATCTTTTCGTTATTTATGTGATTGAATCCTCTGCCTTTCCAGCAATGACACCGTAGTGGTGGCGATGGCCATCAAATTCTTCCTCGTCTGTATTTCTATGCCCATTCATGTTGCCTCGGTATAATGACTGATACAAACCCGTATGTGATGCAATGGCATGGAGAGGCGGAGACCCGTAAATAGAAACTCACCGGAAGGGGGACGCCAGAGGCTGTCAAATCAACTCCGATTTGTCCCAGTTTTAGCTTCTTCCGATAAATAACTTGCCCTGACCGATGTGAAAAAATATAACCTAGGACCCTACCTCCTGCAATATGGACAAACCCTCTGACACTTCAATAGGCATAGACTGATCACTAGGGTTTATGCAATTTTATACAAAGCTTAGAGCTTCCAAAAATACCCCATCCACACTAACTTGGATATATTGTATTCCTTCCCATCCATGTGATTTTACCTTGAGTGGATTCGAAAGGTGTGGAAAAGGTAGTCTTGGGTCAGAGAAAAAGTTGACTTACCTTGAGCTACGGTTTTGCAAGAAAAGAATAATTTCCTGCAAATTCGGTAATGTTGTGAAAAACCCCAAATCTAGAGAGGTACATGTCGAAACCTGCTCCATGTTTCGGTTTTGACATGTAGTCATAAGAGATCACTTCATAGACCATTGAAAAACCATATCCCAGACCCTGCTGTCACTCCAAACTCAAACCCCTGAATCGCAAAGCCATCATGTCATTATATGTTTTATTTTTTTGCTTTTCGAAGTATAAAAATATTTTTTTATTATTATTAATGAATTTCATTTAAATGATTATATGTTTTATTTTTAAAACTCTGTATAGAACTACATGATTATGTTTTTAAATAGTTCTAAATTTTTCTCATGGTAACGATGGTTGGGATTTTTTTAATCTAAAATTAAATGGATGTAAATTATTTGTAGTGACAGTAATATAAATATATGATAAATAAAAATGATAATTTTTGTTAGTTTTTAATATAAATACAATTATGATTATGATGGGGCAATTAGATTGAAGAAATCTCTTCCTAGCCCTACCAGCACCATAAGGATGGAGTAAGCAAAGTGTTTGGGTTTGGTTGATTTTTAATGAGTGCTTTAATTAGATATCAAGGGATTATTTTACAATGAGGAGATAAAAAAGAGATTTACAACCTAGTTAAAATGTAGGAAAAAACAAAGTAAAAGGGGGGAGATAGAAGGAACAATCTAGATTAAAGAAGAGATTGAACAAATTCATTAAATAAGTAGATTTACAACCTAGTTAAAATGTAGTGGAAAAAACAAAGTAAAAATGGGGGAGATAGAAGGAACAAATCTAGATGAAAGAAGAGCTTGAACAAATTCATTAAATTAGTAAGAGTTAAGCCTCCTACCCTGCTATAAAATATGCACCCAAAACAATAATTGTCTCAAAAATAACTTTGCACACACAAAATATACCTAATGAATATATTGAAAAATAATACCAATGAATAGATAAAGTTAGCCCTAGTTGCAACGTGTTGTAATTGCAATAGAAGTGTTAGTAAACCTCCTTAGAGAGGGATTGGGAAGATACAAGAGAAACATGTAAGGGAAAACCCTAGATTCAATTAAACAAATGGTGACAAAATGAAGGAGCAAAGCCAAATTTATAAGTAAACAAATGAGGGTTAACGCCTATTGTGAGGGATTTGATAAATACAACAATAGATCCAAACAATAGAACTACTTCCATTAGGGGAATTTTGAGGTCTAAAATGGGCCTCCTAAGGAAATAATAAAATAATATTTATGAATTTTCAATTCACTTTTTGCATCAAAATCCATGTAACCATGGTTAAATTCAATTCAAAAGTTATACCAAAATAAAATTAATAAAAAAATTGTATTGATGTGACTATAAATAATAATAATTTTTTGAAGAAAACATTATTATCATTGAACAACATTATTATTATTAGCATGTGTGCAAGCGGATAATGTCACAACTGATAGTTATCTTCCCTTTCACTGAGAACTCGACTGGGTCTCCACTAGATATGACATGCATGCAGTTAATAATAGTAAAAACATCAATTGCATGTGATATCACTACATGTGAATTAATTAATTTTTAATTCACTTGATCTCTCACTAGTGTATCTGCAGTTACAACTAGCACAATTGACTTTAACTCACTTAACTGAGTTAAATTGATTTACAACTTGCACAACTCATGCACCACTACAATTCCAACTTTGTTACAACTAGAATCACTATGTTACAACTCAAGTCACTCTGCATGTCCCACCAACCAACCTTTCAGGAGGATCAAGCTGGGTGATCGGGCCCATCAGTCAACTCATTTGTCCAGTTTACTTAGGATTTATTTAATTTCTTGATAGAATGGTTTATTTCTCTGCATTTTATTACATGATTGTGTTTGATTGCGTTTCATTTTTGAGTTGTTCTTTCATTTCCTAAATAGTGTGGTGAGCTTTACAATTTGTTCTGCCATTTATTTTACATTTAATATTTAAATACATAGGTTTTGTTATTATATTTAACAACATAGTAAATTTATGATTCATTTATGTTCCAACAATTAGATTAAAAAGAGGATATTAATTAACAAGTGCTTCTTCTTTTTTCCTCATCGTGCCCTGTTCAATTTATTTTATAACAATATGTATTAAGTTGCAGTGATGCAAAATGGGAATAATCATGATATAAAATCAACAAGGATTTCATTTAATTTGACATTTATATTGTTTAGCACTTATACACAATTTAGAGCAATGCATGAAGTTGATCTTGGAATTAAGAGAACAATATTTCTTAAGCATAACTTAATACCAAGAAGTAAGTGTCTAACAAATACTCTTGAATATATCATCGCTCAATAACTTAAAAGACTGAATTGAATATTTCCATACACTTGTGATTTCTTTCCAGCAACAGTATTTGCATCATTTTAAAGTGGCATTTTAAGTGCAGATATTGAAGAAGCATTTTAAGTATAGATTTTAAATAGTTATTTATTTCATGCTCTCATATTCGCAAGTGTAGTTGTAGTTGATTAAGAAGTTTTGCACCCTTTATTTCCTGCATAGGTTATTAAATTGCAGTGTTTCTAATTTGAAATGTCTTATTTCTTTTCCCGCATGATTTCCTTTCTGAATTAGTTCTAAGGTTTTTATTTTGCAAGTCCCCGAGGCCATATTCTAGCATATATTGAGCTACGTCTCCAAGTCTTACGACCCCAAATTGAAAATTTAAATGTGGGTGTAAATCTAGCATTTATACCTCCCAAAATTTTGGCGTCGTTTCCGGGGAGGCATTGTAGGATAATGCCTCGTGATTTGTTATGCTTTTTCTCGTTCTTTCGCAATCAAATTTTTAGATTAATGATATTCCCCTTACTTGTTGAAGCATACTGGGCAGTATTTCCACAAAGCTCACAAGCCAGGTTTTCCTTTCCACAAATGAGTGATTTTATTTACTCCAAGTGGGTTTTGTTTATTTTACTGCAATTGAGTTTTTAGGAGTAATTTATTTCTTTTCTGAAATCTAGATTACTCAATTTCAACAAAGTGTGATTTTATTTTCTACAAAATGTGGATTTCTTTCTTTACTGCAATTGAAGTTGATTTAAATTTTGTTTTTACCTTCGCAGGGCAACTAGAGGGCAGAGATGACAGTAAGACGTGAGTGAAGAGCCACGCATTCGCTTTTTCTTGGGGTCACTCCAAAGTTTGGTTGCCCGTAAATGAAGATTTCAAGTTTGATTCTTTCTAGCTAGCAAGAAAATGTCAAGAAGTGTGATGTTATTCCAAGGATTATCTCAAATTATAGCAGAAGTTGGAGTCTCTACTTCACAGAAATATCACATTTTGACATCAATCAGAGAAAGGTCTATTCCTATGGAAGAGAAGTTTCAAGAAGGTCCAGAAGATCTTCCTAAGGAGATCGAGAAGTTGTGGATCATGCATGATGAGGAGAAGCCATCAGAAGCAGAAAATCTATCTGATCTGACCTAGACTTTAGAGGATAAACAAATAAATGTGGAGGATTTGCGTGATGCATTGAATGTTACTCATGAATCAAGTGACCAAGAGTATATGGATCCCATAGAATATTGGTTCCAAATAATTTTCAGTATCCACTCCTCGTTTATTGTTCGACAATTTGTAGAATCACATCAGTTAGTGGAGTTGGTACCTCATGTTCTCGTATTTTCCCGCATATACTTTTTAAATTCGAACATGAGTATAATTATCCTTTTTTTGCACACATGGATGCATTGGAAATACTCCTATACTTAGAAGGGAGTCTTCTGCTTCTTAGGGTAGGGTAGGGTAGAAAAATAAAATGCCATGAATAAAAGATGTTATAATAATGCTATTAGGGTTTTGATTTTTAAAGTATGGCTGTTGAAACTACTTTTGATCCACATTATTTGTTAACACACACATTTGTGACAAATCTTGTTGAGTACGATTCACTCTAATACCTCATGATTTTGTGAAAGTAACTAGGATTAATCACTCCAAATGAGTTGTCATCTGAGATATATGTTTTCATTTTCCCTTAGAATGTACTATTGAAAAACACCCTATGGTGGACCACTCTTGTAAAGATCATAATGAGTTATTCATGAGAACACTAGCATTCTTAACACAAATCATCTTTCAGTCACTATCTGGGATAGTTTTATTAAGTCTTTAGGGTAGAGGAACTAGCGAGTAATGATTAGTCATTAAAACCCTTTCATGCCATCCTGTATTCTTAAGGAGTAGATCTGTCTCCCCACTTATTAGGTAACCTTTAAGGTTAATCATAATCAGAGCTTACAAAAGATTTAGGGCAGGATAGGAGGTCTTGTGATGAGCCGACCTACCACGATCATGAGAACTAACATGCATGAAAGTACTAATGTTGGTCGCCAAGCCAAAGTAATGATTTACAACCAAAAGCTGGAAGATAGGAGGTCTCATCACGAGCCAACTTTTTCATCCATGTTACTTCTTGTGAGTGGCACTGCCATCATCTAGTTTCCAAACCAAGACAGTGGCCTTCATCTAAAAGTAAAATAAGCTAACTATGAATCTTTATCTAGTAAGTGGGACATAGACATTTCGTTGGGTCAAAGACATCCTGTCGAGGTTATGGACACCTGCGAGCAGCAGGGCCATGTCTGTGGTATTAAATTTAATTTCATACTATGATTTGCATGGTTATCCTTCTCTTTGCAGGCTGACGAAGATACGCACCGCCAGCAACCACCTGGTGTGGAACCTTTGCTCTGAAATCATTTGAATGAGCTCCCAGATGTACATGATTCACTGCCATAACTCGAAGCACATGCTATCACATGATAACTGTCATAGAATGCACCTGAGAGCGTGTCACAATAATGCACAGCATCTGCGCTTGCGCCACAGGTCTACAAAAGGTGAGGCCCCTCGCATAGAGTCATTCACATTTTTCTCCTTCTAGTCTGCAAAGCCCTCCATGCCCACTTAGCCATTCTACTTTAGTTTTAGCCCACTTGCGTGCTCGACAAGCTACAGAGCCTCCCCCCCAGCGCCAGGCCGTTGGGCATCCTCTCGGTTGTGTGCCTTCCAGACTACGTGCCTCCCCTCGGCTCCCCCTGCCTTACTAGTTTTTCTCGACTACGTGCTCTTAACAACAAGCTCCCCCACCTGCCCACCCCCCACCTGCTGATGCAGGAGCATTGGAATAAGCCAGCAATGTGAAAATATGTTCACATGTTGTGGCTAGACAGTAGGAATTTCATTGACTGTTTGGTTAAATTTAGTTTTACTGAGGAGATCAATTTTCAAATAGTTTGTTGTTATTGTAATAAGTGAGACTGTTTTATTTAGATTTAATGATAAGATCTGTTAAAACAGGTGTAACCGAGAGTTAGAGATAGGAGATTCTGTTAAGATCTTTAGAAAAAATAGAAGATTTCTGTTAAGCTATTATTACAAGAATTAATGAGAGAAATGTGACAGAGCGAGAGGAGTTAGTGTGAGGTTTTGTGTGGAGCGAAAAAGCTCAGATTAGTAGTGAGGTTTGTGTTGAAAAAAAAACACAGAGATCAGTTTTTTTGTGTAGTTGGCCAAGAGCAAGACTCTGTTTCATTTTTTTGAATATTATAAATGCAATTGTGGTTTGTGCAAAAACGAATGACAGATTTTGGAGGCTCGAATCTTGTTTGTCTACGTAACTGTTTGAAATATATGCGGGCCTGTGTTGGTGTAAATTTAACTTGTATGAAGTTCTGTGTTAATGAATTTCGTATATTAGTGGAGATTGTGCGCGAAGAGTTTTTAAATACAAATTATTGGCTTGGAAAAAAAAACATGAAACAAAACCTTTGAAGTGGATTTGGAATGATATGATGGTTGATTGTCTGCGTTATTGGTCCGTGTAATATCACATATCATACCATATAGCAATGAACCCAGAGGCGAAATATTATAGACTGGTTTAAAATTAGTTCGGGTCCGGAATTTCGCATTGATACTGTGGAACCCGTCAATAGTGGTGAAACATAATCCCGCGATGAGCGATCTCCGATAATTATCGCATCGGAGTTTGGTAAGGTGTAATAGTTAAAGATTCTGGCGAATTGCAATTTGCGATAGTTATCGCATCGGAGCGTATTAAACGCCCAGATTCCTGTGGCATATTAAAATTCACCAAATTGCAAGTTGAGTCGGCATCGGTCAATCAGATCCAGGTGGAAATCGACAGTGTGGTAGTTTGCAAATAGTGATTTGCAATTGTCGAACAATACCAAAAAATCAGTACAGATTGAAGGGGTGCATTTGAAATTGTGTAATATCGCGTCGGAATGAAAAAAAGCACAGAATTGGTAGTATATTACATCACCAGGGTGCGAATTAATCAGCCCGATCTGTGGTAGTAATATATTTATAATATCTATTGACAAACCGTGTTCAACACTGCTTTTAAAGCACTTAAAAAGGTTTATGTTGGATCTGCATTTTTCAAAAATAAAGAGTTTCGATTTTCGATATTATAAAAGTTTGATTATTGGTATTACATTGCTGTTGAAAGCACATTGGAAGCGTTTGTTTGATTTATAACTGCTTCTGCGTCAATTTTGGTATCAAAGCCAGAAGAAAAGAGTAATTGCAGCGAAGATGCCACCGAGAAGGGGAATTGGTCGAGGAAGACCAGAACCAAATGCAGTTATGTTGGAAGAAGTGCGGAATTTGCGTGCACGAATGGAGACAATGGAGACAGCCCAAAGAAGAGCGCCTAATGATGGAGATGAGAGTTCTTCATAAGAATCTGATGCAGATGTGGAAGCAGAAGAAGAGAATGAAAATGTCAAATTCATCAAGATGCTGGCAAAGGTTGGAAGCAAACCCAAAATGGAGATTCCTATGTATGAAGGGAGTCTGAATGCCGAGGAGCTCATGGATTGGATCAGATCCATAGATCAGTACTTCGATTATAAAGAGATTGAGGAGAATAAGAGGGTAAAGTTTGCAGTCACTAGATTGAAAGGTCACGCAGCCATCTGGTGGGACGAGGTACAGACATCAAGAACGAGAAAAGGGAAATCTAAGATCAAGCAGTGGGATAAAATGGTAAGTAAACTGAAAGCCAAGTTTTTGCCCAATGACTATCATTTGAATCTTTTTAAGCAAATGCAAAATCTGAAGCAGAAAGGGATGTCTATTAAGGAGTACACAGAATAATTTTACAGATTGAGTATCAGAACAGGGCATGTAGAAGATGATTTGGAGAAAATAGCTAGATATGTGAATGGGCTAAGGTATGAAATACAAGATGAGATTGGCCTGTTAAGTCTGAAAACTGTTGAGGATGCCTATCAAGCAAGTCTGAAGGCAGAAGAGAAAATATTAAGAAAACAGAATCAAAGGAACAGAGGAAAGAGCTCAGCGAGAGGAAGAGGAGTTGCCAGATCTAGAGGAACACAGCATCAGTTTGAAGCAGGAAGTTCAAGTGGTAAATCACCACAGACAGGTGAATATAGTAGAGGAAGATTCGCGCCTAGAGGAAGAGGGCGAGGAAGAGATGTTAGATGTTATACTTGTGGAGAATGGGGACACATGTCGAGGGACTGTCCTCATAACAAATCAGCAAGCCATAGGGGTGCAAATGTGGCTGAGGCAGAGCTAGAACCACCTCGACTTGTGGAGAAAGAGGAACCACCTGAAGAAGGTGAATCATTGCTGCTTAGAAGAACTTTGTTGAGATCAGAAAAGGAGACTAGAGAACCTGCGCAAAGGAAGAACTTGTTCAGGACTACATGCAAATCAAAGGGTAAGTGTTGTAAGGTTATAATTGATAGCGGGAGTATTAACAATCTTGTGTCTACAGAGATGGTGGAAAAGCTTGGGTTAACAAGGATAGCGCATCCTGCACCTTACAAAGTATCTTGGTTTCAGAAAGGCCATCAAGTCATAGTGACAGAACAGTGTAATGTGGAAATGAAAATCGTCACATACAAAGACGTGATCCTATGTGACATAATGCCCATGGATGTATGTCATGTGTTATTGGGAAGACCATGGCAATTTGACCGGAAGGCGATTCATGACAGGAGAAGGAATACATACACCATATAGAAGGACGGAATTAAACATACGTTGCTGCCAGTGAAGAATGATGTTGACAAAGAACTGCCTGAGAATAATATTATGTTGATTAGTGGCAAAGAACTGCTACAGGAGGTCGACAAAAGCGAGGAGCTGCATTTTGCTATCGTGGGGAGGCCAAAGGTAATCTTAACCTCCACAAATTTAAATGATTTTCCTGAAGAAATTCAAACTGTGTTAAATAATTTCATGGATATCATCGTGGATGAATTGCCGAATGAATTACCACCGATGAGAGGTGTGAGCCACCATATCGATTTAATACTAGGAGCAAGTCTACCTAATAAAGCTGCATATAGATTAACACCCCAGGAAAATGTAGAGATTTCAAGGCAAGTGCAGGAGCTGATGAACAAGGGGTTGATTCGAGAAAGTTTGAGCCCGTGTGTTGTGCCAACGGTACTTAGTCCGAAGAAGGGAGGAGAATGGCGCATGTGCATCGATTCCAGAGCTATCAACAAGATAACAGTCAGGTACAGATTTCCTTTGCCCAGAATGGATGATTTAATGGACTGTTTAAGTGGATCCAGGTACAGATCTGAAAAGCGGGTATCATCAGATCAGAATTCGGGAAGGAAATGAATAGAAAACAGCTTTCAAAACCAATAGCGGGTTGTATGAGTGGTTAGTGATGCCTTTTGGGCTTAATAATGCGCCCAGCACATTCATGAGACTAATGAACGAGGTCTCGAAAGAATATACAGGTAAATTTGTTGTTGTTTACCTTGATGATATTTTGGTTTTTAGCAAAAGTAAAGAGGAGCATTTGGAACACCTGAAGTTAGTCTTGAAAACTCTGCAGAAAGAAAAACTACTAATCAATTTGAAGAAATGTAGTTTCATGAAAGAGGAGCTGATATACTTGGATTTGTGATTTCCAAAGAAGGTTTAAAAATGGATCTGGAAAAGGTACAAGCAATCAGAAACTGGCCTACTCCCAAGAGTGTATTTGAGGTAAGAAGTTTTCATGGACTTGCTAGTTTTTACCGAAAATTTATAAAGGGGTTTAGTCAAGTTTGTGCACCAATCCTTGAGACAATCAGGGAGGTTAATCAGCCATTTCGATGGACAGAAGCAGCTGACAGGAATTTTAATCTGCTGAAAAAGAAGATAGCAGAAAAGCCAATTCTAGCATTGCCAAATTTCGAGAAAGTCTTTCAAGTGGAAACCGATGCAAGTGTAGAAGCAGTTGGTGCGGTACTGAGTCAAGAGCAAAGACCGATAGCATATTTTAGCGAGAAGTTAAATGATGTGAAAAATAAATATTCTTCCTATGATAAATAATTTTACGCTATTGTGCAGGCATTGAAAAAGTGGAGGCATTACTTGCTGCCAAAGGAGTTCATCTTATATTCAGACAATCATGCTTTGCAGTTTATTAATAATCAGCCAAAGCTAAATCAGAAGCATGCCAAATGGGTGGAATTTCTGCAAAGTTTCACTTTTGTAATAAAGCATAAAAGTGGTAAGTCTAATAAAGTGGCAGATGCATTGAGCAGGGTAAGTTTTCTTTTGCAAGAGTTTAAAGTGGGTGTTGTAGGTTTTGATGAAATGATAGAAATGTACAAAGACGATGAAGATTTTAAAGACATCTACACAACAATTCAGAATCTGGTGAACCATAACAGAAGTCAATGGATGGACTACCTTATTCAAGGAGGGTTGTTATTTAAAAGCAACAAATTATGTATTCCTAAATGTTCCATGAGAGAGAACATAATTAAGGAAAAGCATAGTGGAGGATTGTCTGGTCATTTTGGACAAGATAAAACCTTCGCTCAGGTGAATGCTTTTTATTTTTATTTTTTTTTCACAATAACGGTTGCTTCTCCAGATTTACAAAATGGTAATGGTGACAGAAGGACCAACAGCATATGTGGTTGGAGTCAAAATCTGCTTTACAATTTGCTTCTGTCACTGTGAAGAAAAAAGATACTGTATAGACTCTGATAAACTGCAGTAAAAGAAAGCAGATTTTACATTTCATGTTTTAATTTGCAAATGTGTCGCATTTTCCGCCCGTTGTGATGGTAATAGCGCCTCTCAGCTAAATCAAATGGAAATTTGTTTGATGTGCTTTGACTTATCTTCAAAATAGCCTGTGAAGCTGACTTGGATGAAAACGTGATAGCAAGAGGACAAAAAATGGGGCAGAGGAACTCTGTCTGGGCAGGCAGAGAAGCAGAGTTCATGGGGCAGTGTCCAGGATGCGTCTGAGTTCGATAAATTGAATATGGGAAGAGATCAAATGGTTTATGAAAGCAATTGGTTGAGCACGAAATGTTGAAAACACAGAGGGCGCAGAGCTTGATGGGGTTTGAAAGGGCGATCACTTTTGAAAGGGTGATTTGATTTGATTTTGATGCTGTGAGGATCACGTCTGTGAGGCTCAACGCCATTGGACAGAAGGCAGGAGTTTGAAACTTCGCAGAGATGTTGGGTATAGGGTTTTAGTGTCCACGAGCAATGATCTGCTGTGGGATGGAGCTGCTAACGAAATAAGACCTGATCATGGTAAAAAACAGTATTGGTCAGAGCCATTACACCTGAGGTTACCAATATTGTGAGTGCAAGCTTTATTTGCCAATTCGTCAGCAGTTTTATTGAAAGACCGAAGGACATGATAAAAGTGATTTCCTTTCATCTGCTGATCCAGAGATTGGCATTGCTCAACTATTTGCTGTAAAATCAGATTTTGGGCTTTTCTGTTGCGTATCATCAGACCTATGACAATGGCAGAGTCTCCAATTATTGTAGCCTTGGTTATACCAAGTTTCTGAAGCTGGAGCAGGCCTTGAAAGAGGGCAAGAGCTTCAGCCCTGTTGTTTGAAGCGGAGCCCAGACCCCATTCATAATCAGTTAACATATCTCCATTACCGTTGTAAATAAATCCTCCAGCCCCAGCCATTCCTGGGTTGGATTTGGAGGCTCCATCGAAAAAAAGGTAGTGGGTGTTGTAGTTCCTGAGCCAACGAGTAAATTCTTCATCTTTCATCCTAATTTTCCAGCTACATCTGGAGCTGTCTCTACTATTGGGATCACTTCTGTTTTGTTCTATGTTACTTCTGTCAAGAATATGTACTATGTAGTTCCTTTCCTCGACATTTAGATCCAGCACTTTCAGATTCCCATGAAATTTTGTGGACAGAGCTTCCAAGTTGAGATTCCAAGCTTTGTTATAGAGTTTTCTAACATTAGTTTCTTTACCTCTGAAGATCATTTTGTTTCTTGCCAGCCAGATGTTCCAAAGAAGGGTACAGGGCAAGGCATTCCAGACCCATCGAGCTGTGTTGTTTGTTTTTTTCCCCATGGGTAGCCTTTTTTCCATATAAGCAGCACTTCAAGTATGCTGGTGCCAGGCACCCAAGGAGGATTGTGACTCTGAAAGGCTTCCTTCCAGCAGGCAGAAGCAAATGGACAGTCTATAAAAAGATGATGGCTAGTCTCTTCTTCAATTTGGCAGTTTGGACAGCGAGATGGTCCGATTATTCCTCGCTTTCTGAGGTTCTCAGCAGTGAGGGTTTTCCCTCTTAAGAGGATCCATAAGAAAATTTTGATTTTTGGGAGAGTTTCTGCCTTCCAGACAATTCTCCAATGAGCCCAGATTGCCATAGAATACGCATTTATGCATATCTGATGATAAGCAGCCTTAATAGTGTAGATTGTGCCTGAAGGATCCCATCGAAAGTCATCAGCAAGGTAGCGTTTTGAAGGTGCAATACCATGAAGATGGACTTTCAGGTTGTTGAGGCTGATTTCTGTATCTGTTGGTATGTGAGGGAAAGTCCAGCCTTTCCAGGAATGAGAGTGGGCTTCCCATTGAGAAATCTGGTCCAGAGTTTGAATCCCTGCACTGTTGAAAAAAGCTAGAATATGCTGAGTACCAGGCCTTCGACTTATGGGTTGGTGCCCCAATATTTTGTCTTCCCCAATTCTTATGAAGCTGCCACCTTTGGGAACTTTAGAAGTGTTTTGTTCAAGAAAAGGAATAGCTTTCTTACACATCCTCCAGATTTTTAAACACGCTCTGTTGGGGAGCTCATGATCCAATAGCTGATGCCTTGGATAGCTGAGATATTTTTTTTCAAGAACTATTTTCCACCAAACATTCCTACCAAAAATGAATCTCCAAACCAGCTTGCCAGCAAAGGCTAGGTTTAGGAATTTAGAGGATTTGATTCCCAACCCTCCATTCTCACATGGCTAAGTGACCTGCTTCCAGCTTACTAAGTTGTATTTTTTTTTTCAGTTCTTCCTCCTTGCCAAAGAAAATGACGAAGGAGAGCATCCATTTTAAAATGTAAGTTGGCAGGGGCTTGTAAAAGAGTAAAACAGTACAAAGGCAGGGAGGAGAGCCCTGCTTTAAGAAGAATTATGCGCCTTGCAGGATTAAGCCAAGAGGTGCCCCAATGTTGTATCTTCCTTTTCATCTTGTCAATGATAACTTCCCAGGCTATAGCTTTTAAGTTTCTGGCACTCACAGGCATGCCTAAATAAGTAAATTGCTCCCAATTCAGCTTACAAGGAACCCCAAAAGTAGTAGAAATCCTATGGAGAACTTGTGCCGAAGTGTTCCACCCATAAATACAGCTCTTGAGATAGTTTATCAGACCTCCAGAATAGCTCATGTATTTATCAAGGAGAGCTTTGAAACGATGGGCTATGATGTTTGAGGCTCCCCCCATTAGAATAGTATCGTCAGCAAACTGAGAGTGATTGATGTTCTTGACTCCATTATCAAATTTGATCCCGGTGATGAGGCCCATGCGGCGATTGTAATCCAGAGCTCTACTAAAAGATTCAGCCATTAAAATAAAGAGATAAGGTGATAGGGGGCAGCCTTGTCTAAGCCCACGAGAGGATTGGAAAGATGGTCCAGGTCTGCCATTAATAAGAGGGGAGATCCAAGGTCCTGTGATGCAGGCTTTGATTAGGCTGATAAAGGATGTGGCAAATCCCATTTTTTCAAGCACGGCAATTAGAAAGGAATGCCTGACACGGTCAAAGGCATTGGCTAAATCTAGTTTTAAGATGAAGCCTTTCTCATTTCGGGTTTGACTAGAGTGAATGGCCTCTTGGACAAGAAGGATGGAGTCCGAGATTTTCCTATTGGCCAAAAAACCCCCTTGATTTTCAGAGATGAGAGTGGGGAGGATAGGTTTTAGGCGAGTAGCCAAGATTTTAGTCAAAATTTTATATGAAGAGTTACACAACGATATGGGGCGAAAGCGAGAGAAGGTCAAAGGTCTATTTTCTTTAGGGATGAGGGCAAGGTGGGTTGCATTAGTGAATCCTCCGATTTTGCACTTACATTGGATCCATATTAGCATCTTGACAAGGTCTTTTTTAATTAATCCCCAATATGTTCTATAAAAATAGATTGGAAATCCATCTGGGCCAGGGGCTTTATCTAGCTGAAGGGCCCAGATGGCATCATGTATTTCTTCTTCATTGATTTCCTTAATCAAATATGCATTAATATCCTCATTGATTCCTTTGGTCATATGCTGTAGGAGGTCTGAGTAATCCTCTGTTTCTTTTGTCTCAGTTAAAAGAGTGTTGTAATAGGCTGAGGCAGTTTTCTTGATAGCTTCTTGGGTGTTTTGAGGGCAGCCTTTCTCATCATTAATCGTGGTGACATTATTTCTGATTTTTCTGACAGTTGCTTGCTTATGGAAAAAGGCTGTATTTTTGTCTCCTCCTTGAAGCCATAACTTTCTTGACTTTATTCGCCACTTCTGCTCTTCTTCTCTATTAACCCGGTACAGCTGGTAATATATATCACTTTCTAATGCTTTATCCTCATGGGACAGCCCGTTCTCCTCTATTTTCCTGTGATTTTCTTTCAATTTATTTTTTAGCTCAGCTTTGGCATTTTCTGGTTCTTTGTAATGTTGTTTCACCCATTCCTTCAAGGCATATTTTGTATTCTTCAGTTTACATTCCCAAATGAAACCCGGTGAGCCTTCTATATGATGTTGCCAGGCTGTTTGGACAATCTGATCCACAATGGGGTTGCTGCGCCAAAGAGAGTTATATTTGAAAGGCAACGGCCCCAGTGGACAATGTGCTTCAAAAACAGTGCTAATGGGGTAGTGATCGGAAGCTGAATAAGGCAGGATTGCAGCATGAGCAGTGGAGAATTCAGAGAGGAAGGAAGTGTTTACCAGAATTCTATCAAGGCGCTCCATTATGTTGTCTCTGCCCAGCCTGCAGTTGCTCCAAGTGTACCTCCGATTTTTTGGAATGATATCTACTAAATCACCCTCTTGCATGATGTTTTCCAGCTTTGCTCTATAAGGATCATGTGTAAAAGTGCCTCCTCTTTTTTCATTGGAGTGTAATATAAGGTTTAGATCTCCCCCAAGGATGATATTTCTGTTGTCTTCAACTTGGATGTCTTCCTGTAGTGTGGCCCAGCACTGCTCTTTGTCTCTGAAGTGGTTTGGTGCATAAATGTTATAAATGACTATTTTCTTGTGCTCTTCTTTCTTTTCTAATATGACTTTGATCCAATAAGGATTGATAGTATTGGATGTGCATATCCAAATATTTTTGTTCCACAAATTGGTGATGCCACCAGATGCTCCTCTTACTTCACATATTTGTCCCTCATAATGCCTAAACTGTTCGATAATTCTTGTCATCTCTTGCAATCTTTGCTTTGTTTCCTGAATCATTACAATTCCTGGCTTCTCATGGTCTGTAAGATCTTTCAGAGCAGCAATTTTTTAGGGGTGCCCCAGTCCCCTACAATTCCATGATATTACTTTCATCATTGGGTATTTATGTTTCGGAGGGATGCTCGTCCCCCTTGCTCCTTATGTCTTTTTTCTTTACTGTTTTGACCCATTATATAAGTTTCGATGGGATTTTGAGTTCCCATGGCGATGTCTTTTTGAGAATTTTCATCCCTTTGCTGTTTGCTTGATTTCCGGCTAGGTCCCTTTTTTTGGGACTCTTGATTGACTCCATGCTCTTTCGAGGAGCTTCTAGTAGTTCGGTGTGGGGGGGGGTCGGGAGAATGGGAGGGTGAGGATTA
The DNA here is from genome assembly GCA_034641835.2 of Pinus albicaulis. Classification (NCBI taxonomy): domain Eukaryota; kingdom Viridiplantae; phylum Streptophyta; class Pinopsida; order Pinales; family Pinaceae; genus Pinus; species Pinus albicaulis. The sequence goes on along the minus strand of CM076575.1, from coordinate 239,928,266 downwards.
GGAAAGGGAGAAAAGGATAGGGGGGTCATTTTCAAGGGGGATCAGGGGGTCATTTTCAGGGAGAGAGAGGGTGCCAAAGGGATTTGAAGAGATCAGGGGAGAACTAGAGGTTGGCCCCGGGGTGGGGGAGATGAATGGGCCAAGAGGAGAGGAGGGAGGAGGGACAGCAGAGGATTTGGGCGGAGCTAAAGGGGGGTTAGGCTTGGGAGGGGCAGATTTGGGAGGAGCCACTTCATAGTTTGCTTTCAAACCAGAGGCGGCCTTCTTCTTTTTTACAGTTTCCCATTGCTCTTCAGATTGAGCGGATTCATCATTAACTATTTTAGTGCAGCGATTGGCAAAATGACCGTATTCGTGACATACCTTGCATTTGAAGGGAATTTGTTCATAGTCCAGTTGCTGAATATGCATCCATTCGTCCACTTTTAGTTTGATTGCTTCTGGAAGACCCTTGCCAAGATCGACTTCGACACAAATGCACGCACACGCCTGCATATTATCCTTGGGCTCACTCCGGTCAATGTATTTTCCAACGGCATTGCCGATGGCTCGAACCGAGTCATCTCCCCAGCAGTGGAGAGGGAGATGCGGAAGATGAACCCAAACCGGAATAGCGTTAGGGACGTCCAGCTCAGGGTCGAAGTCTGGAGTCCACTTGTTCAGATACAGTCCACGGGAGTCCATGAAATACGGCCCATTTCTGAAGATTAAATCCTTGTTTGTTCTGGATTCGAAATGGAAAGTGTAATAACATTTTCCACAGAAACGAATGGAGATTTTACCATTGACTTTGTCTGCCCAATTTCTTTCGATCCAGCGTTGAACTGTTTTCGGGGAAGGCCATAGGCCAGTGAACTGACCGATGAGCCCCCGCTCAGCTAAAGAGAGTGCAGCCATTCGTGGAAGTGTAGGAGGGAGGTCGACCTCCTGCAACCCATCCAGTTTCTTGACAAACTTGGACAGCGCAGGGCGAGTTCTCTGAGGCTGAAGGGATTTGATTAAAACCGAAAACGCATCTGCTGCTGACTGATCAACAAGGCCCTCTGTAGCAGCATTCGGAGAGGCCATGGGAGGCCAGAGGCCTTACGCAGGAAGGGGAGGACCAGTAGTCGGCTGGTAGGTCAAAGGAACGCGCAGGCAGGGCGCGCGCTCAGCAGTCCCATGTCTCTGTAGTTGGGATAGGTGAATGCTTTTTATTATTGGCCTAAAATGCAAACTGATGTTAAGAAGTTTGTTGAGAAATGTAGGGTATGTCAATATGCCAAGGGAAGGAGTCAAAATACAGGTCTATATCAGCCATTTCCCATACCAGATCAACCATGGGATGCAGTAAGTATGGACTTTTTTCTGGGTTTACCAAAAACTCAGAGAGGAAATGATTCTATCTATGTTGTGGTAGACAGACTTTCTAAAATGGCCCATTTTATTTCTTGTAAGAAAACTAATGATGCAACACACATAGCAAATTTATTCTTTTCAGAGATTGTAAGATTGCATGGGTTACCTGTAAGCATTGTATCAGATCGTGATACTAAATTTGTAGGGAATTTCTGGAGGACACTTTGGAAGAAACTGGGGACTAAACTCAGTTTTAGTTTAGCATACCATCCTCAGACAGATTGACAAACTGAAGTAGTGAATAGGAGCTTGGGAAATATATTAAGAAGTTTGGTACATCAGAATCCCAAACAGTGGGATTTGGCATTAGCTCAAGCTGAATTCGCTTATAATGATACACCAAACCGAAGCACTGGAATGAGTCCATTTCAGATTGTCTTTGGAATGCATCCGAGAGGAGTATATGAGCTTAGAGACTTGGGAAAACAAGAAGCCAGAAGTGCAAGTGCTGAAGATTTTTTTGAACAAATCCAGAAGCTACAGGAAGAAGTTAAAGGTAAATTGCAGGAAAGCAGCAGAAGATACAAGCAAAGAGAAGATCTGAAAAGAAGAGAAAAAGAGTTTCAAGTGGGAGATTTAGTCATGGCATATTTGAGGAAAAAGATATTTCCAACAAAGACTTATAGCAAAATGAAACTGAAGAAGATAGGACCTTGTAAAATCAAAAAAAAAATTTCAGCCAATGCATATGAGATTGAGTTGCCGGAAGGGATCGGAATATCCCCCATTTTTAATGTTGCAGACTTATATCCATTCAGAGAAGTAGAAACTGAATTGCAGAATGAAATTACAGCTGATGAAATTCAAACTGTAGATTGGGAGGAACAGGTACCAAAAGCATCCAAGAAGGGAGTGGAAGCTATCTTAGATCAAAGAATGTTCAAGAAAACTCGTGGGCAGGCATATTTCCAATATCTGGTCAAGTGGAAAGAGCAACCAATGGAAGACTCCAGTTGGTTGACAGCAGCTGAATTACAGAGATATGGAATAAACCCAGAAAATCTGAAGGACAATTTTTTTTCTTCCCCGGGAGTCTGATGCAGGAGCATCGGAATAAGCCAGCAATGTGAAAATCTGTTCACATATTGTGGCTAGACAGTAGGAATTTCATTGACTGTTTGGTTAAATTTAGTTTTACTGAGGAGATCGATTTTCAAATAGTTTGTTATTATTGTAATAAGTGAGACTGTTTTATTTAGATTTAGTGATAAGTGTTGAGCCTCAAATTTGTGCTTTCCTTCACCTAATTTTACCTCATTTTCCCTTGTCCATTTCCATTTTAAACCCAATTGATCAATAAAAATAGTTAAAATTACTTCTAGAATGGTTTACATGACAGACTTGTTGAATTTTGTGATTGTTGCCATTGTTAAGCATTTTGACCGGAACTAGCTGCAGAATGCAGGCATTCCGTAGCTAACCGGCGATTCTGCAGCTACCTTTATGTTTGAGTATGTTCCAGGTGGCCTCTTGAGGAAAACCGCATATGGGCATGATCCACGTCGTGCCTACATGGTTTGTTGCTCATCATGGAAGAGGAAATGAATTCTGGGTACGGTTATGCACGTGGGAACACATTTGTGAAGGAAGACTCCTACTAGGACTGTCTCAGTCCAGGTGTCTTTTCTCCTTCACGCAGCCACCTCAAAGACTCCTAATATGATTTGGATAAGGAAAGACATCATTCCTAAATTATTGTAATTATTGTTACTTGCATTTACTTTATAAACTCTTGAGTAGGCCGAGAGCTTAGTTACAAATTTTGTGTTAGATTTGCTGCTAGATTTTGTGTAAACTCTGTGTTACGTCTTTAAAGACACAGAGCATTATGTTCAAACTATTGCATCGTTAATGGAGCAGAAAAAATTATCTTGAAGGCGTGATTTAATTTGGAGTTGAATGCCGTCAAGTGGTAGAGGGCCCCTGCCCCTTGCACGGATTTCTTTTGCGTAAACTAGATAAGTTTTTCCTAGTTGTCTTTACGTTCTGCATTTAAATTGGTAGTTGTTTTGTTTTATCTACTGTAGTCGTACTCATTCTAGTTCTTCCATAAGAAGACACTCTTCCAACAGACTAAAATGATGAATGTTTAAATGACTATGGTATTGTAGGATAGGAGTTAAATTTGTATTTGTTTTAACTAGCTACTGTAGTCATATTCATTCCAGTTCTTCCACAAGAAGACACTCTTCCAATAGACTAAAATGATGAATGTTTAATGACTATGGTACTGTAGGATAGGAGTTGAATTTGTATTTGTTTCAACTAGACACTGTAGTTATATTCATTCCAGTTCTTCCACAAGAAGACATTCTTCCAACATATTATAATGATGAATGATGAATAGCTATAGTGCTGTAGGAGTTAGTTGTAGTTTTTAGTCTTCACTATCACAGTTGCACTTGTCCTAATCACTCTTCCACAAGAAGAAATTCTTCCAAGACATCCTTAAGAAGTTCAAGATATGACCGTGATGTGACAACTTAGTTTTTCATTTGCTTTCAATTGCATACAATTACACAGTCAGAATTGTTCTACCTCTTCCACAAGAAGGAACTCTTCCAAAATATCACTAATGATGAACAAACAGATTGTGTAACTTCATAGAATAATGCATGTTAGTTAGAACGCTCCGGAGTCTCATTTTGCATTTAATTCATGTCTAGCTACTTCGTTTCAAGTTTGATGATGGCTTATAGTTTAACATTGTTCTAGTTTAGAAGCATCTTAAGCTCATGTTTAAATTAATTCATTGCACTTACATCTCATAGTCACATTGTCACCCTTTGCATAGTAGATCACTTTAGTTGATAGGATTCATAAGACAGCCTTCATTATTTACAAATATCTTTTTGTTCTGAAAACCATCAGTGATCCATAACCTTAGGAACAGAAGATAACATCATTTCAAGGTCTGAAATATCTCTGCAAATCCATCACCATAAACAGAGCTCTTCCTCAACATAATTACCCTGAAAAGAAACCAATAACTCTTTGAGTATAGGCTCTGTGACATTCAAATGAAATTGCAGAATAGAACTAGGAATTAGTCATGGAATAGATGAGCTTAGAATAGAATGTTGCATCATGATTAGTGTCTAACTATTTAGTTAGAAAATTTGCATATTTAAGTGATCATTTCTCAAAGTCTAGTTTGTGTCATTTGTTTAAGAAGTCATCATCAAGCTCTTGTTTCTATTCAGTCATAGTTCAGATGTTGCTTCAGTATTTTTTATTACACTTGCCATTCCATACATTAGGCTCAACTGTGTTTTTGACCACCAATTTCTTTTCATTAGTTTTCTAGGCACTTTCATTGTAAACACAAAACTTCAAAAGACCAAAAACATCATAAATCAACATAAAAGATCAAAACATCACAAAACACTACACACAACGCACTAGGAAACAAGCACCTAGGTACATATGGTACATTTCACTTCAACAGTTTACAAATCCTGGTTGACAATTAAATGAACTCAGTTTAGGAGACTAGATTGAGACACAACATTTTGGCGCCGTTGCCGGGGAAGTGAAAACTAGGTAACCCTTGTTTCTTAGCATCCAAAAACAATTTTATGCGTAGGGAGAGAGATTCAAGGGGAAGATTTATAAGCAGCAGAGGCAGAAGTTTGACATCTAGAACACCACTTGTTTCATCTAGATCCAGAGCTAGTACACCTTCAACTCAAACCCATCTTCCATCTTTTACTGATCCTGGACTTCTAGAAGATCTAAGGTCACCTATTCCATTAGAGAAACCTTCCACTTCATCCACTAAACCTGCCATAGAAGAGGATCCAAAAACCTTTGTTGAGGATACAAACTTTTCTACTTCCACAGGAGAGTCAACCATGGCAGATGAAGGAGGAGGAAAAGTTGTTAATGGAGAACAAACATTAATTGGAGGAGGTAGAGGTAGAGGTAGAGGAGAAGGAGGAAGAGGAGGTAGAGGTGCAGATGGAGGAAGAGGTAGAATAGGAAGCTCTTTTGGGTTCCCTATACTTGATGAAGAGACCAATACAACCATGAAAAACATTTCACCTTCTGTCCTTCCGAACTTCTATGGACTTAAAACTGAGGATCCTGAAAATTTCTTATTCGAATTTGAAGTGCTGTGTAGGACTTATGACTACCTTCAAGATGCTCAAAAATTGAAATTATTTCCTTCAACTCTGAAAGGAGCAGCATTGAAGTGGTTTATGAGCTTAAACCGTAGTTCCATTAGGACATGGGGAGACATGAAACAAGCATTTCTAGAGAGATACTTGGATTATTGTATGCCGGTTAATCATAAGGAAGAAGTGTTCAAGATGTTACAAAAAGAAGATGAAAACTTAGAAGATTTGTTGGAAAGATTAAAATACAACATAAAAAGGGCACAAATGGAAAACCTAGATCAAGACACTTTAAAAGCTCTTTTGTTGAAAACCATTAGGGATGAATGGTTGGATATCCTTAACATGATGGGAAAAGGGGATATATCACAACTCACATTACCCGAAATATCTGAGTTATGTATCAACCTTTCCAGAGGGAAATCCAAAACTGTCAAAGGTCCAAGAGATCCTGCTCTTGCAAGAGCAAGTAAATCTGCTTCTGGGACAGTAAGTAGATCAGAAATAGGACACATGCTTGATGATTTTAAATCCGACATCTTAGGGAGTCTTAGTGAACAAATAGACACCCTCAAGATACAAAACAAGCAAAAGGCTGAATCTGATGCCTTGGCAATCTTTTGTCCCAAATGTAGGGAGAAACATGCCTTGAGAGAGTGCCCTTTGGATGTAAAAGTTGTAGAAACCTGTGTTATTTGTTCCGAGAAACATGAGACCAAGAATTGTCCTTCTCTTCCTGGTCTCAAGGCTGTTTTTCAAGAAGAAACTCCTACAGATTCCACAGAACCTCTTAACTTTGTATCTAGAAGACCTTGGCAGGGACCTCAGACACAGGGATTTCATGATCAAATGTATAATCAACCTCCACCTTGGAATTCTTGGCAGCAACCTTGGCCCCAATTTCAAAATCAATCTCAAGCTTGGGCACAAGGATCACAAGGTCCCTATGGATGATACTCTCCATATTATCAGTATCCACCATCCTATCCACCATATCCACAATTTTATCCTCAAAATTCTCAACAAAATTTTCCTCAAAATCTTCAACAAAATTTTCAACAGAATTCTCAACAACATCATTTGAACCAACCTCATCAAAATCAACCATTCCCTCAAAAAATCCAATCAATTACCAGCTCAGCCCATACCAAACCCCAATAATAAGAATCCTCAGAATACATATATGATAGAAGGACAACAATTTCCAACTTACTTAATTACTCCTCTAGACCTTAGTGATGTTCAACTTAGGTCTGGAAGGATACTTGAGAAGAGGAAACCTTCTGTGATCATACAAGAACAAGATGATTCTGAGGAAGACTCCCTACGGGTTAATAAAAGTCTTGAGGAAGAAACATCCTTTCAAGGCCAAAACATTGAAAAACCGAAACAAAAAGATCCAATAAGCCCAACTCCAGTATTAGAGCAACCATCCACATCTACTTCTATACCTCCCTTTCCGGAAAGATTACAAATTGACAAAGGTGTAGAAAAACAAATAATGGTGCCTAATTATGATTTCTCGGATGAATTGAGAAATGTTTGCATTAAAATTCCATTATTGCAAGCCATCAAGGAAATCCCAATTTTAGCCAAAACAATAAAGGAGTTGAGTATGAAGACAACAAAGAAAAGAATAAGAGAAACCAAGAAAATTCAACTGGTAGGACAAATAGCAGATATTATGATGGGTAAGATTACTATTCCAAAGTACCTTGACCCAGAAAATCCAGTTGTCAAAATTCACATCAATGGAATTGAAATTCAAAACACACTCATTGACTTAGGAGCAGCAATAAATATCATGAGTAGACAAATCATGGACAAACCGAAACTTCCTAATCTTCTCTTTACACCCACACTATTACAATTAGCAGATAGATCTGTGATCAGACCAGATGGGGTAATAGAAGACATTCCAGTGTCCCTAGACTCTTGGGAGTACCTTGTGGATTTCATGATCCTAACACCCAAGAATAATCTAGGAGGCCATCCTGTTATACTAGGAAGACCTTGGTTGGCTACAGCTGATGCTTTTATTAGTTGTAGGTCCGGTGATATGTATATTTCTGATGGAAGTTCAACAAATAAATTCACTTTATATCCTCTAGCTAGGACAATTACAGATCTAGATGACACTCAATGGATAGAGGATGAAGAATATTTGCAACCACTCTTCACAATTTCAGAAATTAGTGAAGATAATCAAATTCTGAATACTCTAGAAAATTTTGAATCTTCTCCAGAGCACAAACAAGAATCATTTCAAGAGAAATCCAATATTGAGTTCTTGTCATCTAGACAAATGTCTCTTCATTCTATGGACAAATTTGGCAGTTCTACAAGTGAAAATTTTCCAGGCAAAACCTTGAACATAAACAAAAACCTGGAAAAATCTCAACAAGAAAAGCTAGTCAAAGTATTACAGAGACATTCTTCTGCATATGCATGGGAATACACTGACATGAAAGGGATAAGTCCCAAGACTTGTACTCATCACATCTATATAGAGGCAAATTGTAAACCAATTAGACAACCTCAAAGACGGATGAATCCAAATCTTAGGGAAATTGTCAAGGAAGAACTACAAAAATTGTTAAATGTTAACTTCATTTATCCTATTTCAGATAGTCAGTGGGTTTCCCCTTTAGTAATTGTACCTAAGAAAAATGAAAAATGGAGGGTGTGTGTTGACTATCGAGAACTGAATAAAGCTACTCTTAAAGACCATTTTCCCTTACCTTTCATAGATCAAGTATTAGATACATTAGCAGGTAAAAAGTACTTTTCATTCCTGGATGGATTTAGTGGTTACAATCAAATCCAAGTAGCACTTGAAGACCAAGATAAAACCACATTTACTTGTCCTTGGGGTACCTATGCCTACCGAGTATTTCCATTTGGATTATGCAATGCACCCGCAACATTCCAAAGGGCGGTATTAGGAATTTTTTCTGATCTAATACATGACTGTGTAGAGGTGTATATGGATGATTTCACAGTTTATGGGGACACATTTGAAGAGGCTTTAGAAAACTTGGAAAAAGTCTTAAAAAGATGTCAAGAAGCAAACCTTTCTCTTAGTCATGAAAAATGTTTTATGATGTTCATCGAAGGTATTGTTTTAGGGCACCACATTTCAGGGGATGGGATTAGAGTTGATGAGGCGAAAGTTGAAGCTATTTCTAACCTATCCATTCCAAGTTGTCAAAGAGATGTTAGAAGTTTTCTAGGATTTACAGGGTATTATCGGAGATTTATAGAAAACTTCACCAAAATAGCATCTCCTCTCTTCAAATTACTCACCAAAGATTGTGAATTTAAGTGGACTTCTGATTGCCAGTTAGCTTTTGAAACCCCGAAAACCAAAATTTCTGAAGCACCTATATTAAGGGGACCTAACTGGAAGTTACCTTTTCATATCTCGACAGATGCTTCCGATACAGCTCTGGGAGCAGTATTGGGACAAAAAGATTTAATTCCATATGCCATCTATTATATCAGTAAAAATTTGACTCCTGCAGAGTTAAACTATACTGTAACTGAAAAAGAGTTTTTAGCTGTTGTTCATGCCATTAACAAATTTAGACACTATATAACAGGTTATGAAACTTTTATTCACACTGATCATTCTGCCATTAGATATTTAATGAATAAATCAATCACTAATGGTAGAGTTATAAGATGGTTGTTATTATTGCAAGAATTCAACATTACTATTCTAGATAGGCCCGGAAAACAAAACACTGTGGCTGACTTCCTATCTAGAATTCAAAATATCAAAGATGACACTCCGGTTGAAGATCAATTTCCTGATGAATATCTTTTTGCAGTTTCTACTCAAACTCCATGGTTTGCTGATATTGCTAATTATTTAGTTTCAGGAAAGTTTCCTTCAATTATGAATGCAAGGGATAAAAGAAAAATCATTAATGATAGCGCAAGATATTCATGGGTCGCTAATGAGTTGTACAAGACAGGTCCAGATTTGATCATTAGAAGGTGTGTTCGTGAAGATGAGATGCCTGAAATTCTCAAGGCATGTCATGATGAACCTTGTGGTGGACACTTTGCAGATAAGAGGACAGCCTATAAGATCCTTAACTTAGGATATTATTGGCCATCTTTGTTTAAAGATGCAAGGGAATATGTCAAAAGGTGTGACAGTTTCCAAAGGGTAGGGAAACCTTCTCCTTCAGGTGAGATGCCATTACAACCTCAGGTACACATTGAACCTTTTGAAAAATGGGCCTTGGATTCTGTAGGACCTATTAGTCCTCCATCAAGACAAAAGAAATACATATTAGTTTGCACTGATTATGTTACTAAGTGGGTAGAAGCTAAACCATTACTTGTTGCTAATGAATCATCTGTAGTTACTTTTCTTTTTGAGGATATTTTTACTCGTTTTGGTGTCCCAAGGAAAATTGTTACAGATCAAGGAGCTCAATTTACATCAAGGCTAGTGGAGCAAATGATGGAGAAGTACAAAATCAGACATAGAACATCTACTCCTTATCATCCACAAGCAAATGGTCAGGTGGAATCCACTAATAAAGTCATTGAAGGAATCCTAACAAAGACCGTTCATCTACATAGAAGAGATTGGGTAGATAGGCTTCCTGAAGCCTTGTGGGCCTACAGAACTACATGGAGAAACACAACAGGCCATACTCCTTATGAGCTTGTTTATGGGAAGCAAGTTTTGTTTCCTATAGAGTTCCAAATTCAAACATTCAAGATGGCAGTTCAGCTAGGACTTGATCTAACGGAGGCACAGAAGCATAGACTGGAGCAAATTAATGAATTGGATGAGATCAGACAAGATGCAGTTCAGAAAACAAGTCTAGTCCAACAGCAAAGGGCTAGATGGCATGACAAGTGCATCAAAGAGAAGAAATTTAAAGAGGGTGATTGGGCTCTCTTGTTTGATTCAAAATTCAAGGATTTTCAAGGGAAATTTCAGACACATTGGCTTGGGCCATATGAAATTGTTCGAATTTTTGATAATGGGGCAGTAAAAATCAGAACTATAGATGAAGAGGAGGTTACTTTTCTCGTGAATGGCCACAGACTGAAGCTATACCACAAGCCACTCTCAAGAGAAGAGTTTGTCAAGAAGTTCCAAGGAGACAATGATGTGAAGTTAATGAAGAAGAGTCTCTCTTCTTCATCAACTCGATTAAATTTTCTGAAGCATTTCTCTTTTGAAAAAAAAAATAAAAAATAAATAAATAAAGGTATAAACATGAAAACCAATCACTGATTGGCATGTTTATACAGAAAAGATAGGGTGAAAATCAGAGTCTCTCTGACACTCTAACTTTTCCCATTTTTGTTTCTAAGCAGCTGTTATAAAATCATAAGTTCAGTGCCATAGTACTTATGATTCATTTCATCTCACTCCATTCACTATCCATCCATACTTCATCTCATCCATCATTCACATTTCACTCCATTCCACATCCCATTCATTTCACTCCATCTTCCATTCACTTCATTTTCATGTCAAAACATAGAATTTGATATCTTGCTGCAAATGAATAAAATATGTCATGAATTGCAGTACAGCCCTTATGTTCCTTCATTCCATGAACTGAATCCATTTTATTCCATTATCCACTTCATACATATCATAATCCATCATCCATTTTCATCCATTTTCATAACATTTCACCCATCCTCCATAAACACTTCATTTTCATGATTAAAGTGTTCTACAGGAACATTCTGCAGCTCAGTGAACATTCTGCAGCTGATCAACCTTTCTGCAGCCCGACAGTCCTTTCACAGCTATGAACCCTGAAGGCATCAACCAGCAGACATCAGAATTACAACAAAGTGATCCAGTGAATTCATGAATCAAAAATATCAAGAAAATTGTGAAAGATTCCTCCAAAGATGAGCAGAGAAGACAAAGGCTACAAAAACATCAAATAAAGGGCAGAGGTAACAAATTTAAATTACGATGGCACTTCATAAAAGTTTAGCATAGTTTAGTTGTGGATTATTCGAAAAGTTGTTTTAATTGTTTTATTGATCAAACACCAACCAAACCCTCTACAGACTTTGTATTAAAATCTTCCAATTCAAATTTTCTATCCGATAGCATTTAAGCGGTGAAACGGCCAAAGCATTTGAATTTCCCACGACTCTTAACCAAGTTATTTAATGATGAAGATTTTTCCTGCCGTCGTAAATCCTCCGCCGTCTCCTCAATCATTAATACAATCCTCCACCTCACTCCACCACTCTATGCCGTGACCATTTGCCATAACGTCATTCCGTAGCCAGTATTCCATTCCGAAGGCAGAAGCATTATTATCATCAGGAGCAGATCAGAAGAGGTAAAATTGGAAGTATAACGGTGTGAGAACTCAAAACCACTTGATCCCGTGAACAGATAGCATATCACTGTGAACGAAGTTTGGAGCATTTTCACTGTCAACACATAATTGTGGCCGTGTAGAGTTTAAAGCCTGTTGCTACCAGAAGACAGAGGTGCTAAAATTGAAGACTTTTGCTACCAAAGACAGAGGTGTGGTAGTGATTGAGTTTAAAGTCTGTTATTACCAAAGACAGAGGTGTGGTAGTGATTGGTTTTGAAGTCTGTTGTTACCCGAGACAGAGATGTTGTAGTGTTGAATCTGAAGCATACCATTTGCTATCAGAAACAGAGATTGAGTTTGAAGTCTGTTGTTACTAGAAACAGAAGTGTTTTTCAGTGATTGAGTTTGAAGTCTTTCTGTTACCAAAGACGGAGGTATTGCACAAAAAGAAACTTGAAATCATCTACCACTGTCTATTAGAGACATATTAGCTCAAAAATTGAAATTTCTTTCATATCTCTCCAAAGTCCAACAGAAGTACATCAGTCCGAGGTGTCGAAGGCATTCTTCATTATCAAACAGAGGCATACCAGCCAGAGATTTTGAAACTGTTGCTATTATAAATCAAAGGTATGTCATTCCAAAATTGAAGCCATTTTCATTTAGAGCTTGAAGCCATTTTTATCCGAAAGTAAAAGACATTGTTTTGTGGGTAGAGAAGAGTGTTAATTTGATATTGAAAAAAAAACATCATGGGTTTCATCGTAAGGACTGAGCCTGTGGGATCAAAATATTTAGAAGGTTACCCACAATGCAAGGAGATGTTACAACAAATAGGATGGCTTCAATTCTTGGAAAAATTTAATGGCTTCCATAAGGAAGTCACCAAAACATTTGCCAGATCATTCCAAGGTACCGAAGTTGAAATAGGGGATGTCAAGTTTACTGTTACTGAAGTTTTTATAGCAGAGGCTACAGGATTGTCCAGAACTGGAGAAAGATGGTTTAAAAATAGGGAATTCCACAATGACTCCTGGAAACAAATTTTGAAATCACCAAATATGGATGTTAGTGTGTTCAAGAAAGGAATTCCCAGTATAGCATTGAAAAGCAAATGGAGAAACATACTACTTCTTTTACAAAAATTTGTTACATGTGAGGGTAGATATGGGACATTTTATGTCTACCACATTAGACTAATGTTGCATTTTCTGGGAGAAGATTTGAATTTACCATATTTCTTGTATCAAAGTCTGAAGAAAATGGCTTCCTGTGTTCAGAGAAGAGTTCAGTTTTTGGAGACAACCCTGTATCATCATGGGTTGGTCAAAATTTTAATTGAGCATCATCTATCTAAAACAAATGATACATGGGATGATTTATTAATAAGAAATCATTTTGAAGAAGCAAAAGAACTATCACCTGAACCACAACCCACAAAGAGAAGTAGGAAATGGAGGACTTCAAAAGGTAAAATTGACAAACCAGTTCAAGAAAGCAGTGAGGAAGTCATTTTGGAGAAGTTGACTCAAATCAAGAGCCAACTAAAGGAAAAGAAGATAATCAAGGAATCTGTTATAGAGAAAGGAGAGGGGTCCTCTCAACTTAGGAGAAGCCACAGATTAAAAGGAAAACTGAAGAAAACATCAATCAAACAAACAGGGGTAATCAATATTGAAGATGAAGAAACATCCATGGAAGAGTATGATGATGAAGATTTTTATGAAGGTACCCCTGAGATTGATCCTGCTCAACAGGAAATCTATGATTATGTGGAAACTTTAGAGAGGACAACTTCAGAAAGAGAAGAGAGAACCCCCAGTCCTCCACTGACTGAAATTGATATATTAAGGAGGGATAGGTATGAGTTGGAATTATTGAATAGGCACATCAAAAATGAGAATGAAATTCTCAAAGATCAAATCAAGCTCAAGACTGACATGAGCTCAACCTTATCCCTGCATATAGACAAAGTGGAGAGAACCAATGAGAAGATGAAGACAAGGAACAAAAAGTTGATCAGGGCACTCACAAACCTCAGGTTCAAACTTGTGATCAGGAAACCCAGAAGGCCTCTAGCTTTCAGACAAAGGAGAAGAAGGGGATTAGATATCCTTGCAGAAGCCTCAGAATTCATAGGATAATTTGCATGAGGACATGCAAAGAGACAGCAGTGGGGGTATGTTGAGCCTCAAATTTGTGCTTTCCTTCACCTCATTTTACCTCATTTTTCCCTTGTCCATTTCCATTTTAAACCCAATTGATCAATAAAAATAGTTAAAATTACTTGTAGAATGGTTTACATGACTGACTTGTTGAATTTTGTGATTGTTGCCATTGTTAAGCATTTTGACCGGAACTAGCTGCAGAATGCATGCATTCCGTAGCTAACCGGCGATTCTGCAGCTACCTTTATGTTTGAGTATGTTCCAGGTGGCCTCTTGAGGAAAAACGCATATGGGCATGATCCACGTCGTGCCTACATGGTGTGTTGCTCGTCATGGAAGAGGAAATGAATTCTGGGTACGGTTATGCACATGGGAACACATTTGTGAAGGAAGACTCCTACTAGGACTGTCTCAGTCCAGGTGTCTTTTCTCCTTCACGCAGCGACCTCAAAGACTCCTAAGATGATTTGGATAAGGAAAGACATCATTCCTAAATTATTGTAATTATTGTTATTTGCATTTACTTTATAAACTCTTGAGTAGGCCGAGAGCTTAGTTAGAAATTTTGTGTTAGATTTGTTGCTGGATTTTGTGTAAACTCTGTGTTACGTCTTTAAAGACACAGAGCATTATGTTCAAACTATTGCATCGTTAATGGAGCAGACAAAATTATCTTGAAGGCGTGATTTAATTTGGAGTTGAATGCCGTCAAGTGGTAGAGGGCCCCTGCCCCTTGCACGGATTTCTTTTGCGTAAATTAGATAAGTTTTTCCTAACTGTCTTTACGTTCTGCATTTAAATTGGTAGTTGTTTTGTTTTATCTACTGTAGTCGTACTCATTCTAGTTCTTCCATAAGAAGACACTCTTCCAACAGACTAAAATGATGAATGTTTAAATGACTATGGTATTGTAGGATAGGATTTAAATTTGTATTTGTTTTAACTAGCTACTGTAGTCATATTCGTTCCAGTTCTTCAACAAGAAGACACTCTTCCAATAGACTAAAATGATGAATGTTTAATGACTATGGTACTGTAGGATAGGAGTTGAATTTGTATTTGCTTTTAACTAGATACTGTAGTTATATTCATTCCAGTTCTTTCACAAGAAGACATTCTTCCAACAGATCATAACAACAAATGATGAATAGCTATAGTATTGTAGGAATTAGTTGTAGTTTCTAGTCTTCACTATCACAGTTGCACTTGTCCTAATCACTCTTCCACAAGAAGAAATTCTTCCAAGACATCCTTAAGAAGTTCAAGATATGACCGTGATGTGACAACTTAGTTTTTCATTTGCTTTCAGTTCATTTGCTTTCAATTGCATACAAGTCCACAGTCAGAATTGTTCTACCTCTTCCACAAGAAGGAACTTTTCCAAAATATCATTAATGATGAACAAACAGATTGTGCAACTTCATAGAATAATGCATGTTAGTTAGAACGCTCCGGAGTTTCATTTTGCATTTAATTCATGTCCAGCTATTTCGTTTCAATTTTGATGATGGCCTATAGTTTGACATTGTTCTAATTCAGAAGCATCTTAAGCTCATGTTTAAATTAATTCATTGCACTTACATCTCATAGTCACATTGTCACCCTTTGCATAGTAGATCACTTTAGTTGATAGGATTCATAAGACAGCCTTCATTATTTACAAATATCTTTTTGTTCTGAAAACCACCAGTGATACATAACCTTAGGAACAGAAGATAACATCATTACAAGGTCTGAAATATCACTGCAAATTCCTCACCATAAACAGAGCTCGTCCTCAACAGAACTACCTTGAAAAGAAACCAATAACTCTTTGAGTATAGACTCTGTGACCTTCAATTGAAATTGCAGAATAGAACTAGGAATTAGTCATGGAATAGATGAGCTTAGAATAGAATGTTGCATCATGATTAATGTCTAACTGTCTAGTTAGAAAACTTGCATATTTAGTGATCATTTCTCAAAGTCTAGTTTGTGTCATTTGTTTAAGAAGTCATCATTAAGCTCTTGTTTCTATTCAGTCATAGTTTAGATGTTGCTTCAGTGTTTTTGATTACATTTGCCATTCCATACATTAGGCTCAACTGTGTTTTTGACTACCACTCTCTTTTCATTAGTTTTCTAGGCATTTTCATTGTAAACATAAAACTTCAAAAGACCCAAAAACATCATAAATCAACATAAAAGATCAAAACATCACAAAACACTACATACAACGCACTAGGAAACAAGCACCTAGGTACATATGGTACATTTCACTTCAGCAGTTTACAAATCCTGGTTGACAATTAAATGAACTCAGTTTAGGAGACTAGATTGAGACACAACAATAAGATCTGTTAAAACAGGTGTAACCGAGAGTTAGAGATAGGAGATTCTGTTAAGATCTTTAGAAAAAATAGAAGATTTCTGTTAAGCTATTATTAGAAGAATTAATGAGAGAAATGTGACAGAGCGAGAGGAGTTAGTGTGAGGTTTTGTGTGGAGCGAAAAAGCTCAGATTAGTAGTGAGGTTTGTGTTGAAAAAAAAACACAGAGATCAGGTTTTTTTGTGTAGTTGGCCAAGAGCGAGACTCTGTTTCATTTTTTTGAATATTATAAATGCAATTGTGGTTTTTGCAAAAGCGAATGACAGATTTTGGAGGCTCGAATCTTGTTTGTCTGCGTAACTGTTTGAAATAGATGCAGGCCTGTGTTGGTGTAAATTTAACTTGTATGAAGTTCTGTGTTAATGAATTTCGTATATTAGTGGAGACTGTGCGTGAAGAGTTTTTAAATACAAAGTATTGGCTTGGAAAAAAAAACATGAAACAAAACCTTTGAAGCGGATTTGGAATGATATAATGGTTGATTGTCTGCGTTATTGGTCCGTGTAATATCACATATCATACCATATAGCAATGAACCCAGAGGCGAAATATTATAGACTGGTTTAAAATAGTTCGGGTCCGGAATTTCGCATTGATACTGTGGAACCCGTCAATAGTGGTGAAACATAATCCCGCGATAAGCGATCTCCGATAATTATCGCATCGGAGTTTGGTAAGGTGTGACAATTGTAATAGATAAATATTCTTGCGAATTGCAATTTGCGATAATTATCGCATCGGAGCGTATTAAATGCCTAGATTCCTGTGGCATATTAAAATTTACCAAATTGCAAGTTGAGTCGACATCGGTCAATCAGATCCAAGTGGAAATCGACAGTGTGGTAGTTTTCAAATAGTGATTGGCAATCGCCGAACAATACCAAAAAATCGGTACAGATAAGTGTGGTAGGGAGGCCCCTGCTCAAGAAATGAAGAGGGTCATAAGTGGACCCAGGAAATCCACCATCGCGCACCAGGAGCACCCCATGCCCCATAAAACTGAGCCTCTTCCAGTTCAGGAGGCCATGGGGGAAGACAGCGATGTATGGATTATGGACTTGGATGGCATTTGGATGCGAGTAACAGATGTTGAGTACTTGGTCACTCCCATTCTTTGTGCACTTGCTTCCAGGCCTCAGCGCTGACCTACTATTGAGGAGGAGGCCATAGCAGAGGAGTACAGTCGTTGTATCAAGGAGGAGGACCTAGAAACCAAGAACGATACAAGAACACCATGACTGCACAGTCGCTCAGTTATTTTATTTCAACTCATATTATAAAACTTTTACTTTCATAAGTGCCACGGCACATTTTGTAATTTTATGTTTGATGTTATTACAGGGTTGGCTTCCTCCAAGGAGGCAGCCCCATACCTACACTACTTTGAAAGAAATGAAGGTTGGGATTGGATAAGCGCAGCTTACCAACTCAGGTTGTAGCCTATGTAATTTTTTACTTCAAATTAATATAGTTTATCCTAACTTACCAAAAAAAACAATAGAATCCTCTCCCTTAAATTGTGTAATTTGTGGGGATTCAAGACTAATTTCCATTTTAAGTACAAATTTCTATGAGAAAAAAGTGACTGCAATTCGTGGTACAAATAGATCTGCTAGGAAAGTTTCCCAGAAACCACTAGAGCATTGCACACATCAATGGTGAGCCTAAGAAGGGTAAAAAAACATATGCTGGGAAACTTTCCCAGAAACTGCTATTAGAGAATTGCATGCATCATTGTTGTGCACAAGAAAACTCGTTACTATATTCATAGTACCACCACTGATAGCATAGGCAGGTAAGAAAATATATCAGTTCAATCAGAACATTCCCTTAATATCATGAAAACAACATATCCACATTCTTCCATTATAGAAACGAGTGTTCAATTTTTCTTTCCATTTTAAAAATGCAGAGAATGTTACCTCATTTTCTAGAGTTGATTCAGTTTTTGTAAATTCCAGACCTGGGATCGATAGCACTCCACAGAGCTCTGTTGGAAGTTATAAAGGAAATCTTCTACAACATCCTATTTTATGTACCTCATAAGAGTTTTTCAGTCTCTCTTCAAACAAACAAATTCTTACCTCTAACATTGAGTTGCCCATGGGCCTCCAAATATGAGCAACTCAATCACAAATATATGAATGACATTCCTTTTTTCGGCCTGCAAAGACAAGCATCCCAATCACACCTGTATGAGCTGACCAAAAGAAGTTGAAACTCGCATTATGTTCTAATATCCTCTTGCTCTCAAGTGGATTGAACATCACAAAGCATCTAGTTTATAGGTGTCTTCAATTAGACAATGATTTTTAAAAACCCCATAGCGGGTCAAAGTTGAGGTTGAGTATTCTTAGCAGCTTTACGTTACCAACTCTATGAAATTGCCTCTGTCAAAAAATCACAAGGGAGATTTGAATTGTGCAATAACCAGAAGTTATCAGATGAAACGATACCTTGCAACCCCATTTGAAGAAGAATATGTCAAGCACTGCTTTATAATTTTTCTGCACTTTTTATCTAAGTTAAATACTAGTCTACCTTCGACCCACCACTATCATTGTCGATTTCTAGCCATTTTCTCTCTCTGAAATTACTATTGAATTAAAAATATATACCATATGCTTCCCTGTAATAGGAGCTTATAGCATGTGTCTCATGCAGTATCTCTTCATCATTGTTCCCATGTTACCTCATGATGGTCAACTTCCTCCATTAATAAACCTTCCATGCCTCCTGTTGTATCTTAAGAGACAATTCCTTGGGTGTGGAAAGGAATCAGTGTTTAAGACATTTTTTTAAAATGTGTCACAGAATTAATTATATCAGGTGGTCTTCGTTCAATCCCTTTGGAAACTAGTTCTTTAAAACCCTTAAAAATATGGTATAATGAAATACTCTACAATGCCATTAACTGTTGATATCTGAATGGAAAAGAAGAATTGTAGAAGAAACTCAAAATGATATGTTGTAACACGGAATCTATCAATTTAAATTTCAAAATGAATTTATGGAGCTAAAGGAAACTCAAAATAATATGGTGTAAACATAGAATCTATTACTTTTAAGATCCAGAGAGGATTTGTGAAGGGAGAGGAGTTAGAGCGAAGGAGCGCAAATTAACATTATTTAACTCTTACTCACAGGTGTAATTAAGAGACCGACAACTACTTTACTTCACTTCATTCCAAGAAGTAGGAACACAAAATGGCACAGGAAAAACAAATCACCATCAACAGTTGCAGGAAACTTGATGCTTCTTTCATTTATTCCTTAGAAAAGTAAGTACCAAATTTTTAGTCTTCCAGAGGTCCAAAACTCGGAACACCTCTTCCTTCTTTCTATCTTGCTTAAATACATCAAACATAGTTTGTAACTGCTGAAAATTCTTGAAACTACTTTGACTACCTAAACTGTTAAAACTACTTATTACATTGCAATTGAGGACATCACTATAGCTTCAATCTTAACAAAAAAAAAGAAAACAACTTAAAACTTGGAATATTATTCTATTTGTTGAATCTGATTTGTTATTGATGGGTGCCCCTGACAGATTGAACATCCTTGCCCTACATTTCTTCTAGAGTTCAATATTTTTCTTTTTTTCTTGATGTCATGTCTTCTCTATTTCTAGTGTAGTATTCGAACAGTTCTGCAATAACACATCTTGCTCGACTTGACCCATCTGTTGAATTTCCAACAGTGCCACCATGTGCTCCCTTTGCCCGACTCTGCCTATGCCTCTATGCTTCACACAATGTTATCATGCCTCTTTTTTACCGACTCTGCCTCTTCTGCTCATGCCTCCAGCATTCTGTCTTTTCTTCTCATTTTCTCTATGTTGGGTCACTTACCTGAGTCCACTACCCACATTCACGTTTCTTCATAAAACAACGCAACTACACATAATCCTGGAATTTAAATAAATTCAAATTTTCCTTTGAAAACTATCATGTCCATCCCTTTATCACATTTCGCATTTCGGCACTTATAACATATTCCTTAGTGCCATTCCTCCTGAGCTTGTGATGTGCGATGTGTGATAAAGGTAGGGATGATGTGGCAAGCGGAGGTGGGGCCAATCTCAAAGCACAATTGGTGATATGAAACCTCGTCACACTTCGCATTTAAACACTTATAACATATTCCTTAGCGCTAATCCTCCTAAGCTTGCGATGTGCGATTGGAATATATTAGATCATAGTTCTGAGTTGCATCGCGTCTGGCCCTTGTCGTACTTCGCATTTTGGCATTCATAACATATTCCTTAGTGCCATTCCTCCTGAGCTTGCGATGTGCGATGTACGATAAAGGTATGGATGACGTGGCAAGTGGAGGTGGGGACACTCGACTCCACCCTGGCATGTAATGTTCTAAACGCATCCATCGGCCCGACTCTTGAACTGTTCTGCACACGAATAAGCACGACTGGACCTGCCTTCACATCTCCGCGCATAATGTTAATACACCAACATATAAATCACAAATTATTTTTCGGTATACAAAAATTTTACATTTTCTAACATATATGCTTTTTTGGTGTTTTGAGAAATATTTCAAAAGTAAATGAAAATGAGCCACAACATCTGGCTCCACCTGGGGATAGTGATTTTTTCCATGAAAGCGCTAAGAACCGCAGATTAGTGCCTTATCCATTGGGCATGGAGTCAAATATTGCTTGGTGAAATATGAACAATGAGCAATCCAGTATTTACAATGGTGGAATGTTGACTTTTAATTCTCAAAATAATGCTTCAAATACTGCCCATTCACAGGCAGCTGCAAATATTATCCATCTAAATCTTCTAGGTGAAAGTATTGTTTGATGTGGCTTCAGAAATTCTGTATGTACCATACCAAAGAGGGTCAAACTTATCATGCTTTCCTTTATACTCCCTCCTAGTGTCCCATCTCAATAGTAAATATCCTACATGAAAGAGGATTCCTTTTGACTTCCTGTCAAAAATAGACTTCATTTTTCCCTGATAAGTCATCAAATTATATCTAACTTTGTCTCTGTATTCATTTAACTCAATCACCTTATTCATTCTTCTTACCATAGCATTAGGTTCCTCCTGAGCTTCTTGAAGGAAAGCAATCACTAGTTTTCCCAACTGACTAGGAAACAATGCCTGAGTTCCATTTACCAACTCAAAAGGTGATTTTCCAGTGGACCTCCTAGTAGTTACTTGAACTGCCCAAAGAGAAAATTTTAATTTTGAGTCCCAGACTTTTTTATTTTCAATGATTGTTTTCTTCTATATCCTGGTCAATGTCTTGTTTGAAGACTCTACCAATCCATTCCCTTGTGGATGGTACGTTGTGGAATGTGACAAAATTACATTATATGTTTGGTAGAAATTAATGAATCGAGCATAATTAAATACCTGAGCATTATCATTTACAATATTGACTAGACAGCCAAACCTACTGAAGATGTTCTCCTCTAGAAACTTCATCACCACTTGGGCATTTTCTTTCTTGGTAGGTATTGCTTCAACCCACTTTGTGAAGTAATCAGTAGCAATTAGAATCCATTTGAATTTCCCACTTGATGGGGGATTGATCTCTCCAATAAAATCCAGTCCCCACTACCTGAAGGGCTCTTCTATAAATACAGGGATAAGAGGTAATGGAGCAAGTATTTTCTTCTTAGCAAACAACTGACATTTCTGACAACTTCTGACCAATCTATATACATCTACAAAGAGGGTGGGCCAATAGAAACTTGACTTGAGGATTTTATGGGCTATGACCTTGAACTATAATTTCATCCACATAGAATTTCTTGATATTCCTTGATAACCTCAATGGATTTACCTTCAATTAAACACAACAGCAAAATACCAGCAGGATATTTCAAGTACAACTTTGCTTCTAATATGACATATGGCTGAGATTTAAGCCTAAGAGCTATGTATTTGGTTCTATTCAGTGAAGATGGACAAGAAAAGAAACACAGGTAATGACCAACATCTTTATACCAATTTGAACACAAAAATTTGTATTGAATACCTTTTTTGGGCTTATTTTGACTTTCTTCGTTGTTAGCTCCATCCACTCATGCGAAGAGGTTAATTCTCAATGCTTGAAATTTTGTTTATGTTAGCAACTTTTCTAAACCATGTCATTTGATTAAATTGGTGGGTTTAATGTCCAAATCATACTCCTGGATTTTAGCTATCCATTTCCCTCTTTTTCCTTCAACGTCACTTTGAACCAACATGTCCTTGATAGCCGAATTAGGTACATAAGCGGTTATTTGGGATTGTAACACATAATCCCTGAAGGCTTTTAGTGCTTTAACCAATGCATACACTTGTTTCTCCAAAATTTTATATTTGAGCTCAGCATCTCTGAGAACTTTGTTGAATAATGCCACTAGCTGCTCCTTACTATCCTCATTTTTCTGCAATAACACAGTAGCAATAGTAGTGGGGAAAGCGAATGAAAATATTTGAAATACCTTTTGATAATCAGGACTTATTAGAACAGGAGCTTCCTGGAGTGCTTCTTTTATTCTAGAAAATGCTTCTCTTGCTTCTTTATCCCATCTCACTTCTACATTTTTCTTCAACATGTCAGTTATATTCACACAATATCGGCATAGTTTGGTACAAATCTTCTCAGAAAGTTTATTTTTTCCAAAAATCTCTCAATATATTTCTTGCCTCTGGGTAAAGGAATTGTTTGAATTGATTCCACCCTTGCTGGATCGATCTTCACTCCTTGTTTTGAAACTATGTGGCCCAACAATTTACCTTCTTCTAAGGCAAACAAATATTTCATGGGGTTTAGTGGCAGACCAAACTTCCTGCATTTTTCAAATGTTTTTTGCAGATGTTCCAGGTGTTCATCATCTGACCCTGAGAAAACCGTTACATCATCCATATATATAACCACATACTTGTCACCTACAAACTCCATCTCCATGGCCCTCTCAAAAGTCACACCTTCATTCATAATACCAAATGGAATTCTTGCATACATAAAAGTACCCCAGGGGATTGTGAAAGTTGTCTCCTTTTTATCTTCCTTATCCACTGCCACCTGATTATACGCAGAGAATTCGCCAATCATGGACATCCTGTAAGCTCTTGTCACTTTTTTTAAGACATAATACATCTTAGTTAAAGGATAATTATCCTTTATAGATTCTCTATTCAAATTCTTGAAGTTTACACACAATCTTATCTCTCCATTTTTCTTCCTCACAGGAACCAGATTAGAAACCCAATCTGAATATCTCAGAGGGCCTATGATTTTTTCTTGCAAAAATTTCTTCACTTCCTTTTCAATTGGAGCTAACTGTAATGGATTAATCTATCTAATCTTTTGTATGTGTGGTTTGATTCCTTCTTTAAATGGGATCTTATGTTGTATTATGCTTCTATCATACATTTTCAAGTCTTCATATGACCAAGAAAAGATATCCATATACTTCTTAAAAAGATAAATGTATTTTTCTATATAATTTTTGGGAACATCCTTGAATAATTTCACCATTTTTGGCTCCTGTGAGTTCCCAAATGACAATCTGCCATCTCTTCCTCTTGATGTATTTTCTTTGAATCAACAGAAACATCATTAGAATCAAATTTTCTTTCAAGGGGAACCAATCCTTTAGGGAGGATATTGTATTTCAATTGGATAATATTCTACTCACCTATTAACTGCTTAAGGTTTCTTATATCTCCTTTCTGCTTTGTTTGTTCTTCTTCTTGATTTATCTCAGCATCTTCAAAGTTTCCAATCATCGTCAAGAAATGATTTATCTACTCATCATCTTCAAACACCTGCCAATGTTTCACATTGTCAAGTATAGAGGGTCTATGTCTAATTTCAATCTCATACCTTAACATTCGATTCATCGGAGGCTTAAAGGTACTAGATGCAATTGTTAACGAATATGCCAACCTATTCCCCTCCCTCAGAATGAACTGAAGATTAAAGGCTTAAAAATAGTTCTCTATCAGGTCCCAAACTTCATTTCTGTATGATCTTAATCTCGGATGCTTGGTTTGACAATGATTTTTAATCTGTCTTATTATTAATTCAAAGTCACCGAAAATTTAAATACACTAAACCCCCATCTATTTAGAAACTTGAAGGCTTAAGATTAAGGCCTCATACTCACCCACGTTGTTTTTTGAATCAAACTCTAACTTAAAAGAAAAAGGCATGAGGTTACCCTCTGGCAATATCAGCAAGAATCCAGCTCATGTGCCTTCCTTGGAGTAGGCACCATCAAAATATCATTTCCAAATTATTTTGAGTGCAACTCATTATTTACAACTGCTGAAGAGAGTTGGTTTCCTGTCTCTTCAGCAAATTCTACATCTTCATGCAGCTTGAAACATGAAAGGTATTTTGTTTCTCGACTATAAATAGGGGAATTTCCTGCATCTTTCTTGGTAGTGTTCTTCACAAACCTTGTTTCCCTGTACAATATCCTTTCTTCCCCATTGAAATAGGAATGATAGCATAAGTGAAATCCAATTTTAGAACACCTCCCAGCTTTTCTCCCCAAGATCTTGACAGGAGAATCCAAACCTGGTTGGAATGACAGCAACCACTACATCCATGACTATACTCTTTGCTGGAATTTGTGCCAAAGAAACTGCTACATATTTAATTAACCCAACACATTTCACCTTTTTGGAATCAAATGAATACAGATCCCTGTAAGGTTTGGTAATCTGCAAGTTTATTTCCTTCCTAACCGACAATGGCATGAGATTATGGGATGCTCCTGAGTCCAGCATACAATTATGGAGAGTAAAATCATGAAGCAACATAGAAATATGGAATGGTGGAAGAGAAGGATTTGCTTCTTCTACATGAGGACCAAAGGTGACCACTAGCTTCTCTTCTTGTAAGTTCATAGTGTCACTTATATCTTCAATCTATGTGAGAGTAATAAATTCTAAAATTTCTTTCTAGTAGACTGGTATTTTAGCTAATTCTAGAAGAGGTACCTGAATTTTTACCTTCTCCAACTCTTTTGTCAAACAGAAAGCATGAGTTTGTTTAACATTCTTTTCAATTTCTTCTTCACTCTTTCTAGAATTTTCTGCTTGTTCAGGTATAGGAAAAACTCTCTCCAAAATATTAGTATCAACTACTTTGCTCAAGGAAGGTTCACCCTGCTGCACATTTTTTCTATTAACTGAATTTACAAGTTTCTCCCCATTACTGACTTGTTTTACAGGGTCCTTTTTTTATGGAGAGGCCATTGGAGGAGGAATAGAATCTTGTTGTTCGCCTTTATTATCCTCTACTCTAGATCTCTTTCTAGACCTTAAATCATATTTTTTATGTAACTCAGCTTGCATGAAATCTGTGAATTTCCTACAGTATTCATCCATTTCATCTTGATCAAAATATACTTCAACTTTAACATATTCTCCCTCACAATATTCCTCTTCATCCTCTTCTATTGTGTACATAGCAGATATTTGATCTGTAGCTTCCTTTTGGTCATCTTCCGCTGACTCTCTGGGTGTTGCTTCTATATAAAATGGTGCTTGAACATGGTTTTGATCTTTTCTTTCCCTCTGCAAAATTTGAAGAGGTTTTCTTCTGAATTGAGGGTTAAATCCTCCTCGGTTTGTTGTAGTTGTATTTGGGAGTTTTTACTTTCCAATTCCATATTAACTAGCTTATTTGAAAAAAAAATTATCACCTTTGTCATATCTTCAATTCTTTGATCTTGTGATGATTCTTCTTTTTCTTTCCCCTTCTCTTGGACTGGTTGTTTTCCTTTCACCTTCCCCATTGCAGTCATATTAGCTACAATTTCTAAAGCATATGTATGTATCTTCTCTAGAGTAGGGGATCTCCCTCTAAGTGTGAAACTAAAATTGGCTTCAAAAGCCCCAACAAAAACCACCTTTTCTCCACAAGGAGGGGACTCCATTTCTATAGGAAAACTGTTATACAATTTATTGAATCTTTTGATAAAATCTGATATATTCTCATCTGGTTTTCTTTTGATTGCATTGAATTCTATTAGGGAATATCCATGATCCCTTTTTTCACCATATATCTGAGTGAATTTATTCTCTAGTTCTTCCCATGTATTAATAGAATCATTTGGAAATCCCTTAAACCACTTTCTAGCCTCTACATCTAGAGACTGAAAAAAAAGCCTCATTACAACATTAAGATGTTCTACATTCATATTTTCAACAAAATTATGAAACACGGGCAAGTTTTTTCTACAGTTATTTCATCTTCTCCAGTAAAACGTGGGAGTAATTTAAGATACCCTTGAGGAATTGCATTCATTGGTTGTGGAAGGTTAATTGGAGCATATATGTTCAACAAAAGGGCTAGTGCTACCATGTTTTCACCTTGATTTATTTTTCCTTGGTTAGATGCAATCAATGAAACTGCTCTAAAAATGAACGGAGGTGGAAGTAAAACCTATATGGGAGTGGATTGATAGATAATGGCAGAGGGACCAACAACTGGAGTTTGTTGAGCTTGAGTAAAATTAAAAGAAACAGACTCAAAGGAGTGTTCTTCCAACTTAGGTTCTTTAAAATAAAGTGGTGTGAAAGGTGAATCTTGTTCCAAGAAAGGAAGTACTTCAGAGATATCTTCAAACAAAAGATTACCATAACTACTGCCAGGAGCTGACAGTGTACGAATAGGTGTTGAGGGGGTTTTGGGTTTTCAAACCCTTTTAGAAACCAATATTTCAGGGTCTGACAAAGCAGGGACCTTTTGCTATGAGGTATCTGACCTCATGTGAGGCCTTTTGTGAGGCAGAATTCTGAGAATAACAAACACGACCAAATATTTCCTCCTCAATGAACAACTAGAGGAAATAATGTGAAAAACCTAGGGAAAATAAGCTTTGTCTCTTTGTCCCCTCGTCCCCGGCAACGGCCCCAGAAAATTTTGTATCTTAAGAGACAATTCCTTGGCTGTGGAAATGAATCAATGCTTAAGACATTTTTAAAAATTGTGTCATAGAAGTAATTATATCAGGTGGTCTTTGTTCAATCCCTTTGGAAACTAGTTCTTTAAAACCCTTAAAAATTTGGTATAATGAAAGACTCTACAATGCCATTAACTGATGATATCTGAATGGAAAAAGAAGAAATATAGAAGAAACTCAAAATGATATGATGTAACACAGAATCTATCACTTTAAATTTCAGAATGAATTTATGGAGAGAAAGGAAACTCAAAATAATATGATGTAAACACAGAATCTATTACTTTTAAGTTCCAGAGAGGATTTGTGAAGGGAGAGGAGTTTGAGTGAAGGAGCGCAAATTAAGGTTATTTAACTCTTACTCACGAATGTAATTAAGAGACCAGCAACTACTTTACTTCACTTCATTCCAGGAAGAAGGAACACAAAATGGAATAGGAAAAACAAATCACCATCAACAAATTCAGGAAACTTGATGATTCTTTCATTTATTCCTCGGAAAAGTAAGTACCAAAGTTTTAGTCTTCCAGAGTTCCAAAACTCGGAACACCTCTTCCTTCTTTCTATCTTGCTTAAATACATTGAAAATATTTCGTAACTGCTGAAACTTCTTGAAACTACTTCAACTACCTAAATTGTTAAAACTACTTATTACATTGCAATTGAGGACATCACTATAGCTTCAATCTTAACAAACAAAGAAAACAAATTAAAACTTGGAATGTTATTATGTTTGTTGAATCTGATTTGTTGTTGATGCGTCTCCCTAATAGATTGGACATCCTTGCCTTGCATTTCTTCCAAATTTCAATATTTGTATTTTCTGCTTGTTGTCATGTCTTTTCTATTCCTAGTGTGGTATTCGAACAGTTCTGCAATAACGCATCTTACCCGACTTGACCCAGATGTTGTGTTTCCAACAGTTCCACCATGTGCTCCCTTTTCCCGACTATGCCTATGCCTCTACGTTTCAAAAAATGTTATCATGCCTCCTTCTGCCCAACTCTACCTCTTCTGCTCGTGCCTGCAGCATTCTGTCTTCTCTTCTCCTTTTCTCTGTGTTAGGTCACTTACCCGAGTCCACTGCCCGTGTTCACGTTTATTCATAAAACAACACAACTGCACATAATCCTGGACTTTAAATAAATTCAAATTTTCCTTTGAAAACTATCGTGTATGTCCCTTTATCGCATTTCGACAGTTATAACATATTCCTTAGCGTCATTTCTCCTAAGATTGTGATGTGGGATATGCGATGGGAATATATTAGATCATAGTTTTGAGCTGCATCACATCCGGCCCTTGTCGCACTTCGCGTTTCGGCATTCATAACTTATTCCTTAGCGCCATTCCTCATGAGCTTGCGATGTGCGATAAAGGTAGGGATGACGTGGCAAGTGGAGATGGGGACACCCGACTCCACCCTGGCATGTAATGTTTTGAACGCATCCATCGGCCCGACTCTTGAACTGTTTTGCACGGGAATAAGCATGACTCAACCTGCCTTCACATCTCCGCACATAATGTTAATACAACAACATATAAATCACAAAAAAAAAATCGGTATAAAAAAATTTTACATTTTCTAACATATATGCTTTTTTGGTGTTTTGAGAAATATATCAAAAGTAAATGCAAATGAGCCACAACACCTCCCAAACTTGATCTTAATGCGTGACTGTGATTTTATTCCTCCTTTTCACGAAGCTATCAAGGGAGACCCATATATGCTTTATATTAAGGATATATCCACCACTGGTGTTTGATACTTTTCTCAGTGTAGCATAGTGGTGGTTAACATGTTCTACAAGATGGAAGTGGAGATGGTGGATCACCTCAGAAGAAAAATTGGGAAGCTTGTTTGGAGTATTGGCCCTCTGGTCCCTAATATTACTAGTAAATATTCATCTGAGAGTTCCATTTTCTCATATTCAGAGTGCTTGAAATGGTTGAATTCTCGGGAGCCAGAATCCGTAATCTATATCATTTCCGGCAACCAGATCTCTCTCTCGACGCATCAAATGTAGGAAGTTGCGGTGGGGTTGGAAGCGAGCGGGAAATATTTCTTGTGGGTGATGAAGAAACTGAACAACACTAAAGACATGGATGAAACTTCTTTCATTTCCTCCCTTCCACCAGATTTGTAGGCCTTCATCCAAAGGTATAGTAGTATAGGCGATCGGTTTGAGTGCAAGAATTTTGCTGTTTTGGGTTGGGTTCCTGAATCGCAAATATTAAGTCCAAGATCATAATCAACCCTAAATCGAAATGTGGGACTTCCACCTATGTAGGTTCATAAATATTAACATAACCACGATCCTTTGTATGATTCAAAATATGGGTGCAAGAGTACTTGAGTTGGACAAGTCTGCGAGATATTAGACAGAAAAATCGAACCACAATCAATCACAGAGTTTATTCTATTGAGACACACATTTATACAGGCAATAAAACCATCAAATCCCTCAAATCCAAGGACGAATTAAACCATAGCTTCGATTTCCAGGATTGTTAGAGGGTGAAATAACCATTGACCAGTGCGAATGGAAGCAAAATCGGGGTTTGAATGAAATTTGGAGAGGCAAAATAGTGCTTTATCGGATTATTTTTTATGGATAAAATACAATATTTATTTATTTTTTAAATAATGTTTGGGTGAACTATAGAAAGTGGGTGTAATATAAAAAAAATTCCCCTCCAAAATATAAAACTCCTTAAATTTCGCCCATGGGCTAAGATTCACGCCTAAAATTTTCTATGACTTCGATCTCCACATCCCTTTTAGGGAGCCTCTCCAAGAGAATATTTTCCATGGAAACCCTAGAATTTTGTATTTATTCCTTATTTCCATTCATCTTCGTTTCTATTTCTTTCTTATTTTCATTCATATTCTTTTCCATTTCTCTTTTAATATTTTCTTGAGTACCCGAGAAATCCACATTTTTCAACATACTACCATCCATTTCATTAACTTTATTCTCTAATTGAGATAACCTAAATTCTAAGTCTTCACTTTATTCATGATTCAAGGATGAGCCTTCAGTATTTTTAATTTGTGTAGTAACTTTATTTGGATGCACGTTGGAAAATAATAGTAACCTTTTTTTTTATTACAACAACAAAAATATGGGGGGTCTTCTAATGAATAGTTAGGCAATAGAAAGTTACATACCTTAATTTGAAGAATATCAGAATGGTTGAAGATTTATTCATATATCTCTGAGATTTGAGGCCTTAATATCTAAAAATGTGTTCTACAATACTCTGATACATAGTTTCTGCAATTCCATAGGTGTGAACTTAATATAATGCGCCAATTGAAAGTTATAGTAACTTTCCCAAAAATTGTTGATTTTTTTGGCCTCTTCCCACAAGCAAACTTGTATAGCATTCCATATGTCCAATTATTGAAATATAATCATGGCACCTAAACCTGAGGTACTACTATATGTCTCCTAAAATTCCTAAAGATTTCACAATCTGCAAATTTTTAGACAAGAAGATATATACAAAATACCAAGTTGACCTATTTAAAAATCATTTCATTATTGTTCACAAAACCTAACTTCCATAGGGTATAAATCCCAAATTATAGTGAACCAAATTCTAAAAATTGACCCTAATATTCCCCAAAATTTCTACTTAATATGGTCTAGGTTTCACTTTGTGAAATCTTACAAAAAAAGAAATTTATAGAAAAAATGCCAAACTGACCTGCAGTGAGACTAAATTCTAGAGCATGCAGTCACTCTATCTTCCTTGGAGCATATATACGAAAATATAGCAAACCAAGATCTGAAAATTGGATCATATATTCAGCACGATGTCTTCTCAACATGGGTGAAGTTTCATTGTTTGAAGCCTCCCAGGGAAAACGTTATAGCAAAAATTTTGAACTGACCTATTTGAGATAGAATATAGGAGCAGTCATAAACCCTAACTTCCTTGGACCATATCTCCAAAAATATAGAGAACCAATATTTGAACATGAACCAAATATTTATTAGGATTTATTCTCAATCTTCTCCAAGTTTCACCATCTGAAATATTATAGAAAAAAAAAAAAAGTTATAGCGAAAATTCCACGATGGCCTGTTTGAAGCAAAAAAACCCTAGGACCAAGAGCTCTAATACGAAATGCTATGATCCTTGCACCTTAAAAATTATAAGAAACAAATAATCACAATCCAATTCAAGTGGGCTGAAGGATCGTAGGGATATAAAGACGGGCAGCAAGAGAGGTCGAAGGTAGATCGAAGGCGGTAGGGATCAAGGTCGAAGGTCTCATGAAGGCTCAGATGATTGATGGTATGGCTAAGATGATGGCTGGTCTGCATGAAGATAATGCTAATATTCTTGCTAAACTGTGTGAAATCGAAGATAATATTCCGGGGGTAAAGCACCTTATACTATAAATACAAATAACAAGACAATATTTTATGATCATAAGACTAGGTCTCCTTAGTATATACATGGGAGACAAAATATACAATTATAATAAAATGGGACCATGAGAGGATCTAGCCTACATAATAATACAATGACATAAATTTAATCACTCAATATAGGGCTTAAAAAGGGGTTTTGGGTTAAAATAAGGCTTATAAAGGACTTAACAAAACCAAATCATGCCAAGGGTTCTTTGTAGTTCTCGAAGTTACCATTGTAAACCATATCCACTCACGTCAAGGTTTTTAGACCTCCATTAGGGTTTAAGTGAGTTGAAAATTGGGGAGAAGCTTCCAAATTCATAGTAAAGGGGAGTTGTTAAAAAAATCTTTCATACCTTCCACTAGCAATCAGAATACACAAGGTTCCATACTAAATGGTACAAATTATGCAAAGTGGAAAATTAAGATGAAGAATTTTTTTAAAAATTTGGACTACTGGGAAGCAATAGTCGCAAAATATGAAGATTCTATAGTTGCATACTTAGAAACAATGAAAAATTCCTAAAGAAATTATTTAGAAAAGAGAAAAAGAAAGGATTCAAGAGCACTATGGAATCTACACGATGGAGTTGAAGACTCCATATTCCCTAAGATTGCAGCAACAACCAATGCTCATCAAGCTTGGAAAATTTTGAAAAAAAATACCAAGGAATAAATAAGTTCAAGAATGAAAAATCTTGAGATACTCAAGAATAATTTTGAAACTCCGCAAATAAGATACATTAAAATTATATATTTTTTATGACTTGGGTCATGGGGGTAATAAATCAGCTTAAAACTCATGGAGAGGATGTAACTGATCAAAAGGTGATCGAGACAAATCTTAGAAGTTTCCCACCTTCATTTGATATGCTTGTGACAACCATAGAAGAAAGTAAATATTTGACCCAATTTTCAATTGAAGAATTTAAATGATTGATGTTAAATCATGAGTCAAGAATTAAAGGTAGAAATGACCCATTAGAATATCGCCTTTCAAACTCAAGCTACAATTATAGAGGAAGAGGTAGAGTGTAAACACCCCACTTCCACAAAAAAATGGGTAATATATATATATATATACATATATATATATACGAATTCTCCTTATCAATTATCCTTTGAGGACATGAATTTATTTAACTAAAATTTACAACTCTTCTTGTACACTGGACTATTATAATCTGGATGATAATTGCTTATTTGTGTTTATTTATAAGTAGTCATGTGAAATTGGAATAACCTACAGGTTAACATATACCAGGTTAATGCTCTTTCTCACAAGTGTTATGCCATATGGGGTAGGTGTGTATAACTAGCTTCCACATATAAACTCATCATGTGTTCATTATATTTAATAATGTACATTATACCTTTGCATGGCACCCTAGGCTTCTAAGATATCATGTTACAATGGTGTTAACGCCTTGTTCTACACATTGGCATAATTGTGAAGTTTCCATTATATATCCATATATATATAAACATTTCTGTGTTTATCATTTATCACAGTGTTCCAACTGGCGGTTCCCACGCCATACCCAAATTCGACGGTCATAAGCAATCAGGAGATCAACGGTTTACGCGAGGGGCTACACTCCCTGCTGACATCATCAGGGGGGTGTGGGTGTCCGTGATGATCCTGTTCATCCATTCATAGAATTAGATCAATGGTTTGTGCGAGGGGTACCGTCCCCGCAAACTTCACAAGTGGGCAGCGGGGTCCTCCGCAATCCTGACTATCTGTCTCAAACTATTTGATTGATGACATGTGAAATGGATAGCCTCCTTGCTAACGTCACAAGGGAGGGGCTTCACATATTGTTGATCTCGTGTGGTGGATTTTCATAGTTGATCAAGACACAGTGATCCATACTCATTGACTACTACCATGCCATGGTGTCATCAGAATAATGTAACTCCCACGTCACTCTCCTCACGCCACCAGTTATGGTTTCGGTTATCATCCTTTAGACATGGTTGTTAGCATTGAGGTATGGGGTAAGTTTCACCTTCCCACCAAGGTAACCACAAAATACACCTTAGGATGAGAAGGATCACTATATCACTTAGATATAACTAGTAGAGCCACTCGTTTCCATTGCCACCACAGTTGTATATGTGTGTGTGTTATATTTCAACATCAACATTACTCTAATGTAGTATTCGTGACAACAATTAATGAGCTTAGTGTTACAAAACATCATATAACATATGGCCTTTGGATTTACAGTGTTCTAATGACAAGGTTGTTTTGTTGCTTGGGTGCACACACACACACACACATATAAGTATAGTGGCATGCACTCGATGTAAAAAGGCATCGCCCACCATGTTGGAACCATGGTTATAAAATTTACTTTCAAGGCTACTTTTATCGTGTAATCCTATACCCATGAACCACAACTTCTCTCGAATTTGCACAGAGAGAGCATATCACACCACGACGGGATTTCATTGTCCACTTATTCGACAAGACCTTGTAAACATATATGAATATAGCAATAGTTTATAGTTTTGTTGATTTTCTGAATTGGATTGCCTACGAGCTTGTAGAATATTCATTTCATTCATTGGCATTTGATCCAAGGACACTAAATCAAAATATTGAGTGTTTGGTTATTCCAACCAATGACACAGATAGCGATGTTCACCACTATATAAACTCAAATAATTAGATTGCAAGCCCAAAATCTAGGATACATTTTAAAGGAGACTATGAAGGACATTCCGGATGGAATAAAAAGGATTATAAGTCAAATAAAAGCCTCTATCAATATTGTTACATGGTGGTATGTGTTTGGCCTCCAAAATGTCTTCAAAATGTCATACACTTTTACCTTCATCGCCATTATTTCACCCAAATTCCGCAACTCTATAACCACATAACCCTACATTAGCCTCCATTCTGATGCTCATATCGGGTTACATTAGTGTTTTCCAAAGTTAATAATTTCATGTATTTAGAGTGAATTTGTGATGAAAATTTAGAAAAATAACATATATTTATTAATACCTAAAGGTGGAATGAGTTTGGTGACATGTGTAAGTGATTAGGAAGCTTCCAAGACATCCTTATGTGGCTTCCAAGGTTCAATTTCGAATTCTCTTAAATATTTGGAGGAGATTTGGATGGGGATCAACCATATCTTATGGAGGAGAATCATGAATAAAGGGACATGTGTCTTATAATTAGCTAATTGGTTGAAACTTTTATGGATCTAAGCAGAGAATGGTGGATCTCCATTAATGAGGCAGTTGCTTAATTTTTTGTATAAATAGGAGATTCTTCTCCTTTCAGTGTAATCTAGAACTTTGTAATGTAAATTTGGGAAGTTTAGAATCATGGAAGGAGATGTGAAATGATCATGTAATGAGATAGATATTAGTAGGCTTATAGCATAGAGTTTGAGTATGTAGTTAGAAATTTATTTGGAGATTGATGTAATTATTCTTTCATTTATAAATAAAGTCATTTTGAGTGTGCCAATTTGAGTTTGAGTGTGCTTATCATGGTGTTGGTATGATGTTGAAGAATGGAGGGCCCCCATCACAACAAGCATACTTTGGTAGAGGTAACTTAGAAGTTTGTTTTCATTATTTCATTCCATTTTCAAGTATGCTTTAATTTCATGCAAGTGTGTGTGTAGATTAGTTTTTCAATTCAAGTAAATAGATTAGTTTTTTTTTCAATTTCGCAAGTGTGCATTTCCATTCCTACAAGAGTGCTTTAGATTAGTCATTTCAATTTGCGCAAGTGTGCTTAGATTAGATATTTAATTTCTGCAAATGTGTAATTTCAACTCTAACAAGTGTGTTTTAATTCAGCAGGTCTGGAGTGATTTAATGCTTTCTAGATTAGATTTATTTTCATGACGATTGTCGTTTTTCATTTGATAGATTAAAATTTCTCTTCGAAATTGGAAGTCGATCTCTAGCACATATAGTGCACGTACGCCTTGCAAGTCCACGGACCCCCAGGTTTATAATTTATGGAAAGGAATTTAAGTAATTAAATTACCTCAACATTTTGGCACTGTTGTCGGGGAGACGTACATAGGGATTAGTTTTCAATTTAGAATGCCATTTCATTTTTCAATTTCAATTTCATTTTTCATTTTTCATTTTTCATTTTTTTTCATTTTTCTTTTTATCTACAATTTCATTTTTTTTCATTAGATACACAGTTAATTCTCATGTAGAAATCAATTTGATGTATAATTTATAAAAAATTTTTTTACTATACTTGAAAAAAAAACAACAACAACACCATTTCTTTCAAAATCATATAGGATACAATAATAATCAACGTGATAAAGTTTTAATTTTCGAAATTTTTTTATTATTTTTTTTCGGTGGTGTAGCAAGAGCCACCTTGTTCACTAAACCATTGGCAGGAAGATCTATAATAAAATGGATGTTTGTGAAGAAAGAGAACAAGTGGAGTTTAGAGAGCTAAAATGTGTGGTTTCAATGATCAATTATTCTTACTTTGTTTTTCACATTTTAGATTCCAAATGAATAAAGAATTTCGATATTTCTGAGTATGCTCTCTTCTTGCGCCTTGTGTGACCTAGAAGACCGGAAAGGAAAATTGGATAAGTTAGCTTTGAAATTTCATAATAAAATTCATAGATCTGAAGAAAAAAACGACTATGAGAGCTAAATTTATTCATTTTGAAAATGTGTCGAAATTTTTATCTCCAACTCAATTAATTTTACCTCAAATCTCTTTAAAACAATTTCTTTTTCTTTATTTATCAAAAAAAAAAAAAAACTAATTAAAATTCTCTCAAAATTTTCAAAAGTAGATTCTTTATTTTTGAATATATAAAATAAAAATAAGAAAACATAAAACAAAAAATATAACATTTAAAGAAAAAATTAATAAAACACTAAAAAAAAAAAAAACCCATACAAATGAAAACATTTTTAAAAAAAAATACCAAACAAATAAAAAAAAAAAAAAAATAAACAAATCATTAAAAATTGAAAAAAAAAAAATTACAATTCAAAAAAAACATTAAAAAAATAATAAAACAAACACACAAACTATATATATATATAAACAAAAAAATATAAAACACCACAAAATACAATAAAACACTAAAAACAAAAACCATTCATTAAAATCCAACTACATTAATGAATAAACCATAAAAAAACCAAAAATAAAATAAAAAATAAAAAAAATACATTAGGGAAAAACCATAAAAAAGAAATAAAACAAAGTCTTATAAAAACCAATGCAAATCGTTTAAAAATACTATTACAGAATGCATGGTTGAGAGCATGGCTAATAAGCAAGTCATGAAGAGCGCCAAAGAAATCTCAGGCTTCGGGCTTCAAACGAACCTGCATATAAAAAATCGATTAGCCATCTGAACTTTGGTGCAATCATAAAAAATGATTTCTATATTACATTGACGGGTCGAAAATGGCGGTCGAATCCGTTTTTATTGGGAAAGAGATGAGTTTTAATCAAAATTGAATATCTCCACATGGCACTAACGATTGAATATCTCCACTAGGGCGGTGGAAGAGTTTTAATTGAATAAAACTTCTCGGTGTAAGGATAATGACCAAGCATGTCGTTGACATAACAGTTGGTTCATTCAAATTTTTGGGGAGGTTTGTTTTGGTTGGCATATTTTTTGTAATTAATTTTGAATCAAATTTTTGTGAATTAAATCAGGATGGTTAAGCATCTTATTCTTTGGTGTTTGTTAGTGTCAGCCGAGCGGATATCATGGATTTAATAATAGTTCGTGACACGTCCATATATTGGCATAGCGAGCCGCCGTTTTTTTCACTGAAATTTAGAAACATAATCGTAGTTGCAGAATCGTCACAATTTTGTAGCTGCAAAACAAATCATTAGCTGCAGAATTGATGCAATTCGTCATATTTTTCATTATAATAAAAAATTTGAAAAAAAAAAAAAATTTAAAAAAATAAATAGATAAATAAAACTTCAAACGTGTTTCCTGAGCAAAGGAAAGCAAATCTTGTAAAATAAAAACATGGGTTTTGTTCAAAACAGGCCCAATTAAGTTTTCAACAAGCATTTTTTCCAAATTCATTACCATTTGGGAGATCTTTCAGGTTCTTTGGAGCCTTATTTTGCAGTTGTGTGAACAAACATTGCGCCCATGTGTCAATGGATGCTTTCTCCCTCCATGGTTCTTATCTAAAACAATCAGATTGGGTTTTGTAATTGTTGTGACTGATAATTGCATCAATACTCCAGACATGAGTAAATATACCAGAGCAAGCAATTAAATTTGTGGGTGCATCACAGATACGTATAGTGTTCCCTCTGCTGATGAACCTTGAACCGATACAGATAGCGCAGCTAGTATGTATCTGGGTGTTCGTATGAATCCAAATGTTTTTCCTTTCACATTGCATTATTGAGGAACTTTGTCTTGAATATTTCATTTTGCAAATATTTAAGACAATGGCCATTTGTTTTTAAATAAATTGGATTTATCATTAAATCATTGAAATTGGACTAACCATGCAAATTTGAACATCAAAAGAAGACATGTCATGCATTTGATTTTCTTAGAAACTGTTTTATTTGGAATTTAATTATGCATTTTTTTGTGTATGTATCATGAGAAATTGATCACTTCTCCTTTGAATACACTTACGTTTTATTGCAATATTAGTGCCAAGTTTTTTTGCAGGTTCCAAGATGATTGAAGAATTAACGAAGACCAATTTATGCGCAAAATTGGTTTTCAAAGACTGGTGTTTTTTTCAAGAAAACATGAAACCAGTTAAATCCATTTCTATCACCAATAAATGCCATTTTTTCTTTCTCTAAAATTTGCAATCCAACCAAGCATTTCGAACATAACCACAGTCATTTTCCTAGCAAATGTCAGATGTTCCATTGATTTTTCCATTCTCTTTCCACTCACCTCTATTCATTTCCATCCTAACCGATTAATAAATCATTTGGCTCACTTACATGCTGATTGACCTCATTTTCATTTTTATTTCCGCCAAATAAAACCTTCTTAATGTAAATATTCTGTTTATGGTCCTTTCAAATCATTGTTTTATACTCATGTTAGATGATGGAGGATTTATTGAGGCCTTCCTTCTAGCAATTCTTGACCATCGACATCAGCACATTATCTAGGTTTAAGGTTAGAGTTATTTTTAGTCCTTGAGGCTTGCATGCCTTAATGGCAAGATCTCTCGCCAATAAACAATGGGAATACATCAATGTCCCTTGTTTGTTGGATCTTCTAGGTGATTCAACTACATCACATCTACTTGTACCTAGTAAGATGTACTTAGGCATCTTGAGTCTCATTGACATTATTGGTGAGTAGTCTCGAGTTGTTTAACGACATTAATTAATGGTCGTTAATCCAACTATTTCTTTCTATGTTCGACATCAGCATATTCATTCACATAGATAAGAATTATGCCGATATGTGGGAATGATATGAAGACTATAAGATTCATCACAATTCAGCATTTTGTAGCAGATTTAACACCATTTTGTAGTTGTAGCAGATGCACCAGACTTAGTAGCAGATTTGGCAGTAGATTCAGCAGCATTCTGTAGCAGATGGAGTAGATTTGGTAGCAGAAATAAAGATTCACTTTCAACAACTTCCACTAGAAAATTTGGCCCAATTTCCGACGGCCACTTCCTCGCTATTCCAACACATAGTCGTCGCAAGAGCGACAGTTCCAGGCCGAACAAAATATGGTTAGCCATTACGTCACAATTCTGATGCTTTGACAAAGTGTCGCAATACCGACACTTTTTCCATCGTTTCCAAGCAAGCGTCGCTCTTCCGACGTTTCCCAAACCGTCGCTCTTTCGACGTTTGTAAACTGTCGCAATTCCGACGAAATGTGGTCCGACATTTTGAACGTTTCTCTTCTGAAGTTTGTATACTGTCGCTCCTCCGACGTTTGTAAATTTTCGCAATTCTGACGCCTTACAAAGTGTCACAATATCGACGCTTTGCAAAAGCATCGCAATCCCGACGCTTTGCAAAAGCGTCGCAATACTGACGCCAGGAAGAACCGACGCTTATAAGGCCTCGGAAAAGCGACACTTTCAAAGCATCGGTATACCGACGGCAGGTTATATTTATAAAAAAAAAATGAAATCCCTGAATTTATACTACTATGCGTTTAGATAACATAAATCGTGAATCTACAACAAACGTTAACTTCATAGATCCTTAACAAACAAATACTGTGCTTCAGCTCTTCTAATCGCTGCCCACTACCCACCTTAACTGCAATTCACAATCTATAAAACGATTTAATTGTTGTGTTCATATGCCTTCGTGACTTTGATGTGGGAGGCTTCTACTCTCTTCCTTCTCTACAATTTCACTATTATGCTATGCTTGCTCAACAACCTTGCTCCAGGTTCTGAAATGTTCCTCCTTTTATTTGAACGAGATTCCTCTATCATCCAGGTGCACGATGATGCAAACAAAGTTCTGCACAAATCCAGTATTTTCAATTATCTCAGCACAACTACGTACCCATCCAAAACAGACGCTCAGTAAAAGAATTCAAAAGTAGACAGTTTTTATTTGATATTCAAATATATCATCGCAGAGATTAATTGCAACAACCAATGCAACATCTTTCTATGGCACAGGCTTGAATATGTGTTCCCTGAAGCAGCTCGGACCTTTGTTAAGGCGTGGTTTTTGTTGAAAATTATTATGGTACCACAGTTCGGATCTTGGCATAGTGAAATACACAACTTCGGATATTTCTATGACTCTACTGTGGCAGCTCGGTTAATCTGATGGAGGACTTATCTATCAGAATTATCTATGGGACTAAACATATATTGCTACAGGACGGGACCTAATGCTACAGAATCTAACCTACAATGTCACCAGATGGAAACCTAACATACTACAGGTCCAGGGTAAAATAGAATGACATTATACAATATGGAGGTGACTACTGTGAGGTTGTCCTGCCGCACTATATCTGATCAAAGTGAACACTAAAAACATGATATGCAGCATGTGACAATAAGACAGTGACTCTTATCAGGACCGTGATGGTTAATAGACAATGATCTTACATCAGCTATTGACAGTGACCTAAATTAGGCTTGCTGGGCAAGCAAAAGTTGTTGGCCCCTAGGTGGCCTGATGTATTGCATCTCATTATATCTCTTTCTGCTGAACTCTTGATATTAATCGAATAATAAGAAGAATTAAGTTTGGGTTTTCCCCCTTGTGGGGTTTTTCCCTAGTCTCCGACCTAAATACTAGTGTCCTTATTGTCTCCGCTATTATTCTATTGTTCCTTATTGTTACATTGCATTATCGTGATGTATACTACTGATAATGGTGGAAGGAAATTACTGTGATAAAAATAAAAATAAAAATCTAAAATTGTCTATTTGCAACAAATGCCCTAAAATTAACAACATGATAGATAGTGGTAACAACGAGAAGCAAGGAGATGGAAACTCCACGGTTAATCTACTGGTAGACAATATGCCTTCTCACCTCCAACGGATTTCTCATACTGGGTAGCACACATCAAAAATCTGCTAGTGAGAATGGAATGCCTTAAATCTGAAATAACAAGTTATATCCAAATATTGAAGTGGAATCCATAAATCTCAATTTGAAACAGTTGTTTTTATAAATGAAACACCAATAAAACTTACAAATCCAAAACTCACTCAAGGGCTACACCACAATACAATATGAAAAATTTTAATCATTGAAAATATGCACGAGGAGATGAAATCCCAACATGCTTTATTCAAATAGGGGATGGAAACGCAACAACAAACTCTAAATCTTTGGGTACATGTGACTCGGGCTTCCCAACCCCCTCACTCACCATAGTGGAGGCATTGTTCCAAGCCAAAATAATGGAGAAATGCATTAGACAAACCCTAAATTCTAGGCTACATGCTTATTTCTGAAGTTAGAGACCCTAAATTCTTCATTCGCAATCTTCAATTTAAAATTTAAAATTTTTCATAGAGTATATAAAAAGAAAAGGGCCTTCCTGAAATCATATTGTAATTTGTCATACCATGGTTTCTGAATTTCTTCAAGACAAAATTCAAGAAATCCAAGCATTTTTTGTTCCCTGTACGCATGAACACAGTCGTTGTAGATGCCATCAAGCTGAGGAATGATCCATCCTTGGATTGAAGTTTCATTATTTTCTCCCAGTCTACTATTTCTTGCAAGCCTTCCAAAGAATAGAGTAACGTTGTTGGTAAGGCATAGAGAAGATCAGGAGGAAGCCTGATCCAAACACCACCAAGGTAAAAGGTAAAGTTATTCAGTTATCACTTTGAGAGATGGAAAATTTATCAATGATAGAGGAGAATGGTGATCAGATTCTAACTTTTGAAGCTTAGCCTCCTGCTTTTCAATGATTTGCTTGATGAAAGGAAATTCATAAGGCAGATCCAGACCTAAGGCTTTAGCTTCTTTTAGCATTGCAAGGAATACTATTTCAAATCCACTTGGCCTGTGGCTATCAGCCTCCTCCTCTATTTTTCCAGCTTGTGTCTTGAAAAATTCAATCCCTGAAATAGGTACAAGTTAAAAACTCTTCACAGGAAAGAATATATCATAATTTTGTCATTGTGTGAACATAGGATAATACCCTCATAATCTGCACCTAAATCATAGGAGAATACCCTCAGAGCTGGCCGAAATTTGGCCTCTAAGGTAGCTGAAAATATCACAGAGAAACCTCAAATACCCTTGCCTAGAAATCACATTAAGCTTAGAAACTTGAATTATTCACAACTTATTGCAGATAAAGAAGCTTAAACATTGCCTCAGATCAGTCCATCAAAGTTATTTAAAACGTACCCTAATGTATTCCTCAGATTACGAGCTTAAAAGAAGGCTGGAACATGTGTAAATTGTGAATTTTTGTCTTCAAAATAGTCATGTTCAAGCAAAACGAAAATCCCAAATATCCCAAACAGAAAACCCTTTAAACCAGCATCATTTTCAGAAGTGAAACCTTCAACAAAGAAGATAGTTCATATGCAAAGTGAATTTTGGAACTCCTTGAGATATGGCTCTGCTCCACAGGCTCGAATCATTTCAGAGGAATGCGAGTATGTTTTTTGATACACTCATGAAGATGATTGAACTTCTATATATAGTGAAGGATGGGGCCTCTTAGAGCGCTGACTTCAACAAGTAGGGAGCAAATTTTTAATTTTAAAATTTGAATGTTGGAGCCAAAATTTCCCTCTCATTTTGGACCACAAAAATTTGAATCTGACTTTCCCTCCAAGATTTGGACCATGATGAATTTTGAGAATAACATTTGATTTTATTAATTAAATTTTCTCCTTCATAAAATTATCCTCCTTTTCTTAGTGAAGTGTGCCATAGTCTAGCCAATATAATGTTGCCACATCATCACCCTTTTGGGGTTTTTGACCACAAGGAGGGGACATCATCTTTGATTGGGAATATTTCCCAAACCGTGAGGAGCCTTGCAACGTGCCACATACTGTTGGAATTCACATGATGGGGACTATCCAATGATGATGGTCTCCAAAGCAAATTTATTGATCTGCATCCTCAAAATCTTCAACAAGTGCGGGGCTTATAGGGCTTTCCAGGGCTTCGTGTCCTTTGGAGCTTCCAATCAATGCAAACTAGATGAATATTAAGATCGTTCAAAGACCGATGTTGGCATCAATGGCAATACCATTCAACAGGCCATGCGAGTTGACAGAGACGTAGTGCGATTTTGCAGAAGGGGAAGCCGTAAGGTTTTCCTAGTTCTATTTGATCAACAAAGGTGAAGATAAATTTTTTAGAGTTTTGCTGGAGAAGTTTATGTAATTTCCAATTAGCAGATTTGCTGAAGATAATAATAATAATAAAACCCTCAGACTGAAGAATTTTTTTTCCCACATTGAGATTTTTCCAGGGACATTTGTCTAAATATTTGTATTATTTGTGTGATTGGTTTCTTGTGTATTCCACTGCAATTTTTATTTGTTGAATGGTGCTATTTATGTTTTTATTCATTAGTTTCAGTTGAAGATTTAAATTTGTTGTGTATAAGTAATAGGAATAATAAACTGGGTTAATAACACCTTTTGGGTAGCAGAAATTTCGCATTGTTTATCATACAATTGCTTAGTTACAATAGACTATGGAGGTACCCTGTAAAATTTGATCATTGGAACGACAAGTTGATTTGAAGGAGAAAATCATTGTTCATGTGTCTTATTCATTTATTTCTTCCTTTGTCCATTTCACAGCCACATACGTGATCATTGCATGTTCATAAAATATTGGTTTTCATAATTAAATAAGGTTCAGATTATATATATATATATATATATATATATATATA
Source organism: Pinus albicaulis (assembly GCA_034641835.2). Classification (NCBI taxonomy): domain Eukaryota; kingdom Viridiplantae; phylum Streptophyta; class Pinopsida; order Pinales; family Pinaceae; genus Pinus; species Pinus albicaulis. Next base: position 239,884,128 of record CM076575.1, on the reverse strand, counting down.
TATATATATATATATATATATATATATATATATATATATATATATATTATTTTTTAATTAAGAGAAACACAGGACAATAGTCATCTATGGCCTTTGGAAAATTTGACATGGTATTAGAGCTGGTATCTTATTGAGATCCTGAAGGGTTTACAACAACAGATCAACAATTGGAATCAAGGACCAACAATTAGAGAGTTTCATTCTTGTTATTTGAAGGTCTAAGCACTCATGCAAAGCAGGTTTTTTGTTTTATTTTCAGATCTAGGAAGTTTGTCCATTTGATCTCAGAGATGGCAAGAACTAATCTCAAACCATATTTGAGGATAGATTGAATGGGTGCGTGTTAACCCTCTTATCAGTAGGGTACATACATTTTTTCAATACAACATTCATCACCATTGTAAGCCCAAGATCACAAGTCAAAAGCCATGTAAAAACCATGTGAGGGCCTTACTATAGAACCTTGCTACTTACTTTGAATTGTTTAAAAGAAATTATTTTGATTATTTAGAATAATTTTCTTTAGTTTCCAGTCATAAATAGTTATACCTCTTAAATTTGGAAATTTTAGGGTGTTTAAACACATAAATTTCTCACAAAAAAATCTGAAATTTAATTTCCAGCTTGATGAAAATTGAGTTTTTAGTCAAGTTTGGGTAGGGGGGAGCCCCAAAAGCCTCTATATAAATCCTATAAACTTTCCATCCCCTAAGCTAACCCTCGAGGAGTGTTTAGACACTTGTAGCATAGTTGTAACATTTAAATCAAATTGTTTTTCCTACATTTTATACAAAATTTACAATCTCTCATATAGGATAGCATCATGTTTTAACTTTTAAGTCATATCTTTTAAACAAGTCTCCCGAACTGAATGATAACATCATTTATGGTTAGGATTTTCTTTGTAGATAAAAATCCATAGGTTGCATGCTATATGTTTGGTGAATTTTGGCAACCAAGAAAAATGAAGCGAAGGCCAAGTAGATGAGCCACACTAGAGGTAGTTATTTGATGTGGCATTGACATTGTCTTTATGGAGTGCATGTTGAGGAGGATGTGGCCTTGGCATGGGATGTAAAGCTATCTTTTTGTGGAGTGTTAGGCACTAGGAGGAAGGACACTTAGTTCTAGGACCATTGTGACCGCATGACACACATATGCTCTTGAGGTAGTCTTGCTTGAAGGGTGCTACGCTAGATAAGATTATAACCAACTGCATTGATTTCTCAGTTTAGAATATTGAAACAAGTTACAAAAACAAAACGAAAAAAGGAGCCATAGAGAACAAGATAACTGTAGAAAACACCATACATATTTGTAAATAAACATAGACTAAAATGGCACTCCTATCCATAGCTTCACTAAATCAATTGATTCAAAGAATCTTTTTTCTAGATAAAATGTGAGATGCAAGATAGATGTTACTCTCACTGCTTTTCAATCTCTCTATAAAGTTGGGATTCTTTTACACATTTATTCTAGTTTTAGATGATATATTATTTGTTTGTTCCCCTCTAAAAAAACAACTTAGAAAATGACAAACACACTTACCACAAGTCCATGTGCTCTAAGAAAGTTGAAGGCTGCAAAGACATCAAATTCGTTATAACCAAGATCCCCAATGAACCAAGATATGTTTATGGTAACTAGAATAGTTCCATAAAGTTAGCTTAGAAATTGTCAAATAAGAGGGATGCAAACCATTTCCATTGTTTTCTATTTATGGGGGATTGTGGGAGATGTTTGGGGTAAGAGAAGCTTATAGACAATGTAGCCATGCGAGAAATTTTAATCCAGTGACCAGGTGCTCAATTTTGTTTGCATGGTGTTCAAAGGTTTAGAGTTGATGATTTGACAATATAAGCAGTCCGAGAAAGATTCATGCATTTTTATTGATCTTGACTCTTGAACACCAAAAGACTGAATGAGATGGTATTGCAAACTACACTATTGAAGGATACAAGTGTTGATAGACATCTGTAATCTACAGGTGGAGTTCATCTGGATCAAGCCTACCTTGATACATGTATAATCAGACTCTTGTCCCTTAATAACCACATTACTCAACTGTTTGAATCTTCATTTCGAAGAGTCGCAAGTCAAGGTTGGCATTAATAATGTCAAAATATGAAACAAAATTTTCCAACAGCCTGATTAAAAGTGCAGTATTTCTTAGCATATAAACTCCTGGAAATGTGCGAAGTGGTAGTTAAACTATCAAAATCCAGTGCATATAAATCCTTGTCATATGTTGAAACCTGTTTTGACTAATTCATTATGACAATCGCTGGAAAGCATTCGGTGAATTTGAAGTAATCTGAAAGAGACATGGTATTGTGGCATCAATAAATATGAAGAAACCAACTATGAAAATCTTAGTCACTGTTTTGGAGAGATGATGGTTTGTCTAAGTTCCCTTTGTGAGTATTACAGGTGTGAACTACTATAATACTCCTTACTAATATATGGTAAGACTCAACATGGCTATAAATGAAGGAGATTGCTACACATCAACATCAACATGTTTTCAAGTAGGAGCTACCTAATTTTGTAACAAACTTCTCTCTGGATGTCAAAATTTGCAGACACTAAAGATTACTCAAGTGATGCCTGAAATTTCCACTGAATTCCTATAAGAATCTTAGATTTGTGACAAAAATCCTTTGGCTAATATATTAGCTTACTCCTTTTAAGTTTGTCTCATTCAACTAATAAAAAAATTTTCAAGGAGTATAATGAAAACTATATTGTGTGTGAAGCATAAAATAATCATTGATGCTAGACTTGGAAGTTAAGAAGTATAATAAGAAGTAGATATACTTCTCGAAACCATAATACCGTTTTTCTGAAGCATAATACAATCATTAACGCTAGACTTGGAAGTTAGAATAAGATAAGATAAAACAACGAAAAAGGCATTCCATTACTTGCATGAAATATGAGTACCGCCTTTTACCAGTAAGCTGGGAGCAAGGTCTAGATTTTGACTGGCATCGATTCTTGTGAACTCAAATTTCACTAAAAACATAGTTTTTTGTATGGTTCTTCAACACATGGTTAAAAATGATAGTGCATCAAAATCTATATTGTGTGGCCTAATACATAAGTAATCAAAAATTCTCTTTACCAATTTATTCGCTTCATCAAAAGCCTGATGTTCACATGTGACACTTTTGCTAGGGATAAATATCAAGTGGGTTGTGACATTTTAAAACTTGGTTCACAGTGAATTTCCCAAAAGGAAAGTCTATCAAAGAATCTACGACTTGTGTCACTTCATAGTAGCATATGATTTGATATCATAATGGAGTTGCTCCAATTCAAGCAGTGTAGAAGAGGCAGGAGCCTACAAGGCAGATCCAAACTTTGGAGAAGAGCAAGGCAAATCCTGGGAAGAATGAAGAATTTGGGAATCCGGGATCTCTTCCAGAGGCCATGATACCAAAGGTTTGTCCTGTTTGTAGATATTTCTCATCTACATCCAATATAGCCTTAAATGCCCACATAGATCACTGTCTATCAGGTGAGTCAAATGCTAAAAAATCTGGAACAAAATTTTCCAAGCCTAAAGTGACGGTGAGAAAAAAACGATCAATCCTAGATACAATTGTTGCGGCACCTGTTTGCATGCCAGAGAATTTGGATTACAGTACTAGCAAAGAGAAATCGACCGTTGATGCACATCCATTGCCTTTGGATCAACTCAATCTCAGAGACACCACCAAGCAGAGGCAACATCAATGCAAAGATCTCACGTAGTGGTAATGCATGTATTTCAAAAGAAACAAATAACAATGCACATTATAACCCATTCGAATAACCACTGTAGCAAGGGTTTACATCTAATTAGATCCAATCCGTATATCGATGGAAAAAAATTAATATAATTACATTTTCCGTAGTAGAGGAAACTTTGCGAAAATAGAAAAGGAATTTAACCTTACTTGAGCCACGCCAGAGTAACTGTGCTACCCACGAACCGATCATCTAATCTTCCAGTTCTAGTAGTAGTGGATTTAAACAATGAAAAAGGTATCTGCAATCCAAGTTATCTCATCCCTGAGCCCCTTCAGTTGAAGAGCTCTGCCTGAGCTTTTTTTATAACATTTGAGGGCAGAGTCGCTGGCCCTACAGCGAAATTGAACACGCGACCTTCACCCTGCACTGGATCTGAGAATCCTATTCGTGGGGTTGCAGAAGATGGTGCCACAGCTGTGCATGTGATAGACAGGGTTGTGCATGTGATAGGCAGGGTTTTTACTGTGCATACTCCCTCCTTCCCTGGACAAACCATGCAATCGGAGGGAAATGAAAGAGGTAAAACTTTTGATATTTGAAATTTAAATTTTGAAGAGGGAAATGAATTATAACTTTTGACTTAACAAAGAGTAATAGCATATAAGTGTCGTTATTGCGACAGCCCCAAAGCGTCGCTATTGTGACGACTTCTTCCAAACGTCGCAATTGCAACACTTATTGCAACGTTTGGAAGAAGCCGTCGCAATAGCAACGCTTTGGGGCGTAGTGTCGGTATTGTGACAGATTCCTCCAAACGTCGCAATTGCGACACTTTGACTAAGTGTCGGTATTGCGACACTTGTCTCTAAATGTTGATATAGCGACGGTTTCGAGCGGGATTTGAAAAAGTTGAAAAAAATTGGGGAAATTTCTGACATTTGGTCAAAAGTGTCGGAACCAAGTGTCGGAATTTTCGCAAAATGTACTAGTGTTCATCCACCAGTTATGCAGCCAAGAAGCAGATCAACTCTTTGTACTTCACATTCCATGACCCAGCAACAACCACACTCTTTTCTACATAGCTTGTCCATTTTACAGGTAAATTGAAGGTATGTTATTTTCTAATTTTTAATCATGGGATTCCTTGAATATTGAAATTATAATTTTTGGAAAATGCATCATCATATTTCCTTTCTCGTGGATAAAAATTGAAAATACCTTTAGTTGGGGGGACGGATACCAATTCATGTTCATACCTCATGTTCACATTTTATGTCACATATTGTATTCATTCATATTACATTCCAACCTAACCAACATACTTTTCCAAACAACTACTATTGCATTATGATTCAAAAATTTATGTGATGATCAAATAATGAGCACATTAGATGGTTGATTAAATGTTTTCAAAGTCTTTCGATGCAACACAAAAATACGAAAGTATTGTTACACAAGACCCAATACTAATAAAATTTGGTTGTCACACAAGAACCAACCACAGTAAAATGTTGCAATCAAATGTTTTTCGAAAGAACACTTTGCAAAAGGAAAAAAATTATCAAATGCTTATGCAAAGTTGAAAAAAGAATCAATATCAACCAAATTTCATATAAAATCAAGACAATTCAAAAAGATCAAATCATGATTAAGTGAATCAATGCAATTGATTGCATGAGGACATGCAATAACTTCAATTGGGGGGTATGTTGGGCCTCCAAAATTTCTTCAAAATTTCATACACTTTTACCTTCATCGCCACTATTTCACTCACATTTCACAACTGTATAACCACATAACCCTACATTAGCCTCCATTCTCATGCTTATATGGGGTTACATTAGTGTTTTCCAAATTTAATACTTTCATGTATTTAGAGTGAATTTTGATTAAAAGTTACAAAAATAACAAATATTTATTTATACCTAAAGGTGGAATGAGTTTGGTGACATGTGTAGGTGATTAGGAAGCTTCCAAGACATCCTTATGTAGATTCCAAGGTTCAATTTCGAATTCTCTTCAAGATTTGGAGGATATTTGGATGGGGATCAACCATATATCATGGAGGATAATCATGAATAAAGGGACATGTGTCTTACAATTAGCTAATTTGTTGAAAATTTTATGGATCTAAGGAGAGAATGGTGGATCTCCATTAATGAGGTAGTTTCTTAAGTTTTTGTATAAATAGGAGAGCCTTCTGCTTTCATTGTAATCTATAACTTTGTAATGTATATTTTGGAAGCTTAGAATCATGGAAGGAGATGTGAAATGATCATGTAATGAGATAGATATTAGTAGGCTTATAGCATAGAGTTTGAGTATGTAGTTAGAAATTTATTTGGAGATTGATGTAATTATTCTTTCATTTATACATAAAGTCATTTTGAGTGTGTCAATTTGAGTTTGGGTGTGCTTATCATGGTGTTGGTATGTTGTTGAAGAATGGAGGGTCCCCATCACAACAATCGTACTTTGGTAGAGGTAACTTAGAAGTTTGTTTTCATTATTTCATTCCATTTTCAAGTATGCTTTAATTTCATGCAAATGTGTGTGTAGATTAGTTTTTCAATTCATGCAAGTAGATTAGTTTTTTTTCAATTTTGCAAGTGTGCATTTCCCTTCCCGCAAGAGTGATTTAGATTATTCATTTCAATTTGCGCAAGTGTGCTTAGATTAGATATTTCATTTCTGCAAATGTGTGCTTTCAATTCTTGCAAGTGTGTTTTAATTTAGCAGGTGTGTTGTGATTTACTACTTTCTACATTAGATTTATTTTCATGACAATTGTCACTTTTCATTTGATAGATTAAAATTTCTCTTTCGAAATTGGAAGTTGATCTCTAGAACATATAGTGCACATATGTCTCACAAGTCCATGGACCCCCGGGTTGATAATTTATGGAAAGGAATTTAAGTAATTAAATTACCTCAACAGTAACATATACATCACACATCACACCATTGCATGTAACCAGGGCTTTCTCTTTCCCAACCCAGATTACTTGTGAACTGTGAATAAATCATTATCATAGGTATTCATTGTATATTAAAACCATTGATTCAAAATATAAAGGGAAAACATACATTCATTAACATCACATATATAATAAAAACACTTATCTTAAGAACTTTGGGAAACTAAGTCAGGGACAAGGACTCTCCACCCAACCACAGATAGTTACAAACAATGCTCACTTGTAGATATCACCCCCAATCCATATTCTATAATTTGAGGGGTTAATCCTTAGGGACTTAAACATAGCAACCATATGAACTAGTACCCATAGATTCTACCATCTCCTCCCTCCAACTAGGCTGAAAATAAACCAATGCACATAGACATTAAGATTCCACCCAGATTTAGGGACTCCTAAACCAAAATCAAAATAGTAAACATATCAGAATGTCTTCCAAAACTTCCAAGACTTTTCTCGGAGAATTTACTCCACCCTAGCCCTCAGGAATTTCTGATAAATTCCATCTCCACCCTTTGGGTTATTGGGGACTCGAGAAGTAAAATTTCTCCTCACCTGAAACGTTTCCTTCTAGACTCCTGCCAACCAGAAAATATGCTTCTCCAGTGAAATGTTGGAACGCACAATTTACATTTCTCCCCCTAAACAAAAAAACAAATCTCATTCTCTATCTTGAAATTTTCATTACAGTCTCCTCTATTTTCTCTTCTTTGTTACTAGAGTAGAGAACTGAATGTCCTCTCCTTTCTGCACAGTTTTCTCCAGCTGCTCCTAAAACCCTTGTGCAACCTTTATACAATTACCTTTGTCTTCCACATTCTTTCTAGCCTTTCAAATGGTGCCCCTATCTATGCTTTTTTCTAGAATCATTTGTTATTGGTTAGCTTGGTGCAGTGGGTGACCTGCACATTCTAACAACCTAGTAGTTTTCCCATTATTTTCATAAATTTTTTCCTCATCTTCTTTGTCAACTATTCCAACCAGTAATGGCCTACGTCCTTATCATGCTACCCAATTTAATTCAGAAGACCAATTTATTTAAAAATGCACCAACTAGCATTCAATGGTTATCATGAAGTTGTCTAGATTTTCCTACAACAAGGAAAACTTAACCCATCACAAGCAAGTAACCTCCCCAACTCTGGAATTCATGTCCCATAACTCAGCCCAAATTTTTATTATTATATATATATATATAGACACACACATCACATTTCATGAGAGAACCATGATTGGGGTTGTCACGCAGAAGTAATAGAAGCAGAGGAAAAAGAGGAAGGGGATATTATAGCAATAGAAATGATGCATAAAGTCAACCCTAATAGCCACACGATAAGTCTAAGAATAAAAGAGGAATAGGAAGGATGGACAAGTCAAATATACAAAGCTATTACTGCAAGAAGTGTGGCCATTTTGAAAATGAATGTAGGAACAAACAATTAAATTTGAACAAAGGCAACACTAATGTTTCAAGCACTGATGAAGATACATAATCTTGTGTGTTTGTTTCTTGTTCAACGGCACAAGAAAATGACAATGAAGATATCTAGTTACTGGATAGTGGTTGTAGTGACCATATCACATGAAACAAAGATGTTTTTTTCAAGTTTTGATGAAACAATTAAATATTGGATTAAAGTGGGTGATAATCATCTCATTAATGCCTTGAGAAAAGGAAATATTACATTTATAAACAATAAAAATGAAAATAAGGGCATTCAAGATGTCTATTATGTAAAAAGTTTGAAACACGGTCTATTAAGTGTAGAAAAAATCAGTAAAATTGGTTTTGAAGTGTTTAAATGTCATACTTGTTGGGAGCTTGACAATACTAAGAGGGGGGGATGAATTAGTATTGTACCAATGGATCAAATTTTATACTTTTTACCTTTTCTCTACAACTAATTGAATCATCAACTAATTAGCAGCACAATATAAACAGTTTTTAACATAGCACATGAGATCATAAGAGTATCAATACACATCCACAAGTAAACCATAAGTCTTCTAAGAAAATAATAAAATAATAGCTAAACCAATAAAATAATATTTATGAATTTTCAATTCACATTTTGCCCCACAATCAATGTAACCATAGTTAAATTCAATTCAAAATTTGTACCAAAATAAAATTAATAAAAAAATTGTATTGATGTGACCATAAATAAAATAGAGTTTTTCAAGAAAAAGTCATTATCATTGAACAAATAATGCATTTGTCCTTTGTACTTAAATAACTTAAAATAAAATATAAATATAAATTTATAAATTCTTAATTATATTATATGTTATTAATTAAAATTTATATTATCTAAATTGTATAATAACATGTAATTAATATGCTATATAAAAATAATATAATATAATAATCTTTCAAGGAATATGAAATGACAATAATATATTTTTATTCAAAAAGTGTGAAATGACATTTATTATGAGTACTTTACTTTGACTTTAAAAAGTACTTAGAGCACTACCATGGTTAACCATGAGTTTTTATCCACCATTGAGAATGTCATAAGTAAGTACCTTTAACTCAAGAAATGCCACCTCAACCATTAGGGATGATATCATTCTCTAAAATGTGATTGGTTCTCGTAAAGTGAATTTTGATTGTTCATTTTCTTTAGGTGGCCCATTTTAGACCTCAAAATTCCCCTAATTGCAACATATAAAACATCAAGGCACATAAGACACCATAAAACACATAGGGACACCAAATTTAAGGTGGAAACCTTTTCGAGAGAAAAACCATTGTATGCTTTGCTTCTCTTCTTCTTATTATGAAAAAAAAAATTAAAATTAAAAATGACATCATCATCCACTTGCCACCACAAATGTAGAAGCCCCAACTTGCGATGCACATGAGCAACCACTCGCTCTAGGCTGCTACCTAACCGATGCCACTGCTTCCTCAACTATGTAGGCCCCAATTTTCTGGAGGCCCCTACCCCTAATAGTTTCTCCTACTACCACCAAAAGGAAGCCACCACTCACTACACTGAAGGCCCCAACCCTTAGAATCTTGTGGACCACATTTCATACATTTAAAAATTGGGGCCCACCAACCTCAACTAAAACAATTGTAGGCCATGTTTCATGTATTATCACATAGGACCCACAAAGACTCTCTGCTCAATCAACGACACTTAAAATGCATAGCAACATATCAACTACTCTGTTCTCAACAATATAATTTTACCAATAACATAAAACCTATCTTTGACCTCACAGCCCTCTATACTCAGCTAACAATACAATGATATACATCATATAGAAGTTACATCAACACAATGGCTACAACACTACAATTATTTAGACACCAATACAAACTCCAAAAAACTCATAGGAGTAGCATATACAATGTATTATGGAACTTAGCCATGTAGCACCAGCCACTCTGTAAATAAATTGTTAGCAATATGGTGACCAATCAATATGAACTTTGTCTCTAATAAAAACTCAAACCCAATCATACTCCTCCATATTATGTAATGTGCACTAGCCAGTAGCCAAAATGCACCATAAATAGTGTCCATAGCTTGGAAAAAGTGCATATGTTACAGGTGTAGAGAGCAATCTATAATTGGGAAATATAATTCACTTGTGCTACAGATCATACCCATGAAATAAAAAATTAAACTATCAAAACCTTTTTCCATGAGTACTCAAAACGCTCTACTACAGATGCAAAATTTAACACATATAACCAAAAATTATAGGCTCAGATCACTAGATGTCAATAGCCTTCACACCTTGCAGATACACAGTCATCATACATTGATTGCACAAAATCTCACATCAACCCAACATGCATGCTAACTACCAATCGCACTTTTTGTATATAAACATGATCACACCTCTGATGATCCGGATTTATGCAGGAACACAATAATACACATAAATATGCATAAACAAAAAGATGCAATGGAAATAAAATTTCATTTCATTAATGTCAAATAATAGAAATATGCTTACAGACATAATGGAAATAAACTAGCTATGGCGTTGGTAGCTTATCTCTAAGAAGAGATGTGGCGGCTACAGGTCTCTGAACTGTGTTACAATGAGGCTTGAAGGCCTATTTATTGTTTAGAAACAATGGAAAACCCTAAACATCCAAAAACCTAACCCTAAGAGATGAAGTGCCAAAACTATGGGCCCTGTTTGGGTAAATTGGTACATCAATCTTCCCGGGGACGTAACTTTGGTATACGATATTCGTTTGACGCGCTCAATTCCTCGTTAGAAAGATCTACCCTAGGACTAAAACTTTTGACATGAACAACACCAAAGGAACTTCCATGTTGCACCCGTTGTTTCCCAAAAAACAACATTTAGGGCCTCAAAGCGGCTATGGAAGTTCAGGACCCGAAAAACTGCTAAAAATAGTAAGTTGTGCTTAAACTGAAAAACTGAAAGAATTGATGGTGGGGGTCCAAATGGAATAGGTGGGTGGCCACCAATATCCACCTAGATCATCTAATCTGTAACTTCATTGTACATGTTATACCCTATTGGAGGTGTGCACGACGTCTAACTTTATCAATATGCATATTATTCATTGCATTCACAATGAATACAACCCCCAATACAGATTCAACAATCAATAATGACCATATCAATGTGACATTAAGCATGATGACCAGATCAAACAACCAGCCAGAATTTTTAATGCATTTACATAACCAAAAGCAACCATATCAAGTTCAAATCCAATAATCAATCAAGATTGAATCAACTCATTGTTTGGACCAGGTTGATGTAATAAAACTATTCCACTAAATCATAACCACATTTATCATTGTGCTTAGAATTCTTGAGGACCAATTCAACATAGGAATTCAGTACGTTTGGAGACCAGATCAAATGTTGAGGTCACTAAAAATTCCATGGGAAAATCATTTGGTTAAGCTTGTGGTTTTCCCTTTTCTTCACCTATAGCCACAGATGCTAGTTCACCACACTTTATCTAGGAAATAGAGGGTAATAATGAATTGGAAATCTAAGCTCTAAAACCTGAAAATTTTATTTTGTAGATCTTAAATGGTGTATGTAACTTAGGGAAACTATAATATCACTACCCATAACTGAAACCTCATACTCCACCACTTCCTCAGACACCTTTACAGTACCTGGAACTCATCAACATTGATCAGAACCATGCACATGACCATTTGGATATTGATAACAATGCCAACACAACTGGCTCCATGATTGACATCAATTCCAACACTAACTAGACATTTCTTGACAAGCCACCAAGTTAAAAATTCATAGCAAGGATCCAAATGGCCAAAAATAGGATGTTTCCTCTAGTTATGAGAAATTTCAAGCAATCATTATCATAAACTCATTTTGTAACAAGTTCTAAAAAAAATGGTTATAACATCTTAGATATGGCCATTTAGCTTTTAATAGTCTTGGCCTTTTACAAAAATAGCTTATGGTACTAGGTATACCTGTGGTAGATGTCCATTATAATCCATGTGAAAGTTGTATCATTTCCAAGCACAAAAAAATAGTTTTCCAAATGCTTCCAACTATAGATCATAAATCCCACTTGAGTTAGTACAAAGACCTTTGTGATCCAATGAAAACCTAGTCACTAGGAGGAAGTTTTTACTTTTAGCCTTTATTGATGATTTCAGCATAATGACATAGGTCTTCTTTATAAAAAAACAAATCTAATACATTTGAAAAATTCAAGCAATTCAAATCCATTGCAAAGAATCAAATTGACAAGCAAATTAAAGTATTAAGATCAAATGTAGAGCCTTTAGGGTTAACTCAATTGGTTGAGTTCCCATTACTAAAGTAATTCACCATTGGGAGGTCATAGGGTCAATTCTCCTCGATGTCATTGGGGTTAGGCTCTGATAATTTGGTCGGCAGGTTGTGATCCCTTCGGGTCGATCTACACAAATTTTCCTAGGAAAAAAAAAGATTAAAAGCAGGGGGTGAATACGATTCCAGAAAAATTGTAGGATATTGCAAGGATCAAGATATCAAAAGGGAATCGACCACAAGATACACTCCACATCAAAATGAAATAGCAAAAGGGAAAAATCATGCCATTGTGAATATGGAAAGAAGCATGTTGAAGACAAAGAATTTTCCAAATGTTTATTGGGCAGAAGTAGTAGCATGCTCAATTTATATTTTGAATAGATATTCAACCAAAAGCATCAAAGATAATGTTCCCTTATAGGCTTAGAGTGGTATGAAGACAATTTTATCACACTCAAGAATCTTTGGTTGTGTATCCTATGCACATGTTCCAGAAGAAATGAGAAGGAAATTGAATGAAATAAGTTTAAAATGCATATATATTGGTTATAGTGAAGAATCCAAGGCTTATAAATTGTACAATCTTATCACCAAGAAATAAATTATTTCAAGAGATGTTACATTCTTTGAATATCAAACATGGAATGATCAAGATAATAGAACAAATAGCAATCAAGTTTCTCCATATCCACTCGAATTAAGTGAAGCAACAGAAGTGGAACAACCAAGACAAGGACTACCATGGATACAAGTTCCAACTGAAGGGGAAAACCAAGGAGGCTAGAATGGACATATTCCATACTCAAGCAGTGAATCTAATACCACCATTCCACGGAAAACAAGAATTTTGAGAGAAATTTATGACCATCTAGATAATGAAAAACACATGTTTCCTTGTTGTATTGCTAGCCAACACATTTTGAAAAAGTATTCAAAAATAAGAAATGGGTTGAAGCTATGAATGAAAAAATTACAACAATAGAGAAGAATGACACAAAGTCTTGTATATCTACCAATAGGGACAAAAAACATTGGAGTCAAATGGGTCTATAAAACCAAGTTTAATGAAAAAGGGGAAATTGAAAAGCATAAAGCCATATTGGTAGCAAAAGGCTTTACACAATAGCTTGGAGTATATTATGAAGAAATGTACACTCCAGTGGCAAGGTTGGATATTGTCATAACAATATTAGCAATAACAACAAAAATTCATTGACTAGTTTACCAAATGGATGTCAAATCAACATTTTTAAATCGGATCTTGAAGGAAGGAGTTTATGTAGATCAACCTCTAGGATATGAATTCAAGGGTCAAGAGCTGAAATTTTACATGTTAAAAAAGGGTTTCTATGGTTTAAAACAAACCCCCATAGCATGGTATAGCATAATTGATTCTTATCTATTTAACAGAGGATTCAAACACAACATTAATGAACCCACTCTCCATACAAAAATTGACCTACAAAGTAATATTTTGATTATTTTCATTTATGTTGATGATGTGATTTACACGGGAAATATGCAGCTTAAATATTTTCAAACAGCTATGGAAAAGAAATTTGAGATGACCAGCCTTGGTCACATGGGATATTTTCTTGTCATAAAAGTTAAATAATATGTAAAGGGAATTTTTATTTGATGAAAAAAGTGTGAAAGAGACATTTTGACAAGGTTCAAGATGGGTGAATGCAAGCCAAAAAACACACCATCCGAGAAACAAAGCTAAGACATAGTCCAACATTCAATTCCACTTTGTACAAGCAGCTAGTAGGCAACCTAATGTATCTCATAACAACAAGGCCTAACATAATGTATTTAGTCAACCTTATATCCAGTTTATGGAGTCACCAAAAGAAACCCATTGGAAAGAAATAAAAATGATTTTAAGGCAATTCCGAGAATACTTCAATATGGAATTTTGTACTTTTATTCCAAAGACATGCATCTTGTTGGTTACACAGATAATTTTTTTGCGGGAAGTATTAATAATAGAAAGAGTGCTTGAGGATATGTATTTCACCTAGGTACATTACTGATTTCATGGGAATCTAAGAAGAATCCCATTGTATCCATTTCATCAACGGAATTATAGTATGTAGCAGCAACAAGAGAAACATGCCAAGCAGTTTAGTTAAGAATATGGATAGCATGAAGAGAAGAAGGAGACAAATATCATTTTCTGTGATAATAATTCAGCTATTGCATTTTCTAGAAATCGTATTTTTCACCGAAAAGGTAAACACATTGACACTCATATTTTTCACTTCATTTGAGAGTTGGTCAATAATGGTGAAGTCATTATTCATTTTCTCAATTCCAAAAATCAATTGGAAGACATATTTACACACCCATTAGCAAAAACAAGTTTTGAATTTCCAAGATAACACTTAGGATTGTCTGCGCCGAAATTTGTAGTGAAGATGAATTCAAAATTAAGGGGGAGTGTTGCATGTAATTGTTGACTACAACTTCTAGTTGTTTGGTAGTTTACTTAATCAAAATTTTTGGTAGTGTGGTGCATTTAATTAAAAATTAGTAGATTGTAATAATGATTTAGACCGTGTCAAACAAGGTACTATATTGATTCAAAAAAATAGTCTTAGGTATTCTCTATGTAACTAGTTCTTGGCGTGGTGTGGCAAAGTGGTATCTGATGTGAGAAGAGCTCCAAAGCTCCATTGACTTTTCAATATGAGTGACCTTTTGTTTTACTATGTTTTTTCACTCTTCCTCTTAAATTCCAATAACCCTCATTATTTTATTATCTTGTGACCACAGAGGTATCACATTCTTCCCCCTCCACACACTTTCCCCCTTCTCCAAAATCTACTAGGGTTTGATCATTGATTGGCTTATTGATTTTTATCAATTTATCGCTCCACTTTTGATTGATAGCAACAATCAAAAATCCTAGGAGCTTCAAATGTGATTTGGATAATTTTGGGCTTCCCTTCATCAAGCTTTGACCATGGAAAGGTTTTAATGGTTATTTTACGTTGGATGGTTTTTCAAAAGGAAACCCATTGAAGAGACTATTTTGAGAATACATGATAGTAGAAGAGTTGTAAAACTAATCAATGATTCTCAAGAATGTGTTCTCGGGTCATCCAAGTGTATGTAAATATTCCATAGAGAAATTAGATGAATTATTTAACATTTTGATCATGTTTCATGAGGCTACAAGAAAACCATGGGATAATTTCTTGGAAGTGGAGTTCTTTTAGAAAGTTGTGGGGGAGGTGCATTTCCAAGCTATAGATAAACTAAATAGGGAATTGATTTGCAGATGTATTGGCATTATTCAATGCCAGGAAAACTCAACATACAGAGTGTGCCCAAAATACATCCTCAAAATTGAATTGAATAGCAACAGGCCCCTTCAAAGTACACCACTTGCAGCCTTTATTTTCCAACCACCACAAAGCTCCTTCTACAACTGATAGCAACAATGGTTCTTACTATGATAGTTTTAGTGTTTGAATCTTGAATATCAATTCAAATCAACAATTAAGCGTATATGTAATGTGAAAATATTTTTTTTTGTAAGTTTACTAGTTAAATTGCATTATAATCAGGTTCATTTTCAATATAATTTGACACCCTCATCGAGTTGGCCACATGGAGAATCATATTTTTTTATCTTCATCCTTATGAACATAATGGAAATCATACTCTACCTTTATAGAGATTAGGAAAGTGATTGACATATTTGAGGCTTATAGTTTTGAATCGTTATCAATCAAGCATGTACAAACAAGCCATAGATAGCCACAACGAGAGCCTTTAACCAAAGTCAAAGTCATAAGTGTGATTCAATTTGTGGTAATTTTCAAAAACTTATAGATATTGTATGACCCATGTAGAACCAGAAAGGCTCAGAAATCAAAGGTGGCTCCAGAAAGGCTCAAAAATAAAATTCCTTGGATTGACATCAGGCCCAAAGACGTAACTCACACTAGGTGAACTTCGTTATCAAGTTGTGCGTGTTATTTTATTTTATGGTTGTATTTATGTTTCCTCTTCTTTAAAGTATGCACATGAAGTTTTTCATACTCTTTCACGTGAAATTCTACTAACATCACATAAGTAAAAGATATTGGTTTAACACCAATAGCTAAGAGATCTTAATCAAGTTTGGTATCATAGTAGTCTTCTTGTTGATGTGAATTGCGAGTGTGACTGATAACCAAAGATTGAACGTGCAACAAGAAATAAAATGGAGGATCATAGAGATCTCTGTGAGGCCTTCAACGGGATGGAAAGCATGTTAGATATAATGTATGAAGATTATGAGGAGAAAATGGAAAAAGAGTAACAGGAGAAAGAGAGAGGATGATGCTCCATATCCATCTTCGGGGGAATATTCTTCATCTTCTCATCATTCCAATGAGGAGATCAAAGAAAGCCTTCAAGCAGAGAATTTTGAATTGAGGAGACTTATACAAGAAGCTAAATATGAGAAGCAAATATTTCAGCTTCAATTACGATCCATGAAAAAGGCTTTGGAAAATTTGGAATGCAACGAAGGCTTAGCAAAGCCATCATCACCTGCTTCAGAATCGACAACTAAGGTAAACAGCATTGATATTTCTTCAATTTCATTGTCACATGATTCTTTTTCTATTGGAACCCTTGAGTTATGTTATTTTTTTTAGCATCAAGTGTGTTTTAGCCACACAACTTGGTGGAGAGGATAGAATACATGAGATCTCCAAAACCCAGAAATTGTTCCTACAAATTCCACCTAGAGATAGCTTAATTAGATTATTAACCAATTTTTAAATATTTCCTAGGTCTAAACTTAGGAAATATGGCTAATTAATTAGAATTAATTAAGTAAAGGTGAGAATAGTCTAAAAAATCACACGGATCAAATTCATGATGATCCTAGCCCTTCATTAAGATTTAATCTTGGTCATTGGAGTTCCAAAAGAGGATTAAAATAATAATTCAGTGGGAACTTGGAGAAAACAAACTACCAGTTTAATTTCCTTAGCAGATCGATGTCCAAATAGCAACAGTATTTTTCGGAAAGCCAGGGATCAAAGCAGAGTCGGTGAGGGATAGAGACAATGATCCAGAGAAATTTTTCTAGATCCGGAGAGGCAACAACAAGGGGATGATTTATTCCCAGTGGGGCAGTGTGGAATACATAGTTGCTTCAGAAAAATAACTTGATTTACCTGGAGGAAAATTCATTTTCACTTCCAGAGGTCGGGCAGAGGTTCCAGAGTGTCGGAGAAATGATTTATTCATCAGAGACATGCCCAACAACTTCATTATAGGAAGTTTCAAGATAGATGTCATAGGGCTAGCAAAAGCACTACACAGAGGCCAACGTGAGTGTTCCAAGAGGATGAGTTTCTAAAGGAAATTTGTGTTGGGGTTACTTGTGGAAGAAGGTGATTTCCTTAGATAATTTTTCACATATTTTCTTGTTGTTTGGATTTCCATTTGGGCATCCATAGATTTTACTCACAAGTCACTATTGCTTAATAATAAAAACCCTTAGTTGTTGCATTGGTTTTCCCAATTTGGGTTTTTTCGGGGACATTTGTCCAAAAATAAGGGGTCATTTTTTATATGTATGTGTGCTAGAATTTTATTAATTTCGAGCGCTATTCATTTTCGCATTTTATTTCTGAAGGTTGCAGTGTGATTAATTTGATATTTTTTGTAGCAAATAAATTGTTAAAATAAATAAAAATTAGAAAAATAAATTCTAGTTGTTGCAATGGGATTTAATATTTGAATTGTTCACATGGTATCAAAGCGTAAGTGATCAGTCAGGAAGATCAAAAGCAGAAGAGATAATTATGTTTCTCATAGGGAGCAACAGGCTGAAATTATTAAAGGCAGCGAAGTGCTAAGACAGGGTCGCTGAATTGTTGGGACAAGAATTCAATTTTCAGGTGCAGGGTTACAAAAAAGTTGAGTTTCTCGGGTTAGTGATTCCAATGGTAAGAGGGAGAAGCTAAAACTCAAATTTTTGTTGAGCATATTCCTTGGTTGGACACAAAGGGTTTTGCAGTAGCAGAACCAACATTGGGTGGAAGAGAAAAGCACACTTAGCAGAGGGAAAATTTCTCTCAGAGAAATTTGAGTCTCATAAGTTCCATTTTTCCAGGCAGATTGGCAGTAGCATCTAGCAGATCCACATATTCCAGAAGGGAGTGTGGGTAGAAGAGCAACATCCAAGAAAAAGGAAAGAGGGAGTTTTTTACAATTTCAGACATGGCCACTACAGGACTTAGAGATTAGTATAGGTTGGATGAATCTTCCAACTATGTCATCTGGAAGGCTAGGATGTCCTTCCTTCCAGATGAATATGGACTGAAATCCTACATAGATAATGTGGTACCAATTCCCTGGGATGTTGATCAACAAAAAGGATATAGGAAGCAGATGACAAAGGCGAAGAGGTTGATCCTGTATGGAGTCTGGGACCATATAGTCTCACATATATCGGCCAATGGTACTGCCAAAGGGATGTGGGATGCTCTTTCCATGCTATATAGGGTACTTCTTAGCAACGAAATATCTTCTTGGTAGAAAATTTGAGATGTGTTAGCCCAGGTATGGTAGTGATCAAATGACTCTTTTAGTTGCTTTGCATTAAGTCATATGTCAAAAGTTTTACTTTTTTGAACCAATTCTCAGAAATAATTTTGGTAATGGAAGAGGTCTAAACCATGTATGTTGCTCCTTCATTTCATTTATCATCGCCATTGTCAAGGTCATCGCCATCATCAGTTTCAAGGTCACAATATCCATCATCATCATTGAATAGGTCTAGGGTTAGGTCATTCCATCTCAAATAGGTCAAGTCTAAGTTCAACCCTGCCTTTGGAAAAATATTCAAATTTTCACTAAACATAAGGCAGTAATCCTCCATTTCATCCATAAAACCCTAGTGAAGGATCAATCAAGTTTATGAAGTTCAAATAAAGCCATCTCTCTTGTTTCATATGGCTCAAATTTCAAAAAAAAGGTTTCAAACTTCTCATCTTTGGCTCACTGTTTCATGAAAATTGAAGAACTATGTCTCACTGTTTTATGAAAGGATCCAAAAAGTCATTATGACTATCAGAGCTCTATAATAGGTCAACCTAACCTACTTTTCCACCCAAATTCAAAATAATTCATCATCGGGTTTTAGGACACACCTCATCTCATTTGAAAGGTCATATCCAATGAGAAATTTTAAAAGGTTTTTGAGAAACACCCTTACTGTTTTATGAAAAGGAAAATTTTGTTTTAAAATTTCATTCAAAGGTCAATCAAGTCACCTTTCATGTCAAATGGTTCAAAGAGTGTTATTATGTCTTCTTACCTCATTTGAAAAATCCAACATGTTATCTTCTAAGTTACACGTCATTTCAAAAGTGAAGGAGAATGAAGGAAAGAAAAATTGTTTTTTCATCCCATGTGAAGGAGTAAAAATTCACTTTCAAAAGCACAAAAGGGTCAAAATAATTTTTGTAAGCATCAAAGGGAAAAGGTAAGGGTCATTAAATTTTATAAAGGGTGATTAAACTTCATTTTGATTCATTGTTACCCTTTCCACGTATAAGAGAGCAACTCACCACCCTCTTAAAACTCCAAGCCAACCCTCAAAATCCCATTAAAACCATTTAAAAATCACCAAAAACTCCTCTTTTACGCCTCTAATCTTGTTTTCTCACTAATCGGGATCCTTTGTTAAATTTATGTGGCATCAAAATTCATGGGAGAAACCCATTTTTATGCTCTTGTCAGTGCTAGAGAAACCCATTGTTACGCTCTTGTGAGTGTTGGAGAAACCCATTGTTATGCTCCTGTCGTGTTGGAGAAAAAAGTAATTGTTACATTTATGAGAGTGAAGAGAGGCAATTGTTACGTTTCTATGAGCGAGAAAAAGTTTTTGTTACGCTCTTGTGGTGAGAGTAAACGTAGTTGTTATGTTTTTGTGGTGTAGAGAGGGACAGTGTTATGCTCCTGTAGGTGGCCAGTTCCGGTGTTTTGAAACCCAAAACCCTATAAACCCTCAAATATTTCGACCTCTATTCCTTCATATAGATACTTCACAAGGTAAGTTTCCATCTTTTGCTTGTTTTGGGTCATATTTTCATTGTTTTTATATATCATTTATGTCTTCTCCATGTCCTCACTGTTCATATATTCATTTTTTTTAATTTTTTTGAGAAAACCCTAACCTGCCATTTAAATAAACCTTAACCTATCAAAAAAATCCTAAATTTACATCTTCCATTCCCATCTACATATGCCTATCCCCACACGTCATCCACGACATAAATCAAACCATTAAAACCCTAAACTTTGAACTATTTTAACATAGTCAAACCTGTCAAAACTAAGGTGACTGTGTTTTAGGGTTTTGAATGACCTAAACCCCTCCATTTGACCTCATTCCACTTGCACTGTGGAGCTAAGGTGTCAGCCTACCCATTGAAATTTTATCAAAAATTTGTCAAACTCTATGACCCTCAAAAATCAAAAGCAATTCTTCACTAGTTTTTTCCCACAGTCAAAATTGGGAAATGACTGTGTTTTGAGGTTTTGAATGACCTAAACTCCTCCATTTGCCTTAATTCCACTTTCATTGTGGAGACAATACACCATCCTATTCACTAAATTTTTTTCATAATTTTTTCTCAACTCTATCACCCCTATTTCACCTCATAAACTTACCCTACTCTTGCACAGGCTATTTTCACAGTGAAAATTGGGAATTTCCTGTGTTTTATACATTTTGACACTTTCCACTCATCCATTTTCTCTCATTCGACCTTCAACTTGAAGCTGACACACAACACTACCTACTCAAATTTTTCTAGAATTTTTCTCAGCTTCAAGGCCCTAAATTTCATCCACCAAACTCACACATTCCTATACCCTATTTTCTAGATTTCCATTCATTCACTCATTTCATTGACATCCTAAGGTTTTCATAATTCCAGTGACAAACACCATGGAAAGTTACAAGAATAAATTCAAAGGAGGGCGCCATCTCAGGCTTGAGCCATTCACCATGCATGATATTAATGCTTCGCCATTGGCCAAAATATGCTTTCAAAGAGCTCAGCGTTTAACATTTTGTGAAAGGCTTATGGAAGGAGGGTATCATCTTCATTTGTCCAACCTTATTGCAACTACATACAATATGTAAAATGTCACTCTTGTAGGTATGGAGATCACCTTATCATCTGACGTAATTGTTTCAACTACAAGTATCCTTTCTCATGGAGAGCAGCGGTTCAAGGGTATGGACCTAGACATTGAAAACTACAAGCAATTCCTAGAGCCTCGTGCTAGATATGATCCAGAATTTCTTTTTCCTTTCAGAAATCTCAAGAAAAAGTATGCTCCTTTGATGATGTTTATAATGAAGTACTTTACATGCGAAGGAATATTGTCCAGACTATATAGGTATCACATTAGGCTTTTGATGCATTTTACCAAAGTCAAAGCACTTGATTTGCCTCATTATTTATACGGGAGCTTGATTAAGATGGCTGAGAAGGTTCAGAGCAGAAGGGAAGATCATCATACTAGACTCTTTCATCGTGGCATAATCAATCTCATTGTGTTGCATCACTTGTCCTCCATAAACATGACCTGGGACTTGTTGGAGAGGTTGTCAGCAGTGCTTTCTGTCTTATCTATTACATCGTCACCAAAAACAATGGATATTGGCTCTTCTAGCATGCCTATTCAGCTTTCAGATGACCCTAGGTTTGTTGGATTTTCTCACACATATGAGCGAGGGAAGAGACAATTTTTGTGCCTAATTATATAAGGAGTTTTCTTACGCTTGGCACTCATGTTGAGCAATGTCAGATAGAGGACCAGCCTCTTTTACATCAACGTGATGAGTCAGTTCCATTGGAGCCTGAGGTATCAGAGCATGAGGAGGTCATATCAGCTGAAGATGTCATCAAAGAGAAAGATAAAGAAATTGCAGAGTTGAAAGAGGCATTCTCCATTGCCCAATCCCAAATTACTTTCCTTCAGCATGAAAATTTTCAATTGAAAATTAATGAGTTTCTACAAAGCAAGTACTAATTAGACATGGATGAAAATAGAGGTAAAGGAAATAATTTTTTTTTTTTTTACCAAATGCAGAAGATGGAGGATGAAACACATAAAAAAATACCAAGAACAAGAGGCCTCAAAAAGGCAATGGAGCAAGATAGACAACAAATTTATCAGCCTGAAGAGTTGACATTTGATGAGCTCATTTCCATGGAGATCAATGACGGTAGAGAGCTTTGGCTATCAAGAGTTAATGATAATCTGGAGAATTTACTAAAGAAAGCTAAAAGGGATAACATGTTTCAACGGAACATGACAAGTCATTATCGTACTAGGGATACCATTTCTCAAATAAGGCTGAAACAAGTCAAAAAGAGGCTTAAAGAGGCACAAATGAAGCTCAAGGAGAAGGATAGCTTGGATTTATTGGTTGAAGCTTCATTAACTTTGTAGCCTATATATTTCAGGTCTCAAAGAACCAATTTTGAAAGCTTTGGAACAACTTTGGTATTTTACATGATTTTCAGCAGAATTCTGGAAATTTCTCATTGCAGAAGGGTAATGGACACTTATGAATTTTTGCTTTGGAGGCATCAAAATGGTGATTTATTTACATTGATGGATGTATTTTGATTAGTACATCATAGATCAGTAACCTTCATGGCATGACAAGCTGAAATTTGGGAGAAAAATCTCAAAAACCACCTATTTTTCATGTTTCTACCTTCTTTTTGGACCCTCTGTTATGCTTTTGAGTGACTCTGGGAAAATGGATTTTTGAAGCCCTTCTCGTGGTCCATTTTGAAAAATTCAAGATGTTCTAGAAACTAGAAACAAGGGGATAGTTGAACACTTTTTTAGAAGTGAATTTGGACCTATCAAAGTACCTTAAAAGTGCCTCCAAATTTCTATTACGCTTCTGCAAATTGTTTTTAAAATCTTCAGTTAGAATTCTCACAGATCAGCATTGGATTCCCTCAGGACACTTGTCAAGTTCAGAAATGGTCACAAATTCGAGGATATGAGTTGTCATTAGATTTATTGGGTTGGTTTTTTCTTCCTATTATGATGTAATATGTAATTAATGTAAGGGACAAACACTCCTAGTTTATAGATAAAATTTAGGGAATGGTTTCTAACCTCCCTAGAAACTAGGAAATAACACATCTTTTGCATTTATGATCCATTTTAGATGGGATTTCGACCTGATGAGGTGTCATAGTCTATATTTTAGATAATTAGACTCTCTTTAGTCTATTGTGGGGTTGGATAGTTGTTATTTGCAGTGGATCTATTCTACAATCTTTTTCTAACAAAATCAAGGACAGTGTTGCAGACATAGTGTTGAGACTCCTGTGGTATGCCTTTGAGAATTTTTTTTCCTCTATAAACTCATGAAGTTGAATTTTATGTTACTCATATTTCACATATATGCTTCTTTATGCTAATTATTATCAATTTATTGACAGAAAACATGCTTTCCATGCTCTTCTTTTCATAAGATTTTCATGAAATTATCTTGCTCTTCTGATGAATGAATTCATTTTAATGCTCATTTTGGTTCCCTCTCATTTCACTCTATACAAAATGAAAAATTAATTATGCTTCTTAGCTTACCTACCTGACCTCACCCTTACCTCTAAAACTAAACCTTTGAAATCAAATCAATACCCTATACCTAGTCTCCTAACTGTCATTCCTATCCAACAAAACTCCAAACAAACAAAAACCTTAATCTATTGAGAATCAGAACTAGCCTAAAAAACTGTATCTAGAAATCCCGTTGACTACAAAGTTACATAGAGAGAGCCTCTCGTGTCCGGCTAGGGCTAGCTACCTGACCTAAACTTTGGTCTGTGGTTACCTTTCTCCAATCCTACTGTTAGCCTTAGGAAGTTGGGGAGAGTGATAACATTCTTGGCGTCGTTGTCGGGGAGTGAAGGTTAAATATTTCTCGGGAAAGAACGACAAAGATCAGCTCTGATTGTTGATGGTGAACAGTGGTCAGGCACAAGAAAGGTTGTGCATATTTCACTTGGCGACTCCAGTGTCGAAGAATCCAAAGGTTCAGAGTTTTCATGGTGATTCCATCGTTCAAAAATCGATAGCTTGAAGAAATTTTTGGTGACTCCATTGTTTTCAAGATGGATTCAACTGCTATAAGTTATGACCCTATGAATCGTGCTCACATTCCTGGTTTTCCAAATTGAATTCCTTGCATATATTGGCAAAGTTATCTGTGCAAATTCATAGATGGAAACAAGGATGAGGTTGTTCTACATCTGGTTAGATTTCACATGCATGTATGTAAACTGAAGATTGAGTTTCCTGAGGATTTCTTGATGAAAATGTTATAGGCTACCCTAGAAGAGAAAGCAAGATCATGGTATGAAGGGTTACCAGAAAGAAGCTTATGTTCTCTTAAATATTTCCATCGAGTGTTCTTCGAGCATTATGGGAAGTCTCATATTTCTTTGTCTCTTTTAAAAAGTTGTTGTGATTATTTTGAAGGTTTTATTGCATATCTTAAAGGAATTGATGATATTGAATGTATGGATGATAAAGAGATCATTGGAGCCTTCTATGATTTTTCCTTCCAACAACAATCTGAAGAAGCTAATCACTTTGATATACGAGATCATACTCAACACACAATAGCCTCCTCTTTGATTTATGAAGAAACAGAAGATTTATATTGTCTAGATGCTCATAAATATTCCCCACAGGAAAAAATTCTGGCAACAACACAACACACTGATCAGCTAGAGGTTCAGGAAGAAACTCAGCAGCCTGAAACTAATCAAGAAGAGGAGAATAATGAAAAAGAACAGGTTATTTTAGATCTTGTGCGTGTACACATTAGCACTATGGTTGTCAAAAAAAGTCATCTTGCCAATCATCATGTATAAGTAATTGAGCATATCATTGAAGAATAATTTTTTGATTTGCAGCAGTCTTATGATCCACAAGAACATCTCCAATAGATAGTATCTTCTTCCATAATTAAATATCGATCAGATTTGAATGATGAAAGCCAAGTTTTATTTCATGGTTCTAATGATGAGTTGCAGTGACCTCGCCAACTTCTATGTGATCTAGTTAATGATGAAGACATCCTGGTTGCATATGATCTTATTGTTGTGTTTGATTGAATTCATGAAAATTTAGAGCCCTTATCTATTTTGGATCATGAGAATGAAAAACAGTTTTCTCTCATTCCATTTGTTTAGAATGAGTTTCAACATACAGACAAACCAACATTGTGGAATAAGGTTTGTTTTCCTGCTTTTAATCATCCAGAATATTGTATGTTACATGCTTTCCATGATCCTCTAGTGGGTTTCAATTACAGTCATCAGTACAGGAATAATTTTCCAAGTTTGTCAATACAGGCATTAGATCTAGTGAAAAATTTGAGTTACCACTTTCGTTTTTCTCCTACCTGCTCAAGGAACGTGTGAGTAGGATTTCAGTAAGTAGCCATTTGCTGGATTGGTTACACTGGAAAGATCATATCGTATGATTGTACATATGTCTTCAACAGGTGGGTATTTTTCATCATGATTTGAAACCCTCAAGTCTCGATGACATGTTTCCATCAATAAGTTTTGTAATTTTTATTTCAGTCAGTTGTCAAGTCAAATTCAAGTCAGTTTTTCTAGTCAAAGTCATTTCCAGTTTGTCAAAGTTTTTCAAAGTCTAGCTTAACTCCATTGCCCAATGGTAAGGCTACCTGATCTATGGTTTTCTTGACACCTCCTGAAGGAGCTTCCATCCCCAGTTGGAGCCAATGTTAGCACAGGTATGTCAGTGATAAAATGACTCTTTCAATTGTTTTCCATTAATTCATAGGTCAAAATTTTTACTTTTTCGAACCAGTTCTCATAAATAATTTTGATCACTGAAGAGGTCTAAACCATGTATGTTTCTCCTTCATTTCATTTATCATCACCATTTTCAAGGTCATCACCACCATCAGTTTCAAGGTCACAATCTCCATCGTCATCATTGAAGAGGTCTAGGGTTAGGTCATTCCATCTCATATAGGTCAAGTCTAGGTTCAACCCTGCCTTTGGAAAAATATTCAAATTTTCACTGAACATAAGGCAATAATCCTCCATTTCATTCATAAAACCCTAGTGAAGTACCACCAAGTTTATGAAGTTCAAATAAATCCATCTCTCTTGTTTCATATGGCTAAAATTTCAAAAACAAATTCAAACATCTCATCTTTGTCTCAGTGTTTCATGAAAATTGAAGAACTCTATCTCATTATTTTATAAAAGGATCCAAAAATTCATTCTGACTATCACAGCTCCAAAAGAGGTCAACCTGACCTATTGCTCCACCCAAATGCAAAAGAAGTCATCCTCGGGTTTTGAGACACACCTCATCTCATTTGAAAGGTCATATCCAATGAGAAATTTTAAAAGGTTTTTGAGAAATACACTTACAGTTTCATGAAAAGAAAATTTTTTTTTTATAATTTCATTCAAAGGTCAATCAAGTCACCTTTCATGTCAAAGGGTTCAAGGAGTGTTATTCTGCCTTCTCACCTCATTTGAAAAAGCCAGCATGTAATCTTCCAAGTTGCACAAAGGGTTTAAAAAGGTCATTTCAAAAGTCAAGGAGAATGAAGGAAATCAAATTTGTTTTTTCATCCCATGTGAAGGAGTAAAAATTCACTTTCAAAAGCACAAAAGGGTCAAATATTTTTTGTAAGCGTCAAAGGGAAAAGGTAAGGTTCATTAAATTTTATAAAGGGTGAGTAAACTTCATTTTGATTCATTGTTGCCCTTTCCACGTATAAGAGAGAAACTCTCCACTCTCTTAAAACTCCAAGCCAACCCTCAAAGTCCCATTAAAACCATTTAAAAATCATCAAAAAATCCTTTTTTACGCTTCTAGGCTTGTTTTCTCACTAATTGGGATCCTTTTTTACATTTCTGTGGCGACGAAATTCATGGGAGAAACCCATTGTTATGCTCATGTGAGTGTTGGAGAAACCCATTGTTACGCTCTTGTGAGTGTTG
Organism: Pinus albicaulis; assembly: GCA_034641835.2. Lineage (NCBI taxonomy): Eukaryota > Viridiplantae > Streptophyta > Pinopsida > Pinales > Pinaceae > Pinus > Pinus albicaulis. The sequence continues at coordinate 239,856,554 of CM076575.1, read as the reverse complement.
GAGAAAACCATTGTTACGCTAATGTCATGTTGGAGAAAAAGGTAGTTGTTACGTTTCTGAGAGTGAAGAGAGGAAATTGTTACATTTCTGTGAGCGAGAAAAATTTGTTGTTACGCTCTTGTGGTGAGAGTAAATGTAGTTGTTATGTTTCTATGGTGTAGAGAGGTACAGTGTTATGCTCCTATAGGTGGCCAGTTCTGGTGTTTTGAAACCCAAAACCCTATAAACTTTCAAATATTTCGACCTCTATTCCTTCGTATAGCTACTTCACAAGGTAATTTTCCATCTTTTGATTGTTTTGGTCATATTTTCATTGTTTTTATATATCATTTATGTCTTCTCCATGTCCTCACTATTCTTATATTCATTTTTTTTATTTTTTTGAAAAACCCTAATTTACCATTTAAATGAATCCTAACCTATCAAAAAAACCCTAAACCTACATCTTCCATGCCTATCCCCACACATCATCCATGACTAAATCAAACCATTAAAACCCTAAATTCTTAACTATTTTAACATAGTCAAAACTATCAAAACTAAAGTGACTGTGTTTTAGGGTTTTGAATGACCTAAACCCCTACATTTGACTTCATTCCACTTGCATTGTGGAGTTAAGGTGTCAGCCTACCCACTGAAATTTTATCAAAACTTTTGTCAAGCTCCATGACCCTAAAAAACAAAGACACTTATTCACTAGTTTTTTCCCACAATCAAAATTGGAAAATGACTGTGTTTTGAGGTTTTGAATTACCTAAAATCCTCCATTTTCCTTCATTACACTTTCTTTGTGGAGACAAGACACCATCCTATTCACTGAATTTTTGTCATAATTTTTTCTCAACCCCATCACCCCTATTTCACCTCACAAACTTACCTACTGTTGCACAGGCTATTTTCACAGTCAAAATTGGGAATTTCCTATCTTTTAGACATTTTGACACTTTCCACTCATCCATTTTCTCTCATTCCACCTTAAAATTGAAGAGACACACAACACTACCTACTCAATTTTTTCTAGAATTTTTCTCAGCTTCAAGACCCTCAATTTCATCTAGCAAACTCACACCTCCCTACACCCTTTTTCCCAGATTTCCATTCATTCACTCATTTCATTGACATCCTAGCATTTTCATCATTCCAGTGACAAACACCATGGAAAGTGACAAGAATAACTTCAAAGGAGGGCACCATCTCATTCTTGAGCCATTCACCATGCACGAGATTAATTCTTCACCATTGGCCAGAAGATGCTTTCAAAGAACTCAGTGTTTAACATTTTGTGAAAGGCTTATGGAAGGAGGGTATCATCTTTAGTTGTCCAGCCTTTTTACAACTAGCTACAATATGGGAAAGGTCACTCTTGCAAGTATGGATATCAGCTTATCACCTGACCTAATTGCTTCAGCTACAGGCATCCCTTCTCACGGAGAGCAGTGGTTCAAGGGTATGGACCTAGACATTGAAAACTACAAGCAGTTCCTAGAGCCTCATGCTAGATATGATCCATAATTTCTTTTTCCTTTCAGAAATATCAGGAACAAATATGCTCCTCTAGTGATGTTTATAATGAAGTACTTTACATGCGAAGGAATATTCTCTAGGCTATATAGTTATCACATTAGGCTTTTGATGATTATTTATACAAGAGCTTGATTAAGATTGCTGAGAAGGTTCGGAGCAGAAGGGAAGATCATCGTATTGGTCTCTTTCATCATGGCCTAATCAAGCTCATTGTGCTGCATCACTTGTCCTCCATAAACATGATCTGGGAAGACTTCTTGGAGAGGTTGTCAGCAGTGCTTTCTGTCTTGCCTATTACATCATCACACAACCAATGGATGTTGCCTTTCTAGCATGCCTATTCATCTTTCATACATCCCTAGGGTTCTCAGATTTTATCACACATATGAGAGAGGGAAGAGATGAGTTTTTTTGCTTAAGTCTACCAGGAGTTTTCTTACACTTGGCACTCATGTTTAGCAATGTCAGATAGAGGACCAGCATCTTTTGCATCACCATGATGAGTCAGTGCCATTGGAGCTTGAGGTATCAGAGCATGAGGAGGTTAGATCAGCTGAATATGTCTTCAAAGAGAAAGATAAATAAATTGCAGAGTTGAAAGAGACCTTCTTCATTGCCCAATCCCAAATTACTTTCCTTCAGCATGAAAATTTTCAATTGAAAATTAATCAGACCCTACAAAGAAAGTAAAAATCAGACATGGAGACAAATAGAGGTAAAGTCGAGAAATTTCTTGTTGTTGACCAAATTTCGGATATGGAGGCTGAAACACATACAAAAAGACCAAGAACAAGAGGCCTAAAAAACGCATTGGGGCGAGAGATACAGCAAATTCATCAGTCTAAAGAGGTGGAATTTGATGGGCTCATTGCCTTGGAGATCAATGAGGATAGAGAGCTTTGGTTATCAAGAATTAATGAGAATCTGGAGAAGTTATGGAAGAAAGCTAAAAGGGATAAAAAACTGTAAAGGAACATGACAAGTCATTATCGTACCAGGGATACCATTTCTCAAATAAGGTTGTAACAAGTCAAAAAGAGGCTTAAAGAGGCACAAATGAAGCTCAAGGAGAAGGAGAGCTTGGATTTATTGGCTGAAGCTTCATTGGTTGTGTAGACTCTCTATTTCAGGTGTCAAAGAACCAATTTTGAAATCTTTGGAACAATTTTGGTATTTTACATGATTTTTGGCAGAATACTGGAAATTTCTCATTACAGAAGGGTAACGGACACTTATGACTTTTTTCTTTGGAGGCATCCAAATGGTGATTTATTTACATGGATTGATGTATTTTGATTATTACATCATAAATCAGTAACCCTCATGGCATGACAAGCTACAATTTGGGAGAAAAAGCTCAAAAACCACCTATTTTTCATGTTTCTGCCTCCTTTTTGGACCCTGTGTTACGCTCTTGAGCGACTCTAGGAGAATGGATTTTTGAAGGCCTTATTATGGTCCATTTTTAAAAATTCAATATGTTTTGGAAACTAGACACACAGGGCTAGTTGACCATTTTTTTCAGAAGTGAATTTGGACCTCTCAAAGTGCCTCCAAAGTTCCTCCAAATTTATGTTATGCTTCTGCAAATTGTTTTTAAAATCTTCAGTTAGAATTCTCACAGATCAGCATTGGATTCCGTCAAGACACTTGTCAAGTTCAGAAATGGTCACAAATTCGAGGCTATGATTTGTCATTAGATTTATTGGGTTGGTTTTTTCTTCCTATTATGATGGAATATGTAATTAATGTAAGGTACAAACACTCCTAGTTTATAGCTAAAATTCAGGGAATGGTTTCTAACCTCCCTAGAAACTAGGAAATGACTCATCTTTTGAATTTATGATCCATTTTGGATGGGATTTCGAACTGATGAGGTTTCGTAATCTATATTTTCTATAAGTAGACTCTCTTTAGTCTTTTTTGGGGTTGGATATTTGTTATTTGCAATGGAGCTATTGTACAAGCTTTTGCTAATGGAATCAAGGACAGTGTTGTAGACATAGTGTTGAGATTCCTGTGGTAGGCCTTTGAGAATTTGTTTTTCTTTATAAACTCATGATGTTGAATGTTATTTTACTCATATTTCACATATTTTCTTCTTTATGCTAATTATTATCAGTTTATTGACAAAAAACATGCTTTCCATGCTCTATTTTTCATAAGATTTTCATGAAATTGTCTTTCTCTTTTGATGAATGAATTCAGTTTAATGCTCATTCTGATTCCCTCTCATTTCAATCTATACACAATGAAAAATTAATCATTATTCTTAGCTTACCTAACTGGCATCAACCTTACCCTTGCAACTAAACCTTTGAAATTAGATCAATGCCCTAAACCTAGTCTCCTGACTGTAATTTATATCCAGCAAAACTCCAACAAACAAAAACCTTAATCTATTGAGCATCATAACTAGCCTAAAACATTATATATAGTCATCCCTTTGACTGCAAAGTGACATAGAGAAAACCCTCTCTGGTTTGGGTAGGGTTAGCTACCTGACCCAAAGTTTGGTTTATGGTTACCTTTCTCCAATCCTATTGTCAGCCTTAGGAAGTTGTGGAGAGTGATAAAAATATGCATCAGGATGCAGAAGGGGGAAGACATGGATCCCTTCTTCACTAGGATTCAGGAGGCTTGAGACCAGCTTAAAATTATTGTGCCAATGCCTAAATCTTTAGATTTAGTATGGTTGGCACTAAACAGTGTCTTGGAGGATTGGCAGGTCTTTATCTAAAGCATATTGGGCAGAGAGAAGCTACTGGAATGGAATAGGGTGTGGTCTAACTTACAACAGGAGGATTTAAAACAAGCTCTGCTAAATATCTCCATCAATGGAAACACCCGTAACAACAAATCGAAGGTGGTGAAGGAGGAGTAGAATGTGGACCTCACATCAAAGGGTCCCAGTCAGGGGAAGGGAGAGTAGAGAAAGAAGAAGAAGGATCTATATAAGGTCAAGTGCTTTAGGTGTGGCGAGTTTTTCCACTATAGTACCTAGTGTCCTCTCAAGAAGAAGGACAATCAGGAGAAGAAGGACCAGGCAAAATCTCATGCTGAGATAGATAGGTTTTCCTCCAGGTTGGAGGAATACTTCATGATGATGGAAACCATACCTAAAAGAGTGAGGTGGGGTGACTTAAAGTTGTAGCCCCAGAGACCTACATATTTTGGCAGGGTCCACTGAGGATTCCACCTCATGGATCATTACCTGGATACGGGGGCCCAAAATATTCAGTAGTAGGATGGATCAATGGCAGTTGATGCATTCGATACCAGAGTGACAGTTACAGACTAGTGGTTTTCATATGTTGGGGAGCACAATTCAGAGTTGACAATAGTGCATAGTCAGCAACAACCCAGACTCTTCAGTAGACAGTGCAGTAGCTAGTAGCATTCAAATGCTCAAGTGACAGATGCATCATACTTAACACAGTTGTTTCAATATGTTGGATGTTTCTTAGTTGCAGATGATGCAGTTGTAGTAATAGCAGTTGAGAGGGAGTTCCAATGTATATGCAGGGTTGGCAGCATCGTAGCAGTGTCAACAGTCTGATGGATGCAACATTAGAGCTATGTAGTGGTTGGTGGGAAGTATGGCCAGACATCAACAACATGACAAGAGATGATACAGAGACAAAGTGTTGTGGCAAGGTGCGCAACACTAGAACATAGTCCTCGCTAAGAGGGAGTGTTAGATTTTGTAGCATCGGATGTTTTCTAGCCATGCAACTTGGCGAAGAGGCTAGAATACATGAGATATACAAAACCCAGAAATAGTTTTTGGGAATTCCACCTGGATATGGCTTAATTAGATTATTAAATTATTTTTAAATATTTCCTAAGTCTAAACTTAGGGAATATGGTTAATTAATCATAATTAATTAAGTAAAGTTGAGAATAGTCTAGAAAATCACATGGATCGAATTCAAGATGATCCTAGCCCTTGATTAAGATTTAATCTTGGTCTTTGGAGTCCCAACAGTGGATTACAAGAATAAGTCAATGGGAACTTTGAGAAGACACACCAACATTTCAATTTCCTTGGTAGATCGATTTCCAGAGAGTAGGAGTAGTTTTCGGAAAGGTAGATATCGAAGCAGAGTCAATGAGGGGAAAAGATAGTGACCTGGAGGAATTTTTCCAGATATGGAGAGGTAGCAGCAAGGGATCAAGTTATTCCCAGTGGGGCAGCGCAGAGGACTGCGCAATTGCTTCAGAAGAGAAAATCAATTTAGCTGGAGGAATTTTTTTTTAGTTCCAGAGGTCGAGCGGAGGTTCAAGAGTGTTGGAAAAGTGATTTCCTCAGTAGAGACACGTATAACGACCTCATCATAGGAAGTTCCAGGCTAGATTTCATAGGTCCATCACAAACACTACGCAAAGGCCAGCATGAGGGTTCCAAGAGGACGAGTTTCTAAAGAAAATTTGTTCTAGGGTTGCTTGTGGAAGAAGCGTAATTCCCTAAGATAATTTTATTTCTTTTTGGATTTCTAGTTGGGCATCCATAGATTATACTCAAAATTCACTATTGCTTAAAAATAAAAACCCTCAGCTGCTGCACCGATTTTCCCAAGTTGGGTTTTTCCAGGGACATTTGTCCAAAATTTACGGTGTCATTTTTTAATGTGTTCGTGTGCTATAATTTTCTCAGTTTCCAACACTATTTATTTCCGCAGTTTATTTGTGCAGGTTGCAGTGTGATTAATTTGATATTTGTTGTAGCAACTCCATATCTTTTGGGCAGCCCATGGTATCTTCATTCACAAAGGAGATTTCTGAACATGGCAAGAGGATGTTAACCCTCTTGCATGCATGGGCTAGATTAAGGAAGTATTGGAAGACAAGGACTTTCCGAGGGGAAGTTGATTTCCATCTGCTTCAATCTTGTCTTGAGCAAGATCGGTTGCAAATGAGGCAGCAAAAGGAATATTATGATGCTCCAACATGTGATTTTTACATCAAGCATGTCAAAGAGGAGAGCCATGATATGGCAAGGGTAACATTCCAAACCTCTACAGTGCTGTCATTTTTGGGGAGCTTAGATCCTTCTTGGGATTCCCAACTCATGATGGAATACTCCAAGGACCTTTTCACATGTGAGGTTCTTGATGGGAAGGTAATGGATGGGAGGTATAAAGTAGTTGAGGGATTCATTTATTTCCATGAACATATCTATTTGGCTAGAGACTCCAAGCTCAAGGAGAAACTGCTAAATGCAACCTATGAGATCTTGCTTTCCAAACCCACTGGTTTCATTAGAGCATATCACACTATCTTAGATGGATTCATGTGGGAAGGTTTCAAGGAAGAGGTGCACTCTCATATGAAGAAGTGCATGGATTATTTGTTAGATAAGGAGGAACATAGCTCTTGGCAAAAGCCATCATTCACACCTCCTTACTCATTGAGTGTGAGAGGGGACTCATCCATGATTCATCTCACTCATGTAAAACAAGTATATCGAGGAACTTGTCTTTCTGAATATTATGATGTATCTCCTATATGCTTATATTTTTCTAGCACTCATTTGTAGGACATTTCTCCAAGAGGGGGAATTATTTATGATGGGTTTCATGGGCCACTCAAGGCCATGGAATATGTTGATGCAAGTCATCCCTTGGAGGCTCTTGGGAAGTTATTATATCCTTCATGGTGTGATTCTTTTACACCAACTATGATGCACCTTCTCCAAGCATTCAAGAAGGATGGGGCAGAAGACAAGTGTTGGGGGAGGCACTTGTCATCTCCTAATATATGGCAGTTAAGGGTAAAACTGTGTTGGTTTCACATGAGGAAACATCTTCCTTCTCCTTTATCATACATGGCAGCTAGCATGATTCTAATCATGATTCCATATGTTGGAAATGTTCTTACTCTTGGGAACATGGTTGGAGGAGTGGCACATTGGTAGGATGTGTCCTTGGGGAGAGGATTCTCCCACTCTTTTTGCACTACATGCTTTAATGGGAGCATGAGATATTATATGGCCACTATGGTAGACCACTTGTTTCTTTGTAAGGTGATCCATATGTTTGTTCGGGGCATGCCTCTCCTATGTATTGGGGAGGATTTTTTCTACGGATTTCCAAGCTGGGAGGTGATCCACTTCATTTGGATGATAGCATGGAGATGGGAGTCTTTCATAAATGATGGAATTCCCCATGATTGTCATCACTTCTACCTTGAGGAGGCCATGGATCAGCAAGAAGGTTTCCACATAAACCTTCCATTCTTTCATGAGGGAGGCCATTGGGTTTATTCACCAAGGGCCAACTTGCACACTTGGGAGGAACCATTTAGAGATTAAATTCTTGCAGAAATTATGAAGCAATGGTGGAGACTATTGGATGAGGAGGCCACAAGAGAAAAAGGGGAGATTTTGTAGCACTCACCTTATTATTCGCTTGAGGACAAGAAACATCTAGGAGGGGAGGACTGTAATATTCCCAATTAGCCCAAGCTAATGGGAATATTCTATTTTTCCTTGTTTTGTTTTGCATTTCATGTTGATGAATAAAATGTAAAGGAGGACATGTAAAACTCTTGAAAATAACAAAATAAATCAATGCCCAATGTGAGCATGGTTAAATGTGGGCCATTTTATAAAACACACTTGAGTGTGAAAGAGGTTGATCACTTGACGAAGTCAACCTTGACCATATCCATAATGCAGTCTAGATGCATTGAAGCTCTTTAAGGCACAGCGCAGTTCTAGATGGAGTTTCTACATGTGAAAGGGGCTACAATAATGAAGTGGTTTAGGGTTTGACAAGACTCCAATTTTATAAAAGGAAGAGGAGAGCAGCATGAAGGGGTTGTTGAAGATATTATTTTATGAAGGTATTGTCTGTTTAGACACTCCTCTTTGGGTTTTCTTGTTTAGGATTCCCACCTCCTTCCTTGAGAAGCTCTTGGAGGATACTTATTCCATATTGTCCACTATCAGGCTTGGGCCAAGCTTCACCTTACACCTACAGTGTTGATCCTGTTGAGGGTTGGGTTGTCCTTGTGAGTTGCAGCAAGTGGAAAACACTAGATCTACTCAGATCTAGACTATACTAGTGGCTCTTCTCAGTGAGTGTGTCTTTTAACCTCCTAGAAGAGTGCATTAGCTGATTGAGTTTCAGATCTAGACCTTGGCATCAGGACAAATCATTCTCAGAGCCTATAGTGCAGTTTCTCTCCCTGGACTGCGTTATTTGCAAAGGAGGAGTTGCAGGGTGTTTTGTCTGCATTTTGGAGGAGAGATCTCTGGTGTTAGGATTCTTCCTCTCACTGTGGTGATCCGTGGATTGGCCATCCAATCCATGTATGTTTCAGATTTGATCTACTGTTTTATTATATGATTCAATAATTTCTGAATATTTCTGCAGATTTGCAACTCTAGATCTCAGATCTACTCTCTGTGCTTCATGATTTGCACAAAACCCCAAGGGAAATGTATAGATGAGCTCTTCTTGTACTCAGATCTGTATTAGATCTATCTTTTTATGTACAAATATGCTCTATATCTGAGTTATATTATACTGCTGCTTCAGCCCCAATAAAATAACGTTGTTGAGTTTATGTAGACTTTTTCTATGGTTGTAGCACCTCATTTCTGAGGATTTTTCGTGTATAGTCTCATTATTTCTCTTGTACAATGTATGGGTTGTAATTTAAATCTGATTTGTTGTTATACAACTAATCTTTGAACCTCCATATCAGCCTATTACTTTTCTCAAGTGGATCTGCATTATTTTCTATTGCAGTCTTTGCACATAGCTGCAGCCCTTCTCTTTGGGTGATTTTCAGCTAGACTAGGTTGTGGGATATCTGTTTAACCCACCTAGTTTGATTTGTTTTTGTTGTCCTTTTGGATTTAGATCTTATATGAGCTAATCTAAGGGATCCAAGAGCTGCAAACTCATTTTAGCGCATTGAATTCTTAGGAGTGCATTATTTCAGTAGGCTTGCTGTGCAATCCCAATTTTGGGATATTACATACACCTATTATCACTTGAATTAAATATATACTAAATATTTTTTATTTTTGAAGTAATATTTTTGGACATGAATAGAAAAATATCTAATTTTGTGAGTCTGCAACAATTTTTGGTCTGAGAAGAAAATGTTTCTCCTAGTCTAAGCCCCGACTATTGGGATAAAGGCTTAAGAGTGTGGTTATAAGACTCTCAACTGCACAGAATAAGGCATATGGGTGTGGTTGTGCTTGTAGGACACAAAATCTAAATCCCTATACATAAAACCAGGAGCATGACAGTCCTATAGAGTTGGAGTAGATAATAGAAAGTTTTATAAGCATGAAAGCTTGAATGTTTGACTTACTATATATAATGTGAATTTGTTGACTAAACTTGTGTTTGTAGGGGACTGGAATATGCATATTAGTATACCATTTTGATTTGATCATTAAATCTAGTATATGACAGTAATTGATTATAGTTGCAAGGGTTTGACAAGATTTGGCTTATTGGTTTAATATAGATAAGAAATATTGGAGTTTTGACATGATGCTTGATAGTTCATAGATATTTTCTGGCTTATGGATTGATTGAATTCACAGTGATAAAAAATTAGGGTTTTTATTTGATAACCGATGATTTACCTTGATGATAGAGCTATGTGGGCATAGTAACATTCAATGATTAATATTAGAATTCAATAGTGATTATGTATTGGCATCATTAGCTTTGGAACATTGGTTGAAGTATAGAACGTTGTGATTCAATATGATAAAATCTCACAATGAATGTGTGCATTTGCATCTAGTGACACAAACGATTTATTTTATGATCATGAGTATGGCCTTATAAAGTTTGGTTGGATATTGCTTGGTAAATGACAGTTGTTGAAATGACAATATATGAAGTCTTAACCTGGTATTTGGATGTGAGCTCTACTTGGGGTCTTGGATTAAAAGGTTTAACAATGATATTGGCAGGAAATTTCATAGCTTTGATATTTGTTCTATTTTGACATTCAAGGTTTGGCTGAATTTTTTACACAATATTGATTTGTGTAAGGGTGAGTATATTGGTTTGATTAGTATGATGTTTCCATATATCATTGTATGGTTTTAAGCAAGCTTCACATTCCTTGTATGTTCGCATTTACAGTTACCTGGTGAATCTAGGAAGATGTGCCGATCCAAACCTCTACTCCAAAAGTGGTCCAAGGTATGGCTTTGATTTTGGTCTTATATGTTGATGATCTATTCTTGACATGTAATGAGCCTCCAATGATCAAAGTAAGAGGGATTTTGCCTCTGAAAGTTTTAAATGAAGAATCATGGCATGATGAATTACCTTATGAAGTTTGAAAATCTATATCGTGAAGTTATTGAAGAGTTTTTGGAAAGTGGAAATGCAAATCCTTAGACACTTTGATTCAATTTCAAGAAGTTATGCTGAAATATTGTTGAACCTGACTTGGAAACCGATAGTCGATTGAAGCATTGATGTTTCGTATGAACACTTGTCCATATGTGTGTGTGTGTTTTTCATAGAATAATCTGAGTTATTTCATTATTGAACCACTTCATACACGTTGGGTTTTCGTGAAGCTCACTTCGAGATATTTGCATGGGATGATCAAATTTTTGGTCTGGGATATTCTTCCTATGATATATGACTGCATGGATGCAAAGATGTTGTTTGTGATCGTTATTAATAAAATGAGAACATCTAGGTCTTGATCTAGCTTGAGAACTGCCATAATATTTTGGATAAGCAGGAAATAGAAGTCTGTAGCTTTAAGCATGACTGAGGTTGAGTAATTTGTTGCTAGAATAACTAGTTGTGGGGCAGTTTGTTTGAGGAATCTCTTTGGAGATTTTTTTCAGCAGGCTATGGATATGAAAATGACACATCGTGAAAATAAAATTGTGGGATATTATTGGAAGAAAACATCATATATTAATGATTCTGAGACATCTTCATACATTGAGACAATGTTGCTATGTGAAACAAGCTTAGGCTTGTATTTGTCACCTTCATGAGAGGGAGGATGAATAATGTATTATTTTTGTGATATATATTTCTTCTAATATAATGTTTGATTTGATTTCATGCATGAACATGAGACTACTTCTATTAATACATTATGATTCAACTCTTCAGTGAGTTGTTTAAGTCGGTACGAGATATGAGCACGATGATATGTTTCTGATTAATAGAGAGCAGGATTGATCGAGGACATTGAGCCAAATCTCCCCCCCCCCCCCCCATCTGAGATCCTAGGGCAAGGAATTGAGATAAAGGGCTCCTAGGTTGAGGTATCTTTGGAAAATAGGGTATCACCCTTATCTATTACCCATAAGGTCGGAGATGTTTCTACCATTTCTTGGTCTATGCAAATTATACCCTAGTTGGCATCATACCCATAAGTTCGGATTATTAGGAATATTGCTCCCCATCTAGCCAACAGATTGAGAGAGTGCTTGGAGTTGTACAACCCAAGTTGATTATGATGCAGGTGTTCTACCACATGACTCGTGAGGGTCATTTTTTGGAACATCAGTGGGAAATAAGATGGATGAGATATTGTAACTCGCATATTTCTCGATGAGATTACTTGTGGGGAGAGTGTCGAGTAGGACCTTCCCCACTGTCATGGACTTGGGGTGAGAGTCCAATAAGACCTTCCCCATAGTCATATTCATGAGGTGAAAGTGTACTATAGGACCTTCCTCATTTTTATTGGATTCTGGGTTGAGATGTGCTCCTCGATGTGGTTCCAGGTTGAGTTGGGTCACTGATGATAATCTCTCTAATGTTTCCCAGCTTGTAGCATTGGGCTCCCTACTAGTAGTGATTCCGGGCAGTAGTAATGTTTCCCCTATGAGTAGAGAGTGGTGGCTTGGACTCCCCTCCGATATCAAATTCTTCTTCTTTTATATTCAACAATGTTCAACATATGAGCAGAGATAAGCAATGACGACATTTGATGATAGTATACTTGCAATGATTATGTGATGTAGTTGGAATATCTCCCTAGATGAGTGTTAATTTGAAAGCTCGGTGAAAATTTCTAATCATGGGATTAGATTCCTCTTTTCGAGAGGACCAATTTTGACTATTGAAACGCTAAATTTGGATAAGGGAAAGTGAATTTTTGAAGAAAATCCCACATGTGCACAAAAGGACAAGTCGGTCGTAACAGGAAATTTAACACCCTAGGAAGCCTATTGTTTAGTCAATTTAGTGTCCTAAATTGCTAACATAAATTATCGACCAGGGCTAGTAAACTGATGAAGTGTGATGCACTATATGTGCCTAGGTATCCATTTTTCTTACTTCGTTGTTTTTAGTGTTTTTTTGATGTTTTGGGGTTTTTATGTTTGATGCTTAGTATGCTACTCTATGCTAAAAAGATGAAGTTAGATCTATGTCAAAATGGAGAAAAGAAAATGTTAATAAATGAATTAAAACAGAGTTTATTTGCAAATTATGTTCCTAACTAGAAAATGATGAAAACAAAGAGTCCTAATCCATGGATATTACAGCTTCTAAATGAACATTCATGAAATCAAAAGTCACTCAAAACCCTACAACTTAATCTGATTCATTTAGTTAGAGATTTGTTGGAAGAGCTTGTGAAAAATATTAATTCTAATGCAATGAGGATCTTCTAAAACATAAAAGAAAATGCTGAAACAAACAGTAACTTAAAACATTATAGTGAAATCTCATTCATTTGATAGAAGTTTATTGGAAGAGCTTGAGAAAAACATTACTATAATATAGTAAGGATCTCCTATGAAATGCTGAAACAACTTATAACATTACAACTAAATCTCATTCATGAGTTAGAGGTTTATTGGAAGAGCTTTTGAAAGAGATTAATCATAATGTGATAAGGAAAAACAATCAATAACTCACAATATTACAACTAAGTCTCATTCGTGAATTAGAGGTTTATTGGAAGAGCTTTTGAAAGAGACTAACTGTAGTATAATGAGGATCTTCTTTTTAACTAAATAACAGAAAATGAAATGCTAATAACTCAAAATATCACAATTGAATCCCATTCATTTAATAGAGATGTATTGGAAGAGCTTGAGAAAGAGACTAACTGCAATATCATGAGGATGCTTTATCCAAGCAAATGACATGAAACATAATTCTAAAAGCTATGATTTCAGAAAGCAGTCTAAGTAAGGAAATATGACAAAACAGAATTGAAAATGACTTATCTAGAAAACATGTAAAACCTCCTCGAATAGCAGGGGCCCTCTGCTACCAATTTGGTGAAATTCTTCAGCTTCTTAAAGTTGTAATCAAAACAGCATCAATGAACTGAACTTCTTTATTGATAAACTCACAAATATACATCCCATTCCATCTTAAGCTTTGTTACAAAACACTCTCTAATCCTTTCTCTTCTTCTCCTAATTTTCACTACCCTTTATAGGAAAAATCCTCCCCTATTTATAACTAAATATGAGAAGTTATCTCATTAATGAGAGTCCATGAATCTCTCCCTCTATCTTTAGAGTTACAAGAAAAATAGGAAATGATAAGACACGTGTCTTTTTAGAGTTTCAATACAAATAAGAAATGAGACACATATCTTCTTAGAGTTTCAATACAAAAAGGAAATGAGACACATGTCCTCATGATCCCATGATCTTCTCCACTGAAATTCGAATTTGGTTTTGGGAGGCCACATAAAGGTCTTTTAGAAGCTTCCTTTTGACCTACACATGTCACAAAACTCATAACACATATATAGATATTTGAAACTATGTTAATTTTCTAGTTTCTAATCATAAATTCACTTTAAACACATAAAATAAATAACTTTGGAAGACAAGGATCCTAACCCATATATTTATGAAAATGGTTACTTGATGTAGGGTTTTAGGTCAGATAGTTATGAAATGAGAGCTAAATGGTAATGACATAATGGAAATATGTATGAATATGGAAAACACTTTTGAGAATCAACACCTATAAATACAAGTGACCTCAAGCTCATTTGGACATCATCATCAATATCATTCTTCTTTATTTGAGTTTGGCTCACACAGGTCTGATATTGGGTTTCAGAGATTGGTTCATACAGGTATGAGCTTGCAGGGTCTGAAGCTTGCATGTGTGTTTAGGATTTTGGTTTCCAGCCGCAAGCACAACATAGGTAGATTTCGGTCACAACCATAGGCACGCAAGCTCATGCATGTGGTTGGAGGGTTTCAAATGCATGTACATCATTCTCTATGTGCAAGTTGGAGCTAAGTTTTGATAATTACAGTTGGCCGCAAAGTTCGTCAGTTGACCATAGACTTTTGAATCAGGGTTTTGATTATTAGCATTGTTGGGTTCATCTCATGGATGTTATTTAGTTTATTTTGTTATATGGTTGAAGATATGCATCATTTTACTCTCTTTTTCTAAATCATTCAATGAAAATATAATAAGAAGAATAATTTGAAAGGATTTTCCCCGTAGTGGGTTTTGCATTGGTATCTAACCAATCCTGGTGTCTCTATGTGTGAATAATTTTCTTCTATTGTTCCTTTATGTTTCGTTTCATTTATGATGATATTATTCTTTCTATATAGTTGCATAGGTTACTGAATAATGTTGTATATATGAATAATGAATATGATGCTGTGGGGTGAATTTAATATGCAAATGAAGAAATGCAATTATCTAAAGCAAAGAAAAATATAGCCTTAAGAAAATTTAACACTCCTTAACAGCATTATTGTTCTTATTTGTACATTTTTCCATGCTTCATGTTACACAACATCAGTTGGATCAAATTCACCTTTCAGGCTTTGCTAGCTACACCACGTCGACTGCCATGACCTAGGGTTTGGAGGTTTCAGCGCAAGCTGCGCCAGGCAGACGTCCCTCCCAGCCCTTTAGGCCACGATCACACTTTTGGTAATCCTTAAGGCTCACCTATGACAGAAACCAATGGGGGAACTAATAGGCCCCCTACCATAGGCCAACCTCCCACAAGGGCAGCGGCAGGGGCTGACATCGACAGTCAGCAAAAATCCGGCTCGCCTCATGACACAACAGGGGTGACTCCCACAGCGCAATAGACATCCACACTAGCAGTATAAGCATCAAATATCACATCAGCCACATGCATTTCGAAGAATACCAAAAGAACCATGATCGAGCTCCCTGCGCACCGCATCGACGAAAGAATACAATTCCTAAATGATCATGCATTGATAGGAAAGTTCATGGGATCTGGCCCACTGAAAAATCCCTCCGAAGATGGATAGATTCCAAATGGAAACCCAAGGGTCACATTGACCTTCATTTTTGTACTAAAGGCTTCTTCAATGTGATCTTCACCTGTATTGAAGACAAAAATAGGATCATGGATGGAGGACCCTATTTCTTCAAATCTGTAGGTGTATACCTTCGCCATTGGACTAATCTATTCAACCCAAACAAACAAGATCTCATGTGGGCCCCAGTCTGGATCCGGCTCTATTCCCTCCCCCGGGATTACTGGGATGAGTTGACCCTAAGGGACATCGGCAATGCCCTAGGTGAATTCGTCAAGACAACAGAGGAAACAAAGAAAAATTGTTACGCAGCATATGCACAAATCTGCGTCTACATGAACATAGTGGAGTCACTACCAGGCGAGGTAAGTTTGTTGCATGATGATTTTGAATGGATACAAATTGTAGATTATGAACATGTTCCTTTTAGATGTTGGAGGTGTCACCAACATGGGCACCTATTCAGAGACTGCCCTCTAAATTAAAAAAGCGGTAGCTAATAATGAATCAAATTACCAAGCAACAGAAGGGTTTACGAAAATAGCAAGCAAGAAAACGCACAACAAGAGAACCAATTCTAACCAGACCAAAAAAGGCCTTGCGACTAGTAATATCTTCGCAACCTGAAATCAGTTGAGTGAAAATGAGAACAAACCAACAAAACAAGTAGGGATAACCTCGCAGGAACAGCCCCAAACCTCAAAGAAACAACAGGACAAGATCCAACCGGAGGCCTTTCTGAATGCAGGGGACAACTCTGCATCGAAGGGAAAAGGATAGGTATTGGATCCAATTTCAGAATCCATGGAGGAAGAACCAAAGATCATTGACCTTGAGGGCCTGGATCTCATAGGGTTAGAGGATGCATGCAATAAGAAGGACTTTCACTCAATATCCGAGCAGTAGATCTAGAAGCTGGAAGAAATCCTCACCCAAGCACAACAGCTCCCCTCTCTAGGAATTCAGGGTGGTACGCTCATGAATACAAAATGTTTCATGAAATAATCCCGCAAAAGAGGAAGGGAAACAATGCTGCAAAGAATAGTAGAAATGGGCAAAGAAATGGTAGAATCTTGGAGATTCCCCAAGTTAACCCGATTCTACGCCTACTCTACCAACCCCCCTCAATGAAGATCATCTCATGGAACATTAGAGGGCTCAACATCCCCACCAAGCATAAAATCATAAAGAAAATAATCACTGAGGAACACCCTACAATTTTCTACATGCAAGAAACCAAATGCTCCAGCTCCACTCTGGAAACAATCTTCAAAAAGATATGGAAACGATGCTGAAAAATAGCGGTATATTCCAATGGAGCTTTAGGAGGACTAGAAATAATCTGGAACCCCCAAATCATCTACCTAGAGAGCTACCAAGCCAATAGGCATTTCATTTAGGCTAGCTTTCACCTAATTGGAACGACCATCCATGGCTTGCTAACGAACTTCTACATTCCCCAGAATCTTCACTAGAAAATGGAGCTTCTGGACAACATTGCTAAGCTCAATAGATAGATATCTCTACCACTTTGGCTGCTTGGAGGAGATTTCAATATGATAACCAAGCTACAGGAAAAAAAAGTGAGGAAGGCAACATCTAGACATGGACAGCAATGGATTCAAGAACTTCATCCAAGACAACCACCTCATAGATTTATAAACATCCAATGGCATCTTCACCTGGAACAATAGAAGAGGAGGTACCCATAAAATCACCTCCAGACTGGACCAATTTCTCATCATAGAAGACTTCATACATCTGGGCGGTGATCTAGTAGCCACCATTATCCCAACAACCGGCTCTGACCACTGGTCGATACAACTTCAATGGTTAAGACCAGGCACGCATGTGCCCAAACCATTCCGCTTTGAAAATTGTTGGCTCATATATCCAGGGTTCAAGGAAATGGTCTTTGATTGGTGGTCCTCTCTTTCATTGCCGCAAGGAACAAAAATGCATTAGTTCTAGACAAAGTTGAAAATGCTCAAAGGGAAACTGAAGGTATGGAACAAAACCACCTTCGAAAATATCTTCGAAGATCAAAGAGAGATAGAAGAGAAAATCAAGAAGCTTCAACAAACAATCATCATGGAAGGTCACTCTGCAGATTCAGAGAACCAAGAGAAAATATTAACCCAGATGGAAGAGAGAAGAAGCCAGGAAGAGATCCTATGGAAACAAAAATCTAGGATCTGTTGGCTCAAGGATGGAGAACGAAACGCAAAGTTTTTCCATCACCCCACCATTCAACACAGGATGCATAATAGAATCACAGTTCTCAAAAATCAAAATGGACAGCATCTGGAAAATCAAGAGGACATCACGAAGGAGTTGCGCAACCACTTCAAGGACATTCTCCAAGAACCCAATCATCAGAGGCATGAGGCAATAGGAAAAATCACCCAGCATATACCTAAATTGGTTATGGAAGAACACAAATGGACGTTACTTAAAGCCACCACTCTTGCTGAGGTGGAACAATCAGTCTTCCAACTGAAGGAATGGAAATCTTCGGGCCTTGATGGATTCACCACCAACATCTTCCACTTCTTTTGGGAAACCATCAAAGAAGAGGTCTTGGGTGTCGTTGAGGAATCATGCCCCAATCATTGGCTTCTTCTGACTCTCAATGCCACCTTCCTCACTCTCGTACAAAAAGAATACAATGCTGCTACACCAAGTAAGTACAGGCCCATAGCTCTCAGCAATGTCATTTATAAGATAATTTCCAAAGTTATTGCTAACAGACTAAAGCAGCTCCTCCCCATGATCATCTCCCCGGAGCAAATGGGATGTGTAGAAGGAAGGAAAATCCTTGATGGAATTATTTTAACCCACAAGGTCATTCATTCTCTCAAAACCACCAAAAAACCTGGTGTGCTCCTCAAAATCGATCTATCCAAGGATTTTGACAAAATCAATTGGGACTACGTAAAAAATGTCCTTCTAGCCTTTGGCTTCAGCCACACCTAGGTTAGATGGATCATGAGCCTCATAATCTCCCCATTTCTTTCCATCTTTTTCAATGGTATACCTTCAGCAACCTTCAATCCCTCAAGAGGTTTCAGATAAGTAGATCCCCTTTCGCCGTTCATTTTCATCATTATGGCTGAAGGGTTGGGTTGTCTACTCAAAAGCTATGTCCATACAGGCACTCTGCAAGGTATACCCCTTCACAGTATTCCCCCCACTTACCATAAACAATTTTTGGACGACAATATGATCATGGGACACCCCTCGATCCAGGAAGCCTGTTCCCTCAAATCACTGCTAGACTATTTCTCTGAATCTTCTAGCATAGAGGTCAGCCCTGAAAAATCTCAAATATTTTTCTTCCACACTCACCCTATCAATCAGCGTAATATTTCCCACATTTTGGGCTTCTCCATAGCCTCCTTTCC
Organism: Pinus albicaulis; assembly: GCA_034641835.2. Taxonomy (NCBI): domain Eukaryota; kingdom Viridiplantae; phylum Streptophyta; class Pinopsida; order Pinales; family Pinaceae; genus Pinus; species Pinus albicaulis. Next base: position 239,837,366 of record CM076575.1, on the reverse strand, counting down.
CTCCAAATACCTTGGTGCCCCTCTCACAGCCACTTCCATTAATCATTCCTCATGGTGAGCGCTGTTGGACAAAATGGAAACCAGGCTATCCAACTGGACCCATCGCTCTCTCAATATAGCAGGCCTCATGGTTCTCATCAAATCAGTTCTACAGTCTCTCCCCATCTACCTCTTATTTGTACTCGCAGTCCCCAAATGGGTCCTCAAGGCTATGTGCAAACTACAAAATAATTTCTTGTGGGGAGGAACCAAAGAGAAAAATAAATGGGCTTTAGTCAACTGGAAAGAAGTATGCACGCCAAAATTTCATGGGGGGCTAGGGCTGCGGGATCTAGAACACAACAACAGTATCATGGGAGATAGAATCTGGTGTAAATGGGTCTCCAACCCTCACATATCTTGGGCTAACTTGTGGGCAGCCAAATATGCTAGCAACTGGCCCAAGGAGGACCTTATTAGATTCAACATAGAGCCAAGAGGATCTCAAATATGGAAAGCTGCCAACAACCAAAAACAATTGATACAAACCCACAACTTTTGGGTGTTGCGCATTGGTACTCAAGCTAGATTCTGGGAGGACTCCTGGTAGCAACTACCTAGACTCTCCTCCATATTTCCCAGACCCCTGTGGAGCACGAAATTACAGGCAAGGCATCGGAAGTGTGTACAAGATTTCTGGACCAATTACACAACTCAGGGATACAAGAACTAGATACACACGGACATATGGCAAGAAGACTGGAATAATGAAAATCACACAGACATTTGGGAGTAACTAATCACTAAAATAAAAATTAGAGCCCAACCAGGACCTAATATCCTTAGATGGGGTCACACGTCAAGTGGCAACTACTCCACCAAGGAAGCCTGCAACCTCTTACAATAGCAGAACCCAAATCCATCCAATCTCATCTGGAAGAAGATATGGTCTCCCAAGCTCTAGCCCAAAGTAGCCACCTTTTTATGGTTTCTCAGTAAACAAAACATTCTCACATGAGAGAATCTATTGAAGAGAGGGTTTTAGGACCCTCAAGATGCCCTCTATACCAAGAGAACTTTGAAACCATCTACCACTTGTTGGACCTATGCCCTACTTCCAATGCCCTGTGGGACAAAATAGAAATCCTTTGCAGACGCACCAACATAGAAAGGGGAAACATCAACAACACCATCAGCAGGTGGACAGAAAACCCTTACTCCAGCAACCTTTTGAACAGACTATGGCAAATAATTACGGGCCTCCTAATCTGGAACATATGGAAATAAAGGAACAGTTGGATCTTCAAAGACAAAGTATCCAATCAAGAGAAAATCTGGGCAAGGATACACGACAACCTCACCAAAACCTTGGCCATTACTTCCTGGAGTAAGGACGATTCACCCACCTCTTCTGTGGAGCGTAAAATATGGAGCAACTGGAATATGAGCATAAATACCCCCTTGGACATCATCCCCGAGAGCGTGGGAAGAACCTCCAAAGGCAACCCTAGAAATGAAGGATTCAAAGGCATCTTTAGGAACTCTCAGGTCGAGCCACTTCTAATCTACTATGGCAATATGGGATGGGACATCAACAAATCTGCAGAGCTTGAGGGACTCATCCAAGGCATCTACAGAGCAATTGAGTTTAACTATTTTCCCCTGGAAATGGAGGGAGATTCACAAATTATTACTCCGGAGGCCACAAGAATTCTCCATGGCACTGCCTCCACAAAGGTATCCACCAACTGGAGGCTTGCCCACACGCTCAAACTTCTGGAACAACTGATACATAATCACAGGGCATGAATAAATTTTCACCATGTGCGCAAGAAATCAAACTCAGTTGTGGACCTCCTCTCAAATAAGGGCGTGGAAAGTCACAGAGATTTGCATTATTCCAATCTCACCCAGGTTGAGGATGATTCATTAAGAAGAGAATGCCAAACTCTTATTCAAAAGGATCTTCTCTCCCCGAATGCGGGTGACAGTAGAAGTATGCATGAAAACTGCCTCTTGCACGCTCGAGATGATGAAGATCTGCAGTGCAAGCCTTCACTCGATGAGGAACCACACTCCTACAATCATTCGTATGAGATGACAGAGATCGGGCATAATGAAGACACACTAAGACAGCATCATCTCCTCCGAGGTACCTCTCTGCCGCAATCTTTTGAATGATCTCCTAGATAGATATGACACTCGACCATAAATCTACGCACATGCCTACTCATGAAAACCATTACAGCATGTAGCTACGCGTGAGGCATAATAATTCTCATCAACTTCGCATGTGTCATAGTCCTATTAAAGAGAAGGACCTACAACACAAATCGACTCATAGTCTGTTCCTTCTAGTTTTTCTGTTGTTTCAGTTCCTACCCTCCTACGTACCTAGTCTGCTACACAGCCTCCCCCCTAGTGCTGCGATGCGTAGAATCCCCTGGGCTACGCTCCCCCCTGATTGCGCTTCTCACCTCGGCTCCATAAGCCTTGCTAGTTTCATAAGCCTGGGTACTCCCAATATCACGCGCCCCTTGTTGTGCATTCCCATTCAGCACACCTCCCACCTCCGGTTAGAACTGCTCCTCCCTCCCTCTCAGATCCCTATCAATCCTCCGCTTCATCTGACCATGGCACCTAGAGTGCGCCAAAAAACCATCAGAGGAGGCCAGAGAGGTGCGCTCCCTAGTCGATACCACTGAGGGCTTGATAATCACCTGGAATCCGTTGAAGGCTCATCCTCGGCAGTCACGTTAGAGAGGCTTCCCAGAGCCTCAAACTCGAACAGGAGGAGGAGGCCCCCACTCATGTTTTGCATAGAGGTAGAAGCGGACCAAGGAATTCCACCATTGCACACGAGGATCACCCCTTGCCCCGTAATACTGAGCCTCTTCTGACACAGGAAGATGATGGGGATGACACAGATGTTTGGATAATGGAATCGGAAGGAACCTAGACGAGAGTCCCAGATGCCAAGTACTCGGTGGCTCCCATCCTTTGCGCACTGGTCTCCAGGCCTCCGCGTCAACCCATTGTTGAAGAGGAAGCTGTTGCGCAGGTATACACTTGTCCCATCATGGAGGAAGATCTAGACAGTGATGATGATGCAGAATACTCATGACTGCGTTGCAGCTCAACTCTTATTATTTTTTTTTCATGCGTGTTATTATCACAGAAATTTTGTTTTCACTAGCGCTACGGCACATTTTGTAACTTTCTGTTTCATGTTCTTTCCAGGCTGGTTTCCTCCATGGAGGCCGCCCCATACTTGCACAACAAAGGCTGGGATTGGTTAAGCGCAGCTTACCAACTCAGCCTGTAGCATATGTACTATTCTATTTTAGAATTAATATAGATTAGCCTCATTTACCAAAAAAAAAAATGTTCTTATTTGTACAGGAAGTAACCCCAAAGTAATAGAAGGAATTGAATATGTGTTTTTAACAAATCTGCTTGGGAGACCCTTTGAAAAAGCAACAATTTCAAAAACTTAGGATCAAGGGCAAACTCGGCTACATGAAAATGACTTGTTAGAAGTAGGAGTGTTGCATCATACACCACAAGATCACGAACCAACAGTGGAAAACCTCAACAAGCTACACATGCATGGAACTAGCTGAGAGAACAGGTCAACCAAGCCAGTAACACTACAAGGAAAATACCCTCTAGCAAATTTTTTTGAGGAACTTCTTATAAAAATACCCCAGACATCCATTTCTAGTGGAGGTTACTAGAGGAGGTTGGCAGGTGGAGGTTTTTGCGGATGTTTTTCGTCCAGTGCGTTATCATCATAAACTGCACTGATGCGCACAAAACATTGGCACATCGGACACCGTGCGCTCCGTACACACCCGCCTGGTGCGTCGTATTACTGTAGCACACCAGTGATTTACAACTCTTCCGCACCAGTGCATCATAAAAAAGCGCGCTAAAACAGAAACCACCCGGTGCAGTATGAAGAAACCGCACCGGTGCGCCCATAAAAACCCTGCGCACCGGAACAAGGTTACAAAATAAATGAATAAATAAATAATTATGGCCAAAAAACCGCATTTTTCACTTTTCTCAGTGCTCCAAATCTCTCAAGCACCGATGCAATTTATCCTTGTCTAATCCACTCTCACATCGGTGCTCCCATTACACCCATTGCACGCACTGCTGTTGTGCATTGCCCACCAATCTCCAGCTTGAATTTTACAAAACGGTGGAGTAATTTATTTTGCAAATTCTACAGCCAATATGCCTCCTCGACGGCCAAATGTACATGCATTTTTCTTTTTTTTCCATAATTAAGCCTTTTAGTGGATTAGAATTTCAAATAACCTTAAAATTAACCATTTAAAAGGAAAAAAAAATATTTGTCGCGTGGTGCGCTCAAGCCGTTCAACTTGCACTGGTTCATGGTGCTGCCTATAAATTTACAGGTCGCACCGCAAATGGTGCTAGCGGTATCTGCACCGGTTTCAGGAGAGTACCAATCGACGCACTGTGTTATTTTAAAAATTTTTAAAATTTGCGGTGCGGTCGTTTACCCAGCCGCATAGTTGACAATGTGGAATAGCGATAACACGGTGCGTTGACTGAAATATATGCCCCGGGGCAGATAATTTTGTTAGCGCATCACATTTCGCATTTCGACAAGGTCAACAGTGCGGCCTGGTAAACCAGTGCTAACGGTATACGCACAGGTTTCGAGGCGGTACCGAAGGCGCACTGTGTTATTTTAAAAAAAAAAATAAAGTGCGGTGTGGTCGGTTACCCGGTCGCACCATTGACCTAGTGGAATACCGGCAACGCAATGCATTGACTAAAATTTCCACCCCGAGATGAGTATTTTTGTCAGCACACCGCTTTCCGTATTTCGACAAGGTCAACGGTGTGGCCTGGTAAAATACCGCACCATTGACTATGTAATGATGGCAAGAGGTCGGTCCGCTGACTTAACTATATGCCCCGGGGCGTAGAGTTTAGTCAGCGCACCACACTCCTAACACCATACATAGTCAACGAGGCGCTACAAATTTTCGGGAGCACCGCTACCGGTGCGTTGCATATTATCTAGTGCACCGTCGCCAATGCACTCCATAAAAAGATGCACCGGGACCGGTGCATGACTGTTTTTTTTGGCACACCAACTGTTTTTTTTTTGTTTTTCCAAAAAAAATTATATATGTATATTTCTAAATACATGTCTCATTTAATTTAAAAAATTGTATTTAATATGTCAATCATTCAGAGACATGAAAGGAGAGAATAGGGGGGAAAACAACAACAACAGGTGGAGTAGTATAACATGGTTCGCCTATGGGAGGCATGAGAGAGGGAGAGAGATGCGTACCCTTGCCCTATTACAGCAGCTACCTAGGGGCTCCTAAGGCAAGTAGGCCTCCTCAAGTTCTATGAGGAGGCTAATTCCCTAAAGGGCCATGGTTTTTTTTTGATACATCTTATCCGAAGGTGGAATGCCCACCAACAGGCTTTCCGGGTTGGTCGTAACCAGTGGTACATTCCCACTCAGGAGGATATATATTTCATTACAGGGCTATCGAGGAGAGGGGTGGATTTTCACTTGTTCCCAGAGGTTCCAACTGGCTATGTAGCAGCGAGTCAGTTAGTGTACTCCTAGAGATACATTGGAGCATCAGTACTGTCTCCTTCAGACTTTCAGGTCGTTGGAGGTCAGTTACGTATTGGTGTATTTGGTAGTGAGTAGGTGCAGTGCCTCTCACTTCTCATTTCGACCATTTCACACAACACCAGTGACAAGAAATGCATTAGTTGCTCGCTTCTATATTATGTTGATTCTTTAGTATAGGAGCCACGACTTGTCAAGTGCTCTGCCTTTTTTTTGCGGCAGTTCTGTATAGCCTTAGATAGATTTCATGCTCATGCACAAGGGAGGGTCAACTTCCCTTTTGCTTCAGAGATTTTTTGTTTATTTTTTGAGAGGTTTCTAGAGACGAGGCCTACTTTTGTTCGGCAGCCTCGTAGGTCGATGTTCGAGGCACGGATGCACATGTGGGGGCAGATGATGCCCAAGAGGGGCGAGACTGTGTTTCCAGCGAGGATATCAAATGATGCAATGGAGTTGCTAGCCAGTGTTGACAAGCATCCCTTCATTATGGTCCCCTGTCCTTATGCGGGTTTGGATTGGCGAGGGTGTGCCAACATCCTCTTCACAGCTGATGAGCCGCTAGATGATAGAGGTAATATTAATGTTTTATTTAAATTTATTCTAACATGTTCTTTAACTTGTTTTTATTAAATTGTGTAATGAAATTGTCTAGTTATTGTTGTGTACTTGTATATATTTTGCAGGCATTGGGTATTTTGATGGCGAGGACATGTTGTCACCACCACATGATCCAGGTGTGGACCCTGATGATGATCAAGGCATGCCAGATGCCGAGGATCATCAAGAGGCTGGTGCAGAGAGACCTACTTCTACTGGTGCACTGGTACCGCCTTTTTCTAGGCGCGGTCGGCTTGATAACAGATACAAGATGGAGTTGGGCGACCAACTCACTGCATTGACTGTTGAGGTGGGCATCAAGCCCGCTCTTATGAGAGACATACAGGCCGATGTTAGGTTGTTACAGATGTGGAGAGACATGACGCGTGACATGTACAGACTGATGTGGCATGTCGTAGGAGTTACGACCTTATTTACATGGCTAAGGAGGACCGTTGCACGTTATAGGAGTGGTCGAGATGCAGCATGTGATCGACAGTCCGTAAGCAGCGACTCATAGTCTCATGATTTTTCACCTTGCGTCGCACCAGATAAGCAGCCTCCACTAGCATCTCGCAACAATCATCATGGAGATCAGACTGGACCATCGACCACGTCCAGTCAGCAACCTGCAGCATCCAGTAGTACTCATGATCATGAGCAGGCTGGACCATCGACCATCGAGGTTGCACCATTGACTGAGCAGGCCTCGACTAGTACTGCTATATTTGATGTTGTACCACCAGCTAATCCATGACATTTATATTATAGTTGTATATTTTTGACATTATTCAGTTATATATATATATATATATATGGTCCATATATTTTATGTTCATGTTGCAATTGTACTTAATTTACATGTTGGTGATCATCATGATGTGTATATTGTTAGGTCATGTTAGATATGTTCATTTAATGTGCAGCTTCTAGATAGATGTGTATGTGATAGCATGAGTTATTTGACATAAGATGTATATTTTATGTTTGTGTTGTGATGATGTTAATATATAATGTTAATTGTGTTTTGTTAGATGATCATGATCAGGGTTATGTTAGCGATTTTGAATGTGTTTTTTAGTTAAATATGATGTTTGTACGATGATTATCATGAACGTGATATTTATTAATTAATTTAATATTAAATGATCGTGATATTGTAAAATTGTAATGTGTAATTCTAATTGTATGTAAAATTCTAAAATTGTAATTGTAATGGTATATATGTAAAATTGTAAAATTGTAATTGTAATTGTATATATGTAAAATTTTAAATTGTAATTGTACGTGAAATTGTAAAATTCTAATTCTAATTCTATGTAAAATATTTGTAAAATTTTAATTGTGTTACTGTGAATTTGTGTCACTGTGAATTGATTGTAATTGTAAAATTGTAATTGTAATTGTATGTAAAATTCTAAAATTGTAATTGTAATTTTAATTGTAATTGTATGTGAAATTGTAAAATTCTAATTCTAATTCTATGTAAAATGTTTGTAAAATTTTAATTGTATTAATGTGAAATGATTTTAATAAAAAATTTTAATTTGAAAATTTGTAAAATTTTAAATAATTGTAAAATAATAAATCTAGAATAATATGAATTATTGTAACATAATAAAGTTTAGAAAATAATGCAAATATATTCATTTACTTTAGAATTATCATTATTTTACTATGATCTTAGATACCAAAAAAAGAAATAATTTATACAGTATGTCATTGTTTTTTAGATCAACATAATTGCAAATTATCAAGTGAAATATTGATTTTAACATTAACAAAATGAAAATTACCAATTAATTCAAAATACATATTATAATGTTTCTAAAAACCGATCTTAAAAAGTATAAATATTGATTAAATAACACATGTACCATATCACTCTTGGTTCTCATGATCACCCTCATTATCTTCCAGCTCGCATGGCATGAGAACACTAGTGTTCTCAAAAATATGTTTTGATCTAGGGTCATGTGTCAATACAAACCACCAATCTCTATCCAACATATCTGGGTAAAAAAACACCTGGTTGCAATGTTTCGGGAAAACAAAGGGCTCATTAGCTTCATCCCACATCTTTCTAGAGTTGATACATATCAGCCTACTATCATGATCTTCCTTTACATTATTCCGATCAAAGGTGTCCCACTACTTGCACCTAAAAATAACACATTGGAAAGAAGAGAAATCCACTTCAATGATCTCTTGTATCTTTCCGACGTAACCTAATGTCCCTCGTACTAGGTTTTGATCACGGTGGCTAGATCGACTAGATTGATCGAACTCGACTTCCACTCCATAGTATTGTGTGATGTTTCCAGCATCGACATTTTATGTGCGAAAATGGTGTCCATATGCCCACATAGATGGGAACAAATGCACCTATTATTAAAAATAAATAAATAAATAAATAAAATTAAAAAAATTAAAATATATATATATAAATATAAAATAAATAAATTTAAAAATTTAAAAAAAATAAAAATATAAAAATAAAATAAAATATAAAAAAAAATCATAGTGTCATGTGTCTTATAATAACCCAATAGTTAAAATATGAAATATATATGTCTTATAAGTTTCAAATTTACATCTAAATTAAAAATATTATTACTGAGTTGTTGCACCTAATCCCTACATTTAGCGCATCCTCTTCAGCACGCGAGTAACGACCAGTTGCACCATATTTCTCTCTGACTTGGTCAGCAGCCCAACTGTTGGGGCATATTTTATTTTAAAATATCAGGATAAGGCACACTTATACCATTCAACAGTATGAATTATTTCCTGACACTATCCCATTTCATCCTCTTTTGTTTGTACAATGCGACCCGCAGTTGTGTCGCTTCATAATTGTAAAGAACGAATTTATTGATTACTTCAATTTTTGCATTCGCTGATGAAATAAAACTGACATTATATAGTACTTAGAGATCAAAATATGCATTATATCGAAGTTCAACATGAATATTAAATTTGTGTAAATTTGAAAAATTATAAGTCGCTTACTCATTATCAAGCGTTTTTTTTCCACTCGTTTGGAGCAACTCCCCTTCTCTTTTGTCTTCATCCTTTTCATCGTCCCAAATCACCGCACCTGGTCTGTTGTCGATCTGCTTGATGTACTCACTGGCATAATAGAAAGACTCATACGATATGCACCCCTCTGCCATAGACTCCTCGGGTTTTTCCCTTTGTCGAACAAAACCTTTCAATTTATTCATGTACCTCTCTAAGAAGAACATCCAACGACAAGAAACCACCCCAACTAATTCAACCTCATCTACTAGGTGGATTAGAAGATGAACCTGTAAGTCCATGAAACTTGTCGGCAGTTCCTTCTCAAACATACAAACAATCTCAACTATCTCTTGACGCCACCGTGGAATGCTAGCCACATGAATCTCCTTTGACGTGATCCAACGTACAAATGCAGATAATTTAGATATGGCACGTCCTATATATGTCACGTACCATATCACACACCCACGCACGAACAAAGGATAATGACATTGAAAATTTATAAACACGTGCAATAATATACAAAATTAGTTATGTTTTATGATTCCCACATGGGATAAAATTTATTAATATAAAAAATAATAAAATCATGCTTTTGACATTATATGTACTCTTAGAAGATTCAAATGATCATGCAATTTCAACCCAGAAAAATGGTCATCCACGGTGAAGTAGCGTCGTAGTGAAGATCCGTATGAAGTTGGCACCCTCACACCCATTATAACTTCCTTTGCCAAAGAAATATCATCTTTTTTTTAAATCCATGGGACATCAGATTCTTTGAAAAACCATGAATTAGAGGGACCAGCGCCTACCTCTGATCCCGTACTTTCTAATCGTCTTGGCCAATGTTTCTTTTTATTTTTTGAAGTAATAAGATCTTTCCTAACAACCAATATGTCACTTTGTTTCGATGATATATGCCTCCATAAAGAATATGAAACATTTTTAAATATATGCATGGGATCTAATAAGTGGGTAATCTTAATATGCTCCCAATATTGGAGGTTATAAAAGATAGATTTCATTTTCATCCCAATGGGAAATTTCTCAACATAGGTGTCGAAGAATTCTGGATCATCGAACATAGGCTCCCCATTTGAATCGAACATTTCTATGAACTCCTTCTCCTTCTCTCTCTCATATGCTCTAAGCCATTCAGCTGGTGTCATTATTGGAGGCCTTTGGGTTCTCTCTCATTTACCATTGAAAGCGAATGATGCTCTTATGTAAGGGTGTTCTTCTGGGAGGAATATCCTGGAGCAATCATACACTGGCTTTCGTAGGCCCTTGGACCATCTAACTTTTAGAGAAGGTCCACAACATTTACATCCAAAATACCCTTTTGTTACAAGACCTGCGAGATTATTTTATAAAATTAATATGCATGGCATGTTAAAGAATATCATGAAGATCAGAACAAATATTACAATGAATTAAATAACTAATATGTAAAAGAATATTGTTATGTATATAAACAAATAAATAAATTAAACATGTAATTTACAAGAGTAAACTCCTGGATAATCATGTGTTGTGTAAGCACATATGCCATACAACGTAAAACTCCTCTCTACTGCGATGGGTCTTGATACATCGTATACATTTATCCCATCCCATAATTCCTTCAATTCATTTAGCAATGGTTGTAATTAGACATCCATACTATTCACTTGTCTTCTACTAGGGACTATGAGAGTCAGCATAATATTTTCATTCATCACGAAAAACCATGGGGGGATATTGTTATTGATCACTACTACAGGCCAAATAAAATAGTTGGTATTCTGGAGGGAATATGGGTTGACGCCATCCATGGCTATGCTGAGTCGTAGACTTTGTACTTCATCCTTGAATTTTTTGGGCCATGTATCCTCTATATGCTTCATGGTTATTAAATCAGTTGGGATTTGCATAACTCCCAACTCACTTTTGTGTGAGGCATGACATCCCTGCAACATAGCTAATTATTTGCAACAAAAGAGCCTTTGAATCCTTGGGATTATAAGCATGTGCCTCAATATCTTAAAAGGAGGACCAATATGTGATTTACCCTTCTTCTTTTATTTATCATACCTGTCATGCCCACGTTTCAGACACATCTCTTTGTCTGCATATTCTCCTCTATATAGAATACAATCATTTAGACATGCATGATATGATATGTACTCAACACCCAGCATTTTCAACAATTTATTTGCCTATTCACGGCTACTGGGCAAGACATTATCACTCTGAAGAACCTTATCTTTGAATAACATGTTGTTGGCGATCATGGAAAAATATATCAATAAATGTAATTAAGGTCGATATAATTATTAACGTTCATAAAATTTACCATTTGTAATTTTCATTGCAATGTACTGATTATATTTCAAATTTATATAAGGGAGTACTTTATGGTAACTTACCTCAAAAGTTCTGAGAAACATGCATTCGAAAAACCAAAATTTACTTTCAAGTTTTATAGTAACATCATTTTCCCCAACTGGTTAGACTTTGACTGACCGCCAGGTCCAAAGAGAGGGGTGGTGGAAACAAATTTAAGGCTTTCGAAAAAGGTGTCAACGATATGAGCATCATCCCCTAGATGATCATCACTTTGGAATGCATCTAACAACATTGTCTCCATGGCAGTCGTATCCCTTAAGTAATCATCCATACCAACCTCTATTTTATTTCCTCAATTTCCAGCTCGTGAAGAACTACTATTGTTGTAGTCATTCCTAATTGGTCAATCTGGACGTAGCGGGAATTGAATCAGTGGTTGATTCAACCATTCTTGGTATCGTTCCTCTCCGGTTTTTTCTCTTAATTCAGCCTTCTCTCAATTTGACATTTTCATGGAGTGCAATGGAAGATGGTAGGTAGGTCGCTCATTATCACTAGAATATTAATAATTTAAAATATATATATATATATAATTGAACATGATTAGTACAAAATATATGATATCAATTAGTAACCACATTGACAATATTGCATGATTATCAATTGGTTTGACATTGAAATAATTACATTAATCAATATACCAAACAATTATAATTATTACCATTATTGTCCTGGCATTGTGGCTAGAAGATGCAATATTATTACAATTGGCAAGGTGAAGCGGTTGTCCATTTTCATCTACCAAATGCGCCTTGCGGTATGCAGCTCCTGATAAGAGCTTTTGACGTTTTGGAGCTATTTGAATATTTTGTGCATCTGAACTCGATGTTGAATCTGCATGAACCAACAAATTTGTATACATTATCAATTTAATTAAGCTGTGCATGATTAACATGGATAAAAAACATAAATTCAATTAGATAATGAAAATATAAATAAAATATGAAGTAAATATTACGTCTCGATATGGATAGGGAGAACTCCACGATGGACTTTGAGAAATATTATGGAACAAGCTGGATTTTTAAGAATTGTCCATTTGATACAATTATGATATTTTCTCCCTGCATTTGAGCAAAATCAATAATAAATTTTGGTGCACACACCTAAAAATAATTTTGGTGCCTTAAAAATGGACTTCTTGTTATCGGTACTAATGTACAGATCACCGCACCGATGCATTTTTGGTAATGCGCACCAGTGTCGTTTTATAAACAGACACATCGGTGCGGTGCTATTAAGTGATGCACCGGTGACGGATAACCGCAAATAAAAAAAGTGCAATTCTATTTTCTTAAAAATAATAAAACAATAAAATAAAATAAAATAAATGGGTGGAAAAATATTTTTGAAAATCTAATTTCATAGAACATTTCTTTAAATACTAAACACTTTTCATTATTTCACTATTTTTGCAAAAAAAATACAGCCAGAGATTTGCAGGAGACATACCTAGAGCAAACAGAGCACGAGAGCATTGTGGAGCAGGGAAATACGTTCGAACAGAAGTATTCAGACAAATAGAATTCCAAACCTCTGGTGATTCAAACCCTGTAGCATAGAATTTCAAATGATCTCGTGATAAAAGTTTATTGTTTTTTTTACTTTTTATGTTGTTTTTTTTACGTAGTAAAAGAAAAAAAATCAAATTTTATTTTTTTCTTTACTTTTTTTCCGCAGTTTTCAGAAGAAGAAAAAAAATAAAAAAATAAAAAATAAAAATCCATTTTTAGAAACAAACCCTAGTTATTTTTGTTTATGCCATTTCTTCTCCCTCTTTCTGTGCTTTCAGAATTAGGGCTTTTCAATTTAGATTTATAGGGTTTGTATTGCTAAATATATGCGTAAAACATCCAACCCACCGGACAACTTGCATATTCGAATCCCAGTCCATGTCGACCCTTCCGTGAATTTTAAAAAAAAAAAAAATTTCTTTTTATCGGTGCGTCTAGCATAACCTAGCGCACCGGTGTGCTATATAATCCCAATGCACCGTGAAAGTACTGTGATAATATATATATATATATATATATGCGCCATTTGTAAAATATGGCACCAGTGCGCTACTTCATTATGGCGTACTGCGAACGTGCTCGTTCACACCAAAAAAAAAAAAATTCCATTTTAGAAACAAACCTTACATTCTTTTTGTTTCTGTCCTTTCTTCTCCCTCTTTCTGTGATTTCAGAATTAGGGCTTTTCAATTTAAATTTATAGGGTTTATATTGATAAATATAGGCCTAAGACATCCAACCCACGGGACGACTTGCATAGTCAGATCCCAATCCATGTCGGCCCTTGCGTGAATTAAAAAAAAAAAACAGATTTTTTTTCATCAGTGCGCCCGTCGTAACCCAGCGCACCGTGAAAGTACTGTGATAAAAAATTAAAAACAAATATTTTTTTCTCAGTATGCCATATGTAAAATATGTCGTCGGTGCGCTATTTCATTCTGGCGCACCGCGAACGTGTTGTTTCGCACAAAAAAAAAAAAAAATATATATATATATATATATATATCCATTTTAGAAACAAACCCTAAATTCGTTTTGTTTCTGCCCTTTATTCTCTCTCTTTCTGTGATTTCAGAATTAGGGCTTTTCATTTTATATTATAGGGTTTGTATTGCTAAATATATGCCTAATACATCTGACCCACGGGAAATAGTCAGATTCCAATTCATGTCATCCCTTGCGTGAATTTAATTAAAAAAAAACAGTTTTTTTTTCATCGGTGCGCCCGGCGTAACCTAGTGGACCAGTGCGCCATATTGTCCAAGCACACCACAAAATTACTGTGAAAAAAAAATAAAAAATAAAAATAAAAAAAATTATCAGTGCGCCATATGTAAAATATGGCACCGGTTTAGGCTACAAAAACTAACACTCGACGATTTTTATTATTTTCTCTGTGTTAATCGGTGCGGTGGTTAACATGTAATGCACTAGTGCTCCTTGTTGACATTGAGCATCGTACGGTCTATTATATGGTTTGTGCGGTGCGTTTATAATACCTCCACGCACCGACGTCAGTGCGTACAGAATAAATGGCGCACCGATTTCTTGAGATTTTTTTTTACCTGAAAAGTTAACAATTTATTTATAAATATATTAATAAATGATATTGTATAGGTTTCAGATTAATAAATAAATGACTCACAAGAGATTAAGTAACAAAAATATTGATAACACATCAAGAAAAGAAAAAAATGCAAGTTCTTTGTAAATCCTTTACACAAAATATTATTTTTGACCTGTTGATCATGTCAGCCCTCTGTTCAATTCTGACAAGCAATCCCCTTTAAACCCCCTTTGTTTGGCCTAAAAAATCCTTTTTATGCCTATCGTTCCCCTCTTCTAAACTCAAAATTGCATAAAAAAGGGCCGAAATCACACATTTTAACATATTTAAGGCCTAGCACCTTTCGGCCCTAGCCCCCTCAGTATTTTTCTCCACGTGACCTGGGCGCTAGAGCAAGCGTTAGCTCGGAGAGTGCTCATCGCGGGGGGATATCGGGCGCAATATTATCCGTTGATCTGTACAAATCGGACGACCTTCATAAATCAGCGTCGCGCCCGTGGCCCAACTCGTTCACCGCTCAGATCACCTGTCCACCGTCCGATCAACCTGCAAATCAACGGTCAGCAGCTCACCTGCCCTTGTGGTCCCCGCGCCCAAAAGCACTGTTCAAAAACCAGTGGTATCCATCGCACCGTGTTTGGAGGATGGGCGGTAATTCTATTTTCGGAGCGATTCCACTCGCCTAACACGTGGCTCCGTCACTATTTCAAAACCGCCCCCCCCCCCCATCGCGCGTTATCGTTCGACATTTGACCCGGCGCGATATGCATATCAACCGTCCGATCTGGGGCTCTCCATCCAACGATTATCGCACCCCGAAGATGCGCGGAAATTAACTCAAGGTATCCATACCCCTGGCTCGCCATTCGTCGCCCTCCGATATGTTTTCCACCGTCGATCTCCTCCTGAGATCGGACGGTCCAGATTTATTCGCACGCCCGCCGTTAGCCGGTCCCACCACGTCACCATTCCACGTGTGTTCGACACACGCCCATCCCTTATATATATTCCATTCTAAGGCCGATTTCTAAGGTTTTGCATTCAAATTTATGCATTCCGCCAACCTTCACCAGAGCATTTCTCCGCCATTCCGCTGTGTTTTTCCACCATCACCCTGAACTGTTCCACCATTTCACCATGCTGCGCTGTCATCCTCATTATCCCCGTTGCATCTACCTTCCCGTGCATTTGTTTTCTTGACGATTTTGTGTATTTTGAAGGGTACGAGTGGTGGTAGATTTCCATGATTCATAGTCTCAATTACAGTAATAGAGAACGCCGGAAAGGACCATTTTTCAGAGACTAGAATTATGGAGAAAGGCCTGGGAAGCTGTTACGACATGACAGCCATTAAAGAAGTAAGGTTAAACTCTGTCAAAACCCTTCAGAGTCATTCAAAGTGCAAATTTCGCAATCGAAGACATTTATATTGTAGACAAAGAGTTAAAGGCGTGTAATTGAAGATTTTGGAGCCTTAACCTAACCATTTGAAGGCAGAATACCAGATCAAAGACCCAGTAGATCACTCAGGACATCCATGCACAGAAAACAATACCCTCAAGGTTTCATTTCAGCAGAATTTTCTTTCCAGGAAAGGACAGAGTGCCCATGTGGTTTTTATTTATATACCGTGTTCCTGAAGAGACTTCCACCCAGTGCATTTATTTCAGAAAGCAGGCCACAGAGTACATACAACATTACAGAGTCATCAAGCAGTATGGGCGTGCACGTTTCTGCCATCCTGTCTTAATGAGGCAAATTAAATGTTCATCATCCACTTCCTTTACGTGTTTTCTTTTTCTCCTATAAAACTTCCGAAGAACAGATTTTTGAGGGTTCCAGATTTTATCAGAAAATTATGCGGTGAGAGAATTTTTGTATGCATTTTGTAAAAGCTCTTATATGAATGTATAGAGCCCGTTGGGTTTCAGTGAGGAGGAGTTCCGTCTTTAAAGAGGATTCTAGTCTTTGGTGTCTTATAGTGTGTAAATTTCTCTTATATGTGCTAATTTAATTGTTCATTTCGCTTCATCCGCCTTTCTTGTATCATGTTTCTGGAATGCGAGTGGCTCACTAGTTTTGGTATGGATTTATCCTAGTTGATACCCTTGCTAGAATCAGTCAAGCGCTTTAAATATGGCTCAGGCATGATATATTGTTTCACTATTCACTTCAACCATATTTTTGCTATATTAGTTTCTTTGGGAAGTTATTTTTAAAACGCTATTGTCATGTATGGATTCTTAAATTGGTAAGCCCATTACATGGTGATATTGTGTATCTGGATATCATCTCAATGACAGCTAGTATTCTCTTAATCTTTCATACACAGCAAACACCTTCTAATAATTTATTTTTGTGAGGTATTTCTGAACCGGCCCTCTTTACAGTAAGTTGCCTCTGAATTGTCTGATGCTTTTATATTGGAGTTTTGCACCTTGCCTCTGCAGTGTTGCTCTCCCTGTATCTAGTTTCTGAAGGTTTTGGTCCCATTCAAATTAATATTTCTTGTTTTCAGGAGATAGCATGAGAGCCTTTTGTTGATAACTCCCCCTGTTATACCATATGCTCCTTTCTATATAAAGATGTCCTAGCCACTGGTCTTTCACAACTCAAGGTTGTCTCTAGGAACCACAACATGACTTATATGTAAGTTTAACTAATATGTATTATTTACTGTGTATCATACAAAGCCACAAAATGACGAAGCTCGATAATATTATTTCTGATCTAGGACCATAAGAGCGTAAAAGCTTGATAGAAAAATTGCAAAAGGATGAATCAGGTGAATGAAAAAATACTATCGATCCAATATGAGTTTCTTTTTTTAATTTTCATTAATATTATACTTAAAATTATTAGATAGCATGTGTCAAACAATCTATTAATTCACATATGTTTAATGTTCTACAAGGACCAACAACTAAGAAAATTAATGTTGTTCTAAGAAAAGAAAAAAAATAGAACATGCAAATGAAAATGAATTGCTCCTTAGCTCATTTGGAGTGGTGTTGGAGGTTAATGAAAGGGGGAAAAACTTTTACAAAATTTTGAGGGATCTAGTGGAACGAATGTATAGATTCTTTCCACTTACAATACAAAAACCAATCCAACGATTCCAAGAACCAAATTTTATCTAAACTACAGGAAGAGTTTCCAGAGAATTGGTCAATGAGACATGCCAGTCTTTTAATAGCAAAAACATACAACAACAAAAAAGAAGGAATGAAAAAATAATATTCCTTTAAATGATTGTCTAGAATTATTTATAAATATCACTTTTGTTATATTTATTTTTCATATATCAATATAAAAATTAAAAAGTTTATTGTCATGTTACATTTTCAGGAAGATTATGAAAATTTCAAAATATGAACGAGCTGATATAAAAAATATGCCAGTAGGAATGTCCAAAAAGGTGTACAAGGAGAAGGTCAAAGAAATGGACAAAATTGCATCGCATGAGAAGCCATCTCAACAACAACGTGCTTTAAACGTAATATGTAATCATTGAATTTTTCGATCATTAGGTACAATAAATAAACAATTTAGCACTAAATATTAATTTTCAAGTATTTTCTTGCAGAAAAGAAAAGAAAATGGAACCCATTCAACACATAAAACAGGACGACAAGGAAGAAAAGGGTTGATATCTAAGTTTGTGAGTAATTGTTACTTCCTTATAAAAACTTAAGTAGATTTCATTTTTGTATTAGTTGTTTTACAAAAATCATCATTGAATGTCTTCAAACAGGTGCTAACATACAAAGAAGAACCATCAGAGGAATTGATTGAAATTGGGTTAAATATGAGTTGTGAGTATATGTTGGCATATCAGAAATTAATTATGGAATTTGTAAGCATCTATCAATCTTGTTTTACTTAGCTCCGTCTATAATTAATAGAACAAAAAAATCTTTTATATTAAATATATGATTTGTTATGGGGTATAAAACTTGCAGGAAACAAAGTATGGAACTGCACCAACAGATGAAATCTTGAAAGATGGCATGTTACATGGTTTTGAAAGAATGTGTATAGTTTTAAGTCAATTGTTGCAATGGTATGTCATTTCTTTTCAATTTACATTTATGTATATTATTTAAATTGCAATTTTCATTATTCTCACTAATGTATATACACTCATTACAATTTATTTGTATGTTTGTAGATGGAAGGTGAAGAAGAAGCAAACAATCAACACTGTGAACAAAACAATCCTGAAAATAACCCCAAGTCATGGAAGTAGCTCTAGTAGTGACAGCAGTTCAAGCGAAGAATGATGATCACTATGTTTGGATATCAAAGAAAGGCGTTGTACTTTTTGAAATATTATCCTATGAAATCAGACATTTTGTTTAATGTAATGGACATAGTGTCCCAATCGAAAGACAAAGGGATACCAAGAACTGTCCCATTTTGTATGACAAAGATTGTCTTATATATATATATATATATATATATATATATATATATATATATATATATATATATATATATATATATATATATATATATATATATTTTAAATTTATTCTATTGTGTTCACCACTGTCGCTATGAAGCGTAACACCACTCATTAAATTTATGGATGATTAAATATTATAATGAAGAGATGTGAAATTTGATGATATGATATAACAAATTAATCCAAACATCACATTCAAATGCACTAATAAAAATTTAATTCGTATGAATGTTGTTATAAGATATATATATGTGTCGAATTTTGATGAATAATGAATTTTTAAAAATCACAATAATTATGATATGATATAACAAATTAATCCAAACATCACATTCAAATGCATTAATAAAAAATTAATTAATATGAATATTGTTATAAGATGTGTCGACTTTTGATCAATAATCAATTTAAAACAATCACAATAATTTCACTGTCACAGGTCGATGTCTCTAAAAAATATAAAATGAAAATCGGTGTGTGTCAGTTACTGTACACTGGTGCGTTTGTATTCTGAAGCGCACAGGTGCGTTTCTACGTGTTGGGAAAAATACTGAGAGGGGGGGGTGAATCAGTATTTAGGGCATACTCAGAACTTTTTACTTTTTCACTCACTAAAACCCATACGCTACTTTGCTTAACCAGACTCGCGTATACACGTGGATATTCTTCCTAAAACTCGCGTATACACAGAGATCTTAATATGCATATATTTCTTTACTTAGATCTTTGCAACATTCATTCATCTGATGTTAGTTAACAGTAAGCATGTGCGGCAATAACAGAACAGACCATTACACATAAGCATCACATATGAACACCAGTATTTTAGGTGGAAACCCAAGTCGGGAGAAAACCACCGCTGCCGTTGCTCAGCCTTCAATATTTTATTATAAAGAAAACATCTTACAACTTATGTGCTGGCGCAGACTCCTACCAACACGCAGGCACCCACCTGCGCTCATTTACCAGCCTCTCCTGGAAGGGAGCTCCAACCCCCTGACTCGTTTACCAGCCTCTCCTGGAAGGGAGCTACGACCCCCTGATCTCGTTTACCAGCCTCTCCTGGAAGGGAGCTACGACCCCCTGATCTTGTTTACCAGACTCACCTGGAAGGGAGCTACAACCCCCTGACTGAAGGCTACAACCCTCAGCCCCACTGCAGACCACGTTTCATCAATTTTCAAACTGGATCCAAAGCTTCCTTTAGAACACAGCTTGCAGGCCACGTTTCATCATATTTTCAGACTGGACCCACTCCATACATTTGAGCTCAATCATACATCATCAACATATAGCAGTAACACAGCAGAACAGATCAAACATTTGATACTTCATACTTCAGCAAACCCTAATCTTCATACGCGCTTTCCTTTCACTGATCCTGCGTATATACGCGCCTTCGACCACACAGACCCGCGTATACTTCTGTATATATTACAGAGCTAATTTTACTTCCCATATGCGCTTTCTCTTTAGCAAACCCGCATATATACGCGCTTTCTCTGCGGAGAACTAGCGTATATTTCTTCAGACATTTAGGTCATTGCATTTCTTCAGAACAGATGCATCACTCAGATTTTACTCTTTACTTCAGACAGATGTTCGCCTTATCTCAGATCTAATCATTCCATAAACAGATTTAGCAGATACAAATACATTCCAGATCTAGATTTCGTTCTTCATCATTTCTTCATTGGTGCATCATACATTCAGATCTTTCATTCAATTGTAACCCTTTCCATTCAGATCTACTTCAGAGAGAAGTATTCATTCAAGCTCAGACTTCTTGCACACACCCTTGCACAATGAATTTCTTCTCCTTATATAGGTTTACCCTTTATCAATACCATGAGCCAAAACCACATTACTTTCGATGGTATTCCTGGACGGGGTCACATAGACGAATCATTACTCAATACAATGGGTCAATACCATGGTGGTTACCCTTGGTTTTACATATTTAAAGCGCTTTTGCCCATACGTGACTTGGCACGTTATTTCTCGCGTGCATACGCTACTTTGTCTAGACAAATCCGCGTATGCCTTGAGACATACTCTTTTCATCAGGTTCTGGCACACACTGATATTCCTTCCATCATTACCTTCTGTACTCATTATATATGCATCAGATATACGTCATTTAACAAGTTCATCAAGACATATTCCATCAGGGACAACTTCATCAAATAGGTTGCCATCATCTTCATCAAGTGGGTTGCCATCAAGGACAACACTCAGCATCATATTGCCAACACTACGACCTATGGGTACGGCACAAATACCAAACCAGACTAAAAATATCATTGCGTTTGTGCGGTACTGCGCACTAGTGCGTTTATGTGGAATTACGCACTGGTGCATTTGGACGACCTCTGGGCACCACACAAATACCGATACCAATTATAAATCTCGGTGCGTTTGTGTGATACTGTGCACCGATGCGTTTATGTGTCTCTATGCACCGGTACATTTGTACGACCTATGGGTACCGCACAAACACTGATACCAATTATAAATATCGGTGCATTTGTGTGATACGTCGCACTGGTGCGTTTATATAAGTCTACAAACCAATGCGTTGAGACGACCTATGGGCACCGCACAAATCCCAAGACCAATTAGAACGGTCCCGTGCATTATATCACCAACACTGCACCTGTGTATTTTTATACCTTGCTAGCCCAGTGCATTCTCCTTCGACTGGACCGGGCCACCTTCTAGATGTACGCACCGGTGCGTTCAAGCTCGAGTAGCGCACCGATGAAAAAAACTTCCGTAATAACCTCTGGCCGCCCTTTTTTTTTAAGTTGTGTTGAAATTCTGTTAAAAGCTCCGTCGAAACCTTCGTAACCATAAACAGATGTTGTAGCAAATGTTTTTTAGACAATTTTGGCCAATTTTATAACACTAAAAACCTCCTTTATAACCTCCGCTAGAGGGTCTTTTCCTTGTAGTGTAACAAGCTGGAAAAGTTGAAAACCAAGTCTAAAACCCCGATTTGACAACAAAAACTCTTGATATGTTATGAACAATATATCACTTTGCACACAACAATGAGAAATCACTATAAAAAAGTGGGGGGGTGGCAGCCAAGAAACCTTAGCCACGTGCTCCCTTGACCTTTGACTCAAATCTCATCGTGCCAAGCTCAAGAATGGTGTTCTTTTCCCTCTAACTCTTTATCACACTAGACTTTCTCCTTAAATTTTGATGTAATAATATTATCCTTATTTTGTAAAATGATCCCTTTCGTTATCCCCCATTACTTTGGCTAATTTTAGACATCCTTATGCCATCTCCACTACAATGGATATTTTTATTTTATTTTTTTTTATTTTTTTATTTTTTTGCGAAACAGCACGTTCACGGTGCGCCATAATGAAATAGCACACCGGTGCCATATTTTACATATGGCGCACTGATAAAAAATATATATATATATTTTTTTCAATTTTTTATCACAGTACTTTCGCAGTGCGCTGGGATAATACAGTGCACCGGTGCACTAGGTTACGCCGGGCACACCAATGAAAAAATAAATCTTTTTTTTTTTTAATTCACAGAAGGGGCGACATGGACTGGGATCCAACTATGCAAGTCGTCCCGTGGGTTGGATGTATTACACATATATTTAGAAATACAAACCATATAAATCTAAATTGAAAAACCCTAATTATGAAATCACAGAAAGAGGGAGAAGAAAGGGCAGAAACAAAAAGAATCAAGGTTTGTTTCTAAAAATGGATTTTTATTATTATTTTGTTTCTGAAAACTGCAGAAAAAGTAAAAAAAACAATAAAACTTGATTTTTTTCTTTTACTGCATAAAAAGTAAAAAAAATAATAAACTTTAATCACGAGATCGTTTGAAATTTTATGCTACAGGGTTTGAATCACCAGAGTTTTGGAATTCTGATTTTTTGAATACTTTTGTTCGAACGTATTTCTCTGCTCCACAATGCTCTTGTGCTCTGTTTGCTCCAGGTATGTCTCCTGCAAATCTCTGGCTGAAATTTTTTTCAAAAATAATGAAATAATGAAAAGTGTTTGGTATTTAAAGAATTGTTTTATAAAATTAGATTTTCGAAAACATTTTTCTGCCTATTTTTCAATTTATCGGTTTTTTTCACTTAAAGAAAATAGAGTTGCGCTTTTTTTATTTGTGGTTATTCGTCATCGATGTGTCACTTAATAGCACCGCACCGGTGCGCAGTAACGAAAATGCACCAGTGCGGTGATCTGTACATTAACACCAATAACAAGAAGTCCATTTTTAAGGCACCGAAATTACTTTTAGGTGTGTGCACCAAAATTTATTGTTGATTTTGCTCAAATGCGGGGAGAAAATATCATAATTATATCGAATGGACAATTCTTCAAAATCCAATTCGTTCCATAATATTTCTCAAAGTCCATTGCGGAGTTCTCCCTATCCATCTCGAGACGTAATATTTACTTCAGATTTTATTTATATTTTCATTATCTAATTGAATTTATGTTTTTTATCCATTTCATTATGTTTTTTATCCATTTCAATCATGCACAGCTTAATTAAATTTATAATGTATACAAATTTGCAGGTTCATGCAGATTCAGCATCGAGTTCAGATGCACAAAATATTCAAACAGCTCTAAAACGTCGAAAGCTCTTATCAAAAGCAGCATACCGCAAGGCGCATTTGGTAGATGAAAATGGACAGCCACTTCACCCTGCCAATTGTAACAATATTGCATCTTCTAGCCACAATCCTGGGACAATGATGGTAGTAATTATAATTTTTTGGTATATTGATTAATGTAATCATTTCAACTTCAAACCAGTTAATCATGCAATATTGTCAATGTGGTTACTAATTGATATCATATATTTTGTACTAATCATGTTCAAATTTATTTTTTAATTACTAGGATTCTAATGATGATGAGTGACCTACCTACCATCTTCTGTTGCACCCCACGACAATGTCAAATCGATAGAAGACTGAATTAATAAAAAAAATCAGAGAGGAACGATACCAAGAATGGTTGAATCAACCACCAATTCAATTCCCGCTACGTCCAGATTCACATTAGGAATGACTACAGCAATAGTAGTTCTTCACAAGCTGGTAATGGAGGCAATCAAATAGAGGTTGGTATCGATGATTACTTAAGGGATACGACTGCCATGGAGACCATGTTGTTAGATGCATTCCAAAATGATGATCAGCTAAGGGATGATGCTCATATCGCTGACACCTTTTTCGAAAGCCTTAAATTTTCTTCCACCGCCCCTCTCTTTGGACCTGGCGATCAGTCAAAGTCTACCCAGTTGGGGACAACGATGTTACTGTACAAATTAAAAGAAAATTTTGGCTTGTCGAATGCATGTTTCTCGGAAATTTTGAGGTAAGTTATCATAAAGTACTCCCTTATATAAATTTGAAATATAATCAGTACACTGCAATGAACATTACAAATGGTAAATTTTATGAACGTTAATAATTATATCGACATTAATGTACTTTTATTAATATATTTTTCCATGATCACCAACTACAGGTTATTCAAAGATAAGGTTATTCTGAGTGATAATGTCTTGCCCGGTAGCTGCAAAGAGGCAAAGAAATTGTTGAAAATGTTGGGTGTTGAGTACACATCATATCATACATGTCCAAATGATTGTATTCTATATAGAGGAGAATATGGAGACAAAGAGATGTGTCCTAAATGTGGGCATGATAGGTATGATAAATCAAAAAATAAGGGTAAATCACGTACCAGTCCTCCTTTTAACATATTGAGGCACATGCCTATAATCCCAAGGATTCAAAGGCTCCTTCGTTGTAAAGAATTAGCTATGTTTCAGGGATGGCATGCCTCACACAGAATTTATTTGGGAGTTATGTGAATCCCAATTGATTCAATAGCCATGAAGCATATAGACGATACATGGCCCGAAAAATTCAAGGATGAAGTACGAAGTATATGACTCAGCATAGCCATGGATGCGTCAACCCATATTCCCTCCAGAACACCAACTATTATATTTTTCCTGTAGTAGTGATAAATAACAATATCCCCCCATGGTTGTCCGTGAATAATGAACATCTTATGTTGGCTCTCATAGTTCCTGGTAGAAGAAAAGTGAAGAATATGGATGTCTACTTACAACCACTGCTAGATGAATTGAAGGAATTATGGGATGGGATAAATGTATACGATGTATCAAGACCCATCACAGCATAGAGGACTTTTATGTTGTATGGCATATGCGCTTACACGACACATGATTATCCCGTCTTAGGAGTTTTATCTGGTAAATTAATTGTTTAATTTATTGATTTGTTTATATACGTAACTATATTCTTTCACATATTAGTTATTTAATTCGTTGTAATTGTTCTGATCTTCATGATATTCTTTAACGTGCCATGCATATTAATTTTATACAATAAACTCGCAGGTCTTGTAACAAAAGGGTATTTTGGATGTAAATGTTGTGGACCTTATCTGAAAGCTAGATGGTCCAAGGACCTACGAAAGCCAGTGTATGATTTCTCTAGGGTATTCCTCCCAGAAGAACACCCTTACAGAAGAGCAGCATCAGCTTTCAATGGTAAACGAGAGAGAACCCAAAGGCCTCTAATAACGACACCAGCTGAATGGCTTAGAGCATATGAGAGAGAAAAGGAGAAGGAGTTCATAGATATGTTCGATTCAAATGGGAGCCTATGTTCGATGATCCAGAATTCTTAGACACCTATGTTGAGAAATTTCCCATTAGGATGAAAAGGAAATCTATCTTTTATAACCTCCCATATTGAGAGCATCTTAAGATTACCCACTTATTAGATACCATGCATATATTTAAAAATGTTTCATCTTCTTTATGGAGGCACATATCATCGAAACAAAGTGACACATTGGATGTTAGGAAAGATCTTATTACTTCAAAAACTAAAAAGAAACATTGGACAAGACGATTAGAAAGTACGAGATCAGAGGCAACCGTTGGTCCCTCTAATTGATGGTTTTTCAAAGAAGCTGATGTCCCATGGATTTTAGAAAAAGTTGATATGTCTTTGACTTGGGCGTCTTTCTTGGAGTAAGAAAATCTACATCATAGCCACTCAAAAACATAAAAGTAGCCCAATCCCTATTCAATTTCTTCAACTCTTCCATAACTAACAATTTGATTAAGCCATGATGAAAAATGGATGTATCATTCCTCCCAGGTTTGGCTTGTACCTTGTCATCCATCTTACCTAAACTTATGAACAGTAAGAATGGAAGATCAAGAATTTGTTTACTTGTGAAATGAAGTAACAGTCTGAAATGATATTGGTAGATCATGTGAAATCTACCTTCACAAGTAAAATACTTTTGGATCACCATAAGCAGCTTTGAATATTTATCCTTGAGGCAACTCTTGGGTATGCCTGAGGTCATTTCAACTCCTATATGATCCTGCTTCGGGAATTCATCATTGTTTTGAAGTTTGAATTTTGTTGCCTTGAACCATTATTCTCCAGACCTTGGAATTTCAGTTACCTATGCAATGGTCTCAGGATAAACAGTAAAAATTTATATGCCCACCTTTGAATTTGTGCCAATGAAGTTGACAACGAAATCCTTGGACACATGTGCATGGTATCCTTGCAATTTTTGGCAAAACCTTAAACAACCTGCATTTGTGAAAGCTCGTTAAAAGCTTGGGTCTTCCACAATCAGCTTCATGGCCATGGGCTCGTATATGACTACCGAGCCACCTTTGTTGGGATTTTTATGTGAAGCCATGCCACCTTCTTTACAACGTTGAGCTGCTTCAAGATTTAACACCTGAAAAATTATCTAAGACATCAAGTGGCTTGCTTGACAGAGGTAAGAGCTAACCTAAGACAACAAATAGACAAGAAACAAAAGTGAAGACTATTGGCAAAAATATCAAACAACTTACAAGGATGAAAGGTAAGCGTTGTTGTTCGAATGAGGTAAGGCTAAATTAGGAAAGAAAGATAGGAGGGAAAACAGAATGATGTAGGGTGTGATGATTACCACGCACGCAATATGAAAAATGATGACTTATCACATTTATGTACCATGATGACAAAGGATCTCTGACCATTGAAATGATGACAGAATATCGATCACCTCACCGTTAGCAGAAAAATCCGAGTTCGTAGCGATTTCAGTTAGTGGGATGGAAAATTCGCTATGGAACTGTTAAGTGAGTCTGTAGCAAAAACAATATGTTTTCCACAGAAAACGCTGCGAACTTAGGAAAAAGGTGCCAAGTGTCATAAAATGACCCTATTTACCCATGCATTCAAATTTTATTAATTTTACTTTGACAATACCTTAATCACATGACCAATGACCATTTAGACCTTTTGAAACTATATACAAAACATGAAATTTAATAAATTTCATGACTTTATTTCACCCTAGTAACCTAACCTAACTCAAAAATACACACCTAGACCAACCTATTTGTTATCAAGGATAATAGTACCTCCATTGGGGATGTTGCACCCCTATGGTGTAACAAAGAACCAGCAGCTCCAGTGTCTTACTTGAAAAAACTGAAAAATTTTGAACTTGATGAAATATTCTTCAAGATTTTATGGCCTTCTCCTCGGGCTCAAGTTTGATGATATCATCACCTTTATTTTCAAATAAAATAACAGAGAATGGAATATGTACAATGTTGTGTATTTCAACAAAATGAATTAATAAGAGTATTGTTTTAGAAACCTGCCATTGACAGGTCCTCCTCCACACAGCTGCCCATTCATTTCTTGGAGTAAGAATTTTTTGTTCCCATGATATGTTGCTATCATAAATTAGCTCCTTTCTAGATATTCTCAAATTTTCCATGCTTCCCTTTATCTTCAATCTTGGCTTCCCATTTCAAAACCACATCTTGAACCTTGAATTTTTCCTCTTTTATCTTCCTGTCAAATGTATTTTTGAATCTATTTTGTGACTGTTGATGATTAGTGTACACTTCCTCTCTTTTTTTCCTGCAGAGCAATGATCCGATTTATCCTTCTTTGGATGGCATTTGGTTCTTCTTCCAACCCCTGCAGCAACTTCATTACTGGAACTCCAAGGGAAGTTGGGAAAATTGTTTGAGTTCCATATACCAACTCATAAGGAGATGTACCTATAGAACCCTTAGTACAAATTCTGTCAGCCCACAAAGCAAATTTTAACTTCAAATGCCATGACCGTTTGTTTTCTTGCAAAACCTTCTTAATGATTCTGACTATGCTTTTATTTGATGATTCAGCTAAGCGGTTACCTTTAGGGTAATATGTTGTGGAATGACCAAGAGTAATATATTGATGAAAAAAAATAATCAATTTTTTAGACTTGAAAACTTGAGCATTGCCAGTAATAAATTAATTGGCATAGTCAAACCTTAACAGAATATTGTTTTCTAATAAATGGATGATGACCGAGTCTGTAGCTCACCTTGTAGGGATAGCTTCAATCCACTTGGTGAAGTAATGAGTGGTTGTCACGATCTATAAATGTTGGCCTGAGGATGCAGGGTGTATCTTTCCAATGAAATATAATCCTATTGTTGGAAAGGAGCTTCAACATATATGGGTTTCAGAGGTAAATCATTAGCTTCTTTTTCCCATCAAAAATTTGGCATTCATGACAGGCAACAATATTTTTGTAGATGTCTTGGAACATAGAAGGCCAATAGTATCCTACTCTGAGTATCTTATTTTTTGTATCCTTCCAATAATGGTTTCCTCCACAATCTCCCTTATGAAATTCATAAATTACCTTCTCAACATCCTCTTCTAACAAGCAGTTTAAAAGAATCCCACCGGTATCCCTCCAATACAATTTCTTGTTCAGAATACAATATCTTATAGATTTCATCTTTACAGATCTATATTTGGACTTGGTTAATTGAGGAGGAGCTATACGATGCTGCAAAACAAAAATTACATCCCAATACCACTTAGACATAATCATTTTTTCTTCTATAGGTATCAATTCCTCTTCTTCAACCACTTTTGAAAATTCTACAATGAATTCATATCTAGGAAATCAAAATTTGATTATGCCATCAGGTTTTCCATCCCTTGACCTTTTACCAACTTGGTAGGCTTAATCTCCATATCATATTACAACAAAGTGGCAATCCACTTACCCATTTTTCCATCTGGATCAACTTGAGTCATTATGTCTTTCACCACAACATTAGGCACAAAAGCCATAATGTGAGAATGTAGAATATAAATTCTAAAATATTTAAGCGCATTCACTAAATTATATGCTTGTTTCTCCATAATATTGTACTTTGATTCAAAGTTTGCAAGTGTTCTATTGAAGAAAGAAATGGGTTTCTCGTTAGCTTGTTTCCTCTTCTGCAATAACACTCCAACAATTGTAAGTTCAGAAGCAAAAGTAAAAACTGAAAAATCCTTAGAAAAATCAGGACTTATGAGCATCGAGGCTTGGGTAAGGGCCTTCTTGATCTCTTCAAAATATTGTTTTGACTTTGTTGTCCATTTAATATCAGAATCCTTTCTAAGCATCTTAGTAATATGCTTCACAATTTCTACAAAATTAGGAATGAATCTCCTAAAAAAGTTGACCTTACCTGGAAAAGATTGAATCTCTTTTCTATTTCTTGGAAAATCTATCTTTTGTATGGAAACGACCCTACTTGGATCAATCTTTATTCATTCCTTTGATATAATGTGTCCCAATAACTTTCCAGTATTCAAAGCAAAAACACTCTTATTAGGATTAAGAGAAATACCAAATTTTCTGCACTTTTGCATAATTTTCTCCAAGTGCTTGGGATGCTCTTCTTCCTTCTTTGAAAACACAGTGATATCATCCAAGTAAACCACCACTGACCTGTCATTTTCTTCAGAAAATGCAATGTCCATCACCCTTTGGAAATTTTCCCTTGCATTCATGAGACCAAAGGCATTTTGGCATACATAAATGTCCCCCATGGCATAGTGAAGGCAATTTTATCTTCGTCATCCGGACACACTAGTATCTGATTATAGCCTGAGAAACCATCAAGCATAGACATCCTTTGCGATCCAACAATGTTTTGCAAAATTTGATCCATTTTCGGAAGAGGATAATTGTCTTTAAGAGATGCCTTATTCAAATTTCTGAAATCAATGCATATCCTAATCTCACCATTCTTCTTCCTCACATGTACCAAATTATCAAGCCACTTAGAAAATCTCATTGGAACAATGATTTTTGCATGAAACAACTTCCTAATTTCTTTTTCAATTAGTGGCATGAGAAAAGGATTGATTCTCCTCAATTTTTGTTTAAAAGGTTTTTCATTTTCCTTGACTGGTATGGTGTGTTAAATAATGTTGGGATCATACCTCTTTAACTCTGCATAACTCCATGCAAAAACATCAATGTACCTTTTCATCAGATCCACATACCTTTGTCTCACCTCAGAAGAAAGAAATTTGGAAAACTTGATCATCTTGGGAATTTTTGTGGTACCAATGTTACAACTTTCAACCTCCTCATAATCAACCTTCATCTTTGGATACTTAAACACATCATTCTGATCAAAAAAATTCTCAAGGGTGATTAAGCCTTTAGGAATTCAATTATTCTTCAGTTGGAGGACCTCTGGATTAGCTTGAGTTTCAACAAACATGTTTTGTTGATCTACTTGAATGCTTTCAAATTCTTGTTTCAGCTCGAGAAAGTTTATGACCTGCTGATCACTATCAAACACTTGCCAATTGATAATATTATCAGGGATAGTTGGTCTATGCCTGACCTCAACTTAATAGCTCTTACTAGAATGAGTAGGAATGATAAAAAAGTTGGCCGAAATAGCTAAAGAATCAGCTATAGAATTCTGGTTTCTAGCTTTGATAGTGAAACTATGTTCTTTGAAATTTTGAAGCAAATCAAGGATCAAGTTTGTATAAGCTCTCATTCTGACATCCTTAGTTTTATAAGATCCTTCTACTTACTTGATCACGAATTCAGAATCACCACAAATTGAAATTTTCTTTGTGCCTAAAACTTTCAAAGCTTCTAGACCCAAAAACAAAGCCTCATATTCAGCCATGTTGTTGGTACAATCAAAGTTCAATTTGTAAGAATAAAACTTACTCTCATCGCCAAGGCTGGTAATCCACATACCTACACCAGCTCCTTCTCTTCTATCAACGGCATCAAAGTGTAAATGGCACCAACCTTCTTCATTTTCTTCCTTGATTTTCTGATTTTCTGCTCGCTATCAGCTACAACTATATCCATTAACACTGTCTTAGCAGGCACTTGGTCTAAACCAACAACCACATCCTTAATGATACCAATGCATTGAACTCTTTTGGAATCAAAGGAAAACAAGTCTTTGTAAGGTCTAGTTATGTCTAAACGCCTTCTCTCCATGATCACCTTAGTCATTAAGTTATGAGAGGCTCCTGAATCTAACATAGCATTATGTGAGTTCATGTCATGGATGTTTAGACTCACATAGAAAGGTGGAACTTCTTCATTTTGTGCATCTTCCACTCTTGGTCCTAGGAAAATAGTAGGATGGTCTTCTTGCGGATTTAGAATGTCATAAGGTCCAGACTGAGTGTTAAGCATCTTGAAAATTTGGCTCCTATACTCAGTGACCTTAATGATCTCACCAAAAGGGACAACAATTTTGATCTTAGAAATCTCATTTTCTAGATTGAAAGCAGGTGGTGTTTTTTCAATCTCTTTACCATGGGGTGGTGTATCTTTCTTTTGTTCAACTGGCTTTGGAGCATCTTTCTTTGGCCGAAATTTATTGGTTGTAATAGGAACATTTATATTCCTCGAGTTATATTTTTTTTCATCTCAAATATAGCATGCCGGTAGCCTTTCAAGTAATCAGATTACTTTTCAGCTTCCCCTATGTCACGACTAGACTCATCATGTTCTTCTTTGGTTAAAAACATCCCTGACACATCCTCGTCCAAACAGTGAATGATGTCTTCTTGAAATTCAAGTTTTGTTTCTTCCTCTTCCACCAGATTTTGTTGAAAATGAGGTATAACCTGTTGATCAGGTTGATTTCTATTGTCTCTTAGTCTCTGTTGGTTTTGAGGCCTCTTAAACTGAGGGTTCCTAATTTGTGTTTCTTGTTGTGCAACGGGTAAAGGATTAGTACCAAGGGAAATCCTATCCATAAGCCTCTCCATAGTTTTCATCATGGTATCAAATTTTATATTCGAAGATGAGGAAGGTGTCTCTTCCTCTTTTAATCTAGCTTTTCCCATTTTAGATCTCTTGGCTGCATCCAAATTTACTTTAACCTTAACAACATCATTTTGCATATCAGCCAAAGAGGAATATTCTCTCTCCCTTAATAAAATGGAAAAATCATAGACAAAATCTTCAACATAATGTAATTGAGCAGCTCCTGGAGGAGGTTTAATGTGAGCAAGCATAGAATTGTAAGCCTTATTGAATCTTTTAGAGAAATATATAACTGGTTCATCTGTGGTTTTTTTCAAACTATTATATTCATTCAAGGCTTGAACAGGGTTCACTTCACTCCGCCACTTTGTCAAAAAATTGTCTTCTGATTGGTCCCAATTATGTAAACTTCCTGGGGCTAAATATTTAAACCATTTTCTCACCTCGCCTATGAAACTCTGAGCAAATAGCCTCATTTTCAAATCATCATCATCCACCTCTTCTCGATCAATGAAATCATTAAAATGGTCAACATGTTGCTCAACAGTAATATCTTCTTCACTCCCAAAAGTTTTAGTTCTAGTGGAATACCCCTTTGGAAGGTCATGAAGTATGGCAGGTAGGACAAGAGGAGCATACCTAGGTGGACCTGCAGGAGGAGCAACTCCATCCATAATGATAGGGATTGTACTACTTGAAAAAGCAATAGGTAGAATTATATTTTGACTAGGGGGGGAATAGTAAATGAGGATGAGATGTTAGGAAATATTGAGGTGGGAATTTGGAGTTTAGAAACAAAAGAACTCCACTCAGATAAAGGGACACCATACCTCCTTCTTAACAAGAAATCAAAAGGATCTAGTTCTTTTAATTTTTCAAATGACTCTTGTTCCAGTGACAATTCTGATGTGGCAGTTTCCCAAAACCCTCCTTTTTTCTTCTTTTGACACAAGAGATTATGTATCAATTCCTAGTCTTTGTAGATCTAATATAATTTCAGTCAATTCATTCTCAGATTAGATATAAAAAGAACTTATTCTATCTTTTCATCAAACTTTTTAACTTCAAAACTTCGAACAACCTCAAAGGGAAAACATAAAACTCTTGAATGATATGGATTACCTGATTTTGATGAGCTTCCAATACCCCTGAGAATTCTTTCTGGATTATCAACTATCTCAAGTGGGTTAGTATCTAGATTGATCCTTGTATAAATATTCTTAGAAGCCACCTTTAAGTTGAGAATCTCAGTGGAGTCACCAAGGTAGAATGCAACCTCGAATATTTCTGACCTCCTGCTACGTTCAAGAGTTTAGTAGTTCTAATTGAGCACAATTTTTTGGGAAAATGTAGCTTCGGGCTCCCAGCAGACGCACCAAAATGTTATCACCAAACTGAGGCTGATTGGGTTGCTCAACAGTCAATTCAATGTAACAGTTTCAAACTACTTAGGGTTGGAAGTTAGCCCTTCCAACCAGAGAGGTCTCTCTCAAGAAAATGTATGATATTAAATAATGAAGCTTAAAAAAGAAGATGGCTAACACTTATATGTCTTTTGGATGGTTTTTTGCAGGTGAAGGATGTGTTATGTCTACCATTGGGCATGGATTCGGTATGAAATTCAATTACATAAAAACATAATTCATGGAAGTAGAGGCATGTGAACTCAAACTAAAATAACTTTGACAACAAACAAGATGCATAAAGGAAGTTGGAGCATAATTATCTATGAATTCCAAGTGATTATGCGTGAAGTAAGTTGAATTGACATTGAAAAGTTAAATGAGACAAACACATAAGAGCCCATAAAGAATCTCAGGTCTGAAAAAGGTTTTCTGCAACTGTATATTAACTGAATAGAGAAAATATTACAATAGTAGCATAAGTCATAGAATCAATCAACCCTCTTTGATTCTGAAATCTCCCTATTTATAGAGTGAAACTCCTTTTACATGAAGTCTTCCACCTAGGCTAGATCCTCGAAACTGCTGAAGAGATCTAATCCAAAAAGGAATTGATTACATGGAGAGAAAATAGATATAATTTTGTTTAGAAGGAGTCTGTAACCTAAAAGGACTCTAACACCATTAACTTCATTAACAACTTTTAAATAACCCATACATGATTATGCTTATCAAATTAAACAGCTTTTCCTAAGGTGGCAATGATCATGATCAAGTGATAAATTGTCATACTAGAATCTAGGCTCTGATGCTCGGAATTTTAGGATGTGTTGTGTGTTGATGATGTGGCATAAATGGTAAGCTAGCAGCCATGTCACCTTCTTGTTGAGTGGCCTTTATCAACAGGCGTCTTCACTGATACACTTCAATCTCTTCTAATGACTCATCTACTCCCAAGAAACATTAAGTGCTACAAAAATATCAAATTTCCACCTCGATGTAAAAACAAAGCATTTTAAGGTAAGTTTGTAGTGAAGTTTTTGTAGTGTTTTCCATTTAGCACTTTCTGCACCCTTTCTAACTTTGTTGCTTATTGGAGGGTCTTAATTAGGAAAAATGAGGTAAATACATGTTGTTACCCACTCCTGTCATGATATATTTTGGAAATTACACCTCAAAATATTCTTCAGCGAATTCGTAACGAAAACTCGGCTTTAAGCCTGGAGTACACTACGAACTTGCCTGACTTTTACAGAATTTGAAATTTTCACTCTTTACCTCGAAAAACCTGTCCAGAGATATGTTACCTGATTACATGGAGTCTCATAAGACAAAATTTTCCAAAAATGTGTCTTACCCTCTTTCAAGGAGCAACAGGGTCATCCACAACTACCATTTTCAAACCCTTTTTCTTAAATTTTGTCTACACCATCTCCATTTGGGTTTCTAACTCTTTGACTTGGTCTTGTAACTTCCTCCTCTCTCCTTGTAACCACATGTTTCTTCTCAAGGTTTGCTTCATCATTCTATGCAGTGGTAATGTTCTTCTCAACATCTTCCTTAACCTTTCTACCACTTCATCGTAAAAATCAATTTTTTTGCTGACTTCCTTTTTGAAATCTGTGAGCTCCTTCCTTTCTTGTTTAACATCCTCTAACTCTAGTTTAACTTCTAAAACTTCTTCTCTGGCTTCCTTAAGTTGTTCTCTTAGAAGCTCCACTTCAAAAAATTCTTGGACCTTTTCTTTGCCTTTCTTTGTCTTGATGATTTTTGCTTTAGTTGGGGATATCTCTATGATTTTTTCCCTTATTGGTTGCTTCTTATTTTCTGTCTCTTTATGAAATTTATCAAACTTGCGTGCCTTTGAGAGTTGTGACCTAGTGAATGGTTTCCTAGGTTTTAAGGGAAATCTTGAATCTTCACTGGAAAAATTGAGCCTCTTTGTTGTAATACCCTTCTTCTTCAGTTTTGTTCCTTTAACCTCTACAGGCTTTACAACAGGGGTTTTGTCAATATCAATTTCTTGCGAGATGTCTTCAGGTTTTCCTTTCCCCTCTGTTTGACTCCTGGTGATTCTTCTATGAGCTCTTGTATCAATTATGAGCTTGATGTTGGTAGGGGTTTGCTCTGGTGCCACTATCTCCTGCAACTGATCAATCTCTACCTCCAGTGGCACTACTATAGGCCGCACCTCTACCTCAGGTTCAACCTCTGCTTCAGCTATTGGTTCTTTTTCCTTCTTGGGAGTGTTTGCCTTTGACTTAGGTGTCTTTCTTGGAGTACGAACATCTACATCATAACCACTCAAAAACAGAAGAGTAGCCCCATCCCTATTCAATTTCTTCAACTCTTCCATAACTAAAAATTTGACTAAGCCATGATGAAAAATGGATGTATCACTTCTCTTAGGTTTGGCTTTTACCTTGTCAGCCATCTTACCTAAACTTATGAACAGAAAGAATGGAAGATTAAGAAGATGTTTAACTGTGAAATGAAGTAACAATTTGAAATGATATTGGTAGATCATGTGAAATCTACCTTCACAAGTAAAATATTTTTGGATCACCATAAGCAGATTTGAATATTTATCCTTGAGGAAATTCTTGGGTATGCCTGAGGTGACAAAGGAGCTTTAACCACTGAAATGAAGACATAATATCGATCACCTCACCATTAACAGAAAAACCTGAGTTCGTAGCGATTTCATTTAGTGGGATGGCAGATTCGCTACGGAACTGTCAGGTGAGTTCGTAGCGAAAACAGACTGTTTTACACGGAAAACGTTGTGGAGTTAGGAAAAAGGTGCCAAGTGTCAT
The DNA here is from genome assembly GCA_034641835.2 of Pinus albicaulis. Classification (NCBI taxonomy): domain Eukaryota; kingdom Viridiplantae; phylum Streptophyta; class Pinopsida; order Pinales; family Pinaceae; genus Pinus; species Pinus albicaulis. The sequence goes on along the minus strand of CM076575.1, from coordinate 239,800,785 downwards.
AAAATGACTCTATTAACCCATGTGGTTAAATTTTTTGAATTTTACTTTGACAAGACCTTAATCACATGACCAATGACCATTTAGACCTTTTGAAACTATATACAAAACATGAAATTTAATAAATTTCATGACTTTATTTCACCCTAGTAACCTAACCTAACTCAAAAAGACACACCTAGACCAACCTATTTGTTATCAAGGATAACATTTTGGATGTCTTACAATGTGTTTCGATGGCCAACAGACCTGGTTTCCCATCGGGCAGAATGAGGCCACTGAATGTATTTCATCGATGTAACCTGCCTTTGAAATGAATAAATGAAAAGGACCTGCCAAACTTACAAAAAAAACATTGATTTTCTTTTTATTTGATTTTTTTAATTTATAATAATTAATTAATTTAATTTCTTATTCTTAGACATTATATTAAAATATTTTTATTCATTTTGAATTGACACTGTTAATTTTTTCACTATCAGAATTTCATCTCTACATTATATAATTTCATTCTTTGATCAAAATCTTTATCTTAGTTATGAAAATGATCCATTAACCGTTAGAATTTCATCTCTAAATTACATAAATTCATTTTTTGATCAGACTCTCCATCTTAATTTGGAGAATAAATTCAAACTAAAAATAATAAATGAGATTTTACCAAAAAAATAAAATAAAATAAACCTTATAACAATATGAATCAAAAAGATGATGAGATTATTAACTTTGTTTTAGTTATTTAAAAAACTCATTTTAATAATATTAAAAAATAATAGTTTAAATATTTTAATTAAAATATATAACCTTCTAAATTAATCAAAATATTTAATGATTACATTTTTTTTTTTCAATTAAATTAGAGGAAAAAGGAAATTTTTAATATGAAAATAAATTAATTCACACATTACCACATCACTATTTTTGCAGATTCCTTCTTTGGCGCTATGCGACATTATCAGTAGTACTCCCATATGGTAAAAGCCTGCAGTGAGTCCTTTGGTTTCACTTCACTCAACGATAAATTATAATAAGCATTAATGAAGGGATGTTTTTATTCCCGAGGTAATGTTGTATTGGCTAAAGAATAAAGTCCACTATTCACAAGGATTTTCTAATGTTGGTAAGAAACATATGTTGCATTCTTAAGCTAGTTGAGTTTTAAAATTTAAGAAGCTGATTGTGAATAATTTGCAAACAATTGTTTTTAAAACTTTTAGTGAAATTTTATGTTTGTCATGTTATGAAATTTCATTAAGGGAGAGAGGGGAGCTATTGCTACAATATTTTTTTTGATTGGTTAAATTTGTTAGGGACAAATTATTTATTGTTTAAATTTGTGGGCAAATAATTTAAAATGTAAAAGGTGGTGGTGTTGTTGTTGTTTTTTTTAATTAAAATTTGATTAAAATAAAGTTAATTATATTTTTAGTTTTTAAAGGTTTGGTTAAATTTATAAAAAAATTGTTAGTTATATTTTTAAATTGGGTTAAATTTATAAAAATTTGTTAATTATATTTTTTGTTTTTTAAGATTTGGTTAAATTTATAAAAAAATTCATTTGTTTTTATACTAGTAAGATAAAAAGATTATTAAATTTTTTAAAGATAAATAAATTAAATATGATATAAATAATTGTTTATTAGAAAAGAAAATTATGAGGTGCGAATTAGTTGGTTTGTGTGGTGGGGTTTTAGTGTTCATTAAGGTATTGATTCAAATTCTATAAGAATGTATTGGGGACGAGAGCCACTTGTGAGATGTAAAAACTATCTCACGAGTGTTTATGTTTTGATTAGTCTCGCATAATCCTAGTGAGAACATCTTGCAAATGCATAAATTGTTCTTCCATCTAACATTAAAAACCATTAATAAATAAAGATGTCATAAAAATAATAATAATAATAATAAAGAAAATTGGAACCACTGTAACACCTCTAAGTTAAATTAAATAAAAAAATATTTAAAAATGAGAACTGTGGAGATTCCGAGCTCTGATTCTAAAAATCTACACCACAGAAATCTACAATCCATAAATGACATCATCTAAACATGCTACGTTTTGGATTTTTTGGCCGGAATCATATTATTTTTTTGGCTAAATCTTAGCTTTTGTTGTTTTAAATGGGTTTTTGACTGCATATATGAATTTGACGCCCTAAAAAAACTCTTGGGGCACTTAGATTCTCGAGAGTTTACAACTCAAACTTGTAATTCCAATGAATTCTTATCGGGTTCTAAACAGAATAAACTGAAAAATTTGCTACCAAACCCTCCAAAATGTAGAACAAATAAGCTACAACAAAATAAAATAAAACTTGACATTATTTTAACATTAATTAATTATTATTATTATTATTTAAAGTAAACCCTTAAAAAATAAATAAATGGTAATAGTACCACCATTGTTTATAAAATGGTCTAAAAAACTTTGATAAAAAATTTCGAAAAATATTACTTTATCTATGTTTAAACAAAAATGGTGATATTGACAAGTGATATTGACATCACTTTTTCATTTGCATTCAAAATTTTTGTTCCTTTAAAAACAAGAAAGGTTGTGAAGCAACAAGTCCATGCCTATGATGATGTGGTTTGAGGTATGTTTTGACCATCTGTGAGAGTGATGGTCTATATGAACTCTTCTACTAATCACCCTCTTCTTCTTCCATTTGTGAGCGAGACTAAAAGCTTATAAAAGATCTTACACAAAATGATATATAAATAATGCTATGTTTATATCTATTTCTAATAGTTGTGTACTTTGATATACTAGGAATATAGATCTCTATTTCTAATATTTGTTTCTTATATATCTTGATAGTGGATATATTGAAGTGATAAATTAAATTAACATAACATTTTTTATTGTAGAGACTCAGATCAATATTTAAAATGGTGAAAGGAATCCATTAATCTCCGATTTTAGTGATGTTAAAATCATTTTTCCATGTTATTTGATACAATTCCAAACACATCATATTAAGCCCAGGAATCTTATTGATATGCTACAAAAAGGCATCAAAGTAATCGTAATACATTGTTTGAGTACAAATGTACAAAGGATATACACTATTGAGTTGTTTCAGAACTCAAGCTAGTTACAAAGTGCAAAATTATAAGGACAAGATAGAGTATTGTCAGTGTAAAAGCTTGGGCAGAACAACCACATGATAAAAACAACCAACCTACTAGCTAGTTGATTACTGAATCTCATTATCAATAAAGAAAGCTTAAGGCACGTTAGACAAGGTCAAGTTAAAATATTAAAATGTGAACCTGCCAACACTAAATGACTTCAAGATAGCAAGCCCCTAATACCATAAAAATCATTTTGAAAACTAACCAAATGCTAAACTCCAGATTCAAAACATCTACCAACAGTTTGTAGATTATTAAACACAAATCAAACACAAAACATTTAACATATGGACTTTTGGAGCTTTATTTGTTACCACATGCTAAAGTATAAATATATGCAACAAATATGAAAACAATTAACGTGAGGATTACTAATTTTTAGTTGTAATCTTCCATTTTCGAGTGTTAAATAACATATAAAGCATAAATATCACCTCCAAACAGAGCGCACCAAAGTTTTTGCTTTTAGGGTTCAATTGTTATGTTGATGTATCTTAGAGAACACATTTTCATAAAGAGTTGGATCTCATATCCTGGAGGTGAATTTACATTCATTAAAAGTTGACAAGAAAAAAGAGCACAACCCCTGCAACCCCAAGAAAAGGCACTTAACTTCAAGGGCATGTTTACTTACAAAGTCTGAAGATGTCTCAAGTTCCCAATGCCTCGTGAGAGAGTACTAGACAACCTCTAGCGGGGGATTCCCCTAACATTTTGCGAAATACCTTAAGTCTTGATTACAACAATGTTAATTTTTATAATAATCACTCAATTAAACCAAGTTTTAAGATATAAGCCAACTGACATTGCATTAACAGATTAATCTGGAGAACAATTAACCATGCTCCAACTGCAAGGGTCCATTGAGTTTATATCCCTAAAACCACATAATACCAAAAAGGAAATAGTAATAATAATAATAATAAATTTAAATATGGTTATTCTTTTTAAATATTTACTGCCAATCAATTTAAATGAGGAAAAAATTAGTTCACAATATTTATGAGCACAATTGACTTTTATAATCATTCCATAATTAAAACCACCCATAACTAGTTTTTGTTTAAAAAAACTGAAATGAGTTTGCACACTTTTTTTCTGGAAATGAAGAATGGTTGGTTGTCCTTGAATTGTTGGGCCAACAAAGGTCTCACTGTTATGAAACTAGCTCCAAAAATAGAAGAAAAGAGAGATCAACGTCTTAGAAATAAGCCACTTTGAGGGGGAAACCTCCTTTACATTACATAAATGAACAATTCTTGGATGATACAAATGACAAAACCTCCTTTCTATATATAGGAGTCCATGGGGTCACAAAATAATCCTAGCTGACCTAACAATAATAATGTAAGGGCACAATAATAACAATATGAGGGTTACAGGGGTACAACAATAACAATAAGGGGGGCAACACTAACAACAATAAGGGACTACACTAGTAATATAGGGACCTAACATGCCCCTCTCCTTCAAAAAAGTTTTGTCCTTAACGCTTGAGTAGCTCTGGATGTTTTTGTATAAAATTCTCATCCTCCCATGTAGAATCTTCAGTGGTTAAGTTCTCCCACTTTATGAGATACTCTGAAATTGATCGATTTCGTAGCTATCAAGTTCTTGTTTTTGTGATTGCTCTAGGTTCTAATATGATTTTTCCTTCCTCATCAAGTTCTGGCAATATTGTTTGAACTGGAATTTTTTCACCTATAACCTTATTTAAGTATGAAACATGGAAAACTGGATGCACTCGAGACGAAGTAGGAAGCTCCAATTTGTATGCCATAATACCAATATTTTGCAACACCTTGTAAGGACCATAGTACTTTGGTGATAATTTATTATCCTTCTTAGCTTGCTTGAGGGACATTTGTTTGTATGGTTGTAGCTGTAAAAATACCCAGTCTCTTACATCAAAACTTCTCTCGCTACGATGTTGATCTGCCTATTGTTTCATTTGATTTTGTGCCAAATTTAGGTTATCCTTTAAGAGTTGGAGAACTTGCTGTTGATGCTCGATGTGATCTTCCACTGCTTGAACCTTAAAATTTTCTCTTAAAGATGATGTCATGGATGATGGATGATATCCATAAAGTGTTATAAATGGGGTCATTTTTTCTCTAGTATGGAAGGAAGTGTTATACCACCATTCAGCCAAAGGTAACCACTTAATCCATTGTGTTTGTTTATCAGATACAAAACAACGAAGATATCCTTCCAAACATGTGTTCACTATCTCAGTTTTCCCATCGGATTGAGGATGATATGATGAGCCATGAGCTAGTTGAGTACCCAAACAAGAAAATAATTTCGTCCAAAAATTTCAAGAAAAATGGGACCTCTGTCGCTTACAATAATATTTGGGTTTCCATGTAGCTTTTGAATTGTTTCCATAAATGCAGTAGAAATTGTACTTGCTTTAAATGGATTATATAATGCACAAAAGTGTGCATACTTGGTAAGTATATCAACTACCACCATGATGACACTCTTTCCTTCAGACTTAGATAAACTTGTGATAAAATAATTTGAAATCTCCTCCCAACGTTGACTTGGTATGGATAAAGGTTGTAGAAGACCTGGGTTCTTAATTGTCTCAACTTTATTTTGCTGGTAAACCAAACGTTCCGCCACAAACTTTTGAATATCAGGTTTAAGGCCATCCCAAAAAAATCTTTCTTCGCCCTGTGGTAAGTTTTTAAAAATCTTGAGTGTCCTCCTAAGGGAGAAGTGTGCAATTCCAAAAGAATATTTTGTTTTAGTTGGGAATTCTTACAAATAAATAATAGATCTTTGTACCATAAGGAATCATTTGTCCAACTAAATGTATCATATGTACTAGGATCTTAGTGCAACTTTTGAATGAGTGTCCACACTTCTTCGTCCTTTTTCCATTCATCCCTTGTTTCGGTTATCCAATCTGGTTGGATAATAGAAGTGGCACAAAGCAATGCTTCCACCTCTTCATCCTTTCTTGAGACTGCATCTGCAACAACATTTAGCTTCCCTTTTTAGTAGATGATTTCAAAGTCATAACCCAACATCTTTGTGACCCATTTTTGCTGCTCTTCTGAAGATAGTCTTTGTTCCAAAAAGTATTTAAGACTATCATGATCATTTTTTACCTTGAAGTGTCTTCCCATTAGGTTAGGTCGCCATTTCTTTAGTGCATGTAGTATTGCCAACATTTCCTTCTCATGAATATCTTTCGGTAAATACTTTCCTTTGATTGGACTACTTTCAAAAGAAATGGGTCTTCCTTCTTGCATTAAAACAACACCAATTCCATTTCTTGAGGAATCACATTCCACAATAAAGGATTTTGTGAAGTCTGGTGTAGCTAAGACCGGTGCTAGGAACATTTCTATTTAAGATGTTCAAAGGCCTTAGTTGCTTCAAGAGTCCATGAAAATGCATCTTTCTTCAATAATGTTGTTAGATGTGCTGCTATTCTCCCATAATTCTTAACAAACCTGTGATAATACCATGTTAACACGAGAAATCCTCGCAACTGCTTTATGGTTTTGGGGACTTTCCATTCCTTAATGGCTTTAATTTTGTTAGGGTCTACCTCAACACCCTCGTGAGATACAATATAACCCAGATATTCCATCTCTTGCATATAATTGTTTCTCCTCCAATAGTTTGAGCACCCTGTCAACATGTTGAACATGATCCTTCCAAGACCTATTGTAGATTAGTATATCATCAAAAATACTAACACAAATTTTCTAAGGAAGGGTTTCAAAATAGCATTAATCAACCCTTGAAATATAGAAGGTGCATTGGTAAGGCCAAAAGGCATGACCAAAAATTCATAATGACCCTCATGAGTTCGAAATGTTGTTTTCGAAATATATTAAGTCTTCATTCTAATTTGATGATATCCTGAACGAAGATCCAACTTGCTAAAATAAATTTCTCTATGTAATTCACCCAATAATTCATCAATCACATGAATGTGAAATTTATCTCTAATAGTGAGCTTATTGAACTCCCTATAATCCGGACACATGCGCCATGATCCATCCTTCTTGTGCACCAATACTACTGGAGCAAAGAAAGAACTTTGACTCGGTTGAATTATACCAACCTCTAACATTTATGTAATCATGCGTTCAATTTCTCTCTTTTGGACATAAGGATATCTGTAAGGGCTGATGTTTGGAGGAACACTTCCTGGAATAAAATGAATAGCATGATCATGATCATGAATAGGTGGGAGTCCTTTGGGAGTTTTAAACACCTTGGCTACCTTACAATGAATAAAATTATGGGTACTACCAAAGTAGTACCCTAAATTATGGGTACTACCAGTCCTCCACCACTGAACCCTTTGTTTGAGATTTATCAATGTTCTAAAGAAGGTGTTTCTCTTTGTATCCTCATAATGTGCTATCATTTGCTCCATAAAAATTGACCAAGTGACAATATTTTTATGGGAGAAAAGTCATTGATACCATAAAAATGTATTTGTTTCTAAATATAAAGTTGCAAGGCGTATCTTTTGTGTGTTTTGCACATTATTGAGATCAAAATATTGCTCCATCTGTAGTATCTATGTTACGGGATCCTTGCCATAAAAATTTCTCATATCGATCTTTGGAATATGGTGGGTCTTCAATCCAACATTAGAGTTTATGAAATCATGATTAACATTTATTTTGTTCTCATCATGAGTTTCCTCTACTATATTTTCGCCATTAGGAATCATTTCTTGTATTAACATTTTCAAACCTTCCATGTCAGCTTTTAGATCATTCTTCATGTCTTCCATGTTGTCTTTCATTTTTCCTTCCATGTCTTCCATGCCATTCTTCAAACCATCCATCCTAGCTCCCACGCCTTTCTTCAAACCATCCATCTTAGCTTCCATGCCTTTATTAAAACCATTCATCTTAGCTTCCACTCCTTTTTCAAAACTTCCATTTCATTTTTTGTTGCTCTTTGCGAGAGAAAAATTTGGTGCACTTGCTCTTGTAATTTTTATATGTCATGTTGCACTTCTTCCTCTTCATGAGTCATAGTAGAGTATTCTAAGGGCTTAATGGGTGTTGAATCCTTTTTAGGGGGCATTTTAGAACCGAATATTGATATATTTTCTTCAATATGCCTTGGAATCACTTCAAACTGTTTTTTCAAACAAGACTTGTGCAATTTGAAAAGAAAAAAATACACATCTTTTTCTTGCTTTTCATGATCTCGACATTCAAACTGCATTATCTATGTGATTTTGGATCTTCAATATCTGAAATTTGGTCCTGTAGGAGCCCTCTGAATATTATTTGGAATGCCACAGGTCTGGCCTGGTTTTGATTCTTCAAGACAAAGTTATGCCCAATCTCCCACAATGACCTAATTATGGATGGGTTTAGTAGAGCGAACTTTTACAAAGTGTCATGTGTCACTGTTTCCTTCTTCGGCTCTGAAATTGATACACAGGAAACTCCATTCCATGTAATTTTAGCCACTTTTTACAAAATTCCAATTTGATGCTCAGAGAGAGAGTTGTGAAGATTTTCCCAAGGTCACCTCCTTTAGATGAAATTCGGTAGCCTACAAAAACCCTAACTTCCACAGATCATATCTCCGAAAATATTGCGAACCAAGATCTGAAAATTTTACACAAATTTCCTCAGGATTTCTTCAAATCTGAACACTCGTAGAAAAAAAAAAAAAAATAAAGCAAAAATGCCACAATGACCTGTTTGAAGCAGCAAAACCCTAGAATCCAAAGCTCCGATTCCAAATGTTATGAAACCAACTCCAAATATAAAAGAAAAGAGAGATTCACCCCTTATAAATAAGCCACTTCAAGGGGGCAACCTCCTTTACATTACATAAATGAACAATTCTTGGGTGATACAAATGACAAAACCTCCTTTCTATATATAGGAGTCCATGGGGTCACAATATAATCCTAGCCGACCTAACAATAATAATGTAAGGGCACAATAACAACAATATGGGGGTTACAGGGGTACAACAATAACAATAAGGGGGCTACACTAACAACAATAAGGGACTACACTAGTAATATAGGGACCTAACACTCACATACTCTAAAGTTACATATCCACACACTTCTTGACAAAATAAGAATTAAGCATTTAACTCTTTGTAATTTAGCATGGGCACAAAATTATGATGTAACATGAGTTTCATTTGTACACACTTGATTGGGAATATAAGAGTGATAACACATAGAAATGAAAAGAAAATGACAAGAAGAGCTCAAGAGACACACATATTTGCCCTCATGTGAGAGGAAAACGTTCTTATAATTACCTGCACAAGTTTGTTTTAGTTTAATTATTTTAAGTATTGCAAGTTTTGTAAATACAACAATAGTTTACAAAATGTTTCTTCAAATTTTCAAATGACTAAGGATCATAAAATGTTTGGCTCAAATGCCTTTGGTAATGCACAAGACTCATCGAGGAGTAAATGTCTTTCCATTCGGGGTAACGGGATCAAATGGACTTCCACTAGCAAAAATTGTGCACTCATATAATGTAAGTCTCAATGCCACTCATTTATTAGACTTAATATCAATGGAAAAGAATGACGATTATAAGGCCTGTTAACACTGGAAAATATTACAAGCAGAAGACAACATTAATTAATGTCAGGCATAAGGATTTACAGGGCTGAAAGACATTAGATAATTTGGAAAGTATTTAAAAATATCTAAGGTCTAGGAAAAATCAAATTTGAGCATGTCATAAATGCTTTTGTGCGCATAATCCTTCGTGAAGAGCACCTTTGCGTGCCTTTTGACCCAAAATACATGTAATCCTGGGAGTGGCGAAAGTCACTTTCCCGGAACACAAAAATCACACTCCAGGATAGTGATTTCACACTTGAAGCCGCCTAAGGACAACCACCAAAGCCTCCATAGACATCAAGGGAGCACACAATGGAATATTTGTGGCACACATTGGAATCATCCCCTTCTCTTGGGTCACCATCCACAATGTACCAAGAGAGGGAAGGAGGATTTGAATTCTCCTATATAAGACCACCAAGAGATGAAGAACAGGAGAGCACATTTTTATGCTGACCAAAATTGCCCAAGCAATACCAGCAGTGTGTGATCCAGAGCTGAAGATAGAGGGGACTCAATTGTTGGCCATCCAATAAGTTCAGTCCACCACAGTAGAGAGAGGGAGACTTTGCACCAAGGCAAGCTTGGAAGTAAAAACATGCTTGCGTCGGGACTTAGAACCCATGTTCTAAGGGCCCTTTGGCAAGAGAGTTAAAGTTTCATCCTCATTTCCTACCAGCACTCAATAAGAGGGGCCGAAGAGCCACCGTTTTGATTATTACAATGTTTTGACTCTATTTAGAGCTTTTTTTTTATTTTTTTTAGTTTTAGTTTATATATGCATGCTATTTCTCTATCTAATATGTTTATGATTCTAGCTTGTCCCACTAACTTGCTTGACTCCACTTATTTTTCTGCCTGTGACCAATAACTTAAGTGGGTAAACCACACCCCTTAAGTTGGTGTGATTTCATGCATGCATGCACTAAACACACTAATGCAGGATTGGTGACTCCAATAACCAAGTTTATGTGGTTGTGCCTTTTTGCAGAAATCCATGTCTGTGTTGTGGAGTGGAGCTAAATTTCCCCCTTTTTAATCTTGCAATCCCTAGTTCATCCCAAGTGACAGACTGAAGCAGAACAACTCCAAAAATTACTTTTGCAGGAATTTGCGTGCTTTTCCCTCCCACAGACACGCCCAGGGCGCGCAAACATCGCACCTGTTTCAACCTTTTGCGCGCAAAAGACAGAAAGAGAAATTTCTCCCACATTTCTATCTTTTCCTGCTTGTAAAGTGCTTGGAAGCCCATAATACATCTGCCAGCACTAGTTAAGGTACCTCGCAGCTTGCTAAAACTCACTCTTAGCTGCTTTTTGTAGGCTTAGTGTCAGTTTTATTTCAAGTTGATTTTTGTAAAGTTCACACATAGATTAAGTAGGGGGGCAAAATAACTTACATTCCAAAAAAAAAAATTATGTTTTGCAAATTTAGGTACCAATACACCTAGATAACTAGCCCAAGTAGGTGGCCCAAGTCCACACATGCTTAGCTAGTTTCTTTTTTATAGTGTAAAAGTTATTAGTTTAGTTCAATTTTTGCACTAGGATTTCGGGACTAGGATTGAATTGTCGATAGAAGAGCAAGTAATAGCTGCTGCCTTTGTGCCCTCCGGTGATCCTAGGAAAGAATATGAACACTCTCTATTCACAACTTTCCATCTCCCTTTAGTTGATCACGTAGATTAACTAGGAAAAATAGAAAGCGACCCATATCTGCACATGTTTTTCTTTTGAGCAAGGAACAATACAACATAGTTTAATAGGGGATTTTGAAAAGGATCATCGCATATCCACACGTTCAAACTATGTGCTTGTCCACTTTTTTCTCACACACATCCACCCACTAAGCAAAGCAAAGACACCTAAAACTAACTTAACCAAACTCACTAAATTCTCCCCACAGGGGCCACAAAAGAATTTATAGTTTAAGTTAGGATCAACGGGGTAGGCATCCAATAAGCTGCCTTGATCATTCTTCATCTTGAAACATAGAATTTGACAGTTTAGGGAGCTTTAAATCCACCTATCAGCCCACGAAAAATAAAACCTGAGCGCGGCAGAGACCCGTTTCAGAGGGGGTTAGGCTTAGGCGCAGCGCATGCAGTATTAGTTGGGGCTACCTGACCCAGCTGATACTTGGTACTGTTAGCTAACTTACCAAGAAGCCCAAGACTCGAACGCTCATGTGGGATGATGGTACTTAGTGGCCAAATCTAGGGCATCATTTCCCTATAGGTGATGATGCAAGCAAGCGCCAGACCCTCTACCCTTACCTTGGTGGATTTCTTCGGCTGACTGGGGGCGTCGCCAGCTCTTACGGGACGTTGTGCCAGCACTCGCAAGATATCTTCTCAAGGCCTAGTTACATTTGAGTGTGTGAGGATGAATAGGTCTTCTAGGATTTGAGTATCATACGCAAACAAACACAAACCACTTTTTTGATTGCTTGATCACATAGAATTAATTTAAAGGGAAAATTCATTTTATTTTCGCTTTGTTTTATGTATGTGACCAGAATTTTTCTTTGATCATAGACTATATCCTCTCAATTTTTTCCGAAAATAGACCTAATTGACACCAGAATGGACCCAACAGGACCTCGTCGATCTAGGCATCTTTTGGACCTCCCCCCACTACCAAGAGGGGTTCCAAGTCTTTCGTCGTTTAGGCGTCAAAGATGGAACGATGCCACCATTATTGGTTCGTCCTTTATTGGGGCATCCTTAGTTGGGAACCTTGGTCGGTCTCCCAACACCACACCACACACAACTCCTCCCATGACCCCTAGAGGGCAGAGGGGTGCGACCCATTCGGGAAGCCAGTCGAATACACAACAGAGTACGTCGCAGACCAACCCTCTTCCTAACCAGAACTTTGTGTCTTCGCAAGTTGGAATGGCGTCAACCTCCGAGTCACCTTTCTTAGCTTCGTTGAATCTACCAGATTTAACCAAGCTGACAAATGACCCCATTGCACACAACCCTACATGACCTCCCATGCCCACAAAGCTCCCTTCAGATATTCCAAAGTTCGAAGGAAAGCAAGCGGAAGACCTAGGTAATCATGTCCTCACCTTCCACCTGTGGTGCTCATCGAAAAATATAATTGACGACACTATTTTATTGAGACTATTTCAATGCACTCCGACAGGAGTAGCCGCAAAGTGGCATGTGGAGCAACCCTCTGCTACAAATGGAACCTTTAGCGCCCTCACCACCACATTCCTAACATATCTTTAGTTACCCATTCACCATGATTCTAGAATGGAATTACTGACACGTTTTAGACAAACCCCCGCCATCCATATCTCAGACCATCTCCAGGAATGGAGGCGGCATCATAGTTTATGTAAATCTAAACTCGACGATTGGGTTCTCTTAGATTTGTTCCTGAAAAATCTCACTGCAGAGATTTCAAAGGATGTGGCGCAGTAAAGGCCCATATCCGAAGAGGACGCCATCAGCAAAGCCCAGCAGTTTGAGCTGATTTAGATGTAGTCAGGATATATTTACAATATCATGTCGAACGCCCCGCACCTGCAAACTTATCAAGAATTACCAGGCGTGTCGAACTCTACAGATGGACTAATTGGGTCATTGACCCAAATTTACCTAGGCAGCAGTAGTCAAAACCCCAGTTACACGTATAGTTCTACCCAGAACGTACCACAACCTGGTTTTCAAAGTCATCATATGCCTCAGCAAAATTTGACCATTAGGGCGCCAGCGTATCACCATGGAGGACCCTATCCTCCGGCTAAGGGGACCCAGTACGCAGATAGACATACAGACGGAAGAGATCCTCCCAAGCCACCATACACCAACCAAGGATAGGGGAACCTGGTTGCCTTATCCTCTTGAGTTATTAGGTGCATCGATTACTGCAGATGGCTTGATCGGCTCTTTTGACCTAAGGTCACCTAGGCAACAGTAATCTGTATTCAGGGAGTGACTATGCATGTCGATTCTGTAGACGGTTTGATATAGGTCTTTGACCCAAGATCACCTAGGTAGCAGTAACACCCATGATACTCATAGAGTTACCAGGTAGGTCAGATGGTTTGATATGGGTCTTTGACCTAAGATCACCTAGGCAGTAGTAACACCCATGATACTGAGAGAGTTACCAAGTAGGTCAATTCTGTAGACGGTTTGATACGGGTCTTTGACCTAAGATCAACTAGGCAGCAGTTACACCCATGATACTCAGAGAGTTACCAAGTAGGCAGATTCTACAAACGACTTGATTGGGTCTTTGACCCAAGATCACCTAGGTAACAGTAGTACCATGCGCATCGATTCTGCAAACGATTTTATCAGGTATTTTTCCCAAGATCACCTAAGCAGCAGTAGTACCATGCGCATCGATCCTACAAATGGTTTGATCGAGTCTTGTTCCCAAGATCACCTAGGCAGTAGTAGTACCATGTGCACCGATTCTGCAAACGGTTTGATCGGATCTTTGGCCCAAGCACACCTAGGCAACAATAATCAATAGCGTGGATACTCATACAATTCTACTCAGAACGCATCACAACCTGGCTATTGACAATAACCCTAGCACTCATATACCAACCAGGGACAAGGGAACAGATATCCTCTATTCCCCGCACAGAATGGACCATTAGAACAATGTAATGCGTCGATCAATCTAGTGCAACCCTTCCTAGGCTCATCAACAACCATACAACAAGGAGAATTATGACAATTATCCAAATGCTGCAAAAAGAAGCCGAGGAACAAACAAAAGGGGAGATCCTGGACAGGGGGCAGTAACCAGCAACGCCCCCTGTGATCTCAGTCTGGAGGCAACCCCAACCAAAATCAAAACTAGGAGCCAAGTAATAACTCCCAAGGGAAAACTAGAGCTCAGAGTATCTGATCACCAGACCGAAAGCAGCACTGTGATCAGCACTCCATAACGCCCAAAAAGTGATGCCACACATTCGCACTCCCGAAAAAATATTTTTTCAGCGCCGGCAGGTATGCCCTCTCTCATCTTCTTTTTTAAAGCTCATGAATTTCAATAATATTTGATAGATAATATGCTTTCACTTGAGGTAGTTTTTTTTGCAAGAAATCTCACAAACCGTCCACAAATCCATCGACTGAAAGTTCCAGAGCAGGTATCATTCTACCCCTAGCATGATAGAGTCCCAGAAAACTCTGCATATCCTGACATCATTTCTCCATCATAAATCAACCATAGGTTCCACATATCCGACCGTGTTTATCATCACCTCACCCTGCACATGATAAACATCCTTGTTGGTGGGTAGAGCCTCCCCTCCATGGCGCTCGTCACTCACAGTAGACCATATATCACAGCAAAAGTGACGCCATGGAAATACCACTTTAGTCCAAGAAGCACCTCATTCCCATCCATCCACCATGAAAAAAGGTCAATTTTTACCATACAAAATAAAACCCCCTTCCCGGACGACCATGTTGTACAAGCGGATCAAAAGCGCACTACCGCGCCTCGCATTTGGCCCACCATACCTCCACCAGCATAATCCTATCTGCGATAATTTTTCATCTGCTTCATCAACCTCACACATGAGACCAACCAATGGGGCCCCCACCCTCAGCAAAACACCTTCCTCACAAGATTAGTGAGTGAACACTTTCATGTTTTGGGGCACCCGTCTCTGTGTTTTGTACAAACCAAACCCCATTATTTTATTCTTTTGGTAAGTGTACAAAGACCAAAAATGGTTCACTACGTCCCCCGCCCTCTCATTCATCTTTTCTCCCATGAAAGCAGTCCCTGAACACCCTTGGTTGGAGTCTCACACCCCCACGCACAAGCCACCGTGACATTCATAACCAGTTTTTACCCACACTGGAAGTCCTACCGACTCCAGGGATTTCCCCATCAAAAATAACTATGACTGCTACCTAGCTGCTTAGTACACTCTGACCTTGGGCCACTGAATCCTCATCATCAGTTTTCAGTCACCCCTCGCCAATATGCGTATGTTAAACCCATCACATCTAGGTCCCTGACCCCTCATGTCAGTGACCCCTCGTTCGGCTGAGGCTTCCTTTTTTTCTACTTCAACACCTATTTTCCAAAAAGGAAGCGGTACCTTGGATTACCCCTCTCCATAAAAGGGGCATCCTCGAGTGGCACTGTGGGAGACATCATTTTCCACAGATGTCATCGATCCTCCTAAAATTTGACTACAACAAAAGCTTTCAATTCAAGATGGTATCGTACCTTACGACCATTGCACTTTGATCAAATTCGTCGAATACCCGTGCCTTCATAAGCATCTCTTTTAGCAATGCTTACACGAGAAGGTCCTAGTCAACACCTATGCATACAATGCGCAACTATATGCCATACCAAGTTTACGCATATGGGTACCACATTCCCCCTATTGTCAAAGGAAAAAAAACACCCCGGAGGGCGTCAACAGTAGTCATCAGCAACCACTAGATCACTGCCATATTAGTGACACACATAGAACATGTATCTGTCAATTTTATTTATTTTTAACTAGCCACGGCATCACAAGCATGGGACATGCTTGCCTCGCAGAGAATTTGTATATGTATTGCATTATATTTTCTTACAGGGGTCCCATAGGACATGGTCATTCTTCGAACCGGTGCAAGGTGTTTCCAATTTCGAGCTTCACGTAGGTCTCTCTCTCTCTCTATGCACAATATACAGAAAAGAAACTATAATGTATTTTGGCTATACAGTTCTTCCTAGACCTCACACATTAGGGGGCAACTGTTAACACTGGAAAATCGTACAAGCAGAAGACGACATTAATTAATGTCAAGCAGAAAGATTTACAGGACTGAAAGACATTAGAGAATCTGGAAAGTATTTAAAAATCTCTAAGGTCTGAGGAAAAATAAAATTTGAGCAAGTCATAAATGCTTTTGCGCGCATAATTCTTCGTGAAGAGCGCCTTTGCGCGCCTTTTGACCTGAAATGCGTGCAATCTTGGGAGTGGCGAAAGTCACTTTCTGGGACCACAAAAAGCACACTCCATGACAGTGACTTCACACTTGAAGCTACCTAAGGACAACCACCAAAGCCTCCTTAGACATCAAGGGAGCACACAATGGAATATTTGTGGCACATAATGGAATCATCCCTTTCTCTTGGGTCACCATCCACAATGTACCAATAGAGGGAAGGAGGATTTGAATTCTCCTATATAAGACCACCAAGAGATGAAGAACAGGAGAGCACATTGTTATGTTGGCCATAATTGCCCAAGAAATACTAGCAGTGTGTGATCCGGAGCTGAAGATAAAGGGGACTCAATTGCTAGCCATCCAACAAGTTCAGTCCACCACAATAGAGAGAGGGAGACTTTGCACCGAGGCAAACTTGGAAGTAAAAACAACCTTGCATCGAGACTTAGAGCCCATGTTCTAAGGGCCCTTTGGCAAGAGGGTTAAAGTTTCATCCTCATTTCCTACCAGCACTCAATAAGAGGGGTCGAAGAGCCACCGTTTGGATTATTGCAGTTGTTTGAATCTATTCAAAGCTTTTGTTTATTTGTTTTAGTTTTAGTTTAGTTTTAGTTTATATATGCATGTTATTTCTCTATCTAGTATGTTTATGATTCTATATTGTTCCACTAACTTGCTTGGCTCCACTTCTTTTTCTGCCTGTGACCAATAACTTAAGTGGGTAAACCACACCCCTTAAGTTGGTGTGATTTCATACATGCGTGCACGAAACACACTAACACAAGGCTCTTCAATCTTGATAAACTAACATATTTAAAAGTCAAAACTAACTTGATATACTCTCAGCACCAATCATCAATACATATACAAGTATACCTGACTCCATGTATATGCCTCCTCTGTAGTGCATTCTCACTGACTACTTGGATTTGAGAGAGCCAAAATAACATGTTTTTGCAAGGCTCTAGTTCAATATAAGGAACATTGAACTTCCTTAATCAACAATTTGATCTCCTAGCGTGTCCTAAAAACATATTTAACTAAGAAGATAGAGTACAGATGAGTGGAAATGGTATGATAAATATTTACATATCAACACATTTTGTCATTTGCTTCATCCATTGAAGTAATAAGGTGAGAACATCATAATACCTTACAGTAAGAGGAAATAGCCTCAATTACTTCCCTTGTAAAATTTCTTCCAACTCCTGATGATCCAATCAATATTGTCTATTTGATTTCATAAATCATTTGTAACCATAAATTGTTGAGAGTTATTTTCATTTTTCACTCGTAAAGATAATCAAATAGTAACTTCAAACCAATAAAAAAGTATTTTGCATCATAATGGATGCTTATGGAAAATTAAGAAACAAAAGTTTCAATTAACATTCATTCAAAATATGTCTTTTAAAAACTTAGATAGAACCTTCACAACATTCAAGAGATCGTTTCGGGGTTCATGCTCATGTGCCCATGGCCTTTTCAATTGTTGAAGAGATTCCATTTTTTACTTTACTATGAAGTCCCTGTAACACAAGACATGATTCCTTAAAACATTGGTTATTAGAAGTTTTCTCAATGTACACATAATACAATGATCTCATTCACATTAATGGGTTTGTGTTAAATTTTAAAATACCTTGGATTCAATCATTCATATCTTCTCGTGAGCCTCTTTCAGTGGTTTATGTACCTTATGACCGAGACAAAACTGTAAGAAAATAAGCTGTAGAGTTGGTTATTGCTAATGATTTGTTTCAATTCATAGTTTCCATTTGCTTCTCAATTACCTAGATATAATAGTGTGTACTATGCAGAATCATAATAGCTTTTGAAGAGTGTCCTTCATTTATCTTAATCCATCACTTGTGATTATGAATTTTATGATTTCCAAGATTCTTAATTCTCTAAATTCCAAGTTTCTTAAGAGTTGAAGTCCACAAATATTGTTTCTAAGCTTCTTTATGCATTCCTTACATTGCTCTTGCAATAATATCAAGGTATATATTTTGTTTTACTTTTGTAGATAATTCATATTGGTCCTAGCAATAAAGAAGATACTGAATTCTAGCAAGTGCACAACCCAACAATTTTCTCCATGGCTCAAAAGAGACCTGAAGGAAAAGTTGTAGCTCATGTTTTCCAAAATTTTATTTGCAATTCTCCAATCAATGATCTTGTTATTCTTATACAGTTTCTTTGTTAACCCCAAAAACTCCCAATATATAAAATGGGTGTAAGCGGAATGGAAACAATTATTAATCATTTCACTTTACAACCCACAAAACTAGGATTAATCGATCCTCTGTATCTCTAGGCTTAATTTTTAAATGTTCAACTATGGCTTATTTTGACCTTGGCATGGACATTGACTATGGCTTCTTCTAACGACACTACAAGACTTGAAGTCAATCTAATCCTTAAAGGTATTTATAATGACTTAAATACCTGAACCGAATTCACTAACCCTTATTGTCTGAAACTTGTCACGTACATTGGAGGCTAGAGCCTCATAAATTTTCAAATTTATATAAACATAGGAGTTGTTGGAAAAGGGTTTAATGGTGGGCCAAGGTTGTGTATTTGTTGTTACTAAGTATTTTTTCAATACTACAACTCTGCTACTAGACTAGTAGGATTGGATCAACAAGTGGGCTACATTATATTTCCCTTGAAAGAGAAATAATAATCCACCACAATTATATATTACACTACCATTTCACACACATTAATTTTCCTAAAAAATCATGCGAACATAATAATATGAATGTAGTGCATGGATTCTTATATCATATTGTGATACAAAATTGTTGGCTATATCCTAATGGTGGCTAACCTATAGAACGGGGGGAACATAAAAATCAAGACATTAAATAGTAGATGTACCTTCTAGAATTCATGCCTTTACTCTTAGGTTGTTTTTAAAGTTGCATTACTCTGTTTCGCTCAGTTACTAATAACCCTAAACCCAACACCGTAAAACATATCGTTATCCTTGGCCTATCCAATAACATACAAATAAATCACTTTTAAATATAAATGCAAAGAGATTGCTTTTAAACATAAATGCAAAGAGATCGCTTTTAAATATAAATTACAAAAGTTTAGATCACTTTTAAACATATTTTACATGACACATGTTATTTTAGGTGACACAACTTGGACTCATGGTACCATACCCGCGCACATGAGAAGCAACACCGCTGCATGGGCCCATCCTCCCACCACTTGTCCACATTGATATGACACCCTCTCATTGTTGTTGACATTCCATAAATCCGTGTGTCACTCAAACATGTGTCATTTCCATTCTTTCTTGGGTTCATTTGGTAAGAAGAGCAAAGTTACCAGGTCCCTACCTTGCTACAGGATCCATTAGTCCTACATTAGCTCCTTCAATCTCTTACACTTCTGTGTCACTCTTACACCACTACTTACAATTCAACTCCCATCAAGATTTCTAACCCTATGGAATGGTCATATGGGCTTCAACTCAACTTTTCTCTGATCACAATTCGGCTTCCATCAAGCTTTATAACCCTAAGGAATGGTCATATGGGATTCAACTCAACTTTTCTCTGCTCGAGGATTCAAAATTTGTAGATCCTGTAAAGCATCCAAGGGTGTTTGCAGTTACAATGTTCTAAGGGATAATAATCTTTGCCTATGCCATGGTTGTGCAAGAACACAGTGACACCAATGAGTAGTGGTAATACAACTGCAAGAGCTAGCCACCCATTGCTTTTTTGGTTTTTGGCTTTGCTCGTTATGGTAACCCAATAGAGGATCCCATAGTCTAAGTGAAGGTGGC
Source organism: Pinus albicaulis (assembly GCA_034641835.2). NCBI lineage: Eukaryota > Viridiplantae > Streptophyta > Pinopsida > Pinales > Pinaceae > Pinus > Pinus albicaulis. The sequence goes on along the minus strand of CM076575.1, from coordinate 239,780,292 downwards.
TCATACAATGCAAAGGTGTAGAAAGAAAATATAGCATCCTTTCTATTTTATTAGACAAGGGCGTGAATAAGACCATGATGCTACTTGGTGAGTAAATGATGTTTGTTTGGTATGGGTTGAAATGGTGTCATATGATGGTCTATTGTTCCCTCTAACTGTATGAAGAGAATACATTGATGTGTTTCTAGTGTATTTTCTCTTGTTGTTTTAAGAGAATAAATGAATGTCTGTATTTGGTGGGTTTATTGCTCTTCTTTTATAGAAGATGTATCGATTGGTGGCCTTTTGGCTTGGTTGTTGTGAGCGTAAGAATCCACTACAATTAAAACAATATAATATAATATGAAACCTTATGATATGCAGAGTTATAGATAAGAATATTAAATTTAAGGATTGCAAACAAGGGTTTAAACACAAGTAAAATGAAATTCACATGCAATAGAAACTACTTGAATCATTGTTTTTGAAGCGGAAAGATTATATTATATCTTAGAAGTAGTTGCAGAGCAAGGCCTCATCTTCCTTTGTTAAAATGATGTTTTAACTGCTTGAGCACAAACAAAAGTTACTACAAAACAAAATTCCTGAGACTTATACCTGAGTCATTAGAAGTAGTAGTTGCAGAATAAGACTTCCTATTCAATTCCAACTACTTCAACACAAATAAAATCTACTGCAAAAACAAATTTGATGTAGTATATGAGTTGGCACTAAAGGAATTAAAATTAAAAACACTACTACATGCTACATAATATAATGTTGATATTCAACAAGAAAATTCAGCACCCATGCCTAGTGCATTAAGCACCTAGTGCTAAAAGCACTTGGTTGCATTAAGCACCTAGACTAGGGTGGGGCCCACAGTGCTATTTTTGGGTGCATGTCTATTTTGGTTATCCCTTAATTAAAATGGACATTAAATTGTAATGTATTCTCAATGTGAACTTGAATCAGTTAACTAAAAGTAATAAATTCAGTTAGCTAGTGGATTTCGAGTTAGAGGTAGTCGGTGAGGCATGCAGAGTAATTCTAGTTGTAACAGAGTTTGAAGTGTAGTGGTGCATTAGTTAATGAAAGTTGTAAATAGTTTAACTCGGTTAAGTGACTTAAACTCAGTTGTGCTAGTTGTAACTGGAGATACACTAGTGAGAGATATAGTGAATTAAATATTAATTAATTCACAATCAGTGATCTCACATGCAACTGAGGATTTACTATTATTAGTTGCATGCATGTCAGATCCAGTGGAGACCTAGTTGAGTTCTAGGTGAAAAGGAAGTTGAATATCAGTTATAGGATTATTAGGTTGCACACATCCAATCAAAAACCAATTGAGGTGCCCATGATACTTGCACAGTCAAGGCATGAAATAATTCCTATCTCTTAGGGATCTTTACCATCAGGGATTGCGCAAGCAAGGAGGATGTCTGGAGGTTGATAATTGGATATGTGTTGGTCAGTTTTGCATATGACAGTGTGATACAATTAGCTGAGTAGTGGAGGGCTTTTGTGAGAATAGTTTTATATGTAATAATTTCATTATCCATGTTGAATATACAATAGAAGATAGTGGGGTTTTTAGTTGTAAGCTTTCCCCGGGAAATTATCTGCGTTGCGTGTGATTGATCTTTCTTCATGTTCATGTGATTAGCGATTGTGTTTTTAATTCGCAAAATATTTGTAGAAGTGATTCATTATTTAACTTTAGTACATTGTTAGATCGGGTGAATCCAAGATATACATGCATGTTGTATAATTTCTACATGGTATCAGAGCACAAGAAATTGTAGATGTGAAGCAGGAGCTGAGTTTGTGATAGGATAGAATTCGAATTTGCATAAATACTTTCTTGGTGCTACAGCTGATTCAAGATCGAAATGGCTTTCAATGCCTTGAGGTTAGAGTATGCACTCGAGGGAAGCTCGAACTAAATTTCTTGGAAGGATAGTATGGAGGCAATACTCGAATACAATGGCTTGAAGGAATTCATTGACAACGATTTTCCTAAACCTGATGCTGCAAATCTTGATGCATGGAAAAAGAATGTGGCAAGGACGAGGAGGATCCTATTGGAGGGTGTACGAGACCACATTGTCTCAAGCCTCCATGGGAAAGCCACACCATATGCAATGTGGAAGGCTTTGACAGATCTATTCCAAAGCAGCAGCGACCATAGGAAATTGGCACTCAAAGATAAACTCAGGAAAATCAAGATGGAAAAGGGTGACACCATTCCAAAATATCTAAAAAAGTTTGTCCAATGTCGGGATGAACTGGGGAGCATTGGAATAACAGTTGCTGATGATGATTTCATGAGCTTGGCTCTCCTAAGACTTCCCAAGAGTGGGCACAGTTATCAAGACTCTGTCAATGGAAGGGAAAATTTGCCAGACTGGGAACGACTGTGGTCGGATTTGGTGCAGGAGGAGTTCAGACGGAACACCAGAGATGGATCTTCGTCTAAGAATGAGGATGAAGAGGATTGTGCTTTGGCTGCCAAGGCGAGAAAGGGGAAGAGGAAGAAGTTCCATTCTAAATCTGAGTCCAAGAATGGCAAGAAGCAAGACATGTCCAAGGTGAAGTGTTTTCACTATCACAAGCATGGGCATTTTGCTACTAACTGTCCACAAAAGAAGAAGAACAAGAATGCTGAAGGATCTACAGCTAGTGAGGCCCTTGCCTCACAATTTGAGCTTGAATTCTCATTGATTGCATGCATGGTGTCCAGTGCATTGGGATATCTATTGTATTTGGATAGTGGCACTTCCTTTCACATGAGGGGAGATAAGGAACTTTTCAGTGACTTGGAGGAGAAAGATATCCAGACGCATATTGAAATGGGCAATGACGGACGGTACAGTGCTACCGGGATTGGTACCATTACCTTTCAGAGAGCATTAGGTAAACCTTTTCAATTAAAATATGTAATGCATGTACCGGGTCTGAAGAAAAATTTGGTCTCAGTTGCAATGTTGGAGGATATAGGCTATGATGTTGTTTTTAGTGATGGAAAATCTCTCCAGGGACATAAAACAACGAGACAAGCCAAGAGGATAGGGATTCGAGTTAAGAATCTATACAAGCTAGAGGTAGATGGTTGCACAACAATGATGGGCAAGGCATATCAAGTAGTGAGCCGGGATGAGGGCAAACTATGGCACAGGTGATTGGGCCATCTTCACCATGGAGCCTTGAAAGTCAGGCAACATATTTCTACTTGTCTTTCCAGGGGTACACTTGCGCAGTTAGACACATGCAAGGGATGTACTATGGGAAATATGTAAATTCCACCCTTGATGAGAAGGAAAACTGAGCTTCGGGGATCCTTGAGAGATTTCACACAGATGTGTGTGGTCCTTTCTCTGTTGCTTCAACAACAAAACATAAGTACTATGTAATCTTTGTTGATGAATTTTCTCGTAAGTGCTGGATCTTCTTCATGCAGAAGAAAGATCAAACATTCTCTAAGTTTGGTGAGTTTAAGGCACTGGTGGAGAAAGAGTCGGGGAAGCAAGTGAAGGATCTTAGGAGTGATAATGGTGGATAATACATCTCTAACGAATTCAATAACTTCTGCAACAAAGAAGGAATTCGAAGAGAACTCATAGTGCCTCATAACCCACAACAAAATGGGGTCACGGAGAGGAAGAACATAACTATTGTGGGTGCATCATGAGTGATGTTGCATGACCAAGGCCTATCGATGCATTTGTGGGCGGAATCATGAAATACATCGACACATGTGAAAAACCATTGTCCTCATAGAGTACTTGGCATGATTACACATGAAGAGGCTTTCACTAGTAAGAAACTTGATGTTTCACACCTTAAGATTTTTGGCTCATCTGTTTATGTGCATATGACGAAGGACTCTAGGAAGAAGCTGGAACCAACAACCGAGGTTGGGATTTTTGTGGGGTACACTGAAACACCCCATATCATGTGTATTTTCCAAACAACAGAATGACTGTTGGGTGACGGGATATCAAATTTGATGAGGAGAAATCCATGCGGTTGTTCCTTGTTGGGAAAAATACTGAGGGGGGGGGGTGAATCAGTATTTAGAGCTTACTGAAAATATTTTAACTTTTTCTTTACAGAATTATATACGCGGCTTTGATGAACCCGACTCGCGTATACACGCGCATATAATAAAAGAAACTAGTGTATACTGATATAATTTTGCAGATTAGAAAAAAATTTCAGGAACAATCTTTAACTCAGTTTATCATTCATGCATCTGTTATATAATCAGTAAATATGTGCAGTAACAGCAGTATAAATCATCACACAAGAGCAACACACATGAACACCAATATTTAAGGTGGAAACCCAATTCAGGAGAAAACCACCGTTGCTGTCGTCTCTGTCTTCAATATTTATTATATGGAAATTTGTTTAGAATATTGTACTGATGCAGACTTATATCAGTACGCATGCATCTACCTCCAAAAGGCTACAATCTTCTCTCGTGATCCAGCTGCTACTGGAAGGGAGCTACAACCCCCTAATCTCGTTTACCAACCACTACTGGAAGGGAGCTTCAACCCCCTGATTAGAACACCAGCTTCTACTAGAAGGAAGCTTCTACTTCCATACTGAAGGATTCAACCCTCAGAACCACTGCAGACCATGTTTCATCAATTTTCATACTGGATCAAAACAACATCAACACAACTCTTCATAAACATCGATAACCATAAACTTTACCCAATACTTCAATCAGAACAGTGAGACCACTGTAACCAACCCAGACTCTAGAATAAATATGCAGATACAAACTCAACCCTGAACAATCATCAACTTAAAATGCATACGCTACTTCGCTTCACTGAAACCGCATGTATACGTGCTTTCCTTCACACGAACATGCGTATAGCTCTGTGAATACTGTTTTTCAGAATGAAATCAGTCTCAGATCCAGATCTGAGGCTTTCAGTCAGATATCTTTAGAAATGCAGAACCCTTAATCAGTTAGTCACCATCTCATTGATCAGATTTGTACATAATCAACTTAGCAGCATATATAGTATTCAGACAACCCAGATCTACAAGAAGACTTCATTGACATACCACAGACAAATAGTAGGAATAACAGAAAAACATCTACAATAAGCTTCAAAAAACCCTAACTGCCATATGCGCCTTTTCTGAAGCAAACCCACGTATATACGCACTTTTACTGAGATGAACTAACGTATAGATCTGTAAATATAAACTTTGCAGAGTGAACCAGATCCATAGAACTTACCCAGATTTCTTCACTTGAATTCGGAAAACTTGCGCTAGGTTATAGATTTAATCATCTCAGGTCTAGAGATCCTGAAACATCATTGTATCCACGGGTGCATCATAGATTCAGATCTATTAATTAAAACAGAGTTCATCCCATGCATATATACCTCAAAGAAAATTATTCAGTGATAACCCTTACTCATGCACACCTTTGCACTAAGATCTTCTTCTCTTTATATAGTTTTATCCTTTACCAATACCATGAGTCAAAACCACACAACTGCTGATGGTATTCTTGGACGGAATCAAATAGACAATAAAATGCTCAATATTGTGGGCTAATACCATGGTAATGCTCCTTGGTATCATAATTTTAGAGCGCAAAAGGCATATGCGACTTGAATCGTTCGTATCCGCGTGTATACGCAACTTCTCTTCATAAAAACTGTGTATATACGAATTCTAAATGTATACGTGGGTTGCCTTCATAAAAGTAGTGTATACATTGCCTCCATATGTGGGTTGCCTTAATCAAACCTGCATATACATTCAGAAATATTTCCTGTTTCATTTCTCTTGCACTTACTGGAATTCCTTTCTTTGTCACATCTGAACAGACCTGTAGAAACATCGTTTTTACATCTTTAACACATAGGTTGCTTATCAAAATGCAACTTATCAAGTAGGTTTCCATCAAGAACAACTTCATCAAGTAGGTTGCCATCAAGGACAACATATTGCAACATATTCCAAAGAATCTCCCCCTTTGGACTTGATGGAAACCATGATGGTGTTTGATCATCACAATAGATAAATACATTAATCATAACCATTATTCAAACACCAAAATACTCTCCCCCTTTGACATCAAGGGAAAAGGGCGGATTAAAACCAAAACAAGGTTTCTCTTCCCTTGTAAAAAGATGAGCTCTGAAGATCTGATGTGTACTCAATTTACCATGCTCCCCCTTTGGATCTTTAAATAGATTTTTCAATGAAGTACATGACTCAACTGAATATGACCTTTCCTCTCACCAAGGACTCATACTTACATCAATGATCCAACCAAGTGGAATTACAAATTTGACTCAACTTCCCAACCCAATGGGTTTACAAATTTGAACAAGCCCTTACATGACTGAATATAACAATTTTACATCATAGGTCTCGACATGACCTTTTCATAAAATTATAGATATGACTATTTATGACCAAAACAAAAGAATACAACAACCAATCAGAATGCAAACAATGCATCCATTTTCCACAAAACAAGTGCTCCCCCTTAGATTATGCATCCTGAATACCTTCAACAACCAAATCATCAAAGCATCTTCATCAAGGAGATAAATATCAAAGAATGATACAGAAAGATGAATACTAGAACAAAAATAGAGATTACCTAATAACACCACAACTATTCTGAAACACTGACCCAGAGAATTTCTGTCAGCAAAAACCCATACGCGGTTTTATGCACAGAAACTCGTGTATATTCGCGATGAAACCTGCGTATCGAATTTAATCTTCTGAAATCAAGCAGATATGATCTGAGAGGCAGAGACAACTCCCAACTTTTGTTTGAGATATGCGAATGCTTCCCTTGGAAGAGGTTTAGTAAATATATGAGAAACTTGTTCTTTGGAAGGAACATACTCCAATTTAACCTTTTGTTTAAGCACTTGTTCACGTAGGAAGTGATACTTGATAGGAATGTGCTTGGTATTGGAATGCATAATAGGATTCTTTGAGATACTAATGGCACTAGTATTATCACACAAAATGGATATGGGAGGTGAAAATTTGATTTGAATATCCTGTAAAGTCTGCATCATCCAAAGTAGTTGTGTGCAACATGATGCAGCAGCCACATATTCTGCTTCTGCTGTAGATAAGGCAATAGAACTTTGTTTCTTGCTGAACCAAGATACCGATCGAGGCCCCATATAGAATGCACCACCACTAGTGCTTTTTTGATCATCAACATTTCCAGCCCAATCTGCATCTGTGTAAGCATGAAGAGTGAGATCAACATTCTTTGGATACCATAGACCATAGTCTTGAGTCCCTTATAGATATTTGAATATTATTTTTACAACCTGAAGGTGAGAATCTTTTGGATTAGCTTGGAATCGTCCAGCAATCCCAACTGCATGCATAATGTCTGGTCTTGTCCCGGTTAGATAAAGCAGACTTCCAATCATGGATCTATATTCTGGTTGACTCACCATGGGAGAATCATCATGAGAACTGAGGTTACATCCAGTTACCATTGGTGTACTCATAAGTTTGCAGTCTTCCATCCCATACTTCTTCAGAATTTGCTTAAGATATTTTGCTTGTGATAAAAATATGCCATTTGTTGCTTGTTGCACTTGTAAGCCAAGAAAAAATGTTAGTTCCCCAAGTAAAGACATTTCAAATTCTTGCTACATAACAGAAGCAAATTTCTGACTCATGGATTCTTCATTACTCCCAAAAATGATGTCATCAACATATACAACTACAATCAATAGTTTATCTTTTTCAATTTTTGTGTATAAGTTGCTATCAGCAGATCCCTTTGAAAAACCTTGTTGATGAAGATATTTGTCAAGACGATAGTACTATGCCCTTGGAGCTTGTTTGAGACCATATAAATCTTTTTTAAGTTTGCAAACAATTTTTTCATCATTTCCCAAAATGAATCCTTCTGGTTGTCCTATATAAACTTATTCTTCTAAATCACCATTGAGGAAGGCAGATTTAACATCCATTTGATAAACTTTGAATTGTTGAAAGCTTGAAAAGGCAAGAAAAATTCTTATGGCTCCAAGTCTAGCTAGAGGAGCAAATGTTTCTTCAAAGTCTATACCTTCTTGTCGAGCATACCCTTTACAAACAAGTCTAGCTTTGTTTATAATAACATCTCCATTTTCATTTAACTTGTTTTTGAATATCCATTTTGTTCCAATAACATTTTTATCATGAGGTCTAGGAACTAATTCCCAAGTGCGAATCTTTTCAATTTGATCAAGTTCTTCATTCATGGCTTGAATCCAACATTCATCTTTACTAGGTTGATATACATTCTGTGGTTCAATAGTGGATAAGAATGCTAGATAGCTAGGGGATCCTACAAGAGTTCTTCTTGTTTGGACACCTGATCCTTTCTCTCCCAAAATTTGAGATTCTGGATGATTCTTTTGAACATACCTGGATGGAGCCTTTTCAAATAGATTTTCTTCTAGAGCTTCATTGGGTTCACCTTCCATGTTGTTGCTATTTGATGTAGGAGGATAAACATCATCATCATCTTCATTTGTTGTGGGGATTTCCCTTTTTGGAGCTGAGAGAGACTCATCAATTACAACATCAATGCATTCAAAAATCTTTCGAAGTATTTTATTGTAACATTTATAAGCTTTACTTCTAGAAGAATAGCCAATAAATATTCCTTCATCTGCTCTAGGTTCAAACTTACCAAGTTTTTCATCATTGTTCTTGACAAATCATTTGCTTCCAAAAAATCTAAAATGCTTTACAGTTGGAAGATTACCATACCAGAGCTCATAAGGAGTTTAATCACTGTTCACATGAACATGAGCCTTGTTAAGAATATTTAGTATAGTATGTGCTGCTACTCCCCAAAAGGTATAAGGTGTTCCAGAATCATCAAGCATAGCACGAGCCATTTGTTGAACTGTTCTATTCATTCTTTCTGCCACGCCATTTTGTTGTGAGGTTCCAGCTACAAAAAACTGTCTTTTTATGCCATGTTGTTCATAGAAATCAAAGAATTCATCTGATATATATTCCCCTCCTCGATCAGATCTAAGACATTTTATTTTTAGATCTAATTCATTTTCAACTAGGGTTTTGAAGATCTAAAATTTTTCAAGTGCTTCCTCTTTGTGTTTTATTAACCCAATCCAACACTTTCTAGAGAAGTCATCAATAAATAGAATATAGTATTGTTATCCACGGGGTGAATTTTTCCTCATAGGTCCACATACGTCAGTATGTATGAGTTCAAGAGGCTTACTTGTTGATCCTTCTTTGGCATTGAATTGTACTCTGGTTTTCTTACCGAATTGGCGAGATTTGCATATGGTACTTTCAAGTAGAGTGATGTTGGGAAGATCATGAACCACTTTGAGTTTGCTTGATTTGTTGATTTGAGAGAAACTAAAATGCCCCAATATTCTGTGCCATAACCAATTTTTTAAAGATTTACCCAAGTAATATTGTTCTTTGCAACCTTTCAATACATAAAGATTACTTAGTGTTCTAGTTCCTTTTATTACCGTTTTTCTTGTGTCAAGTTCACGTACCACACATTCTTTTGAACTAAAGACAACTTCATTTCCTTGATCACACATTTGACTCACACTTAACAGGTTATGTTTTAATCCATCCACATACATAAGACTGTTAGCTTTTACTTTTTTCCTTTAGAAAAACAAAACCTTTTCCTTTAATGACAACAGGAGTATCATTTCCAAAGGTAACATTCTTTTATCTTTCTAGAGAATTGTATGCAAGGAATTTATTTCTATCACCTGTCATGTGCTTTGAGCATCCACTATCAATGTACCATTGATTTTCTTCCCCTTATGCAAATAAGGCTATGCCACAATTCTCAACCTGTAAGTCCTTCTTTCTCCATACCTTGGAATTTGAAGGTACATGCTCTTTTGGTTGAAGTTTGCTCCTGCATTTAGATTCTCCATGACCAAAATTATTGCAATAAGCACATTCAATTTAATTTTGAAGAGGATAAAAGTTGTTATAATTATTCTTATTTATTCCAATCTCATTTATTTGCTTTCTTGCTTCTCTGGTCATGATGGTTTTGTATGCAACACATTGAACATCTTTATGACCAAAATTATGACATGAGAAACATTGCCCATTAAAGAAGAAATTTCTGCGATCATGAAACCTTCTATTTGTGTTTACCTGCTGATTGGTATTTCTCTGATTGATATTTCTGCTCTTGTTCTTTGTATTGAAGTAGTCATGCTTTACTTGTGAATTTTCTTTGTTCTCTTGCTGAGTGACGAAATGTTGTAGGCTAGCTTTAGCTGCATTTAGATAGCTTGGTGCTGAAGACTGAGAGGATTCTCTGATATATCCAAGACCTGTCTTTACAAAAGGAGAGCGTTGAACCTTGATAATTTCATCTAAGGTTTACGTTCCTTTAGCAAATCTAAGATTTAAAGTTTTTTCTTTCTCAATTTCCTTTCTTAAACTTACTATTTCACATTCTAATTTCTCATTGTGCTTCTCCTTTTCTATAAGCTGATTCTTTAGGGTATTTATGGAAATTTTTTTTCTTCCAAACATATTTTGAGTTGATTAATTTCTTCAAGAAAATCATTTTCTTCTAGTGCATCCATAAAGGTATCTTTAGCCTCACTCGAGTCTTTTTCAAAATCCATGAGTAGTCTAACATCTTGATCAGATTCTTCTTCTTCACTATTTGGTCCCATCACTATCCTCATGAGTATAATAACTTTTTCTATTGATCAACCGATTCTTGTTTCCTTTGGTCACTTCCTTTCGTTTTTCAAGTTTTTCTTTATGGGGACACTTAGAAGCATAATTACCAACTCTTCCACAAGCAAAAAATTTAAAAGGAAGCTTACCTCTAAACCTTCCAGTGCCAAGTTGTAGCTTCTTACAAAATTTATCTCATCTTCTTCTGAAACATACCTTGATCCTTCTTGTTCTTCTACTTCTTTTCCTTTTGCAGCAGCTCTAAAGACAACTTCCTTGACTTCAGATGGACCTTCTTTTCTCATTTCACAAGCAGTCAAAATACCATGAAGTTGAACAATAGTAATAGTTTTTAGATCCTGCTTCTCTTTAATAGCAGACACTTTTGACTCGAATTTGGGAGTTAGAGATCTTAAAACCTTTTCTACCAGAGTAGTGTCAGTTATGGTTTCACCCATATTTCTCATTCAATTTACAATATCATCTAGACGTAAAAAGAAACTGGCAATGTTTTCCTCATTATGCATCTTGAGATTTTCATATTGAATTCTGAGAGTTTGGAGTTTATCACTTTTTACCTTGGTATCACCTTCATAGCTTAGAATGATTTTGTCCCATATCTCCTTTGCTATATTCAAGTGCATGACTTTGACAAAATCTGATTCAGTCAGACTTCCCAATAATGCATTGACTGCCTTTGCATTGGTTTCATATTTCTTTCTTTCTGCTACATCTGTTGGAACTGATGTTGGATATTGATAAACTCCTTCAACGATAGCCCATACATCTGCTCTAAGATACTGAAGATAGGATCTTGTCCTTGTCTTCTAGAACATTAAATTGTTTCCATTGAAGAGAGGAGGCAAGATAGATGTTGTCCCATCTTGATTTCTCATCTTAGCTAATCTTCCTTCTAGCGACTAAGCTTCTTCAGAAGGACCTGCTCTGATTCCAATTGTTGGGAAAAATACTAAGAGGGGGGGGGGGGCGGTGAATCAATATTTAGAGTTTACTGAAAATATTTTAACTTTTTCTTTACATAATTCCATACACGGCTTTGATGAACCCAACTAGCGCATACACGTGCATATAATAAAAGAAACTAGCGTATACTGATATAATTTTGCAGATTAGAAAAACTTTTTCAGGAACAATGTTTAACTCAGTTTATCAGTCGTGCATCTGTTAGATAATCAGTAAATATGTGCAGTAATAGCAGTATAAATCATCACACAAGAGCAACACACATGGACACCAATATTTAAGGTGGAAACCCAATTCGGGAGAAAACCACCGCTGCTTTCGTCTCTATCTTCAATATTTATTATATGGAAAGTTGTTTACAATATTGCACTGATGTAGACTCATATCAGTACGCAGGCATATACCTGCAGAAGGCTATAACCTTCTCTCGTTTTCCAGCTGCTATTGGAAGGGAGCTACAACCCCCTAATCTCGTTTACCAACCACTACTGGAAGGGAGCTTCAACCCCCTGATCAAAACACCAGCATCTATTGGCAGGAAGCTTCTACTTCCATACTGAAGGCTTCAACAATCAGAACCACTACAGACCACGTTTCATCAATTTTCATACTAGATCAAAAAAACATCAACACAACTCTTCATAAACATCGATAACCATAAACTTTACCCAATACTTCAATCAAAATAGTGAGACCACTGTAACCAGAACTCAGAAATAACCCAGACTTCAGAAAAAATATGCAGGTACAAACTCAACCTTGAACAATCATCAACTTAAAATGCATACGCTACTTCGCTTCACTGAACCCACGTGTATACGCAATTTCCTTCACACCAACCTGCGTATAGCTCTGTGAATACTGTTTTTCAGAATGAAATCAGTCTCAGATCTAGATATGAGGCTTTAAGTCAGATATATTTAGAAATGCAAAAACCTTCATCAGTTAGTCACCATGTCATTGATCATATTTGTACATAACCAACTTAGCAGCATATACAGTATTCAGACAACCCAAATCTACAAGAAGACTTCATTGACAATCAACAAACAAATAGCAGGAATAACAGTTTAACCTCTGCAATAAGCTTCAGAAAACCCTAACTGCCATACGCACCTTTTTTGAAGCAAACCCGCGTATATACGCGCTTTTAATGAGATGAACTAGCATATAGATTTGTAAATATAAACTTTGCAGAATGAACCAGATCCATAAAAATTACCCATATTTCTTCACTTGACTTCAGCAAACTTGCGCCAGGTCATAGATCTAATCATCCCTTTAATGGAACATAGTCATTTCCGGTCTAGAGATCCTAAACCATCATTGTATCCATGGCTGCATCATAGATTCAGATTTATTAATTAAAACAGAGTTCATCCCATACAGATATACCTCATAGAAAATTATTCAGTGACAACCCTTACTCATGCACACCTTTGCACTAAGATCTTTTTCTCTTTATATAGATTTAGCCTTTACCAATACCATGAGTCAAAACCACACAATTGCTGATGGTATTCTTGGACAGAATAAAATAGATAATACAACGCTCAATACTATGGGTTAATACCATGGTAATGCCCCTTGGTATCATAATTTTAGAGCGCAAAAGGCATACGCGACTTGAATCGTTCATATCCACGTGTATATGCAACTTCTCTTCATAAAAACTGCGTATATACGAATTATGAATGTATATGCGGATTGCCTTCATAAAATTAGCGTATACATTGCCTCCATATGCGGGTTGCCTTCATCAAACCTGCATATACATTGAGAAATATTTCATGTTTCATTTCTCTTGCACTTACTGGAATTCCTTTCTCTGTCACATCTGAACTGACCTGTAGAAACATCATTTTTACATCTTTAACACATAGGTTTCTTATCAAAAGGCAACTTATAAAGTAGGTTTCCATCAAGAACAACTTCATCAAGTAGGTTTCCATCAAGGACAACATATTACAACATATTTCCAACATCCCTTTAGAGGGAGATGGACTTGCATGCAGAGGAAGAACTATTGGTTCCCAAGGATGAGTCTTAAGATGTGGATCAACCACATGAGGAGGTTTATGGAGTGGAGGAAAACACTCATGCAGAGCCATCCATCAGAAATGGCAGAAGGCGCACCATGAAAGCTGATAGATTGAGACTTGATGCCGCAGAGAATGTAGGAGCCCCTACTTCACAGTGCAAATAGAGATAGTCTCCTGACCGATTTACTGGATACATGGCTCTTATGAGCAAATGTATTCTGACTGAACCATCTTCATTTCAAGAAGCAGTGTAGCAGCCAACTTGGGTTGATGGAATGGTGGAGGAGTATGAATCCATTGTAAAGAATAGTGCATGGGAGATAGTCCCAAGACCGGTCGACAAATCAGTGGTTGGATCAAGATGGATCTACAAGGTAAAGCAAGATTCTTATGGGAGTGTGGAGAAATACAAGGCCATATTTGTGGCCTAGGGATTCTCACAGATCGAGGGGATAGATTATGATGAGACTTTTGCACCTGTTGCAAGGTACTCCTCCATAAGATCCATCCTTCCACCCTCAGCGCGGATGGGATGGCACATTAATCAGATGGATGTGAAAACTGCATTTCTCAATGGGATCATTGAGGAAGAGGTGTACATAGAGTAGCCTGAAGGTTTCGAGATCTTCAACAGTGAGTCGCATGTGTGCAGACTCAAAAGAGCACTGTATGGGCTAAAGCAAGCACCCTGTGCTTGGTACACTCGGATAAACAACTATTTCACCGGACTGTACTTCACTAAAAGTGAAGCAGATGCAAGCTTGTACCATATTGTGGTTGAGGGTAAGCTATTGATCATTGTTCTTTATGTTGATGATCTAATTTTGACTGGTGATGAGAAAATGATACACTCGTGCAAGGAGGATCTTGCAAGGGAGTTCGAAATGAAGGACATGGGACTCCTTCATTATTTCCTTGGATTGGAAATATGGCAGCGGGATGGTGAAATTTTCGTGTCTCAAGGCAAGTATGCAAAGGAGATACTGGGTAAATTTAACATTGAGAGCTGCAAACCCATGGATACTCCTCTTCCAGGAAATTGGAGGAAAGAGGATGCTACTTCTGGAGAGGTAGTGAATGCTATTGTCTATCGACAGTTAGTGGGTTCGCTAATGTATCTAGTGAACATGAGACCGAACATTTTCTATGCAGTTAACCAGTTGAGTCAAGCTATGGTTAAGCCTACCAAGTTCTTTTGGAAGGCGGGGAAGCATGTCTTGAGATACCTTAGGGGAACATCAGAGTATGGTCTATGGTACAGACGGATAGAGGGAGTGAAGCTACATGGCTTCACGGATGTAGATTGGGCTGGTAGTCCACCGGACATAAAGAGCAGATCAGGGGGGATCTTTAGCATTAGATCGACAACATTTTCCTGGTACAGCAGGAAGCAACGATCCGTGGCACTTAGTTTAGCAGAAGTAGAATACATGGCAGCAAGTCAAGCTGCATGTGAGGCTATCTGGATGAGAAAGATCTTGGTTGGTTTGTTTGGTTCTCAAATGGATCCGACATTGATTCATTGCGATAATCAAAGTTACATTAAACTCTCGATTAATCTTCTGTTTCATGATAGGTCCAAGCATATAGATATCTGGTACCATCATCTTAGAGATTGTGTGCAAAGAAGGATAATGTTGCTTTAGTACATTCCCACGGAAGATCAAGATGCAGATATTCTAACGAAGGTGCTCACTAGGAGAAAATTTGAATACTATAGAGACAGGATCAAGGTGAAGGATAATCCCTTTCTTGTTGAGAGGGAGTGTTGAGATTCAACAAGAAAATTCAACACCCACACCTACTGCATTAAACACCTAGTGCATTAAGCACCCAGACTAGGGTGGGGCCCACAATGCTATTTTTGGGTGCATGTCTATTTTGGTTATCCCTTAATTAAGATGGACATTAAACTGTAATCTATTCTCAATGTGGACTTGAATCAGTTAACTGAAAGTTATAGATTCAGTTAGTTAGTAGATTTCTAGTTAGAGGTAGTTGGTGAGGCATGCTGAGTAATTCTAGTTGTGACAGAGTTCGAAGTGCAGTGATGCATTAGTTAATGCAAGTTGTAAATAGTTTACTCAGTTAGGTGAGTTAAACTCAATTGTGCTAGTTGTAACTGAAGATACACTAGTGAGAGATCTAGTGAATTAAATATTAATTAATTCACAATCAGTGATCTCACATGCAACTAAGGATTTACTATTATTAGCTGCATGCATGTCATATCCAGTGGAGACCCAGTTGAGTTCTAGGTGAAAGGGAAGTTGAATATCAGTTGTAGGATTATTGGGTTGCACACATGAAACTGAACACCCATTGGAGTGCCCATGATACTTGCACAGTCAAGGCAGGCAAGAATTCCTATCTTTTAGGGATCTTTACCATCAGGGATTGCACAAGCAATACAAGCTGTCTGGAGGCCAAGAATTGGCTATGTGTTGGTCAGTTTTTCATATGACAGTGTGAGACAATTAGTTGAGTATTGGAGGGCTCTTGTGAGAAGAGTTTTGTATGTAATTGTTTCATGATCCATGCTGAATATAATATAAAATATAGTGGGGTTTTTAGTTGTAATATTTCCCCGAGAAATTGTCTGTGTTGTGTGTGATTAATCTTTCTTCATGTTCATGTGATTAGCGATTATGTTTTTAATTCCGCAAAATATTTCTAGAAGCGATTCAGTATTTAACTTTAGTACATTGTTAGATCAGGTGAATTCAAGATATACATGCATGTTGTATAATTTCTACATATAACATGCTTCAAATAGCTCTATGGTAATAGAAGGGTTGGCTTCAAAGAATAACACGACATGACTACAGGTATGGTAATGGAAAGGATCTGGTAAAGAAAGTAAATAAGGGCTCTCCCTAATAGTTGAAAATATTTGTTGAAAAATTCTATCCCGACGGTCGAGCACTAATATTGAGCTTGCATTTCAGGGGGATGTACATCTCTTCTCCTTACTATAGACATAAGGGAAATATAATATTCTATCACCGGAAATGAACTCTATCGAAAAATTACAACTATCTGTGATCCATGGGCATTGGGTAGACTCGTAGGCCTTTCCTTTGGGGTGGTTTTGGTTATATTGGTATAAACAAGATGTGAACCCCCTTTTGGGAAGAAAAAATATAATAAAGGAGCCAATTGTCAAAACCAACCCATTGTTATACTCTTGACAACTCAAGAGTAAATATCAAGGTGCCTATGATAGCTGGCAGCTCAAGAGCTAGCTAAAAGATTGTATGTGACATGTGACAGTTGAAGCACCAAAAGCAAGCCGAAGGGTATTATGGGTAAATTTATGTGTTAACATTAAATGTTTAGATATTAATGCTAGTGGAAGATAGCATTAATACACTTGAGCTTAATGTAAGGTTAGTGTATCTATTTTATCATAAGTATTGCCTTGATACAAGGCTAAATAAGATCTCCAAATAGTTAATTGGACAAAAGAACAAAATCTGCAATGGTTTCCATGTCAATTTTGGTTTAAAACAACAATTTTTCTTTATTCTTGCATTGGTTTTCGTGTGAAAATAATGTGGATTAAGGAAACGATTACTATAGTCCCTACATCCCCGAAGGGGTAGGGAGTAATAATAACTTTGTAAGATTCTTTGATATACAGTTATGGTTTGTTTGAATTATTTTTCCTTTCATCATTTTTGGTTCTCTTGTTGCCTTTACCCGTGGTTTTTCAACTATAGCAAAAGACATTGCTACATCATTTGGAAAGGTGCTATTGCCACGTAGTGAACTAAGCCCGTGAGGAAATCACTACTTCTATATGTACTTGCGCCAATTCTTCATGGTTTGGTATTATATATGTCATTCAAATTTCAGTGGGAGATCTAGTGAGAGATTCTTGATGGGTTACATTGTTAGAGCATCCCTTACTAGAATTGTAGCATAGTTCATACCTCTTTTCCATAATTGTAGCCTCGCTAGCAAAGTTTCCTTGCAATGAGAATTTAATGAATGAAAGGGAACACTTTGTGAGAGCTAGTATTAGGAGAGTCTTGTGTAGTGAGTACTTGTAGAGGGCACTGCATGAACCTGAGATTCATTAGCAATTAAGTGTTTGTACAAAATAGGGCACTTATAAATATAATTTAATTTGGTTACTTTATAGTTCATCTAGTGAGTAATATTATTAGTTCATAGTCCATCTAGCGGATGGTATCCATGGTGGATACATACAACTAGATGGAAAATCAACTCTATGTAGCTAGTTTCCAAATGCAAATATTTTATTATTATTATTTGCATTTATATATTTTTATCATTGCGTTTTATAACCTAAATTTAAACGCAAATATTTTATTATAATTATTTGCATTTATATATTTTTATCATTGTGTTTTATAACCTAAATTTAAATACCTAGAATATTATGCAATGTTTGGAGGAATCTATTGAGTGCTATTTTTAAATTCATGTATTGTTATGAATACATGGATGTATGGCATTATTGTTGTCATATTTTCATGTATGTACAAAATAATTTTGCATTTGTTTTGCATTTGAATTTGGTTAATAAGTTGTGAAAGCTCCAATTCAGATAATAGTTACTAAATTAGAGTATAGATTAAAAAGATTTAATATGAAGAAGTGGGAACTTGAGCGTTGGAAAGAAGATGAACAAGTATGTTGTAGAGTAGTATTAGAGCAAATATTTTATGATTAAGTACCTTTTTTACCCTTTTTTTGGAAAAACCTCATAGGATATTTTAGTCCTCTCTTAAATATTCACATAGAAAGAGTCTCAATCCCTAATTATAATAGTGACAAACACCATCAAATGACTTAATTTAATTTGAACGCTTCACATATAACTTCTCATAATAATTAAACACCACAATTTCATTATATATCAAGTTTTCATTATTAATATTTCAAAATCTAAATAAATAAAAAAGTGTGTTGAACACACTTTTTAAATGTAACTTTAATTTTTATCAATCTGGGTCTTCTCAGAAGTATGCATACTTTTTTTAATTATATTTTTGGTTTGTCTCTTTATAGATTTACTCAAATTTCAAGTGTAGACACTTGTTGGATGTAGAATTAAATCTCACATTTAACGAGTACCCATTATGCATACTTATGAGAAGAGCCACATTGATAAAAATTAAAGATACATTTAAAAAACATGTTGATCCCAGCATATCAAGCTTGAAAATCCCATGATAAACTAAAATAACATTTGCTTATCTATATATGTACCCGCATGATGCATGTGTTGCAATTAACATCATATGCTACACTTAGTTGTTGCATTTGTATACACATTATAATGGCACTTGGTTTGGCACAAAAGCTAAGTGTCATTATTTCACATTGAATTCAAAGTCCTCATATAACCAAAAAGGGAGACCAATACATGTAAATAATGTTTAATTAACAACCCCCAAATGTGTGTGATATCTCGAGAGTACAAGATTATAGGCCCTCCCACTCTTAGACTGACGGCAACCAACAAGGCGGGCTTGCTCTAGGTCACAGAACTGGTGCTGAACCTCAAATCAATGTGTCAGCTCTCCGGTGCGCTGCTCCACTTGGCACCCTATTACAACATCCACCATGTGAAGGCACACATGGCTTGTCCTCCACAGTACCTGTGCTTGATCTCAGTGCCTCGGGCTTTCAAATGGTTCAGAGGTATCCCAAATCTCCATTTCGCAGCTACTCTTGCAGGTCTTATGGGCTCCCTTTGTCATCGCTCCCCTGCACCCAGCCCATCTCCTTGGCAAGCTCTCCATCAGGTGCTTGATAGCCATACCATGCCCCCGCGCCAGCATCAGAAGCCCATTAGGGGTAGTTACAGGGGGGTGCTTTCTAGACACTCTCATCGTGGCAATGATCGATGTCTTGAATCCTCCGATAGCTCTGTAAATGACATCCATGTCATGCTTTCTCCTCAAGCCGAAGACAACCCTCATGGGGAGAACGCATCGCCTCTGGGGCAGCCTAAGGGCAAAAGAGGCCGTAGGAAATCCACCATCCCGCGAATAGTGCAGCCAGCACCTAGAAAAACCAGCCTGCTTCCAGTCAATCAGCCCACGATGGAGGAGATAGGCATTTGGGTTATGGATTTTGATGGTGTCTGGACTAGAGACTACGATGTTGATTACCCAGTCGCGCCCATCGTCTACTCGGCCCCTCTAGAGCCTCCTCATATGCCCACAGCTGAGGAGTAAGCCATTGGAAGGGAATTTGGATGCCTGATAGAGGAAGAGGACCGGGTGACAGACGAAGATGAAAGAAGTCCATGAATGTGTGACAACAAGGTTAATTTCTGTTTTTTGTCATCTTAGGTTATACGTTATCTCTTTTGTTTTCATATGGGCTACTGAACATTTTGTCATACAAGACTGTTTCACACTCTTAAGGGGTTGGTTTCCTCCTTTGGGGTAGCCCCAAACTTATCCATTTTCAGAACTACCAAGGCAGGGATTGGCTAAGCATAGCTTGCCATCTTTGCCTACTGCCTCTGTACAATTTTTCATGTTTTTAATATAGTCTCCTTTGGCCTAATCTGAGTGAAACAAATGATCCTACATATTCCATTGATTGTGATGCAAATCATTCATGAAACTTATGACTTAGACAGTCTCCTTTGGCCTCGTTAGAGTGAAACAAATGATCCTGCATATTCCATTGATTGTGCTACAAATCATTCATGAAACTTATGACTTCATTATGATCATCATGACGTTTATGTCCCAGCTGTTCTAGGAGGGTGGTGACGTGTCGAAACAGTGATTTCAAGGTGTCCACACATGAATAGGAGAAGGGGTGGGATTATGGGCCGCCTCCTTCGCTATCTCTGCCCCCATACCTCCATCTCCCTCCATCTCCATGACTTCCCTTCTTCGTTCAACTCTCTGCCCTCTCGATCCTCTCCCTCCCTGCACTTTGTTGCGCTACCTAAACATATTCAAACGAACCCCACCCTGCTAATACCAACACCTTACCTCTTGTAATATATAGAGACTCAAAGAAAGATCCAAACCTTAGTACTCGATAAAAATGTTCCAGCAATGCCAAATCTAGAACTCTCATAAGGGAGGCCACCCTTGACAAGGGCGACCACCTTTCTCTATCGAATTGTCTCTGCATAAAGGCAACGAGCTCTCCCCCCCAACAATTTTGACACTAGCCAAAATAACTCGACACCACTTAGAGAAGAAGTGTTGTTTCAAAAGCAAAATTACACACCAAAAGACCAATTCACCAAGATCAGAGAGGGGGATTAATTTTGACAACCCTAGTCTAGGGAGACCTGCTCACGAAAAAATCACTTTAGCAAAAATACACCGTGAAAAGAACATTAGGTTCCCCACACCTGTTGCCCCTTCGTCCTTTATCTTTTCTTTTATCTAGAGGGCCTTGAATTACCAGACCAAACTCACATACAATCAACTCAAACCTTGAGAACCAAGCATATGCTATCGACCCACAATTGCAACCACCATGGACCTTGTAGCCTCTAAAACCCAGTCTATCCTCAATGGGATATTTGAACACCAATGTCCAAACACAACCAAAAGACTCCAATCCCCGGCTAAAGAAAATAACTATACTATGTAACCTGAAGGAATAGCCAGGGAAGCTCACCAAAATGACTAAAGTAAAGCACCAGCTTAGTATCTCCCCTCCCATTATCAAATTCAAAGTGTGCCTTCCTCTCTTTGAACTATTCCAACACTAACACAACACCTAGTTATCCGCCTCACTAGGGTTCCAAACTTGGTACGACTGACCTCTAATAGTACCCTAGGGAAATCCCCATTTGCATACAAGATTCTTATTGCAGAATACCATGAACCGAGGAGCATGCACAAGTTGGTGACCTGTGCACACTCTTCACAATTTTCACCACCTTCATGACTGCCCATAACCAAACTTACAAACACCAAAAATAAACTCGCCAACCCCCATATAAACCTACCGCTCCATATCTTGAAACTTCCAT
The DNA here is from genome assembly GCA_034641835.2 of Pinus albicaulis. Taxonomy (NCBI): domain Eukaryota; kingdom Viridiplantae; phylum Streptophyta; class Pinopsida; order Pinales; family Pinaceae; genus Pinus; species Pinus albicaulis. The sequence continues at coordinate 239,758,557 of CM076575.1, read as the reverse complement.
GCAATATATTATGCATGCCTCCTATACACCACATGTAAATTGGTTCAAATAATGAGAGGGGGATAAGCCTTGCCCCCATCCCCAATATGACTGTAATCGCCCACCCCCATCAACGATCCTCTTCAGATTATTTATTTATATTTTTGATGATGAATTTTTTTATTTTGATATATATATATTTTTAAGAGAATTTAACTATTTAAGTTGTCTTAAAATGATAAGGAGTTTTTGGTGATGAAATTTTTTATTTTGATATATCAAATTATAAGAGAATTTGATTATTGAAGTTGTCTTAAAATTATAAGAAGTTTTAAGGAATTTTTTTTTGTGGTTGAAGTTTCTCTTAAGTGGAATTATGCCTTTGGATAAAATTCCTATTGGACTGGGGGGAAATTGGAAATAAAGTGGGTTTGTGTATTTTTTTCCCCAAATAGTAACAATAGCAATAATCTAATATTAAGGTCATGGGTATGCTGACTTCAAATTGTTGCATAAGACCCCCTTGTTTATGGGACAAGAGACCCCCTTTGCTCAATGGTTTGATTGCTAAACTCTATGAAGGTGCACATACTCTACCCCCCTGATTGCTAAAGCCTATGAAGTCATACATACTCTACCCCCCTGATTGCTAAAGCCTATGAAGTCATACATACTCTACCCCCTTGATTGCTAAAGCCTATGAATTCATACATACTCTACCCCCCTGATTGCTAAAGCCTATGAAGTCATACATACTCTAACCCCTTGATTGCTAAAGCCTATGAAGGCATACATACTTTACACATCTTTGGATTAGAACTTGTGAAAACCTTGTGGGGAGATTGAAGGGATGCATCCCCACATTTATAGATGACAACACTATTTCAACATTGGCAACGACTACTTGAGTCCTCGAGGTTACATGTATTATCCACTTATTATGTTAATTGACTTTGTGGAAATCACATTAATATAAACCACAAATAAGAATTAATATATCACTTATGAGAATTGAACATGAGTGGAGAGAATAACAATCATTCCTTCTTACTACCCACGCTAAACTCAATTAACATATATTTTAACACCTTTTTTCATACAAGTGGATATGAATCCTTAATCAAAACCCAAAAACATAAATAATATCAACTCATGTCCTTAACTAATTCACTAGTAAATAACATATGAGTCCCATATTATAATGATCATGGCAACATCTCTTCATCTTAAAAAACAAGCCAACTTAAAGTAATAAATTTCTATTTATTTATCAATAAATCATATTTAATAAACATAAATAATTTAATAAAACATTTAAAAATATTGTTTAATAGTTATAACTTTTTATTTATAATTATCCATCATTAACCTCAATATCCAACATCACGCTCACACAATATCTGTAAGTCCCATATTATAATGATTATGTCAACATCTCTTCATCTTTAAAAACAAGCCAACTTAAAGTAATAAATTTCTATTTATTTATCGATAAATCATATTTAATAAATACAAATAATTTAATAAAACATTTAAAAATACTTTTTCATAGTTATAACTTTTTATTTATAAATATCAATCATTAACCTAAATATCCAACACCACCCTCACACAATATCTATAATCATGCAAATGATTTTCTTCCCACCATTTAAGGAGTGATGTAAACCCTAGCTTTTATTTCCTTCCCACCATTTAAGGTGGGTTTTCATAGAAATAAATTAACCACAGACTTAGCATCAATGACTTCCCTATGGAAAATGATCATGCCAGCTATTCCCCATCCTTGGGGGCCAATGTAAACATGGGCTGCTCATGAAATACAATATGTTGTATAATGTAAACCCCACTCACACCTGATACTTTTAAAAATTCAAAGGGACGCCGAGTCTTGCACTGTACGAAGAAAATTCAAATTCAAACAGTAAAATATTTGTTTATTCAAAGCACCCACCAACACCGAGAACCACAATCTTGAAATTCCCTCCCACAGCCCGACATTCAAACGATGGAGGGCGCGCGGGAGCGTATCCATGGCCCCAATGAACAATGGAAACGGCCCGAATTCCAATCAATGAAGACATTCACAGCCTCCACTCATCACCCTGCCCGTCAGTGGGGTCAATCCTGCCAAGTGTGGATTGCAAGATCCAGCCATACAGACAGGTTTCGTAATTCAATTAGGGTTCGTTGTGGTAAATTTAAATTTAAATATCTATTTTAAAATTATATATATTAACTTGGAATGAAATCATAGCAAATTTCGGAGTGTTTATTTATATTTTGTGAATGGTAAATCAGTAAACTGTCAATGAAATTATAGGAAATTTCGGAGTGTATTTTTATATTTTATAAATGGTAAATCAGTAAAGGGTGAGTTTTGATTGTAATATTTTGGCCTAAAGAAATTGAAGAGTTGATTAGCAACAACTAGCAATAATATTAAAGAAGAACTTCGCATCTTAATGCTAAACCATTTATGATTTAAGCTTAAGTTTTAAGATAATCATGATTCAGTTTTTAAAAATGGCAATAAGTCTGATTAATCATTTAATTTCCACATTTGTCATCTTCGCCGTTGGATTTTCATTAAGAGACACGATCTTTAACGCAGCACGGACAGCAGGGTCTCTCGGACTGGAAACGGTCAGACTGGTCAAGTCTGTCTTGTGGTAAATGGGAATTCTCCCGTCGGGTGAATTAAAAGACCCACTTTCTTAGACCTTGCCGTTAGATTTGAAATTACATTTTTTGAAAACCGGGGAATTAGGAAAAATATGTTTATGGTTTTTAATAATTATAATTGAGTGAATTTGTGCCTTCTGAACAGAGGATAGGAGAGGAAATGCAAGGCAGAAACGACTAAGAAGAGGACCAGGGTTTGGAGGAATTTATTATATACACACACCATTCTTCCTTCTAACCTCTCACCCTCTTCTCCTTGGAATTCCCTTCCATTTGTACCCGCTTTTGTTAAGTATTGTAAACTTCCTGCAAAAGTACGGAGCAGGAGTTTTGCTTTTCATGCTGTTTTGATGAAGAAGCTGGTGCCCCGAGGCCTTCTGATTGCTTGAATCTGATTGACACATTGCTCATGTAAGAACCCATTGTTGATTTTCTTAAAATCTGCTTCTAATTTTGAATTTTCTCAGGCGCTGGCTTTAGTTAATATATTCGATTCATTTGGGTACACTTTGGCGATTGTCAGAATTTGTGTTTGAAGTATTGAGTATCTACTGATTTTCAGAGTTCCAGGCATGGAATTGTTCTGATGATTTATTGTTTAGTGATGAATGCGCTGTTTGGAATGTGTGCTGATTATTGGTTTCCTCATTGCGTTTATCGAATGTGTTAATGGGTTTTGTAGTTGGGCTCTGCAAAAGGGGTTTACGCTGTTCCGCTGCAGCGTCTGCTTTTTCCTCTTGTTTAGAATATCTATTGGGAAATCTTATTTTTGGGTTTGATCATTCTAAATGTGTATGTTTGTACTTAGACTGGTGCTCTGATCACAGTTTTGGCGGCGGGCTTTTATTGTTTCGGACTTGAACGACGAAACCTCTCTGGAATATATCGAGGGTGATTGGAATCCCCAGTTGTGAGCATGATAGGGAGACAAGTGCAGCAGACAAGCACTGCAATGCAGAACATACGCCACCACAACATGGAGGCTTCTGGTGACCCTATGTTTGGGAAGCTGCTGCAATCTGCTGGCCTTCAACATCTGGCATCTGCTGCTAACTTGCAGGTTGGTTTATTCCCTTCTCTGTAATCGATCAAAATAATGGACGGCGCCTGATGTGCTTCGCTGAAATTGTGAAGCAGGATTATACAAACTATGGTTTTCAAGCACCTGACAGCAAGTCGAGGATGTACAAAACAAACAGGGCTGCGAATGGTGGTGTAGAGCTCTATTCTGAGCCTTCAACTCCTCCAGTTTATTCAAGGTCTTCAAGTCAGAAGAACGTGGATGGTAGACTGTCCCCAAGTGAATTGAGTCCTGGGATTTTGGACCTGCACTCCATTGACACTGAGCTCTTGCCTGAGGTAAGTGTCAGAGCTTTGCCTCCTATAGCTGACAAGGTTATTGTATTTTTTGTGTTGTTGGGAATATCTCTGTTTTGTCGTGGGGGCTATGCTGTCTTTGCAAGTGAAATGGCTTCGAAAAGTTTGAAAGTGATACCAGTTGTTGGCAATAGGGAACTGTTAACCATTAGCATGCCCCCACTATTCTCAAACCTGCCAATTGATACAGGGCCTATGTTCCACAGAGATGAAAAATCCGTCAAATTTTGAAATCCAAGGGTTTTATGCTCTGGGGCCATGAATTTTTTTTGAATTTTCCAAATCTACTAATTATAGCCATTGAGTAAAACATTCAATCTTGCCTGCCTTGTATGGAAGTCTCTTCTGATGTTAATTCCGGATTATAGTCTGTATCAGAGTATTCAAAGATCAGTTTCATTGATTCGTTGCCTTGCCTTATTGAGCTGGACTTGTAGCACGATTCCTTGGAAATTAAATCACTGATCTCCATTGTATACGGTTGACTTATTACATCCAAGGTAATCGCCAAGCTATGGGCACCCAATGGCAGATGTTACCCAGGAGCTGCTACATGCAGAACATCTATGCATGTTGGGAAATCTTATCACATACATTCTATAATGCAGATATCACTGTCTTGATGAGTAAATACAAATTTTAATGTAAGGTCTATATAAGCCTTTGGTCTAAGGGGACATTAGTAATTAATTTGGTCCATTCACTGATGGACTAGAATGGGTAGAACTGCTGTGAAAATTATAGTGCTATTTAGATTTCGTTTGTGTAAATGGGTTCAAAATTCATCAACATTGTACATTCTATTTATATGTCATTTTGACACTTAGAGAATCCGTTTATAATATCATTGTTAGAACTGTTATTTTGTTGGAATGGAGTATAAAAATCTACTTGAAGGGCCAACCGACTCTGTTGCATGTGCTCTGTATTGTCATCTCATGTACACTTCCTTATCATGCAGGCATCTGTACCGGGGTTGTATGATACCAGCTCTCCATTCATTTCAGTATCCGAGAGGGAACTTGAAATTGATTCTGATGTATTTTCATCTGGCAGCAAGCAACAAGCTAACAGAACGAGGGTTCCATTGGATAGTGGCATACTAAGAGGTGTCCCTAGTGATAGAGAGAAAGCTGTTGCAGGGGCCAAAATCAAAGTTGTTGTAAGTTGCATTCACTTTTTCTTTAGTTTTAGTAGCTTCATATATTAATAGATTCAACATGGAACTTCTTATTTCCTTTTGTTCGTCTTTTTTATATGCAGCCATCAGGTTTCTTACAAGGATGTTAATTGTATTTGTTTGGAGTATTGACAATGAATTCATAAGCTATGAAATACGATAGTGAATATAATGATTTCCACTGATCCTCTGCAATCATTTTATTTGAGATGAGCTTGCTGTTATTTTTATTGCAACACGAATTTTTGTTCTCACACGTTGGTTTTGCAACATATGTGATGTTGGTTGACAGGTTCGTAAAAGGCCTCTCAACAAAAAGGAGATTTCTAAGAAAGAAGAAGATATTATAACCATTGAACCAAACCATACTTCTCTTACAGTCCACGAGACTAAGCTTAAGGTTGGTTGTTTTTATGGCAGATCATCCTACAAGTGGATTTGTAGTTGACAATATGTTGCCCATGCTAAACACTTGTATTTTGTTTCTAATTTCATTTTCCTTCTGATTTTGACTATCTTGAATTTGGTTTGTTTTAGAATGAATATGTTCTATCTACTCTATCTTGATGATGTGCTCAAGTCTTATCTCGATATTCAGTTGTTTCAATCTATCCCTTTAGGTCTCTTAGGGGCATAAATGAAAGTTAAAAGCTTGTCTGTCTCTCTCAAATGCCAAGCTTTTCAAATTCTGAAGGAAATGTTGACAATTTGAATGTCAAGTATCAAAGATGAATAAATGCCATTAAAAATGAGCTGTGCATTTTTGCTCTGGGAATGCTATTGTCTTATTCTAAATTATTCACTCCTCTGATAATCTAGATGAATTTAGTTGCTTGAAGAAGAAACCCTTTGCAAGCTGCTATTTGACTGGTCCTTCATATGAATAATAGTCTTCTAATTCTTTATTGCCTGGCTTCAATATTGTCTATGGTTTAAAGTAAACTCCGAAGGCATACTCCTAAACTACAATATGCTTTTATATTGCAGGTGGACTTGACTGCATATGTTGAGAAACATGAATTTGTTTTTGATGCAGTGTTAGATGACCAAGTGTCTAACGATGAGGTCAGCTCACACCCAAAGTGATATGTTTTTATGATTTTCAATACATTTTGAATAAACTGCTGGTTTGGGACTACGGTATGTTATCATGGACATTGACATATGTAATAACTTCCCATACTTCTATGCTTGTTTTGTAGGTGTACAGAGTGACTGTTGAACCCATTGTTCCAGCAATATTTCAACGGACTAAAGCAACATGCTTTGCATATGGGCAAACAGGCAAGTATTTCTGGTGTATTCTATTTCTTGTGATCTTATCAATCTTGAAGTGCCCCTCTCATCTCTATTCTGGGCTGTATTGCAATGATTATTTCAATCAATGGTATGTTTTAACTTTTAAGTCATACTAAAAGATAAAGGTGAAGTTTTCCAGCAGTGGTCATTGCATACTAAGTCCTTATTGCCACTCTATATTATTATAACAAGGTTAAGATCATTTGTTATAACAGTTATATCATTATACCGTTGTATTTCTAATTTTCTCCAGCAGATGACATTCCATATTAAGTCCCACAATACTAATTTGAACTGTTATCACAACACTGGGATTCACCTATTGTGTGGAAGAACCTGCTAGTAGCCAGAAAAAAGGGCCTTACACCTTGGGGACAGTGTGGTCTTTTTATCTGTATTGTTGCATAGGTTCATTCTATTTTCACTTTTCTATCTAGAGATAAACATTCAAGCACTTATCTATATTCACCTAAGCATTTGTTTTGAACTTGTTGGATGACAGGCAGTGGAAAGACTTTTACCATGCAGCCCCTGCCACTGAAGGCCTCCCAGGACATTCTGAGATTAATGGACCAAGTTTACAAAAATCAAGGATATCAATTGTGCTTCAGTTTCTTTGAAATTTATGGTGGCAAGCTTTATGATCTACTGAGTGAAAGGAGGTATGTATTTCAACATATCATAATTTTGGGATTTTCCACCTCTAGGGATGTTCATTGATGAATAAGATTAAAGCAATATTCCTGAAAATGGTTCCCTTGGATGACCTTTGTTTTGGTACAGGAAGCTTTGCATGAGAGAAGATGGCAAACAGCAAGTCTGTATTGTGGGCCTGCAAGAGTTCAGAGTATATGATGTGGAGACTATCAAGGATTTCATTGAAAAAGGAAATGCTTCTAGGAGCACTGGCACAACAGGAGCAAATGAGGAGTCATCACGTTCTCATGCAATTCTTCAACTTGTCATCAAAAGATCAGTTGATGGCAGTGAATCAAAGCCTGCTCGTTTGGTTGGGAAACTCTCATTCATAGATCTTGCTGGAAGTGAGCGTGGTGCTGATACCACTGATAATGATCGCCAAACAAGGTTTGCAAATAAGCCTTCTGATTGGTAGTACGTACTGTGATTTTAGAACATTATTAGAATACTCATGTTCTTAGTGAACTGTACTTTTCTTTACCAAAATAAGTGTTGAACGATGCTTCTTGGCTTCGAGCCTTGATTTGTGAGCCCTCAAAGACCAAAACATGTATACTACTAGTATGGAATAAAAAGAACATGAAGGACATGGAAATACGAGTATCCAGCATGTGACACAAATTAATGTCAAATGAATTACATATAAAAATGAAATATAGACAAAGATTCAATTTAGAAACAAAAATATTTACATGATGATGATACAAATTCAATCATACATACAACAACGTCAATGATTATAATTGACAAACACATGATAAATTGACAGCAATTGTAGCCCCACTTCCAACAAATGGAACACTTGCAGACCCTGATAAAATTGAAGGAGGGGGTGCATTGTCAATGGGGGCATTCCTCCCCTCCCTTGCCCTTTTCCTGCTGCCCTTGATTGAGCCATGATTTCTGCGATATGAATGAAAAACAGATTGCAGTAAGAAAAACAAATTGCTGTAGGAAAAATAGACTGCTGTAGCAAAAATAAAAAAATATGGATGGAAAATCCACCTACCAGCACTTTGACTCCCTTAAAACTGGTTACTGTCCTTTATTCGTACTCCCACAGCTTCAAAAATGTGACTGCATGAGTGAAAAACAGGGGCAGAAACAGGCAGACACGTGTTTGAAAATCATGACATAAGCCTGACACATGTCAGAAATGATACAGGACACGAGTCAAACTTGTGTCTGACGTGTCAGGCTTGTGTCTTGTCTGACACAAGACTTGTCAGGTAACACACACACACACACATATATATCTTTGTTTAGGGTTTCTTCTGTGAAAAGAGTTTACAGTTTTTAAATGGGAAGTTTGGTTTTGTTAGATAAGGTTGAAAATGTAATTTTCTATTGGCAATTCTGTTTGCCCTGCAGAATGGAAGGAGCGGAGATAAATAAGAGCTTGCTTGCTTTGAAAGAATGCATACGTGCTCTAGATAATGATCAAGTTCACATTCCATTTAGAGGGAGCAAGCTAACAGAAGTACTACGAGATTCATTTGTTGGCGACTCACGCACTGTCATGATATCCTGTATTTCTCCAAACTCAGGCTCTTGTGAACACACCCTGAACACACTAAGATATGCTGACAGGTGAGAATACTTGAAAAAATGAAAAAATGAAGTAATGGCATCTTTATTCTGTGGGATTACATTATTGTTTCCCATTGACAGCAGATATCTGTTGTTAATGCAGGGTTAAGAGTCTTTCAAAATCTAGCAATTCAAAGAAGGATATGAGCTCTCCTGCTACAACACTGAGAGAATCATCTACTGCTCCACTGACTCTATCATCGTCTCCATCATTGCTTTCACAGTACACTTCTGAAAATAATAGCTTGGATCTTCAAAGTGATTGCAATAGATTTGGCTGGCATAAACAGTCAGATGGTGATACTTACAAGCATTTTACAATGGATCATGGTCCCCCAAGTGGACGGGATGATAGCCACCTATATTCAGCATATTCAGATGCAAGAATGAACAATAATAATGCTGTTGTCAATGGGTATGATCCTTCCACTGCTGAGGAGTCACAGGAGCAAGACAAGCAAATTCCTTTCCAATCTTGGAGGAAGGGCAAAGCTGATAGATATTTTAATCAGAATCCGAGAGAAGAAGCAATAAAGATGAATAATAATGTAGCTGCTGATAGGAGGCAGAGAGATATTTCTGGTGCAATTCATACAAGATTAAAGTCTAGGGATGCAGCAGATTCAGATATGGATATTTTGGATCCTGACGAGGAACTTGATGCCATTCTTAAGGTAAGGTATTGTTGATTGCAACAGACTTACTGTATTTGTAATGTAAATTATGATCTATGAGCAATGACATTTTCTTTGTTTCCTACATTGGTAGGAAGAGGAGGATCTTGTGGTTGCTCATCGCAAACATGTTGAAGACACAATAAATATTGTTATGGAGGTGAGTTAAACTGTCTGAACTTGGAGATACATTTGTTTTCATAAGTATACATGTATGAAAGCTCAATGAAGCAATTTCTTCTTTAGTCAATAATTATGATCTCATTCTGCCAAAACACTATTGTTTAAATTTTAATCAAATGCTATTTAGGCCACAAAAACCATTACGGAGTTGAACTGGGGTCTTTATTAACTATCACATAGCCAATTTTGCTTTGGTTTCCTTATGTGTACAGGCTCCTTGGTGTTGTGGTTGCATTCAATACTGCATATTATGTCTTTGAACCTTTTGATGGATGAAAGCTGTTCCTTTCCTGAGTAGAGTAGCATATTGTTAACTGGTTAGTTTATGGAGTTATGTTTATGTGCAGGAAATGAAGTTGCTAACTGAAGTAGATCAACCGGGAAACCAGATAGATAAATACATTTCCAAATTGAGTGATATCCTTTCACAAAAGGCAGCTGGAATACTAAGCTTGCAAAATCGGCTTGCACGATTTCAGAGGCTTCTTAGTGACCAGAATATTCTGTCTTGTCCAGATGGAGTTAAACATGCATAATACAATCTACAGAAGTGCAGAAGCTACTTATTTTCTGCTGTGCACAAAAGCAGAACTTGATACAGGTTTTAAGAATCCAATGCAGGACTGCCAGCTTGATGTGCTTTCTTCCTTATCAACATATATGGATTATATTTTGGATTGGGATAGTAATACCTTATTACTGATAATAGCGTTTTCTGAGAGAGGTGTAGGTATGTAAAATTTGTATCACTGCTTGAAAATTACCTTTAGAAGGGATTGCCATATGCACCATGGAGTTGTAGCTATCATAGATCTGTATGAGTTCCACATGGTCGCAATGTGCTATGGAGTTGCAGCTTGACCAGTTATCACATGTAGAGAAGCAGTTACTATGTACAGAGATTTGGAGAAAATTGATACTTATTGAGGCCTTTGAGGGATGTGGGTTTTCCCAATTAAGGAAAACTTATTGGAAATATGAGGAAAAAGTTGTGTTTAAACTGGGTTTTGAAACCATTAGTTCGTAGATTTAATGCATGTGACAATCATTTGAAGAGGGCTTTCAAGAATGTCTACTTATCACAAAGTGAGTTGTTAGTCAATTGGCCACATCTTACAATCGCCAGGCGCATTTGAATGTTAATTGTTGTTTACTGCTATGCTTGCAATATTGTTTGAATGCTATACCTGTAGTATTGGCTTACTAGTTATTGACATTGCCATTGTAATTATGCAGAATATGAGAATTTATGTCTCTTTTGCGCATGCAATGCAATATCTGATAATGTGCTTATCCTACATTGATTCGACCAGTAACAGTAAGAAACACTGCTAGATTGGTTCAACATATTAAAGGGGGATTGAACTTATATATAATTGCAATAACATAGCAGTCATGTCAAACAACATGCTGAATTCAGATCAATCAACTCATTTCGTTACATTGAATGCTCACTTTCAGCTATCTGTGTCTGCCTGCAGTGTGCACAGCTCCCATAGTTCATTATATCCAACTTTATAAAGCAATCTCAAGACTCATAATAATGAATCTAACTGCATTTTCTAACGAGGCAACTGCATTTGGTTACATTTTTTGGTTTTCTTCCTCTTCCCCTTAGAGATCTAAAGTTTGGGGCAACTTTGTTAGAACAGCCGGAATGATCAATCCTGGCAGGGATGGAATCCTCTATTGCTATGGTTATTCCAAACATGGTGCTAGGCTGTCCTTCAAATTCACTACTTAAGAGTGGATGCTTGTTGACCGCGTCTTTTATTTGGCCCATTGCTGTTGCATCTTTGCTGCTAATTGATTCTTTTAATATATTTTGTTGCTTTTAACATATTGACTCTTGCCAGAGTTATCTAATTTTTCTAAGATATTTCAACACTACGTGTTCCTCAGAAATTTACGATTGAAATTTATTTTCCCTAATTTTTAGGCTTTTTTTTGGGCTTGGTCCAGAATTGCATCCTATTGCTGCTGATGGCCTTGAATGGCATGCACAGAACTCAGCTAATGAGGCTTCAATTGTGTTATGTAATAATCTTGTTGACCAGTCCTGACAATGAATTTCACAGGCCTCTTGTTTCAACCTTTCTTTAAAATACAATTTTATGTGCTCCTTTTCCTATTGCTCTTGAACCTGTGATAGCAGCTAAACAGAAGTATAACTCTTTTCGAAGTTAAAAGGGATTTGTTCCTCTTTCCTTTCTTGTCTAATAGATTGTATGATCTCTCAGTATTCATGGACTTTTAATGACCAATGGTACCTTTGTATTAGTTTTCCCACTCGTGTCTTCTTGTTGCATACAATCAGCACTCTTAGAACTTTTGAACCCCTATTCCCATACTTCGGCTACTGAATTGAATGTAATATCCATATGTTGGCCTTTTGCTTCCGCTACTGAATTCAATTTAATATCCATATGTTAACCTTTTGGATGCTTTGGAGTATCTTTCTTGCTTGGTCTACTGATTTTGGCTCAATTGCCCGTGGTGAAACTTGAAGAATCCGCTATCATTGTTTCTTATTCCTCCTTTCACCTTCCAAAAGTTGTAATTTCTATGTACTGCTGTTGATCTCTCATCGTTAACTTTCTCATAGTTCTTTTATCATTAACTTGTACAGCTGTTTCCTTTGTTGTTTGGTTACCCTTTTTGGGGATGGGCTGGTTACCCTTGTTTGGTTAACTTTCTTGTAGGCCTTTGATACTTTAACATTGTTGTTATGTCCCAATAGTGGCACTTGACCTAGCCCCTTCTGTAACCTGGGCTAGATCATTTCCTTTCACTTGCGTTTTGGTACTGCGACCTGCCATTTTTTTTTGTTAGGCAAAGTTGCTCCCCAAGATAAATTAGACCCAATTGCCCATTTCAACTTACAAGATTTTGGCCTATATCTCACTAGTGGTCGTTGACTGTGTACAACGAGCAAGATAAATGGAACGAATGAAGCAGCCTTGCCCCACGTGAAATACCCATTATTTTCAACTAGGCCAATTATACTTTTTATGTTCTGCCATTTGAGTGAAACAATTGATAAATAGAGGGCTAGAAAGTGCCTTGCTTTCTACCCCACCGTTAGCAGCCTCATCTTAAAGGAGGCTAGCCAGCGATGAGCTATTTGGAAAATCACTCTCTCCGGCAAATCCAGCGTTGAGTGTTTCAGCTACATCAAATCCAAGCTTTTTAAGCGCTTCTTGTATAGTGTATGGGATCATTCTTGTGAATCTTAGAGAATCAACCTTGTCAATAGCCTTAACAATAAGCTAATATTTTATACTCCAAACAAGAGTCAATTTCGGGCTCTGTAGTGATTCTACAATAGATGCCAGCCATTGGGATTTGTAAGCACACAGGCCGGACTTTGAATAATTGTCCATGTTCCAAGCTGAGTACATGAATTTCTCTTTTCCTATTTCCCCATTTTTGTTGTGGGTTGGCAACCTATTACCCCATTTTTGTAATGGGGTAATAGATCAACAAGAAATGCATATAACTAATTGAAACTGAAAACCAAACATACACAGATAAATGCACAATTTTTTACGTGGTAAAACCTTGACAGGGTGTCAAGGAAACCTCCACGGGGCAAGGGATTGGAAATTCTATTTAATCAAGAATGATTCTCCACACATTACAAGCTTCTCGGGCCATCCCAATTTAACATAGGCTACTTTGTTACATAACTGCCTCTTCAGTTAAAACCGACTCTCCGGTAAATTCCATATAATTACAATTAGTTGTCATACTTCAACAAACTCTACCTTGACAACAATTTTCCTAATCCATTGCCCATGCCCATTCATCATCTCTTCTGCAAGCCAAGAGAAGTGAGACACCATCTCAGCTTCTCTACTGTAACTGGTTTTGTGAATATATCTGCATGATTTTCCCGTGTACAGACCTTCTTGAGAACTACTTTGTTGCCTTCGATTACATGTCTCACAAAGTGATACCTTACATCGATGTGCTTGGTCTACTGTGATAGGTTGGATTTGTAGCCAAATGAATAGCACTTTGACTGTCACAGAACACATTCACTTTCTCCTGCATCCTTTCAATCTCATCAAGCAGACCTTTCAACCAGATTGCCTCCTTGCAAGCATCTAAAGTAGCTATATACTCTGCTTCAGTAGTGGACAAAGCAATTGTCTCTTGAAGCTTTGGCATCTAGTTGATTGCTCCACTTGCAAGAGTAAAATCATAACCTGTAGTAGACCTCCTTTTGTCCAAATCACTTGCATAATCAACATCCACATATCCGCAGACTGAACCTTCATGACCATCAAAGCTGATGAAATGGTCACTTGTGCCTCTCAAATACTGAAGCACCCATGTCACTGCTCGCCAATGTTCTTACCTTAGATTTGCCATGAACCTGCTGACAACTCCAACTCCATGTGAAATCTCAGGTCTTGTAGATACCATCACATACATTAAGTTGCCTACCGCATTTGCATATGGTACATGAGACATATACTTCTTTTCTTCATTAGTTCTAGGACTTAAATCCAAAGAAAGCTTAAAATGGGAAGCTAATGGAACATTAACAGGTTTTGCATTGTTCACACTGAACTTTTCAAGTACTTTCTCCACATACTTCTATTGTGATAACCAAAGCTTACCATTTTTCCTGTCTCTGTGTATCTCCATGCCCAAGATATGGTTTGCCACTCCAAGATACTTCATATCAAATGTCCTAGAGAACTGAGCCTTTAACTTGTTGATTTCTTCCATGCTTTTGCTTGCAATAAGCATATCATCAGCATACAACACCAACATAATGAATATGCCATTGAAACTTTTGAAGCATACACAATGATCATACTCACTTAAAATTTCGGCTCACAATGAAGGAGTCAAACTTCTTGTAGCATTGCATGGGCGATTGCCTCAGGCCATACAATGATTTCCTGAGCTCGCAAACTAATATTTTGCTATGACCTTGTACAAAACCTTCTGGCTGATCTATATATAACTCTTCATCCAAATCACCTTGAAGGCAGGCTATTTTAACATCTAACTGTACTAATTCAAGGTCAAGTAATGTAGTTAGTGCTAACACAGTACGAATAGAAACAAGTTTAACCACTGGTGAAAGAATTTCATGAAAATCAATACCTTGAACCTGAGAATACCCTTTTGCAACTAGCCTCGCCTTATACCTATCAATACTTCCATCAACTTTTCTCTTCAACTTGAAGACCCATTTGCACCCAACAACACTTCTCCCTTCAGGAAGTTCTACAAGATCCCAGGTATTGTTCTTGGCTAAGTAATCCATTTCTTCTTCCATAGATTTTTTTTCCATATTTCGCTATTTGCATCATCTACTGCTTCCTGATAACAAGAAGGTTCCCCATCTTCAGTAATCAATGCAAAAGATGAAGCAAAATCTTCATACCTTTTGGGTGTTTTTCTTTCACTTGTAGACCTTCATAGAGTGACAGGTTGCTGAATTGGTTTTGGAATTTCTCCAGTTTCCTTTGCTTCTTCACCTTTTTCATCAGAAGTCTCTCCTTCCTTTCGACTTTCTGGAAAATGTTTAGTCTACAATTGAATTTGCTGATTTGGCAATACTTGTTCTTCAACTTTTCCAACATCTGATTTTAGAAGAGAAGATTCATCAAATGTCACATCTCTACCAATGACTATCTTCCGTGAAGAAGGATCCCACAACCTATATCTTTTCATTGCATAATCATATCCAACAAAGACATAACATTTCGATTTTGGATCTAATTTTGAACGTTGATTTCTAGGAATAAGAGCATAGGCATCACAACAAAAAATCTTCAAATGTGAATAATCACAAGACTGACCCGACCAAACTTCTTGAGGAATTTTACAGTTTATGACAACTGAAGGTGATCTGTTAACTAAATAACAAGTAATAGATACTGCTTCTGCCCACAACTCCTTTGGCAGGTTAGCATTGCTGATGATGCTTTTGGCTCTTTCCATAACAGTCTGATTCATACATTCAACAACGCCATTTTGTTGAGGAGTATAAAGAACAATTTTATGTCTCCCTTCATCCTTACAGAATTGTTCAAATTCTAAAGAAGTAAATTCACCGCCATTGTCAGTTCTTAAACATTTAATTGATTTGCATGTTCTATTTTCCACCATAGCTTTAAATTGTTTAAAAACATTAAATACATAAGCTTTCTTTTTCAAGATATAGACCCAAGATTTTCGAGAGAAACCATCAATAAATGTTAAGAAATATAATTCACCTCCATAAGACACAGTGGGAGATGGTCCCCAAAGATGAGAATGAATGTAGTCTAAAATTTGTTTATTATTATGATTTCCAGTTTTGAACCTTTGTTTACATTGTGTTCCATACACACAATGTTTACAAAAATCCAACTTCAAGGATTTCAAATCAGGAAGCAACTTGCGGTTCATCAGTACCTGAAGACCTTTCTCGCTCATGTGACCCAACCGTTGATGCCATAGACGAGAACATTCTTTTGTTTTTTCTGATACAATCACTGCTTCACTAACTTGAGTGCTTCCTTTGAGTCTGTACAGATTTTCGACCTTTTCAATGTTTATAACAACCAAGGCTCCTTTTGAGACTTTCAACACTCCATTCTGACCTGTTAATTTATACCCATTTGAATTCAAAACTCCCAAAGAACTCAAGTGTTTCTTTAATTTAGGTACATGCTTAACATCATATAATGTTTTAACATCATCATACATTTTAATTTTTATATTTCCCATCCCAACAGTCTGACAAGATGCATTATTTCCCATAAACATAGAACTACAATTTACAACTTCAAATGAAGTAAACCAACATCTGTGCGGACTCATGTGACGAGAAGCACCAGAGTCTAACAATTAATTTTCAATATCTTGATAGACATTACAAACAGGTAGAGCTTCAACAGTTAAAAATTCATCAATCATACCTGAATGAACTTGATTTTCTTCCTTATTTTGGTTTTCTGACTCTTTTTGTTTCCAACGGTCTTATTTGAGGTGTCTAATTTTATTGCAGTACCAACTCGTGGCTTTACACTTCTTGCTGTCCTTTGATTTTGATCTGGAAGAACCCCTTTCTTTCTCCCCTATTTCCTTTGACCGGCCTCTGGCTACCATGGCTTCTGGTGCAGATGTTTCAATACTGGATTTTCTTCGTACTTCTTCAGATAACAGAGCACCCACAACTGATTCAAATTCAAAGAATCAACGATGATTAACTGATTGAAGTTACGAAGTGGTCCCATGAATTTGGCAGAGAACACAACAAGGTTATAACCTTGTATTTTTCATGAATTTTAACTTCTATATCTGACAATTGACAAATAAGTGTATTTAAAACATTTAAATGATCTGCAACTTTTGTACCCTCCTTCATCTGAAGACTGTACAATTGTCTTTTCAAATAAATTCTATTAGTCAATGATTTGGTCATATACAAAGTTTCTAGTTTTTCCCACAAACCTTCAACTGTTTTCTCTTCAACAATATTAAAGAGAAATTCATGTGCCAGGCATAACGTGATGGCACTGAGGGCTCGGGCCTCCAAGTAGGGGTAATGTTAAGGATGGAAAATTATTTTGAAGTTTAAAAAATTGGCGAATCTCTCTAGTACTTAATATGCAAACTATAAAATTTTTATTGATGTATTTGTAAAATTCCTGAAATTTATAATGATTTTATATATACTCTCTATATAATGTTGGCGATTTTTAACGTAAAATAATTTTATATTGTAAAATTTGGGCGAATAATTTTTAAGAAAAATGGAAATTGGCGAATCTTTTTTTTTGGAAAAATCATGGAAAATTAGCTCATCTGCGAATATTAGCCCCTAAAATTTTCCATGCCTCCAAGTCCTCTCAGTTCGAATATGTCATGCTTGTAGGTTTTTTTTCACCCCGTCTAATGCTTTGTGCAACTCTTGTTGCACCAACAAGTCTCTATCTTTCAGTTTCCACAATGCGAAATTGTTCTCCTCGGTGAATTTCCCCACTTCGAAGTTTGCATTCGACAATTTTGCCATTTCTTTCTATTATGGTTTTATAGTTTTCCAACTAGGGTTTTTTTTTTTTTTTTGAAATAAAATCTTATTTCTTCAGCTAGGGTTTCAAAAATATGATTTCCTTCTGTTTCCCAACTTCTAATCAGTTTCTTATAAAACTAATTCTTGTAAATTTAAAGAAAAAATTCTGAAATTGCTCAACAATTTTTTCAGTTTGTCTTCAAAAAATCCTATTCAAATTTCTAGATGTAGGAATTTACAGGGTAACTTCCTTAGATCAAACACCAAAGGTCACTGCTCACAAACATATCACAAATCAGAGCACCGGTATTTGACGTGGTTAAAACCCTCGAAGAGGGAAACAGTCCATGGCTTGAGCCAACACGACCACTTCAGACAATTTATTAATATAAAGAAAGAAAATTTACATAAGTTTCTCTCATAAATGGTTACCAGACAAATGACCCTCCATGCTCTTTAAATAGAGATCATGGACCAATCGGGTGTTAAGCCACGGATCAAGTGCCAGTAATACCGAGGAGAGAGTGAACCATCGGATCACTACATATCGTGACCGTCGGATTATAAGTTATAAATGTACATAGTAAAGAAACACACTTTACCTAACTCTGCACTATACCAAGTTATATTTAACTATTTCCTACGTGTCTGAATATCCTAACACCCCCCTTTAAGAACAACTTGGGATAGGATTGAAAGATTTACAAAGGTGACACAAAATGATACTATTTCCTATGTGTCGAAATATCCTAACATCTCCCCTTAAGAACAATTTGGTATAGGATTGAAGGATTTACAAAGGTGACACAAAAGGAGACTATTTCCTATCTGTTGAAATATCCTAGCATCCCCCCTTAAGAACAACTTGGGATAGGATTCAAGGATTTAAAAAGGTGATACAATAGGAGAAGGAAGGAGGCATAGAGCCTATCGCCCATTAATGATAACATTCCTGAACTCCAAGCATAGATCGAAGTTTGGTAAACTTCACTTCTGTGAGAGCCTTTGTAAAGATATTGACAACTTGATCATTGGTTGAACAATACTGCACTTCAAGAACACGATCATGAATGAGCTTTCTGATGAAGTGTATATGAAGCTCAATGTGTTTCATATGATGATGCTGAACTGGATCTTTGCATAGTTGAATGGCACTGTGATTATCACACCAAAGTGTAGTTGGATGCTGTTGATGAAGACCAAATTCAGACAGGTCTGACGAAGCCACATGGCTTCCTTGTTAGCTTCAATTGCACCACGATACTCTGCTTCTGCCAAAAAGAGAGAAAAGGAACTTTGTTTCTTACAAGACCAAGTAATAGGCCTTGAACCAAGAGTGAATACATAACTTACAGTAGAATTTCAATCATCAGGGTCACTAACCCAATCAGAATCAGTGAAACCAATCAACAATGGAGATGCTCCCTCACTGTAATGAATCTTGAACTAAATTGTAATGCGAATATATCTAAGTATGCTTTTAGTTGCTTTCCAGTGACTTTCATGAGGTTGGTGCATAAACCGAGCAACAAGACCAACGACAAAGGAAAGGTCATGATGGGTATGGGTTAGATACAGAAGTTTACCAACAAGTTGACGGTATAAGGTAGCATCAACTTCACTAAAAAAAGGTATGCTATTGTGTCACCTTTGTAAATCCTTCAATCCTTCAATCCTTATAAGGTATCTCTAAACTCTTAGGTTCTAAGGCTTTATGTTTCACATATGGAATATGGGCCCAAGCTTCACTTCCAAAAACACGAAAGTGGCTTACCTCTGGTTTGATTGAGCTCCAGGCTTCTTCAGGAGTTATATTCCTTAAAACCTTAGTAGGAGTGCAATTCACGATGTAATTTGCACAGTTAATTGCTTCTGCCCAAAAATTAAGACTAGGTCCTTTAGATTGAAACATACAGTTAGCCATTTCTTTTAAGGTGTGATTCTTCCTTTAAGCTACACCATTTTGTTGTGGAGTATATGGAACAATATGTTGCAATTGAATGCCATGCTCGGTGCAAAAGTTGATAAATTTGTTGTTAACATATTCTCCTCCATTGTATGATCTTAACTTAAGAATTTGATGTCCAGATTGTTTCTCAACAAACGCCTTAAAGGCAAAGAACATGTTAAAAACTTCACTCTTGAGTTTTAAGAAGTATATCCAAGTGTGTCTGGAAAAATCAATAATGTAAGTTAAGAAGTATTTGCAGCCAGAGAAAGAAACAACGGGAAGTAGACCACATAAATCACTGTGCACAAGCTGCAAAGGTGCTGAAGCGTGCCAAGAGGCACGTTTATCAAAACTATCTCGATGATGTTTTTCGAGTACACATATGGTACAAACACCATCTTGGCAAGATACCATAAGAAGACCTGTCACCATATTTTCTTTACATAGAGTTTGAAGAGAGCGATAATTTAAGTTACCAAATCGCTCATGTCAAAGTTTGTTCACTTCATCATTATGAGAAAAAAAAACAGAGGGAAGACACGATGACCCAAATTTGTCAAACTTATACAACCTTGTGGAATCATTAGCGATGCTAGTAGCTAAAATGTGTCTAGGATCTTTGAGGTCCTTAATTACAACATCATGAGGTGATAATTCTACTGTTTTCCCTTCACTTGAATGAGTTATCTGATAAACAGATAGAAGGTTGCAGGACAAGGTAGGAACACATAATACAACATTAAAATGACCATTATCTAAATGAATGGTTCTAGATCCTACAACACTAAGAGATCTATCATCACCAACATAAATATTTTTGGAGTTACAATCATTTAAAGAAGAAAACATGGCTTTATTTTTGGCCATGTGGTAAGAGGCTCCAGAATCAATGAACCACTCATGAGAATGAGAAGAAGAAGATATATTTAATGCATAACCAGATCATGTTGCTTGACAACCACAAGCAAAAAGTGCCATTCCTTAAGATGAAGTTGAAGAGTTCTCCAAATTGATGTGGTGCTTCTTCATTGCTTCTTCCAAGGCTTCCATCTTAAAACATTTTGACTCTACATGGCCATCACAATTACAAAAGTTGCAATGTCTATCTATTTTCTTCCCTTTGTTTTATTTGCCTTATTAGTTTGTTGAGTTGCTTTTTTAGTTTGCGGCTGAAATTTCTTAAGACCCTTGTTTGGTTTATGACCATTATTTTTAGGGTACTGCTTTTTGGGATTCTTTTGATATGGTTGTTGTTGGGCTGCTAAGGCTTTCTTAGAAGAGTTTCTAGTATTAATAAGACAAGGTGTAAGAGTTTTTCTTGTTTTCTTATCAAAGAATCACAAAATGCATCAAAAGAGGGGGACTTGTAGGCCATTCCTTGAGAAATGAGGGCTTCTCTAGTGGAATGGAAGGTGGAAACAAATATAGAGTATACAGGGCCAAGCTTAGCAAGAATGGAATAGATAAGGCTACCATCTTCGTTTTTGACCTTACAACCTTCTAAAATAAGTCTAAGGGTCTTGAATTTGGACAAAAATATTCAATAGAGGAGAAATTATTGGGGTCCAAAGAAAACAACTCATTTTCAAGTTGGTGGGCTCTGATTTTATTTTGAATGCCAAAAATAGTATTTAGTTTTTTCATAGCTGCATCAGGGGTGTCAATTTGTTGGATATGAAATCGAAGATCTTGAGCAATAGACATTCCTATCAACCCTCATGTTTGATCTTGTTTATTTTCCCATTTAGTGGCTTTGTCTCCATTGGTAGGTTTAGTTTCTTGTCTTGTGGCTATTTTATAAAGCACTTTACTCTAAGTAAGTCTATCATGTAGGATATCCACTGGAAATAATTGGCGCTGTTAAGAATAACCAGGCATGCACTTTCCATTTAAAAAAAAATGAAGCTGAAAAGGATGAAACTAACTGATCCAATGAAAAGATCTCGTAAAATTAGGCTGGTTAAAAATAATGGCTCAGAAAACGACTTTCAGATGAAGAAGTTACGCCCTTTTGAAAAAAAAGTGTTGTAAATGACAAATAGTTACGTGAAAGGTTGAAAGTTGATGATGAAGTTCTACTTTAAAAAAAAATCCCCCCCTTTCCAAACTTAATACAATAAGCTCACTTTAAAAAAAAACTACTTTATGTAACCCACTTTTATATATAAGTGAGAGTTACTTTTTCATGTGTTTTTTTAAATAAAACCCTCTTTTTAAAATCGACAACTTGCCAAAAGGCTTTATAAGAAAAAGTAACTTAACAAAAACTTTTTACAAAAAGAATCTTGAGAAATAGACTTGAACCCAATACCTCTATTCTCATATACTAACTTTACACCAAGTGAGCTAGTAAAATGATTATGTAATTGTTTGAAAGGAGGAAGTGTGTGTGTGTGTGTGTGTGTGTGTTTTTTTTTTATTCTCGATGTACACGAAATATGTGCAAAAAAAAAAAAAATACAAGCCTTATGAAAATATGTTAGATTTTTGGTTAGTCTTACCGGAAACTATCATTTTTTCACTATTTTTGATTTCCCGAGATCGCACAAAGACGTGGGGAAAGAGCATACGTAGCAAAAAAAAATTCTTGTCTTCCTGTTTATGATTTTCCGAGATCGCACACAACGCAAAGCATACACAGAGAAGGGGGTATAGATCCGACAATTATAAACTTGGGTAACCGAAAACCTTTTTGCATGAAACGAAATGGGTGTCTCACTGTAGCAGATGCTCCAAACACAACAGAGCAGTTCTCTCGGCCCAAAAGTAGTCAGAAATAGTAGATCTGGAAAACGACAGTCGCATGCAGTCAAATCGACTTCATATTTGGATCAACAATGGATGCGGCCCTCAAAATGGCTTTGATACCATGTAGGAATTTACAGGGTAACTTCCTTAGATCATACACCAAAGGTCACCGCTCACAAACAGATCACAAATCATTACATCAATATTTGACGTGGTTAAAACCCTTGAAGAGGGAAACAATACATGACCTAAGCCAACACAACCACTTCAGGTAATTTATTAATATAAAGAAAGAAAATTTACATAAGCTTATCTCATAAACGGTTACTGGAAAAATGACCCTCCATGCTCTTTAAATAGAGATCATGGACCAATCAGGTGTTAAGCCACAGATCGAGTGTTGGTAATATCAAGGAGAGAGTGAACTGTCGGATCACTAAATATCGTGACTATCAGATTATAAGTTACAAATGTACATAGTAAAGAAACACACTTTACCTAACTCTGCACTATACCAAGTTATACTTAACTATTTCCTATGTGTCAAAATATCCTAACACCAGAAACCTTCTTCAATTTCCTCTTCAAACAATTCTGTTTTCTAAATCGTCTGTGGGGTCTTGGTTTAACGGTGATGAGGCACGCTGTTATAGCACTCATCACAAGTTCAATTCCTTTCCCCGATCGGGGTGATGTATTTGAACATGTCGATGGAGATGGAGTAAAAAAAAAGAGAAAATGAAAGGTACTACCAAACTTACAAAAAAATAAATAAATTATGTTTTCTAAATCCTTTTCAACAATTCTGATTTCTTAAGGAAAGATTTAGAATAACTTTGAGATTGCGAAAAAAACTAATTTGCAGAATTTATTTTCATAGAGCTTCAGACCCAACCTCAACAGAATACCTGCAAGCATGCTGTTAAAAAATTAAAAATAAATTACCCGGACTCCTTTTTTTGTTTTCAACAAAACGATGGCTCAGCTCCCTGATCAAATCGACTCACTCGTCTGGACAACATCACCAGCTGATAAAATCGGCTCCTCTAGATCAACAACGAATTCCTTTTTTTTTTTTTTTTTTTAAATATATATATATATATATATATATATATATATATATATCGGTTCTTGCATAGGGTTACGCCTTTGGAACTTTCGGTTATGCTCTCAACTGATCTGCACGTCTGGCGGAAGGCTCCCAACTGGCGGCTGCGAATTTTATCTACACCACGACGTAGTTCTGCACGATGAATCGACTTCAAACCCTCTATCTAGTTCATCTTATGTCTTCTTCTCTGCTCACGAATGGCCTCTTCACTCACAACTAGTCTACACAAACTTCTGATGATTTGTCTTCATGCATTTTCTCAATCGACAGAAACCTACGCCACGTTTCTTGGCTTTCCAGCAAATTAAAATGTTGTCGATTTTTCTGGCGGCAAGTCCTTGATCTTCGACGACTCGCAGTGTGCAGGATCACAACAATTTAAACAAGCGTATTCGGCGGATTTCTCTGTCTTCTGTGCTCTGATACCACCTCTTAGGTTTTGGAACATATCAACAAGAAATGCATATAACTAACTAAAACTGAAAATCAAACATACACAGATAAATGCACAATTTTTTACGTGGTAAAACTTTGACAGGGTGTCAAAGAAACCTCCTCGGGGCAAGGGATTAGAAACTCTATTTAATCAAGAATGATTCTCCACACGTTACAAGCCTCTCTGGCCATCCCAATTTAACCTAGGCTACTTTGTTACATAACTGCCTCTTCAGTTAAAACTGACTGTCTGGTAAATTCCATTTAATTACAATTAGTTGTCATATTTCAACATATGTGTGGGTATGCTATCCAATTTGATGGTTGTTTTTAGGTAAGGCCATCTTGTTTGCCTCCTGATTTATCAAGACTGTTATTGTTGATTTGTGTGGTTGTTTGTTATTTCCTTACCTATGCTGGTTACCAATCAATTCATTGTGGTTTGACAACCTAGTTTCAATAATAGTTTATTAATTTTAACATTATAACATATTGTAATAATCACCATAATTAACTTGATTTGATTAAGAAACAAAGTGTAAAAGCTTTATGGGATGTTTATGCAAAAGATTGTGGACAAATAACATAGAGCGTGTACTTAAGATGATGAAGACTTTTTGTTTTGTTTCTTGTACATATTTTTAAAATTATGTTAGAACTATATTGATTTTTGGTCGGAGCCAACCCACATATTGGATGGAAGAATGAGTATCCAACTAATGGATGCTGTCTCTGGGATTGTGTAAGAGTTGGTGAAGCTTGAACAACTTGTGGGACAATTTTTATCCCCGATAATTGGCTCCCACCCTCAACCCCTCTCCATGAGATTTTAACTTGAGACCTAATGGGGACTAAACCCCACATAAACCAATTGTTTTACACCTCATAGGTTGATTTGATTGATATGAAGATGATCATAAATGGATGATTTTGGTTAGCTAGAATATTTTTCATGTTAAATGGTTGGTATGAATAAAGGTGGAGCGGGAATATCTTTTTTATAAATCCCTACAAGTGGTTTCCACATTTGAGTTGTAATTGGTCATTGTTTCAAGCACACAACTCAAAACAATAGCTAGATTGGTTATTGAATAGGGGTATGATAACATGACAACCATTGTATTTTCTCAACTTTGAATTTCTTAAAAAAATGTATATTCACATAATTCAAGGACTTTGTGACAAATGTTTATACATAAAGTATAGGGTACCAATGTTTACATGGTCAAAACTATCCCGCTTTATCAAGATTGTTATTATTGATTTGTACAATTGTCTCTTACTTCTTTACATGTGCTTGTTACTAATCAATCATTGTTTCATTACCAAAACAAAGTGATAGCTCATTGTGGTTTGACAACATAGTGTTTGCAATAGCTTATTAATTTTCACATTATAACATGTTGTAATAACCATCATAATTAGATTGATTTGGTTAGGAAAAAGGGTAAAAAATTTATGGAATGTTTATGCAAAAGATTGGGGATAAATAACATGTAGAAGATTGTGGAAAAATAATGTGTAGTGTATATGTAAGATGAAGGCTTTTATTTTATTTTGTTTCTTATATATATATGTGTGTGTGTGTGTATGTTAGAACTAGGTTGAGTTTAGGTTAGCATCAACCCACATGTTGGATGGAAGAACTCTATTCAACTATGGGATATTTTCACCAATATTGTGCGAGAGTTGGTGAAGCTTAAACAACTCGCGGGGCGGTTTTTATCCCCCATAATTGGCTGCCACCCTCAATTCCTCCCAATGAGATGTGAACTTGATACCTGTTGGAGACTAACCCTCACACAAATCAATTGGTTTACACCTTAGGTTATTTTTTTTTTGATATGAAGATGATCATAAATGGATGATTCTTGTTGGCTAGAATATTTTTCATGTTAAATGGCTACTATGAATAAAGGTAGTGTGGGAATTGGTCATTTTTTTAGGTATGCAACTCAAAACAATAGAAATATTGGTTATTGAATAGGGGTATGATAACACGACCACAATTTTGTCTTTTCTCAAATTTGAATTTCTTAAAAAAGCGGTATATCCACATAATTCAAGGACTTTGAGACACGTTCATACAAATAATATAGGGTAGGTCAATGCTTATGTGGTTAAAGCTATCTTGGTTATCAAGGTTGTTATTGTTGATTTGTGCAGTTGTTTTTTATTGCCTCACAAATGCATGGTACCAATCAATCATTGTTTCATTACCAAAACATGGTGACAACACATTGTGGTTTAACAACCTAGTGGCTACAATACCTTATTACTTTTCACATTATAACATATTGTAATAACCATCATAATTTAACTTGGTTTGATTATAAAAAAAGGTTAAAACTTTATGGGATGCTTATGCATAAGATTGTGGACAAATAACATGTAGTGTATACACAAGGTGGTGAACACTTTTCTTTTGTTTCTTGTATAAATATTTGTAAAATTATATTTCAGAGCCAAGGTCAACCCACATGTTGCATTGAAGATCGATCTATCCAACTATGGGATGTTGTCACCATGATTGTGCAAGAGTTGGTGAATATTGAACACCTCATGGGACAATTTTTATCCTCTATAATTGGTTGCCACCCTCAACCCCTCCCCATGATATTTGAACTTGAGACCAAATGGAGACCAAACCCCACATAAACCAACTGGTTTACATTGCATAGGTTGATTTTTGTTTAATATGAAGATGATCATAAATGGATGATTCTTGTTGGCTAGAATATTTTTCATCGTAAATGGTTGCTATGAATAAAGGTAGAGTGGGAATAGTTTTTTTATAAATCTTACAAGTGTTTTCCACATTTGAGTTGTAATTGGTCATTGTTTCAAGCATACAACTCAAAAAACTATTTAGCTTGATTATTGAATAGGGGTATGATAACATGACAACAATTTTTTTTCTCAACTACGAGTTTCTTAAAAAAAATGGGTATATTCACATAATTCAAGTACCTTCAAGCATCTTATGACAAATGTTGGTACACAAAGTATAGGGTACCAATTTTTATGTGGTTAAAACTATTAAAGAGGAAAATAGTCCAAGGTCTCAATGAACTTGACCATTTGAGACAATTGATTAATGCGAAAAAAACAGTTTACATGAACATTTCATACAATAAATCATTGTCAAATGATCTTACATTCTATTAAAATAGAGATCATGGACCAATTGGTTGTTTAACAAATGTACGATTTGTTGGATCACTTGTGTACAACATGATTGTAATTGTTGGATTACTAAAGTACGAAAATGCACTAAAGAAAAACATTAAAAGTACACTACAAGTATTGTTTTTTGGTTAATTTTTTAATAAATGTGAATCCAAGTTTTCCATTACTATAAAAGATTGCATCTTCTCATGTAATGTCTCAAAATCATGTTGGCCTCACTCTTACTAGATTTATTGGCTAATAGTGGCATACCCAAATACATAGTAAATTGGCAAAGAGACAACGATTTACATAAACTAATTGACAACCAGTGCCAAAACACTCACAAAACTAAAAGACAACCAACAATCGTCAAAATTTATGGGGACATGATGGTTTAGGGCTGAGCTAGTGGATTGCCAAGCTAATATTCCTTGTCATTTATTAAATTCTAGTGTGGAAATACCTTACATTTCTCTCAAGAACAACTTAGGACAGGTTGAAGGATTTATAAAGCGACAAAAAGAGAAGGAAGGAGACATTAAAGCCTATCCTCCCCTAATGAAAACTTATTGAACCTACACATAGATTAAAGTTTTAAAAATGTTGCTTCTATGAGGGTTTTGTGAAAATCCAAGAAACTTGATCATTTGTAAGGTAACAAAATACTTAAGTGTGTGCTCTTAAGAAAGCTTCCAAATGAAGTGCATGTGTAAGTCAATTTGTTTGTTGTGTTGATGTTCTAAAATGTTGTGTAACCAGCTTCAAAAATAGAAGAAAAGAGATATCAACGCCTTAGAAATAAGCCACTTCGAGGGGGCAACCTCCAATACATTACATAAATGCACAATTATTGGATGATACAATTTACAAAACCTCCTTTCTATATATAGGAGTCCATGGGGCCATAATGTAATCCTAGTGGGCCACAATGTAATCCTAGCTGACCTAACAATAATAATTTAAGGGCACAATAATAACAAAATGGGGGTTACAAGGGTACAATAATAACAATAAAGAGGTTACACTAACAACAATAAGGTACTATACTAGTAATATAGGGACCTAACATGCCCCTCTCCTTCAAAAAAGTGTTGTCCTCAACGCTTGAGTAGCTCTGGGTGCTTTCGTATAAAATTCTCATCCTCCCATGTAGAATCTTCAGTGGGTAAGTTCTTCCACTTGATGAGATACTCTGAAATTGATCGATTCCGTAGTTGTCGAGTTCTTGTTTCCATGACTGCTTCAGGTTCCAATATGATTTTCTCTTCCTCATCAAGTTCTGGCAATACTGTTTGAACTGGAAAATTTTCACCTATAACCTTCTTTAAGCATGAAACATGGAAAACTGGATGTACTCGCGAAGAAGCAGGAAGCTCCAATTTGTATGCCATAGTACCAATCTTTTGCAACACCTTGCAAGGACCATAGTACTTTGGCGATAATTTATTATCCTTCTTAGCTTGCTTGAGGGACATTTGTTTGTATGGTTGTAGCCGTAAAAATACCCAATCTCCTACATCAAAACTTCTCTCGCTGCGATGTTGATATGCCCGTTGTTTCATTCGATTTTGTGCCAAATTCAGGTTATCCTTTAAGAGTTGGAGAACTTCTTGCTGATGCTCGATGTGATCTTCCACCGCTTGAACCTTCGAATTTTCCCTTAAAGATGATGTGATGGATGGTGGATGATATCCATAAAGTGCCATAAATGGGGTCATTTTTGCTGCAGTATGGAAGGAAGTGTTATACCACCATTCAGCAAGAGGTAACCACTTGACCCATTGTGTTTGTTTATCAGATACAAAACAACGAAGATATCCTTCCAAACATTTATTTACTATCTCGGTTTGACCATCAGATTGAGGATGATAAGATGAGCTATGAGCTAATTGAGTACCCAAACAAGAAAATAACTCCGTCCAAAAATTTCCCGTAAAAATGGGATCTCCGTCGCTCACAATAACCCTTGGGCTTCCATGTAGCTTTTGAATTCTGTCCACAAATGTAGTAGCAACTGTACTTGCTTTAAATGGATGAGATAATGCACAAAAGTGTGCATACTTGGTAAGTCTATCAACTACCACCATGATGACATTATTGCCTTCGGACTTCGGTAAACCCGTGATAAAATCCATTGAAATCTCCTCCCAACGTTGACTTGGAATGGATAAAGGTTGTAGAAGTCCCGGGGTCTTAATTGTCTCCACTTTATTCTGATGGCAAACCAAACATTCCGCCACAAACTTTTGAATATCAGATTTAAGGCCATCCCAAAAAAAATCTTTCTTCACCCTGTGGTAAGTTTTTAAAAATCCTGAGTGTCCTCCTAAAGGAGAAGTGTGCAATTCCAGAAGAATCTTTTTTTTTTAGTTGGGAATTCTTACAAAGATATAAGCGATCTTTGTACCATAAGGAATCATTTTTCCAACTAAATGTATCAGATGTACTAGGATCTTGCTTCAACTTTTGAATGAGTGTCCATACATCTTTGTCCTTCTTCCATTCATCTCTTGCTTCAGTTATCCAATCTGGTTGGATAATAGAAATGGCACAAAGCAATGCTTCCACCTCTTCATTCTTTCTTGAGAGTGCATCTGCAACAACATTAAGATTTCCTTTTTTGTAGATTATTTTGAAGTCATAACCCAACATCTTTGTGACCCATTTTTGCTGCTCTTCTGAAGATAGTATTTGCTCCAAAAAGTGTTTAAGACTATCATGATCAGTTTTTACCTTGAAGTGTCTTCCCATTAGGTAAGTTCGCCATTTCTTTAGTGCATGCAGTATTGCTAACATTTCCTTCTCATAAATAGGTTTCCGTAAATACTTTCCTTTGATTGGACGACTTTCAAAAGCAATGGGTCTTCCTTCCTGCATTAAAACCGCACCAATTCCATTTCCTGAGGCATCACATTCCACAATAAAGGTTTTTGTGAAGTCTGGCGTAGCTAAGACCGGTGCTAGGCACATTGCCTCTTTAAGTCGTTCAAAGGCCTTAGTTGCTTCAGGAGTCCATGAAAATGCATCTTTCTTCAATAATGTTGTTAGAGGTGCTGCTATTCTCCCATAATTCTTAACAAACTTGCGATAATACCCTGTTAACCCAAGAAATCCTCGCAACTTCTTTATGGTTGTGGGGACTTTCCATTCCATAATGGCTTTAATTTTGTTAGGGTCTACTTTAACACCCTCGTGAGATACAATATGACCCAGATATTCCACCTCTTGTACTCCAAAGAAACATTTGGATTTTTTTGCATATAATTGTTTCTCCTGCAATAGTTTGAGCACCCTGTCAACATGTTGAACATGATCCTTTCAAGACCTGCTGTAGATTAGTATATCATCAAAAAATACTAGCACAAATTTTCTAAGGAAGGGTTTGAAAATGGAATTCATCAACCCTTGAAATGTAGAAGGTGCATTGGTAAGGCCAAAAGGCATGACCAAAAATTCATAATGACCCTCATGAGTTCGAAATGTCGTTTTTGGAATATCTTCAGTCTTCATTCTAATTTGATGATATCTTGAACGAAGATCCAACTTGGTAAAATAAATTGCTCCATGTAATTCATCCAATAATTCATCAATCACAGGAATGGGAAATTTATCTTTAATGGTGAGCTTATTGAGCTCCCTATAATCCTGACACATTCGCCATGATCCATCCTTCTTGTGTACCAATACTACAGGAGCAGAGAAAGAACTTTGACTAGGTTGAATTATACCCTCCTCTAACATTTCTGCAATCATACGTTCAATTTCGCTCTTTTGGACGTAAGGATATCTATAAGGCCTGATGTTTGGAGGAACACTTCCTGGAATCAAATGAATAGCATGATCATGATCACGAATAGGTGGGAGTCCTTTGGGAGTTTCAAACACCTTGGAATGATTGTCCAAGACTTGTTGGAGATCTGCACAAATAGATGATTTTGATGTCGGAACTTCTAGTGAGCATAATTGTGCAATTACGCCTCGTTGTTCTTTCTTTAGAAGCTTTGTCATGCCATTAGAGCTTACGATCCTTCCTGGCTTCCCTTCAATACCCCGTAATTCGACTTCCTTTCCTTCTGAAAAAAATTTCAAGAAAAGTTCTTGAAAATTAAAAGCTACCGTCCCTAAGGATTGTAACCATTGTACTCCTAGTACAACATCAGCACCTCCCATAAGAATGGAAAGCATTGGACTAGTCAACACATATTCCCCCATGGTTAGCTTGATATTATGGCATTTTCCAGAGCAATTTATAGTTCCTCCATTTGCAACCATCACTTGACATTCTGGTGCTGGGTATAGGAAACAATTTAATTCCTTTGCTACCTTATAATGAATAAAATTATGGGTGCTACCTGAATCAATCAACACTATTACCCTTTTCTTCTTTATATGTCCTTCTATCTTGAGAGTTTGAGGAGTGGTAATTCCTGCCAGTGCATTACACGATATGGTCGGATTCATTTCTTCCTCTTCTCGGGGTGGTTCCTGGTGTATATCCTCTTCTTGTTCATTTTCTTCTTCTTCTTCACAATCTATGTAAAATAATTTCTTCTCAGCACACTTATGACCTTTAGTGTATTTTCTATCACAACCGTAGCAAAGCCCTTTTGCTCTTTTTTCTTCCAATTGTTGTGGTGTCAACCTTGTAGGTTGTGGAAATCTAGGCGTAGCAACACTTCCTTCTTTATAGAATTGAGTGGTAGGCTTGCTTGTCGCCATAATTTTACATTCAACTTTTCTTGCCAACCTGAATGCCTTCTCCAATGAATCAGGTTCCAAAACGCGAACTTCATGTTGGATGTTATCATTTAAAGTGCCTATGAAGAGATCAATCTTGTGTTCCTCTGGAATATCAGTTACCCTTATATTCAATTTTTGGAAGTCCTCAATGTGTTGCCCCACTAAACCCTTTTGTTTTACATTTATCAATTGGCTAAAGAAGGTGTTGCTCTTTGTATCCTCATAATGTGCTATCATTTCCTCCGTAAAAATTGACCAAGTGACAATTTTTTTACGGGAGCAAAGCCATTTATACCATACAAATGTATTTTGTTCTAAATGTAAAGTTGCAATGCGTACCTTTTGTGTGTTTTGCACGTTATGGAGATCAAAATATTGCTCCATCTGTAGTATCCATGTTACAGGATCCTTTCCATCAAACTTCCTCATATACATTTTTGGAATATGGTGGTTCTTCCCGCCAACATTAGAGTTTATGAAATCACGATTAACATTTATTTTGTTCTCATCATGAGGTTCCT
This sequence comes from Pinus albicaulis, assembly GCA_034641835.2. NCBI lineage: Eukaryota > Viridiplantae > Streptophyta > Pinopsida > Pinales > Pinaceae > Pinus > Pinus albicaulis. The sequence goes on along the minus strand of CM076575.1, from coordinate 239,726,188 downwards.
CTACTATATTTCCGCCATTAGGAATCATTTCGGGTTTAAGTCATTACCCAAGCCTTCCATGTATGCTTTTACATTATTCTTTCATGTTTTTCCATATCCATTTAGTTTACGTTCAATTTCCATGCCATTCCATTCTAGTTTCAAGGTTATCCATTCTAGTTTCCACGCCTTCTTTCTTTACCAAACCGTCTACCTTTCAGCAGAATACTATCCATCTTAGCTTCCATGCCTTTCTTCAAACTATCCATCTTCACTTCCACGCCTTTCTTCAAAACTTCCATTTCATTTTTTGTTGCTTTTTGCGAGAGTGAAATTTGTTGCACTTGCTCTTGTAATTTTGATAGATCATGTTGCAATTCTTCATCTTCATGAGTCATGGTAGAGCCTTCTGAAGGCTTAATGGGTGTTGACCTTAGGCGCCACTAGAACCAATATATTAGGTTGTTTTCTGAGCCTTATATTTTGAAATTGTGTTTATCTCTTGTGATTGCGATATTCAATATTCAATTGACTGAAGTAGCCTTCTGAATTTTTGGCCTGCCAGGTTCCAACTGATTGACTTGATTTGGATTCTCCAAGACAAAGTTGTGTCCAATCTCCCACAATGACCTAATTATGGACTGGTTAAGTAGAGTGAACTTGTACGGCTTACCACGTGTCACTGTTTCATCCTTCGTCTCTGAAATTGATAGCCAAGAAACTGAGTTCTGTGTACTTGCAACCAATTTTTACGGCACTCCAATCCGATGCCCAAAGAGAGAGTTATTGAACTTTTCCCACGATCACCTCTTTGAGAAGAAATTCAGGAGCCTAAAAAAGCACCACCTTCCACAGATCATATCTCCAAAAATATTGCGAACCAAGCTCTGAAACTTTTTGAAGAATTTTCAGGATTCAGCTTCTCGCAATTGCTACCTAACTTCAGATTTCTGGAACTGTAGAAAAAAAGTTAGAAAGAATTCAGTCGACATGAACCTGTTTAGGAGCCTCGAAAAAAGAAAAATAACTTCCACAGATCATATCTCCAAAATCATTGTGAATTCAAGCTCGAAATGAAAATTTCTCAAGATTTTAGCTTCGGGACCCTAAAAATTTGAGCTTCAAGTTTAAGAGAAAAAAGTTATAGGAAAATTCCACGATGACCTCGTTGATACAATCAGAATCAAACCCTCCATTTTGTTGTTACACCAGTCACAAAGAAGAAAGACATCACGTCTAGAAATAAGCCACTTCGAGGGGCAACCTCCAATACATTACATAAAATAATTTTAGATGATACTACAAACCCTCCTTTCTACATAGGAGTCTACAAATACAATGGTCCTGTATAAATATATGTAATCTCATTTACCCAACAAATAATTTAAGGGCACAATAATAACAAAATGGGGGTTACAAGGGTATAATAATAACAATAAGGAGGTTACACTAACAAAAATAAGGGACTATACTAGTAATATAGGGACCTAACATAAAAGGCTCATTGGTGAGATAAATGACACTTTGATTATTGCATTAGAGCGTGTTCAAATGTTGTTTCTAGAATCCAAACTCTAAAAAGATCTATCTAAGCTAAATAACTTATTGATTGGTGCAAGATGTTGCTCAATATTCTAGTTCAATTGAAGAAATGCAAAAGGTGTAATTTTTTTTGCAAGTTCAAGTGATAGGTTCAAAACCAAGGTTGAATAAATAACCTAAGATGGATTTATAAGCATCATGGTTCTTGGCCTAGTGTGATTATGTAAAACCGACTAACATAGGAGATTTCCTTGAATTGTATTATTACCAAAGCGAACTATGCCTTGGATATATACTAAAGTATCTACTTGGCTTTGTACTAATTGTTTTCTTGAGATTCTTTCATGTATTGGGTAACAAGATGAACTCTAAAGGAGATGTTGAGTTGAATATATGTACATAAAGTTACCAAATGATGATCAATACAAACTACTTCCACTTTGGTGAGGCATAATTGGTAGAAAGTTTAACTCCATACTGAGAGGGAGATGGGGCTAATTTTATGATCTATGTGAAAGAAACAAAGGTCACATGTATATTTAGGTAGGGATAGAGAAATACTTTCTTAGCTTTTCAAAACATAAAATGCCAAGAAAATAGTGGAAGTGTCTTAAGTTTGTCATTTTAAAAATCTTCTTAAGATTGGGTTTCACACGGGTTATCCACTTTGGGTTGCTATTAGTGAGTATAAGTTCATCAACATGAAGTACAACTAAAATAAGATGGACACCTAATTGCTTAGTATAGATAGAGTCTACGTGGCATCTAAAAAAGCAAGGGTCAAGAAGGAACTAGTCCTCTTTTTCATAAGAAGTTTGAGGAAATTTTTTGAGGCCATAGGGGGATTCCTTGAAGCCATTGAATAGGCCGGAGTTGCTATCCATAAAAATTTCTTATTGTAGATCCTTACACAAGAAGGTATATTTAACATCTATTTGATGAGCCTCCCATTAATATGAAGTTTCATGATCAAGGATAAGACAAATGGATTTCATTTTGGCTATATGGGAAAATGTTTCATTGTAGTCGATACCTTCTACCTATGGAAATATTTTGGCAACCGAATGGGTCTTGTCTTTGTCAAAACTCATTTTTGACATATTTAGTCTTGCAAACATCTTTTTGTCTAAGTTTTATACATTTTAAAATATGGACTAGATCCTAAGTGTTGTTTTCCATTAAGGAAACAAATTCTTCATTCATGGTCATTGCACCCATATATTGATAAACAATTGAAAGATTCCCAAGGTTCCTGATCTTAAAAGAATGCCGTAGATGCAAATATTATTTTTTAGATACTTGCGGAATTATTTTTTTGCACCGAGAGGCACTTTATAGCCCAATATTAGGGAGATGTTGTCACGTAACATCATATTTAAAAATAATAAAATAATACCTACATTAAAAAATTAAAAAAGTGACTAATAACAGAAAATTTCAAGGTTAGCCATAAACAAGATGCTTCAATTTCCAACTTAATTTTACACAACTTTATATGGAGAGATAAAAGTAATTGAAAGTAAAAAAAAATTCATTTACCTTTTAGTATGAGGGAGATATGTAATTCCTTCATTACATAATAAGGAGTTGACAAATGACATGTGAAAATAATATTATTGATATTACATGATATGTACTTTATTCTATGTTTAGTTGACATGTAACATTTAAAGTAAAAATATATTAGTAACATAAAACAATTTTAGTATAAGATTATAAATAACATAATTTTATATCAACTTTATATAGGGAAATAAAATAATTTATATTATTATTTTTTCTATATATTCACTTTACATATGTAATTTATTATAGAGAAAAATAAAATTATTTACATATAACATTTCAAAAAGTATTAATTACAAAACTAATTCTATATATTTTATAAAAACAAGTGAAAATTAAAAATTTCTTATAGTTACAACATTTTACTAGCGTCTTGTAACCAACATAAACCTATATTAACTCTAGATCTACCAAAAGCCAAGAGGAATCAAATATTTGGAGGTGGAAGCCTTTCCTCAAGTTTTACATTTAAAAAGAGGTTTGCATCTTACGAGATTTAATCCTTCTCGGCCCTTCGTAGATCGAGAGTTAAGATGGATTTATGCTAATATATTTATAAAGTGAAGTTTTAATTTCTCTATATTAAAAATTTAATTTTAATCTACTCACTCCTAATTCACTTACCTGATCCACGAAGCTCTAACTATTATCTCTTTAATTCACTTACTCCAAATATTTAATATATAATCTATTAATTTACTATCCACTAACCGCCTAACCATTAACTCATAAATTTTCTACTAAATCACTAACTACTTAATCATCAATTCACTAATCTTCTTACATTATTAGCAATTATCACTAGCCTCTTAGATGATTATTCAATTACCCACTAACCCCTAATAATTAATTTCTAATCCCTAACTCACAACCCCTAATCAACTAACTGTTGGAAATGTAACTAGTTTCAGTCTTCATAATTGTTATTGTACTAATTTCAATATGTATCTTATGTGAAAAAAAAAGAATAAAAGAAAAAGTTATTATTTTAAAGCATGAGTTTCATGCTCTTTATTGATGATATTCTAGGTAAAAACATGTTCTTCATAATTTTAGGGTTTGTTAGGCCATAGAATATATTGTAACGAGTCAAGAGAGTCAAAATCATATTTATAAGACCCTTCCAGGCAAAATATATATTGTAAAATAATTTATTTTGTGTCTCGAAAGTCTTGGAAACCTCCAAAGTAAAATTCAACCTAAAGGAGGGACTTTGACCCCTTGGAAAGGCTATATAATGGAGCAAATTCAAGAGCAAATTCGACGTCATTTGAGACTCACTCACCAACGCGTTAAATCTTCCAAGAAAAGGTTTGATCTAAGGCAAGAAGCAAGGAAGGAGGAGCGAAGGTCTAGAAGGCAAGAGGAATCCAAGAATCACATAAAACTTGTTTTTGGGCTCTATATCTCTCACACGTGCAAAATTCTAGGGTTTCTACAACTACAAAGAAAGCTGAAACTGTAGGAGAAATAGTTGCAATATCAAGTTGCTGGAAGAGAGAATATCCTTTATTGACTTCATTTAACTTAGGAAAAATTGTTTTTATCTAAGGAAGGTCTCTTGAAGAAGCTGGATTAGGGTTTTTGTAGTAGCTACAAGTTCGAAGTTGCAGGACAAAATTGCAGCAAGAAGCAAGTTCTCTTGAAAGGGATGAATTGGTACTTGGAGGACTTTGTCTAGGGTTTGGGTCTTTTTTGTCTCATTTGAAGCAAATTCTATAACAAGAGAAGAGTTTTTCCGGGTTTTCCTTGGCTCAAAGCCTAATATTTGTGTCCATTGTATTTACAATATTGCTCATGATATTTGTTTGATGAAAAATATATAATAAAGAAACACAAGAATAATAAAGTTCACAAGCAAGTATTAAGGTAAAGGAAAATTGGAATTAATAGTTGCCACATGGCATTTTTCCAACATGGTTTCATAGCTAAGGTGAACAAGAAGGTAGCTGGAAGGATCATCCTACGGACATAGGAAGGAATTTATAAGGGGAATAGGAGTACCTATTGATATTGAATAAGTGATTAGGTTCTAAGTGTTAAGCTAAAAAATGGAAGTGCTCAAAATCGTTCAAAACCTGAATGACCACGAAGTGCTCGTCGCCAGGAATCCGACGCACTTCGTTTCATAAAAAACCGACTCCATATGCAAAAGTTAGATCTTGTTGTCCATTTTCTCAAACAGGAAAAAAAAAATGACAAACAACTTCCCAATCAACAGTCCATATTGCTGATGTGGCAGCTGAATGTACACTGTCAAACTTTGGTCAAAGTTCTGCAGGCAAATGGGAGGCTGCCACTTGGCAGCATGACGTTGGTTCAAATGGTTGGTAATTTGTTGAATTTTTATTGGTTAATTCAAGACCAATCGGGTGTCGACATGTGGCAAGCCCGAAAGCTTCCACGTGCCCCCCAAGTTGTTTGGTGTTATAAAAATTTTGGGACAGGTCTGGGCGAAGGTGTCGGGGTTCGACCCCGCGACCTCCTGCCAGATAGCCGCACACAACACCGTCTCACCTACGCATTAGTCCTTACAAGACAAAGAACTTTGGTTATATTTAAATTTCATATTATGCATTGGCGGGGGTAAAGTGGGGCCGGCCCCACTCCATAGAACCTATTGCTACGACCAATGGCGGGACTATCCTTAATGGCAGAGATTAAGATGTGTTTAATTAATGTGAAAACCTTTTTTAATAACATTAATCACATTTTAAATGCAGATTTGTTAAATGCGTGTTTAGCACCTAACCACCATTAAAAATTTGCTTATCTATAATTAAAATTCACTTATCCTTAATTAAATTGGTGTTATCTTGGTAGAGGAGTTGGCATAGTCTACCTTTTTTGGCAGAACTCCAAATTTGTTGGAGTTAACTGGAGTTCTCTCCAGTTTTGGAGGGATTTTTTATGCCCAAATTGAATGAAACATAAATTTTTCAAAATTCGACCAATTTGTGATAAAATAGAGTCTATCGTAGCAGATTTGGACATTATGAGCATGTTGGAGCAGGTTTCAGGAGTAGTAGAGGATTGTAAACAACACTTTTTCCCATTTTGAGCTAATACAGAGGCCCAAGCCATGGAAGATGGACCAAGGAGATGTAGCCCAAGAGGGGTGAAATCCTTCATCAAAACACTGTGTTAATGGATCATTTGATAGTTTGCTATACATTTTATTGTTGCTATTCAATAATTTGTTTTAATGTTAAAATTATCATGAGTTTAACATAAAACTTGACAAAGTTACCTGTTTAACACTCACAAATACCACAGGGAAACCTATGCACATGAAGAAAATGATCAACAATTGTTTATAATTCTGAAGATGAAATTAGCACAACAAAACTAACATTTAGATTCAGATCAAGGTGGTATCAGAGCAAAGGTTATTTGCTTGAATTTTGTGCAAGTAGGGCTTTAATGGTTACAAATTTGTGATGCTTACAAGGTTAAAGTTGCAGAGAGGAGAAGGGAAACTGTTGGTTGCTAGTCCTGAGGTTAGGACCAAAAGAGGGAGAGCCACAAGGCCACAATCTCCACCCAAATTTTCACTCCCAACTGCACTTGAAGCACCTCAAGTTATATCTCTAGTACAAGCAGTACCATAAGTTGAGATTGAATCCATAGCCATCATGTCAGGTGTAGGAGAGATTTGAGGTCTTTCAGAAGAGGAAGCATTTAAGAAGGATTTCTATGACCTAGCTGACATGGTTAGGGTCCTCTATGAAGAGAGGAGCACCAAGATGGTTGGAGGGAATTCTAAGCCTCCACATGGAGAGGGAACCTCAGAAGACAAAAATGATGAAGAGAATTATTCAAAGGATAGTGGAGGAAATCCTCCTACATCTCCACCATCTTCATCATCTTCCTCATCATCACCATCAACATCATCTTCCATTTCCACAACAAAAATTGCCCATACTCACTCAAAAACCCCGAAAGGAAAACCTCCCTTACTCAAATTGGACATTAAGTTTGCACTTCCCATGTACAATGGTGAGGTAAATGCAAAGAAGTTGGACAACTGGATTCTTCAATTGGAGGTTTATTACAGAATTCAAAACCTTCAAGAATATGACATAAAGATCCAATTGGCTTCATTGAGGCTAGAAGGAGCAACACTAGTGTGGTGGGAAGAAAAGACTCAAGAAGAAATGTGAATCCATGGTAAAATATCCATTTCTTGGGTTGAGTTTATTTCTTCAATTAAGAGAGAATTTTATCCTTGATCTTACATGAAAAAATCCATTATGAGTTGGAAAAACTTTAGGCAACTCAAGGGTCAAACAATTCAAGATTATACCTAGGAGTTTAGGAAAAGGGATTTGTTGTTAGGTGTAAACTTGCAATCCCAAGACACTCTATTGAAATACACCGGGGGTTTAAATTCCTATTTAAAACACACTATCATTATGTTCAACCCAAGAAACTTAGATGAAGTATGCGTGCAAGCCACACACCTTGAAGCAAGGGGAAAGAAAATTCAGGAAGAGGGTAGTAAGAAGAAGCCATTCAAGGGTAAGGAGAAAGAGAGGGGAAGAAAATGAAAGGGAAAGAAGAATGCAAGTGTTAAGAAAGAAGGGGATAAAGCCACATGCAAACATTTTTCCAAATAGGGACATGATGAAGCCCACTATTGGAAACTACATCTAGAACTAAGGCATAAGAAACTAAACAATAAGGGGAAACAAAACACGAAAAGTTACATTGAGCAATATGCCTACGATAATGACTTTCGAGATGTGTATGCAACCTTGAGTGAAGGAAACCAAATTGAAGAGTAATATTACCATGTACATAACATATTGTTGTATCACTTGGGCAAGTTATGTATTCCACAGGGAGAAAGAAACAATATCCTAAGGGAGGCACACACTTCATTGATTGCTGGAAATTTCGATGTAGGCAAGACAGTAATGAATCTCCAAAGGTATTGTTATTTGCCATGCATGTTTGATAACGTATCTCGTTTCATTAGAGGATGTTCTTTGTGTGCAATAGGCAAGCCTAACAATAGGAAACTAGGATTGTACACTCCACTTCCGGTACCTTCACGTCCATGGGAGAGTATCTCAATGGATTTTGTAGGAGATATTCCATTGTAAAGGAAATGTCATGATCACTTGTATGTAGTTGTAGATAGGTTCAAAAATAAGTATATATTGATGCCATGTAAAAATCAAATTACAACTAACCAAACAACTCATATTTTCTTTCAAAATGTTTGGGTTCATTTTGGTCTTCCTAATTCTATTGTAAGTGATCGAGATTCTTGATTTGTTGGGAATTTTTGGTCAAATTTGTGGGACATGATGGACACTAATAAGAGTACAAAATTTCATCCGAAAATAGATGGTCAAACCGAGGTGGTCAACAAGACAATTATTCATCTTATTAGAGGATATTGCAACAAACATCCCAAGTTGTGGTATGAACAGTTGCATTACATTCAACATGCATACAACAAGGCAAATCATTATTCCACAAACACATCGCCATTTGAGGAATGTCTTGGGTACTTTCCAAGATCGCCATTGGATTTCATATTTGGGAAAGATGTTGCTATTGATGGCCATAGAAACATAGATAAAGAAAAGAAGTTCATTGAGAAAATTCAGTTGATACATCACACAATGTAAGAACATCTTGAAAAGAGACAAAGCAGCTACAAGGCAAGGAATGACAAACACTGTGTCGATCATAAATTCCAAGTTGGTGATAAATTTTGGTTATATATTAGCAATGAATGACTTCAAGGGGAAGGTAAAAATACTAAGCCAATCCATTATGGTCCTTTTAAAATCCTGTAAAATATTGGTAACAATGGATTTAAGCTAGATTTTCCTCCTTATTTTCAAATATACTCTGTTGTTAATGTTGAGAATTTGAGATTGTTTGAGCCTCTGTTGATTGATGATCAAGGAGAGCATGTTTAGCTACCATCAATAGATGATTTCTCGCCAGAATATCTTCATGAACTTCAACAAGATCTCATACTTGACAGAAGAACCAAAACTTCAAGGAGAGGGAATGTCGAATACCTTCGAGTGGGACTCAAGGGAAAAAATATTTCTAAGGCGAAATGGATGGATATTGAGAAGGTGAGGGAACTGTACCCTCACTTGCTAAAAAATTGATAGTATCTTTTGGGGTCCAAAAGGCTTATAGTGGGGAGAAATGATCAGGTGCTCAGTGTTAAGATCAAAATGGAAGTGCTTAGAATCATTCAGAACTTGAACGACCGCGAAGTGCTCGTTGCCAGGAATCCAACGCACTTCATTTCATAACCAACGCCATATGTGAAAGTTAGAGCTTTCTTTCCATTTTATCAAATAGGTAAAATTTAAAAAAAATTACAGACAACTGCCTAGTCAGCAGTCCGTATTGCTGATGTGGTAGCTGACTGTACAGGGTCAAAATTTGGTAAAATTTCTATAGGCGAATGAGAATTTGCCACTTGGAAACATGACACTGGTTCGAATGGTTGGTGATTTGTTGAATTTTTATTGGTTAATTCAAGACCAATCAGGTGTCGACATGTGGCAAGCCCGGAGGCCGCCACGTGCCCCCCCAAGTTGTTTGGTGTTATAAAATTTTTGGGACAGGTCTGGGCGGAGACGCCAGGGTTCAACCCTGCTACCTCCCACCACACAACCGCACACAACACCGTCTCACCTACGCATTGGTCCTTACAAGACAAAGGACTTTGGTTATATTTAAATTTCATATTATACATTGGCGAGGGTAAAGTGGGGCCAACCCCACTGGATAGAACCTTTTGCTACGACCACTGACATTAATATCCTTAATGAAAGAGATTAAGATGTGTTTAATTAATGTTAAAACCTTGTTTAATAACGTTAATCACATTTTAAATGTAGATTTGTTAAACCACACGTTTAGTGCCTAACCACCATTAAAACTCTGCTTATCTCTAATTAAACTGCACTTATCATTAATTAAACTGGTGTTATCTTGGTGACAGATTTGGCCGAGTCCTCCATTTTTGGCAGAACTCCAAATTTGTCGTAGTTAACTAGAGTTCTCTCCAGTTTTGGAGGGGTTTCCTAGGTCAAAATTTAATGAACCATAAGTTTTTCAAAAATTGACCAATTTTGGCTCAGAAAGAGTTTATCCTAGCAGATTTGGACATCCTGAGCATGTTGGAGTAGGTTTCAGGAGTAGTAGAGGATTGTAAACATCAAATTTATCCATTTTGAGCTAATCTAGAGGCCCAAACCATGGAAGCTGGACCAAGGAGATGTAGCCCAGCAGGGGTGAACTACCTCATCAAAAAAAATGTTAATGGATCATTTGATGGTTTACTGTACATTTTATTGCTGCTATTCAATAATTTTTTTTAATGTTAAAATTATCTTGAATTTAACATAAAACTTGACACAATTACTGTTTAACACTCACAAACACCACAAGGAAACCTATGCACATGAAGAAAATGATCAACAATTGTTTATAATTATGAAGATGAAATTAGCACAAAAAAACTAACATTCAGATTCAGATCAAGAAGGGCCTGATCAAAGGAAAAAGTACATAGGAAGACTCATTGGAAGACTCCTTGAATGAAGCATTAAAGGATTTTGGTATCATCACTTTTGGAAGCCATCACTGAAGTCTCTTTGAAGATCTTGAAAGCCTTAATATAGTTGGAGACATAATCACAAAAGGGAATACACTTATTCATAAAGAATAATATTGTTACTCTATGTCTAAATATAAATGTCATATTGGTTCTTTCTACAAGGAAAGCAATAAGCTCACCAACTCATCAAATTTCCTAGCATGGAAGAAAAGGATTAACTTGGCACTTACAAAACATGGAGTAATGGACTATGTTACTGGTGAAATTACCGAGCCTAGAAAATAAAAGACTCAAGAACTAGAAAAGTACAATAAAGGAGAATTAAGGGCACAAAGGATCATCGTTGAATCCATTAAGGATCCCCTTGTTCCATTTGGTGCAAATTTGTAAACTTCTAAGGCTATGTATGACAAGCTAGTGAATTTGTACCTTGTATGTACATCAATATAAAATATGTCTTGGAGGAATAAGCTATATAGAATGAAGAAATCAAAGGATGAGGACATGAAATCCTTTCTAATGAAGATCTCTCAATTAAGAGATCACTTGCAGGGGCTTGGAGAGATAATTTATGATTCAGAAATGACCATCTGTGTACTAAATGCATTTCCACTATACTGGAGTAGCTTTGCAACAAGCATCTATTCTAAGAAAGAGTAAACTCTTTTTGATTAGTTGTGGACTCAATCCATCTCGGAATAAACTAGGATCAAGGCAAATGATGATTGTATTAGGTGAACAGTCTCAAGCCTTTATAACTAGAGTCAAGAAACTGAAGAAGGGAAAGTTTGGGAAGTCCAAGAAGAAATATATGTCCAAGGTTCAATGATTTAAGTGCAATGAATATGGACACTCTAAGAGGGACTTTCCAAACCAACATAACCACAAAACAAAGGAAATAAGCGAGGCACACATAGCTAAAAAATGGGAGAACCTGAGAAGAAGCTGAAGAAAGAAGATGTGAAAGATATTTACTATTGAAGAATGCACCTTATCTATTAGGTTATTTATGAATATTGGTATTTCCTTTAGAATAATATGCATTACTTTATAAGATTATTGATTTTTTATAGAATCATTGAAAGAAGCATGTGATAATAACATACTTAAAGTCTGCTTGGTTAAGTTTCTTTGAGGAAATCATATTGTATTTAAATATAGTTAGATAAACCATTTTTCATATTGTTCATCCATGCATTATCTAACATTATGTTAGAGGCAACCATATTGCTAAGGTGGATCATCATGATCATGTAAGCACCATCATTTTTGGAAGGTTCTTGGAAGAAGCATTATGAAAAGGTTAGTATGCATTCCATATAGTATGGAAAAAATACACTTAAAGGGATGAAGGAATGCATTGGGTCATAATTCAAGCTCATTATGAGACATATAGCTAGATGATTGTTATGTAACTAGATCACAAAAGAGATAGATCAACGACTTAAAAATTAGCCTCTTCGAGGGGGAAACCTCCTTTACATCACATAAATGAAAAATTATTGAATCATAGAAATGACAATAACTCCTTGGTATATAGAGGAGTTTAAGGGGTCACAATATAATCAGAGCCTACATAACAATAATAATGTAAGGTCACAATAATAACAATAGTGGGCTTCTATGGGGCACAACAATAACAACTTGGGGTATACATGAACAACGATAAAAATAGGGGGATACACTAACAATAACAATAAGGGGAATACACTAGTTTTATAGGGACCTAACATGCCCTCTCCTTCAAAATTTTTTTGTCCTCAACGCTTGATAAGTTTTATACGCTTTTGTATAAAATTCTCATCCTTCGATGTGGAGTCTTCAACAGGTAAGTTATTCCACTTAATGAGATACTCTGAAACTAATCGATTCCGTAGATGGAGGGTTCTTGTTTCTGTGACTACTTTAGGCTCAAATATGATTTTTCCTTCTTTGTCAAGTTCTAGCAACACTGTTTGAACCTTAGAATTTTCTCTTAAAGATATGTAATGGATGGTGGATGATATCCATAAAGTGCCATAGATGCATATTGAAAATAACCCTTGGATAAGATTCATATGTTTAGAATTTTGTAATATTATTTGTATGATTATGTGATGTTTAAAAGGGAAGAGTTTGACTTACTCAGGGATAAATAAAGGATTAAGACTTTCTCTAGATTATGTAGAATGATTATTAACATCCAATATAATCTTCAGAAGGAAAGTTATAAATTTTTAATCAAGTTAGATCCTTGGTCACTCTGATGCATGAAGGAAGATTCATATGGATATGGACCATGGGGATGCTGATTGGAAGAGAAGGTCATTATGATTAGGTCAGTCTAATTTTATATTATTTTTGGTTATCTAGTTAACATATTATTTTTTCTACCTAGAAGGATAGTGTAGGTATATATGAAGAACGTTGAGGCAAGCTCAAAATAGGATACTTGATGATTATAAAGTCAAGATATATTCATCTTGGGATTGAAAGGTAGCAGTATGAGAAGATAACCTGAAGGTCAACAAGGGAGATCACTTTCATGAAGAAGATATGATTAAATTAAAGTTTGGAAAGGCTCAATGCCTTCATCTATGATGACAGAATGAAAGTGATGTGAAAAAGAAATGACCTAGATCCTGTAAAAAAATTGAAGAGTGAAGATGGCTCAATGATACATTAGAAGAAAGAATGAGAATGAAGGAAAGAAGGAGCCATGTAGCTATGAAGAAAAAGTGGCTGATACTCTTATAAATACAAGCTGTAAGGCTTGTGGCATTGACATCCAAAATTGAATGGAAGTCTAGAATATCCTCTAGGTTTGAGAGGGAGGAAAAAAGTATCCTTGAACAGGAGCAAGGATCTATTATCTAATAAAAGAGCATAATAGGGATATCCTCTCTAGTTGAGAGGGAGTGATGTTGGAAATCACATGTGCATTCTCTTCTTCATGTGTCATACACTTGAACAAGACTAACAACTGTAAGTCTAAGTGAAGGTCATTAAGATAAGATGATGGAGGATTGTATAAGCATCTGTGGTTTCCTTGAGGATAACCAATCGAAGAAAGGAAATGTGCAGACACTCTTTGAATATAGGACATGTATCCAAGATAAGAGTGTTCGAAGATGATAATTATTTTTTGAGGATTTAGGAATGGAAATACAAGATAAGAATAGAAATAAAAGGACATACCTTGTGAACATCCAAATGGGATATGTGCCTTGTAGAGCAAGTGTAGTATCACAGGTAGAGCCTCCCGACATAATTATCTCAAATAAAGTTGAGCTTGTTTAATTAGGACTCAAAGATAGTGTTGGTAATAATAATGATGCTTACATTTGGGTTATTAATCTGATTCTTCTTATGAGAACCCTTTAGTTTGAGAATGATGTTGTATTGGTTATCCAATTATGAATACCTCCCTAATTAAGAGGGAGTGTTGGAAATTTAACTAGTGTCGGTCTTCATAATTGTTGTTATACTTATTTCAATATATATATATATATATATATATATATATATATATATTAGGTAACAAAAAAAATAAGATAAGAAAAAGTTATTAGTTTAAAGAATGGGTTTCATGCTATTTATTGATGGTATTCTAGGTAAAATGATGTTCTTCATGCTTCTAGGGTTTTTTAGGTCATAAGATATATTATCATGAGTCAAGAGAGTCAACACCATTTTTATAAGAGCCTTTTGTGAAAAAATATATCTTGTAAAAGAATTTATTTTGAGTCTATAAAGTCTTGGAAACCTCCAAAGTACAAGTCAACATTGGAAGCTTCAATTTGGCTTAAAGGAGGGGATTTGAACCCTTGGAAAGGCTATATAAAGGAGTAGATTCAACCTCATTTGAGACTCACTCACCAACAAGTTCGATCTTCCAAGACAAGGTTCAATATAAGGAAATAAGAAGCAAGGAAAGAGGAGCGAAGGTCTAAAAGGCAATAGGAATCCAAGAAGTCAAGGAAAAACTTATTTTTGGGCTCTATCTCTCTCACATGTGTGAAATTATAGGGTTTATACAACTACAAATAAGGCTGAATTGCAGGAAAAAGAGTTGCAGTATCAAGTTATTAGAAGAGATAATATTTTGTCTCGACTTCATCAACCTTGGGAAGATCTGTTTTTATCTAAGGAAGGTCTCCTGAAGAATTTGGATTAGGGTTTATTCATCATTTATAGAGCGGACGTTGCAGGATGAAATTGTAGGGAAAAAGTTGTGGTTGAAATTGCAGCCAGAAGCATGTTCTCTTCAAAGGGTTGACTTGGTACTTAGAGGAGGACTTGGTCTAGGGTTTGGATATTTGTTGTCTCGTTTGAAGCATATTATATAAGAAGAGAAAGTTTTTCTGGGTTTTCCCCTTGGAGGGGTTTTTCCATGGTGTTGGAGCCTAATATTTGTGTCCACTATCCTTATTGTTTTTCTCTTGATATTGGTTTGATGAAAAATACTTGATAAAGAAACAAAAGAAGAATAATAAAGCTCAAAAGAAAGTATTAAGGTAAAGGAAAATTGGAATTAATAGCATCCACATTGCATTTTTCCAACGTGGTATCAAAGCTAAGGTGAACAAGAAGGTAGCTGGAAGGATCATCTTATGGACACAAGAAGTATTTGTTAAGGGGAATAGGAATACCTATTGATCTAGAAGAAAGGCCTCATCAAAGGAAATACTAAAGAGGAAGACTCATCGGAAGACCTCCCTAAATGAATCATCAAAGGATTTTGGTATCATCACTTTTGGAAGCCATCATTTAAGTCTCTTTGAATATCTTGAAAGCCTTAAGATAGTTGGAGACATCATCAGAAAAGGAAATATAGTTGATCCTCAAGTAAGTATAATATTGTTACTCTATGTCTGAATCTATAGGTTATATGGGTTATTTTTGCAAGGAAAGTAAAAAGCTCGTCGGATAATCATTTCTCCTAACATAGAAGAAAATGATTGACCTGGAACTTACAAAACACGAAGTAATGGAATATGTTACTAGTGAAATTACTGAGCCTAGCAAATACAAGTCTCAAGAACTATAAAATTAAAATAAAGGAGAAGTAAAGGCAAACAAGATCATCGTTGAATCCATTAAGGATCCCCTTGTTTAATTTGTTGCAAATTTGAAAACTTCCAAGGCTATGTATGACAAGCTAGTGAATTTGTACCTTGTAAGTACATTAGAACCAAATATGTATTTGAGGAATAAGCTATATTGAATGAAAAAATGAAAGGATGAAGATATGGCATCCTTTCTAATGAATATCTCTCAATTAAGAGATCACTTACATGAGCTTGGAGAGATCATTTCTAATTCTTAAATGAGCATCTATGTATTAAATGCATTGCCACCAAAATGGAGATACTTTGCGACACACATCTATTCTAAGAAAGACTCAAATCCTTTTGATGATTTGTGGGCTCAATGCATCTTGTAATAAACTAGGATCAAGGAAAAGGATTATATTGGATCAAATGAACAATATCAAGCCTTTATAGCTAGAGTCAAGAAGCTGAAGAATGGAAAGTTTGGAAAGTCCAAGAAGAAATATATGTCGAAGGTTCAATGCTTTAAATGCAATGAATGTGGAAACTTTAAGAGGGACTGTTCAAACCAACAAAACAACAAAAGAAAGGAAAGAAATAAGGATCACATAGCTGAAGAAATGGGAGAACCTGAGAAGAAGTCGAAGAAAGAAGATGTGAAAGATATTTACTATTGAAGAAGGAAATGTGTCTGTTAGGTTCTTTATGAAGATTGGTCTTTCCTTTAGAATAATATGCATTACTATAGAAGAGTATTGATTTTTTATAGCATCATAGACATAAGCATGTGATATTAGCATACTTAGAGTCTACTTGGTTAAGTTTCTTTGTAGAAATCATCTAGTATTTAAAGATAAATAGATAGAACATTTTTCATATTTTTCATCTAGGCATTATATAACATTATGTTAGAGGCAATCATCTTGCTAAGGTGGATCATCATGATCTTGTAAGAACCATAATTTTTGGAAAGTCCTTGGAAGAGGAATTATGAAAAGGTTACTATACATTCCATATAGTATGGAAACAATACTCTTAAATGGATGAAGGAATGCAATGGGTCAGATTGCAAGCAAATTATGAGGCATATAGCTAAATGATGTAATAAGAAGCATAAGAATGCATATTTAAAGTAAATCTTAGATAAGATTCATATGTGAATAATCTTGTAATATGATTTGTATGATTATGTGATGTTTAAAAGGAAATAATTTGACTTACTCAAGTATAAATAAAGAATTAATACTTTCTCTATATTATGTAGAATGATGATTAACATCCAGTATAATTCCCGAAAGAAAATTTATAACTTGGTAATCAAGTTCAATGCTTGGATAATTTGATTCATGAAGGAAGATTGATATGGAGATGTACCATGAGGATGTTGATTGGAAGAGAAGGTCATTATGATGAGGTAAGTCTAATTTTATATTATTTTTGTTTATTTGGTTAACATATTATTTTTGCTACCTGGAAGGATATTGTAGGTATATATGAAGAATGTTAAGGCAAGCTCAACATATGATACGTGAAAATTATAAAGTCAAGATATATTCATCTTGGGTTTGAAAGATAACAATGCAAGAATATAACCTGAAGGTCAACAAGGGAGATCAGTTTCATGAAGAATCTACGATCAAGTTTGGAAAGGCTCAATTTGTTCATCTTTGATGACATAAGGAAAGTGACGTGCAAAATAAATGACCTGGATCCTATCACAAGATTGAAGAGTGAAGATGAATCCATGATACCTACGAAGGAAATAAGAGATATGAATGAATGAGGGATCCATATAGATCTGAAGAACAAGTAATTGATACTCTTATACATACAACTTGAAAGGCTTGTGGTGTTTGCTTCCAAAATTGAAAGGAATTCTAGAATCTCCTCTAGGTTTGAGAGGGAGAAAAGGAGTCTCCTTGAATAGGAGAAAGGATATATTCTCTAATCAAAGAGGATAATAGGGATATCCTCCTTGGTTGAGAGGGAGTGATGTTGGACATCACATGTGAATTCTCTTCTTCATGTGTCATACACTTAACTAGGACTAACAACTGTAAGTCTAAGCGAAGGTCATGAAGAGAGGATGGTGGAGGATTGGATAAGAATTTGTGCTTTCCTTGAGGATAAAAAATCCAAGAAATGAAATATGCCAACACTATTTGAGGATGGGATAAGTATCCAGGATAAGAGTGGTAAAAGAGGATCAATATTATTTGAGGATTTAGGAATGGAAATCCAAGATAAGAATAGTCCTAAAAGGACATACCTTGTGAACATCTGGTTGGGATATGTGCCTTGTATAGGTAGTGCAATATCACATGTAAAGCCTCCTAGCATAATTCCCTCGAATAAACTTGAGCTTGTATAATTAGGCCTCAAAGAAAATGCTGGTCATAATGATGATTCTTACAACTAGATTATCAATCTGAATCTTCTTATGAGAACTCTTTAGTTTGAGAATTATGTTGCACTGGTTGTATAATTACCTCCGTAGTTAAGAGGGAGTGTTGGAAATGTAAATGGTTTCAGTCTTCATAATTTTTGTTGTACTCATTTAAACATGTATCTTATGTAACAAAAAAAAGAAGAAAATAAAAAGTTATTATTTTAAAGCATAGGTTTCATGCTCTTTATCGATGATCTTCTAGGTAAAAGCATGCTATTCATGCTTCTAGGTTTTTTTAGGTCATACGATATATTGTCATGAGTAAAGAGAGTCAACATCATGTTTATAAGATCCTTCCTAGAAAAATATATCTTGTAAAAGAATTTATTTCGAGTCTATAAAGTCTTGGAAACCTCTAAAGTACAAGGTGACCTGGGAAGCTTCAAGTTGGCCTAAAGGAGGGAATTCAACCCCTTGCAAAGGCTATATAAGGAGCATATTCAACCTCATTTGAGACTCACTCACTGATACGTTTGATATTCAAAGAAGATGTTCGATCTAAGGCAAGAAGAAGCAATGAAGGAGGAGATAAGGTCTAGAAGGTAAGATGAATCCAAGAAGTAAATGAAAAACTTTTTTTTGGGCTCTATCTCTCTCACGCATGCAAATTATAGGGTTTTTGCAGCTACAAAGAAGGTTGAAACTGCAGGTCTGAATTGCAGTAGACAAAGTTGGAATATCAAGTTGTTTGAAGAGAAAATATTCTCCCTTGACTTCATTGACCTTGGGAAGATCTATTTTTCTCTAAGGAAGGTCTCTTGAAGAAGCTAGATTAGGTTTTCTACAATAACTATAGGGATGAAGTTGTAGGACAAAATTGCAGGGCAGAAGCTGTGGTTGAAGTTGCAACCAAAAGAAATTTCTCTTGAAAGGGTTGATTTGGTACTTGGAGGAGGATTTGGTTTAGGGTTTGGGCCTTTGTTGTCTCATTTAAATCATATTCTATAATAAGAAAAGAGTTTTTCTGGGTTTTCCCCTTGGAGGGGTTTTGCCTTGGCTTAGAGCCTAAAATCAATGTCCACTGTCTTTACTGTTTTGCTCTTGATATTTGTTTGATGAAAAACATCTAATAAAAAACATAAGAATAATAAAGTTCACAAGCAAGTATTAATGTTAAGGAAAATTGGAATTGATAACTGCCACATTGCATTTTCCCAACACTAGCCACTAATAATTAATACATTAACCCACTAACCCTTTAGCCCTTTAATCCACTTGCACTTAATTTAATAAATTATGACCATTAATCCTCTCATATCTACTAATAACTTACTAACACAACCTATTCATCCGATGAACCCTCGTCCCCTTAACACCTACACTTATCCCACTCATCCATTCAAAAAAAATGGAAAAATATAAAATACATATATAAAGAGATTAGCCTAAATATTCTACGTTTTTCCTCTTTTTGGGTATAAAATTTTGCCCCAAATATAGCAGAGATTTGTTGGAATTACATGTTTGAGCTGTGTAGTCTATACAATCTAATTGACCCATATAGCTTTTAGGGCGCTAAATCAATTTATACTATCATAAATTCAATTTAAATAATGAAAAATTACCATCTCATAAAGAAACACATCACCATATTTCAATTAAAAAAATAACATTATACAATTAGGCTACGCTTATATAAAAGGGAAACACACATCTTTTAATTCTTATCAAAAGTCCTAAGTCCCCATCCCTTCCCTTCTGCATCGCACCCTTCTAACTACTATGTAATTTTATTTGTTAGTTCTACCCTCTCTTTCCTAAATTAAGTGGATTTTATCTAATTTTTAATTTTATTTGTAAAGTGGAAAAATATCAGTTTATATTTAAAATATTATTTGCTTTTATTTGGAAAATATATTGTTTTCCTTATTTCTTTCACATCATAAAATTAATAGGATTCTACCTATTTTTTTAATTTTATTTGTAACGTAGAAAAATGACACTTGATTCATTTCTTCTATTTGGCCAAGATCTTGTTTTCTTTGGACATAAGGAAACATATCAATGACCCAAAAACCATAGGCATCTAGAAAGAGTGGAAATCTACCCCTTGGCACTTGATTCATTGCTTCTATTTGGCCAAGATCTTGTTTTCTTTGGACATAAGGAAACATATCAATGACCCAAAAACCATAGGCATCTAGAAAGAGTGGAAATCTACCGCCTTACAGATCATCATTAGATTATTCCAGGTGGTGTGATTTTCCTTATTAATGATGAATTAGCTTACATTCACAAATAATAGCAAATAATAACTATCCCTCATACTAATTTAGCAATTAAATTAAATTATTTTTTTCTCACTTATAAATAGAAACAATCTATAAAATGAAATAATGCACCTCTTTAGATGAAGGAAAATATTAGGCACCACGCATTAAGCCAATTATTAACTCATTGCCTTTCCATCTTATCAATTGGATAATAATAAATTAATATTCAAAGGACACTATAAAATGATAGTAAGCTAAAGATTAACTTACTGCATGGTGATTACTATTTTCTTTATATGAAAATTGGCCTTATTTTTCAAGTCCATCTAAAGGGATGTGCATCTCTCACTATACCTACTTAAATAATGTATATGGTAATTGATTTGCTATTTTGCGTATTATTAATTTGCTTTTGATTGAAAAATTTACATCTTCTCCAAAGTAATTAAGCATAATATTTTTAAGAATTTTTATTTTTTATTTTTTTAATGATACAATTGGCTCATCAAATGATGATATGATCTTATTGAGCAGAGAGGCTCATTGTACAGTACAATATGAGGGGGAATGTGGGATGCTTGGGGATGTGGGATGTGTAAGTTTGTTGATCCGTTCGTCCTTCTTTAAAATAAAAATAAAAATTTAAAATTATCTTCTAAATAGAAAAATTATGTCGGCTATAATAAAAATAAATAAATTAAAACTCATACTTTTCTCAATGTGGGTTATCAATAATATATTTTAATAAGAATGAATATTGGCATATACTTAAAAATATATTAATAATAAAAAACCATATTAATTTGCATGATAACAATGTATTGATGTACATGTGATGTAAACTATTTTAATGTAAATTAAGTATATATTATATATCATATTAAAAAAATGATGTATAGATCATGAAAAAATTAAGTTTTTACACTTAAAAATTTTATTTGGTCCTATATATACTTTATTTAGCATTCAAAAAATACAAATTTTTAAACAATGAAAAATAACACATTGTATTTTGCACACTAAAGAAGTTTGCACTTAAAGAAATTTGATCCCTCTCAACTAATGTTAGATCCATATTTAAGATGGATCTATGCTGCTTGAGTGGAGAGGCTCATTCTACAACCTAGTATGAGGGGGGTATGTAAGTTTGTCCATCCACCAGTCCTCCTTTAAAATAAAAAATAAAATAAAAAGTATGTTCTAAATAGAAAAATAATTTCGGCTATAATAAAAAAAATGAATTAAAACTTATACTTTTCAAAAATATTTCAACCACAGATTTAAATAAACTATTTGAAGATGTATGTTAACTAATATACGTCGATGTCAACTTCATATGTATCTATATATAGAAAAAAATTGTTAAAATAAACATTTTAATGTTGTATATAAAAAATATTCAATGTGGGTTATCAATAAAATATTTTAATGAGAATTAATATTGATATATACTTAAAATTGTATTAAAAAAAAAAAAACCATTCTAATTTGCATGATAAAATGTCTCCATGTACATGTGATGTAAAATATTTTAATGTAAATTAGTATATATTATATATCATTTAAATAAAATATGTATATATCATGAAAAAATTAAGTTTTTATAGTAAAAACATTTATTTGGTCCTATATATACTCTATTCAACATTCAAAAATACAATTTATTAAACAATGAAAAATAACACATTGTATTTTGCACTCTAAAGAAGTTTGCATGTGAAGAAATTTGATCCCTCTCAACTCATGTTAGATCCGTATTTAAGATGGATTCATGCTGGTTGTTAGCCATGACAATAAATTTGGTGAACATGAAATCGTCCTGTGGGATTGTTGGATGGTATTGCCGAAAACGTATGTAGGTTAGCCACACATTTTCCTAAAGAAACCTAAAAAACCAAACCGAATTCAATGTGCATGTTGTTTTTTCTTCAATATTCCTAGAATTTGCAATGACACATGACAAACTCCTTTCGCTAGATTAGTCGTCATCATTAATTTCCTCCACATGAGTCATGATGTTTAAGCATTGTGTTATGCAGTAATCTCAACACATATTCATGTGCACAAGTTCTAGTGAAAGTTGATTTAACATAATATATATATATATTTTAACTGCAACAATTTGATATTCATTGAAAAAAGGGGGGGATTACATTGCAATCATATGTAGACCATGCAATCTTGAGAAAGACAAAGATATGGGAGTAAATTTCTCCTCACTACAAAAAATAACAATGGATCATTTTCTGCAAGCCAAGACAACATCATAAAGAACAAAAGTGTTCAAACCATATCCTTGCAACCAAGATCCGAGACATCTCCATTACACCATAACATTCATTTTTCCACTAACCATTCGATAGATAAAAGCATTAATAACAAACATATCCCTTACAAATGAGAGGAGGAGACATCTCCAATACACCATACCTTTCATATTGCCATGAACCAATTGGAAGATGGAAGTATTACCAATGAACATTTAACCAAAGTACCACACAACCCAATATTGTAAAGACCTAATTGTAACCCAAAAAAAATATAAGGTACAATGTGATATACCTAATTAACACCATCTACGAGCAGTGCAACCATCCCATAGACAACATATGCACACACCAGGCTCCATTTACTAAAGAGCATGACGAAATAAAATCCATTCCAAGATGCAGAGCACATAAAAACCCAACAATGAAACACAATGGCGTTGTAACATACAAGATCTATAAAAATGATGACTATAAGGATCTCTTGTATAACACCATCTAGTAGCATAGATGAGATGAAAATCCTGCTCACACCAAAAATATTAATGTCTGGGAAGGCCACAAAACCACTGCATACCCACAAATCCTATGTTGTGAGAAATAAGAAAAAACCATATACAACATTGAAACAAGATTTTCAAAATTCCAAAAAAAAAACCTTGAAACCGATATCTAATCCTCGTCAGATGAAATGATAGTGGGGTCCTAAGAATTGTCAACAAGATCTAATGGGATCATTAATATTTCTAGAGGCTGAATCCAATACCAAAAATATTTCCACCCGAACTAGTCTAGAATCCACATTATCTAGACAAAATATTTGATTTTGTAACATGTTTTTAATGTCCTCCAACCCATAGAATACATTATAAGTTTCAAATTTCTTGTATTTAAAAATTAAACACAACAATGTATCCATTTGTTGATGCAAAGCCAAAGAGTACAAAAAAAGAAGTCGTCTTTTCCGGAATCTACTCAGATTCAAAACCCCTTTCAAATACATACCTACCACCTCTCAATCAAAATGATAAGGGTGTTCCCATGTTTATTTTTCTTCCAGAAAAGGAATTTATTTCCTCATATTAAGAGGAACAAGATCAAAGAATGTTCCAAAAGAGTCATAAGAAAAACGCTAAATTATTTTGAATCCAACGTTACCTATTCCAACCATCCTACTTGTCATTCTTGAATTAGGAGGAAAAACTGTGGAAAGTGAACAATGAATACAACTACAATAACCTCAATAGGAGAAACAAGCAATTGGATGGAATGTCGACCCTTGAACCCTTGAGTAAAAGACTCCCCAAATTGCCACACAAGAGGACCAAATTCAAGAAAATTACCAATTATGCACAATGCAGAGACATAGAACACCAAATTCCCTAGAAACATGCCAAACCATGAAGGTTCCCAATACCCAGACTAACAACTAGAGAAATTCCTGCGCCCACAACACACTACATCCTCAACAAGGTGAGAACCATAATAACTAAAAATAATTTCACTAGAACTGTAAGAAACCCCAATACATAGACTCAAAATATTCTAGGAATATAAACCAGATAAAACCAAAAAAATCCCTTTTAATATACCATACTTTGACAAACAAAGTGATAAAAATTCCAAATTCAAAGACACAATGTAACAGAACCAGGTATCAACAAAAAAAAACAATAGTTGCAGAAGGAGACGAAATACCTCAACACCTGCTAGCAGATTATCCAGAAAGAACAAGAAGGCATGGGAACAATATTAGTAACAAGCACAATCTCCATAATATGCAAAAGAGAAACCAGTAGCAACAAACTCAATCGAGACCAGGTGAAGGAGGTTGAGGATGATTCCTCACCTCTACTCCCACGTTGCACGTACCTTCGCCACCCCACAACCTTTAAACTGCATTTATAGTGCTGAGACCATATGTTCGAGTCCCAACACCCATCAACATTAATCTGAGATGCCATAACCAAATACAGATATCTGTGAATTCTAAACAACTTACAAAGAAGCCTTAAATCCAACCTCATTTGTACCCCCATCGGGGATGATTTAACATAATATTAAATATATTAATTAGATATAATTATAAAGATAATTGCATCTTGATCTGAAATATAAAATTAATAAAACAATTAATAATATATTAAAGGAAAAATATATAAAATTCGTATAATAAAATGAAATGTGTGTGTGTGTGCGGGAAATTTTTTAATTTTATTGCAATTTAAAAAAGAATAAAATTACATTCTGCAGATGTTATAAGCATTCAATATGAGATATATTGTAGTCTTGTGAGAGTAGATTAATAGTTTCTTGACTCAAGAGTAGAAGAAAATAAAATAAAAAAGAACAAAAGAGAAATTAAGTGTTATAGTAATCACTTAACTTCTCTTTCTTTCCTTTCTTTCTCTAGACCTTCTACCATCCCCCTGAAGAAAGGTCAACATGTACCACTTTCAATTTATTCACAGTGACAACCGGGGAAATTTATTTATAAGAATATGAAAATTTTGAAACATGGACTCTCTTTAAGCCCACTAACCCATCCTCTTTGCAAGATACATCTTTAGGATGTTCTGATTCAAGGATCGATTCTGTTTCTGAATCATTCTGCATGTGAAGTGCATGACCATCAAGAACATGAGTAATCACATATTCCTGTTTTAGAGGGTCCTCCTTGAATTTTCCTTCTTCATCCTTTGAAAAAATGGGATTGAAACACTACTAGCCTTTTGTTTTACGGACCTTCCCCTTTTTTGTTTTTCAGAGCCTTTTTTCCTATGGACACGAATCTTGTACATATCCTATTTGGAAGCATGCACGACATATGAATGCCACACTTTCACAATCCAAAATTTGAATCTATTCAAATATATTATTTTTTAACAATATGCGGTTTGGTAGACCTTTCCTAAGGTCTAATTCTACACAGATACGAGAGAAGGTGAATAAACCTTTCGTCATTTTTCTAGTATCCATCTTTTGGAAAGTGCCTAAAGCATTTCCAATATCCTTAAGTACGTTGTGATACCAAAAAGGAAGAGGAAGTTTTTCCAACCTTATCGAAACTAACATCTTTGTTACCACCATTGGTGAAGAATCAAAACGTTGGAAACCAAGGGGTGATGAAGAGACATTCCCTTCCCTAGAAGCAAGGTCCTTCCTGCAAAAAATTCTCTAAGTATCCTTGGGAATCAAATTGTACAATGAAAAATCCTTTGGAACAAAGATATATATCACAATTTTTTGGAGAAGCCATAAAAAAAACGCTAATGCAACTTGCTTTAAACCTTGGTTAGAATCCATTAAATTTGTAGATCACAACCATATATTGGAGAATAAAAAAGAGTTGATTTACCTCTTTTAAATTTACTTCCAACATTGGAATTTGTTCTAGTTGTTCAATAATATATGGTCTTAGACTATACTAAGGCCGATCGATTGAAATGGGACCCTTACCCTGAGCCGCATCTTTTTATGAAACTAAAGCAACCGGGCTCCTAGATCCTATTGCACCCCTGCACAACCTCAATAGCAAGATGATGGTGGAGTTTCTAGAAACTCTATATCCAAGTATCTGTGAAAAATCCTGCATCTTTGTAATATTCTTGGTTTAAAATTTCACGAAATAAAGGTTAATAAAAGAAAAAAAAGACCAAGGTCATGGGACACGTATTCCAAGCTAGATGTTGGGAAAAGAACTATAGTACGAATCACTTTTAGTTTAATAATGACTAAGGAAATTGGAAAAATAAAAGAGACATTAATTGACATTTTATTTATGAAAATAAAGGAAAATAGTAGAAAAGGAAGGTGAAGAGACACATATTTGCATGAGAGGAAAATTAGAGGAAAAATGAAGGAACATGAAGAGAAAGGAGACGTCAATGATAAAAAGGCACCTGAGAATCAATTGAAAATTTTTTCCCATATTTGGAGCAGGTGTAGGAAAGGAAAGATAACAAGCACTTGGAAAAGCAAGCAAAGGAAGTAAAATGACAAGTAAATGAAAGCGAAGGAATACGAGGAGAAGGTTGGATCAACAACTTCAGTAGGAAGAATTGTAGGTAACATGTTGGATGTGTGATTTCCTAGATGAGGTGTGAATGCATGGTACATGCATTTATTTATTTGGTTCATTTACTATAATTGGCATGGATTTTCCTGGTTTGAAAGTGGTTTCATCTTTGCCTTGCCATTTCTTGGATAACCATGGTGTGATGGGATTCATTTTTGGTTGAGGTTTGGATTTCTGGAAGATTTTGGATTCGGGTGAGGTGGTATTAGGAAAATTCCCAAGGGTTGGGCGGTGGAGATGGTTTTCTCTAAGAATCCCTCAAAAAGTGGGTGGAGACAGGAAAATTCCTTAATGGATGGTGAAGGAATTATGAGGCACCCAAGTTTGTTTTGGTTTTGTGATCTCTTGACCGATTTTGGCGATATTGGGGTAGTTTGAGGGTGGAGATGGTTTAATCTCTGCATTCCCTTAGTTGTTTATTTCTTGGTTTATCCCATGAGATCCCACATTCATGCTTGGAATATGGCGCGAGGGTGATTGGTTGAAAGAGAGATTTAGTTAAGCCTAATCTAAGGTCGGGTGGTACGTGGAAGTCCCTGACTTGGTTGGTATTTTCATATGTTAATAAGAGCTATTATTTTACTGTGATTATTCCTATGCTGGTTATTTTTTGGTTATATGCTGATTATATGATGTATACCATCTATGGATCTTTCATGAATTATTCAATTATTGATTGTTTGATGAATATATGGACTAATAAGTGGTCTCAACTATGTGGAGAGGGCATAGAGCCTTCTTGGTGATTCTCAAATGAATCTCAAAATAATATGATCATATATTCATTCATGACCTACAACTTACATGTTTGTCATGTGTTTGATGGAATGTTTGTTATGGACTAGGCATGTTATGGGTCAATTTTGTTCAAGTTTTGTATGAAAATATTTTTCATTATGTAATTTATCATTTTTATAAGTTATAGACAGTTATGGGAAGTAATCTACATGCCGACTTGGAAAAGTGGCTCAAATATCGGGAGCACATCCTTTGAATTGGATATTTTGGGCTATAACTACATGGAGGCAGTTTTGTGCATGTGATTGGAGGTCTATAACCACACCCAAGCCTTGTCATGCATGCGGTTGTGGGCTTAGGGTAGTGAAAAGAGAGATATCTCAGGGCTTCGTCACCTAGGGTGGTCCTTTGGCGCTTGCGTGTCCTGTAGCCCTGAGGTATGTTGTGAGTGGTCAGTTTGCTAGCCCCACTTCCATAATTGGAGCTTGAAGGTTAGGTTATGTCATAGTAACTATTCATCTCATGTTTACCCTTGCATGCCAGTGAAATTGGGTAAATATGGGAGGGGGCGGTTACAAAGTGGTATCTAAGCTTATAGGTTCAAACACTTAGACTGGATGGGATACATGTATATGGTTATGCATGCATAGTAGGCCAGACATGCATGATGGTTGTCATTATGCAACTGTGTCATCATGATGCTGTTGGTATGTTATGATGCTGATATTTTGGCTGAGATGGAGCAGGAGATGCATATTATTAGAGCGAGGTTACAAAACTGGACCTCGTGGTAAAAATTATATCATCATACAAGTTTGCATGTTTAACATGAAATTATGATGGTTAATGGTTTTTTTATGCATGGCTATCATTCTATTGCTGTTGTGGCTACATGAATGATATATGCTAGTTAATTAGTGTGATCATATGCACATGTGTAAGATAGTCATGCATGGTGGTTAAATTGTTGTTATATGAATTGCGGTCATACACATGATGATTATGGTCATTTCAGCTAAGATCTTGATGTTACATTTATCATGCTAATTTGGATTGGCCTGTGTAGATGGTTATGGTTATGATATTCAAGTATGAGTCGATATACTTGTGATATTATGTCGTACTAATATGGATTGACTTGTGCAAATGTGATAACCTCCCCTGAGATACATTGATGTATGAACTTGATTATGTTGTCTCTTTGGTTTATCTAACATGGCATGTATGCAAGAAATAGAATATAGGGGATGAAGAGTAGAGTGGTAGACTATGATTCATATATTCACCTTATAGGCTTGACGTGAAATCTACGGAATGGAAAAGTGGCATAATTATGTGGGATGTTTTCAGGTACAAAATTTATGAGAAATGAATATCAAGTTTTTCCAAGCGTGGTTAAATTTAGTAGAGATTTTGAGATCTCATTTCCATAGTTGGACACTGGAGATTGGGCCATTATAGTAGCTACCTCCTTCTATATTAGCGTGGACCATGGACAGTAAGGGGGTATGTTTACAGGTTGTTTAATTTTGATTAATTGCATGATATGAGTATGTGTATATAAGATTGCATGAAGGAATGGTCTTGTTTTAGGATGGTTGTACTAACACAATATGTTCTGAGACAACTGATATGCACTTGAGTGCAAGTGGGTGCTATTTGTAGTACTATGACTAACAACTGTGAGTTGATTATGACATGGCTATTAGTCTTGGTAAAGGATGATTTCAAATTAATAGACACGATTTATTTTATGAAGAGTTGCAAGGAAACATGATTTGTATTAGCATGACAAGGTAACAATTGATTTTTTAATGTAACTAATAGTTGGATGATGTGACCACACATAATAATACTCAATTGTAGAAAGGAAGAAGGCACAAGAAATGAATTGGGTGAGAGTTCCTTTCGCTATGTTTGGAAACCACAGTTCCAAATGAAGGAGTGTTTTTCATAAATGAAGTCTTCTTAACCTTGATTTTGTGTGATATTATGTGGATATGTTTCTTTGAATTTAGCAATATGTATTTGACAAGTATAACAATTTATTTCTAGTTATGGCTGGATTTGTCAAGAAATTGGAAGAACTTGAGAGATGATATAAGTACGTGTTCAGTTACAAGGTAATTGGTATATTTTTATATTTATTTATGCAATGATAGTTGTGTGTTTATGGCAGTATGATGCAGGGGATTGCATGGAAAAAGAGGCTGCCATGAAATATTGAAGAAGGATCGGGTTGAGATTTCCCTTGGAAGCATTGGAAACCATGGGGTTGTGTCATGGAGTCTATTGTTAGTTTTGTGCTTTCAGCCTTTTGAGATTTATTTGCATTTTTGATTGCATTTGGTGCATGGCCATGCCACTTTCTTTGTGGTGTCATATTGCTATTGATCTTTCATAGTTTTCTTCTTGCTTATTTCTTTTTCTTTCCTTTTATGTTTTGAGAGTCTTAGGAATTGGTTGGGGAAAGAGGAAAGTTAATGGAGCTCCGGGGGAGCCGAATGAAACCCAACAGGAAATGTAAGACCCGAATGAAGACCAATGCATGTATGAGGGCAACTGAAGGCAAGAATATGACAACTAGTTAGATTGGTTGGGTCCATTGGGGTAAATGAACAGTGGCAGGACAATCATGAGAAAGGTAACAAGAAAGGGAAAGTAAATGGATTTGAGGCATCAGATTCCTTGTCTATGTTGGGAACTGTGTTCTCAATGTTGTGCATGCTGTGAAAAAACAAGGGAGTTCTCTTAACCTTGACCTTTTGATATTTTGTAATTGTGTTGTGATCATGAATATGTATGTATGTATGTCATTGTATGACAGGGTCATTAGGGATCATGATTGTTTTATGCTAATGGTTATATGTATACATGTATGTATGTATGTCGTATGTCAGGGTTGTGAGGGATTATTCTTGTGGAAGAATGATTTTTTTATGCATGTGAATGGCATGAAAAGGTTCTCTATTTATGAGGAATCAAGTGGGTATAGTAGCCGTGAAAGGTATATGAGGTTAATATCATGTGGATATGATTTTGATATTATGTGCTTATACTATGCCTATGTTTATGTTATGGAAAGCTATGTTGAGGGATACATCATAGAAATGAAAGAAGTGTCATCTACAACATGCCGAGACAAGCATGTATAGTGAAAAGAGCCACAAACCTATAATTTGGATTGTGGATGCATGCAGTAAGGTGTGGAAATGAACTAGAGGCAAGGTTTCCTGATAGAGACAATCTGGTCTCTATATGTGTAGTACTACTATTGTGTACATGTTGTACATGTTGTTTTGAGTACATGTGGTACTGTTATGTGTATTGTGTAGTCGTTTTATTCTGATGCATATTAGTTGTATTATACAATGTTCACGTATAGATGTTGTGATTGTACACTAGGTGTAGGTGTATGTGTGGTATTGTACACCGGTTGTAGGTGTATGTGTTGTGTTTTACACCGGGTGTAGGTGTATGTGTGGTGTTGTACGCTAGGTGTAGGTGTACATATTATGCTGTATACTATGTATGTGTATGTGTTGTATAATGTGATGGGACAAACATGTATGGGACTGTTTGGGCCCTTGTTGTTGATATTGAGGGTTGAGGCGGTTTAGTATCTAGATGCCCTTGTTGCTGATATTGAAGGTTGAAGTGGTTTAATATTTGGATACCCTTTTTGCTGATATTGAGGGTTGAGGTGGTTTATTATCTAGATGCCATGTTGTTGATATTGAGGGTTGAGGCAGTTTAGTCTCTGAATGCCCTCGTTGCTGATATTAAGGGAGGACATGGTATAGTCTACGAATGACCTTGTTTCCTTGAAGAGAAGGCACTGGGTGCTTGCCAGGTTTGGAAACCAATCCAGTGTGTGTATGTTATTGAAGAGAAGAGAAGGCACTGGGTGCTTGTAGAGTTTGGAAATTGATCCAATCTGTGTACGTGATTGAAAAGAAGAGAATGCACTGGGTGCTTGTCGGGTTTAAAAATCGATTCAGTGTGTGTATGGAAAGGACAAAGAACAAAGGAAGAACCAAAAGAACCATTTGAAATATAAGTATCAATATTTTATTTTAGTATTTAATTGTTTATATAGTTATGATTCTAATTTATGATGCGTGAATTTTGAGCTAACTAGATGTGATATGTTTATATATAATGATTTGATCAAAGAGCTAGTTTGAATTGTTGTGATATGAAGTAAACAAAATTTCAAGTTTACCTTATTGATAGGCCACCAATGAGGTATGATTTGAATTTTTTTCAATTCCTTTTTAGTTTAATGGAAATTATGCACTTGGTATAGGAAAGCAGGGAATACCCTGTTTGGGTGATTGAAATTGACTACAAGAATTAGCAGCATCGAAACAAATGAATTGAAACAAAGAATAATATGTTGGTAAATAATTCAAGAGCAGGCGATTTTGGGACATTGGTATCCAATAGTGTCCATTAATTTCCATGACCATGCTATGACCGATATGATGGTTTTGAGGTAGGGATATGCCTTGGTTTTTGGACCTTCTAATGTGATGAAACCTTGCCAAGGGATGGTTCGCATGAGGGAATATGTAGCAGAGAAAGGGATGCTGGGGAACTTGGAAGGTGAGTGACTGCATTGAAGGGGGGTGACCAGATTACTCGATGGACTATCTAAAAAAGAAGGGAAGGTTGGGAAATGAATTTATTTTGGTCATTAGAATTTCCAGATGGAATCAAAAGCACATTGGGAGTGTGCACTTGAACAATGAGTCGATAATTATTCACTAAGGGAAAAAGTAACACAGGGATCGTAGCACTAAAAATTTGATGCGGGTTGACTTTGGGAGTGGATTCTAGACTTCTTGGGAAGGAGGTGAATCTTGGTATTACTTTGAGGGTGAAGGTGTGAGCCTCTAGACTCCCTCGTTGCTGATGTGAGCATTATATCCTTTTATTTTATCGTTAAAGAAAATGTGCATACGCATGTATGTGTATATTATTGTGAATACTTTATTGAGTTGGATTTACAAAGCTCCATAGAAAATATGATTATTTTTTGGTCTAAGCAAATGTACATGCATATATGTGGTTTTTCATTGAAAATACTGAATCAAGCTGTGTTATAAAGCTCCATATGAAGTATGTTTTATTTTTAGCGTTTTGATGGTTAGAGGTGTCATTGAACACCGAGGATGGTGTTCCCCTAAGGGGGAGGAGTTTGTAACAACCCCAGGTTAAAAATTCTTGAAATAAAGGTTAATAAAATAAAAATAAGACCAAGGTCATGATACACGTATTCCAAGCTGGATGTTGGGAAAAACATTGTAGTGGGTATCCCTTTCAGTTTATTAATGGATAAGGGAATCATAAAAGGAAAAGAGGAATTAATTGACATTTTATTTATGAAAATAAAGGAAAATAGGAGAAAAGGAAGGCGAAGAGACATAGATTTGCATGAGATGGAAATTAGAGGAAAAGTGAAGGAAAACGAAGAAAAAGGAGACACCAATGATAAAAAGGCACCTAAGAATAAATTGACAAATTTTGTCCC
This sequence comes from Pinus albicaulis, assembly GCA_034641835.2. Lineage (NCBI taxonomy): Eukaryota > Viridiplantae > Streptophyta > Pinopsida > Pinales > Pinaceae > Pinus > Pinus albicaulis. The sequence continues at coordinate 239,693,181 of CM076575.1, read as the reverse complement.
ACCTTTGGAGAAGGTGTAGCAAATGAAAGAGAACAAGCACTTGGACAAGCAAGCAAAGGAAGGTAAAAGATAAGCAAAGGAAATCGAACGAAAGCAAGGAGAAGGTTGAATCAACAAATTCAACAAGAATAGTTGCGGGTAACGTGTTGCATGTGTGATTTCCTAGCTGAGATGTCATGAATGGTACATGCACTTGTTCATTTGGTTCATTTTCTATAATTAGCATGGGTTTTCTAGGTTTGACAATGGTTTTAACTTTGCCTTTCCATTTCTTGGATAGCCATGGTGTGATGGGATTCATTTCTGGTTGAGATTTGGATTGTTATAAGATTTTGGATCTAGGTGAGGTGGTCTCAAGAAAATTACTAAGGTTTGGGGGTGGATATGGGTTTCTCCGGGAATCCCTCAACAGGTGGGTGGAGGCAGGAAAATTCCTCAAGGGATGGTGAATGAATTCTGAGGCATCCAAGCTTGTTTTGATTTTGTGATATCTTGACTAGTTTTGGTGAGATCGTAGTATTTTAAGGGTGGAGGTGGTTGAACCTCTAGATTCCCTTGGTTTTTTATGTCTTGGTTTATCCCATGAGATCCCACATTCATGCTTGGAATATGGCTTGAGGGTGATTGACTGAAAGAGAGATTTGATTCAACCAAATCTATGGTCGGGTGGTACGTGGAAGTCCTCGACTTGGTTGGTATTTTCATATGTTAATAAGAGCTATTATTTTGCTGTGATTCTTGTATACTTGTAGTGATTATATTGGTGATATTATGGCTGAGTTTGCATGGTTCCTATTTCGGTTATTTTCTAGTTATATGCTTATTATATGATGTGTACCATCTATGGCTCTTTCATGAATTGTTTAGTTATTGATCGGTTGATGAATATATGGACTAATAAGTGTTGTTACAACTATGTGGAGAGGGCATAGAGCCTTCTTGGTGATTCTCAGATGAATCTTAGACTAATATGATCAAATATGCATTCATGACCTGTAGCTTACATGTTTTTCATGTGTTTGATAGAATGTATGTTATGGACTAGGGATGTATTGGGTCATTTCTTGTTCAATTTTTATATGAAAATATGTCATTATGTCATTTATCATTCTAAGAAGTTACATGCAGTTCTGGGTAGTGGTCTGGAGGCTGGATTGGAAAAGTAGCTAAGATATTGTGACCACACCCTTTGAACTTGAGATTTTGGGCTATAACTGCATGGAGGAAGTGTTGTGCATGCAGTTGGAGGCCTACAACCACAACCAAGCCTTTTCATGCATGTGGTTGTGGGATTAGGGTAGTGAAAAGAACCCCAACTCAGGGTTTGGCCACTTGGGTGGTCCTTTGGCCCCTGAGTGTCTTGTAGCCCCAAGGGATGTTGTGAGTGGTCAGTTTGTTGTCCCCACTTCCATAATTGGAGTTTAGAGGCCAGGTCATGTTATAGTAACTCTTCGTCTCATGTTTACTCTAGAAGACTAGTGAAATTGGGTAAATGTGGGAGGGGGCGGTTACAATCCATTTCCATTTATAGAGAAGACACTGCATGGCTATAGGAACCCCTAGTTGATTCTCTAAAATATTATTTAAGCCCACCACATAATCAAATTTATATACTCATACTTGGTTCGAGTTCCCGCTGAGCAACTTTACAAAAATTGAAAAACCCTTTCGCATGGTTCATATTTTCAAAGCTTCTCGTCGACCCCTATGAAGAAGAAGGAAATGAGATTTCACTCAGATCTACTTCATTTTGCGGGGGAACGAAGTAGGTCAGGGAAACATTAAGAACTAGAAGCTTGTTTAATTTTACATGCAAGCCACAAAGATTGGTGAAATGGAAGTATGCCCTCAAAATCCCACGCAAAAACACTAGGGGAAAAAGAAAGGGAAAGATGATCCACAAAGAAACAACCAAATTCCAAAACAAATCTTTGATCTAGGAAGAAACCATCACCCCTGACATGCCTAGTAGCAAAAAAACTTGGGAAAAATATTTGTACTTGGCCACATCCATGACTTTTCAACCAAGGCCTATTACGAAAGAAACCATCAAAATAAAACCTCTAGTGCATAATGCATAAAACCACCTTAGCAAAGATGTAGGGCATGTCCCACACTTCCTCATTGCACACATGCAAAGGAAACACATGAAAGGAAGAGTCGAAGGCATGACAATATGAGCCAACATGAGTGTAGTAGTCAGGATCATTGGGGGTGAAGTTGATCGTATTAGCCACATTGAAGACACTAACACTACGATCAATGGAAACATTGAAACTTCCTTCTTAAAATAGATCCACTTTGAATATTTTGAGCCTTTCCCCGACACCTATAATGTCTAGGAAATTTCGCACCTTAACCTCGATCCCTAGCTCATGCACAATGGCATGGGTAGCGTAACCCTCGTGGAGTAAGAAATTGACTAGTGAGAAGGGAACTAAGCATTTTGTTGTGGTTATTGTTACACATAAAGTAGTTTTTCATGTGAGAGTTACAAAGCTCATTTTCCCTTTCATCCTCTCAATATATCATATATTTATAGAAAAATGTAAGTTTATTTAAATCTAATTGTAATAAAGAAAAAAAAGCTTTAAATAATTATTTATTTTAATGTTCACATTTTTAAGTCCAAAATTTTTAATACATCATACTAATTTATGCTTTATATACATTGAAGTTTATATTGCGAAGAAATTAAACTAAGTTCAGAAAATACAAAGTTAATATAGATCCACACACACACACACATATATCTTAGAACAATGAGACATCAATTTGTTTCTTTTTATTTAAAGGTGTTTTTATAATCATTCTAACATCACTATTGTTTATCATTCCAACATCACTATTGTTTATTTATTCATTTATAAGGAATTGAGAAAACATAAGAAAATATACACGAATAAGATGTAGTTATCAAAGGCACCAAACAAATGTTCACTTGTTTAGTTGGCGATTGCGTAGGGATCTTGGGCTGATCACAATTATCTTGCTTTAAGCAACATCATGCTATGATAGAAAATATCTCTCCAATTCCTGTGTGTTTGACTATGAGTCCCGAGGCAATCACAAAGTTCAAGACAATGAGTTGTAATTCTTGTCTTGATGAGGTGTTCTTTAGATCTACAATATCTAGAATCATCGTGAAAATGTGAAGTTGGGTTACACTTTTTGCCCTTTTTTGAGAAATTATTTTATTATTTATTTATTTATTTTTATTTTATTTGTTTATTTATTATTATTTTTCTGTTCTTCTACTTTCTGCAAGCTAAAACAATTTTTCTTTTTAGAATTTTATTTTGCAATAGAAATAAAAGTTGTTAGAAATTTTATTATCTTTCTATTACTTAATTTTTGGAATTTTTTTATACACATTTGATAAGTCAAATTAGCGTTTCTTTGAGTGTGTGTTTATTAACAATCAAAGGATTCATAAGAAGTCATGTTAATACACACTGGTGTATTCTTTGAAACTTTGTGTTTTTGAGAAACAAAATGTGTTACAACAATCTAGACAAAGTATACTTTGGTTTCGTTATATTTACATAACCAACTGATGCATATCATAATTACTAGAATTTTTTGATCTGATTCAATATGAAAAAACTGCATATTTTGAATATGTTTCGCGACGCACGGAATTTCTCAACACATAAGTTATAAACTAAAAATATAAAAACTACCCATTACAGACGACGGACCAATGTAATGCACCATAATTTTTTCAATTTTTTTCACAGTGTATTTTGGAAGGTACAAAATATTGATTTCACTGAATCATAATGACCTTCAGAAATTGTTTGCACCCGTTTTAATACAAAATTAATTAAAATTAGTAAATATTTATGAAATTCCATAAAAGTTATATTTCCTGAAAGTAGATTGAATTCTGAAAATGCTTGTCTTGGTTTTGACAGTTAATTCAGAATGTTTCATGGAGTTTAATCAGGCCAAAGTTGAAGATATGTATTCAGAGCTTGGCTCTGTGTAATTGCAGACGTGTTAGTTCGACCGAACTTGTAAAAAAGTTCGGCTGAATTATTTTTTGCGCCGATGGCTTGTCAAGTCTAACGACACAAAAGTTCGGCCGAACATTTACTTGACTTTCTGTCAGCTGCAAAATACAACGAAGCCCCCTCCAAAAAAAGCATTTCGTGGAAATATAAATTGACGTAAAAGCATTCATTATTTTCGCGTAATTTTGCACATTTCTTCATTTGGTCTGATTTTGCAAAGGTTTTGCAAAGGATTGTTTTGGGTTTAAGGACTTTTCTTGGAGGTACATTCAAGGGACATTTTTACAAAGGATTGTTTTGGGTTTAAGGAATTTTCTTGGAGGTACATTCAAAGGAAATTTTTGCAGAGGATTGTTTTGGGTTTGAGGACTTTTCTTGGAGGTCCATTCAAAGGACATTTCTGGGAGGTATGTGATACAGTTTTTGGATGTTTTTTGGTTTTATTTTTTTTGAAGGTATTTTGTTTTTAGAGGTTTTGGTCTTAATTTTCATTGTTTGTTTTTAGAAGTTTTGGGTTTAATTTTCATTGATTTTTTTTTTAAGTATTTTGTTTTTAGAAGTTTTTGGCTTAATTTTCAAAGGACATTTTTTGGATGTATTTTGTTTTTAGAGGTTTTTGGGCTTAATTTCCAAAAGACATTTTTTGGTTTTAAGTTATTTTGTTTTTAGAAGTTTTGGGCTTAATTTTCATTGTTTTTAGAGGTTCTGGGCTTAATTTTCAAAGGACATTTTTTTGGATGTATTTTGTTTTTAGAGGTTTTTGGGCTTAATTTCCAAAAGACATTTTTTTGAATTAATTTCGAAAAGACTCTTTTTAGGCTTAATATTCAAAGGACATTTTTTGGAGGTTTTTTTTTAAAGTGATATTTTTTTAGAGGCTTTTTTGAAGTATTTTTTAAAGTGGCATTTTGTAAGAAGTTGATGCATGGATTCTGGTAGAAAGCAGATCCTGGCATATAAGATTTAACTCCTTCACTCACTATGAAAAATGCTCAAATTTTCTATAATATAAAACCATGAAAAAAAAAACATTCAACTCAAATTTACAGGAAGGCAGAAAGAGCCATGCAAATTAACTCCATTAACTATATCAAAATTCTGTGGCCAAATATTACATTGGGCGGCCTTTGGCTCTTGGCCCTTCAAACCTCTCTTCACTCACTCAACTCTTCAACTATCTCAGCTCTTCAACTATTACACTGTGTTTCCTCCTCACAAAAACACTCATATTTATACATAAATAATGATTTTAATTCATTCCAAAAATCTCTCCACCTAATCCTCAACTAAATCTAATTTAAATTCATTTTAGGTGTGGACTCAACTAAGTCCAATACATAGAATTCCTACTACCTAAATTTGCTACCTAATTCTATTTTCTCTCATATCCTTTAATTAATAAAAGAATATTTACAAAATCCTCACCTTTATAATTTCTCTCATAATTTATTTAAAAATAACAAATTTATTAATAAAACAATTAAAATATCACACCCCCCTTTATTACATAATTAAATAATGAAATTTGACCTTGATGCTCCTGCATCAGACTCCCAAGGTTGAAATTAATCATGATCGCCTGATCATGTGTTTGGATCTGTGTCTGCCTAGATCCCATATCTTATGCTGCAACTTTCCACTTGTCGCTGCTTCTGTCTATTGTTCTTCTCCAGGTCCCCACACTTTATGCTACATTTCCCCACTGGCTATGCTTTCACAATCTTCCGTTGTCTTTCTCTTGTTGCTTCTTCTTTGTTTCACTGCTGCTGGCCTCTTCCGGGATATCTTCATCATTATCCTTCTTATTAGTTCAATTTCTCGATCCAATAGATTTCCTCCAGCATCGGCAATAAAAACTGTACTCACAAAACAATTGTTAGAATAAAAAACATAAGGCTTCAGTGTCCCCTTCGCTGCTGGAAACATTTCAGTATGCTGCTCTGAAATTCCCTCATCCATAAACACATCAGTATGCTGATTTAATTCCTCTGTGAGACTATCAGTTAGTCCCTCCTCCACATCATCTATTTGAAAAATGTTTCCCTGTTCTGTGTCTTTCAGTAACTCTCCCTGAAGATATATCCTCTGCTTTTCTAACTCTCTTCTCTGAAGATCTAACTTTCTGTATAACTTAACAACCTCAATTGGAATAAAACTTGGAAATTTTACATAACTTTCCATACCTTCATTTGCTGTTGACCAATCATCAGATGGTCCTTCTTTCCCCGCTTCAATATTTTGCTGAATATTTCCATGAGACCCCTTTGCCTTCATTTCTTCCTGTTGTAACCAATCAACACTTTCCTTCTCTGAAAGGAATTCTCTACCAGACTTTACCTCAAGAATTTCATTCTCCTTTGTGACAGTTCCATCAGATTGTTCACCGTCTTTCGCACATCCTGCAAACATACATAATCTGTGAGAAAAATTGCAAGGCTTCATAGCCTCACCTACTTCTTTTGCGAACACATCTTCAGCTTCTGAACTATCCCAATAGTTCACGAGATCTTCCTCTTCACCCAGAATTTCGCCATGTTCTGGGCCACAAATGGAAACATCCATTTTTAACTCAGCCTCTCTGAGTTCTTCACAACTCAACATCTGCTCGAGCTTCCTTAGCTCCTCCATCAACTGTATGTTTACCTGATTTTCCCTCTTTGCGTGTAGCTTCTGCCACTTCACCTTCTTTCTCATGGTCCAACCATGTGTCTGGTTTCTCACATTTTCTTGCAATAACTCCATTAACAATTCAAGTTGAATTGTTATCTCGACCTTCTCCTGCTCGTACTCTTCATAAGATCTCTAGAAATGACTATCAACAGTCATCTTCCCCTCCTTTGTGAAATGCATCTGTTCACGTGTGGACTTCATTTAAGCCACTTCCACGCAATCCTTCGCATTTGTCATTCATCAAAATGCAACTTCTCCTCCTGCGCTTGGCTTCTCTTTGTCCCAAATAAGACTCTAAGTTTGGTCAATTTCACAAAAACTTTGCGGAAGCTCTTCTTTTAAAAATCATTCACTATGGTTATAAAACCAATCCAACCTTCATATCTAGGTTATCTTCACAAACAAATTTGTTTTTGAAAGGTCTTAAAAAAAGACTTGTTGAACACCCATTGGTTTTTTTATGTCTAAAAACTCAAACTTCAAATATCGTTTAGAACCCAACTCACACATTTCATACCAAATGTCATTATGAATGATTGACATTAAATATATGTCGACCTTGGTTCTATTATATATGCGCCCTTGCCTTTACACTTACCAAGTTTGATATTGGCTAATCAACACCAGCGTATATGGGATTATGCGTCCCCACATCTACCAACCTTCACGGTTTATTCAACATGCCAATTGCCTTCTTATTCAAAAGTCGACTTTTTTTAATAAAAAAAACCATATAAACTGAAACTCATACCTGGCCCACACAACTTACCACTTCTGCTGGCGTTGTCCTCATTGGTTCAAAATCTCTTCAACCTGTGCTCCTTTAAACCCGATTCAATTCCTCCACTGAAGGATCGATCGGCCTTGATAACAAGGTTCGATCACAAATTTATAATTCTTGCTCTGCGTTTAAAATTAACGCTGCGTTTCAACAACCTTTTCCAGCTTAACTTCTTTGTGCATTTGCTGAATGTCACCTTAGCATGATTCTCAAATTTTAAGACTCGCTTTTAGCTTACCAAACTCTAACTTAATTACTCCACTTTTCAACGTTGTTCAAGCTTTTAAAGGATTCAACGCATTCCACCTCTCCACGCACTTTCTTGATGTGAACGCCATCAACCCTTCAACATATCATTTGAATGTTTAATGCAAACACAACCATGCATACATTAACTCACAACGCATTCTCTGGCACATACTGCAACACATTCACAACACATCAAACTTGCGTATCTTCAAACTATATATCAAATGCACAGTGAATCAAATCTGCGTGTTTTTCGAACCGCATCAAATTACATAGCGCATCCAACCTGCGTGTCTCATCGAGCGATCCACCAATGATAAATTCGGTGCATTTAATTGAAATCCAGCACCACCGGTTGTGAGGGAATGAGATTGATGAATTCGAGTCAATCATTGATTTCAGACTGGAAGAACCATTCTCACGTCAGGTTCCACTAATCAATATCCTTGTGCCACAAACACCTGCGAAAACTCAATGCACAATCCATTGAAGTCTTGGTAGCATGCATGCTCGTCCATTACATTCATATGACCAGTTAATCGCAGAGAGATCCTAATCAGTATTCAAGGACAAATCATAGTCGAGCATTCTCCATCACACGACCATTAACATATATATCTCGTTAACACATGGAAATACAACAAAGCAATCACTTTTAGATTGGACCTGTGGTCTATGAAAGACGGTTTTGCAATACTCTGTCAAGAAAAACGCTTGCCATTCAACTACAACGTTTAACTTACATTACGCTGCCCATACCTCCATGGTGGTAGTAATCTACCTGGTTCACGACTTCTACAGCGCCAAGCGTCTTTCGCTTCAATTTTCCACTAAGATTTCACCATGCCATTGCTCATGGCTCCTTCGAAACTCGTTGTTCCCATTGCACAGTTCCGTTTCTAACTCTTCTTCAATGCGCACCTACGCATTTTAAAACGAGCCATCGCTGCCTTCAATTCAAACCTACAGACAAGTTCAATTCCATTAACAATTATTCTTAACCGACATCCATTTGAATAGGCTTTAAATTCCTTTGCGCATTTTTTTACGCTATTCTCTCGCATTTTTCAAGGTTCGAACAACTCATTTGCATTCTCTAAATGCTCACAAATCTAAAATTACCATTTAACACACAAACTTATAATTCAATCCCATCTTCTCTTGCACCCCCTCTGATACCAAAATGATGCAGGGATTTTGCTAGAAAGTAGATCTTGGCATATAAGATTCAACTCCTTCACTCACTATGAAAAATGCTAAAATTTTCTATAATATAAAACTATGAAAAAAAAAACATTCAACTCAAATTTACATGAAGGCGGAAAGAGCCATGCAAATGAACTCCATTAACTATATCAAAATTCTGTGGCCAAATATTACATTGGGCGGCCTCTGGCTCTTGGCCCTTCAAACCTCTCTTCACTCACTCAACTCTTCAACTATCTCAGCTCTTCAACTATTCCACTGTGTTTCCTCCTCACAAAAACACTCATATTTATACATAAATAATGAATTTAATTCATTCCAAAAATCTCTCCACCTAATCCTCAACTAAATCTAATTTAAATTCATTTTAGGTGTGGACTCAACTAAGTCCCATACATAGAATTCCTACTCCCTAGATTTGCTACCTAATTCTATTTTCTCTCATATCCCTTTAATTAATAAAAAAATATTTACAAAATCCTCACCTTTATAATTTCTCTCTTAATTTATTTAAAAATAACAAATTTATTAATAAAACAATTAAAATGTCACACCCCCCTTTATTAGATAATTAAATAATGAAAATTGACCTTGATGCTTCTGCATCGGAAGTTGGAATTAATTTTCAAAGGACATTTTTTGGAGGTAGTTTTTGAAGTGACATTTTTTTGGAGTACGTGTTTTGGGTTGAAGTAAATATTTTATAATTTTTTTATAAAACGAGTTTTTGTCTAACTTTTTAAATGAAATTTTTTTGTAGAAATTGGAAGGAAATATTTTGAGCTTCCTTTCATTTTTATAAGACATTTTTTTCTCGGATTTTTTAAAGTAAGTGTTTTGGATTCAAGTATGTATTTTTTGCAAAATTTTTAAAATGAGTGTTTTTTTTTTTTTTTTTTTAATTAAATCTTTTGTGATGTTTTTTTTAGTTGAGTTTTTGTCTAAATTTTTGAAGGAAAGTTTTGAACTTCATACTCTATTATCATGGGAAATCAAAGGAATTGTGCGAGAAAATATGATCGAACAAGAGACCCTGAGGAATGTAGTGAACATGGGAGAGAATCTCGCAAAATAAAGAGAGAAGCACTCTCAAATATTGAAAGGGAAAATCAACCTCAACTAGAAGTTGAAGCAGGTATGTAAATGTAAATATTATGAATTTTATATTTAAAATTTTCCTAGTGTAAAATGTGTTCAAGATTTTTTAATGTAAATAGAGAGAGATATTCCTCAAAACATTGATGATGAGATACAAAATTTTGAAAGAGAAAGTGAAAGTGATATTGAACCAATGATTGAAGATGGTGAAAATGTTGAAAGAAATTCAAGTGAAGAAATTGAATCACAAGCTACACACACACACACACACACACATATATTTTGAATACATGCATGTACTATTGAAATTATACATATTTATTAATTTAGTTATTTATTGAATATGTAAACTTATTATGTACTATTCATTCGAATATGTACATATGAAATCAATGTCGATGATGAGATGTTAGAAAATGTTGACACTCACACATATGGAGATAAAAGAGCTGACCATGTTATACGATATCGTGTTAAACGCATTTTTGATACGTACTTCATAAAGGAAAATGTGACAGTTCAAGCCCAAACGTTGAAAGGTCTCCAATCATTAAGGAAATTAAAAGAAGCTACGACTTTATTGGGTATTCAAAAATCAACAAAAGACAAAAAAATTAAGAAAAATTTGATTCAAAATATAAATAGTGCTATAAATTCAATTAGAAGATCTAGACAGAAAAATGTTTCAGTTGTACGTAGAGAAATACATATGGCAGTGGTTTCATCAAGTACTAAAGAGAATCTCTTGGTAAAATCTATGGCACGATCATTAGGAACCTCACGAAAAACTTTGCAAAAACATCAGAAATTTCGGTTGCAAATAGATGTAAATGATGAAATTGTTTGTTGGATAACTATTTGTAGGAAAACATACAAAGATAGACTTGGAGAAAATGTTAAAAAAATAATATATAAATATTGGAAGAAAAATTCACGTGTTTCACCAAATGCAAGGGATGTGATGCGAAGAAGAATAACACGGAATCATTACGAAGAACATGAAAAACATTTCTTGGACACTACTCAAATAGAGTGGTTCAACAAGTTCAAAGAAGAGAATTGTGAAATTCATGTCTCAATCAGTGCTTTTGTTCATAAAAAACCATGGTATGTAAAACCTATCACCGTACGCGACACTTGTTGCTGTCGTTATCATGTGGAATTTTAGATATATTAAGACACATTCCTTAATTTTGGTAGAACATTTTGGAAAGATTCACCTCCTCCTTCCACTATCCGTGATTTCATATCTCAAATTCTATGTGAAAGAGAAAGGGATGAATTATTTTATGAAAAGAAATGTGTTGGTGGTAAAAAATGTGATGATTGTGGAAATTTGACTAAATTTCAGAACAAATATCGTACTAACACAAATTATCAATCATTGTCCAACATGAAAGTGAAATGGAAGAGATATGAATATATCCATACATCGATTCAAAGTTCAAATAATGCTTAAAGAATTGAATTTCAAGAAGAAGAAATTTTTGTGATAGATTTTTTGAGAAAGTTTGAAGCAAAAATTTATAAATACACCAAGCATTCCCATAGAGCTCAATGGAAAGACTTGCAATTCAAAAAATCCCGTGAATTTTTTCCACCAGGGACCATTTTGTCAGTAATTGATTTTGCAGAAAACTACACATTTGTTCCACAAAAAGAAATTTAGAGTGAACACTATCATTCTGACCAAGTCTCCATGCTCGTCCATATTCTATATGGACATGCTGAACAAAACGTCGATCATATAGAAAGCACCAGTGAAAATCAACATGTTATTAAATAATATCACTTTTATATTAGTGACGATCGTACACATGATACATATTTTTTACAACACTATTTTGGAAAGATTTATGACTCCTTGAAAAGTCGTGGAATAAAATTCAATGAACATTGGATATGGTTAGATGGATTCGCAGGTCAATTCAAATCTTCACGATCATTTTTTGGTTGTGTTGTCTTCATAAGAAAACTCGCATTAAACATTGTTGGAATTTCTTTGAGACTGTCCATGGAAAAGGAGAACATGACGGTGCAGGGGCATGCATAAAACAAGCACTTTCGTGATATCAAATGAACCCCTCTGCAAACCGACTTGTGGATGCTAAAGAAGTTGTTCAATGGTGCATTGCTGCTCTAAGCCATGAGACTAACCGATCAAGGGAAGTGCGAAGGTACATTAAATTTAATTTTTATTGGATATCCAATTTTAAACAGTGTACATTTATCACAATGATTATCTTTGATGGTATTTTGATGTCATATTTACATTATTCTTTGAATTTTCCATATATAGGTTTTTTTGGCATATTAGGATCGAAGATGTAGATAGATCAACTGGAAATGACCTTGAAACAATAAAAGGGACTCGAAAATTGCATTCAATTAAAACAAAGTTGTCCACAAATGTGTTTGCATTGGATAAAATAAAAATTCTTGTTTTTGTCATGTTTGCATAGACAACACAGAATCCAATGATGTTTGTGAAAACAAAATGTATGTAAAATATTGGAAACATACATAGCTAAATACAAAGGCAAAAATGTCCGTTGCAATGTTTGAAGAAATGCAATCAGAGGAGACTACAATATCATCTGATGGTGATCAGGTTTCTGATCTTGTTAGAGAAGGTAACATTTGAATTATTTTAAAATGATAGAGATCTAGAAATAGATACTAAAATTATTTTAAAGTTAATTTTTCATGTTAATTATGATTTAAATTTAAATACATAAGTTTGTTTTATTGTGCAAGAGATGTTTTTGCTGTAATTGCACCTACTGACAATGATGAAAATGTGAAGTATTATTTGATGCGTTACAATGAACGAAAGATGAAATTATTAGAAAAATATAATGATCACGAGTTTCCATATGACAGAGGATCTATTATACTGAAAGGTTATTTTTTCAGACAAACTAATCAAAGTGTTGATTTTGTTTACTTTTAAGACTATGAACCTGATGTCATAAGTTGTTAATATAGTCACTTGGTGTGTGCACGCATTGGTATAGGTTCAATCAAAGAAAAAAATGAAAATTAAGAAATGGAAAATGTCAAAATCCGATCATGAACGGATCATTGAAGATGGCATTCCATTGGAATTTTTTTGATTGAACTGCCCAACAATTTCTTCTTTTTGGATTCATGTTTTAGAACTTCCAGAACTCAACTAAAAATTGATCTGCCTTGTTATGTTATCTGTGCAAGTGTTTGCACATGTACATTGTTTTGGTACATGCACACTGTATCAACTGAAAGTAGCTTTTCTATACATGCATTGATGAAAAATGTTGCATGTATTGGATATATATATATATATATATATATATATATATATATATATATATATATGTGTGTGTGTTCTAGAATGCAATTCACTGAAAGTAGCTTTTCTATGTGCATTGATGAAAAATGTTGCAAGTATTGGATATATGTGTTCTAGAAGTATTGGATATATATATATCTGTTCTAGAATGCAATTAATTGAAAGTATCTTTTCTATGTGCATTAATGAAAAATGTTGCAAGTACTTGATATATATGTTCTAGAATGAAATTAATTGAAAGTAGTTTTTCTATGTGCACTGATGAAAAATGTTGCATGTACTGGATATATACATGTTCTAGGAAATTAAATGAAAGTAGATTTTCTATGTGCAATGATAAAAAATGTTGCACGTATTGGATATATATATGTTTTAGAATGCAATTAACTGTTCAAGTAGTTTTACTATGTGCATTGATGAAAAATGTTTCAAGTACTGAATATATATGTTCTAGAATGAAATTAATTGAAAGTAGCTAAATTCTATTTGCATTGATGAAAAATGTTGAAGTACTGGATATATATGTTCTAGAATGCAATTAACCGAAAGTAGCTTTTCTATGTGCATTGATGAAAAATGTTGCACGTACTGGATATAGATGTTCTAGAATGGAATTAACTGAAAGTAGCTTTTCTATACATGCATTGATGAAAAATGTTACACGTACTGGATATATATACATTATAGAATGCATTATTAAATTTTTATGATTGTTTGACACATAAAACAAGACCTATAATATTATGATTGTTTATATATATAGTTCATCTATATTTTATATTTTAAATTATTTTTTAGTTATTAGAGACATGACACTATGATTTTTTCACTTTTTTATAAGTGCATTTGTTCCCATCTATGTGGGCATATGGACATCATTTTTGCATAGAGGATGTCAATGATGGATGCATTACACAAGACTTTGGAGTGGAAGTCAAGTCCGACCAATCTAGTTGTGTTATCCATCGCGATCAAAACCTAATACAAGGGACATTAGGTTACGTCTGAAAGATACAAGAGATAATTTAAGTGGGCTTCTCTTCATTCCAATGTGTTATTTTTAGGTGCAAGTGGTGGGACACCTTTTATCGGAATAATTTAAAGGAAGATCACGATAGTGGGATGATATCTATCAACTCTAGAAAGTTGTGGCATGAAGCTAGGGAGCCTTATGTTTTCCCCAAACACTGCAACAAGGTGTTTTTTTACCCATATGTGTTTGATAAGTATGGTGGTTCATATTAAGACACGACCCTAGATCAAAACATATTTTTTAGAACAACAGTGTTATCATGCCAAGCAAGGAAGATAATCAAGGTGAGGACAATGGAGAGTGATATGTACTTGTGTTATTTCATCATTTATACTATTGTTGTATGTTTTTTTCTTTATTTCACTAATTATATTATTTTTTATTTTTCTTAATTCCATTTATATCATTGGTAAGATTCACAAAAAAATTTCCCGTTTTCTTGTAGTGGAAACATTTTTACACTTAAACTAAGTATTTCCAATTGTAAAATCTATAATTTAAAAGTTAAAATTTTAACATATTTGTTTAATGTGTTTAAATCTAATTTACAATAGACTTCTTCTATAGGATTTGGATAGACATTTCTATGGATCAGAAGATTGTAATTATAAGCATGAGTTCTTAATTTATAACTATATCTTATTAAGATATCAATCTAAATATATTCATATTATCTCCTTTGTCAAATGACATTGTGAGTATCAATCTAAAATAACTCACAAAGTGATAGAAAATGAAGAAAAATCATATATATGCTATCTATGTGTACTAAAATGCCTACTACAACCATCGTCAAAGTTTTCAATATAGTAAAATAACCTCCCTTATTTTCACTGCGGAACATATCTCCATAAATATAAATGCAGTTTAAAACATGGTGTATAATATCTATGATAATAAGGATTCAAAGTGACAATCCTTCTCAAATAGGAAAATGAGAAGAATATAGCCATAATGAAAAAATAGGTAATTTGTAAACAACATTGAAGATTTATTCTAGATTTAGATACTTATTGGTTTATTAATCAGTTCACATGTTTTTTCTTCAGGTTTATTTTAGAATCAATATAAATCATGTAGTGATAAATCTATGAGGACTTTAACAATGATAAATTGTGTATTAATATGTAAGATTAAATTCTTGACATGAGAGGTAAATTCATGTTTATTTAAATTCCAATTCGTGCAACATTATGTAAACTAAAAAGAGGTCTTATGCATGTATAAAATAGTGATTACATGTTTTTATGGACCATAAGAGAAACAAATGGGCTTACATGGATGCATGAGAGGCTTTAATTTTTTCTTCATAGATAATGGAAGAGTTTTGACTTTTATTTTCAATGGTAATTATAAATAAAAGTTGAATTAATAAATATTTTATGCCTAAGAATTAAATGATAAATAATGTGATGGTGATTAAGAGGCATTTGTTAGACTTTATAATAGACTTGGTGATGCATTTTTCTCTCCTATTTAGATTATGTAAAATAAATATCTATTTTTATGTATTTATAATTAAATTATTTAAAGTAGATGTGTCTTTATCATTGTGAACCTAATGTAATATTAGCTAGGAGAAATGTGAAAACATGAATTTTAGTGACTATCTCGTGATAAGTATGTGGGAAAAAATAATATTTTTTGAATTGTTCATTAAGAAATATTCAAATATATTATTTGTAAAAAAATTAAATCTAATATAGTATGATTTTATTATTATTTAACTCATATTTATTATTAAAAAGTATAAATTTAAACCACAATATCAAATAAAGAACCAAAATAGCACCAAAGTGTTATATATATATTACTAGAAAAATGCTCACTTGTCTCTTTAAGGGAGAGCTTCCAATAGAGTAAATTCTCAACTACAAATAACTTCACAAGCCTTATTTTATATTTCTTCATCCTCATCTTTAGAGATAGAAAATTCTAATTTAAATTAGTAAAAGTTACTATAAATATTAAATTTAAATTGCCTGAAAATCTCATAACTTTCGTGATAAATTAAATTTTGTGAAAATGGAATTTTTCAAGTTATATTAAATCTAAACTAATTATAAAAAGACTCAAGTTTTTTTAATTTAATAATAGATTGAATTTTACAAACCAATATAGATACATTTTGGTAATAGATATACCAAGATCCGAGAGGGATCAAATCCCATTATATGAAAATCCTTTTTTAGAATACAAAACTTGAAAAAAGATGTACATGTCAAAAGATTTAATCTCTTTTAGTGATTGATAAATTTGTGATTAAGACGAATCTATATTGGTTTTCTATATCTATATATAGATCGACCATAGTGTAATTTTTATTGTTTAAATTGTATATTTGAATAATGTATTATTATTAATATTTTATATTAAAAATTGAATGAGTTACACATTTTTGTCTTATTAAGAACTAACTAAATTATTTTACCTTTAATTATTTTTTCCTTGTGAGTATTGAAATATTTTACTAATTAGGCTAGAATGAATATGAATGAAATATTAAAGCAACAGAAAAATAATTATTTTAATTTTACAATTATAGTTTCAACCATACTAAATTTTGTAATTTATAAAAATATGTTTGCATTTTTATTTTAAAGTAAGTCATTTTGCATGTAATTTGATTAGGTGTTCAGTGTTAATCTCAAAATGGAAGTGCTCATAATCGATCGGAACCTAAACGACTACAAAGTGCTCTTCACTAGGAATATGGCGCAATTTGTTTCATCAAAAACAAACTTCGTATGTGAAAGTTATAACTTGTTGTTCGTTTTCCTACACAACTAAAAAATTTGCAGAAGTGACAGAATGGTGACATGGCAGCCTAGTCAGCAAAAAAGAATATTATGAGAGTCTTTCTTCAATTTTCCCAATGACATTGTGACACGTGCCACTTCGTGGTTGGTTTTTGTGTGGGTGATTTGTTGCATTTTTATTGGTTTGGGACAGAACCAATGGCATGAGGACATGTGGCTTGCCCGAAGGCTGCTACGTGCCCCCTTCCAAGGTCCAAAATCCAACTAACTCAAAGATCAAAATATCATATAATATAAGTTGGAAAAAATTTATACATAGGAGGAAGGGCGGAGGTCAGTGTCGACCCCGCGACCTCCCCCACACCAACACAATGTCATACCAATAGACCATGCAGAAGTTCTTATTATATAAAGGTTTTGGAATATATTTAAATTAATTTAGTTTGACCATTGGTTGGAGGAAGGGGGCCAGACCCCTCACAATGTGACCATATGCGAAGACCAATGGCGGAGCGCTCCACTAAGCGCGAGGTTAAATGTCCTTAATAAGCACTAAACCAAACTTAATACGCGCTTATCCAAAGTAATGCAGATTAGGCATAATCACGCCATTAGCACGTTAAGCCACATTTAAACAATGCTTATACTAATTAACCCAAGTTTAATTCAGCGTAGAAGATGTTGAAGTCCACCAAATTCGCCGCTAACTCCAAAACTAGTGGAGTTAACTGGTGTTGCTCCATTTTTAGTGGAGTTTTCCTAGGAAAAATTGATTATGCCATAACTTTTACAAATTTCGACCAATTTTGGCTCAGAAAGAGTTTATCCTAGTAGATTTGGATGTTCTGAGCATGATGGAGTAGGTTTCAGGAGCAGTAGAGGATTTTAAATAACACATTTTTCCATTTTGAGCTAATACAGGGGCCCGAGCCATGGAAGCTGGACCAAGGAGATTTAGCCCAGGAGGGATGAACTCCTTCATCAAAAAGTTGTTTTAATGGATCATTTGATGGTTTGTTGTACATTTTATTTCTATTTTTTAGCATTATGTTTTAATGTTATTATGCTCACGAATTTAACATAAAACTCAATACATTTACATGTTTAACACTCACAAACACCTCAAGCAACCTATGCACATGAAGCAAATGATCAGCGACTTATTTATAATTTTGAAGATGAAATTAGCACAGTAAAACTAACATTCAAATTCAGATCAAGGCGGTATCAGAGCAAAGGTTATTTGCTTGATTTTCTTAAGTTTTGTGCAAGTATGGTTTTAATGGTTGCAAATTTTTGATGCTTACAAGATTGAAGATGCAGAGAGGAGAAGGGAAATTGTTGGCTGCTAGTCATGAGGCTAGTACCAGAAGAAGGAGAGCCACAAGGCCAACATCTCCACCCAAAGTTTCACTCCCAACTGCACTTGAAGCACCTCAAGTTTTATCTCTAGCTGAGATTGAGGAGGTAAAAGTTGCACCAGAAGATGATCCTAAATCCATAGCCATCATGTCAGTTGTGGGAGAGACCAAAGGTCTTTCAGAAGAGTAATATTTCAAGAAGGATTTATATGACCTAACTGAGAGGGTTAGGATCCTCTTTGAATATAGGAGCACCAGGATGGTTGGAGATAATTCTAAGTCTCCACATGGAGAGGGAACCTCAGAAGGAAAAAAGGATGAAGAGAAGGATTCAAAGGGTAGTGGAGGAAAGCCTCATTCATCTCCACCATCTTAATCATCATCCTCATCATCACCATCAGCATCATCTTCCACTTCCACCACAAAAACCACCCATACTCACTCAAAAACCCCAAAAGGAAAAACTCCCTTACTCAAATTGGACATTAAGTTTGAACTTTCCATGTACAATGGTGAGGTAAATGCAAAGAAATTGGACAATTGGATTCATCAATTGGAGGTTTATTGCAGAATTCATAACCTACAAGAAGATGACTCATAAATATCCATTTGGCTTCATTGAGGCTACAAGGAGCAGCACTAGTCTTGTGGGAAGCACAGACTCAAGAGGAAATGTGAATCCATGGTAAGATATCCATTTCTTGGGTTGAGTTTATTTCTTCAATTAAAAGACAGTTATCCTTTAGCTTATATGCAAAAATCCAATATGATTTGGAAAAAATTTAGGCAACTCATGGGTCAAACAGTTCAAGAATATACCCAGGATTTTAGCAAAAGGGATTTGTTGTTAGGAATAAACTTGAATTCCCATGACACTCTATTGAAATACATTGGGGGTTTACATTCCTATTTGAGACACACTATCCTTATGTTCAACCCAAGAAATTTAGATGAAGTTTTTGTGCAAGCCACGCACCTTGAAGCTAGGGGAAAGAACATTGAAGAAGAGGGTAGTAAGATGAATCCATTCAAGGGTAAGGAGAAAGAGAGGGGAGGAAAATGGAAGGAAAAGAAGAATGCAATTGTTGAGAGAGAAGGGGAGAAAACTGCATGCAAACATTGTTCCAAATAGGGGCATGATGAAGCCCATTTTTGGAAACTACATCCCGGACTAAGGCCTAAGAAACCAAACAACAAGAGGAAACAAAAGATGACTTCTATCACACAACATGATCTTGGATCTTATTACGGTGATGAGACCAATATTACAACCATGATCACAAATGGAAAAGAAGCCATAGCAAGCACTAGTTCCTCAAATCATCATAACAACACTCCAAATGAAGAAACAAGGATAGAGTTGTTCCATGTAAGGGTGATCTCAAACCATACAAAGATTTATGCATTATTTGTAGTGGGTCACAATCGAACTTAATCTCAGAAGACTTGGTCAAAAATCTTGACCTTAAAACTTTACCTCATCATAAGCCATATCCTTTGGGTTGGATAGTCAATAATGCAAATTTACATGTTACAAGGAGATCAATATTCAGTTTTTCCATTACTGCAAATTTTGGTGATGAAGTTGAGTTAGATGTGGTTCCACTTGACATTTCAGGAATTATTTTTGGAAGCCCTTATTTGTATGACAAGAAAGAGTTATTTTATCGCCATGAGAAAAAATATCATTTTCTCAAGGATGGGGTGGAGTATATTGTGAGAGCTCATTGCAAAAAGCTAAATATTTCTTTAGTTAATGCAAGGGGGATGAAGAGAATAGTTAATGCAAGTAAAAATTGTGTGCTTCTCAAGATCATAAAAAAATAATGATATGGAATATGAATCTTTTGAAGGTTGTGATGAAAAATTAAAATCTGATTTTTTTAGTGTGGTAAGTCAACACGGAGATATGTTTCAGGAGCCAAATGGGTTACCTCCCAAGAGGGGAATTCAGAATGAGATACAGCTGCAGCAAGATGTTCCACTTCCAAACATTGGCATGTATCACATATAAATAATGTAGAGCATGGGAATTAGGAAGAAAATTCAAGAATTGTTGAACAGGTATCATACGCCCATCTACTTCACCATCTGGTTCCCCGATTGTCTTAGTGCCAAAGAAGGATGGGACTTGGCGCATGTGTATGGATTTCTATGCACTAAATAAAATCACGGTAAAGAATTGATATCCACTCCAAATAATTGATGATTTTATTGATCAGTTAAGGTATGAAAATTATCTCACTAAGTTAGACTTACGAAGTGGTTATCATCAAGTTATAATAGCTGAAGAGGAAATTTGGAAAACCGCATTTAAAACTAGACAAGGATTGTTTGAGTGGCTTGTTATGCCATTCGGTCTTACCAATGCTCCAGCTAATTTCATGAGAGTTATTAATGATATATTGAGACAATTTATAGATTATTTTGTCATTTTTTACTTATACGATATTTTGATATTCAGCAAATCCAGAGATGAACATGCCTTTCATGTGAACAAATTACTTGATGTCTTGAAAAAAGAATAGTTATTTTTAAAGATGTCGAACTGTGAGTTTGGCAAGACTTATTTAGTGTATTTGGGACACATTGTTGGAGGAGGTGAGATGAAGATAGACACCTATAAGGTTGAGGTCATTATGAATTGTCCCAAGCCCAATATAGTTATGGAGGTAAGAAGCTTTCTTGGGGTAGCACAATATTGGAGGAAATTCATTGCTAATTTTTCTTCCATTGCAGCTCCTTTACATGCATTGAAAAGTGTCAAGAAATTCTTCCATTGATCCAGGTGGATATCGGTGGCCACCCACCTATTCTATTTGGACCCACACCATTAATTCTTGCAGCTTTTCACTTCCATCAGCTTACTATTTTTAGCAGGTTTTCGGGTCTTGCACGCCCGAAGTCATTTTGGGGGATTAATGATCTAGGTGGATATCAGTGGCCACCCACCTATTCCATTTGAATTCCCATCATCAGTTATTTTCGTTTTCATGTTGCAACACAACTTACTATATTTAGTATTTTTCTGGGTCCTGAACTTTCGGAGCTATTTTGAGGCCCTAAACGACGTTTTTTGGGAAAATCAGGAGCAACATGGGTCCATAGATCAATGTTTCTCACACTAAAAGTTGTAGTACTCAGACAGATCTTTTTAATGAGCTATTGAGCGCATCAAATGGAGATCATATTCCAAAGTTACGTCCCCGGGAAGTTGAAACACCAATTTACCCAAATGGGGCCCACAGTTTTGGCGCTTCATCTCCTAGGGTTAGGTTTTTGGACATTTCAGGTTTTACATTGTTTCTAAAAAATAAATAGGCCTTCGAGCCTCATTGTAACACAATTCAGGGGCTAGTAGCTGTCACATCTCTTCTTAGGGATACACTACCATTACCCTAGCTCATCTATTTCCATTATGTCTGTAATAGGCCTTCAAGCCTCAATGTAACAAATTTTAGAGGCTTGTGTATGCCACATATCTTCTCAGAGATACGCTACCAGTTCCCTAGCTTGTTTCCATTATGTTTGTAATCTTATTTCAATCATTCTTTTATTAATAAAATGAAGCATTATTTCCACTGCATCTATGTGCTTATGGTTATATGTGTATTATGTTGTGTTCTTGCATAAATATGGATCATCCATTGGGGATATATGCAGCAAAAAGAATATGATTCTTTAAAATAAAATATCATTTTAGCACCAGTATTGGCTCTTCTGGATCTTAGACAGCCATTTGAGATTCAAACAGATGCTAGTGATTACGACATGGGAGAAGTTCTCATGCAGCATGGTAAGCCCATTTCGTTTCATTATGAAATTTTTAATGGAGCTGTGACTAACTATCCCACTTATGACAAAGAGTTATATGCATTGGTACAAAGTGTAAAGAAATGTAAACACTATTTAATGGGGAAGGAGACCATTATCCATACCAACCATCAACCATTGCAGTACTTATAGTCACAATAAAAGTTGCAGCAAACAAGACACTTTAGATGGATGGGATTTCTACAAAAATTTCATTTGGTTATGAGGTATAAAAATGGAATCTAAAATAAGATAGCTGATATGATTTCTAGGCCTATTTTAAATTCATTTATTATACTCAAGCACAATTTTGTTATGCATGAAAGTTACATTGAACAATATGCATATGATAATGACTTTCGAGATGTGTATGCAAGCTTGAGTCAAGGAAACCAAATTGAAGAGTTAGATTACCATGTACATAAAATTTTGTTGTATCACTTGGGCAAGTTACGTATTCCACAGGGAGAAAGAAACGGTATCATAAGGGAGGCACACAATTCATTGATTGCTGGACATTTCGGTGTAGGAAAAACGGTAGCAAATCTCCAAAGGTACTGTTATTGGCCACGCATGTTTGATAGTGTATCTCGTTTCATTAGAGGATATTCTTTGTGTGCAATAAGCAAGCCTAGCAATAGGAAACTAGGATTGTACACTCCACTTCTGGTACCTTCACGTCCATGGGACAATATCTCAATGGATTTTGTAGGAGGTCTTTCATTGTCAAGGAAAGGTCATGATTACTTATATGTAGTTGTAGATAGGTTCAGCAAAATTTGTATTTTGATGCCATGTAAAAATAAAATTACAATTAAACAAACAACTCATATTTTCTTTCAACAATTTTGGGTTCATTTTGGTCTTCCTTCTTCTATTGTAAGTGATCGAGATTCTCGATTTGTTGGGAATTTTTGGTCAAAATCGTGGGACATGATGGAAACTAAGTTGAATAAGAGTACAGCCTTTCATCCGCAAGCAGATGGTCAAACCGAGGTGGTTACCAAGACATTCATTCATCTTCTTAGAGGATATTGCAGCAAACATCCCAAGTTATGGGATGAATAGTTGCATTACATTCAGCATGCATACAACAGGGCAAAGAATTCTTCTACAAACACATCTCCATTTGAGGAATGTCTTGGGTACTTTCCAAGATCACCATTGGACTTCATATTTGGGAAAGATGTTCCTATTGATCGTCATAACAGCATAGATAAAGCAAAGAATTTCATTTAGAAAATTTAGTTGGTACATCACACAGTGCAATAACAGCTTGAAAAGAGTCAAAGCTGCTACAAGGAAAGGCATGATAAACATCGTGTTGATCACAAATTCCAAGTTGGTGATGAAGTTTGGTTATATATTAGCAAATAGAAACTTCAAGGGGAAGGTAAAAATCTTAAGCCAATCTATTATGGTCCTTTTAAAATTCTGAAAAAGATTGGTAACAATGCATCTAAGCTAGATTTTCCTCCTTGTATGAAAATATACTCTGTTGTTAATGTTGAGAATTTGAGATTATTGAGTATTTGTTGATTGATGATCAAGGAGAGCATGTTTAGCTTCCATCAATAGATGATTTCTCACCATAATATCTCAATAAACTTCAGCAAGACCTCATACTTGGCAAAAGAACTAGAACTTCAAGAAGAGGTAATGTCGAATACATTCCAGTGGGACTCAAGGGACAAAAACCTTCTAAGGCCAAATGGATGGAGATTGAGAAGGTTAGGGAATTGTACCCTCACCTACTGAACAATTGATAGTATCTTTTGGGGTCCAAAAGGCTTCTAGTGGGGAGGAATGATCAGGTGCTTAGTGTTAAGCTCAAAAATGGAAGTGCTCAGAATCAATCAAAACCTAAACGACTGCGAAGTTCTCGTCGCCAAGAATCTAGCACAATTTGTTTCATCAAAAACTAACTTTGTATGTGAAATTTATAGCTTGTTGTTTGTTTTCCTAAACAGCTAAAATTTTTACAGAAGTGACAGAATGTTGACATGGCAGCCTAGTAAGCAAAAAATAATATTATGGGAAACTTTTTCAAATTTCCCAATGACAATGTGACAAGTGTCACTTCGTGGTTGGTTGTTTAGTGGGTGATTTGTTGCATTTTTATTGGTTTGGGAGAGAACCAATGGCATGAGGACATGTGGCTAGCCTGGAGGCTTGCACGAGCCCCATTCCAAGGTCTAGAATCCAACTAAGTCAAAGGTCTAAATATCATATAATATACATTGAAAAGATTTTATACACAGGAGGAAGGGTGGAGGTCGGGGTCGACCCTGCGACCTCCCCCGCACCAACTCAATGTCATACCAATAAATTGCGCAGAAGTTATTATTATATAAAGGTTTTGCAATATATTTAAATTAATGCAGTTTGACCTTTGGGCAGCAGAAGGGGGCCAGCCCCCTCACAATGTGACCATATGCGAAGATAAATGGTGGAGCGCTCCACTAAGCCTGGGGTTAAATGTGCTTAATAATCACTAAACCAAACTTAATACGCGCTTTTCCAAATTAATGCAGATTAGGCATAATCGCGCCATTAGCGCATTAAGCCACATTTAAACAGTGCTTATCCTAATTTACCTCATTTTAATTTATCGACGAATATGGCGGAGTCTTCCAAATTCGGCGTTGACTCCAAAACTAGCGGAGTTAACTGGAGTTGCTCTAGTTTTAGTGGAGTTTTCCTAGGAAAAACTTATTGTGCCATAACTTTTGCAAATTTTGACCATTTTTGGCTCAAAACGACTCTATCCTAGCATATTTGGATGTTATGAGCATGTTGGACCAGGTTAAAGGAGAAGTAGAGGATTGTAAACAACACTTTTTTCCATTTTTAACTAATACATAGGCTCAAGCCATGGAAGTTGGAACAAGGAGATGTAGTCTAGGAGGGGTGAACTCCTTCATCAAAAAACTGTGTTAATGGATCATTTGATGGTTTATTGTACATTTTTTTTTTGTTATTCATCATTATGTTTTAATTTTATTATGCTCATGAATTTAACATAAAACTCAATACATTTACCTGTTTAACACTCACAAACACCTCAAGAAACCTATGCACATGAAGCAAATGATCAGCAACTTATTTATATTTCTAAAGATGAAATTAGCACAGAAAAACTAACATTCAAATTCAGATCATAATTTCATATATAAAATTTTGATATAAGTTCACCAATACATAATCTATAATAAATATTATTTCATAAAAATATTCATCATGATGATAACCATTGTTATAGCATCATTTTTCACCCTCATTTGATTCATGATTGTCTCTTTGGCCTTGGGCACCCATTCCCACAGACTTGAATAAAGTTCATGAAAAAACAATGTTTAAAATCCCATACGCGGATATGCCCAAACTTTTCCGCGTGTATACGCGAGTCCAGAGATACTTTTCCGCATATGCCATTAAAATCATTAAAAATATATATAAAAATCCCTATTTTCGAGGCTGGGTTGATGGTTATTCCCGTAATTCAACCACCCCAGCCCATGGCCAACTGTTTCCAAATGATTGAAACTACTTTGAGGAAGTATAAAAGCCCCTCATATGCATGGCCTAAGGGAGAGAGAAAAATTATACACATTATACTCTGTTGGAGCCCGATTCAAGTCTGATTTCCTGTGCCTCCTGTACTTCCCAGGTTTTTATAAGAAACCCTTGTTTCCTGGAGATGTTCATCAGCTTATATGTCATCTCATGTGCACAAGTCTTGGAAGAATCCTAGCGAGGCAAGGGCAGGACGGATCCGGACGATGGTCTGTTCGAAGATCGTGGAAGGATTCAGGTGATCTCTCCACCTTTCTATTATTGTACATGTTGTTCGTAATGAAGAAGAACCATATTGTTTCCGAATTCACGTGTTAATATCTGCTTATATATGTGCAAAGATTGTTAATTAAACATTTATTATTGTTTATATGATGTTTCACATGGATTACACTAACATTTAGGAAAGATATATGATGTGCATCTAGATTTCCGTGCATATTTCTTCTTGATTTCCAGGTTAAAGAGGAAGAAGAGTTGTTGGGGGTTTGGACCCCGTGGGATCTACATCAAACATAGGATCTACGGGTGAGTTCTACAATCTATAATATCTAGTTTTTAGTGTACAAGTTTGGTTGTGTGAGTCCTTCTTGAATAGCATGCCCCGATCTGTGGAGGTTTTTGACCCAACGACCTCTAGGGAGTTATTTCCCGAAACAGAACTGGCGACTCCGCTGGGGATCACATTCTTGTGATTCCCCTGTTGGGTGGTTTCAGCTGTTTTAAAGGTTTCCGACAGTTTTAATCATTATTTCCAGTCCAATTAGTTTTTTCTCAGTCAAACTAAAGACTTGGTTCTTCAACCAGGCTTGATCATTTTTATTTTTCATTATTTACTTTTTCATACGCTAGTTTTCCTGTACACAGTTGCATATACGCGGTTTTCCCTTGCTAAAGACACGTATGCACGCCTGTTTCAAAACTGCTGAGTAGCATATGCCTAAGCAAATTTTGAAATTTTTGATTTTTGAATTTTTGGTCTTGTCTGCCTGTGGTGACCTGTCTCTGCAGTGTCCCTTTAGTCTCTGGATTGTGTTGAAAGTGGTTATTGTTTTTTTTCTCTTGTTTGGTTGAAGACTGGCTCATTTGGAAAATATTGTTTTTTTTAGTGCTTGCATTTCTGGTTCGAGTACCAAGATCTCTTTCTGGAGATTCTTGGATGTTCTGCTTAATTAGGACAGAGAACTCCTGCTCGTATGCTTTTTCCTAACTTTATGTCTTGCTTTGCACTTTGATGTTTGCCTACTTTTTGAGTGGTTTTCTTGAGTTCATCTAACTAGGTCTTGTTGCAATTTTTTTGAAGAGTCATTTTTGGTTCTTTGAAGTTTTGTTTGCTGCAAGATTGTGCTATTATTATGGGCTGAGTTACTGAGTTTCTTGTCTTCCTTTTTCTCGTATAAATCTTGCTACTAAGTGGCACTATAAGATTTGGAGCATTTTTGTTGAAGTTTTGCTTGCAATTTGGAGATTGTTTGGCTTGGTAATTGGATAGTTTTCTTGGTCTCTTTGAAGTCTTCTTTTTATAAAATTCAAAAGCCCAAAAACATTTTGTTTTGCCATTGCTTTTGTTTTGCATTTTTGTTTTGGTTTCTTTTGATCTTTTGAAGGCTTGTTGAGATTTTTTACCTTCGATTTCTGACTTGATTTGGGAAGGGAATTTTCATTGGTTTCTTTCTCTTATTTCGAGCATATTTTGGCATCTTTATACTGAGAGTTTCTGATTTCGGAACTAGCTTTGTGGACAGCTGGAAAAGTGATAGAACTGAGGGATTCTTGGAAATTTCTCTTTGCTTTGGTAGATTTTGCATCTTAGAGTTGGCATGCTCTTAGTAATTTGCATTAGGTGCACTTGAACATTTGTAGTCTTTTTCATAAATTTTGTGAGTGTGAGGTTTGATATCTGAAAAGAAAAAATAGTCTCGTAGAACCCGTGTAGAAATTTCTTTTCATCGAAAGGCAATTACTGCATCTGCATGTAGTTTGGTTTTCATCAATTTCTTTTCTGTGTCATAAAACATCACGAGTTTCATTTCCATATTCCCTTGACTTAATATAACATCCAACTAAAATAAGCGCAATAATTTAAAAACAACTAGCAAGTTTTTTATTAAGTGTCATATATCAACTAGCTAGGTTGTAGGGCCTTGGATTAGGTGAGTGGAGAGTTAACTCTCCAAGGCCGCTCAAACTAAAACATAGAAGTTTATTAAATGAGCGAAATCCAACACCGTTAGGTGGACCGGGAAAGCTCTCCTTCAGAGAGTCAAGCGTGAGGGAAAGTGAAGGTTGAGAAGAGAGATACCCCCTCTCTAATTTGCTGGATCTTGCCTTAAGACCGTTCCGCCCGGCTGCTGACACGGATTGGTGCCCTTAGTTGCCATTCCTATGTATCACACAGGTGACTGCAGGGGGGAATACCCATGGTACCTGAAGCAGACGTCATATCACTTCCAACATTACTTCTAGAGGGTGCCCCGGCGAAGCTTGGGTACTTGCATCGGCAAAGGCTGTTGTTAGGAGGTCGGTGTAATTGTTTTTGTTACCTTCGCTAGTAGGCCTGGGCCGTTATTATCCCAGACTACTTTCGGGAGGTCCTATTTTTTGCTTTCTCGTATTTTGGTGTCCGGTCCTAATCACCCAGAGCGAAAATACCTGAAGGCTGCTTGCTTGGTTACATCTTAGGGATTTTGTAGTGAATTCTCTTTGCTCCTAGATTTCTTAGCTTTATACTTTTTTTAGTCTAATTAATCTGTTAAAGTGGTTGATCAAGCGCCTCGTCGATCAAGGAGAATCCGGGGGTTATCTCCCTAGAGCGCCGAGCCTTCTTCAAGAAGGCGTAGGAGTAATATAGTAGGTGAATATCACACAGTGGTATCTGACGTAGCAGAGAGAGATCCTCTGATAGGGCTTGAAGGTTCTGTAGTTGGTTCTGGTGTTGGTTCCGAGAGGAGCACTCTGCTCACCTCGAGAGTATTATTTCCAGGAGAAGCAGAAGAAGAAGTATAAGTAGAGGAAATACCTCAGCCTCCTGACTCACTTCCATCTCCTCTTCCTCCTAATTCTCCGTTTTTTGTTGAGTACATCGGACCTGAGTCTGCAAGACCAGAAAGCCCTTATCCATCTCATTCATACCTTTCGATGGCCACGACTGGGAACGCGGCTTCGGCTGTGAGTGCTGCAAGCATTCAGACTCCTGCTTCAGTAGAAGGAGGAGGCACAATTGCTATATCTTCAATTGCTTCTAGTACTGCTGTGTTTGGCTCTGGCTTCACCCAAGCACAAGCTTCTCAATCTGGTCCCTTTTGTTTTGGAATGCCCAATAGTGGGATTCCTTCGTTTTCCTTTTCCATTGCTGCAGCTGCATCTACACCCATGTCCTCTATGCCTAATGGGTTGGCTTCTTTTCAAGGGTTCCCCTTTAGAAGTGGGCATATTCCTAGTTTGAATCCTTCCTTAGGGTCTTTTCCTTTTACTTCCCAGACTCAGATTTTTAACCCTTGGTCTGGAGGTCAGATTTAGACTACCTTTACCGGTTGGAACCCTATATTTACAGCAGTGGGGCCAGGGAATCAGTTTCTCGTTGGCAGCAAGGGATTGTTCCATTCCCTTCGTCGAGTACTTGTCAGGCTTTTTCCCCTTTTTCTAATGCTTAGAACCCCTATAAGAGAAGTTTTCCTCTTCATTCACTACTTCAGTGGGGGGAACTGGTCCGGTCTCTGGTAACTCTATGTTGGGAGGGGGTCCTTCTCCAAATGCTGGGTCACAAGGATTGTCCTATCGCCCAACATTTTCTATTAGTTCTTTCTGGCAACCTGGTGCCTCATCAAATCCAAGTTATTCTTTTCAGAATGTTGGGAACCCATCCCACCAAAGATGGAATTCTCAAGCCCCTCCTCGTTTACCTTTTCTGGCAACTTTAAACTTGCCAGATATGTCGAAATTGATGAATGATCCAATCCGATATAGTCCAGGGTGGCCTCCAGTTCCTACCAAACTACCTTCAGACATTCCAAAGTTTGAAGGAAAGAATGGAGAGGACCCGGATGATCATATCACCACTTTCCATCTATGGTGTTCATCTAACTCCCTGATCGAGGATTCGATCAGGTTGAGGTTGTTTCAACGCACCTTGACTGGAAATGCTGCCAAGTGGTACATTGAGTTAACTGGGGGCAGTTTTGCTACTTTTGGAGATCTAGCTACTATATTTCTAAATCATTTCCAGTTGCCTATCCGTTATGATGCCGGGACTGAACTCCTAGCTAATTTTAAGCAGGACAAGGCAACCCACATTTCTGATCATATTCAGGAATGGCGGAGAAGGAAGAGGCTCATTAAAGCTTATATTCTGGAAGAATTCCTCTTGGAATGGTTTTTGAAATCTTTGCAGCCAGATATTTCTAAGGACGTATCCCTGTCAAGGGTATTTTCTGAGGAACAGGCTATTTTCAGGGCCCAGCAGCTTGAATTGATATACTCTCAGTTTGGTGTCCTTCATAAATATTTTCCTCACGCTCCTCACTCCAAATTAGACTTGTCCAAGACTAAACCCGGTCCTCATGGTGATGGACTTATTGGGTCGATCGATAGCGGTGCAGCTAACCTACTTAGTCAATTGCAACAATTTTCTATACAGTCTGCTTCTTCTGGTCAGGCTGCGCCTGCTTAGTCATCGCCTTCTCAATCCTTGTCGGTAAATTCCGTCCAGACTTCCAACCCTAAAGGAAATAAAAAATCCGAAGGGAAGAAGAAGGGACGGAATAATAATAAGAAAAAGGGCAAGGATGGGAAGGGTAATGCAAATAAATCCAACGAGCATGTTGGTGAGGGTCCAAAGGATAAAAATAAAGTGAAGTTTCCATGCAAGTTATGTACTGGAGATCATCTTACTCACCTTTGCCCTAAGATTCAAGATGTGCAGTGCTCAGCAAGGTTCTGCCAGTTCCCAGGCTGTGTTGACAAACCCTTTTCCCCAAGGGAAACAACTAGTTGTTGGCGCAATTCAAAATACTGGGGCTTCCTCTGGGGGCACCTAGGAAGGGGAAAATCCGTCAAAAATATATATGATGAGTGCTCACGCGGATATCACAATGCGATCCTGTGATTATGGTGAAGTTGAGTCTTCGAAAGCCAAGGGTGCTCCCGATGGTACTATGCCGCTTCATATTACGAGACCTACTGTTGAGCCTATACCTCGAAAGCCAAAAGCATCTACTAAGTGTATGATGATTAATCCAAATGCCAGGGCTACCCAGAACTACTCTGTTGTAGAATATTTGGCGCAGAGCCCTTGTGCTATGTCTACTCTTGAGGTGCTCCAGTCTTGCCCAGCTCAGTGCAGTGCTTTGCTCATTGCTATTGGGGCTGTCGATCCAAAGAACTCTCTTGTGATTACATTCTATATGTCTAATTTTAAAAAGAGACTCCCGTATCATATGGATTTTCATATCAAATTGTCGTTTCGGAAATTCAATATCTTTCGGACGGTCGTTGATGAGGGTGTTTCCACATGTGTGATGTCTCTCGCATGTTGGAAGGGAATTGGATCTCTTGCAGCTGTTCCATCTGCTACTCTTCTGATTGCGTTTGATGGTCATTCTCACAGACCACATGGCATTATCCCAGCTTTTCCCTTCTGTGTTGGGGGCAAAACTGTAAATATAGAGGTTGAGATAGTTGATGCAAGCTTGGACTACAACCTTCTGTTGGGGCGAAACTAGATTTATGAGATGGATGCTATTGCATCCTCATTATTTCGGATTATTTGTTTCCCTCACGAAGGGAGGATTGTTACAGTTGACCAACTGGACTGTTCTCCTGTAGACCCGAATGCATCTACTGAATCAACTATCCCAAAGGTGGATAATGCCAAGCCGCTTGTCGAGAATTTAGGGGTTGGAATGTATTCTTCTTTGATGGGTACTTTCGATATTCCACCTCCTACCGTTCATATAAATGAAATTTCATCCTCCAGGGTTCCTATTTGAAGAGAGTTCTTCAGAACTCATTATTTTTCAGACTCTTGGACCTTACCTTCCCCTACCTCCACATTAGCGGAAGGTCAAGTGGGTGGAATGGCATTTCCAATGTCTGCAGCTGAGATCACTTATCAATCTATTGTTGACTCTGCAGAGTCCATTCCAGCTTCTCTTTCTCCAGAGGAGTTGGATGGCAATGTGGTTCCGGCTTGGACACTTATTTCTTCTACCGCCCAGGATTGCCTTGATACCACTCTTCCATCTGAAGAGGCCATCCTGGAAGCTATGACTGGTGTAGATAGACCATGGGATGATTTTCATCATCGGTCTTACTTTTTACCTGATTTGAGTGAAGTTGAATCGAGTTTTCCAAGTCCTTTGTCTTCTGGTCCTATTCACCCAGTCTTGAACCCTTTAGCACTGGCACAGGTGTATGCTGAAGGGAACATGGCTGTGATTTCTCCGACTATCCCGGTGAACATTTCCAGAGATCCCAATGTTATAGAGAATGTCTTCATCGGAGCTGAATGTTCCCCTGAAGATATTCAGCTTTACACCGACCTCTTTAAAGAGTTTAGGGATGTGTTCGCTTGGTCTTATGAGGAAATGCTTGGTATAGATCCATCTATTTTCCAGCATGAGATCAAGACTTACGAAAATGCTAAGCCTGTGAGGCAAAATCTTCGTCCGGTCAACCCTAGGAAGGTTGCAGCTATCAAAGCCAAGGTAGAGAAGCTGCTTAAGGCGGGATTTATTTTCCCTGTTCCTTTGACTGAGTGGGTTTTGAATCCTATTCCCGTGGATAAGAAACAAGGAACAATTCGAGTTTGCATTGACTTCAGAGACCTTAATAAAGCATGTCTAAAAGATAATTACCCCACACCATTTATAGATCATATTATCGATGAGTTTTTCGTAATGAGATTTTCTCCTTCATGGATGGTTTCTCCAAATATAATCAGATTACTATCCATCCTGAAGATCAGCATAAGACTGCCTTTATTTGTCCCTGGGGTACTTTTGCTTACAATAAGATGCCTTTTGGTCTTAAAAATGTTGGGGCTACTTTTCAGCGGGCCATGTCATATGCCTTCCACGACATTAAACATATTATCGAGGCGTATTTGGATGATTTAGCTGCTCGTTCTTGAAAGAGAATGGATCATCCTGCTCACCTCCGTCAAGTATTTGAACGATGTCGTTTCTACAAGATTAGGTTGAATCTGAACAAGTGTGTTTTTGTAGTCACATCCGGTCGGTTATTGGGATTTATAGTGTCTACGGAAGGGATTCGGGTAGATCCCTTCATGGTAGAGGTAATACTTCTATTGCCTCCCCTGTCTTCTATTCGTCAACTTCAAAGTCTACAAGGAAAAGCTAATTTTCTTCAGAGATTTATCGTAAATTATGCTGAAGTTACCAAAGGATTTATGAGATTGTTGAAAAAGGGAGTTCCATTCTTTTGGGATGACTTCGCTCAGCGCTCATTCGATGCTTTGAAAAAAGCACCAACCTTTGCTCCTATATTGAGTTCACCTGATTATAGCAGGGATTTCCTTTTGTATCTTGCAGCAGTAGAATCTACCATTGGTATGGTTTTGGTTCAGGAGGACGATGCTCTTGCAGAGCATGTTATATACTACCTTAGCCAAGGCTTGGTAGGACCTGAAGTCTGGTATACTCCGATAGAGAAGCTGGCTTTAGCAGCTGTTCATGTTGTACAGTGACTCAAACATTATATTCTTCTATGAAAAACTTATGTTTTGGCAGCAGTCAATCCATTTCAGTTTGTTCTCAGTAGGCGAGTGATTGGGGGCAAATACAATAGATGGATTGTGATTTTGCAGGAATTTGATCTTGTGTTTATGTCTGCCAAGTCCAAGAAATCATTGGTTTTCGCGGAATAAATCTCTGAGTTGCCCTGTGGAGAAGAGATGGTTTATGATGAATCCTTCCCGGATGAACATTTGTTTCTCATCTCTACATAGGATCCTTGGTATGGGGATATCATTGTGTATCTTCAGACTACGAAGTTTCCCTCTACTTTTTCGAAAGATGAGCACCGTAAATTACGTCACTTGGCTAAAAATTACTTAATTATTGGTGATGCTTTATACCGTCGAGGGGTTGATTCAATCCTGAGACGTTGCTTAACTCTCGAAGAAGCTGAGGTTGTGTTGAATGATTGCCACAGTGGAGCTTGTGGTGGTCATTTATCTGGGCTTGCTACAACCCAAAAAATCTTGCGTTCTGAATACTTTTGGCCTTCAATTTTCAAATATTGTATGGAGTCAGTCAAAAAGTGTCATTCGTGTCAAGTCTATACTTGAAAAATGCATGCTCATCCAGCTCCGCTTTTTCCAGTCATTACTGTCGGTCCCTTTACAAAGTGGGGTATTTATTATACTACTTGTAACCCGCCTTTGGCTAAAGGTCACAAGTACATTATTGTAGTAGTAGACTACTTTACGAAGTGGGTCGAGGCTATGCCTACTTTTGGGAATGATGGTGAGACAGCAGCTCTTTTTCTTTTCAACCAATTTATTGCTCATTTTGGTATTCCTATAGAGATTTTCACTGATCACGACAGTCATTTTCAGAACAACATGATGGCTGAGTTGGCTCTAAAATTAGGTTTCCGGTAGGAGCATTCGTCTCCTTATTATCCTCAGGCCAATGGGCAAGTGGAAGCCGTGAACAAATCCTTGAAGACCATTCCTCAAAGGACGATTGATAAAGCTCGATCCAACTGGCATATCATGTTGTATCCTGCACTTTGGGCATACCGAATGTTAATGAAAACTGCAACTGGCTTTACTCCGTTTCAACTAGCTTACGGGCTAGAATCCATATTCCCCATTGAATGTGAGATTCCTTCTCTAAAGTTAGTTGTTGAGCTTCTTCCTGACACTTCTAGTCTCAAAGAACGTCTCCTTCATCTGGAACATCTTGATGAGCAGCGTCGGGATGCCACTACGATGAATGAGGTGCATAAGAAACGAGTCAAAGTTCAGTACGATAAGGCGGTCAAACCTAGGGTTTTCTCAGAAGGTGACCTCTTTTTGGTCTATGCCCAAGAGAAGGATACCCTGGGCGTAGGAAAGTTTAAATCTATGTGGGATGGCCCCTTCATTGTTAAAAAAGTCCTTAAAAAAGGAGCGTATGCCTTGGTTGATTTTGAAGGAAATGAGTTGGCGGAGCCCAGAAATGGGCTCTATTTGAAAAGGTATTATGCCTAGGCTTCGGCCTGGCATTTTGATTTTGTATATAGTTAGTTTTGTTTTGTACATATCTGGTTTTTTGGTCTTTGATGTGATGGTGATGTTTTTGATCTGCTTTGGCAGGTTGTGTCGAATGTCATGAGTCATTATGGTTTCGCCGATGGTGCTAGTAGACACACCCGAAACTTGGCTTCCACGGCTTGGGTGCTTCATTATCCATCCGGTCAATTGTTAGTATCAAGAGGAGTCTGCATTGGTCCTGCTTCCAATAATGTAGTAGAGTACACTGCAGTTATTTATCTACTCTTGGAGGCCATATCTTTGGGTGTTGATTCATTGGTAGTTTTCTTGGACTCCCAGCTGGTGGTGTCACAGTTGAACAATACTTATTGGGTTCGAGATCCATTCTTACTCCAGTTTATTTTGAGGGTACGTTTGTTACAACGATCATTTCAGTTTTTAACATTCATTCATATTCCTCGTACATAAAATTGGATGGCAGACTTATTAGCTAATCAAGAAATTGATTGGCATATTAATCATTCAATTTAATCATCAAACACATCATGCATTTTTTTTACATTTGTCACATCGCATCATAAACCACTGTATATATATATCATCAGAGTGTTCAAAAACTATACAAAATTTTGGATCCATATGTCATACAAAATCAGGGCTTATGCCCGATCATGTTCAGTATCAAAAATATACAGTCATCCAGTAATCATGTCTATATACTCCTGTGGCTCCTGCCCAATATTTGTGTTCTTATAGAACACGATGGCAGTAACGACACGGTGGAATAATTGCACCCAGTCACATGGTACTCCCACTACCCATCTCTGGATAGCCTCAGGTAAATATTCCACAGCAGCCATAGGCACTTGACGAGTCAAACCCTCCAAGTTCCTCTGAATAGCATGGAGGGTCCTGCCTGGGTCTTTAGTATCTGCCTCACCTCTGCGGCGCTTGTGCCGTGGGTAGCCCTCAGGACGAACTGGTCTAGTATTTGTATCATGGTCATAATAATATTTTTAGTCATTTTGAATCCAATCAAAAAACATGTTTTGTTTTCACATTTTTTCACATATATTGAAAAAATCATCAAAAAATCATATAATTAAAAAATTGCAATCTCACCGATTGCACCCCATGCCGCGCCAGGTGGAAGGACGAGGTCTGGATCACCACAGAAATCCATCCCGGCATAGGAGTAATCCTCCACTATGATGACTTGTTCCTCCCACCATTGGAAGAACTCGTCGTCCCAGGTGGTTTGGGGAACTTCACTTCCCCCCAGTCTCTTCATCAGATCAGCCCATCGGGCAATTCTTGGGTCTCTTGGGCTGTTGATGGGAGAGATCACTTTGGGCCGAAGCCCAGGAATCTTCTCAAAGAAGAATGTCATAAAAATGGTTCCATACTTGAAATGCTTTGTTTTAGTTTTCCGGATGGAGGTCAGTTGTTTCTTCATGTTGATTAACAGAGTTGTACACCAATCATACAGGTGAACTAGGCATTCCACATCTATGCTCATCTGGGTCCTGGATGCCTGATGCAAGGAAGCAGATCCTACTACCCTGCCGATTGTAATCAGGAGAATATTCATGTGCATATCTCTCAAATCTTTTATGGCAATTTGAGTCCCTACTTTTTGGGACCCCTCTACACAGTAGACATGGACATAGTCATCCATCGTAAGCCCTCCCAAAGGCTTACCGTGCAAATCTACTGGGTCTCCCCTCCGTGAGAGTCTAGTAATGAAGTAGATGTCTTCCACCTCTATTTGTATAGGCATTTGGACTATCACGAAGCAATATTCCTCCGGTTCCCAGTAATTTACCAACATTTCAAGCAATCGGACGTTACTTTTCATGTTTGGAATTTTGAAGAATTTTAGCAATCCGCAATTTCGGAGGATGTCGAGCAATTGTTGATATTGCATCACTTCATTATCAATTTCAGTATGCTCACATTCCCTCCAAGTGATGGTAATCCTGAAAAAGTTCATTTATTTGTTCATTAGATGCATTTTTTACATCACGAACTGCGCATACGCGACTTCCCTTGCAGACAGTCGCGTATCATATGCAAGTTAGTTCACATGAACCCGCGTATGCGCAGAGCCCTAAATCAAAAAAAATGTTTTTTACGGTGAAATTTCCAAATTTTAACTCTATTAATGGACAAAATTGATAATAATGATGGATTAAGATCTTACCTGACTGATCCGGTGAAGTTTGACCATTGATTGCTCCTATTTTGATGAAAGAGGGTTTTTTCTCTAGAGCTCTTTTTTCTCCAAATCAGCAAGTAATAATGAACCAAATATGAGGTAACATGTGTATTTATGCCCAGAAATTGAAATTTTTTGCAAAAATTTGTTATGCCTATTTTTTTTTTCAATCTATCTTAAGCTGCATAACCCAGGTGCTTGTAAGTGTCAAGATTGGTATATTTTTAGGTACATTTTGATGAAGTTGAGATTTTTCCGGTTTTTTTTTATCCATGAATGTTGACCTGTTATGGCAGGTATATGATCTTCACTGGCATATAGGTTAGGAAATCCACTTTCCGTTGCATTTTGCATACTAGCCTCCATTCTGATCACTTGTCGTCGGGTCGATCCCATCAGGTCCTGAGTATTTCACCCATTTCACTCGCTGATTATTTAATCATGACTTGGTGGTAGAGCCTTCCTTTACATGGGCTTCCTAGTTAGTTCCTCGCTAGCACTTGCTGCCCATGCTGCATTTTATGTAGGCTTGGGAGTCCTCTTTAGTTCCGCCATGACTTATGTGTTGAAGCTTCATTCTTCTTATTCACTATCATTTTTTCTGGCTATTACCCTAGAGGCTCCCTAGTGTTGTTGAGTTGTATTACTGCATTGCATATTGGCTACTTGTTTATCCTGGCCTTCAGCTAGCTTCATTTGGACTCGATGTTTAAGCCATATTTTGACCTTGACTTTCTATACAAGTTAACCATTGCATGCACTTAGCTATCGCAACTTGACACCCTTATTACCCATAGATGGAACATTCCTTTGAGTATCGTTGACCAGTTTCCGCCACCTTGCATTGGGCATAGGATGGTTCCTATTCCAGGAACTAGGGCATCTGTTTCTTGATACTCGTTCTATCCATTGTACTATAGCATTCTTTTATTCTTTTTCAGGCTTATTATATGAAAAATACAAAAAAAAAATTAAATATGACAAAAAGAGCGGGAACGGGATGTTACTTCATAATTTGATGGCAGTACAGTATTTGTTTGTCGCCCTTGAACAAAGCACATACCGTTATATATTTCCTTCATTTGGGATGGTTTTAGTTTTGACCTAGGTTCAGCTGTTACCTTGTTTCACTGGTCAATCCTCCTCCGATTGGTTATCTCTTCCAATCATATGGAGATTTTTTTTTTGCCTCTTGCGTAACAGACTTATACAGTGTCATTATTTACTGCCATGGTCATCACGAGTCGTGCTTTTTTTCAAGGTAAGTTCAACTAGAGTCGGCCATTCTACGGTGTCTCTTGATTTATTATTCAGTCGGCCTTCCCGGTATTGTCAATATCTTGTTCTATCACATCAGATGTTTGGTCTTTGCTCGTGCTGGTTTGAGAAGGTATCCATTGACTTCTTGCTAGCGGGTTTGTCTCTTATCGACTATGACATATTTCTCTGAGAGTAAACCTAGAGCCGCACCCTGGCCCTATTTCTATCATTGATAGGTGACCTTGTGCTCAGCATTTGATCATCATTATGGGTCTTTGACTGAGTGGTTTTCCTTGTGTTTAACATTAGCATACATTATCACACTTGGGATTCGTGCAATACCTTGATTTCCATTTGACCCTATCGGTGGATATCTCACCTCTGTGTCAGCTTTCATTATTGGTTGGTTCAGAGGGTTTCTTCCATGCGCTAGCTTCATCTTGTGCATGTCCTAAATGTACTTTGGTTTGGTTCCATCACTCTGCTTCATCTGATTCCTTCCAAATCTTGGCCTATAGGTTACACTCGCACTGGACTGATGTGGGATGCCTTAATGCCTTCCTTCCAGTAGATCTTTTCCCATCGACTCCAACTCATTGCTCTGGGAATAAGATCTAGAGTCTTTTGTCAGTACCTTAGGGTTTGTAGTCATCAGTGGTAGACTCTTCGCTATCGACAGTGGGGATTCATTATTGCCTCCTGATTGGTAGATTCTTTCAAGTGTTCGACTTCAACTCGTTCATTTGCACTTGTTAGATTGTACTTGGGCACCTTGACACTCATTATCATTATCGGTGGGTTGTCTCGCGTTTGTTAATTGTATAAATTATTGACCAGTAATCAAACGATTTCTCACATGGTCGACTTGAGCTCATTTATTCCCATTGTGTAGAATTGTGCCATAGTGATCGGTGAAGACCTCGGGTTGCATCAGCATGTTTCGGTTCACTTTTGACAGTCCATTCAGTTTCTGCCAGTGATGTCATCCACCCTTATATGTTGCAGTGTCAGTACAGCAACATCCTATATGTTGGCTCCCGAGTTGCGTGATTGTACCATGTGTTCCACCCCTTATGATTTGGTACCTGGAGATTCCGTTACTTTTATGATCAGACATCTATTTTCAACATCATTGATCAGTTTTCTATATGTGATACTTTGACATTGATTCCGACTTGTACTTCCGGGCCGTGTTCAGATGATTCATTGTGTACTTTCAATTCAGCTATACTTGTATACATTTTGGATCTATTCTGTACTTTCTGTATGGATATATTTTTGACTGAGCATGGGTATGCCCACCTCAGACATGAGCTGACTCTTTTTTTTCTTTCATTGGTTTTTGGCAGGCTGAAATATGGTGAAGTCCTCTCTTGTCTTCGTGAAGTTATTTCTATGCACATAATACATTTCTGCCATCATATACCCCTTCTGACCTCATATATTAGGGGGCATATGTTATAGCATCATTTTTCACCCTTATGTGATTCATGATTGTCTCTTTGGCCTTGGGCACCCTTTCCCACAGACTTGAATGAAGTTCATAAAAAATAGTGTTTCGAAACCCATATGCGGATATGCCCAGACTTTTCTGCGTGTATACACGAGTCCAGAGATACTTTTCCACGTATGCCATTAAAATCATTGAAAATATATATAAAAAACCCTATTTTTGAGGTTGGGTTGATGGTTATTCCCGTAGTTCAACCACCCCAGCCCGTGGCAAACTATTTCCAACTGATTGAAAATACTATGAGGGAGTATAAAAGCCCCTCATATGCATGGCCTAAGGGAGGGAGAAAAATTATAGACATTATACTCTGTTGGAGCCCAATTCAAGTATGATTTCCCGTGCCTCCTGCACTTCCCAGGTATTTATAGGAAACCCTTGTTTCCTGGAGATGTTCATCAGATTATATGTCATCTCGTGTGCACAAGTATTCAAAGAATCCTAGCGAGGCAAGGGCTGGATGGATCCAGATGACGGTCTGTTCGAAGATCGTGAAAGGATTCAGGTGATCTCTCCACCTTTCTATTGTTTTACATGTTGTTCGTAATGAAGAAGAACCATCTTGTTTCTGAATTCACGTGTTAATATCTGCTTATATATGTGAAAATACTGTTAATTAAACATTTATTATTGTTTATATGATGTTTCACATGGATTATACTGACATGCAGGAAAGATATATGTTGTACAACTAGATTCCCGCACACGCTTCTTCTTGATTTTTAGGTTGAAGAGGAAGAAGAGTTTCTGGGGGTTTGGACCCCACGGGATCTATATCAGACGTAGGATCTACGGGTGAGTTCTACAACCGATAATATCTAATTTTTAGCATACAAGTTTGGTTGTGTGAGTCCTTCTTGAATAGTATGCCCCGATTTGTGGAGGTTTCTAACCCAACGACCTCTAGGGAGTTATTTCCCGAAACAGTCATGGAACTAATATATATGACAATGATGTTGGTATAGATATTTCAAAACTCAAGAAGTATGTTGGCAAACTTGGTGTAGGTTTTACTTGAGAAAATATGGGAATTGTGAAGTTTGAAAAGCATACGCGGCCCCTGTGAAGAAAATTCATGTAAATATGTAGGTCATGTGAAGAAAAGCCACATATATAATCTAAAAAATGGAAAATTGGATATCAGGGGTCATTACCATGGTAATTTCCCATAGTTATTATGGCAACAATGTATATTTTATCCCATTAACGAATACTAACGACATTACCAAAGGATTTTCCTAAGGTATTGGGAAAGGAAAAATATGTATAAGGAGATGGAGATCAAGGAGATAAGCGTGAAATGTAATAAATCATTCATGTGTTATATGATTTGGAATAGGTGTGCACCAGGGTGCAAGGAAAAGGTTCATATTCCAAATATATGAAGTCATATTGAATATATGCTTGATTGGTTTGATAGCTTGAATTACTAACAATGCAAGATTTGTGACTATGGTAGAATTATGATCTGAATGTGTTTATGTGAATTTAATAGTATGTGCACCAACAACTGGGTTTGAAAAATGTTGTGATCTACAACAAATTTTTAATTCCATAGTTTAAGATTTGTATGCAGGTTTTATTCAGGATTTTCGCATACATATGCTGATCATACTCAATATTGTCACATATAAATTTTGTGATAATTTTTTGAGTAGTTTTCAATTTATACATGAGTGTTATACATGGTGATCACATACATGCTCGTATATGTTTTATGGAAGTTGTGTGTATGTACTATGGTTTGCAATTGTTGCTTGATTAAGACAATTGATGATGTTTGTTCTATTTGTTGATGTCTGTCAATGTTGTCTTGATCATGATGATCTATGTCTAAAAGTATTGATTGGCTTGATTTGGTTGTGTATTGGAATATTGGTTAGGGATGATGCTATGGAATTTTGATACTATTATATCTGTGATTAGTTTCTATTGTGACTCAGTATGTCAGTAATTCAGGGGGTGATGCAATGATTCAATTTCAGTATTCAGTAAATTGAGATATGTATGAAAGTGTTATGCACAGTAAGAGCGTATATATGTGGGTATACTTCAGAATAGTTGCATATACATTCTAAAGTTCATATTGATTAGGGTTTGTAGTGATTTCACATTGTTTCTATGATGACTATCTAATATCCAATAATGTGATTAATTAATGAATAGTTGGATTTTTTATGAGTAACAATATCATTTGGTATTGAATTAATTTTATCTAGTTACATTGGTTGAGATTAATTTTTGTGATTGGTTTGCTTCAATATTAAATGGCTTGATTCTTCAGTGATTTAGTCAATTTACATTGCTTTAGTGATTCAAATTTTGTGATTTAGTATTCTAGTTTGGGCTTATTGTTGGTGTGGGTCCAGTGTAAAAAAATTGATGAAAGGTGGCCTACACATTTTGATGATTCATTGACAGGTGGATCTAATGTGAAATACTCTAAAACGTGGTACATGAAGTACTAATGGTTGTATCCTTTAGTGAGAGTGTATGATATCCCTTCTGATAGGAGTCAGTAAAAAATATCAGGGGGAGGTATCTCCCTTCCAGTGGATGCTGGAGAAATAGTGGAGGTTGTAGCCTCCTTCAGGTAGGTGCCTGCATGCTGGTTATAGTTTGTTCCAGTGAAATACAATGATGTAATTATTTTCCTTTATAATAATAGAAGAAGACGGAAATGAAAATAATTTTGGTTTTATCCCACATGGGTTTTCACCTAAAAATCTCGGTGTCCATATGTGTTGACGTGTTTCTTATGTGTTGATGATTTATCTTCTCTTTTACTGATCACGGTTACTGCTTTATAAATGGATAATGAAATAATAATGCACTGGTTAAAGATAAACATATGATGGAACATACGAAAAATTAGTTATCTCGATATACGCGGCTTGCATTCACCAAAGTCACTTACATACGTGAGTTGTTCGAATACAATCTGAATAAGATTAGTTTAAAAAATTTTGAATGGGAAATAGGAACTTAAAGTGAACTAAAAATATTGATGCACTCCCCCCCCCCCCGCCCCTCCCCCAAGTATTTTTCCTTACAAAAGAGTCTTTAAAAAATGACTCTGTAAGTCCAACAAGGGGCTTCATCG
Organism: Pinus albicaulis; assembly: GCA_034641835.2. Classification (NCBI taxonomy): domain Eukaryota; kingdom Viridiplantae; phylum Streptophyta; class Pinopsida; order Pinales; family Pinaceae; genus Pinus; species Pinus albicaulis. The sequence continues at coordinate 239,649,977 of CM076575.1, read as the reverse complement.
TTTAAGATAAATACTTCGCAACAAGATAAGTTGGACCACCTATAGTAATGAAAATGGGTCTAGGGGGGGGGGAGCTATTTATAAATCTTTGGAAGCACATAGATCCTTAGCATTAGGGGGTTATTCTCAATGAGATTATGGCTAATGGAGCTAATAGAGCTACTGGATTTTATAACAAGAGCTACAACTTTTGAAACCTTTTTAAGGGGATTTTTATCAAGCTTCCTGTAGCTTCGACTATTACCAAGGTGATCCAACATTTTTCTATGGTAATCCTCTTTATCTAAGATGACAACAACCTCACCCTTATTAACTTTGAGAATAATAATGTTGGGGTTATTATTCAAGGTCTTGAGGGCTTCAAAATATTGCTTGCTAATGTTGCTCTTAGGGGGTTTATCCCTTCTAAAAGCAACTGCACACGCCTTCCTAATGGTGTATTTTTTGTTATGAGGTAAATCTTTAATCTTGTATTCAATTCCAAAAATGATGTCCTTGCCGAAATGTTTCTTGGAGAAATGGAAAAATTTGTTCTTTAATAATTTGCAACAACTATAAAAAACTTCTTTATGAAAACTAAATATAGGTATACTAGCACAACCATATAAATTAAATGGTTGGTAACCCTGCTATGCATCAATACATTATAAACATCAAAACACTTACCATGTGATACATCTAACATTGTCCAAATTTAATAATAATAAAAACACAAAATTTAACTTTATTATTAATTGTAAAAAACAATAATATATGAGTTAAAAATATATACATTTTGAAAAACATATAATAATATTATTAACCACAAATATTCAGCTCAACTTTACCATGTAAATTATTAACTTCTAAATATCTCTTGCTACAATACCATGACTTATCAATACCACATGCCCAATATGACATGTTGATATCACATTTTCTATAATTAATTAATTTGAGATAAATTATTTAAAAGAGGATAACTAGCTTGAAGATAAATCTTAACCCTTAATCTGTGAATACTACTATGAATATTCCAACATATTCCATGGAGGTTAAATCTCTACCATCCACCTAATAATTACTAATAATTAAATTAAAATTGTGGAAAACCTAATATTAAATATAAAATATTATCTATAATTACAAAGTGTTTTCACCAATCTTTGATATATAATTTTACTCTTTTAGCTAATGATATATGTCAACTAAATATAATCCTTTACTCATTGGACCACATTAAATTTTTAATTTAGCAAGGTGTTTTCACTAATATTGATATTTAAAAGTACTCGTTTAGCTATTTATATATGACAATGAGTTGGAAACTTGGCCATAATGGGGTGTGTGAATCAATATAATGCATTCATGGACTTCAATTTTATGTTTACTTTCTTTTAAAATTTTATTTGAACTATAAAACGAGAATCATAACATTATATGAACAATAGATTTACTATGTCAAGAAAATTCACCTACAACATAAGAATCAACACACAAAAGAAACACATGTGGACACCAGATATAAGTGGAAACCCATAAAGGGAAAAACCATTACTTTATTGTTGTTGTGATGTAAATGAAAGCTCCTAATTACTATCTTACATCAGATCTTGGAGGCTCCAACCTCTCTACTATTTTTAAATCTACAACTTGTTGGGAAGCTCTTATTCCCTCACATTAATTTTCTACAGGCTTCTACCTACATGAGGGTCCTGCCTCAATTTATTTCTACAAGCTACAACTTTCTAGGAAGCTCTTGCTCCGTCTTTAATAGGCTCCTACGTGTTTTTTTCAGTTTACTACCTAAAAGGAGACCGAAATCACCTGGTACTTCAAAATTTTAACATTTTGGCTTACCTGGTATTTAAATATGCATGCATCCACCTCTTTGTTTATGCCTTCTTTTTCTCAGTTCTACTTCACATCGACTCATCTTATTCTTTTCTTTTGTGCGAGGGAACTCAACAAATATTTCATATCATAAGCTAACAAACCTTCTTTGCCTTCCAAAATCACATATTTTTATAAACGTAGATCGATGGCTATTAGTATTCCATGCATGGATATGAAGTTAAAACATTGTCTCTTTGCATTCGGGGGTTGTCTCTTCGTTTTCAATTTCTTCCAAATTTTGAATATTAAAATAGATAAGATGAATTTTAAAATATTCAAACAACGTGTTAACATAAGCCAAATTTAATGATTAAAAAATCCAAATCCCTCTTGGATCACAACATTTTAAACACCTCTACAAATCACGCCATCTTAAATCCAAGAAATCACAAGCCTTGAATATTTGTGACACATATTAAACTATAATCATCCCACTCTAACAAACCTCTAATCAAACTGATATAATTAATTAAATTTAATCAACCTTACACATACAATGCACAAACCAACAAACATATGAAAGAATTTATATCACTACATATACCACACCTCTGACAACAACACATACTCAATATCATAGGAGTATTGACAACAATACAAACACAAACATCAGACCATATTCAACTGAGGTTTAAATCAACATAGGAAATCTTCAACAAGCATATCTTTAACAAATTTTGTCATCAAGGAAAATTTCTCCAACAATATCCCCCTTTGGCATTGATGGCAACACATTGGTCCTCCCCCTTTTTTCCTCAGAATCACTTCTCATTATCTTTGCTTACCTCCCCATTTGACATCAATGGAAAGGGGTTTTTTCTATGTAATCCAATAGGTTTCAAGTCCACCTTCAACATGTGTTGAGTTTCTCATGTTTCTAGCAATCCTCATCTTCAAACTTAGCAACAAATCTAAAACATACGTGTGCAACATCAATGCATTTATCAACATTGCATCAACAATAGCACATAATATATCTGCAAAATAAGCTCTTGATCAATCTATAAATCTCAATAATAATATATCCAACAAAAATGCATCGTTAGCAGCATAACTACCACTCCAAATGTGAGTGCCAACTTTAATCCTGAATTGTCAATGTGAAATGCACATATCCAATAGTTGCTCTTAACCTGATATATTTTGACAATTATTTATACTGAAACTAAACCTTTCTTTATGTATTTTGGCATATAAAACTGACATTTGATAAAACTCATAGAGCTCTATGATTTTTTTTTTCTTATAGCTTTTTCAGGATAGTAATGGAAAGATCATATTGTTTTCTTTTTTTCTTTCCAACAGAGAAAATGTGTTAGAAAACTTCTAATTAATGTGCATACATAATGTTTTTAGTGGCAACAGACCTGAACAAAGTCTTCAAATCTAAACTTGTGTTTATCTATGGATGAAACTATAAAAAATTCGTACTGAATGTAACAAGATGTCCTTTTTGCATATCATCATTTTCCAAAAAAAGGTTGTTTTTAAGGATTAGACTCTTGTCTTTGAGAATCTTGATACCTTTTTACTTGACTATACTTTGTAAAACTTATAATTGTAATTACAAGGCAACATAAAATATTTAAGTCATAGTGCCTCAACATGTCCTACAAAACATACTCGAAAATTTTTCTTAGATCCTTCTCATAGCCAACAATAGTTGGCCCATGTTTACCTGTAATTGGAATTTCTATCCTAGCTCTTGTTATTGTCACACTAATCAGGAATTCAGGAAATTAAAAATTGTATTAACTCTTACCTTTACTTTATTCCAACTAAAAAAAAGGTTTACTATACCTTATTTCATTGAGATCACTTCTAGATCAGTGCTTGATCCAAGATCACAAGGCTACTTAAGGGTATCCAAAACCGTGGAATCCCAAACATCCTTTCTTATTAGAAAGCATCATTGCATATCAATTTCAATAGTATGAAATGCTGCAATCTTGGCGTGCTCATTTGCAACAACCTTTTTTCGTTCAATCATTAATATAAATTCCATGTTAACATAATCTATGGTATCAACCTCTATCTTTAGCTTTAGTTTAACATGATGTACATCTCCTTCTCCAAAAGAGGATTCTCTTTGTATTTTCCTAACAATCACTGAAAAGGCATGTCACCTTTTGAAACAAGATCGTTATATGTGCCATAAATCATCTGCCTCCTTGAGAACCATATTTTTGGAAATACTTTATTTCTATCTTAACCCACAATGTTTGATGTTCTAACATTGTCTAGACTATTGACTATTGCCTCTATCCCACTGTCTATGTTATGTTAACACACCACTTTCGAAATACTTTGAAAAAATTATGAACTCTACCTTCCAACTACTAATTCACCTTTAAATAAATTCTTCATCCACTTTAATCTGACATACTCACGCCTTCTATCTGAAACTAGGGCATGAAATTCCAAATTTTAATTATTCAAAATTCATATTTCTTTAGAAGTTCATTTCTCTATAATGGCATGAAATTTATTGCTTACAATCATACATAACTCTATTTTTTATGTTCTTATCACAAAAATATCTTATGATACAATAGAGTTGAAGGGAACAAAATTGATTTTGTCCATGAATATTCTTCCACGTGAAACACCAACATCTTTCAGAACACGAACCAATCTAGAATTGTCTTCTATGTTTCTACTCAGAGGTTGTAAACAAAACAACTTAATTTACACAGTTATTTTGAGAAGAAACATGAGTAATTTGGCCTCAATTTAAAATACAATCATGAGTAATGAAGCTCTGCATAACTCTCATGGTATTAATAGCCACTATCATAACACTTATGTTTTTACACTTCTATCACACTATGAAAACTAACATACGTGTTAGGATATTCTGACACATAGGAAATAGTTAAGTATAACTTGGTCTAGCGTAGAGTTAGGTAAAGTGAGTTTCTTTAATATTTACATGTGTAACTTGTAAACTAACAGTCACGATATGTAGTGATCTGACGGTTCATTCTCCACTTGGTATTACCAACACTTGATATGTGGCTTGGCACCTGATTGGTCCATGATCCCTATTTAAAGAGAATGGAAGGTCGTTTGTCCGGTGACCGTTTATGAGAGAAGCTTATGTAAATTTACTTTATTTATATTAATAAATTTTCTGAAGTGGTCGTGTTGGCTCAGGCCATGGACTGTTTCCCTCTTTGAGGGTTTTAACCACATCAAATACTAGTGTATTGATTTGTGATCTGTTTGTGAGTGATGACCTTTGGTGTTTGATCTAAGGAATTTACCCTATAAATTCCTACATGGTATCAGAGTTGTTTTGAGGGTCGCATTCATTGTTGATCAAAATCCGATGCCGGTTTGATTGCATGCGAATTATGTTTTCCAGATCTACTGTTTCTGACCACTTTCGATCTAGGAGAAATGTTATGTTGTGTCCAGAGCCTCTTTTTTAGTGAGGATCCCCTTTTGTTTCATGCAAAAAGGTTTCTGGTTGCCCAAGCTATTTCATTTTAGATCTAGAGGTATAAAGTTTTTTTGCAGTTATATCTATATATCTCTATTTTATTTCAGTTTATAGTCATTTTTTTCCTATTATCGGATCTATACCCTCTTCTCTGTGTATTCTCTTTTCTCTGTGCTCTGTGCGATCTGGAAAACCAGGAAACAAGAAGACGATATGTATGCTCTTTCCCTGCGACTTTGTGCGAACTCAAGAAATTAGAAATAGTGAGAAAAATATTTAGTCTTCGGGCGGACTAACTAGAAATTTAACATTCTGCCGAAAGGCCTATATGTGTGTGTGTGGCTATTTTTTGCAAAAAAAACACGCACCAAAAAAAAAAACTTTCCTCCTTTCCAACAATTACTAAATATTTTTACTAGCTCACTTGGTCTAACATTACTTTATGAGAATAAAGGTTTTTGGTTCATGTCTTCTTGTCAAGTCACTTTTTCTAAAAATCTTTTTGTCAAGTTATTTTTTTTTAAAAGTGGGTTTTTGTCAAGTTATTTAAAAAAAAACACACATGTAACTTATGTTTTAAAGTTACTTTATGTAATAGTTTTTCTCACCCATTATAAAAAGTGACTCACTTACAATATAAAGTCACTTTCTCTTTTATTTAAATTGCAGTCTACTTGGTCATTAGTTCATAAAGTAACATTGTAAAAGTGACTCTCACTTATTTATAAAAGTGGGTCACATAAAATAGTTTTTTTTTAAGTGAGTTTATTACATAAAGTTCGGAAATGGGGGGAATGGGGGGTTTTAAAAGGTACAGCTTCATCATCAACCTTCAACCTATCACGTGACTACTCGACCTCCACTACTACTTTTCTTCAAAAATGTATAACTTCTTCATCTAGAAACCGTTTTTGGAGCCGTTTTTTTTAACCGGCCTAATTTTTTGAGATCTTTCCATTGGAGAAGTTAGTTTCAACCTTTACAACTTCAAGTTTTTAAAAAATAGAAAGTACATGCTTGGTTATTATTAACAACATCAGTTATTTCCAATGGTTATCCTACATGGTAGACTTACTTAGAATTAAAGGGTTTTATAGAATAGCCTCAAGACTAGAGTCTAAACCTACCAATGAAGATAAACATGCTAAATGGGAAAATAAACAAGATCAAGCACGAGGGTTGATCGAAATGTCCATTGCTCAAGATCTTAGATTTCATATCCAATAAATTGACTCCCCTGATGAAGTTATGACAAAGAAAAATACTATTTTTGGCATTCAAAATGAAATCAGATCCCACCAGCTTGAAAATGAGTTGCTTACATTGGACCCCAATAATTTCTCCTCTATTGAATATTTTTTGTCCAAATTCAAGACCCTTAGACTTCTCTTAGAAGATTGTAAGGTCAAAAAGGAATATGGTATTATTATCTATTCCATTCTTACTAAGTTAGGCCCTGCATACTCTGTATTTGTTTCCACCTTCCATTCCACTAGAGAATGCCTCATTTCTCAAGGAACACCCTACAAGTCCCCCTCTTTTGATGCCTTTTTCTATTCTTTGATAAGATAACATGAAAAACTCTTGCACCTTGGTCTATTAATACTAGAAACTCTTCTAAGAAATCCTTAGCAACCCAGCAACAACCAAATCCAAAGAATCCTAAGAAGCAACATCCTAAAAATAATGGTCCTAAACCAAGCAAGGATCTTAAGAAATCTCAACCACAAACTGAAAAAGAAACTCAACAAACTGATAAGGCAAATAAAAAAAAGGGAAGAAAATAGATAGAAATTTCAACTTTTGTAATTGTGATGACCACGTAGATTCAAAATGTTTTAAGAAGATGGAATCCTTGGAAGCAAAAATGAAGAAGCACAAAATCCATTTGGAGAACCCTTCAACTTCATCTTCGGGAATGGAAATTTCTGCATGTGGTTGTCAAGAATCAAGATCTGGTTATGCATTATGTTGAAGTCCAATAAGAAATTGCAGCACACACACTAGTGTGGGACCAATAGGTCCTAGAGATACATTAGTGTGAAGGCCAAATTAATTAATTAATTTGGTGCAGTGTCTAATTTAATTTTCCCTTAATTAAATTGGACAATAAAATGTAATTTATCTCATGATCACTTGTAACAGTTGACTGAGTGTGATAAGCTCATTTAGCTCATGTATTTCAAGTTGAGAGTGGTTGGTGAGGCATGTAGAGTAATTATATCAGTTATGGAGTTCAAATTACAATTGGTGCATTAGTTTATTTCATGTGTAATCAATTAACTCAGTTAGATAAGTTAGAGTCAGTTGAACTAGTTGTAACTGTTTGTTGCACTAGTGAGAGATCAAGTGAATTAAATATTATTTAATTCACAATCAGTGATATGCCATGCAACTGACGATTTACTATTAATATTTGCATGCATGTCAGTTCCAGTGGAGACCCAGTTGGGACAAAGGTTAAAGGGAGGTTAATTATCAATTGTGTTATTAGTAGGTTGCTTGCATGCAACCAAACATCTATTGGAGTGCCCATGATCCTTGCGTAGTTAGGAAGAACAAAATTCCTAAAGAATAGGGATTCCATTCATCAGGAATTGCGCAAGCAAGGCAAGCTGTTTAGAGGTTGATAATTGGCTAAGTGTTGGCCAGTTTTGTCCAGGAAAGTGTGAGACAGTTGTGAGAGTGTAGGAGACTCTTGTGAGAAGAGTGCATTGTAATTGTTTCATGATTCCATATTTAATATACAATAGAATAATATAGAGGGGTTTTAAGCAGCAAGCTTTCCCCGGGAAATTATCTGTTTTGTGGTTTGATTTGATTCTTTCTTCGCATCATGTGATTGGTGATTGTGTTTAATTTCCGCAATTGATTTGTATAAGTGATTCAGTATCTAGCTTTAGTACATTGTTAGATTGAATTAAATCCATTGATATACATATGTTTGTATAATTTCTACATGGTATCATAGCACAATAAATCACTATAGTGGAGGAGAAGCTAAGTTTGTGACTGAATAGAATTCAAATTTGCAAAAGACATTCTTGGTGTGACATGCGATTCATGATCGAAATGGCTTTCAATGGCTTGAGACTGGAGTATACACTCGAGGGAGGCTCTAGCTATATTTCTTGCAAAGATAGGATGGAGGCAGTATTGGAGGACAATGGGTTGAAAGAATTAATTGACAATGATGTTCCCAAACCTGTTGTAGCAGATGTTGCAAATCTTGATGCTTGGAAAAAGAAGGTTGCAAAGAGGAGGAGGACCTTATTAGATGGAGTACAAGACCACTTTTTCTCAAGTCTCCATGGAAAAGTGACACCATATGCAATGTGGAAAGGTTTGACAGGTCTATTTTAGAGCAACAGTGATCATAAAAAATTGGCACTGAAGGATAAACTTAGGAAAATCACAATGGAGAAAGGCGATATCATGCTAAAATATTCAACAAAGTTTGTCCAATGTCAGGATGAGCTTGGGAGCGTCAGAACTACTATCGATGATGATGAATTGATGAGCCTAGCTCTTCTAGTACTTCCCAAGAGTTGGCATAGTTATCAAGACTCTGTCAATGGAAGGGAAAAGCTACGAGATTGGGAATGAATTTGGTCAGATTTGGTGCAAGAAGAAATTAGGCAGAATACCAGGGATGGATCTTCATCCAAGAATGATGATGATGAAGATTTTTTTTTGGATGCCAAGGCGAAGAAGGGGAAAGGAAATAAATTCCATTCCAAATTTGAATCTGGTAAAGATGGCAAGAAGCACGACATTTCCAGAGTGAACTGTTTTCACTGTCACGAGCATGGACATTATGCCACTAGTTGTCCACAAAAAAAGAAGAAGAAGAAGAAGAAGACTTGAGGATCTGCAGCTGGTGATGCTTTGGCCTCGCAATTTGAGCTTGAATTCTCGCTCATTGCATGCATGGTGTCAAGTAAAATGGGATTGGTGTGGTACTTGGATAATGGTGCATCCTTTCACATGACAAGAGACAAAGAACTTTGTTGTAGCTTGGAGGAGAAAGACCTCCAGATGCATATCAAAATGGGTGATGATTGGTGGTATAGTGCTACCAGGATTGGCATAGTTACCTTCCAAAGATATTCAAGTAAACCTTTTCAATTAAAAGATGTAATGCATGTACCAGGCTTGAAGAAAAATTTAGTCTCAATTGCAATGTTGGAGGATAGAGGATATGATGTTGTTTTTTCAGTGAGGGAAAATATTTCCTGTGAAAAAAAATAGGACAAGCCAAGAAGATTAAGATTCAAGTTAAGAATCTTTATAAACCTTATATAGACGGCTACACAACATTGATGGATAAGGCAGACAAAGTGGTGAGCCGGGATGAGGGTGAGTTATGGCACAGGAGATTGGGCCATTTTCACCACGAAGCCTTGAAGGTCATGCAGTAGATTTCTACGGGTCTTCCCAAGGGTACTTTTGCAAAGTCAGACACATGCAAGGGATGTACTATCTAGAATTATGCAAATGCCACCTTTGACGAGAAGGAGAACCGAGCCTCTAAGATCCTTGAGAGAGTTTACTCACACATGTATGGACCATTATCTACTGCTTCGACAGCAAAGCATAAGTACTATGTGATATTTGTTGATGACTTTTCTCGAAAATGTTGGATCTACTTAATGCATAAGAAAGGTCAGACATACTCAAAATTTCTTGAGTTCAAAGCACTGGTGGAGAAAGACATGGGGAAGCATGTGAAGGCTTTTAGGAGCGACAATAGTGGTGAGTACATCTCCAATGAATTCAAGAACTTCTAAAGCAAAAAAAGGAATTTGGAGAGAGTTGATTGTGCCTCATAACCCACAACAGAATGGGGTCACAGAAAGAAAGGACAAAATAATTGTGGATGCAGCATGAGTGATGTTGCACTATTTGGGCCTACCATTGCATCTATGGGCAGATGCATGCAACACAGCGGTATTTGTGAAAAACCATTTTCCTCATCGGATACTTGGTAGGAGTACACCAAAAGAGGATTTTACTGGTAAGAAACCTGATGTTTCGCTTTTTAAGATTTTTGGCTCATCCGTTTATGTGCATGTGACCGAAGAAGTCGATAAGAAGCTGGAACCAACAGCTAAGATTGGGATATTTATGGGGTACACTAAAACTCCCCACAACTATCGGGTGTATTTTCCAAACAACAGAAAGACTATTATGCGACAAGATATAAAATTTGATCAAGAGAAATCCATGCAATTTTCCCTTGAGAGGGACTTGGATACAAAATAATGAATCTCAAGATATGGAGCAGCCACATGCGAAGGATGAAATATTGGTACCAAATAATGAATCTCGAGATATGGAGCAGCCACATGCGGAGGTGTTAGGTTCCCGTGATTTGGCAGATTGATGGACCAAATGACAGAGTAACATCAAACCAATCTTTGGAGCCCTAGGACCTAGCCTTCCTAGACTCAGAGAGGGCTCTCGCTAATGAAGTGAAGGATGTGAGCTTGTTCGCTTAGTTTGTTTAGATTTTAGGCTAGTTGTTAAGTGTGTTTGTTTGTTTGTTTTTATTTGTTTGGAGGAAAAACTAATCAAGTGTATCAAAATAGAACAAGAAAATGATATCAACTGGGCTATGGGGTCAAAAGCAAGCCAAGGATGTCAAGACAATGGGTAGGGTGTATTGCAGGGCCGATTTAGTATAGTGAATGGATATTTCAGGTGGTTTATGAAGTGAAATGAACATCAAGTTTGTGCAAGACAAGGGTATCTTAAGCATAAATAGTTTAAACAACAAGTATTCATGTGGTAGGGCTAACCATTAATCACTGTGAATCCAACTCAAACTGATAGATGCATAAAATAAACATTCAGGTGACGCATAGAAGTATAAGACCCTCTAACTGTGGAAAAATCACCTTCAGTGGTTGAGAACACATGTAAGACAAACCAACAACTCAAAATGTGGAAAGGAGACTCCTAAGCAACACATTCAATCTAATGAGAACTTTGAAATAAGTCTGCAAGTATAGGCAGAGGGCAATATCGAAACAAGACCTCTTTGATTTAACCTAGACAAGAAATACTTCAAACGAGATTTCTTTAATGAGGTTTAAGTAGCTATGAGTAAGCAAGGAATACCATAAATCAAACAAGATAGCATGTCATATTAATCATTAAGTAAATAAATAACAAGTTCCTAGTGGACCAAAGGGGAGTTAAGAATCCTTTGACATGACTAAGAAAGATGAAAACATAGAAGCTATAATGAATCAGGAAATTTGATGAGCCTCCATGGGCATACCTCAAACTATTCTTTACTGACCTACAGCAAGCAAGAAGCATGGATACATATGTGAAAAACTAAGAAAACATAACTGAAAAGAAGTACAATACCATTTACCAAGCCATGGAATCCTACACATAGATCCTCTCTATCATCTAGGCAAGCAAGTCAAGCTATTCACTCCATAAAACAAGTTTGATCATCAAAACTCACAACATATATTGCTCTAAGCTCAGTCAAGTTCTTAAGCTCTTCAAAGTCCAGCTTGTTTATCAACTCTTCAACCAAAAATATTACAATGATTCTCCATGAGTTATATAGGAGAATGAGAAGATAATATTCACAAAATTGACTAGAAGCTCATAGGCTAAAAACTAATATCTGATTTTGTCCTTGAGGCTTTGTAAAGCCCAAGGCACAAAATATCTTCAAAATATCTATAAAATGCTAAAAAAGGAAAAAATATTGACTTTTAATTACTAATAATGGCTAAAAAAGGCCTAACGTACATTTGGATAAGCCACTACAGAAAATTTCCTTTTTGCCAAAATGCTACAGGAACGTAGCAGCAGAAAATTCTATGTTTTACAGACAACTTTTGAGGGACCTCCCGATGTCGAAACGAGGCCCGTGATGGCTCGTTGGAAATCCCTGGATGTCTATCTTCTGAAAATACTTGATTTTTCCCAAACTGATCAATGGAGGTATGCCAAAAACTGAACTGAATGAAAAAAAAAAAAAAAAAACAGAAAAGTAGCCCTTGCTGATATGTGAGGCAGAAAGTAAAAAAAAGCATTGTTTTTCACCTCTTTGGGGGATCAAAACACATCCTTTGGATCTGAAATTTTCTGAGTAGATGCCCTTGAATTTAATGCATCTAATGATACCACTCTCAACATCTGAGTATGCTCCAAACAAAAATGGCAGCGCCCATGAATTTATGCAATTAGGCCCAAAAATGTCAAAAAACAAGATCATGTCGAAATTTGCTCAATTTTGGTGAGCAAGCCCCTCATGGGTTCTTGGAAACATGTAAGGAATTTGAGGCCAATATTTTGAACGATGATGTGCCTTTCTCCACTTTTTCTACTGGGCGCCCTCTTTTGGCAGTTTTGAGTTTTTCTTGTGCAACCTTTAATTTCTTTCGGGCAAATTGATTTAGCTTTTTGTAGTGCCCGGTCATCTTCTTTTGTAGGCTCAATTCTCTAGTAGATCTCTCTAACTTATCTTACAAATGCTTGTTGGCTCTTTCAAGCCATGATTCTTTGTCATTCTCTATTTCTTGGGTGAGCAAAGAAGTGAGAGGATAAGATCGGACAAGGGCTGCCTCTTCTTCTTTCTTTTTCTCCAAAGCTCTCTTGCGACTCATAGTCCTAGACCTCTTTCTCATTGGCTGCTCTTCTTCTTCAGTATCATTGAACTCGCTGAATTGAACTCGCCCATAAGCTCTTCAAGCTTGACTTGTGCTTTGGAGGCTTCCCTTTGGTACTTGAAAGCTCGGGCCTCAAAAACTGCCATTTGACCACTCATTTGTTTGTTTTTCATCTGTATAACATGTATGAAGTCTTTTGAGCTTTCTAGATCAGCTTGTAGGTCATGAATTTGGTCTTCTCTGTTTCGCAAAAGAGCCTCAAGGATTCTAGCTTCATTATCACTATCATCACTGTCTATCTGTATGATATCAAATTCCCTTTCCTTTTCATGACTACTCTCCTCTTTTTCTTTCCCCTTGCCTTGATAGGTTTCTTGGTCCTCTTCCTCTTTGGTAATTCAACAATGCTCTTCTTAGACAGTTTTCCTCTACTTCTTAGCGCTCTTTTGACATTGCTAGTCACTGCTGGAGTGGTCTTTTTCTTTGCTGATCTAGTTTTTCTAGGCTTCGCCACATTTGGAGGAAGAGTCATGGCCCATTGCACATGCTCTTGGCTGTGTGGAGGAGAAAAGGGAGGAGGTTTATCTATTTGCACTTGCTCAACTTGGTCTTTTACCTTGTTGCTTCCATCATCATCTTTGTCACTGTTTTCTTATGTTTGAATATTGCCTTGTTTGTCTTTATCACTGCTATGCTCATGGTCACTGATTTGGTCATTTTTCTCCATGCTGCCCTCTTTGGAATGCTCACTGTGTGATGTTTGATTGTCATCATCACTACTTGTTTGAGGGATGTTTTGTGTCTCATCATAAGTGTCTTTTTGGGGACTGTCATGACCCTCATCATAAGTGTCCTTTTGAGGACTGTCATGACCCTCATCATCATTGTTTTGGCTGCCACTTTGTTTGTCCTCTTGAGGACTGTCTTGTTCATCTTTGTCCCTGTTTTCTTCATGATTGTTGTGCTCTTTACCTTCACTGTTTTGTGCCTCATCACCATCATGCTCACTGCTGTGTTGGCCGCCATCATGTTTCTCTTCATGACTGCTATGCTCAGCATCAATTTGTTCATGCTCCTCATCATTTCCTTCTTCCCCACTATCATACTTAGAGTCTTTACTTTGACCCTCTTCATCACTAGTTTTCCTCTTCTCTTCTTCACTTTCAATCATAGGAGATTTTTGTTTTTTAGGAGTGGATTTACTAGAAGAAGGAGAAACATGATGAGTGGATGGTGAGGAAAGCGCATGAGATGAAAAGGCAATGGAAAAATCAGGATGGGAGATGAAAGAGTCCCAAGAAACTCCCTTTTTCTCAAATTGATGGAGGATGATGATCTTGATAAGGGAATGAGGAATATACAAGCTTGTTGTTGAGCTGAGGGCTTCTTTTGGACAGTAGAGGCCATCTTGTCAATGCTTCTATAGAGGAAGAAAGGAAGGTTCAACAATTGAGTTCTTGTGAAATGCATAAGAAGCCTGTTATGATAGGCATAAATCCGGGAAAACCTCCCTTCACATGTGAAATACTTCATCATGACTTTCATGAGAGGGGCATAGCTAGTCAACAAGTGAGAAAAAAGGAAAATGGCTTAGCGAGCATCCTGATGGTCTAGTTTTAGAAAGGGTTTGTAGTGATTCAGATCTAGGTATGTTTGTTTGAACCACTTTTCTTCGATATAGGGGATCTTAGTAGCTTTGGAGATAGCCCTAGGAGAGAGTTTGAAATCTAGATCTGCTAGATGTACATGCTTTCCTTGCAGCCTTAAAGCAAACAAATGTGTCAAAGGAAGTTGAATTTTTACCTCTTGGACTTTTTGGCAAAATTCCAAGCACCCTACTTCATGAAAATTATAGAGTACTAAAGGAGATTCATTCACTTCCTGAGTTGTAATAGGCTCATACCTATTGTGATACCCAATCCTGTTGTCTTTCTTTGGAGGCATTTTTCTTCTGATACCCTTCACTGACTTACCAAGGCAAACTATTCAAATGATCACTGAAAAAGGTCCTCAACAAAAAACACCTTTTCCTCTTTGCAAGACTAAGTTTGTCCTTAGTTGGCCAACAAATTTTGTTAAGTGAAACAAGCTCCCTTTGTTTTTGACAATAAAAACTTTTCACCCTATTCACTGTTTTTCTTTGTTTTTAATTAAAGAGGGGTACCCTTGAAAAAAATTATTTTTCTCCCTTGAGTAGTCACTGTTTCTCTTTGATGATTAATGTTTTATTAAGGCTAGCAAAACAATCCTTTTTGGAGGAAGATCATTTTGTTTTATCAAAACAGTAGTCTCCCTGTCATTGATTTTAAAGGCCTTTTAAACAAACTCTGTCTCTCTTTAATGATCACTGTTTCTCTGTGTTTTTTGAGCGGATAGGCTACTTTGAAAACAACAATGTTTTTTACCTTTTGAAATATCACTAACCCTTTGATGATCATTGTTTCTTTCTAGGCTAGCAAACAGATAGGTTTTGAGAGCAACTATGTTTCAACAAAGAATTAGTTCCAATCTTGTTTTCCTTAACTATTCAAAAAAACAAGGTCCTTGACAATCAAACTTCCTTTGTTATCACTGCTTCTATCCTTTGTTATTCATAGTGAGAAGACCTCCTTTAAACTGAAAAAATCCCTCTATTCCCCAATCAATATCTTCCTTTGTAGTTATTTGAAGCAAAAAGGGCGCTCTTTGAAATCACTATTTTAAGAAACTGAGCAAACCCCTTGTAAACTGATCAGAACTGTTTCACCCAATCACTGTTTCTTTTCGATAATCTTAGTAGGCAAGCTCTTTTGGATGAAGGTTAGCTAGATTCTTAACATCATACTTTC
This sequence comes from Pinus albicaulis, assembly GCA_034641835.2. Lineage (NCBI taxonomy): Eukaryota > Viridiplantae > Streptophyta > Pinopsida > Pinales > Pinaceae > Pinus > Pinus albicaulis. Next base: position 239,634,189 of record CM076575.1, on the reverse strand, counting down.
AAACAAAATTTTTGACACAAGAGATGTAAATACCTTTCACCAATGTGTTTTTGCTATGTTTGGAGGTGACTTCTTGGTTGGAAACTTGACCTTGGTGCCTTTGAGGGTTCCTTTGAATATGGGCCCAGATGGGTAGAAAACGCGTTGATAGTTGGTTGATGGTCGGGCGGGTCTGAACGAGCGTAAACACGTCGCGCTGAAGTAGTCGGGTCGGCCCTGGGCACTGGGCACATGCGTGCCACGCACGTCTACAGGTGCGCTGCGCCCTTCACAAAAATACACTATAACCACCTACAGGCGTTCCGCGCATCCAAAAAACTGTGAATGCTCTTAAAAAACGCTCTTAAACTGCTTCTCTTGCCTTGACTTGGGTTTGCATAATGATAAATGACAAGTGGTCGAGCTCCTTCATATTTAAAAAACCAATGTTTCCCTCATTTCATTTAAAAAACAAACTTCTCCTTTTTTGTCTTTGTAAATTGCCCTTTGCAAATATGAATGCCTTCGGTCTCTTAACTCTGTCTATTCAGTAATTATTTTCTTAAAACACCATATCATACCTTAATGATTTTATAACCCCTTGTTTGTCACAACATTTGTGATGAAAGGGAATTTATAAAACTATTTTATTCTTTGATTTGTCTACAAAGGAGGTTATCTCAAAAAACATTGTTGCAGCCTTTTTAATGACCTTCAAACCTATCATGAGGCCTTCTGCTTATTTGTTGATGGAGGTCCTACAAACCATAAAACCTCATTTATTTCAAAATTGTGACCCTGTATATTTGAAGAGGCTTATAAAAATACTAGCACTGCGGCCTTCAAAACCCTTATGTATCTGTTGTTTTATGAAGTGATGAAGGTCTTTATCCTCTGATTAAAAACATTTGAAAATGTAAATTTCCTGTGTCCTTTAAAACTTTGTCTTTTATCATTTGATGGAGGCACCCTTTGACTGAAAGTGAAATATGGCTTCATCACACCTTTTAACCCTTTGAATGAGCTGTTTCATGGTGCAAATATTTTGGAGAGTTGATCCTTTGTTTCTCGTGAAGGAGGCCTATAAACAGTGAAAGTTTTCACCCTCTTACAATGTGCCCTTTGTCCTTTGACTGAGATGGAAGTAACCTTCAACACTCTCCCTTCATTCATCACTTAGAGGAATTATTTCTATAACCATAAGGGATTTGTTTAAAAACAAGAATTCCCTTTTTCATATATATGATCTAGGTGAGATGTCTCTTCATGTGAGTTTTCAGAAGTCACTTGAAAACCAAGCTTGGTCTACTTCCTTGGCTATTTAGCTGAGGCTGCTCTTAGCTAAAAACTCCACCCTCGGAGTATACTTTGAAGGATGATTTCATAGATACAAGAAACAGAGGCTTCTTAGCACCATTGTGTCACTTTTGGCTTTTGATGTGGAAAAGGCCTTTATCCCATAAACTCTTATTGACTCATCAGTGATTTTCAATCTTTCTTACCAAAGAGACCTTTCTCAAACAAATCACTTAATCTTGCTATGCATCCTCTTTTCATTTTTGGAGGAGGTGGCACACAATAGCTTCTGAAGTCACTTAAGAACATGTTGGCCCTCTGCTTGTTTATGAAGGAGGCCACAACAATGTCTTCCTAACCATCTGCTTTTTTGAAGGAGGTTCTCATTACTGTGTTTCTAACCCTCTGCTCTTTAAAGGAGGTCATCTTTAACACAGGACCTACATCTATTTCAAATCACTGTATCTGGCTCCATATGCTTGTTTGAAGAGTGCCAATAGGAAACAAAGTAGAAATTGACATTCACTATTGATAAAATCACTTGAAAATCATGTCCTCTTGCTTTATGAGGCTTTGTTTGAGATGTATATTCTTTTTGTAAAATATCACTGAGAACACTGGATCATAAACAAAGTGATTTGTATATGGAGAATGCTTACTTCCAAAGTATTATTGAACTGTCTTTTCCCCTGACTATGTTGTCAAAGGTTTATTGAAATCACCTTTGCCTACTTTCCAAAACCCAGTTTCAAGGTAACATAAGAAGTAGTTGTCTTCTCATGCCCTACATGATGATGCTCTTTGGAAGATTATGCAGTACTGTTGATCAGCATTACTCAGTCCTTGTTATTCATTTTGGCTTGATGAGTGATCTCTGTTCCTCAAACAGCCTTTAAGTTTATACATGTACACTTGCTGCTCTTACTTACTGTACTTTACTTGCCTTGATGTCAAACTAAGTCATCATGAAGGACCTGTTGGAATTTTCCCTTTTGACCTTCTTTTTACACTGGTCATCATTTAATTACACCCCTACAGAGATATAAAAATAGATGTTATGAACCTTTGGAGGCTTCTTTGGTTTTTCATGGTGATTATTCCTGATTCAAGCAGATTTCTTCAGATAGCGACAAACCTTCTCTTTTCCTAATTTGGATCTTTGTCGAACTTCTTCTGACATGAGACAAAGTGACCTCTTAGTGGTGTGCGACCTATGGATAGAACAATGCTTGTTTTGCATAATAGGAACTAATTCAAGGTTGACTGGTAATAGACAAAGGCTTTCTGGCCTAGGATATCTTAGCCAAGGAAGAACTCCCTAAACACCACTATCTAACTTAGGGACAATCTTGACATATTCTGAGTGTTTTCTTTGGTATGATTAGATTTTCAAATGACAAGATGACTAGGGATAGGGTTGCAGACACTTTTTCAACCTTTGGATCGCAAATGGCATGAGAAACAAGGGTAAATGACAGCAGATAACTTTCAGCTATGGAAGATATGGACAGGGTTATTTTGCTAAAACCAGATAGGACTTGACAACTAGGATTTGTTCTCATCATAGACTGACAGGAAGGGGTAGGAGGACAAAAAAAAATTTGGGGTGTTTTCTAGATGACAGATTGATAGTTTTGAGATCAGCTTCTAGAAAAATCAAATAAGGAAACTAGTCATCAATAACAAATAAAAATACTGATGAATAACAGTGGCTCCATTTGGGGAGGGTAGTTCCTTTTCAGGAGGTGTCCAGAATTGCAGATCTCTGGCTTGTGAAGACCAGTGCCTTATCCATTGGCGCAAATTTCTTCCTTTATTGATGCTATTTCTGAAAATTGACAGCACGATTAGCATCAAAGTCATCTCTACCTACCCAGCTATATTTCCTAACATTTTTTTCTTCTTTTAGGTGCATTTTGACTAGCAACCATTTGACATGATATATTTTTTCTTGAAAAAAAGAAAAACTATCTAATGCTACACTTATATCTTTCGGGAGTTCAGATTAAACTAGAGAACTCTTTTGTTTCTCTACCTATACTACAATCGACTGTCAAGAATAAACTGTTTGACAAGATTTCATTCTCTAGTCTAAAGCATGAAATTGAAAAAATGATCAAATCAGGATTAGACGGTCTGATTTGTCATGCGTTTGTGGCATAAAAACAAGCTGCACATAAACATTATTTATGTACAAGATGAATATTAGAAAAATCAGGGCCAAGGTATACAAATTATTTTTCATCCCTGTTTTTCTCACTTGGTTCTGTTTTGAGCATGTGGAACCAACACTCTTTTCCCAATCTACTTTCTTTGACAAGTCAAGCTTACATAATTTGACAATCATCTCTCTCACTAACTTATCAACAATAAATTTAAAACATGCTCAGTTATGATTAGGTTAGATAACTGAACAAGATATCTTTCGAGCACTAATAGTGGCATTTAGACTTGCGCACTTTCAGCATGACTATTTTTTGAGTATGGGGCTTTTCATGGTGTTTTCAAACCACCCTCTTTTTCTACTTTTCTACTGTTTTTGTATTTTCTGTTTTTTGATTTATTTCTTCAAGCAATGGTATGTATAATGATTGAAAAACCTGAAACTAGAACTCCTGAAAACGGTGAAACTTGAGCATCTTATCTTCATAAGGATCTCCTGATGCTCTTGGCCCACTTAGCTCTTGAAAAGAAAAATTTGGAAAATTTTCTCTTGTAAGCATAACATAAGGATTCATGCATGAATCTCTAAACAACCCTGTGTCTTCCTGTTGTACTTATTTATACCTTTGATCTCCACTTCTCCTTTTGTTGTACATCTTTTTCAAATAATGCAGATATTCTTTGTCATTTTTAAAGCATATGATGACATCATCAAGGTACATCATGACAAGGAAATTCAGAACCGGGAACATAGCTTTCTTGAGGGCATCTTCGGTGTTCATTGGTTTTTGACAAATTGGTTTGAACATGAAGTTGCTACTAGTATATTTGAAGAAATCTTTGAGCTGATCCTTTTGAAGTGGAATTATTCGATGGTATCCTAAAAAATTATCACTCAAAACCACATGATTAGAAACTCCTAGTTTTCTTATGATATGATCTATTTTTGGAAGGGGATGAATGTTGTTTATGAGAGTTTTATTTATGTTTCTAAAATCTAAACATAACCTATGTTTAGTTGTCTTCTTTTCGATTGACCATGTTTGACTAGAGTTTTTGTGTTCTTTTTTGAAAGGGATCATATCTAGAGGGAGACATCATTTATATGGTGTTTTCTATTCATTTTCTAGCATGTTATCGCCTAAATCCACCTTGGTTGTCTGAGGAAGGGCGGGATTCGAGGTAACACCCAGCCACGCTCACCGGTACGCTGGCCTTGCCTGCATAAGGAGAGGGCTCCTCTCCGGTCAATCGTCAGAAAAATGTATCAATACAGAGCTGAGGTGACCGAAATGAGTGCTAATTTTAGGTTAGGTATATTAATCAAGGTGTTTGGAATGTAGGGTTTTTTTGCTTCTGGAAAAAAGGGAAAAGACGGTATTGGGCTTTGGGGATGAGGCCAAATTCTCGCAGAAGTTCGGAGTTAAAGGTGCGAGGAGCGATGGCTTTGATATCTTCAGATTCGAAATGGATGGATAGAAAATACCGCCGAGGAGATGAAGAGGAAATGAGGGCTGACGAGGATCCTCTTCAAACGAGATGAAAACATATAAAACTATTAAAGGCGAGAGCATTAACAAAATAATGAATTCTACATAGTTACTCATTTGTTGTACACATGAAGCGAAAGAGAAGGGAAATGGCATACATAAAAGGCAATTAATGAGACTGAAAATTACCACGAGGAGAAAAACACTCATCAAAGCTCGAAAGCCACAAGGATCCCAACAAGTGCTCGCAAAAGCCCGGTCTTTCCTTTTGCTTTGCTAAAAATGCATAAGTGTATGTACACGCAGTGCCAAACTTTTCCCAAGTATCCAACCCTTTGAAAATGACTCGGAAAATACATAATATAGACCATCCTAACTTCCCATGCCTCTAGGGGTCAGAGCTCATCCTTCTAGCTGCTTTCCAACCAATTCTAAACAAGGAACCTGAAATCTAGACAATCAAACAACTTGCCTCTATATGGAAGGAAACTAATTCATTCATTTAATTTTCACTTTTTAGTGAATGAATCCTCTATAACAAGTAACGTGAGCCAAAAATTACATCATAGTCATCACATTACATCAATATATGTCAATAGTTACATCAAAATGTAAAACTAGTCAAAAGCTAGAAGCAGCGCACTGCAGCAAGTAGTGAAACATGAGGCCAAATTTCTCTATACAAAGCTGGCATGAAAAGCTCAATGTGTGCATGCCACTTTGGAGGCCTGATGCTGAGGAGCACTTTCAAAAAAGTCCAAAGTGTGAGCTTCATGATATCTCGGGTGGAAAGACCTATCTTTGTCTACTATACAACCCAAGTGGAGTACTGGACTTTGGATATCATTTGCCCCTCCAGCACTGCAATCTCCCAAGACTTTGCTCCCCGCATGGTGCAAAAGGTGTGCGGAAAGGCCATTTTCTCAAGGCGTTTTTGACCCTTTAGGCCACACTATAGCTTGATGAAATTATTAGGCTATTCACGAGAATGCATAAAGTGCATGCAAAAATCCAAAAATGTCAATTTTTCCTCCGAAAGATCTCCCAATCATGTAAGCGCGCGCCAAGTGGCGTGAGCGCCGAATGCGAAAAAATCTATTTTGTGACCACTCAAAATTGACAAAATTTTCTCCAAATTACTTGAAATTTGGACCGAAGGTCCCCCATCAAGTGCCATTCTCAGCCAGATAAGCTTCGCTGCAAGATTCGAGAGTCTATCTTCCCTTTTTCTCGTCTCCGTATCTGCCCTCCTTAGCCTCGCTTTTCGGGATCTTCATCTTTGGCTACGCAAACATGTGTGTGGGCTCAAGAGCGGTTCTTCATATGTCACGAGCATGTATTTGACCCTATTGGCCTTCACCCATAGCTTCTCGAAGATGAATTTTGACCTCTACATAAAGCCAAATCTCCGCTCATAGTGATGTATCGGTGTCCGTTCTCCATGAGAATTTCGCAAAGGTCTGTGACGTCTTCGTGGAGGAGTACGGTCGTCTTTGGTGGATTTGCAAAAATATGTCAAATGAGGAAATGGAGGAAATAGGGCGATGAGGAAAGTGGGTTTTTAATCGAAGTGATACTTTGATAAACTCAGTGGACAAGGGGCACGTCACTTGATTGTTTGGGAAAGGGCGGTTTCGATTTTCATAGAAATGAAATGGGAAAGGGAGAGTGATAGAAGATGGAAATAACTTAGGGATAGGAGATGGGCTTAGGAATAAGTGACTTTAGGGATGAAAGAGGATGAGGTTAACTGATGGTGATAAATGTGACGAGGGATGAGGATGGGAGATAGCAATGTTTTGGTGATATTTGGATCAGGGTTTGGGATAGTGGGATTAGGGATTTAGGGTTAGTTGATTAAGGATATGGGAAATGTGGAATGGGTAGATGAGAATGTAAATAAAGGGAGAAAATGATTGAGGGAATGAATTATTGAGGGAGTGATGGCATAAAGAACCAAACCTCTAAACCCCAAGGGAAACAATTCTCTGAGCGAGAAAATAGGGTTTGAATTTCTCTTTCTTCACGTTGAAACACCATAAACACCGATGGAAACTCATACCTTGGCAATATGGAGATGTTAACTTAGTTGTGGAATGAAGAATCTTGAAATTTTGGATCTTTTGGAGGAATAATTGGAGCTGGTTTTTCAATATTTTTAGCCCGATGCGCCGCGCCGAGCTCATATGTCATGCGGTAGGTCGCCTAATGCGCCGCACCATCTCTATCTGCGTCAGCACAGCTCTTCGAGGAGAGCTTTTGGAGGCCTTTCAGTCATCAGGTGGGCACACGATAGATCGGGTGGAAATATTATCGTGAGTCTAATTTCCAACCTCGAAGTGGAATTATTCAATTTTGAGTTCATTTTTCACTTGTCGAAAAATCAAATTTCCCAAGGCTCGGGCAAAATGAGCGCAATGAAGGTCGCCTACGGCTGCGTAGCAGTGCACAGGCCAAATTTTGAAAGTCTTCCCCGAACTCCACATCGAGCTCATGATAGCTCATTGGAAATAGAATTTACTATCTAGGTATCATTTGACCTCATCAAGAAAGTCCATTTGTGCCAACCAAGCTAGGAGAAATCTTGATTTTCCCAAGGTCACTCGCAGGAGCGTCGTGTTCTCCTCGAGGCAAGGGTATTATTGACATTTCTCTAAAAGCCATGACACCCGTGTAAAAAGTGAAGGAGGTTTTTCTTTTCCTTGGCCTATTTTGGACAAAATCTCTCATTTTTCCAAAATGCATCCCTTTATTGACCTCAGAAACATCATTTGAGTAAAATCTATCCCGATGTGTGGAAGAAGGGATTTGGTCGAAATGAAGCAAAATGAAGGGATAAAGGACTTCTCAAATTATTGGAGAGAATTTTGGGAAGTAGGGATGGATGTTAGGAAGCAAGGGAAAGTATACACCTCAGATATTGGAGTGAGGGGAAGGGGTTCAAAGAAAAACACGCCTAGCCTAGAAAATTACCAAAGTTGTAGCAAGAAAGCCCAGGGTTTGTGTGAAAATGGGAAATTTGGGGGATGTCGTTGATGAAGTGTTTAATAATGTAAAGTCTAGGATAGAGGAAGGAGTATGAACATCAAGATACAAAGTTTTGCTGATGAGTTTGACCATCCAAGAGAAATTACCTCCAAACCCTAGGGAGAGGGAAATGAGTCTTACCTAGGCACAACCGAAGCATGAACGAGGTGTAAAATGACCAGTCAGGAAACTAACATGAAGATGAAAACCCTTCCGAATGATGGTACACTTTCCGAGATGAATGGTGACATAGGGACCGACCTTTGGACAACTTTTTGAAAATATTGAAAAGACAAACCTAGACCTAATACCTAGTGACCAAATTTTGCTTGAAGACCTCACGAAATGAAAAAAATTTGGCCTCGACACCTTAAAATCACTTTTGGTAAGAGCATTTTTTATGCACCGGAGGAAGGTTGCAAAAGATCGAAACTAACATGGCATATGCTTGTACCGTTTGTGAAAGAGATCTAGTACTAGTCTTTGCATTCGTAATTTACTGATATAGATACAAAATCCTAGGTAATTTCATGATTCAAGCCTGCTTACAATTGTTTCTCATCGCCTCCATATCATCAAAACTAGTGAATATATTTTTAGGATCTCGTGGAAGCACTAGCATGATGATTAACATTTCATTTGGAGAGCTGCAATATTTTGAGGGGTGAAGCGTTAATATATGGCGGAGAACATGAGGCTTTCTAGCTTCCGGTTTCCCAAGATTATTGTGTTATGCAAATCCATTAGTGGCTTTAAATCAAAAGAGAGTTTCAATCGTGTGTTTGATACTTGTAATGGGTTAAGATCACTTGCTTGAGAATTTAAAATGATTACTTCTTCGAGTGTCGGCTTCGACTTTCTAGTGAATCAAGTTTTATTTCCTCAGAGTGAAAGTGTATCCGGGTACATGATAATTTTGAGTATCAACTCATGATACAGAGAGGTTGGTCCGGGTCGTGATACCATGCTTGAGCTCGGTTTCCCGCTTTCAATCTCTATGTTTCATCACTGCCATTCAGATGTAAGATAGAAGGGATCCATGTTTGGAACGTATGGAATAAAGAGGTGTGTTTTACTGATTTCTCTCGACTACCGCTCACATATTTCATGTGTGATTCACGGTGAGTGAATCTTTCTCTTGGCTGGTTGAAAACGGGAATACTAGCATAAGACATGTCTAATTGAATGTTCCCTTTGGAGTTTAGCGTTCTGAGAGAAAGCATTCCATATTTCGGGGACGAAATCGGCCACTACTATGTCCATAACCAACTTTTTAGCTAGGACTTGTGCTAGAATTACACACAAGTCTTTGATTTGGCCTCAAACGTGACTCTCTGCTCAAATCGAAAGAGTACGGAAGTCTTTGTGAGGTTTTGGTTGTTCTAAGCCCTAATCACTCATTATCCACTTTAGGCATGAGATTGTGAGAGGCACGAGTCCTAGCATAGTTGTTAGTGTGTGAGATCCGGTCATGTACATTCAAGCTTATGTAAAAAGTGAGGAGTGGTTCCTCTCGATGCTTTCCTTCATATCTTTGGTCCAAATAACATTTCGGGAGTGTCATCGGCTTAAGTGCAAAGTGTTTCAGTATCACTCTCCTGTGTTTAATATTTTCATAACCTAGCATGTTATGGTGGAATTTTGAGCTACTCGTGTTCGCCAGGCATATTTATTTTGATTTTAGCGATTTCCTCAAAGCCAGAAAGGTACTTGAGCTTTTTACATGTTTGCATCAGATTTTTCGGCCATTACCTTCTCTACTAATGCTTTGTCCTTTTGATTTTGATGTGGAGCTTTGTTTGGATGGTACTTTGCAGAATTTTGGTGGAGAAGTGCTAGCACAATTTGGGTTGATGTTTGATTGTTTCTAGTTTTGTCTTTGTTTAGATAAATTTTCTTAGCCATAACATTAACATTGTCTTAACTTCAGTTTTTTAAGAATAGCTTTAGGATTTTTCTTGTCACGGTAATTTGAGCTCGTTCTTTTTTAAGTTTTTCCCCGGTTTTTCTCGAGTTTTCTTGGTTTTTCTCTACTTTTGAGATCATATTTGCACTATGGACTTCCACGTATGGGATTTTGTAAACCAATTTTAGGGTCTTCTTTGAGTCTTCATAAGTTTGCTTTCATCTTGCATGAGGAGAAGAAACCTTGTTCTTCTTTCATGAGATAAACCCCACCCCACCATCGAGGCCTTTATCCAGTTTGAGATGATTTTTCCTCAATATGTTCAATGTCTCTTTCTCCTTCATCAAGATAATTATCTTGGAAAGGAGGTCTGATTTGTTGATCATTTTATCTTGGTTTGTTTTGGGGTGGGTCCCTTCTGAGGTTGCTGATTCCGGTTTCCAAGCCTGTGGAGTTTTGGGCTGGTTGTCCTCAGGAGGTGTTCTATCACTTAGACTTATTCTTTCCATCATTCTTTCTATCATTATTTCCTCCATTTTTCTTTCCGAGTTGTCTGTTTGGCATCGGAGAGGATGTTAGATGGAAAGGTTTTCATCTCGGTATGTAGACCTTCTTTTCTGATCTCGGTCTCGTGCCAGCTAACACATGTAGGTTTTCCTCACGCACTAGCTCCTTTTTATTTTCTTCTAGAATTGTAGGTTCTCTTTTCTCTTAGCTGACATGTCATATCCGGATCAAAACCTTCCGGAAATTTCACTAGTGCTAAGCCGGGTGGAGGAGAGTTCATGTTACGTCGAGCTTGGGTATAAACACTTTGTTGAATCTAGTACAATAATCTTGAACACTTTCTCATGTGTTCCTCTTAAGAATCATGTATTCATAGAAGGGACTTGAAGTGGGTTTTTCTCGATTTCATTTGTTTATGAAAGTTTGGTATAATGATGAGAGTGATCATGTATGCTATGAGGAGTTAAGCCTTTAAACCATTTTTTATCTTCGCCTCCTTTAGGGATTTGGGCGAACATTCTCACTCTTGATGGTTTCTTCATATAATTCCATGTAATCAAAAGAATCATTTCATTCTATCTAATGTTGTTGGGCGATGCTAGTGGATTCGGCCCCGATGAAAGTGTGGGATCCTAGTGCCCTGATAGTTATTTCGCTTAGGAGGTGCCAAAAGGCTGAGGTGGCTACTGGGGGTGCACACCATGCTCGCCATGATGGAGTGGTACTGCGGTAAATTTACAAGTGGAGGATTTGGTATGTGAAATGAAGTGATTTGCAAAGTTGTGTTGTGAGTGGGAGTGTTAGAGGTGCTTGGGCCAGGAAACCGGCGGAGTTTGAAGTAGCACTTGGGATGGAAAGAGCTCAAAGTGGTGGAGGAGCTGAAAATCGGTGGAGTAGTAGGAGATGCTTCTCCACTAGAACTCCTCTGTGCAAGTCTAAGGGCTCAATATCGGAATGGTCAAAGCTCAAGGCTGTGACTTGGTTCTAAACATATTTCTTGCATGGCGCAAGTCAAAAGTTTGGTCTAACAAGGATGTAATATTTTCTGTGTACAAAGTCTTGTTCTATGAAGGCTCCTATCGATAGTTAAATCACTATTCTTAGAATTTTGCCACAAAATCTTTGTGCGGATCATCAACTACCGTAGGAGGATTTGGGTCGGATGAGATACGGCATGAATTCTTCGTGAAGCCGGGTTTGATTCAAACTTTAGAAAGGCTGAAATTTATGAATGTTTTCAACAACTTGTCTTCTCTAAGTTTTGTCAGAGCTAGCTCGGTGTATGGTTAAGACTTCTTAGACTTTTCAAGGCTATTTGTAAATAAGTCTTATAATAGTTTATGGAAGCTTAGAAAAGTTTTTAAAAAAGGCCTGCGGAGGCTAGTGGAGTCACCGGGTGGAAATATTTTGGTTTTTTGAGGATATGTTGTTCTATGTTCCACCACCAAAACTTGATATGAATAGTCAATCTAAAAAATGTTTTTTGAGGTTATCGCGAGTTTTTAAGGTGCGGTCGATTTGTAAGAGTGTCCTAAAATTTGTTTCAGCACTTAGCTAAGCTAGTGATAAAACAAAGAGAGTTTACTACGATGGCTTTATCAGTTGATTTTAAGATTTAATCCAAAGGACTAATGAGTCAACAACGCTTTTCTAGAGCCGGTAGTGAACTCTAGCAGAGTCTCACCATAATAGCCATTATATTAGTGTGGCGATGAGGTGGCGCGATTCTACTAGATTTTCTTGAAGACAAGGTATTTTTGGAGTCCTAAGATGTACTTAGATTGTCACTAACTTAGAAAAGTCCCACGGGTGATCGCCATTATGTTAGGTTCTAGTGATTTGGCAGATTGACGGACTAAATGACTGGAGTAACATCAAACCAATCTTTGGGAGCCCTAGGACTGCCTTCACGGACTCGGAGAGGGCTCTCTCTAATGAAGTGAAGGATGTGAACTTGTTCGCTTAGTTTGTTTAGATTTTAGGCCTAGTTGTTAAGTGTTTTTTTGGTTTGTTTTAGGTTTTTGAGGGAGAAATGATCAAAGGATAGATAGATAACAAGATTGTCAGATCAACTGGGCTATGGGGTCGATAAGGTCGAGACTGCCTCAAAGGGTGGACAAGGTATATTGCAGGGCTGATTTGGTCGAGGTAAAATGGATTCTTTTAGGTGGAATGAAATGGGATGGACACTAAATTTGTGAAGGAAAAAGAGGTTTAAGCATAAATATTTTTACAGTAGACATCTATGTGGTAGGGCTAACCATTAATCACGATAAATGAAACTCAAACTGATAGATGCATAAAATAAACATTCAGGCGATACATAGAAGTATAAGACCCTCTAACTATGGGAAAATCACCTTCAGACTTTGGGGAAAACAAATAAGTCAAAAAAACAACTCAATATACGAAGAGGGAACTCCTAGACATCATATTTTGAGCTATCGGGAACTTTGAACTAAGATTGCAGAGCATAGGCAAAGGGCAAGATTGACACAAGACCTCTTTGGTTCAACTAGGACAATAAAACATTCAGAGAAAGGTTTCAGTGATGGGGTTTTGGATAGCTATGAGAAAGCAGGGCATACCTTGAATCATACTAGATAGCATACATAATAACCATTAATTAAATTGATAACAAGTTCTTAGGGTATCAAAGAGCAGTTAAGAATTCTTTGACATAACTAAGAAAGAAGAAAAACATAGAACCTGTAATGAAATTAGGAAACTTGAGGTGCCTCCATGGGTATGTCTCAAATCTATTCTTTACTGACCTACAACAAGCAAGAAGCATGCAGACATGTATTATAAACTAAGGAAAACATACAGATAGGAACACTATACCATTTACCAAGCCAACGAATCCAACAAACAGTCTTCTTCCACCATCCAAGACAAACAAGAAATCATCCACATCATGAGACAATGTGTTTATTCAAAGCTTGTAATATCATGTATTGCTCTATATCATCAATTTCAGCCTCTTGATACAATGAAATATCTTGGAATATATAGGCTAAAGAGTAAGAAACTATCCAAGAGCATCTAGAAGGCCATTGGCCTATTACAAATATCTGATTTTGTCCTTGAGGCTTTGCAAAGCCCAAGGCACAAAATATCTTTAAAAATATCTTAAAATGTTAAAAAAGGAAATAAAATTGACTTTTCATAACTAACAATGGCCAAAAAAGGCTTAACGCACATTTGGATAAGCCACTTCAGAAAATTGCCTTTTTTTGCCAAAATTCTACAGGAACGTAGCAGCAGAACATTTTGTCTTGTAGACAACTTTTGAGGGACCTCCCGATGTCAAAATGAGGCTCGTGATGGCTTGTTGGAAAGCCCTAGATGTCTAATTTCTGGAAATACTTTATTTTTAAAAAAAGGATCCCTATAAGTATGTAAAAAGGTGGACTGAGTGGAAAAAACCAAAAAAGTAGCCTTTGCTGATATGTGAGGCAGAAAGTTAAAAAATCACTGTTTTCGCCTCTTTGGGGGACCAAAACACCTCCTTTGGATATGAAAATTTGTGAGTAGCTTCCCCTGAATTTATTCCATCCAAAAAAATGAATTTCATATGCTGAGGATGCTCCTAGAAACCATGGCAGCGCCTTGAAAAATGTGCAATTATGGCCAAAAAGCACAAAAAACAAAATCTTGTCAAAATTTGCTCAATTTTGGTGAGAAAGCCCCTCATGGGTTCTTAGAAAAATTTAAGGAATATGAGGCCAAGATATCAAGTGCTGATGTGCCTTTCTCGACTTTTTCTACCAGGCACCTCTTTCGGGCAGCCTTGAGCCTTTCTTGAGCAAGTTTGAGCTTTCTTCGGGCAAATTGGTTTAACTTCTTGTACTGCCCGGTCATCTTCTTTTGTAGACTCAAGTCTCTGTTAGCTTTCTCTAACTTATCCTCCAATTTATTGTTGGCCCTTTCAAGCCATGGTTCTCTATTATTTTCTATTTCTTGGGCGAGCAATTGAGTAAGAGGATAAGATCAAACAAGGGTTGTGTCTTCTTCCTTCTTTTTCTCCAAAGATTTCTTAAGACCCATAGTCCTAGGCCTCTTTCTCATTGGCTGCTATTCTTCTTCAGTATCATCAAATTCGCCCATAATATCTTCAAGCTTGACTTGTGCTTTGTAGGCTTCCCTTTGGTATTTGAAAGCTCGAGGCTCATAAACTACCATCTGACCACTCATTTGTTTGTTTTGCATCTGTAGAACATGTATGAGGTCCTTTGAACTTTCTAGATCAGCTTGTAGGTTATGAATTTGGGCTTCTATATTTTGTAAAAGAGCCTCAAGAATTCTAGCTTCATCATCCCCATCATCACTATCTATCTGAATGATGTCAAACTCCCTTTCCTTTTCATGACTACTCTCCTGTTGTTCCTCTTTTTCTTTCCCCTTACCTTGGATAGACTTCTTGGTCCTCTTCCTCTTTGGCAATTCAACAATACTCTTTTTAGGCAGTTTGCCTCTACTTCTTAGCGCTCTTGTGACATTTCTAGTCACTTCTGGAGTGATATTCTTCTTTGCTGATCTAGTGTTTCTAGGCTTTGCCACTTTTGGAGGAAGATTCATGGCCCCTTGCCTAGGAGAGGTAGCTAGCACATGCTCTTGGCTATGTTGAGGAGAAGGGAGAGGTGATTTATCTACTTGTACTTGCTCAAATTGGTCTTTTACCTTGCTTCCTCCATCATCATCTGTTCCAGCTTCACCTTTGTCACTGTTTTCTTCTACTTGAAGATTGCCTTGTTTGTCTTCAATACTGCTATGCCCATGGTCACTGATTTGGTCTTGGCTGCTCTTAGGACTACTTTGATCTTTTTGCTCCACGTTTCCCCCTTCAGAATGCTCATTGTTTGGTGTTTTCTTTCCATCATCATTGCTTGCTTGAGGGATGTCTTGTTTCTCATCATAAGTGTCTCTTTGAGGACTGTCATGACCCTCATCATCACTGTTTTGGCTGCCACTTTGTTTGTTTTCTTGAGGACTGTCTTGTTCATCTCTGTCCCTGCTTTCTTCATGACTTTTGTGCTCTTTTCCTTCACTATTTTATCCCTCATCACCCTCATGCTTACTGCTATGTTGGCTGCCATCATGTTCCTCTTCATGACTGCTATGCTCACCATCAATTTTTTCATGCTCACCATCATTTCCTTCTTCCCCACTGTCATTCTTAGAGTCTTTACTTTGTCCCTCATCATCACTAGTTTGCTTCTTGTCACTTTGCCCTTCTTCATCACTAGTTTGCTTGTTCTCTTCTTCACTCTCAATCATAGGGGATTTTTATCTTTTAGGAGTGGATTTAGTAGAAGAAGGAGAAACATGATGGGTGGATGGCGAGGAAGGTGCATGAGATGAAGAGGCAATGGAAAAATCAGGATGGGAGATGAAAGAGTCCCAAGAAACTCCCTTTTTCTCAAGTTGATGGAGGATGATGATCTTGATAAGTGAATGATGAAATAAACAAGCTTGTTGTTGAGCGGAGGGCTTCTTTTGGACAGAAGAGGCCATCTTGTCAATGCTTCTGTAGAGGAAGAAAGGTAGGTTTAGCAACTGAGTTCTTGTGAAATGCATAAGAAGCCTGATGTGATAGGCATACATCCTGGAAAACCTCCCTTCACATGTGAAATAATTCATGATGAATTTCATGAGAGGGGCATAGCTTCTCAATAAGTGAGAAAAAGGGAAAATAGCTTGGCAAGCATCCTGATGGTTTGGTTTTAGAAAGGGTTTATAGTGATTCAGATCTAGGTATGTTTGTTTGAACCACTTTTCTCCTATATAGGGGATCTTAGTTGCTTTGGAGATAGCCCTAGGAGTGAGTTTGAAAGACATGCTTTCCTTGCAACCTCAAAGAAAACAAATGTGTCAAAGGAGGGTGATTTTTTACTTCTTGGACTTTTTGGCAAAAATCCAAGCACCCTACTTCATGAAAATTGAAGAGTACTGAAGGAGATTCATTCACCTCTTGAGTTGTAATAGGCTCATACCTATTGTGATACCCACTTTTGCTGTCCTTCTTTGGAGGAATTTTTTCTTTTGATACCCTTCACTGACTTTCCAAACAAGACCTTGAAATGTATTGAAAAATAGACTACTTCTTTTCTCTTTAGTTGGCAAACAAGTATTTGTTAAATGAAAAAAAAATTACTTTTCCAGCATTGTGTTTTGAGCAAAGAGGCCTTCAGTAAGATCTATTTTTGGTTTTTTAAGACAAGTCCCCTTTTGTTTTTTTACACAAAAATTCTTTCCCTCAATCACTGCTTTTTTGAAATCACTGTTTAAGAGGTGAGCAAACCCCTTATAAACTGATCAAAACTGTTTCACCCAATTTCTATCTTCCTTCCTCTCAAAGAAAAGAATATACTCTTGAAAAAAAATGTTCTTTCCCTTTGAACAAATTGTCCCTCTTTAATGATCATTGTTTCTCTAAACAAAGTAGTCTCCCTGTCACTTAGTAAACAGTTTTCAAAACAAACTCTGTATGATCTTTTATGTACTTGAAAAACCAAATTTAAACTTTCACAAGGCACTAGTCTTTCAAACAGTGATTCTTTGTTTTATGTGGTACAAGCTATTGACCTAAAATGATGAGTCTCTCTGTTAAAACTACACTCTATTCCTCATCCAACATAAAAGCCCCTTTGACATTGATTTAGGTCTCCTTCTCTAATTACTGTTGCTCTGTGATGATTTTAACAAGCAAGTTCCTTTTGGATAAAGGTTAGTTTGTTTTTCTAAAGTATCATCTCCTCTTGTTACTAAGAAAAGGTATTCAAAACAATCCCATTTTTCTCTCTATAAGACTGTGTTTATCTTTAATTAATCACAGCAAGAAAACTCTTTTAAAAACTGACAACAAATATTTCGTCCTTTACCACTGCTTCTTTGACAGTTTTTAAGAGACTCCCTTTAAACTCTGATATCAAACTTTCCCTTAAATCAAACAAAAATTTGACTTAGAGACATAAATGCCTTTCAAAATGTGTTTAGCTGTGTTTGGGGACGATTTCATTGTGTAAAAATTTGGTCTTCAACACCCTTAATGGCCTCTTTGAGTATTCGCCCGGGCTGGCAGAGTCCGTGTTCAGAGATGGTTGATGGGCCGGGCAGGCCTGAATGGAAGAACTCGCCGCATTCAGAGATGGTTGTTGTCGGCCCTGGGTGCCTGCTTAATGCTGGGCATGGGCATGCCGCGCAACACTACAAGCGTGCCACGCCTTTAACAATTTTCTTCAGAGGATGCCTACAGGCTCGCCGCGCAAAGATACAGGCGCACCGCGCGTTCCAAAGGCTGCAAATGCCTTAAAAAATGCTCAAAACTATATTCTCTTGCCCACGAGGTTTGAAAAAAAATGGTATGAAGAAACGTTTGGCCATGCCTTTTATAGTTTTAAAACAAAGTCTCCCTACTTTCAATTTAAAAAACAAACTCCTCCTTTTTAATTTGAAAGAAACTTTTTTTTTTTAAATAGCTTTGTGCACAATGGTGAGGGGTTGCCTCTTTCAACAAATTGATTTATCCTTTTTAAGTTGTCTCCTTAAATCTTCCATATCCAATAAAACCTTTCTCAAAAACCATATCATATCCTGGTGATTTATCCTTTGTTTATGATGTGACAGAGGTCTCTTTCATATGCATTCTCTTTGTTGCTTTAAAATAGATCATCAGGGGTAGCTGTGGCCTTTCCATTTGTAACTTTTGAACATCTTCTTAGGTCTCTTATTTATGAGGAAGGAGGCTAAAAACAACAGTTTTGGTTGCCATATTCATATTACTTTTCAAAACCTTGAATGAACCCTTTCAGCAATGTATGTTTTAAAACTGTCCATAACTGACTACCTTTCTTAGACATAGTGCTAATACTTATAAATTTGATCTTGTACTTGCTCATGAAGGAGGTAAACAAACCATGATTTGGTTTTATGCTTGTATGATGAAAGAGGCTTCTAAATCATAAAAATTTACCTTTATCAGAAACTGTGCCATACTTTCTCTTCGAAAGTGGTCTTTTAAAATTGGAACTGGAACTTATCCTCTGATTGAAAACATTTCGTAATGTAAAATGTCTGTGTCCACTAAGACTTTGTCTCTCATCATTTGTTGGAGGCACCCTTTTACTGAATTTGAGTCATGGTTACATCACCCTCTTTTTACCCTTTGAATAAGTTGATCTATATGGACTGTTAATCATTTGGAGAGCTGACCCTCTGCTTTTGTGAAGGAGGCCACTGTTACTGTTAGGCACTTTGTATTAACAGTTTCTCTTGACTGTGTGTAGACCTTCTATTTGTCCTGAAGAGAATCCCTGCAACTGTGATCACTTATGCTCATTTATAAATCATGGTTAGAACCTTAACTTCATGATGAAAGAGGCCTTCAATTAATGAAATTTCATCTATCTTAATAATGTTCCCACTGTATTTTACATGATCTGAAAAAAGTAACCTTTGGCGCTTGCCCTTCATTCATCATTTGGAGGGGTTAGTTATGACAAACCATAATGGATCTTGTAAAATAAAAATGCCCTTTTCACATACACCTTCTGTGTGAATGCTTCTCTATACCAGTATGCAGAAATGACTAGAAACAGAGCTTAATCTACCAATTTTATCATTCAGATGAGGGTGCTTTTAAACAAAACTTCAGCCTTCGATTTTGTCCTTTGGAGGAGGCTTTCATCAACATAAGAACAGAGGATTTTTAGCACCATCATGTCACTGTCTTGCTTTTGATGTGAAATAGGCCCTTAACTTATAAACTTTCATTTTTTTTACCACTATTTATCAACATGGTCTTACCAACAGAGACTTTATCAAAAACAACATTTCAAACTGTGCTATGCATTCTATGTTCATCCTTTGGAGGAAAAAGTGCCAAGCAGCCACTGAAGTTACTTAAGAACATGTTGGCCCTCTGCTTGTTTGTGAAGGAGGCCACAACAATGTCTTCCTAACCCTCTGCTTTTTGAAGGAGGTTCTGTCATTGTGCTTTCTAACCATTTGCTTTTTGAAGGAGGTTCGGTCATTGTGCTTTCTAACCATATGCTTTTCATGAAGGAGGTTATCATCATACACATGAAATTTCATTTATTTCAACACTGTGTCATTTCTATGCAATATATGTCTTTTCTTGGTATCATATCACTGTGAAGTTCTTAGGGAGTGAATAAAGTGGTTGGTATAAGGATAATGCTCACTATTGGACACATTTGAACTAACTTTTCCTTGACTGTGTTTTCAAGGTACCTTGAAATTGCGTTTGATTAATGTTCACATCCCAGGTTCAAGGTAGCATAAGAAGCAGCTGTCTTCTTATGCCCTACATGATGATGCCCTTCGAAAAGATTATGCAACACTGCTTTTGGAGGAGATCATGGAGCATTGCTGATCAGCATTTCATTTTACTTCATTTTATTCATTGATGAGGAATAATTTATGCTCTTTAGGTAGCCTTTAGATTTATATCATGTACACTTGCTGCTCTTCTCTTTACAGCTCTTCATCTGATCATTGATGGCAAACCTTTTCAAAATGAGAGACCTGTTTGAAATTTTCCCTTTTCCTCTTATTTGCATACTGATCATCATTCAGTTACACCCCTAGAGAGATGTAAAAATGGATGCTTTGGAACCTTGGAGAGCTCTTTTGGTGTTTCATGGAGATTTTGCCATGATCTAAGCATATTTCTTCAGATAGTGACAAACCTTCTCTTTTCCTAATTCGGATCTTTGTTGAACTTCTTCTGAAATGAGACAAAGTGACCCCTTAGTGGTGTGCGACCTATGGATAGAACAACGCTTGTTTTGCAGAATAGGAACTAATTCATGGTTGACTAGTACTAGACAAAGGATTTTTGGCCTAGGATATCTTAGCTAAGGAAAAACTCCCTAAACACCACTATCTAACTTAGGGAAAACTTTCACATATTCTGAGTGTTTTCTTAGGCATGATCAGATTTTCAAATGACAAGATGACCAGGGATAGAGTTGTAGACACTTTGTCAAACTTTGGATAGTGAATGGCATGAGATTAAACAAGGGTAAATGACAGCAGATAATCACAGCTATGACAGCTATAGACGAAGATACTTTGCTGAAGCGAAATAGGTCTTAAAAACTAGAGATTGTTCTCATCATAGACTGACAGGAAGGGGTAGGAGGAAAAAAATTGTTTTGGGGTGTTTTATAGATGAAAAATTGACATTTTTGAGATTAGCTTCTAGAAAAATCAGCAAAGGAAACTAGTCATCAATAAAACGTAAAAATACTGATGACTAAGAGTGGCTCCATTTGGGGAGGGCAGCTCCTTTTCAGGAGGTGTCCAAAATTGTAGATCTCTGGCTTGTGAAGACCAGTGCCTTATCCATTGGCGCAAATTTCTTTCTTTCTTGATGCTATTTCTGAAAATTGACATCACGATTAGCATCAAAGTCATCTCTACCTACCCAGCTATATTTCCTAACATTTTTTCTTCTTGTAGGTGCATTTGGACTAGCAACCCTTTGACATGATATTTTTGAAAAAGACACTATCTAATTCTACACTTATATCTTCCGGGAGTTCAGATTAAACTAATGAACTTCTTTTGATTTCTCTACCTATGCTAGATCGACTGTCAATATTAAGCTGTTTGACAAGATTTCATTCACTATACTAAAACATGAAATTGAAAAATGACCAAATCAGGATTAGACAGTCTAATTTGTCATGTGTTTGTGGCATAAAAGACAAGCTGCACACAAATATTATTTTGCATGAAAACAAGATTTATAAAAATCAGGGCTAGGATATATAGTTTGTTTTTCATCCATGTTTTCCTCTTTGGTTCTGTTTTGAGCGTGTGGAACCAATATCTTTTCCTAATCTACTTTCTTTGACAAGTCAAGCTTGCACAATTTGACTATCATTTTTTTCACTAATTTATCAACAATAAATTTAAAACATGTCCAGTTATTATTAGGCAAGATAACTAAACAAGATATCTTTTGAGCACTAGTAGTGGCATTTAGACTTGTGCACTTTCAGCATGACTTTTTTTTAAACATGGGGCTTTTATGCTATTTTCTAAAACTGCCCTCTTTTCAACCTTTCTACTATTTTTGTATTTTCTGTTTTTGATTTATTTCTTCAAACAATGATATGTACAATGAGCGAAATTTTTTAAAACTGGAGCTCTTGACAAAAGTAATGTTTTAGTGTCCTGTCATTCACAGGACCTCCAAAAATTTCAGTCCCATCAGGTTCTTGTAGGAAAAAAGCATTGTTTCTGCTAATTGAACTGATAATGAAAGGCCCTTTCCATAAGTTTTCAAACTTGCCATGCTTTCCTTTATCTTCTCTTATGGAATCCCATTTTAACACTTTATCCCCAATCTGAATGTCATTTTCCTTGGTTCTTCTGTCAAAAATCTATTTCATCTTATCTTGCGCTAACTGAGTCCTTTGGTAAATTTCTTCTCTTGTTTGCTGTAAATGGATGGTCTGATTTATCCTCCTTTGCATGTCATTTTCTTCTATTTGAACTTATTGCAGTAGCTTCATCATTGGAACCCCTAAAAATGTTGGGAAAATGGCATCCATTCCATGCACTAGCTGGTAGGGAGACATACCGATTGATTTTTTGGTGGTTAGCCTATCAGCCCATAGTACATGCACTAGTTTTCCATCCCATGCCTTTTGATTTTGTTCAAGAAGCTTCTTAATGATGTTGACTAGGCTTTCATTAGAGGACTTGGCTAAACCATTACCTTGAGGGTAATAAGCTGTGGAATGTCCTAATGCAATATGATATTTGTAACAGAAGTCAACCATTCTTTTTGAGGAAAAGGCAGCAGCGTTATCAGTGATAATTTTCCTAGGACAGTCGAATCTAGATAAAATGTTGGTTTCTAGGAACTTAATGATGACTGAATCGGTAGCATTCCTGGAGGGTATGGCTTCTATCCATTTGGTAAAGTAATCAGTGGTTGTAAGGATCCATTTGTGTTGAGAAGACGAAGAAGGGTGAATCTCCCCAATAAAATCTAAACCCCATTGCTGGAAAGGGCCTTCAACTATGATGGGATGTAAGGGAAAAGTTAAAAGTTTTTTCTTTCCATCAAAAATTTGGCACTTATGGCATGTCATAACTAGTTTGTGAGTGTCATGAAACAAGGTGGGCCAATAATAACAGGCTCTAAGGATTTTTTTGGCTGTGGTTTTCCAGTAGAGATGACCTCCGTATTCTCCTTCGTGCATCTCGTGCATAATTTTTTCTGCATCATCCTCAAGCAAACATTTAAGCAGCATACCAGTGGGATTTTTCCAATACAGTATTCCATCTAAAATACAAAACTTTAAAGATTTTTTTTTGAGGAATCTTGCTTTTGTCTTTGATAAGGTTGGAGGAGCATTAAGATAAAATAACACATAAAGAATATCAGCATACCAAGGTGAATTTAAAAATAGTTCTTCAACATGACGGGCTGCACATTCTTCTTGTTCTTCTAAGGTGTCAAAAAAATTTATATCTAATGCTTGGAGGTTGGTTTCAGCCATTAGTCTTGCGAGTCCTTGTCCCTTAACAAGTTTGGCGGGTCGGATTTCTAAGTCATATTCTAAGATGATAGCAATCCATTTTCCCCTTTTACCATTGGGATCTTGATTTAATATATCTTTGACGATGGTATGAGGAACGAAAGCAATGATATGAGAATGCAAGATATAAACTCGGAAATATTTCAGTGCTTTTACCAATGCGAATGCTTGTTTTTCCATGATATTATATTTTAAGGGAGCATCTCTTAGGGATTTGCTAAAAAAGGCTATGGGTTGTTCTTGCCCTGCTACGTTCTTTTGTAATAATATTGCAGTTGTCGTGTGTTCAGATGCAAATGAGAAAATGTAAAAATATTTTTTGAAATCAGGACTTATTAGTACTGGTGTTTCAATCAGGGATTTTTTTAACCAATTCAAAATATTTTTTGGCTTCTGTAGTCCATTTAACCCCAAATTATTTTTTTAACATGTTTGTGATATCTCTCAGAAGTTCTGCAAGATTTGGGATGAATCTTCTTAAGAAATTAATCTTTCCAATAAAGGATTGCAATTCCTTTATGTTTTTGGGGTGACTGATTTGCAGTATGCCTTCAATTCTTTTGGGGTCTATTTTTATTCCATCTTCAGAAATGATGTGACCTAGGAGTTTTCTTTCTTTGAGACCGAAAAGTTTTTTCTTGTGATTCAGAGATAAACCATATTTTCTACATTTTTTGAAAACCTTTCTCAAGTGAACCAGATGCTCTTCATCTGATTTGGAATATACTGTGATCTCGTCAAGATATTTGACTGTGAAATAACCTATGTCTTCTAAGAAGGCTATGTCCATGTATCTTTGGAATGTGGCACCAACATTCATTAATCCAAAAGGCATTTTAACATACATGAAAGTGCCCCAAGGCGTGGTGAAAGCAGTTTTGTGTTGATCAATAGGAAAAACCAGCACTTGGTTGTAACCGGAAAAACCATCATGTAATGAGATTATTTTAGCACCCACCACTTTTTGAAGTATGTGGTCTATTTTGGGCAAAGGATAGTTGTCCTTTAAAGAGGCTCTATTCAGGTTTCAGAAATCAATACAAAGTCTAATCTCACCGGTCTTTTTCCTGACTGATATTAGATTTGAAACCCACTCAGAGTACCTAAGGGACACTATTATCCCAGCATCATACATCTTTTTTATATCCTTCTAAACTAAAGGTAGTAAGGCTGGGTTTATTCTTCTCAACTTCTATTTGAAAGGCTTCTAGTTTTCTTTTAGGGGGATCTTATGTTGAATTATGCTTGTGTCGTATGATTTCAAATCTTGGTATCCCCATGCGAACACATCTTTAAACTCTTTAAAAAACTCAATGTATTTCTGTTTTATGTGAGGAGGGAGAGTTTTGGACAGTTTGATCATTTTTGGTTCTTCTATGCTTCCTATGTTATATTCTTCTATGTCAACCTCGGTAGATTCCATTTTTGGTTTTTTGGCCACATCATTAAAATCAAAAAATTCCTCTAAGGGTGCAAGCCCTCTGGGTATGGTGTCATTTTGACAGTGTAAGACTTCAAGCTCTCTTTGGTCTAGCTCCTCACATGTCTCGGCCTCATATGGATGATTAATCAAGTTTACATCTGTTAAAGAAGGTAAATCTGGCTCTTGGTCTTCATTTTTGTCGAGACTTCTTTCTTCATTTTCTAAGTCTATTTTAGTTACTTCAAACTCATTTCTAGATTGAAAAAAATCATCAATTTTTTCGTCATCTTTGAATATTTTCCAATGGTCAATGTTGTTTGGTACTATAGGATGATGTTTGACTTGGATACTCTACTGTTCTCTTAAACATGGTATTTGGCCATTGCTTGCGATAAAGGCGAGCTCATTGGCTAGGCTATTTTGAGTCCTAGGGATATAAGTGAATTCATATCTTTCGAAGTTTTTAAGGATGTCTAATGCTGCATTCCTGTATTCTCTCAGTCTTGATTTTTTTTCCGAGTTTTCACCTTTGATTTGTCTAATTACAAGTTATGAATCTCCTTGGGTTGATATTTTCTTAGCGGCTAAGTCTTTAAGTATGTACAGACCAAGGAGAAGGGCCTCATATTCCGCAATGTTATTGGTACATTGGAATTCTAATCTGAAAGAATGACCTTCATTAGTATTATGTATCCATATGCCAGCTCCCGAACCAGTTGTTCCACAAGAACCATCAAAGCTTATATTCCAAAGAGTTTCTTTTTCATACATCTTATTAAGCTGTTTTTTAGGTTTCTTAGAGCTTTGATCATCAGTTTCTTTATCTAGGGATGAGAAAGTTGTTTTGATGGTTTCAAATCTTCTTCATTTCCTTTTATCTACTCATTTATATCACTTTCATTGTATAAGATAAAAGAATCTAAATTGGAATGAATGGAATAAACTAGAGTGTTTTTTGGCCTATCTAGGTTGCTCACCATATATTTCATGTGAGTTTCTCGGTACAACCTCCTGGTCTGGTTAAAAACTGGGATGGTAAAAAATGACATGTCCATTTGGAGGCTACCTCGTATTTTGGTAGCCCATGATCTTGATAATAGCATTCCATATTTGGGAGGAATATCAACCACTACTACATCCATGACTAGGCTTTTAGCCAGTATTTGTGTTAGAGTGAAACACAGGTTCTTTATTAGGCCTAAGCATTTGACCCTACTTGAATCGAAAGAGTACAAGTCTTTGTAGGGTTTGGTTACCTCTAGGCCTAAACTCTCCATGACTACTTTAGGCATGAGGTTATGGGAAGCGCCGGAATCTAACATGGCGTTATGTAATACCTTGTCTTGGATGTCCAAACTTACGTAGAATGGGGAAACAGTTCCCTCTTAGTATTCTCCTTCTATCCTGGGACCAAACAAAAGCTCGGGTTTGTCGTCTATCAGATTTAAAGTATCTGCATCATTTTTTATGTTTAAGACTTTAAAAATTTGAGATCTGTACCTATCTACCGTTACTAGCTCAGTGAGGGGTATGGTTACCTTGATCTTGGCAACTTCTCCTTCAAAACTAAAAGGTACTTGGGTTTTGCGCAGATTCATCTCATTTCGATTAGCCATAAATTCTTCTATGTTTTTGATTTGCTGATTTTGATTTGGGGTTTTGTTTGTTATAGTTGTCTCGGGAATCTTAGTAGAGGTACTAGGACAATTGAGATCAAGGCTTGCCTAGCTAGTCTTGCCTTTGTTTTGGTCAGTTCTCTTCGCCATGATTTTGTTACTATATGTTGTTCTTTTAAGAATGGTATCGGGGGTTTTGATAACAACAGTGTTTGAGCTACCTCTTTTAGAGTTGTCTTGGTTTTTATTACTCCTAAGGTCATATTTCTTATGAACTTCCATTATGGCGTTTTGCAATCCTACCTCAGGATCTTCGGGGTCCTCATAATTTGCTTCATTTTGATTTGAGGAGAAGAAAAATTGTTCTTCTTTTGTGAGGAAAACCTCACCCTCGCTATCAGAACCTATCAAGTTTAAGTGATTCTCATCAAGTGGTTCCATATCTCTTTCTACCTCATCAACATAGTTTTCATTGAAAGGTGGCCTGATCTATTGGTCATTTTCCCTTGGTTTCTTCTGAGGCGGGTCTCTTCTAAAATTTTGGTTCTGGTTTCTGTTTTGAGGGTTTGGCTGGTTGTCCTTAAGAGGTGCTTTTTCATTCAGATTTATTCTTTCCCACATTATCTCCATGGAGATAACTAGGTTGTCTATTCTGGGATCTGAGGAGGGGGTAGAAGGCATGGCCTCATCTTGGTATGTGACTTTCTTTTCTAATCTTATCCTGGCTCTTTTCTTAGCTAGGTTGGCTTTTGCACTAACAACTACTTTTTTCATTTCTTCTAAAGTTTTGGGGTCTCTTTCTCTTAGTTGGTATGTCATATATGGATCGAAACCTTCAGGAAATTTTACTAGTACCGAGCCAAGCGGAGGTTTCATGTGAGGCAAGAGGGCGTTATAGACACTGTTGAATCTAGTGCAATAGTTTTGAACACTTTCCCCCGTATTCCTTTTAATATTGTTATATTCGGAGAGGATTTGGATGGGGTTTTTCCTGATTTCTCACCTGTTTATGAAAGTTTGATAAAGTGCTGGGAGATCATGTATACTGTTAGGAGCTAATCTTTTAAACCATTTTTTGGGTTCTCCGCCTAGGCTTTGGGCGAACATTCTCATATTTATGGTTTCATCTTCTAGTTCCATGTAGTCAAAAGCATCAGTGATCCTTTCTACATGTTGTTGAGCGGTAGTAGCCTCAGTTCGAGTGAAGTGTGGGATTCGGGATTGGTAATCATTTTGCAAAGGTACCAAAGGCAGTGGTAATACTAAGGGCGCATACCAGGTTGCCATGATGGGAGCGGATGGTAGATTTATAGTATGAGGGTTTGTAGTATGGGATGAGGTGATTTTCACAGTGGTGGTCTGAATGGGTGTGGCAGAAGTACTTGAAATTGTGGACTGATTCTGAGAAGATTTGGGGTGGTAGAAGCCAAAATGATGGAGAAGCTGAAAATCAGGAGGTGTAGTGGGTAAGGCTTCTCTGCTAGGACTCTGTTGCAAATCTAAGGGCTGAGGCTCAAGATCGTCAAGGTTTGTTTTTACTTTGTGACTTGCTTCTAAAAAGGGATTTTGCTGAAATTAAGTCAAACTAGGAATCTTGCAAGGATGTAAGATGTTCAAGTACAGAGCTTGCTTTGTGGATGGTCCTATCGGTAGCTAAGTTACCAGTTTCAGAAGTGTTAGTGTCCCGTGATTTGGCTGATTGGCAAGCCAAATGACAGTGTAACATCAAACCAATCTTTGGAGCCCAAGGACCTAGCCTTCCTGGACTCAGAGAGGGCTCTCTCTATTTGTTTAAATGATATATGTGTGTTTGATTCTTGTGTTTCTGATTTTAGGCTAGTTATGAAGTAGGTTTTTTGGTTTTGGTTTTTAGGTTTGTGAGGGATGAACTGATCAAGGAATAAGATAGGTAAAGATGTCATATCAACTGGGCTATGGGGTCGAAAAGGTCAAGAAATATTTCAGACGGTGATACAAGGTTGCTGAAGGGCCGATTTGATCGAGGTAAAATGGATCTTTGGGTAAAATGGAGTGAGATGGACACTAAATTTGTGAAGAATAAAGGATTTCAAACATAAATAGTTCAATAGCTGACATAAACATGGTAGGGCTAACCATTAATCATGAGAAATGTAACTATAAAATGATCAATGCATAGAAATAAACATTCAAGCAATACATAGAGATATATGACTCTCTAACTTTGGGAAATTGCTATCAAACTTTGGGGAAATAAATTTAAGACAAACAAACAACTCAAATCACTATGAGGAAATGCCTAAGCATAGTATTTCAAGCTATTGGGTACTTTGAAAGCAAGATTGCATAGTTTTAGGCAAAGGGCAAGATCAGTACAAGACCTCCTCAACAAATGACAATCAAACAATTAAAGAAAGGTTTCAGAGGTGGAGCTATGACTAGCCATGAGTAAGTAGGGCACACCATGAATCATACTTAGCATGCATAAAACCATAAATGAAACAAGCAAACAATTTCTTCAGTTATCAAAGAGCAATCAAGGATTCTTTGATATGACTAAGAAGGAAGACAACATAGAAGCTATAAAGAAACAGGAAATTTGAGGTGCCTCCAAGGGCATGTCTCAAATCTATTCTCTACTATCTTATAGCAAGCAAGAACATGGAAATATGAATGAAAATAGAGAAAACATAACAGAGAGGGGCACTATACCATTTTACCAAGTCAAGGAATCCAACAACAGTCCTCTTTCATCATCCAAAAACATTCAAGAAACTATCCAATGCATGAGACAAGTGTTTCTTCCAAGCTTGTATAACCATATATTGCTTCTATTTATCAAGTTTAGCCTTTTTTACAATGAATTATCTTGGAATATATAGGCCAAGATGAGGGAAAACCTCCTAGTGCAACTTGCAATCTCATTGGCCCATCAAAAATATCTAATTTTGTCCTTGAGGCTTTGCAAAGCCCAAGGCACAAAATATCTAATAAAATATCTCAAAAATGCTAAAAAAAGAAAATATATTGACTTTTCATAACTAATCATGCCCAAAAATAGCTAAATGCACATGAGGAAAAGTCACTTTAGAAATGTACATTTTTTACAAAAATACTTAAGAAATATATCAACAGAAAGTCCTCTGTCTTGACGACAACTTTTGGAGGCCTTCCCGATGTCAAAACGAGGCCCGTGATGGCTCGTTGGAAAGCTCTGAATGTATATTTCCTGAAAATTCTTATTTTTCTCCAAAATAATCACTGGAAGTCTATCAAAAACTGACCTGTGTGTAAAAACCCAAAAAATAGACCTTGTTGATAAACGGGGTAGAGTGTGGAAAAAGTGAGTGTTTTTCACCATTTTGGGGGAGAAAATCATCTTCAATTGATCTGAAAATTGCTAAGTAGATGCCCCTAAAATTATGGAATCCAATGATACCATTTTCATCCTTTTAGGATGTCCCAAACAGAAATGGCGATGCCCATGAGTTTTAGCAAAAAGCCCAAAAGTGACAAAACCAAAACTTGTTGAATTTCGCCCAAATTTGGCAAGCATGACCCTCAAGGGTTTTCAAAAACATGTTGTGAAGCTGAGGCCAAAATTTGGAGCTTTGAGGTGTCTTTCTTCATTTTTGGTGCCGGGTGCCTCCTTTGAGCTTCCTTGAGTTTTTTCCTGTGTGGCCTTCAATTTCCGCCAGGCGAACTGATTGAGCTTCTTATAGTGCCCGGTCATTCTCCTTTGAAGGTCCAAATCTCTATTGGCCTTCTAAAAATTCTTTTCCAAGTGATCATTAACCCTCTTGAGCGATACTTCTCGATTTTTCTCTATCTCTTGGGTGAACAAAGTAGTGAGAGGAATAGATTGGAGAAGGGAAGCTTCTTCCTCCTTTTGTTTCTCAAGGGTTGTTCTGAGTCCCATGGTTCTTGGCCTCTTTCTCCTGGGCTGATCTTCATCTTCGCTCTCATTGAACTCACCCATGAGTTCTTCCAATTTAACTTGCGCCTTGGAGGCCTCCTTTTTTATATTTGATGGCCCGTGTCTCATATACCGCCATGTGGACACTCATCTATTTATTTTGTGTTTGCAAAAAGTGATTGAAGTT
Organism: Pinus albicaulis; assembly: GCA_034641835.2. NCBI lineage: Eukaryota > Viridiplantae > Streptophyta > Pinopsida > Pinales > Pinaceae > Pinus > Pinus albicaulis. Next base: position 239,604,116 of record CM076575.1, on the reverse strand, counting down.
TCTAGCCCTCTCTAGATCTATCCTCAAAGCATCAATTTGAATTTCTCTATTGATCAAGAGAGACTTTAGGATTCGGGCCTCATTTTCGCTATCATCACTTTGGATTTGAATTATGTCAAAGTCTCTCTCCTTTTCATGGCTGATTTCTTCTTTCTCCTTTCCCTTGCTTTGGGTGGCCTTCTTGGTCTTCCTCCTCTGGGGTAAATCGACAATGGGCTTCTTGGGCAATTTCACGTTGCTTCGGAGGGCCCTAGTAACATTTGGAGTTATATTTTTAGGCACCCTTTTCCTTGATGTTCAGGGCTTGACCACTTTTGGAGAAGAAAGCATGGCCCCTTGCCTAGGAGAGGCAGCTTGCACATGCTCTGTTGGCTCTTTGCCCTTGTTACTTTCCTCATCGTTCTTGCCACTATTATGAGTTTTTTCATGGCGCTGCTCTTCATCCCTTTGCTACATATTATCACTGTGATGCTCTTCACTTTGCTGCCCTTCCTCACTGTGATCTTTTTCACTTTTCTACCCTTCTTCCCCTTGCTACCCTGCTTCATCATGCTACTGTTCATCATCATGCTATTGTTGTTCATCATCATGCTGTTGTTGTTCATCATGCTCTTCTTCCCCTTGCTGCCCTTCTTGATCATGTTGTTCCTCCTCTTCATCATGCTGATGTTCATCGTCATCATGCTGCTCTTCCTCATCACACTCTTCCTTCTCATCATGTTGCTCTTCGTCATCATTCTCTTCCTCCTCATCATGCTCTTCTTCTTGTTAAATCATGGGAAACTTGAGCTTCTTGGGAGTGGGCTTGCTTGAAGAAGGAAAAGGATGGTGAGTGGAAGGTGAAGGAGATGTATGGAATGAAGGAACAATGGAAAAATCTAGATGTGCAATAAAAGTTTCCCAAGAGATTTCCTTCTTCTCAAGCTGATGAAGAATGATAACCTTGATGAGGGAATGATGGAAAAGGCAAGCTGACTGCTGAGAAGGAGGTCTTTTTTGAACAGTGAAGGCCATTTTTTCAATACTTCTATGGAGGAAGAAGGGGAGATTTAACAATTTGGCTCTTGTGAAATGCATGAGCAACCGGACATGGTAAGCATAAACCCGGGAGAATCTTCCCTCGCAAGTGAAGTATTTCATGATTATCTTCATGAGGGGAGCATAACTTGTCAACAGATATGAGAAAGGAAAGATGGATGGACATATATCTCTATGCTCAGGCTTCAAAAATGGTTTGTACTGCTCTGAGTCTAGATGGCTATGTTTAAACCACTTCTCTCCGACATAAGGGATTTTGGTGGCGTTGGAAATGGATCTAGGAGAAAAATTGAAATCCAAGCCTGCCAGTTGAAAGTGTTTCCCTTGAAATCTCAAAGCACAAAGATGTGTCAAGCGGGAATAGCTTTTCACCTCCTGCACCCTTTGAAAAAACTCTAGACACCCAACTTCATGAAAGTTAAACAGGACTGATGGATGAGCATTTACGTCTTCAGTTGAAACAGGCTCAAACCTCCTGTGCAGGCCACTTCTACTGTCTTGCCTAGGAGGCATTTTGTTTTGGATATTTTTTGCAAAAACAAGCTGTCTCAAATGGCCCTTGAAATGTTTTCTCAACCACACCCCTGTCCTCCTTATAAGTCACTGTTTAATCCTCTTTGATGCCAAACAACAAGTATTTTTCAACTGAAACAAAATCAAATTATCGCTGTGCTTGGGAAAACTCTTGAAAATATGTGTTGGTGGTCCCTTGTTTGAACAAGGATCTCCTTTGTTTTGATGAGAACACCTTTCTCTTCAAACAATACCCTTTTCGCTATTCACTGTTTTTTTACAAAGTAAAAAAAAACACCTACAACTGATTTGAGACACCTTTCAATCATAGACTCTGATTTTTGGACTATGGAGGGTGCACAAAGTTGGCTTTTTCATCATACAGAGCCGACTCTTTATAGAACCAAGCTTTCACATTATGATCACTGTTTTCACCTTTGATTTTGCAAATAGGGGTTGTTTTTGTTTTTACCACTGTTAGGACACTTTCCAGCAATTATGGGATCTCTACAACTCTGTACTTTTGTCTTGTAGTTTGTGTATGGTTTTCACTGTTCTTGAAGGCAGTTAAGGCCCTTTAAACTGATAAAAACACCCCACCCTCTAATCACTTTTTTTGTATTGTACTCTTTATATGACAAACTGCTCTTTAAAGCCACTGTTAAGACATTGTCAAATTGATTTGAGACCCCCTAAGCTCAAGAAATATTTTCTCTAGTTTTGAAAAAACTCTATCTCATATACCACTGTCTATCTCATGGTTTTTTAGATGATGAAATAGTTTCAAAATAGCTATTTCTTCTCAGGGAAAAACATAGCAAAACACCCCTTTCAAAATTTAAATTTTACCATGAGGTAATGAAGAATACCTCGAAGAAAAGCCCAAGGGCCTTGGTCGACTGCTTGAGCAGCTTTAGAGCTTTTTAGAAGGCGAAAGGAGTGAGCAGCACGTTCACTGAAAAGAACGCCGCGTAGTCGGTTCGGCCTCCGGCGGTGTTTGAACGGGTGCTACAGGCGCGTCGTGCAGCCTTTATAACCCTTTGTAACTTCGCTCACAGGCGCGCTACACACTTTTCCAGGCGCGCCGCGCAGGCTTGAGCCTTGAAAAAGACTTGAATTTGCTCGAAATCCCTCATTTCTCTAGTGGGCAGCTTAAGGGAACGTTGTATGCGTTTTGAATTTGCACAATGAGACTTTTCCAATAGTCTCTCCACCTTTCATATGAAAGAAAATTCAAATGTTTTTATATCATGCTTTGGAGGGTTTATATGCTTGAAAAGGTCCCTTTTGTTTTGTCAAAACATGAATCACTGCCTTTGTAATTTCATCACTTTCACAATGTTATAACGACCCATCTTTGATTTTGTTAATAAAAAAATGTTGTGGACAACTTCTCCACTGCCCTTTCACTGTTTCTTTATTAAGAAAATTACCCCTGTCACTGTTTGTCCATATCTGTTCCTTAAAAGAAAACTTGCTCAAAACCATATTAATCATTGTAGATGCATCCTTTGAATGATATTTCTCTTTTAATGTGGGTGAAACCTTAGTTGCATTCACCTAGGTTTGGAAAACATCTACTTATCAAAAAGGAAATCCTTTAAAGACCCTTCCTTTTCCTCACATTGATGAGCCTGTCCAAATTTTGTTCATTTTAGTTGCAAGTTGCCTTTGAAGGAGATCTTTGATAGAAGAAAAACCAAACCTCTTTGATTATTATAGTACCACTTCTTGGCTATCTAATTAACAAAATCTTTCCATTCATAATCATCCAATTGTTTCCCACTGCACTCAAACTCCGCCTTTCAAACAGTGAAACCATATAATCATTCCTTGAAACACCACTACTGTGTTAGTGGTTTCATCCATTCGAGACAAGGTGTTAAACAAGTTTTTAGGAAATTTGCAACATTGTTAGCCTTGTGCCCTTTGAATGAGGACACACCTCTATTCCTGACCCTCTGCTTGTTAAATGAAGGAGGCCTTTATCACATTTCCCAACCATCTCCTTAAAAATGAAGGAGGTTTTCAACCAATGACCTAACCCTTTGCTCATGTTTGGAGGAGGTTTTACACAGTCATCCAACCCTCTGCTCATGTTTGGAGGAGGTTTTACACAGTGATGTTATTTCATCGCTTTGTCCAACTGTGTCATCTTTCCTTGTAGTGCCTATTCATAGTTAAGTAAATAAAAGTGACAAATTGACAATATGCCATGAGGGGAAATTCTCTGAGATATGTAATCCTGTTTGATAGAATACTCTTATGCATCTTTAGAAAACAGGAGCAATCCTAACCTATGTCTGCAGAGTGTTACTTGCTAGTCATAGGCCACTAACCTTTTGACTGTGTTTCCAGGAGTTCATTGAATTACCTCTCTGACTAATACTTGCATCCCAGGCTCAAAGCCACATGAGAAGCGGTTGTCTTCTCATGTTAAGTTTAATAACGTCTTCTGGAACACTGGTACACTTATGTTTTTGAAAAAGACATTGAAACACTATAAATCCACCTAATATCAGTTTGACTTGTGGCATATGCACTGTTGAGACATCAAGGCTTGTTAGTGGCGCGACTTAAGGGTGTATCAAGCTTTATTTGCAGAATAGGAAGGTTATCTATGACTGGTTGATATTAGACAGAGGTTGTTTTGGTTTTAGGATAGTTTGCCAAGGGAGGAATGCCTAAAGCGCCACTACCTAACTTAGGGGAGATTTTTGACAGATTTGGAGTATTCTTGTTACACTGAAAATTGTCATCCTGAAATTCTGCTAACTGTATGAGCTCATTATTACTCATACTCCTCCCTTTGCAAGTCTAACATATCAGTTCCTCATGTCAAGCCTTGAAAATCAGAGAAAAGTTCCTAAAAATCTCCTAAAATTTGGTGTCGCACTTTCTCTCTATCTTTCCTGCGGTCCCGCACCTAATGTTCAGCTCTCTTGCGTACTTGAACACACTTTATCTGTGTTAAAAGTGTGGACCCCTGTAAGATAAAAAAACACAAGTAATTTCCAAAAAGCTCAATAAAAGTGAATTCTAGAAGCTTCCAGAAAATATCTTGCAGTGACAAAACCGCTCTTATGAGGTGCATGTATCCCTTACCTTATGGAGCTAACCCCTCGATGTGAGGAGCTTATCCCTTTGAAGGAGGATTCTATCCCTTCATAGTTGGAACAAGAAACCTCCTCTATTCTACTATAAAAAGAGGCATTGGGTAGCCTCAAAGGGAGTTGAAGCTTTAGAATATTTGAAGTTAAGTGCTGTTGAGATTCAGACTCAGTTGATTAAGAATTTTGAGAGGAGAGATTACATACCTCTATTAGTCTAGGTTGTTGGAAATATTTTCATTGATGGCAAAGGAGGCAACACTCAGGAAAAGGCGGTAGCACTCAGGCAAAAGAGGCAGCGCTGTAGCAAAGGAAGGCAAAAGAGGCACAGCAAAATTCTTATACTTTGATGTAACTTTGAATATTTTGGAATAAAGAGCTTTGGAGAAATTTTTCGTGGCAAAACTGGACAAGGAATTGAGGCAGAAGACTTTTCTCAGGATTCATGTGTCAAATGAAGGATCAATAAGTCATCTCTATCTCATGTTTTGAAGTTTAATATTTGTTTACAATATCATCTGTGTTTCATTATCTTAATATTTAACGAAAATGATTAAATCAGAAAGTACTTAGGTGTAATCTGATTTCAGTCGTTATTATTCTAAATGTTTTCTTCTAAACTGGTTTAAACAGCGAATTCTTAATTGCTCCTGTTTGTCTAGTTCATACATCTTTGGTTATTTAGTAAAGAATACTTAACTGCTCTTTATTGATAATCAATCTATTTCTCTTCTCTTGAATGTGTTGAAAGATTCTTCGTTGCCTTTCATCCGTTTGAATTCCATTTCATTCACTTTAGATCTATAATTGTTTTTAGTTTGATTATCTTGCCCTGATAAACCATCTTTTGTTAAAAAACTTAAGCCAGTGCAGCCAATCCTTTGACTCCATTAGCCCAATGGACTGAAACTACTTGATTTTAATCTCAGCTAAAGAATTCCATCAACCCAAACAAAATCAAAACCCTTGGACTTTATAACTAGCCTAATATTTTCAAAAACAAAGCTAAATTTTATAGAGAGAGCCCTCTCTGGGTATAGATTGGCTAGATTCTGTACCTGAAGGTTGGTTTGTGGTTACCTCAGACCCCTTTCCTTTTCCAACAACTTCAAGGAAAATCTGAGTGTTAACATAGTGGCGACCATATTGGGGACCTGAATAATTTTATTGTTACTATTGTTTACTTTATAAACTACAAACAGAGCCTAAAGTTAGCCAGGTAGCCTTTGAATTGCTTTTTCTCTGCAATTGCATAATAAATAAATGTTGCTTCAGTCTATCTCTGGTCTAGTTTATGATCTCAACTTTGGTTTCAAACATTTGATCAGTTCTTCTAGTCAAATAAATCTTTAAGAAAATTTAAATCCAATATCTAAAACTTCTTAAAGAGATTATCGAAGTTGTATCATTCATTCCATTTAAAAACAAAAAACAAAAAAAGAAAGAAAGAGAATTATCTAGAAAACTCACTGGGGAAGACTAACCTTTTTCTTTAGAAATATTTTACAGGTTCAAATCTGATCTATGATGGTGGACAGTGATCAGACACACAAAGGTTAAAATCATCCACTTGGCGACTCCAACTCAATTTCACAATCAAGACTCCATTGGAGGAATGAACCTCAAAGAACAATATGGAAAGATCAGGCTTTCAACTTGGATCTTAATCCAAGACATTATGTTCTTTCTCATTAAGATTCAATATGTATTGTATTTTATATAAAGATCTAACTTGGTTGTACAGATAAAGTGGCTTTTCATTATGGCTGATTTTCAAGATGATCCAAGAATAAAACGAAGATATGCTCCCATGAGCAGAGATCACATACCTGGATTTCCACACAAACTACCGAAGGTAAATTGGGGTGAAAATCTGCCCATGTTTCAAGATGAGAATATTGATGATCCTTTACTACATCTCATTAAATTTCTTATACACTCATCAAGATTGAAGGGTGATTGGCATGAGGATTGCCTCATGAAGATATTCATGGGAACCTTAGAAGGAAAAGCAAGGGAATGGTACAAAGCTCTCAAACCTGCAAGTTTGTTTTCTCTAAAAGATTTTCATAAGGTATTTTATGAGCATTACAAAGAAGATTTTCCATCTTTATCATTAGCTGAAAATTGTTGTGATCAAGCTGAAGATCTTATAAATTACCTTAAAAATATTGATGAAGATTTTGGAAATTGGTTTCCTGAAGATTTATTAGAAGAAGTCCAAAACTTTCATTCTCAAGTTAAATTTCATAATAATCAAGAGGAGTTAAACAAAGATGAAATAAATCAAGAGATAAATCAAGATCCACAAAACCCCTCTGCATTAACAAATGATGTTTCATTTAATGTTTTGAATGGAGTTAAAGAAAATAATCAACCTCATGATCAACTTTTAGATAAGGGAAAAAAAATGGGTTTTATATAAAAAATTCGCCCTAATAAAATTTAAAATCCCTTAAAATTCACCTTTGGGCTAAAATTCGCCCCTAAAATTTTCCGGTTACCTTGGGTTTCTTTCCTTTTCTTACAACTTCAAGGAATATCTGAGTGATAACATAGTGGCGACCATACTGTGGATCTGAATCATTTTATTGTTACTATTGTTTGATTTATAAACTACAGACGGAGCCTGAAGATTAGCTAGGTAGCCTTTGAAATGTTTTTTCTCTACAATTGCATAGTAAATAAATGCTACTTCAGTCAATCTCCGGTCTAGTTTATAGACTGAACTTTGGTTTCAAACATTTCATCAGTTTCTCTAGTTTAATAAGTCTTTAAGAAAGTTTAAATCTCATATCTAAAGCCTCTTAAAGAAATCATAGAAGTTGTTTTGAAAATTCATAAAAAACAAAATAATCATAAAATACTCAAAATTTGGTTTCCTGAAGAACTAACTTTTTCTTCAGAATTGCTTTACAGGTTTAGATCTGATCTATGATGGTGGACAGGGATCAGACACACAAAGGTTAAAATCATCCACCTGGCGACTCCAAAATCAATCTCACAATCAAGACTCCACTGGAGGAATGAACCTGGAAGAACAATATGGAAAGATCAGGCTTTCAACTTGGATCTTAATCCAAGACATTATGTTCTTTCACGTTAAGAATGGTTTTCAATATGTATTGTATTTTATATAAGGATCTAACTTGGTTGTACAGATAAAGTGGCTTTTCATTATGGCTGATTTTCAAGATGATCCAAGAATAAAATGAAGATATGCTCCTATGAGCAGAGATCACATACCTGGATTTCCACACAAACTACCGAAGGTAAATTGGGGTGAAAATCTGCCCATGTTTCAAGATGAGAATATTGATGATCCTTTATTACATCTCATTAAATTTCATATACACTCATCAATATTGAAGGGTGATTGTCATGAGGATTGCCTCATGAAGATATTCATGGGAACTTTAGAAGGAAAAGCAAGGGAATGGTACGAAGCTCTCAAACCTGCAAGTTTGTTTTCTCTAAAAGATTTTCATAAGGTATTTTATGAGCATTACAAAGAAGATTTTCCATATTTATCATTAGCTGAAAATTGTTGTGATCAAGCTGAAGATCTTATACATTACCTTAAAAATATTGATGAAGATTTTGGAAATTGGTTTCCTAAAGATTTATTAGAAGAAGTCCAAAACTTTCATTCTCAAGTTAAATGTCATAATAATCAAGAGGAGTTAAACAAAGATGAAATAAATCAGGAGATAAATCAAGATCCACAAAACCCCTCTGTATTAACAAATGATGTTTCATTTAATGTTTTGAATGAAGTTAAAGACAATAATCAACCTCATGATCAACTTTTAGATAAGGGAAAAAACAATTGTCATTTCAATCTAAGAATTCAGAGATTCCCACCCCCCCTCACCGAAGAAGAAATCAATTTGCTTCTAAACATGCAACCATCCTCAAAATATTTACACAATGAAGAAATTGTTTCTACTTCTTCTAATGTTGATGAATGTACAAAAGTTTTTATCCATGAAGGGACAGAAGAACAAGTTGATGCTCATGTTATTCTACTTTCCCAAAAAGGCCCATTGCTTGATAGCACTCCTATTGAGCAAAATAATGACTTTCAAAAAGAATGCAACCAATCTAATCAAGACATATTGGGATTGTTGGAAGAGAAATATGTTGATCCAATGTTTATAATTGATGACATTCCTTCTTCTGAAGATTTTCCTAAATATGATCAGTATGATGATAATTATGTTCTCCCAATTCAAAATAATTTCCTAGAACAATCACTAGCTATTTTGAGGGATGAGATATTAGAACTTCAGCTTGATGAGGATTTTCTAAGAGCTTTCTTTCTTCTCTTGAAATCAAGAAAATGTTCTCCTCAAGTTAAAAAATGGCTTCTTGATATAATTTTTGAAAATTATGAAAATGAAATCAAACTTTTGCATTCTCAAATTCAGTCATACAATTTCCGAAATCCTAAAGAATTCTTTGAAAATCTTCCTTCTCCAAAGCAAGAGGAAATTGTACTATCTTTTGACTTGCATATTGAAGATGATTATTCTTTCAAACACAAGACTTAAGAAATAAGTTCATGGTCTAATATTCATAATTCAATTGAACAATTAGTCATTGAAGGCCTAGAAGTAAATAACATACATCATGCTTTTATTGATCCTATATTAGATTATATGGAGAATCTTTTGAGCCCAAATCTGCAAACATGTTTTCTCTATAAGGATCAAATACATCAAAAGTGGCCTTTACACATCATATCATTTATTATAAAGGCACATGATCATAACATACTTCCAATTTTGATCACAAGAAATCAAGTTATCCATTTATTTTTACAGCTACTTGATTGGCTTCATTGGCATTTTTGTATTACTTGATTCAATAAGATTTTTAGTAGATTGAGTAGATAGATGAGTGTCAATAAGCTCAGAATTTTGAGCATTTTTTTTTAGTTGTCAATTTTCAGCTAGTTTTTCATTAAGTTGGTTTGAAAATTTTTATGTGTTGTTTTAGTTTCAGATCAAATTTCAGGTTGCAGAAAAAGGACTATATTCAATTCAATATTTTCAGCCATAGCAAATGCATGTTTGATATTGGACCAAGGAAGAATATTTCCAACTAAGAAACACAATTTGTATTGGATGGTGACTTGTTGGATTTGAAGCCCGAAGAGAAGGCCCTAAGCTCCAGAGATTTTACTATCATATATACAATAAATCCACCAGAAAAAGAAGATTACATGGTTCAGTTGAAGACAAATTGAGGCATTTGAACTGTTGTTCTTGACTTTTCTCCAGGAAAAGCCATCCCCAAGTGGAGCCAGTGTTAGACTCCTATACCAATAGGTGTCATTTTTCATGATTGACTTATTGAACTATGCAATATGTTCAAACCTTTTTCTTGTTGCAAAGGTGTTCCATATTCTTTAAAAATCAAAAAATCAAAAAATTTTAAAAAATGTAAAGAGGGTATACCCTAAAAGAAAAATCAAAGGGTAAAAAGAATAAAATGGTAAAAAAAGTGAAAGAAATGAACCCCAAACAAAAATAGACCAGGAAAGTGTGCAAGTCCAAATGCCACTACTATTTCATTTTTTGTAATAAACAAAATTGTGTGCAGTTTGTCAAACTTTTGCCACAATTTATGAAGAGTCAAATTGTTTAAACTTGACTCATTCATTTTTAAATTTCATGTTGTAGAATAGAGAATAAATATCCGACCAAACAGTTTAATCTTGGCAGATAAGTAGATAGGTAGAGTTAATAAAAGGTGCTCAACAGTTTAATCTGAGCCCTTGGATGTAATAAGTGTAGAAATAGATAGATTTTCCATGTAAAAGAAAAGAAGATTGATAAGGGTTTGCTAGTTCAAATGCACCCTAATAAAGAAGAGAAAATGCTAGGGTAAGATAAGTAGGGTAGGTAGATGGTAGTGCAAATTCTCATGTGATGAATGATTGCTTTAAAATGTTTGTAATCTTTTACTTTCATCACCAAGTGCAAAGGCAGAACACCACATTGGCAGAATTTCAGAACACAGCAAGGTCAAAATCATTAACTTCCCATCTCACTTTTTCCCTAACAATTTACTAATTTCCCCTAAGTGCTAAGGAATTTGAAGATTAAAAGGGCTCAAGGCATTTCCTTGACTTTTGGAGGGACCGGACCCTCGGCCCAATGATTGGAGAAAACCTTAGTATTTAAAAATATTCATCATCATACTCATTCATTCATAAAAATCTTTTCCTAAGTAAAATCTCATTTTACTTAGGAAAAAACATGCAATAATCCATAAAAGCCCTCAAAATCACTTTTTATTCTAAGTCTAAGTGATGAAAGTATTATAATGCAAATTACTTTGAAAAATCCTCACTTTCTTGGTTATATTTAAAGTGTTTTGAGTTTACCTTGTCCTTTGTCATATTAACTCTAATTTATTTATTAAATCCCTATTGAAATAACCTTTTCCTACAATATATAACTCCTCCTATATAATAACCCAAAAACCCATTTATTATAAGTTTTAGCCAAATTTAATTAAATCATACATGATTAAATAAAAATCCCACATTACAAACCCTTTGGCTAAAATATATCCGTATATATTAACTCCGCCCCCATGGTAAATGAATTTCATTGATTTATTACCATATAATAAAAACATACGAAAAAGGTTTAAGCATATTTTTTATATGTTTAAAACGTAAAAATAAAATCCGAAAATTTTAAAAACCATCCATAACCCTGACCCTTCATAAACCAAGATTAATTAATCATTTGGACTAATTAATAATTCAACCGCCAATGAAACCCCTCCCGAAATGATTAAAACAATAAAAAATGCGTTGGGCCCGCTCATTAACTCCCCCGCCGACTTCACGTCCCAATCACCGTTCGATTGCTCCATTGAAGATCCACGGCGCGCGTTCATTCCGCTACCCATCCTTCATCCGATAGATAACTCGCGAAATCAAAGCGGTTTTTAAATAGTGCCCAGGCCACGTGTCTTTCAATCTATGGAATCGCTGCCGATTCGCATAAAACTTGTAGAATAAACCGCTTACCACCATTCCCGCATGACGTGTCCATTGTACAGCCTGACGTCATATATTAAAATAATGAAATATTTCCCCCTATTTGACTTTGTAAATAATACAAAAACTCGTGCATTTTTCATTATTCTGTGTACTGAAAGTGACTGCGTCCTCCATACTGAGAAATTCAAAAAATCTACTGTCAACTGCTATTCAACCGAATTTTGCTGAAGACCTCTGCCAGCCCAGTTTCCTAGCGAACATCCACAGTCAGCTTGCACTTGTTAATCACAGTTTTTCCTCTAAAAACAGGTATTTATTCCATTTCACCCTAAACTCTGAAAGAAACTCAGCTTTCCTTGTTTTTTCACTAAAACAGAGTTAAAGTCAATTGCTAGTTCATTCCTTGATCCTAAAGACTGTAAATTATATTCCCGAACCTGCAATTATATCCGTTACCCTGTCGAAACCTGTAATTCTGCCAAATTTCCATAAAAACCCCCAAATTTCCATCTTTGAGTACACAAGAACCAAGAATGGAAGTTCCTGTAGCCTTAAATGTTGCTCCATTGAACGCCCCTCATAGAGAATTGGAATATTTGCCATTAGTGGATAAATATTTTCAGATCAAAGACTTAGTTTTCAGTGAAAGCCCCCTTCGAATTCATTGTCGCTGCAGAGATAATTATTTGAACGGCTTGGATGTCATTGGGTTATGGGAATCTAATTTCCCGAGATACCTTTTACCCTCAGTCCATATCTTTCCTGAAATTATCCATTATTGCCATGCTAATTATGATCCAATTCAGAGAGCAGTTTTATCCCCAAACCAGAATGTCCTTTTCTCTATTACTGCTCAGTCTATCAATGATATGCTCAATTTTGAACCTGGTCAAAACCTCACTCCTTTGTCCATTGGAGAATTGATTGAAAAATCTACCCAGTTGTCCCCTGAAGAGGTAAAACGCATCTGTCAGACTTTCATGTTACCTGAACATCAGCCCAAGAGCCCACCTCCCTATGTTAGTTCCTTTTTTACTGAAATGGGCCAGATCATTCTGAATATGATTTCTTTTATCATGGGCTTTAATACTAGTGAGTATGTTGATGAGTTAACTCTAGTATTATTGTCTATCTTCACTCCTGGACAGCCTCCTGCTATCAAATATGACTTTGCATCTTACATAGCCAACAAAATCCATGATCAATTCATGAGATTAGAGAATGAGAAAGTGTTCAAGTATTCTTCAGTCATTTACCATCTCATGCTCTATTACCAATCTGAAAACTTTCCTTTCCATGTTCAAAAGCTTAATGTCCAAGGAAATCCCAGGTCTGTCATATTTTGGTCAGCCATCACCAATAATTCCAGAGATTCTCCTTATTCCTATAGTGAATTCATTGATCTGTTTATACACCCTGCAACTACCTTGTTGACAGGAGTTCCTCCTCCAAGACTCAACAATGAAATTAAGAAAACTCTGCAACTTTCAAAACACTACAAAATTGGTGATTGGTACTTGTACCAAAATTATACAGAAGTCAGAATATATGGATGTGAATTATGTCCATTTAAATTGCCAAAGTATGTGCCTATGAGACTTTTTTCTTTAGAGTACTTCAGGAAAATGAATAACTCTGATATTATTCATTTTTGTAATGCAAAGAAGAAAGCCCAACTCCGAATCAAAGGTCAATTAGG